>CM036250.1:11843499-13320374 GCA_020698575.1 Bostrychus sinensis
AGCCCGCCTAGGCCCAGAGTTCCTGGGATAGGCCCCAGTGCCTATGACGCCCAATTGAGAATAAATGGATGAAGATGAATGAACTTTTCACTGCTATTTATGAATATCCATACACTGTACACTCAGTGAACAGATACTGAGCGAGTCAGACCATATACTGTACATATTTATAGTGTACTTAATTTGCTCATAGTCTATTTTAGTTTATTTAGCTTAACTTGTTGTAGTTTAGTTTTTTATTTAATTCTCTTTGGCCTGAGTGGTCTCTTATACTCTTTTGTACTCTGGTTTGATAATGCAATTTCCCCACTGAGGGATTAATAAAGGTTTTCTTATTCTTATGAATGTTTCAGATAGTCCTAGCTCCTTTTACATGTTAATACCAAGTGCTTGTTAACTACAAGGGTGAAGACCTATTAACAATGTCTGCTTCAATGCATTATGGTGCTCACCTCAAAATCCTGATACTGTTCCTCTGTCAGTGACTTCTTAGACACTACCAAGACCCTCAGGCCTTCTCGCGCCATGTTTCCACACTAAAAAAAGAGAACATTAGGATTTAGAGGATTACAAGATACAAATAAAAGCCTGAGTTGCATTTACATAAAGCTGCGTAACAGACCTCCTCTTCCAGCCAGTCATTATACTGAACAATGCCGGCCATCACAACATCTGCACCCTTCATGTAGAAAGTGATCTCTCCGTTGGATTCATCCTAGAAAACAAATACATTTTACTAACTGTGAAACAAAAAATAGGTCATGAACTTGACGTCTCATTCAAGAAAGTCCCGTCTGACTCACAACACACAAATCTAATCCAATACACATGAACAGAAACACACGTGCACTACTTTATGTGCTGCCAGGAAGCTATTTTTGGTATTCACTTGGGTATTCAATAACAATTTGAAAATATTATCACGGGAAAGACAAATTTTTATTCCAGGCTTCCTGAGTTTTACTTTGGTCAAACAAGGCCAACAAAAATAATGCTTAGTCATCAGCCTCCTCTGGGTTTATGTAAGGTTATTGAAAATAGATGTTCTTTTAGTTTTCTTGCCTAGTTGTAAATGACTTCCCCCAAAACAAATGCTGTCAAAATAATCCTTTTTTAAAATAGGGCTAGGCTCCCAGTAATCTTTGAAACAATTATGTGATAGTTACCCGCACAATGATGCCCATTCTCTTGCTCTCATAGGTGAAGGGAAATATCTGCAGGATGGTGAAGTTCAGTATTTGGCCAGTAGGGGTCCGCAGCTGCATAGAAGACTGGTCCCTGCCAACAAGAGTGAGCCCCACGCTTTCAGTCCACTGCACCAGCGACACCTATCAGACAAATGATAAAGGCTTCAGTACATGGTTCTCAATGCACTTACAGAGTGAAATAAGTGTTTTCATAGGGTTTTTTGTATTAAGTAACAAATGTACAAATTTAAGAGATTATACAGTACTATCTGCCATAATGTAAAAAACAGTGTAATGTCCAATTTTGAAGCGCCAATTTTTGTTTGGGTTGGGACTTAAAAGCGGGCTGCGTGGTGGTTGCGTACATTGCTAAAATGTTAAAGATGCTATGAGCAGTATATTCTTTTTTAGATTTCATAAACATTTATCCACACGTGTCCTAAGATATGAGGTAAACCTGTTTTAGATCAATTTTTGTTTTACTGAAAACAATGGTACAGCCAATTTATCCAATTTATTCACAATAAAACCTTTTTTTTAACATAATGGCCAAGTTGCTTATGTTTACATTTTTTGTTTTGGCCCTAAAACAATCAAAAAAGTGGAAAGATGGGCAATTACTGGTATTTAAGGCATAAATAATGGCACAACAATATGAATTGAAAATATGATTAAAATAACTAATAACTTGTAAAAAGTGGGTCACAAAAAATGATCACCATCAGCCCACAGCATTTATTAAATGTTAGCATTTTGGGAATGGAAAAGATGATATTGTTCAACTTTGAGACAGCATCTAGTTCACTAATCCATCATCCATCTCCTGACTAACAGCAGTCAAATGAACACAGACGAGATCAGTTCTGGTTTTAAATTTAGACTTTTTACAGCAGATTGTGAGATTACTGATTTTAGCAATGGATGACCATGTTGTCTAAAAATCCATGGTCCTAAAAAAGTGTCATGTAAATTGTTATGTTTGTCATCCAGGTTGGCAAATGTGAGGATTATGCTTAGTCACTGTCTAGAAATAGTCACACTGAAGGCATTTTTTGGATCTGGTGTTCACCACAGCAACTCCTCCTTCTGGGATACACAACAGATTGATACTGGACACAGTCAGAACATAGTCTTAAAACAAACATAAGGTTAACAAGTCTGTAGTGAGGCTGTTGTGAGTCAGTTTGCCCTGCAGCACTAATATTCATGCATTCGACAGCAACAGTAACGGACATTGTGAATACGGCTAGTCAAAAAACCAAACCTATATTTGGACTTCCTGTGTGCAAACAGTCGAGATTGCAAGGAATGATACAAAACACACTGTAAGGTTAACTTCTATGTTCCACTGAAGCATAGTTGTAATATCAAAACATGGTATCAAGAAGGAAATTCAAAAGGGGCTAAGGGCAATGGTCTGGGGAGCACATTAAGGAAATCCGTATTTACAGTGAAGGAAATGAATGGAGTTGAGGTCTGCAGCCCTCTTTCCGATGTTCACAGATATCACACTGATCAAGGACATGAATGTTGAATGCCATTTGGCTTGTGAAAGTACCTAGGAAGACAACAGGGGAGACGATCGAGATCACATTTTTGTCATACTGACCAACCTTTTTCCCTCAAGATCGGTAATAATTCTATTGTTTGAGCGTCATGTTGATTTAAGTGTGAATTTCCTGATATGTCATAATGAAGTGGGATATTTTTTCATTTTGATACATTACTTAATAATGTTTTACCAAAAAACATTGAGATAATTACGTCCGCAAGATGGAGGTTATGTTTTCGGTTTGTCTGTCTGTTTGTTTGTTAGTAACATAACTTAAAAACTTATGGAGAGATTTTGATGAAATTTTCAGGAAATGTCAGAAATGGAATAAGGAACAAGTGATTACATTTTGGGGGTGATCCAGATCAGCATAAGGATTTTTTTAAAGGATTCTTTACTATTGGGAGATGGGGCTAATTTTGCCATTACAGCTTCAAACTCAACAAATACTGCCCAGAATCATTGGCAAATAAATACAAGATGATATCATGGTAGATGTTAAAATCTTTAGGGGTTTCTCTCATGTGAGTCACCATATGACTTGGCGGAGGCATGCGCACTCCCAGTGCTTCTAGTTACAACGTAGTTTCATGCTTAATTCAAGTTAAGTTCTATAATTTTGTGCTGTGGTATAATGCAGCTGGTGGAGCAAAGCAACTACAGCTCACCTTCAGTGTTGTGGCTTAGAGTACAACGATTTACCAAATTATTTCCTGTCACTACTCCTCTGTCCAATCTAATACAGCCTTAATATAAACACTAAACCAGGTCTAAACTGGAACTAAATTAGGACTAAACCAGGTCTAAACTAAAACTAAATTAGGACTAAACCAGGTCTAAACTAGGTTTAAACCAGATATACACTAGCTAAACTAAGACTAAAATAGGTCTCAACCAGGACTAAGGCAGGACTAAACCCAGACTAAACCTAGTCTAACCCTGGACTACACTGGGACAAAATTTTTAACTGATCAGAGATAAAACCAGGATTTTGTTTCCAGTACAGACTCTAATGGAATGATTATTTTGAGAGTTGCTGCGTGATTCTCTGTCATTCTCTGTCTAAAAGACAATAACTGTTGTGATTTATTTAGTTTTCCTGTAATATGTTGCTGACCGCTAGTGTTGTGTATGTGGTCACTGGTCCGGTACCTCGTCCGGGCTGGAGGCCTGGTACACCCTGCAGGTATCCTCATAGTGCTGCTCGGCCTCGGCCTGGTCCGTCACTCCGTTGGACTCGTACACGGGAGTCACGTTGTGCACCAGGGCGATGGCCTTCACCGCCTCATGGACTCTGCTGCTGATCGTCTTGCGGACCTTTGTGGCAGCCGGAGCTCTGGAGGCTGGAAGGTCATGGGTGGGCTGCAACACAATGAGAAAAAGATTAACAGAAAACGTGTCCATGGCTTTAGCTGTACATTTGTGCATCTCATCTACTATTCTCTGCATTGTGTTTTCTGAGTTTAGTATGTTTTGCAGTATTACAAATTAATTATTCATTCATTCATAGTCATTAGTAAGCATTAAAAGCTGAGCTCACAACACAAATATTACCCAGAGAATGTTTTTTATGTTCAAAGATTTTATTTTGTTGGGACTTGTTTTAGATTTTGTTGGGACTAAACTAGAGCTAAACAAAGGCCAGGTCTAAACCAGGTCTGAAGTAGAAGGGAATTAGGACTAAACCAGGTCTAAACCAGATCTAAACAAGAGCTAAGCTAAGACTAAACCAGGCCTAAAACAGGTCTAAACTAGAGCTAAACCAAGACTAAACCACATCTAAACCAAGTCTAAACTAAAGCTAAACCAAGACTAAACTAGATCTAAACTAGAACTAAACCAGGTCTAAACTGGGGCTAAACCAGAACTAAACCAGGTTTTAAGCAGAAGTGAATTAGAACTAAACCAGGTCTAGACCAGATCTAAACTAGAGCTAACCTAAGGCTAAACTATGTCTAAAACAGGTCTGAAGTAGAAGTGAATTAGGACTAAACCAGGTCTAAACCAGTACTAAACCATTACCAGGTATAACCTTGAACTACACCACAATTTTACGCCACAGCCCTTCCTGACTGCAACCTTCTTCATTTATCCAGGCTTGGATAAAAACTGGTGGCTGGATTTATCTAGAGTTTATTATCATATATACAATAATACATGAATGTACAGCACACACAAACCCTTCGGCCAATCAAACTCTTGCATACTCGCCAAATAAAGCAAAGACTCTCTTTGGCTGCTGGTCAGTACTGACCTTACCTATGTCTGCTTACACAACAAAACTGCATAACATATAAGAATAAAGATAAACTAGTATAAAATGCACATTTTTGGCAGCTTTACTTTTTTAACTGGGACTTAAAAATGTGCAGTGGCCCTTTGATCGAAAAACACCTACTACTGAAACAAAATATATGTAGTCAATAATGATCCCTAGTAGTGATAAATGTCTATAAGCATGACCAGATGTCTTAAGAAAATATGAACTATTTGCTTTTGTGTTGTGCCCTTGCTATTTTTAGAAAGCTGTGTTTGCAGGGGTTAATGGTAGCGTCATTAAAGGAGTCCGCTCAGTGCTTTGCTTGTGGGCTAATCCGGTTTCCTGCTTCACTAACCTTTGGTGTCAAGGGGGACAAAGAGTGTCATCTGAGGTCAGGAAGCATTCAGCCAAACAATAATCACAAACTGATATGTTTCTGAAAACAATGCCCGGGTCTGTTTGCTTTAGCCCTTTCCCAAGCAAATTTTTTACCATCGCCTACAGCACACTCACCTGTGTGTAAGCGCTGAATACATGGCTCTGTACTTCATCCATCGAGTCCATCCCATAGGCCACAGTCCCAAGATGGAGGCGCCGGAAAACCATTTCATTTTGAGTGAGAGTCCCTGGTGGGAAATACATAAACTGTATATAAATGTTTACATCATTACAGCAGTCACCAGTGCTTGACATTTACTTTTTTTGGTGGTTGTTGTTGTTGTTGACCACTGTGGTTAGTCTTTTTCAAAAGCAAGTGCTTTTAGTAGCCACAATTTAATTAGTTCAAAAGTTTGTGTTTATTTTAATAGTATAGTACAAGCTTAAAGAAATGAAAAGTCTGGTTTTATGTATGGACAGGGATTTGATAAAATTAAAAACAGGTTTATCTATAGACAGAATAAATGGTATCCCTCTGCATGTGTCTCATCTTTTAAAACATGTTATTTTGTTTAATATTTTCTCACAATTTGAATCGTGAAGGCTGTAATTATTTAGGTGATATAATGCCCTCTGCAGAGAACAAATATCCCATCTCCACTGGATCATAATAAGATAAATATAAATCTTGCACTGCTGTAGTTTAGAAGTGAATATTTCAGTCTTCTCTCAAGTGCCAATGCCCCATCAATTGCTTAAAATGTACTGTATATTGTGAATTGAATATTGATTATACTAAATATATCATAAATCTCATCGCAACCGCTATCTCTGTCAGAAAAATTGCAATGAGATATTTTTTCAAAATTGTTCAGCCCTATGAAAAGCTGTGCACTTGAGCAGAGCAACATAAATTCAGGCCTAATCTCTACAGTTAAGAGACAGGTGCATAGAATCCAAAGCGCCTTGTAGTGGGAGCATTTGTGTTACAGCCAATGAAATACCCATATTTGGCTGGTTGGCTTTTGCTAATATTAAGCCCTGCTAATCACACTACATAAAACAATTAAATATAGTCTTTAATATGACAATCAGTGGTGAGAGGAAACTAGTACATTTTTTTGAAGGACGTGCAGTTTTTGAGTTTATATTTAAAAGCATACCTTTACTTTACTACATTTTTGAATAATATGAGATGAGAAGAGATTTTTTTTTGTTTTTTGTTTTTTGACCTCTGCTGCAAAGTGAGTTGTAGCAGTGGCAGTAGCACTGGATGTGGTAATAGTAGTCGAAGTACCAGTAAGTACTTCCCACTAGTGCTGTAGTCAAGACTGAGACCAAAGTGAACCGAGACTTTTGAGGTTTGAGACTAAGTCGAGACCGAGACCAAGGCAAACCGAGACTAGGTCAAGACCAAACTCCTTGAACTAACCCTAAATCAAATGGAAAAGTTTAAAAAAGTGTTTGAAATATGTTATTGATAATTTTAATGCAACAGACTCCACAAACAAAAAGAGACAAATTATTTTCCTGTTTTTTCTAATGTGGAAAACTAATTACTCCAAAATTATGGAGTATAGTATTTTGTTATGCTTTAAAAAAAAATTAAAAAAATCTCAGTCTGCCACATCCATGATTGAGACAACACCAAATTCAAGACCAAGTAAAACTGCAGCCAAGACCAAGACCAAGACCTAGGGCGCTACAACACTTCCTACTTAAGTAACAGTTACACATTTTTCATTTCTATGTCAATAATATTATTTTGAAGTAGAAGTACCTCTTCTTTTCTATGGTGATATACTGTTAAATTGGTGAGAAAAACCTTTTGTTAAACATTAAACTTTTATATCCTTCACTCTCTTTAAAAGCCTTTTCCACCAGTCTCAGAGCTTAGAGGCCCAGCTCGTACATTAAGCCGACCCCAGACCCAGCAGCCCTATCACACTCTGAACGGGGAAATGACCGATCACTTTATTGGGCATGAAGGCTGTAAATCTGAGGGCCAACACCTCAAGCCCAAAGGAAGTGCAGTGCTGCTCTGAAGGTGTGCGGGATGAGAAGCTTTAGGCCCTTTTATGATTTAATGGTCTAATAAGAAGTAGCATGTCTCTGGGACTGGAAACCCCCCCCCTCACCTCTCAACAAACCACCTCGAGGGGAGGAAGTGGCTTAACCCAGTCCTACTAGGTCCTCAACACTAAAAGCTTATTTTAGGCTGGCTTTATTTACTGAGGCTTTCCTTCGTTTTGTCTTTGCCACACAACACAAGAGAAAATATAGTAAAAGATGCTGCTTTATGTACAAACCTGTTTTGTCGGTCAGAAGATAGGAGATCCGTCCCAGTTCTTCAGGGATGGTGCTGGCTCTGACCACTGTCCCAGGGATTTTGGAGTCTTTCTTTATCATCCAGCTGAAAACCATCTTCCCCATATCAAGATTGACACGTAAACTAAAAAAAAAAAAAAAAAAGAAAAAAAAAAAAAAAAGAAGAAAAAATGTATCATTTTTATTACTTTGCTAAAAAATGGAATTTGTTGAAAAATTGCAAAACTCACCTAATGGGAACAATGTGAGAGAGGAGCAACAAGAAACGTAAAATCTGGAGATACCAACGGCCGGCAAAGTGTTGGAGAGCCACCATGACAAGGGATACGACCACCAAGGCACCGAAGAGGATTTTTGTCAAACAGTTCACCTCCAGGTCAAACAAACCAACCTGTCAACACAGAGTCAAGCACATATGGATTACTTTATCCATCATAAAAACAACTGGACACTCACTGGCCACTAGGTTGGCCTGTGTAATTAATCAAATTTGAATTTCAATTATTATACCTAACAATTAAAAAAAATATATAATCGCATGTGTTTTGCGCATGCTCGCTCTTCACATAAAGAAAACAGGAGAAACACTTGGTTAGCAAAAAAGGCAAGACAAATTCTATCATTTAGGAGCACTTTGGGTTTGAAGCAACCGAACAGTTAATGAGATTTTAACAAACTTGGTTTATTTATTTTTACACTTTTTTATTTGTGTGCAAAAAATATATTTTACATTGTTTGGGGGAAAAAATAATAATAATAATAACTTTGAAGTTAATGAATAATCGTTGAATAATCACAATTTCAATTATGACTAAATTAATTTAGATTATTATTTTTTCCATAATCAAGCAGCCCTATCACTGGGGACGCCTTGTATGCTTTCTGCAGAACTTGGTTGTAATAAGTGGTTATTTTGAGTTTCAGCTGCCTTTCTATAATCTCGAGCCAGTCTTGCCATTCACCTTTTACTTCTGGCATCAACAATTCAACAATCAACAACATTTTTGCCCACAGAACTGCCACTCACTAGATATTTTCTCCTTTTTGACCAACCTCTGTAAGCTCTAGAGATGGTTGTGTGCAAAAATCCCAGTAGATCAGCAGAGTCAATTCCGTGTTAAAAGTAAATGCCCTTTCTTCTCCATTGTGATGCTCGGTTTGAACTGTCACAGAACTAAATGCACCAAGCTGCTGCCATACGAACTGTTGAACTGCTTTTTCCATTACCAAGCAGTTGAACAGGTGTACCTAATAAAGCGGCCAGTCACTGTGTATAGGTTAACAGTGCTTTTTGGGTTATGTTTCCCACTACTGTACCTTGTTCCTGGGGTTGGAGGTGTTCATGACGCTGCGCAGCTCTCTGCCTGTGTAAATCACCACCCCCACCACTGTGCCTGAAGAGAGCAAAGCGAGAATAAAAAAAAAACAAAAAACTGCCACACACCAGTAAAATCAAGACAGACCGTAAAACAAAGCACGTCAAGGAGATGTTTCCCAGACTCATAATCCTGACATAAATAAACCTTTCAGTGAAAATGTCATTTGAAATATGTGATCCAGATTTCCAATTGCCTAATGAATAACACATGTGGGAGACAATTAGTGTATTCCCAGTAGGGGCTGTTATGTTGCCTAAGATCATGTCTAAAAGTTTGGTTTGACAAGTTCATATTTTACAATAACACATGTCCATCACTGCTTTTTTAAGAAACAACAATGGGTATACAAAGACTATTATTATATTTTCTTTTTACCAGAAGCTACGACGGTGCTGGCCCACAGAGTGTTTTCAATGCTGAGGCTTTCATTGACTGGGTGGTCCCCATCTTCCTGTAACAAGCAAATATACAAAATAATAAAACACACCCGCTTCAAAGGAATATTATTATAGGTAAACAAAGGTGTGTAAGCAAAGTTTACACTCAGAGTTGCATCACTCTCACTCACCCGTGTGAATGTGCCAATGAAGTTATGGATATCAATATTTGGTTCTTCGGCATAAACGTAAGATCGGATTTGGAGAAGATCCTGGAGAACAAAGAGAAGACGTAAAATCAGTCAATATTGTGGACATGTGGTCATCTTGTACAATTTTTGTGTAAACATTTGTTATCCACATATGTGCTTAACAATAATACATTCAGGTGAGGGAGCGAGTAACTTTTGGCAGCCAAAAAAAAAACAAACAAATAATAGAAAACAGGATTACATCCAAATATTTAGACAGCATAATTACAGGTAAACTAGTCCTTCTGTCCTAGGAGTAAACTGACAAAAAATGCTACGCTAAAACAAAGTTGATAACCCATAATAAAACCATACATACAAAAAGAAAGACTGGGTAACTTTTTTTGAATGTTCATTGGAAATCGTTGCATGTAAACTGAATTATTGGGACCTAGACCTTAAGAGTTTATAGAGGAGAGAGAAAATAATTTTATGCTAAAGAAAGTTTTATATTTGTTTTAAACCTGCATTTACGTGTTTAAAGTTTAATAGATAGTCATTGTTACATTAGTATATTATTAATGCTATGGTCTAAATCAGAGGTCCTTAAAGACTGGATCAGGAGTAGATCATCAAAAGTTTTATTTGGGTCAACAAACAATTCTGTTCAAAATCAGGACTGTGATGGTCGCTTGATATATAACAATACAGTAAAGTAAATTATCAATATAGCTTTTAAATGAGTATAAAAATGAAAGTATGGTAGTTACATAGGTACAAATATAGGATACAACATCATAATCACAATTTTAATGTCTGACTCACTGCAGCAGTAGGCAACCTCTGCGTGCAGGCCACTGGGAGGCGTAGTTTCCAGTCTGTCTCTCCGTCCAGCTGGTCAGTCCGCAGGAAGCAGGAGCCTGGATAAGAGAGCACAAGAACTGCCACTGAGACCAGATGGTAGCACATTTACCCCTAGAGGGCAACAAGACATCATTTTTGATTTAGAGGAACAGCTCCTACTTACAATGAAGCTAATTTAATAAGTGTTAGTACATAGAAATGTTTAGCTAACTTTTTTCAATGAATAAATGTAGAGGACCCAGTGGAAAGATTATGGGTTAGACAATATTCTAATTGTTGGTTACAAGTGGGGGGTAGAGGTGCAGCCATCCAACACAGACCATCCCCCACTGGCCCGCATGCGTCATCCTGCCCAAAATCCTGGCCTAGGCTCTTCATAATTGACCTAATGGCCTCCACATGGAAGAGAGATAACCAATCACTATTTCCAGTAAAACAAAGCTTTCCTTCCCCCAACAGGAAGATGCAACATCAACATAAAAGGCTAGCTTTCTTCTACGCTTCTGATTTTGAATAAACTTATTTTGTATATGTGCAAATAGACAGAGATGGAGTATGTATTTAACACGTTCGGAGCGCATCTTAATCCGTATTTGATTACTGGGATGAGCCGTCCTACCTTGGTGTTTAATCTTTCTTTGCATCAGAGTTCTGTGTCCCTTAATTTTCCTTTCCTACTCATTTGACAGACAAAAGTGCTCCAAGTAGAAGTCTTAAACAAAGTGTGAACAAAGGCTTAGCTGCAGTGTCCTTAACTCATGCATGGAACAACTTTAGATTGTGAGTCAATTTTTTTTGACAAAATACAACAAAGCAGTTCACCCAATCACAATTTTAGCCATAGTGGTAGACTTCCTGTCCGGGCTCAGGGCTAATCCCTGCACCTCAGCGCCTCTTTAAACAAGCCATTTCCCCAGCCTCTCGGGCCGGGCCTGTTGTGGAGATGTGGATGAATGACCAGCAGATGTTTACCATTTCTTTCAGAGGTCCTTAAAAAGATCATGTCAGCAGGAACGCGCTGGTTCTACAAAGAGAGGGCAGAAACACAAACATGAATTCAGCATCACTTCCTGATACTGTGTCTGTTCTTTAATTAGTAGAAATTAAACCCACGTAATATATTAACTATAGTCAGTCAAAAATATACTAGTGAGTGTGTGTCCTGTGTGAGCTTTATAATGATGACCCGTTCATATGTACTGTTATTTTGAAATAAGTAAAGGTAAAAGTACTCAGTAAAATTATTGCTTGTGTGAAACTACTGAATGTAAACTTTTCTAGAGGTCAAAGTTTTTCTCACTGTATATTTTTTGAAGGTTGCAGAGTACAATCTACCACCACAACTACTACTATGACTACTACCGCAAACCTGCCTCAAACCCAGGATCTTCTAATCGCAAGGCGAGCTTTCTAACTACTTTGCCAAGTCAGAAAATATTTATTTAGAACGAATTTATTGCAACCACAGGAAGTCACAAACCACTGGGCTGCTTGTGCCAGTCCCAAGTCGGGATCAATGGAGAGGCCTGTGTCAGTCAGGAAGTGCATCCGGGGTAAAATCTTTACCAAATTAAAGTGTACTCAAGTAAAAGTAAGAGAAAATGCACTCATGTAACTTATTAAATATACTTACTACTACCACTACTAATTAATTCTGTAAAAGTATCCAGTTATTTTCCACCAATGTCCATGTTATTGCAGATGACTATGTGGTATTTGAAACAGTCATTTCTATGAAGTGCTGAATCACGTAAGTAAATTGTTTAAGACAACATGTGCGACCTTTCCTTCAGTTGTGTTGAAACTAGTGATCCAGAAGGAATCTATCAACAGAAACTGAAGACAGCACTCACTTCTCATATTTCATGTACAGAGACAAATTACTATTTCCACCCTAAAAAAAAGCCAAACAAGTGCTTTTCAAAATTCTTCTCTATCAATAAAAAGTGGATTTGTGTTTCAGATCTAATTAAAGGACATTTTAGGTTCATGTCTGTACGATGTGCATTGACTTTGACAGGCTAAATCTCCCAATTGATCAGAAGATTACAAAATCTTTACTAACTCCTTTCATGTCAGCCACCAGTCAGGCACAAAGAGCTAACCACCCCCATGTTATTTGCCGTCATAAAACGCTAAATTGTCAGTCCTAAAAACTGCTCACAGGCGCAGAGAAAGACAACAGACAAACCTTTTCCACAATGATGAGGTCTCCAACTTGAATACCACTGCTTTTCACCTTCACTGTACCTGGAATATGCAAAACAAAGACACAATTAATGAGGCATCCAGTAGCAATTTAATCTAATGGTACTATATGAAGATAAATTGAAGAAGAGGCTCTGCAGTAATGTTTCAATCAAATCTGGTAATCAAATGCTTTTGTTGTCGTTGGCTTGGGTCACGGATCACCAGCACTGCACTGGGAGAAGTCGTTTTCAGTGATTTCTGGGCGGTTGAGCCCAGTTTCTCGCTTTCCATTAGGAGTGAACAGGCAAAATTGTTTAGAAGAGATCCCTGACCCTTGACCTATGCCCCCTGACCTCTGGGCTTTGCATATGTAAGACATTAAACAACATCATAATATTGCTTTGCACTCACTGGGTATCACTTTTCGGAACATTAATTGCAACTAATAGCAACACTTTTGTGATTATTTGAAACGCATTTGCTACTAATCTTTACCAAAACCAGCTCTAAATAGTGCGTCTCTGTAATTAAACAGAACAGGGCAAGTTGTAAGACCATAAAATTCCTACAAACTCCAGATATGCACGGGGCCGCGATCATGGAGGCAAGCAGCGGTAGTGTTTATGGGTAGGACAAGCTGCCACATCAAAGCCCCAACGTGATGGAAACCACAAGAGGTCTCCTGCCTTTTATTGCTAGTAGCACTTTATACCAAGGCCTCTAATGTACACTTTTACATCTCTGCTTTAAATTACACACCATTTCCCTTAGCCTTCACAAGCTTTAATGGGACCCACCTCCTTACAGATAATTGACAAAACTGCTGAAAAATAAGCTACATGCACAAGGTTTACATGCAGGTAGAGAAATTTGAATTATTGTGTTCAGAATCAGAATACTTTATTAATCCTAAAAGGAAAATATTCAGTTGTTGTAGCTCCATGTACAAATGCACATTATACAGTTCAAGCAATGAAGCACAGTAGAAAACTCAACTCTCAATAATAAAACAGTAAAATTGTTGTTTAAAGCGCTAGTAGGCAACACATAGGAAATATAATGTGTTAATACATTAAGAACCAAACGGCATGTAAGCACAAGACTCTGCTGCATTTCTAATAGCGGCAGCTTATAAGCAAAACAATATGAAATTTAGTGTTTAGCAAACTCACGCATCTGTTTGCCATTTGCATTGCCATGTACAGTATATGTAAGTAATTCACTTTTCTATTTTAAACTTGTAATTTTTAGTACATACAGTCTAATTGCTTATGTTATTCTGTATTTTTTAAGATATTTTTTGCCTTGATGGAGACAGTCAGGCACACAAGAAACCAGATAGGGAGCCTGACCGGGAGCAAGATGGGAATCAAACCCAGGTCACTCCGGTTAATGTGGTGCACACTTATCAGGTGAGCCACTGAAGCACCCCTTTGATTCTGTATTTCTGTAAGTATGTAAATAACTTAAACTTAAGGTTTACTTTATTGTCCCTGTAGAGAAATGTATACTCTGCATTTGACCCATCCTTCAGTTCCACTGGGGCAACTGGTCAAGAGCAGTGGGGACCCTTCTCCAGACCTATGAGCCAGGATCCTGATCAGGAGTACTTAGGCTAGAGGATTAGACTATTATGATTGTTTTAGGTTGATTGGGGAAACTGGAACCCAGGTGAACCCAGTATCTTCTTGCTGTAAGACAACAGTGCTGTACACTTTGCCACCGTGTTATCATGACCAAGGAAGACACATATTCTTGGTCAATTTTCTGCTGGTTAGCTTGTTTTTTTAATGATATTGTAAATAAATGCATTGAAAAGAGAAACTTAAAGCTTTTGCAAGCACTGTTACCAACTAATTAGGCATTTCTCTGACTTTGTTGACTCTGACCGACCATTTTGTAAGATCAGAGAGTGACCATTGATACAACTTATAATTTCCAAGTGAAATGGCTGTGTTTATTGGCATTTAGCGCTACTGTTAAATTCCCAGACTACATTAACACACCATTAGTACTGGAAGATCGTATTTTGTTTCACTCTCATGAATGTAAACACACTCGAACAACATAATAAGCCTGCTATGAGGGCTTACCAGAGCTACTATGAGCATTGTCAGATTGCATGTGAACGTTTTCAATGTCTGATTTCAACAACATAAACCAACAATCACTTATTCTTTACCTCTTGTTGAGAGCTTGCTGTAAATTTGCGAGTTGACTTCTTTGTCCCGTAAGTAACATCTTATTTCTTCCACTGCCTCTCTTAATATGGTGATGAGCAAAACAGCACCCTGTACAAAATATGAAGCTATTTATCATTGCAAATGTATACATATAAACACCTGTTAATGTGCAGTTGAAACGATAATGCATGCATAAACCAGGGCAGAAAAACAAAGCAACAAAGGCTTAAAGAAATGTGACATACCAGAGGAACCCAATAGGTGTAGAGTGCACCTAATCGTAGCTCATTCACAAACTGAGAGCAGGCTAAGAGTAGAAAGTACAAATTGAAGAAGTACTTGAACTGATTGAAGAGCACCTGTGAATACAAATACACAAGAAGAAACATAAAGGTTAGTAGTCATTGTCTGGCAAGAAATACTACATTTGATTGTATAGTCTTTTTCCTGTACTAAAGGCAGGGTTGATAATGACAAAATTATTTATCTTTGCAACATTTAGGCAGATTATAGGCATTGAGGCAGACACATTTGAAGTATATAAAATACAGTATACCACATGCAACTAAATTTAGTATTTCATAAAGTATTATTATTATTGTTGTTGTTGTTGTTGTTGTTGTTATTATCATCATCATCAACACTTTCACATCAACACATCTTTATCACACACTGATAATGAAGCATGCCAACCAAACAACAATGGTGCACTTTTATAACCACCTGTGTGTGAAGTTACAACAAAATTAAACTTCCCAACAGAAGACTAATGCAGAACAAGGTCTGCCCAAAACCATAAAGCCAACAATATGCTCCAGTACATCTTGAGATGAACTAGTCAATAAAACATCATAATTTGCATTGCAAAAATGCTTTGCTCTTGTCCTTTGCTTTCCAAACAAATCTGAGCTACTTTTAATGTCTGGCTTCATAAAAAAGTCATAAGATCTTAAGACAACTAAATGTCTGGAAAACAAATACATATGTAAATCAGGAGAAGAACATGCGAGAGTCAAAATCACAAAGCTTAACTAGTGCTCATATTGTCACGGATAAGAAATCCCAAAGCTATGCCACATCTGTCACTGCTGTCCTAACAATGGATCATTTCATTTCTCATCACCTCCATAATAAACTGGGCACTTAAGCACAACAGAAACCATTGTGTCTTAGCATCAACAAAACTTAACCTGTTAACAACATACATTAAAATATTAAAACATGTACACTTGCTCAAAATAGTATGTTCTGCCAAATCACTGAGACACATGAGGAGAGTAACCCTTATTATTATGAATCTGTGAATGAGAAGATGTCCAACAGTACTGAGAGACTCAGAGCCAGGTTGAGGGGTTAAAGGGTGGTGGGGTAACCTTTGACTGACACTAACCGCAGGCAGGAAGGTGAAGAAGTTGTATTTCTGGTTGTTAATGACATTCCGGGGGTACCTCTGCTCCCTCTTCTCTGGGTGGCCCAGCCACACAGTGCGTGGACGGAGGTCCCCCATGCCACAGCATCGTGACCATGGGCAGCACCTTGAACAAAAACAGGCAAAACAGTGTTTATCTGATAGTATAATAATTTTTCAACTATTATGTTAAAATAAAACCAACTGGGTATAAATCAGACAGGATACTGTTAACTTACTGTGACTTAAAAATTAACTTCCTTCATAAACAGTAACCTCTCTCTGCTGCTTATAACCAACAGGCCTACTGTCTTCAAGTTAAATAATTAAGCCAATTTATTGTTTATTAATCCCTTAAATAGGCTACATACCACATAATATGTTGAATTCTAGAGGAAAAGCCTAAAGCCTCTATTCAGTGTTAAAGCTGAACGCAGCCCTTCACTAACTAAATCTAAAACTTGTTTCACTTTTCTGTGACCAAGCGATTATTTTATGAATGCAATCTAAAGCGTTTACTGATAGGTCATGTTTGTTGCTTAAAATTCCAGTTATATTGGCCTTTTAACATCTGTTCTTTTTATTGTTTTATTATTTTGAAAATATAGACACACCTTTTTGAAATAAATGATGATGTTGTCATCAGGAAATGCACCTAATCATATCTCACTGTGAGAATAAAATGTTAATATGCAGCAGTGGTTAATTCTGTGTCTGTGCTTTGTCAAGGTAGGGCAGTGTCAGAGCAGGTTACTGTCTGTGTTGTTATCTGTAGTGTAGGCATTAATCATTACAGGCTGCCACTGTTTAACCAGTCCAAATGACAATATCGAGCACCTACAATATGTGGGATCTCTAAGAATTTAGGGAAACACAATAGCGGTCCACATTTGGTTAGTGCTCTTAGCAGAGTTAGCATAACACATCCACGCTTAGCCCTGCACTCAGCAGAGCAAATATTGACAGGGCGTCTATTGCACTTGCTTCAGCTGCACCCCGGAACAAGGATGTCCACGGCTGCTAAAGCTAAACAATAGCAAAATAAAATGAAATATATTTATACACGCTGTCTTTAAACGTGTTTTATTTGACGGCTCTGGAGCTATGGTCACAGTCCCTGTGTTTTTTAGGATAATGCCACCGCGCTGCTGTAAACATTCAGCTCCGACAGAAACGACTAGCATTAGCCGCATGTTAACGCCACTCCTGTACACTTATCTTACCCATGTCTGTTTCTACTGTCGTGTCTTTTTGGTCGTCTCACGGGTTGGAGGGGTATATTGTCGGTCATTCCTGCAGCCCCTGAAAGGGTGGAGGCGGTGGACAGTCCGCTCGTGTGTAGCGGCTCTGGGCGGAGGCTTCCCAGCTGCCGCTGTGCCGCTCAGTGCGCGGTGGGCTGACAGCGCATGGGACGAGCCGCATGCGTCAGGCTAACAATTATGGCACAGAGTCATAGTGTGGAACAAAGAAAGCCTAATAATGTTTATTTCACTGCCAACTCACGTTTTGAGTGCCCTTTTTAAAAATGAATTTATAAAAACAATTGTGCTGCTGACCCACATAAAAAAAAAGAAAAACTGCCAAACTCCTAAAGTTGGCCAATTGTAATTCTGTCAGCATGCCTCTTGATATACTGTACTATAGGTGACATATCCTACCTACAGGTCCAAATAGTTTAAGGCTAGTAACACTCAAATGAGAATCCTGGCCAGTATATATTTTGCATGCAAATACTGAAAATGCAAAAAGGCAGGATTAATGTCTACATGTGTATGCCAGGAACAGAAATAGTATTCATACGTGGGTCACTTGAAGGAGAATGAATGTAAAGTAGGGATTGTACAGGCATTCCAGATCATCATGTAATCTTATCGGAAAATCAGTTGAGCACTTAATGCAGCTGGATACTGAGCACCAACCATTTCACAGATTAAAATTAACATTGAAAAAAAGTCACCCTGATTTTATTTCTCAAAATCAGAAAACATCTGAAAAAAACACATTTACAATGTAAACAGGCCAAACGTGGCTCAACATTACTTGAATTGTAGAGACAACTTGAAAGCAGTTTGACATGGTTTGCTTAAAAAAAAAAAAAAAAAAAAAAAAAAAAAAAAAGGCACAACGTGGCAAATGCATATTGGTAAGGAATGTACAGCAAGTCCTACAAGTACTAACCATAGAGTGTGTAAAGTGTCCAGTGATACAATCATTACTGTTCAACTCAGCAGGTTGAGGTTGATAATCTTATCGCTTACCCACAAATGTGTAATGGAACATGCACAGAACAGTGCACTGAGAGTAGGGGGCACAGGGCAGCTAAATCTAAATGAGGTAGAACTATCCCCCCTAGACTCATGCATTGTGCATTATAAATAAATTAATGCTACAAAGAGAAAACATGGAAAAAATATTTTAAAAAATCCAGATGTTACTGAAGACATTTCAAACCAAGTTTGGTAGAAGGACTGTTTGCAATAATCTATGGTGTGCTCTTTAAACTGATGAGAGCACAATGTAACCAAAAACCTGAAATAAAGTGCAGGCACAAGAACCTTAAGCATAGGCCTAATAGCCTCTTCAATTTCTGACAGACAACTGTGTAAAATTTAACAGACCAGACTGAAAATATGAAATACATTAAGCGCAACTAAATTATACATTGATACTTTCATGTTTAATGTTACAGTATCAGGGGAACAGACCAGTTAAGCATGGAAAATGTCTTTTGCAGCCTATAATCCAAGTGAAACCTTGTGTGCTTTTATTATAAGAAACTGATGACGCAATTATGAATAAGCAAGACACTAAAAGAATCTGCTTTGAAAAAAGGCCACATGAAATTTTAACAATGTACAAGATCATAAAATCTATGGCACGCAATACAAGTAGTCACATAGAAACACATGGTAAACTACAACTAATTTTGAACATAGACGTTATGTCCTAAAACAAGTCTTGCCCTGAAACATTTCCTGTTTGAGTCACAATCCTTCAAAGTACCAGGGAGACAGTCTGTAGTAGTTTCAAGTAGGTTCTACATTCAAACTTTATAAACAGTCAAATAAAAAAACTCAAAAATACCCGCATGTGTAAATATATATGTATACAAAATAAAATACAACTACAGTAGTAATATCAAGTTCAACTAAAGCACTTGATAATTATTCAGACCAAGGAGAGCTAATATTTCATCAGGAAAAATTAAAACCAAAAATATACAATATTTCTCTGCGATTGTACCTCATTAAACAGGAGACATTCAAAATAACAGTCCAGGTAATAAAAGGGTTTACAGCTGAAGACCTAATTCACTGCAATTTTACCCTCCTCAATGAAATGTGGGAAGTGTGGTTTTGCCACGCCGTCTGAGCCGTTCTTCTCGATCTCGGCCATGGCGGCGGGCAAGCCAGAGTGGGACCCGTCCATCTTTAGGTGGCCACCCGTAGACCCGATCAGAGGCCCACCTGCAGGACTACCCGGGATAGGGACGCCACCGCCCTGGATGACAGAAATTTCGTTAGCCTTCATGGTCAGTCCTCCACTGAAAGCAGCAGCAGCAGCATACTGGTTCCACAGGGAGGGGTCAAAGTTCAGAGGCGGGGTAGGCAGGTCTTTGGGGGCGGCCATCATCTTGAGATCGGTGCTCATCGCCATCAAGGCCATGGGGTTATCCAAAGACAGGCGCTGGCCACGTCGTGATGTATTGTTCCACATGTGGGTTCCAATATGCACCTTAAAATATGATAAAAACAGATTAATACCCTCATGAGACAATACAGGCACACATCAACACTTTAATATCAGGGACAAGCAAAGTTAACGCAGTAGTTGCAGTATTGTATTCTTTGTACCAGTCCCAAGCCTGGAAAAATGGAGAGGGTATAGTGAGGAAGGGCATCTGGTGTAAAGCCTGTACCAAAATCAAGTGATGCAAATCACTTGTAAATTATTAAAATTTCATGAGATACTAAATATTGGTTCTGGTACACCTAATAGTCACAATTAAAATAAATTAAATCTCCCTAACCTAACCCTAGACAAAACGGTTTCACTTTGAGCAAAACTACTTAAGATAAACCGACTTTCCCCCAAAATGTCTGTAAATGCATACAGTAAATATGAAAGTGGCCATACCTTGAGGTTTCCCTTGGTGGTAAAGGCTCGTCCGCAGATGTGACAAGCAAATGGCTTCTCCCCGGTATGTGTTCGCTCATGGATCTGTAACGCACTGGCAGAGGAGAAGTTCTTCGAACATACATTACACACATGTTGCTTGCTTGATCGTCTTGGTGCAGCAGAGACTGTGGAAGCCATGGCTGTTCCCTGAGGCATGTGAGAGTTGAACAGTCCGTGAGCGCCTAGTGGGTTCTCCGTGGGAATCTTCATCTCCAAACTGGTCAGACTTGGAGGTATCCTCATGAAAGACATGTTACTCTGACCTGCAGAATAGAGAGCAATTAGATTCGCCTAAACATTCAAGGCTTATCAAATTGTATATGCAGCTAATTTGACTTACCATAGTCTCCATGTGTAAAAGGTGTGGTGGGCTCCTCTTTAATTGCTTTGGGGGTAAAGCTGCTGGAGGCTGTGAGGTCAAGAGCTCCACTTGACTCATTTCCATCTTGGGCACTGCTATCAGAGTCAGGCTTGGTGCCATTGCTGGTAAATTCTTCAGAGCCGGGAGATTTGCCATTACCCATACTATGGTTTAAAGGGGACGATGACATAGCGGAGTCAGAAATAACAGGGCTGCGGCCATTTTGATATTCTGTATCTCTAGGAGCAGAAGGAGACTCCCTGGATGTAGTCTCGCTCTCTGAAGCTGTGCTAGTCTGCCTCTTTAGGGCAAGAGCAGATGTTAGGTTTTTCAGCACATCTAAACTCGAAAATGCACTCTGAGGGTTGCTCTCCTCCGGTGTGAGAGGATCAGAGGCATCATCTGTCTTTTCAGGGTTCAGCTCAGGCTCTTGGTCCTCCATGGTGGCTTCAAAACTACTTGTATCCATAGACTTGTCATCTGGGAGAGAGGAGTCCATGGCCTCAGCTGCCTCGAACTGGTTTTCTGGGACTGGTGTGTTTGGGATCTGACCGCCCATGTGCATGCGAATGTGTTGTTGCAATACAACTGCATTTGTAAACTTCTTCTGGCAGATTGGACACGAGTGCTGCATTTTGAGGGGAGTGTTGGCTCTGTGCACTCCATAATGGGCTTTCAGGTTGCCCTTTGAGGAGAAGGCTCTGCCACAAATTTTGCACTTGTACGGCCTCTCGCCTGTGTGTGTGCGGTAATGCATTTTGAGTGAACTCTGGCAGCTCAGCACCCTGTGGCAGATCAGGCACTCATTGGGGTCATTGGTCCTCTTTTCCAGCCCGTCCACCATCTGCTGGAGTTTTGCAGTTCCAGAACTTTCACCTGATGAGACAGTGCTGTTCATACTGTGCAGAGCTCTAAGGAGGTCCTTCGAGTCCTTCTGAGTTGGATCCAGACCTGAGTCTTGGCCAAACATAGACACAGCGGGAGAGCCTTCACTAGTGGATGGGGATGGCCTCTGTGAAAATGATTCTCCTCCAATGCCATCAAATGACTTAAAGCCAGGTATGGATGATGAGGGGAGCTTCAGGTCACTCATATTCGACTCATCCAATGGCACAGACATGCCAAAGGGAATGCCACTGCTGGTAGGAACATTGTCAAGGTGCTCTGGCACAGGATGAGGGTTCATAGCTATATTGGGATATTTTTCCTTATGTCTTTGGAAATGCACTTTGAGGTTGCCTTTGGTTGTAAAACGGTTTCCACAGATGTTGCATTTAAAGGGCCTCTCTCCAGTGTGAGAACGCAGATGAATCTGGAGGCCACTGTCATTGCCAAAGCTCTTCCCACAGTATTTACACTTGTGCTTGTACAAGGACTCACTGACCTTTGTTTCCGAGGGTAGATTTAGGATTTTTGCCTTTGCTTTTTTGGAGGCATCTGTCCCATTGAAGGTGCTCGGGAAACCCATGGCACCATGCGACTGGGGCAGTAGTGCTGGTAGACGGTTGGCTAAATCTGGAATACCCTTTAAAACATCAGTTTTCCCTAGGCCTGCAGCTAGAGAGGTAGGAGCGCTATTAGTCAGAGGTAATTTACCTGGCTTTGTTGCTTCAGTAGAAAGGGCCTGACTACCTGTTCTTTTACCAATAAGGGCTGCTGCAGCAGAGAGCTGCTGTGAGAGATGTGCTCCAAGAGCTTTTAGAGGGTCCATAGCAGCCCCTACTGATGCCTGCAGCCCCTGCGGAGTCATCATGGCTATCTGGATTCTAATCTGTTCTGTGAGCTGGATCTGCTGGAGCTGCTGTTGCTGGAGGCACACCAGTTGTTCCAGGATCATTGGGATTACCTGCATGGCATCTTGGGACAAGGCAGAGCTATTATTTGATACATGTTGAGACACAGCCACTTTAGTGTCAGCCAAAGCTTCAAGTGTGACATTTGAGTCTTGCATTTGTGGTGAAGAATTGAAAGCCAAATCTGAAATGTCTGTCTGCCCTGCATCTTCTGCAGTAATACTGGACTCCTCCTCAGTTCTGTCCAGCTGGTCGACAGGGGTGTTTGTGAGGGAATGACTGCTGGACTGGCCATCATCATGGTCACTTAGACCATCAGGAGAACCTTGGGAAAACTCCTCAGGGACCCCAGTGCCTTCCCCATCTTTCATAATGACAACCTGCTGACTTTTAGTGCAATTTTTCTCATGCTCAATGAACTCCGCTTCAACAAAGAACTCAGCACAGCAGCCATTGCAGACTCGGGTCTCGTCCATTCTTAACCTCTTCATTTCATTGCCAGGCTCCTCAGCGTCAACAATGCCTACAATGAGAGAAACAAAACTCTTAATACCATTTGTGAACAACACATTTGCAGAGAAAACAAACAAGAATAAAACTTTCACATCTCTAAATAATTTCAGATATGTTAAAATACTAGTACAACAATTGTTTGAGACTGAGGTGATTACAAAACATTTGGCAGTCTCTTTCCACATCAAATGTTTTTGTCCATAAGGCCAGCAGAGGGCAATAATCTGCCTTTGACATAAACAATAAGATCCAAAAGCACAACCTGCTGGATTCTAAAACAGTCTTTCATTCTTGTACTAGTCTGCACTGATTTAAATGCATTTGTATTTGTTGCAATGACTACCACAATAGGTTTTAGATAAAGGGGTGTTGCACCCAAAATGCCTGAACCATGCATTTTAATGTACCTGCTGCTACTCACGAAACCACTACACAAAATGCTGATGCAGCCATATAACTAAAAGAAAGTGCTCGACGACCTGTTTGCATTTTTACAAGCAAACGATTTGACTTGTTAATTGATCAACAGGAGACGAAAGTGCCAGGTCAGGACTTTGATAAAGACTTAATCAAACGACAATACAAGTATTTTGGTTTCAAGCGGGTTAACTTGACCAATACAGATTTGAGCACATTTGCAGAATAAGCGCCCATCAATAAAACAGCGTACAAATGTAATGTATATCCGCAAGGCGTTGCCACTGGGTGGCGCATGACCTGATCACCTTTAGTGGGGTACATGACACGAGGTCAGACGAACATTTGATGTGTGTGGACTATAAGCTTTAGGAGTAAGTTCAAATAAACAGTGGAGGCCTGGGCTTTAGTAAAGTAACTAATCGTGTTTTAACACCAAAAGGTGAGTTCGATGGCAATTCTATGGCAACACCAAAACGCACCCCCACCCAGTCTCCACAAAAAGGCCAGGGCTCCATCCCCCACCTCTCCACATATGTACGAAAGGAAACAGTCATGCATTAAACTGGGGGATTTATTGCCTTAAGGTCAGCTTACTCCAGAGTCACATTTCATACAGTTTTCGGACACCTTTGTTTCAAAGCACCACTCTACGCACACTTTTCATACATACTGCGCCCAAACAACGTTACCAGAAGCATGACCAGAAAACACATAAGCCACTTACAGTAAAAGTTGGTCGGGTGAAATATTTAATAAGATACCAAAGCCTACGATCATTAAAGTCCAAACACAGCCACTCAATCAAAAGTGTCGCCTATTTCCAAAAACATTTCACCATGTATGATGGATTGAAATACCAATTTAATTATGAAAAATCCATCAAAGAACATTTAGCGTTGGTCGAATACAAGAACCGAAAAGGTAACATTACAATGTAGCCAAAAAGTTAAAAGAAATCTGCCGCCTTGGATATCGCCTGAGACTCGCGTAGAGTAATAAAATAAGGACCACACTCCACTTCTTCAAAATTAAATGGGATTTAGATACCTACATTTCAATAAAAGTGTTAAGATTTTGAGATATTCGACAAGTTTCCACAGAACTGAGAGGTTACACTGAATTTGGTCCAAGAGAGTTTAAAGCGAACGCAGCTCAGCACCTGCATTGTGTCCAAATTATTTCTCGTTTACGCCACTCTCCTCAGTCCCAAAAGTAGTTTCTGCTCAGTTTACGGAGACAGCAACAGGTCAAAGTGCGACAGGAACAACCCAAAATCTTCAGAGTTAACGTAAGTGTAGAAAAAATATCGATAAGCTGCGCCACGCCACGACGGAGCTACAGGTTAAGTTTTGAACTGGCCAACAATCTGTTAACTTTCGGTGTGCCTTACCATTTTGTGAGGAGCCGGGCTCGTCCGAGTTTATGTGCTGCGGCTTGGCTTGCTTGCGTCTCGACATGGTGCAACCATCAGGAGCAAAGAGTCCCAAACAAATTCCCTCCGCTTCTTCTACAAATTCTTCAGCTCTGAAAATTAGCTCCTCAAGTAGAAATGCGCATGTCAGCGTAATTATTATTATCAATAATGCATTGCGATTTATCACGGTGCTCTGACAGCTGATTGGCTCCAGTCCAAGCGCTCACACATTATTCAAATGTGCTCCCTATTGATGAGAGGAGCGCAGTGCCAGGAGGGGGCGGGAGGAGCCATGCGAGTGGCCGGACTGCGCCAGGAGGCTGGGTTAATAACACCCAGCTCATCGTGCCTGCCTCCTCATGAAAAAAAGGGGGCTTTACATTTGACCAGGAGCCAATAGGCTACACTTTGATATCTGGCATATTATATACAGTTCTTTGGTTAACTTTACTGCACTAATCTGTCTATCACTGCCATTTAAACACAAGAACAATAACATGCGCCATTAGGGTTGATAACATTTACTATTTGTTTATGGTTTAAAGTTTTTCAAGTTGTAGGCACACAAAGAAATAAAACAAAGGCTCTCCCTAGTGCCATGACAAATTCTCTTTCATTAATTTTATAATAACATCAAGCATAATCCTGATTAGATAGGCCTATTAGTGGAAAAGCTATGGCCCATATTTGTTCACCACTGTTGCCAGCCATTCATCAAACAAAATGAATCTTCCTGCATTCACAGCTCACAAAGGAAATATCTCACAAACAACTGTCAATAACTTTTGATTAAAACTGACTAGTGATTAAAGACATGTTTTTACTATCCATACTTGTATGTGCTTCACATTTTGGGGTGTTTTTTATGTATATGGTCAGTATAGTTCCACATAATTTTTATTTATTATGTTGTGTGAATGTCATCCGGCACTTGACTTGACTTAGTATAATATATCTTTGTTCTCATGATGTTTACATAAGTTAATTTGTAGGATGAATGCAACACCTTCATAGTGTAAAACGTTAAAGTAAATGTTAGTATTGTGAGCTAGTGTATGTGCTTTTGCAGTAGTCAGTCTATAACCCTGCCAACATACTCGGTGAGGCCAGAGCAGCTAATCAATAACCACAAGCTCATAATAGAGCTATTCAAATGATATAATTACAGACATATGCACCAGCGAGGACACTTTAAAAACTGTGGAGTTGAACTAAGTTGCTCACAACGTTCACCTGAGTCAACATTCTTTCTGTACGACACTAATATGTTTTGCATTGTGTTTTTTGACAAATGAAGACATTATAATTTTGGAATGTGAAATAACAAGGAAATACCAGACGCATGCTGTACAGAGGGCAGTTTAGGCAAAAAGTATGCGTAAAGTTGGATGATAAATATTAAGCCTTTACCAAAATTTCTCCAAAGTAGGATTAGCCAAATTGATGTACAACCTGTGATGGAAAGTAACTTTAACTCCTGTAATTTTACTTTAATACATTTTGGAAGAAATTGTACTTTCTGAGTACTTTAGTAGCATAGTAAGTATTTTGACCTTGGTGATAAAGGGGTAAGAGTTATAGTAGTGTTAACAGTAGTAGTAGCAGCTCTTGTAATAGTAGTAGCAGTGGTAGTGGTAGTAGTAGGTTGTAGTAGTAGTAATGGTAGTAGAGCTTCTAATAGCAGTAAGCACGTTCTACTCAATTTTTAATACTTTTTCTCAAGTAACAGTTTTGTTGAGTACATTTCACAAATACAGAATTAGCAATAAAAGTAAGAGTACATTGGAGCACAGATTATACTTCTTCCCACTCTGTGTACTCCAGTAGCACAAACATTCATCTTAAACATTCTCACTGCATTTTTTTCTGCATGTATCATCTCTCGCCTCCCCTCTGAAACTGAAATTCAGTGAGTAAAGTATATTCCCAGTACTGCAGGACACAAAAGACCCAAACCCAAGCCATTGTATCGACATAAACAAATGCTTTTTACGGGATGG
Source organism: Bostrychus sinensis (assembly GCA_020698575.1). Classification (NCBI taxonomy): domain Eukaryota; kingdom Metazoa; phylum Chordata; class Actinopteri; order Gobiiformes; family Eleotridae; genus Bostrychus; species Bostrychus sinensis. The sequence continues at coordinate 11,870,477 of CM036250.1, forward strand.
GCTGAAGGTGAAAAAGAGGGGAGTGCTGTCTAGACGCTTTATGGTCCCCAATAAGAATCTATGCTTGAATACTGTGTTTTTTTCTACATTCAATGGCTCAAACTGTGCACAGCCATAAAATTGCACAAGTGGGAACCAAATGGCATTAACCAAAGATGAGTACAACAATTAAACTTATTAGTAGAAAGCACCAAATGTAACTCCTTGCACTGATGTGTCCTTGGCATGTTCTGCTTTTTTGTTGAACGATAATTGTTTGTTGCCTGTTAACTTATTGTACTGGTCCATGTCACACACGCCATTAAAAAAAGAGAAGACCGACATAATGTGCTGGCCTTCAACAGGTCATGTAGGTAACAATGACAGATCCGCGTCAGTCAGAGCTGAAAGGTTTCACAGTATTGACTTTATATATATATATATATATATATATATATATATATATATATATATATATATATATATATATATATATATATATATATATATATTTTTTTTTTTTTTTTTTTTTTTTTTTTTTTTTTTTTTTTTTTTGCTCCATGCTGACCATTTTCTGATTTCTTCTGGAGTTGACAATCTTCCCCCAAGTTAAATGGCTTGTGAGAAAGCTGTGACATTACGGAGAAATTGCCATGCGTTGACCTTGTGGTGGACAGACAATAACAGCTTGGCTAACACTTGTAGTCAGTGTGTCTGTGAGGAGTTAATAAAAGATAAAAAGCAATAGGTCACGCAGGATATTTTTTTTACTTCCAAAACTTAACATTTGTTTTTACCTTTTCAGCATTTATAAACAACATAGGCTACACACACATTTAGATATCATAACCTAGGCCGACTATAATACATTTTCAATAGATTAATAGCATTAGATTTTGCTAATTCAGCATAAACAAGATGGTTTTGATAAACAACTAACTACCTGTAGAAGAGAAAAGGCCTAAAGTGCTCAGGAAGTTTTTCCCAATTAGTTATTCTGTATTGAAGGGGCTCGTTGATGCTCGGGAACAAAAAGTAAAGAAAAAAAGGCACTCTTCATTTACCTGAAGTTTAAAAAGCCTTTATTTCATGTGGCTATATGTTTATAAAATCTTTAAAAGCTGCCTGTTTGTTGTCCACTACACGTGGGTCTAAATCAAACCCAGCACACTATGCTTTTAAAGATTTTATGGTTTAGTTTGTTTTTTGTTTTTTTCTTTACTTTTTGCAACTAACTGCCTGTGTTTAAACTAAGTGCCTGAATAGAGAAGATTAGCAAATGTCAAACTATTTAGCTCTAGTTATAGCTCTAGCTATAGTAGCAACTGGCGCTACAGAAGCTAAACGCTACGTGGCCACAAAGCTACAAAGTCACCAAATTCATTTGTTATGTTGGACAAGATGTGACAGAATCATAACAGGCCACAGTATATTGTTTGTGAATGTACGCTCAGAACTTTCCCATTAAAAAACACAATGTAATACTTTTTTTTTTTTTTTTTTTTGGCTAATGGAGTTGACTAGGCTACTAGATCTGTGTGGTACTATTTGAAATTAATGTCTACAGCCATGTGCAACAACAAGTAGTCATTTTTTGTTGCCTCTCCAGTCGACCGCATGTAAAAGACTTTTATTATATGTCTCAAAGGAGAATTATTCAATTTTAGCTTATTTTGAATAGTTGTCTATCTCACTGAAAAATGACTTGATTTTGAAGACTTTATTCTGTGTGTTTTTACTGTGGATTGCTTGTACAATCAGCAGAACACAATCACGAGCTATGTGTCATATGATTAAAAAGTGTGTATAAATATATATATTTAAAGCACATTTGTATTTGTTTTTTTAAGTCTGCATAACTCAAAGGCTGTATGTTTGGCTCCTGTCTGCTTCTCCAAACTCAACATGTTCTGACAATTATCTACTAACAGGAAATAAGCTAACACCTCTTAACCCAGGCCTATCTCATGGACACCTTTTTAATGGACTGTCCCCTAGAAAAAAATAAAAATAACATAAAATAAAGCATCCAAACTAACACTTTCTTCAAAATCCTTGTCCACAAATACATATAGGCTAGCTTTAAAAGATTCAAAAGGTAAAAAAAAAAAAAAAAAAAAAAAAAAAAAAAAAAAAAAAAAAAAAAAACTGTCATAGTGATCAGTGCAGTGATACCTTACACTCTCTGGAAACAATGCAAAGTATTGTGTTTTAAAATTCAGGTGTGGACCAAATATCTCCTGTTTGCTGCTGGATCCCTCTGAGCTGGGATTCAAATGTTAATTGTGGGCTGTTTGCATTCAAAGCCCACTATGCTGTGATTACACAATAGCAACAATTTTACATGGCTTTTCAGTGAATGGGACACACACACAGACCTTTAACGCCTGAGCAGTTTCTGGTTTAGTGAGTGCCTGGATCCTGTTTTATTATTTTATCCTCTTGTGCTTGCCCCCTTTCAGACATTTCCTCCCTTGTAGTCATAAATAACACAATTAAAGCCACACATAGGACAGAAGTTGCTTGATTCCCATGGAAAGGGTAAGTAATCCTGAGTAAATGTGCAGGCAGAAATGAAAACAGTTCAGGTGACCTTTTGTGTAGGTCTTAGTGGTGTTTTTCCATTCATCATATCACAGCATAAACTTGTAGCCAATCAATCCTATTTTTTTTTTAGGAGTATACAGTAATTTTCCACTTTTTGAAAGAAGTGCTCGCAATCTCATTAAAAGTACTGTTTCTTCAGAATAATAGTACTCAAGTAGAAGTAAGAGTTGTCAGTATAATCATGAAGTAAGTACTCTATAGCAACATCTACAAGTGCCACAAATCTACTGCCAGGGTTCACACTTCACACTTTTTTTAGAATTTTTGATGATTTTGCCAAAATTTTTGACTAAATTTTCAAGACTTACACAAATAGTATTCAAAATGTCCAGTGTCATCCATCAGAAACATTCTTTTGCTGCAATTTCATTTGTGAAATTTGGAAATTAGTCAGTTGAAGAAAAAAAAAACTGTTTCTTCTGCCAATGATTTATTATTCTACTTATTTTACTGATTTAGAGCCTACACACCATTGATTAAAATATAATTATGCTATATTAGATATAAACTAATCATCTATGCTGTTTTAAAGCATTACCAAAACCAAAAGAAATATTAGTTCAAATATAGGTCAATTTTACCTGCAATGAGAACGCGGCCAAGATGACAGTGTTTCTACTGAAAACTTATATTTACTGTATTCTAGCTGGTGCAGGTTTAACTCGTAGTGGCTGAATGTTTCTCAGACTGTTTACGTTTGCAAAACATTACACCAAAATATAAAATCCCAAAAATTTTATTCCATGACTTTTCAAGGTTTTCCATGACTGTACGAACCCTGTACTGCTACTACTACTACAACTATAAGAACTGCTACTGCTTCTATTACTGTACTACTGCTACTAGTAGTAATACAGCTGCTAGTACTACTATTATGTGTTGAGCGTGTCACTCACCTTGCTACACAAAATACTTTTATTCATTTCAAGCACATATCTACAACTATTCTGCTGCTACTACTCTACTACTACCACTACTATTGTTAGTACTACAATTCGAGGAACTACTGCTATTATTGTGAGTACTAATATAACACTTTTGAGTTTGCTATCCACCTTGCCACACAAAATGCGTACTTCTACTCATTTAGAGACTTTAAAATGTACTAAAAGTAACATTTCCTTCCAATATGTACTCAGGTAAAAGTATGCTTTGTAGAATATACCGAGTGATCTTGTTACTTTCCACCTCTTCTGTGAATCTTAGTATTATGTAGCATATAAAAGCACAAAGCTGTTAGTAATGAACAGTATTATTTACAGTATTGATCCACAGATGGCCTTTCAAGTGAGATCCTTATCACCAACACATGTATTTACTGCTTTTGTTTGAGAACACAGAACAACAAACACAGGACAGTGAGGTGAACTGAGGCAAAGGATATTTGCCTTCACCAAATATTATTTTTTTTCTGAAATTCTATGTCTTTGTTTTCTCAAATACTATTATGTCAACACATGTGGCTCCTACCCAACTTGAAGTATTTGTATTTCCTTAACATGACCAGAAAACAAATACACCAAGGCGGATAGTAATATTTACATCTTCCTGCAAAATTTTCTACCATCCAATCTTAGGCCTTTCATTTGCATGTTAACAGTGTGAAGTCTGGAAAAGCTGGCGACACCTGGTTGGAACAGGAAGTATAAATGAGATGCTTTTAAAGTTCAGATGTGTGTTTGGAGATCACAAGATAACTGCTTATTTGTCTCACACCATTGAGAGGCTGGGGGGGATGGGAATGGAGGAAATTATGTGCCATAGCATTCCTCAACACAACTTGACCAGGAACTGTTCGCTTTGCTCAGACAGGATGAGTGACTGATTGATACAGAAAATGCACAATATATTTTTTTTAATCAGAGGGGAAGGATGTTTACTTGAGTGTTGTTACTTCACAATACTATTTCAAGATAAGATAAAGTGTATTGTTCACAGTACCGGGAAATTAATTTGTTATGGCAGCTTTTAAAACAGGATAAAGGGCAAAAAAGCAAATAGTAAAGACTTGAATACTCAAATATAAGTAAAAGTACTCAGCAAATTATTACTTAAGGAGTAGTTATAAGTACTGAATGTGAAGCAGATCTGAGAGGAAAAAATTATGAAAAAACTTTTAATAAAAGTCTGTATTTTATCTGAATGGCAAAGTAGGTAGTAATAGTAATAGTAGTAGTAGTAGTAGTAGTAGTAGCAGTAGTAGTAGCAGTAATAGTAGTAGTAGCAGCAATGATATATTAGTGCTAGTTGCAGAAGCAGTAGCGCCAGTAGTATTAGCAGTAGTAGAAGGAGTAGTAGTACTAGTAGCAATAGTGGTAGTGATCATATTAGTACTAGTTATAATAGTAGCTGCCCCAGTAGTAGTACTTCTGGTAATAGCAGCAAGTACTCTTTACCTCAGTTACTTTTACACTTGATACGTAGTACCAGTAGTAGTAATAGTAGCAGTAGAATAAGCAATAGTGGTAGCTATCATATTAGTGCTAGTTGTAGTAGTAGCAGCAAGTACGCTTTACTTAAGTAACCTTTCCACCTGATAGGTAGTACCAGTAGTAGTAGTAGTAGCAGCAGCAGCACCAGTAGTAGTTCTTCGTGTAGTAGCAGCAAGTATTCTTTTTTAAAGTAACTTTTACACATTTTTACTCAAGTAACAGTTATTTTTTTGGGTACTTTTACTTCTTATTGAGTACAATTATTTTGAACAGTTTTTGAGTACTTCCTCCACCTCCACCTTTTAAACTTGTAGTAATGAAGACTTTTTTACTACACAAATAAGTTAAGTTTGCTTAAGAAAATCTACTCAACATATATATTTGAACTTACTTGTACTTCAGTCAGTTACCTTCAATACACCAATGTGACGTGTCTTTGGTGCTGGGGTCTAAAAGCGGGGGTCAGAGACGTCCCAGCTCCCTCCCTCCCTCCACACATGGGTGTAATTTAATGGAGAATTGCCCAGTGGTTCCTGCGCAGAGGTAAACACAGCAATAGTCAGGCTTTTGTTATGGCAGGACTATGACAACTGCCTCCATCAATAAACAATGGAGTGTTAGGGGACAAGGGCCCAGTGTATGAGCAGAACCCCACTGTGGCCACTTCTCACTATCACTGCTAATCACCGACACATTCACGGTGCATATGAATGGGCCCGGGGCAGCTCAGGTCAGGCCACTGTTTAATTACTTATTGTATATAAGATTTCCTGCTTTCTGGAAATATCTGAGAGAAATAGTGGGTTGACAGGGGGTAAAGCATTCAAAATGTGGGATGCAATGTGGATTGAGAAATATTTTTGCATTGATGGTATACTTCCTGAAGCTTACCTTTCACAGTTTTAGTCACTGCAGTGACTGACATTCATCCATCATGACTGTAGCCATTCTACCAAGTGCTTTGTAAACAAATAGGGAGCTGCACTAGCTTTCACAATATTCTTTTAATTTATTTTGTTAATTTGATAATTTTTTCATATTTTTGCTTGATCTACTACTCTCACTTAATGTACTTGCTTCAGCATAGAGACGTTTGGACAATTATCTTTTTCTAACTTTGTATAATGGCATATTTTAATTCACTGTCTTTATTCTCTTATGCTTGGTGCAACAGTCATCTGTTCTAATACCTTTACAAATACAAACATACAGTGGCCCTGGATAAAAGTAGAAACCGTGCCAATATTAATAATGTAAATATTATTTTTTGTATTTCAGTGAAAAATGTACTGATAGAGACTGCCAGACTTATTACGAGTTCAAAAATATCACTGTTTCTCAATTTCCAACATTTATTTTTTGAATTTATGTCATTGTTTATACTATTATTAGCCTCATCCTACAGTCACAAGATGGCCGCCGGAATTGCCACTGAAGCGGTTGCTATGGCCACTCTAGTGTTTTATTTATCTCTATGAGTTTAGAGCTAGCCAGAAAGACCGAGCTCTGAGTTTGTGTTTAAACAATATGGCAGCATGTGTAGGGTTGCATACCTATGCTCCTCACTTTCTATAAATGCGGGAACATAGATACCTGTGCATTTGTGAAAGTACTTTTGTTCTCCAGTATCTATGTGTCCCTGGCCCATAGAAACCAGGGAAGATTAGTACCAGAGAACATAAGTACTTGAATATTCGAGTACGGTCCTGCTGTTCCCTAACAAATTAGCCAACAAATATTGCAAAATTGTTTGGCAACTTATTATGAATATCTTGTGTAAACGCATGGGTAGAGAACATTAGCAAGTGTATCATTATGTTGCAATTTTATTTTGTGTAATTTAGCCATTAGCATTACATTAGCTAAAGGCTAAATGCTAAAAGTCACTGAGTTCTTTATGCTGGACAGGACATGTTGTGCTAGAACCATGCATACACGCTAGCCACAACAACCATACTTTTTAGTTACCTAAAAGTATTACTGGGTGTCTCAGTGGCTCACCTGGTAGAGTGCGTGCCACATATTGGAGAGTGTAGGGTTTGATTCCTGGCTCAGGACTTGGTCCGTGTCATTCCCCATCACTCTCCCTGATTTCATGTTCTTCTACTATCTCTTAAAAAAATAAAAATATAAAAAATAGCATAAATAGGCATAAAAATAGAAAAAAACTCGAGTGCGCTTTATAAACTATAGAATTTAGACACCTTTAGCCTCTGAATCCTGTTTGTGCGTTTAGAAGAAATATTTTGCACTAATAATTTCTTGGCCATAAGTCGTGTAGGCTGTGTTTGGGGCAACACAATGGTAGCAGGTCAGTGAAGAGGGCGCGTGTTATGCTAATTCACTCTGACGGATTAAGTTTTGAGGGGAGTGTGTCCAGATGGTGGAGTGACCAGTGTTGCTAAAACGGCTGCTGAAACATTGATGATGGTAACAGTGTCCCGTTCATATGATCTCTCACAGTGGGACCTATGCACAAACATACACTCTTCTACACACTGCGTCCACACTGAAGGCAAAAGGGGACCAGTCACATTAGTCACTTTACGCTGACGAAATTTGATTTATTGGAGCAACTTTTGTGACGACATAAGAAAGCAGATGCAACTCCATGCTCATATAAGCCTTGTGTGTAAAAAAAAAAAAAAAAGTTGTCATCTACCAATAAGAAACAAGGAAAAATATTCTTCTTATTTACAGAAATATGTCAAAGTGAATGTATGTTGTAAATGTGGTTCAGTTAGACAATATTGGAAAGCCAGTTTATTTCCCATGTTACACTCAGATCAGAGAAGTAGACAGGAGCAATATCACTGAGGCTAAACAATGTGCTGCGGTAAATAAGGAAGTCTATAAAAGCTTATTTCCACAAACTATGAACAAGATAGATTAGCAAATTAAGTAGCTTATAATTGGGAGTATTTAGATGAGACATAAATGTACTTAGATCAGAAGGAAAAGCAGTCATATGATAACAAATGCATGTAAATACACAAAGATAACAGTAACAGTAGTTTGTGAACTTGTTGATGGCTTTTTAGTTAAGTATGTTTGGACTGCACAATTTCTGTTGTTTTAAAGATACATGTATTTTGATTGGCCAGTTCACACTAACAGGAATATGCAATGAATACATAACTAAAAATAAATACATAAATATAATATCATGAACTTATCCTTAATCTGATTTGAAATTAACAGGGCGTATGTGGTTGACTTTGGTTTACACCATTTTATTTTATTTTCATAATAACATGATAATAATAAACCCATAAAATACAAGAAAATGCGATGGCGTGTGACAGAAACCTACAAAGGCTTTTTCTGAAAAACACTAATATTTATACATCTGCTTTATACAGGTCACTTTAAGAAACACAATTACAATCAAACAACACAGCAGAGAATCACATGAAATATTAAACAGCTAAATTAAACTAAATTTGATCTAAAGAATGTTTTTTCTAGGGGTGTGTATATGGCTATATAACATTTGTTAATTTAGCATAACTGACCTTTATGCAACAAACTCCATACACATTCATACTCACTCTGTTAATTGCAAATCTTGTGTTTTCTATGTAAATTTCATATTAACTATCTATGTTTTTATATATATATATAATTACAAAGATCTTCTAAGTTAATAGCACATTTGAGTTACTGTAACAAAGTAATTATATTTATCCAGTAATTCCACCTTTTGCTCAAGTGGCTCAGGTGTAGCCTAAATATGTGATCGTCATAAACCCTTTTCTACTGCAGTGGTGGTTATTTTCTGAGAAGCATTTTAAAAGGCAGCAGATGTAAAAAAAAAAAAAAATAAATAAAAAAAAACCTGGGTGGTAAAGGGTAAAAACCTGAGTAAACACAAAGGGGACACTGAGCATAAAGCCCTTGACAGTGAATGTGGTCATTCTCAGAGCCCATAAGACACCTGGTGTGTTTTCAGCCGCCTCATTGTAGTGGCTTTATAGTGGTCATTGACAAAGACGGCCATGGACTCTGAGGTATTGACTGCCTTCTGTGACCACTCAAAGCTATTAATCCCCACTGCCTACTACTGTATGCACTTAGTTCAAATCCAAAATGTCCTGTTGAAGCGGGTGTTGTATTCTTTGACCCATTGAAAGTTACCAAAATCTTAATCACAAGGTGCACAATAAAACCACAATTCATTCAGATGTTGGTCGACTTCTTTCTTAAATGGACCATTATAATGTTTGTAAACAACCTTGGCTCCCTGCACATTCATATTCTAGGTGCTATAAGTTCAATGACTGCAATATAGCCCATTCATTATACAAATTAAAATCACTAAAATCACAACTTGTGCATTATAAACTAAATAATATTGGCAAACACACACCTGTTCTCTTGTTCCCTGGGGAAGCTTTTGGCCATCGACCGAGAAACACAAAAAGAACAGTACGTAAAAACACAAACATCTAAAAGAATCAACTAATTAAAATATTGCATGTTCCATTGGCTCTATGTGCATTTGCAGGTGTCATAAGTTCACTGACTGCATTACATAATAGACCTCAACGGAGACTGGCCAGGCCCGTTCCAGAAGTAAAATTCTTATTCACTTATCCCATTGACTTTTAGAAAAACAATAAAAGTTCAACAGCTCGAGGGAGGCTAATCCGCTACGTGGTAACTCATGGCCATAAAACGATTAATTTCGCTATAAACACTATCTGAAACTTGTCAAAAGGAAAAGTTACAAACACATTTTGCTGAATTTTTAAGCTTTTGTTAATTTTTTTGATAAAAATTAATCATGTTATCATCATGAGTTACCATATAGCTGATTAGCCTCCACCAAGCTTTTAAACTTTTAATATATGCATTTTTTGAAAAGTCTATGGGAAAAATGAATGGGAAAGCACTGTTACGGTCTATATGTTCAATATAGGTACATATTAGCATTAGGCACCAAAATCTTGGGCATAAACTAGATACTATTGGCAAACACACACACCTGCTTCACGCAAGTGCTTAGGTAGAGAACATTAGCAATTATATATATATATATATAATATATATATATATATATATATATATATATATATATATATATATATATATAAAATTGTCCTCTCGCCCTCCGCGGGCGGTTTCATCCATCCAAGCTCGGGTCCTCTACCAGAGGCCTGGGAGCTTGAGGGTTCTGCGCAGTATCTTTGCTGTTCCTAGGACTGCGCTCTTCTGGACTGAGATGTCTGATGTTTTTCCTGGGATCTGCTGTAGCCACTCTTCCAGTTTGGGGGTTACTGCCCCGAGTGCTCCGATGACCACGGGCACCACTGTTGCCTTCACTTTCCAGGCCTTCTCAAGTTCTTCTTTGAGGCCTTGGTACTTCTCCAGTTTCTCGTGTTCCTTTTTCCTGATGTTACAATCGCTTGGTATTGCGATGTCAACCACAACGGCTTTCCTCTGCTGTTTGTCCATCACCACAATGTCCGGTTGGTTCGCCACTACCATTTTGTCTGTCTGGATCTGGAAGTCCCACAGGATCTTAGCTCGGTCATTCTCTATCACCTTTGGAGGTGTTTCCCATCTTGACCTCGGGACTTCCAGACTGTACTCTGCACAGATGTTCCTGTACACTATACCAGCCACTTGGTTATGACGCTCCATGTATGCTTTCCCTGCCAGCATCTTACAGCCTGCAGTTATGTGTTGGATTGTCTCAGGGGCCTCTTTGCACAGTCTGCACCTGGGGTCTTGTCTTGTATGGTAGATCTGGGCCTCTATTGCTACAACTATATATATATATATATATATATATATATATATATATATATATATATATATAGTTGTGCCTTCATTTATATATATATATAAATTAGCGAATTGTTACTTTAAAATAATATTATCAAGTAGGTATAAAAAGTATGAAAAGTAAGGGTACAAGTTTTTCAAAAAGTTTCTCAAGTAAATGTAACAGAGTAAATGTAACTCATTACTTCCCACCTCTGTGTGTGTTGTTTATACTCAGGTTGCAACTTTTGGTGGCTCATGATAATTTGTTCATTAAAAACATACATTATTGTGGCTGGCTGAGTTTCGTGCCTTACAGTGTTTGCAGAGGTTCTTTCATTACTTACAGAAGTCAGGCACAGTGAGTGAGCGAGAGCTGCAGGTGGCATGGACGAGGGTGTATGATGGTTGTTATGGTGACCACATAAATGGCTGAACAATGGTCAGATGGGCCTTGGGGAGGGCCTTGGGGAGGCCCAGGGGAGAGCCTCCTCCCTCCCCCCTGCCTCCCTGCTCATACACATCTGCTGCGCCACATTCAGACTTACGGGATGTTCTGCCGATTACTTTCTGTGCTACTTCCCCCTTTCAGAAGTGACAGGCTGAGAAAATGAGAATGAAATGAAGAACTCGGGCGACATCTGTCCAGAAGCTGGGATTGAGTACGCTCCGGTGTGTTTGGATAGGAAATTAAGAGGACAAAGAGGGACACGAGAGGGGCCGCAGAAGTTATCCAGCCCAGTTGAGATGAAAAGAGAGCCAGTTTTGATGTGCAGACAAGACTTTATAAAAACACGACGTCAAATAGAAAGCTGTAAAGAAGTAACAGACTACAAGCTTGTTTGTGGAGAATCATTATTATTAAATTGACATAAAAATAAGAATACAACATCTTTTATAGTTACTGGACACCATGAAAGTTTGACTGACTGGACAGGTTAACATCTCATATATGTTAGCACTGCAGGTGTTCAAAAAACCATATTATCATAATAATTTCTTAGAGAAAATGTTTTTGTCACATAAGCTCAACTGCATACAAAAATATCCTTACAATCAGCTAATGATTATATGAAATATGAATAACTATAATAAAATAATAATGCATATTTGTATTTCCTCTTTTATAATAGTGTTTTACTTTTGTTGTTGGAATTAATACTGTAATTAATATTGTTGCTAATGCAGTTACTTTGATAGAGAGCTTAACAATGTCTATATAAAAATAAAAGAAAGTAAATATTGTACATAATCTCTATATTTGCAGCAATTTCTTGACAGATTAAAATGAAACTTGCAAACCTGTGGAATATATGTATATAAAGATGCATAATCTGAACAATGCAATATATTGTTTACTCTGGCATTAGTTAGGGGTAAATCTGTGTTCATACAGTGTTGCATTTTGTAATAATTGAATGTAAATACAGCTAATAAATGTATAGCTGTATACTATAAATAAGGAGTATAGAGACTTGTTTTTGATGAGGAGGAAGATCAAGTGTGGAGAGGCAGCAAGCGCTGCAAACAGCTCCGACCAACTTCCGGTGACTCACGCGGCTCACGGGCTGTGGGTCGCGGCTCACGGGCTGTGGGTCACGGCTCACCATTGCTCCTTTGCCATTTTATGCCTTAAATTGAGCTTATATGAGCTACTTGACATTGTGTATCAATAGTTTACTACAATATTATTCAGTATCAGCTGTGTGTGTGTTTTAATGATAAAATTCGTGGATTTGTGCCATGGGTCGCTCTGAGCAGTGACTCACGGGCTGTGCGTCCTGGCTCACCATAGCTCCAATGCCAAAAAAAAAAAAGAGCAAACTGTAGCTATGTTAACCTATTAAGTGTCATTAAAAAATCTGTGTCTCACATTGACTGTGAGAGATAGGCTGCTTAAAGGTGTGGAAATAGGATACTTTATAAGGTTTGTTAGGGCTATTACGGTTTAACCAAAGCTATTTTTTGTTCTTTCGGCTTTTTCCTTTTACTCAGGGTTTACACAGTGAACCAGTCGTAGGTGATTTGGCAGTGGAGTTTTTATGCCGGATGCTCTGACTTTTGCAACCAGGCCCATACAGTGACTGGTTTAACCAAAGCAATCCTTCCTTTAAAAAACAAAAACTTTTAGACATATTTATTTATTTTTATAAATAGTACAGAGTAATAAACTGTTTTTTGTTTGTTTGTTTGTAAGCATAAATTTGTTACTTTTGAGCAGGCAAAGTTAACATTGAATTATAGGCCTATGTCTTGTTTTTACAGTCAATGTAGGCTAAATAAAACAGTTAACAGTACGACTAGGTCATGAAGGCAAAAACACACCAAACAACCCAACAGTAAATAAAAACATAATAAATACTTTTTAAAATTAATTTGTGGTAGGCTAGTGTAATCTTTTTGGGTAAACATTGCCATCTAGTAGTTATTTGAATAGGCGTAATTGTCCACGCCCCTGGCTTATACAGGTGGAGAAAGGATTCTGCTGGTCAGGGGCGGACTGGCCATGCACCATCTGTGCATTCTGGAAGATTAGAGTTGAGGTCATTGGTGTAGTCTATAAAGTTGAAACCAATACACAGAGACAATTAGATACAAAATGTCTTTGTTTATTGTAGAGGAGATATTGTAGCTATATGTTTGTAGCCTGCACAGTAGATATATAGGCTATTGTCAAATAGCATATGTGAACTCAATCTTTGGCATAAATAGTTCATAGAAACTCACACACTGGCACACAGGCTTCGGAAAGGCCTGGCCCATAGCCCGTGAGCCACGACCCACAGCCTGCGAGTCACTGCTCAGAGCGACCCATGGCACAAATCCACAAATTTTATCATTAAAACACTCACACAGCTGATACTGAATAATATTGTAGTAAACTATTGATACACAATGTCAAGTAGCTCATATAAGCTCAATTTAATCAATAGGAGCAATGGTGAGTCACGTGAGTCACCGGAAGTAGGTCGGAGCTGTTTGCAGCGCCAGCCCCTGCTGCAAGTGTGGGTGGTTGTTGAATAGCGACAGTGGTAAACTTCACAGGAAGCAGGACCATAAATGACAAAGAGGATTTTAAGACAGGCGTTGTCCACTTTGAGGACTTCACAGCAGTGGCCATGATGGAGCAGGTCTGGATCTACATATGGTGTCAAAAGAGATCCTACATGGGTTTATGATTATGATGAAGTATTTCGATCAGTGAATAAATTAACATGAAAAAGACTGCGCTGCATATTGGGTGGTAGTCTGGGCGCAAGTGAAGATACTGTTACTTACAAAATAATATAACAAGTAAAGGGACAAATACAGAACTAAATATGACATATGTAAGAATAACTGCTACCAATACTACTTCCATACTGTAACTACTGGTACTACCATCACTACTACTACTCCGTTCCTAAACCTGGAATCAAACCCAGGACCTTTGGGATCTGCTCCTTACTGTGCCACAAAGGTCAAAATAATTTCATTGTCAACACCAGACAAGTAAAAGTTAAAAGTATGTTTCTAAAATACACACTGGAAGTATGTTAAATGTATGTTAAAGTTATCCAGTTACTTTGAGCCATTGTTGCATACCTTTTTTGCACGGATGTGTCTTTTCTGGCTCATCTGTTAATCCATACAAGTTACTTCCACCACTTCAAACCCACAGATACACAATAAGATGTCCCGGTCGTGTCGGTACATTTACATACAAGAAGAAAGTCTCCCTGTTCCTAGGATGTATCCAAACCCCCACATCATCCATATTTATTAAACAAATTTGCCACAAATCATTTTACAAATACTCAGCGGGGGGCTATAGAGGCTGGTGGAAATGGCCCATTGACGGCGTGTCCTCCCCCGCAGTGCTCCGGCTCTGACTCTTGGCTCGTTTAAGCGCGGTTGACAGCCATCTGCAGGGTGGGCCACAGCCATTGTGTGTGCAACTTTTAGGAGCTTTAACTGTGAAGATGGAGAGGTGAATGATACCCCTCATATTTGTGGTTCCAGGCCATTTGCAAGGAACACAAATCAATGTGAAGTCAACACAACAGGTGGTTAAAAAAAAGGCAGAGAAATGGCCATAGGCAAAAACAGGCAACTGCTATGATCGACTAAGCATCGTGTAATTTGGATATATGTTACAAGAGGTTATAATTGTATCAAGGACTATGGCTACACACAGAGCAGATGCCTGGTGCTTTTCCAGTGTCTCACAATAATTTGGGTCAACATTAGCCCCGCCACCTTCCCCCACCACGCAGCTATTTGTGAATGAAAGAGGGAGGAGAAAGCTGCTTCATGTGTAAGTGGAGTAAGTAGCGACATGTGGCTGACTGAGCATAAGGAAAGAGCCCTGTCTGTAAAATGAATCAAATACAGACATCTATATATTTTATAATGGCTTTTGATTTGTAGTTTTACACTATGACTGAGGGTCTAATGGACTTTACTAAAAAAAAGGATACAGAAGTCAGTTTTAAATTTTATGCAGTACATTAATCACATCAAAAGAACTGTAAACACATAAACAAGTACCGTAGTCAGTACCACTATCCTTTAGCTTGTGTAACGCTAAAGGCTCTTATAATTAAAATAGGTAACTTTTATTGAGCTAATGTTCTCCATCCAAGCACTGGCGTTACACAAATGTAGCCATTTTGTTGCCAGTTGACAAAACTATCTTGTTTATGCACAATTTCCACTAGTGGTTTGGTTAACTAAATCTAAATATGTATATGCCTGTGTGGTTTACAAACAAAATATTAATAATTTAGCCTATGTAAGCCAGTGGAAGTTCTATTGCCTCCTGTTTATGTTTTTACAGGTGCCCAGAGAGGACAAACTACAGAAAGAGAAACACAGTAATTCTTCAGTTTGAGTACACAGTTTTTCTTGAAGACATTAAGTTTGAAAAATGGCAAAAATAACTACCTGGTGGTAAGTGGGTTGCTGCTTTTTGTAGCTCTATGGTTACATTTAAGGGCATTTAAAGCACATGATCAAAGCCGATTGTGGTGAAAAAAATACAAATAGATATTCAAAATAATAATGGGTCCAAGGTGCAGTGAGTTTGAAGCCATGAAACATATTATTACGTCTAGACAATAGAAAGTCCACACACTTAAAAAGGCACACAGTTTTAAGAACAGCTGAACAGAAATTAGTTATCGACAAATACCCATCTAAACTATTAATCTAATAACTTTCTTTGCAGACGGTCTGGGCCATTGTGAGGGGGGCGTCTTCTCCCCTCCTCTTAACCTCAAACACATGGTCAGCTCTTATTATTTTAACTGCTTCCAGTGACTTCAGATCCCCTCGACCTTTGAGTGCAATCAGGGGAAGGAACGGCCACATTAAAACAAGCCGTCCCGCAAAAAGCTTAGATTACCCCAGATATGACGAGTGCACTAACAAGTCACAACTCTGAACCAGTGTCCAAATGTCAGCGGACCAGAAAGAAAGATGGCTTCTTAAGTGTGGAAGCTGATGTTGCATTGGACTCCTGTGTATCCCATTGCTATGGTTTTGGAGTCTGGAAATGATCTCGGCAAGTCAAAAGTTGTATGACAAGTGGCCTCAAAGGGAATTTTTATCCTGAGGTGGACAACAAACAGGTAATGCCTACAACAGCTGTCTGCCAAGAAATCTGGATTGAACAGAATTCAGACTTCAGAAAATTTGTCAAAACCCATCGAACATGTCCACTGCTGGTTATATCTGCGATGACGTAACATTTTTATACGTATCTCCACGCTATTCTTGTATATACGCTTATAGGCCGGCCTTAAATGCTTCCCCACAGAAACCTTATCCAAGTGAACGGCCCATCGCTCATAAAGTGGCCGCATGAGTGATGTGAGCAGACCTAGTTATAGTGACCCAGGGACACACAACTCTTCCCTTCTCCAAACACACAAATTCCACTCATTCACGCTCATCTGTGATCTCAGCCAACTGTCACATTCACTTTGAGGCTGGTATTTATGAAAACTTCAAGTTTTGGGTTACATGTGAAGGTGGAGGGGTCTGGAAACAGAAAGAAAGTAATTCATTGGCAACATCCATTTTGATTTGCTGCAAGAACTCTAAACTTTTAATAGAGCCAAATGGTAAAATCATCATGCTCCTGTGAACAAGTTCTGTTAACTTCATAAAAATAAGTCAAGTTGATTTAGGGAATTTATTAAATGCAACAAAAGTGTTCAATGCAAGAGTACTCTTTTTATAATAGTAACTTTGTAATAGAGTAACTTTTTATAATTTGTTGCAAAATAAGCAGATAACAAAGCACAACAGATCAGTCAAGTGTAGAAGTAACATTTTAAGTACAACTTTCTAGCTGCTAAAAGTACAGCTAACTCAAAGATATGCAATCGGTAGAAATGTATACTTATGATATACATACATAGGCTACAACATTTTACAATATAGATGCTTTAGGTGTTTGTATAGCAACATAGGCTGTATGTTATGCAGCCCACAGTCAATTATCAGCACACAATTTATCATTAGCATTAACATTAGCCTCCAAAAATACAGAACTACACAAAAACAAGATGGTTTTGGCAAATGATGCCCAAGTAATTACATGTGCTTTACGTCAGTGCCTGGGTAGAGAACATTAGCAAGTAGATCATTAAGTTGTTCTATTTTTTTCAAAGCAATAAGAGCAATTAGTGCTAAGTAAGGTTACATGCTAACTGTTACTCTATAGTTGTGTTATGCTGGACAAGGGCAAGGGTTGAGAATCTAAAGGACGTATGTGACATTTTCGTCAAAATTCAGATAGATATATCAAGTTAAAGCCCATGAGGAGCTCTGTTCACTGCCAAAATATCACAGAAATATTCCCAATAAATTTAGAGTTATTGATAAAAAATACAAACTTCTATCTCTGAGAATTTTATCAGTGAAAAAAGGCTGCAGCTATATTTCCATTACAAATTTAAAAGATTATTAAGAAGTATTATATCTTTTATCACCAAGTAAACAGCTGTTGTTAAAAATTATACCCTTTAGATTCTCAGCCCTCAAAGTAGTTACAGAATCAAGGTAGACCACAATAGTTTGTCAATGTACACTCTGGGTTTATTCATCAAAGACTGATAATACTACTTTAAAAGGATAACTTGGGAATGTTGTGAGTGCTGTTATTGGAAAATTGATTCATACAACAATATTCAGTCATATGTGACTGTCTTTTTACTGTTTAAAAGTTTCTTTTTGTCAGGAGTGTTTGAGTGTTTTTGCTTTACATGTTTCGACTACTTCCTGTAGGCTTTGTCAGAAGCGTCACATGAGGTTGTTGACGTGTCTTTTAGGCTGCTTATGTAGTTGTGTCCCTCTACTTTCTTTTTCCTGCTTTTAGTTTGTGTCCTCATAAAAAAGAATTAGAAACACCGCTACTGTTGTTATCATGTCTCTTTGATTATGTCTCTTGTGTAAGGGTACAATACATTATCTGTATAGAGATTTATGTCTGTTTTAAGTCACAAGTCACAAGTGCCTACTTATGGCAGTTTTATGGGAACTAAAAACTACGCATCCATAGATTTCACTATATCCATTTTATGGGTTTTTGTGGCATATTCTACATCCAACCTACATGCTACTACTTACTTATCTGTATAACTTGTAAAATGCCATACTACTATTAATATAAATATGGTCAGATTTTTATACAATGTGTGGCCAGTGCACATTTTTGCACCACTAGTCGGAAGTCACCGCCGCTTTGTCCTCCACACAATGAGATAAATATACTACTCCACTCTTGCCTGCAGATTTTTCTCATAAAATTCCCTTTGATAGTTTAGCCATCTGGCCGGAGCCGAAAAAAGTCCTCATAAAAGAGGCCCAAATAAGGTCAAGGGTCACTCCCTCCCTAGGTCAGGGGCCCTGGAAGGTTGTTATAGTGGACTTTACTAAAGTTGTCAGCTCAGATCCCCTTGACAAATTAAAGTGCATTCTTCTCTTTTTAACAAGTATTCCATTACAGTCGGTGGAGGAAATGTTGGTAGTGGTCTCAGGAAAAAAAGTAGAAGGGCTTTTGGACTTACATATGCACAAGGACAAAAGAAACACAAGAAAAAGCTTTTATCAATATCTAATTATTACATTCCTTTAGGTTCTTGAGCTGTTTGTATGCGGACGAGGCCTTTACTCAACACGCAGTACATTAAAGGTGCAATGACAACCTGTGATTAACCCTGACCTGTCTCTGTCCCGGGACCAAAGGCTGGGGCTGGACTTATCGCTCAGACGCATTTAGTGCTGTCTGTGTATTGATCCTGCTGCCAACACCACACTGGGAGGAGAGAGGCTTGGGATGGGATCAGGCCAGACGAAACATGTGGCATTAATGATTGTAAATACTGGAATAGCATATTGTAATAGGTAAAAACATTTCTTATTACTTAGCCCTACTATTACTAGTGAGCTAGGCCAGTGGTTCCCAACCTTTTTGGTTTTGTGTACACCCAGGACCTGATTTAGTCCTGATTTGGACCTGGCTTCCTGATTTAGTTCTGGTTTGGACCCTGGATAGTCCTGGTTTAGTCTTAGTTTATTTCTGGTTTATTTCTAGTTTAGTCCTGGTTTATTTCTGGTTTATTTCTAGTTTAGTTCTGGTTTATTTCTGGCTTAGTCTTGAATTATTACAAATGCTGATGAAACAGTGTAAAAATATTGTTAGAGAAGCACAACAAAACACTGATAAATATAGAAAGATAAATCGGCATTCAAGTGGTGCTCAAATAATTTCCGTCCCTTGTCTGTCAAGAGTTCAACCCCAAATTTAGCACAATTTTTTTTTAATATATCACATACTACGCCTTTGCTTTGTGCAATGTAGATAGCCAGTACATGAATAGGCAGACAACTATGTGAATTATTGCGTTTATGGAGAGGTTATGTCTTACTCAATGACAAATAAAGCAGTGGCATTATTATTATTATTATTATTATTATTATTATTATTATTATTATCAAAGAGCTTGGGAACTCATTTCACTTTAAACACAAGGAATACAGGAATACAGATAATAAGCTAACTCCAGCTAATGAGGATATCCCAACTAAGCTCTGTATTAGCTGTGCAACACCTACACACCATCTACACCTGGAGACAGTTTGTTGCTAATAACCAGTGGCGTATTATCAAAGTACAAATGGAGCATTGTTTCTTCTTTGGTATGACCGTTTATGCATGTTTGTTTTGAGAGTACATCATTAACTGTCACACATTCATCCGAGTGTAGTGTTTTGCTCCGCCCTTTCCCAAGTACACCAAATAGGACTTCCTATGTATTAGTAAGCTGCGCTTTTTTGGGACACCTTGTGGAGGTGGCAACTTGTGCTGTCCCGAGCTGTACAGCATCACTTTGGTCTAAATTAGCTTTAGTTTTAGTCACTATAGCTCTAGGTTTTGTCTAGTGAAACAATAATCTGTATGAATTTTACACTAAGGAATTATCCATAGCACTCTCAGAAACTGAAGTTTAATTTAAAAGTCTAATACAGATGAAAGAACTCCAGTGATGCATTTAAAAAAATGGTGTATTTCAGTGATAACATTTCTTCAATAAATATATTTTGATATTGTAGTGACTGTACTTTTTTGTAATATTAACAAGAGGTTTTGACAAATTTTAAGACGTACTAAATGAACTAAAAGATGTACTAAAAGATGAACTAAATTCAGTGCCTGCTTATAATATTTAAATGTACTGTAAGCAGCATGTGCTCGTCCAGATTTGAAAACAGTACTGCAGTCTAAATCAAAACAATGGGTTGCCAGTTTTTCTGCTTTTCTGAATGGACGCTCAGCAATGCAGGGTGTAGAAGAAATGTAAACATAAACAACTTGGCCATTGTGTAAAAAAATTTTTTCTATTGTGAATAAATCAACTGTACCATTATTATCAGTAAAACTAATATTTGATTTAAACAGGTTTACATCATATCTTGGCACCCATGTGGATAGTTATAAATAAAATGTAAAAAAAAATATATATTTTGCTCATAGTACCTTTAATACTTTTAAGGCCTTGATTTTGACAAGATCAAATTTAATACCTGTTTTATTCTTTTAAGACTGTGGGGCTATCTTGAGTCAGACCACAATTTTACAAAACTATTGTTTTGTGTTGGGCTAATAATAACCATCCACAGACATGCAGGCTTAGGTGAACTGGTGAATCCAAACTGCCTATAGTGAGTGAATAGATGTCTGTCTGTGTGTCTCTCAGCGATTAACTGTCTATTGCACCCTGCTTCATGCCCAAAGTAGCCCCACCCCCTTCCATTTATACAACAATTGCAAGCTGACTATTAATTCAGTTTTCTTACAGATCATTTCAAACATCAGAAGAGTAGAAAAGCCTATTACACTGTATACTGGTAGCAAAATTTGAACACCAGTACTGGATGAGTGATAAATTATGATGCTGGCCTTGGCCTTCATTTTTTGGGGGCCTCATTCCCACCTGTGTAGCCTACACAGTATTGATTACTTCACACAACTTCCGAAACTGCTGTGTGGTGTTTAATGGAGCTCATCGTCCTCCTTTTTTTTTTTTTTTTTTGGACAAATTCTCTCACCATCCTTCTGAAACGGGACACTCCACGCCATGGATCATCCCCGACCGGCGCTCTTAGGAAGCGAATGGAGCATGCAGCACTTGGTTCTTTAAGACAATGAGGCCAAGACAAATTTGCAGCGGGAGCAGCTGTGTGGTGGTGCTGTCCAGTCGTTCTCACCGCGGGATGGGGGCGCTTGTCGGACTTGTTGTAGATGGCTTTTTGAATGTATGTGGGCTGGAACCAAACACATTCTTATGGGTGTAAAGTCACAGGGCAGGAAGACAGATGTTCACTGCTCATTTGAAACACCAGCAGGCATGTTTTTAAAAGGATGCAATTATCCAAAAAGATGAAAAAGAACTATTAATAGGACAATACTGAGAATTAGTAAAGTATTTAATTTCTTAAAACATCCCAGTACCCCAGACAACAACAAAGCTACATTTCCTGTTTTAACTTGAAACAATATTAATACATTATATAAAAGTTTACTTCAAACTTTTAGCGAACCATGTCCACCTTCTTACCAGACTGTTGATCATTGTACTGATGCTTTGCCAATATTTATCCACATGTTACTTGGCTTTTCTTTTTTCTTTTTCATGCCATTTCATAGCCAGTGCCAAAATAGCTACTACTTTCTCTGTATAATCAGTAACTATGGGGTCTATGGGGTGAATTATGAATAATACTTTATAGCTCCAGCCAGACATTATATTTTATTATAGTTTACATTCTATTTTTATGTACATTTTTATACTTTTTATAATGTTTTTGCATTTTTAAAATTAATTTGGTCTTATTATAACACTGGTAGTCAAATTCTTCATAACTTTATAGCATATGCAAACATGCTGGTTAACTATCTACCTGCTCTTAGAATGGGGCCACAAAAATGACTGAAAGACTTAGAGAAGTATTTATGGTTAATTTATACTAGTTATTTAGGTAAATCATCAGTAGTATCTAAGTTACAGTTTTAGATTATAGTGGGCCGCCATAGTCTTCTGTATTAATGGAAAACACTGTTGTTCACAAGCTGTGTGGACAAGTAATTTTAAGACTAAGACTATACAGCTTCATGAAATACGTAAGTTCTGAAAAATAACTTTGGCGTTAAATGATTGGAAATAATGATTGTAAGCAATGAGAACCACTAGTGAACCAACCAGTGTAATTTGTAATTTCATAATAGCCAACATTGTATTAGGTGAAACTTTTTCCTCAAATATAATGTCTGAATCTTGTAGCTGAGTTAGAAGCTGACGTTAAAATGATTTTTACATTTTCTCAAAATTCATTAATCCATATATTAATCAATTTTTTATGTGTAATATTATCTCTGCTGTTCATTGCCTATTTATTGTATGCAGACACAAGTAGGTGCTTTTAGATGCAGGTCTGCATGAATTTCTTAAGGTTTAGTTGTCATTAGTATCATTTATTTTTTCTTTATCATATTTACTACTTTGGTGTTTATTTGTAAACAACATGCATAACATACAAAAAAATCAATGTAGAGGGGGTTTCGCTATGCCCCTCACTATATAATGATGACCACACCTGTGTCCTGAGTTGGGCTGTGCACCCTGAGGAAATCCTTTGAGCTGAAATGTGTTGGTGCGTTTTTATTCATTAGCCATGTTTCAATGAAGACTTTTTAACAGAGAAACAGTCAGAGTGCCTTGGATTTATTTGTTTTTCATTAATCCGTATGCCAGGGAGGAAACTACTGTACATAAGTACCTACTCACACATTAGTTATCAATAGAAATTACTAAGTCCTTCGGATAAAATCATGACATCTTCTAAGTCCAGATGACTTCCATGTTTAATCTTTTTTAGTGAAATCTTCTGGATGATTGAGAACTTACACAGATGTCCATATGTGTACATTTAATAATGCTATACAACTGGTACTATTTATGGCTATTATAAAGTGTAACCAAAGTTCTGCATATAAAAACTAATATAAAGAGAAAGGCTACACCCAAATCAGAACTGATTCTGGAAATCAAACCAGGTCCAAACCAGAATCCTATTCTATCAAATCAACAACCTTTTGTGAATGACCAACTAAACAAGTGCAAAATCAAAACTTAATCAGGATGAAAAGAGTACATAGCCCATTTTACATCAGGAGAAAACCATGACAACCTATTCCAGCACTCAACCAGAAGCATAAATTTGCAATGACATTCCAAAGCAATGCCAAATATTTGTAATCACTTGAAAGAGGACATATGCGGCTAATATCCACCTTCTGTTGTTCTGATTACTTTATGATGAAAGGCAATGCAAAGTGAGTGTTGCTTGCAGAAAAAGGGGGGTCTTCCAAATTCCACACAGACAAGAATGCCCTGTCTCCAGTTTCTTATAATCAGCATGACTATGAAGGGTGAAAACAAACAAACACTTTTTTCCCACAGAACTTTAGCCTGAGGGAGGGGGGTGGGGGGCTGAATGAGCAGGGGTCTTCAATGCAGCGCACTGTTATTAATCTTTGTTAATTGTAGCCTTGTCCCTCCATTCAAACGTCCCACAGCTGTATTTTTCATCATTAGGCCTGTGTTTATAGTAGCGGGAAATTGACCTGGGAGATAATCAAATCTGGAAAGAGTGGTGTTTGGGCAGAAAGTAGTTAGGAGTTGCTAAAAACAGTATTTTCAAAGCAAGATGGAAACTGTTGCAAGTTATCCACCTGTTAACTGTTTGTGATGCTCTTTCAGGAAGTGTGTGAGTACTACATGATTTTGGCTGAAAAAGGAACCAGAGGTAGTAACTAGAGCCTTCATATCCTTATCCAAGTATTTACTAAAGTACATATTTGAAGAAAATGTACTTTCTGATTACATGTTAGTAGACTTAGTATAAGTAATAGTAGTAGTAGTAGTAGTAAGATCAGTACAATTACAAAAATATGTTGTGTCTACTTAAGTAGAAGTAGTGGCAGCAGTAATAGTAGTAAGAGCTGTTGTAGTAGTAGCAGCAGCCGTAGTAAAAATTGCAGTATTAGTTGCAGTAGAAGTAGTAGCAGTAAAAGTTGTAGTTATAGTTGTTGTAGTAGTAGCAGTAGTATAATTGGTAATAGCAGTGTAGTTGTTTTATTAATAGTAGTGGCAGTAGCCATCCCAGTAGTAGTAGTATCATTAATAGTACTGGCAGTAGCTGTTGCAGTAGTAGTAGTATTATTAAAAGCAGTGGCAGTAGCCGTTGCAGTAGTAATAGTAGTAATAGTAGTAGTACTAATAAGAGCGGCAGTAGTAGTACTACTACTACTACTAGGTACAGATTACTACTACTACTAGGTACAGATTTGTTGAATAGGATCTGATTGTTGTTTCTTATTAATGTTTAGATGCTGAGTCCAGATCTGCTGTTAGTTTTGCTCTAGAACATCACAACTTTTCACAAAGTCTGATGTCCAGTGTAGAGCTACACTGAACGTTGATGAACGTTGATGAACGTTAGCGCTATTTCCAGATACACTGCCACCAACATAGGAAACACGATCTTTATGTACAATAGGTGGGCAACATTTATCACTATTCCTATGATTAGCGCTTATATGAATGCTAGGCACACTTACATGTACACAAAACTTGTCTTTTTGACTTTAGGGATTTATAATGACCAGTGAAAGCCCAGAAGATTTCTCCTACATCTGTGACAACAACATCCAAACAATGGCAGAAAATTACAGACTTTGTTAAAAAAGACATATTATGTATATTTTGGAATGAAGTTTGGTGACCAGGACTAACCATGGGCTCCCAGTGTCCCGGGCTGGTGCTGAGAACCTTAGACAGTGGACCAAAGGAAAGAGAAAAAGCTTAAGTTTTGGTGTTCCAATGGCATGGAGGGAGCCAAGAAACCACAGTGATGACTGCTATTACTGTATGTATAACCCTGTAATTTACCACAATTATTAAAAAATTCATTCTTCTTTTGTGGGAAAACAGTACGAGAATTTTCAGTGGCATATTTGAACTCAGCATGACCAAAATAGGGGAAAAAAAAGTGTGATTTGCTAAACCGTACAAACTTTTTTCTAGATGCGGGGGAGTGTTATCAGTAGTAGTGACAGTGGCAGTGAGAGTATTATTAGTAGTAGTGACAGTAACGGTATTTAATAGTAGTGACAGTAGCTGTTGCAGTAGTAGTAGTGCAATTAAATGACGTTTCAAATGTAGTTTGTATGCTGTAAATACACAGTAACTTTAGACTTAATGTTTTTTTTTTACATGCTTTTTTTCATTCAGGTCATATTTTTGTTGATACTACTTTTACCTGAGACATAGAATTGTAAAATATACTTGAGTACAGATTTGGAGTACTCTGCTCAGATCCCAGGCCGCATGTTGAACAGAGATGGTGTCCTCTTTTAAAAAGGAATGCACCATG
Source organism: Bostrychus sinensis (assembly GCA_020698575.1). NCBI lineage: Eukaryota > Metazoa > Chordata > Actinopteri > Gobiiformes > Eleotridae > Bostrychus > Bostrychus sinensis. Next base: position 11,896,249 of record CM036250.1, read on the forward strand.
GTGGAATAATTGCCTTACTCCTCTTTGGCCACTTAGTTAAAAGGGATTCAGATGGTTTTGGATGTGTGTGTGTGTGTGTGCTCCCCTCCTCCCATGAGAAAGGATGGGGGGGGGGGCTTGCTGAATTTGGAATGGGGGCAGAGCATTTACATAAAAAGGGCAAACTTCATTTTTCATCTGTGGTGTTGTAAATGACACTTCTACTTCTAAAAACAAACTGAGATTTAAGGGAAAAATGAATGTGGATTTGACGGCAGAAGTGGATATTGGATTATAGCGCTGTGTCGGTGGTCACATGATCCGTCTTGTCACCTCTTGTTGGCAGGACTCACTCAATTCAGCTGCTGGGAGGTCCAAATGGTCCAGGCTGCAAAGGTTTTAGTGGGACAAGTGATCACATGTGGCTGTGGCTTATCTGACCTTTGCACATCCACACATTCTTAACTTTGGCTATACATTTGGACAATGGTGGGGCCATTACTCTATAATCAAGTAAAATTACTTCAAAAATGACAATGAGAAATGCTAGTTATGTACATGTATGTATATATATTTAAAAATTAGGTACATGGCCATTGTTGGTGAGTATCACATCATTTCTTATAAACACTGGTCCATATATAAGACATTTTAGGAACAACTTTTGTGAAAGACCAAATGAAGGTTTGAGCAATTATATATATATATATATATATATATATTTTTTTTTTGTAAAGAGACAAATATTAAAAATATGTGTTTAGTTATTAGTCAAATTTTAATACAGGTTTAGATAAAAATGTATTTAAATGAAAAAATTACTATACCCTATAAAAGCACAATGTGTAGTTCTTTCTACTTTCGGTAAGCACCTATGGTAGCCCTGCAGGGACATTACTTTAATAGATTTAAGGACAATGTCAATCAATTAGGTAAGTGTCTTAAGCTGGCAAAATTGTGTCAACAACATAAACATCATTTGCTTGTCCTCTAACAGTTTGATTTTGTCCTCTCTGGGCACCTGTAATAAGCAAGACAATTATTTAATTTATAGCTTATTCTGGGGTGGGTTCTATGGTGCTTTGAATTTAATTTTTTTTTATTTATGGAGAAATATCAAAGATATAATTTTCAGACAATTACAAAGTAGCAAAAACATATTTTGAGCTCAATCTTTTATCTGCACACTGAAAACTAAACCCATATGTGTGATGTCTCCTTGACATACAGTATATAAGAATTCCACAGGACTTACTGAACAAGTGCTGGTGTTTATTAGATGAACTGATTGCTATACGGAACAACTACCGTATAACAACTTCTGTATTAATTCTGTGTCTCTAGGACGCACCTCTCGCGATAGTTTTCAGAAGCATTTACAGACCTAGGGATGTGGGAAATCGCATTCATTACATCTTATTACAATATGTGTTTATCAGTAGCTTCATATAAACCATACAGGCTATGTTTGAAATATCACAATATAAAACAAGCAACTGTAATGGTTAAAACATAACTTAATATAGTCAAATTTACTTGTGCAACTAAAATAGCCTATGGGCAAAGTGAATATGTGAGTGACTTCCATTGCATTTGTTCTTTAAATCATAGCCGAGCAAGCGTAACAGGTTCACGCAGGAGTTTTGCAAGAAGTGTGACAGAAAATGACAGATGACAAGGCGTAGTTTTGGGACTTCTTTGTTTGAATGTGTGTGCTCTGGAGTATGCACGTCAGCACTGATCACCTCACTGAAGAAATGTGTACTTTTTGCTCACTTACCAAAATACAACTATTTGGGGGAGGGGAGTTTTAGAAGTATTTAATGCTATATATGTAAGCTTTGTACACTTTTCTAGGGGTATTTTTAAACTATTCCAGCATCTTACAAAAACATAACTTACTACATGACAAATCCACTATATTTTTGCATAACTTTAGCAGACAGATAGCGATTATATGTAAAAGAAAACAATAACTTTTCAAAAACTTGAAAAGTTATCTTGGGACTACACAACATGAGAAAAAAATACAGTGATACCAATAGCAATAATGTTTGTCATAATAAAAGTTTAATTGGATTACATAATGAAAATACAAACACTAGGTTCCACTTGCACTGATCAAAACGCTTTCGGTAACAGATTTTTTTTTCCAAATTTAGTCATGTCATGGTGTGTTTTAAAGCTCAAGTTGGGCAATTGTTTAGACACAAAGAGTAAAATGGTCGTGGCTCTTCTTTGTGATATGGATATTGCAGCTGGTGAGAGGTAGCTGATGACCTTAAATTTGCTAAATATTGTATGCAGTTTTAGTGAGGTGTGAAAAAAAAAAAAGGTTAACAAAAAGTGCTTGAAATATTGAATTTTTAATTTCAAGAAAGGTCAGTAATGGGTCAAGGACAAAATTATTAATTATGGTGTGAGTCCAGCTCAGCAGGAGTGCTTTAAAGGATTCTGTAGCATTTTGAGATGCGGACTGAAGACACTAACCTCACTCACTAAAGGAACAAATTAATAGTTTTAGTAGATCTTTCACCACTGTGAGATATAAGGGTTTTGTGGCTGAATAAGGCAAAAGATAAGATAGGGTAAGGTAAAGGTAGGGTACATTATTGACCCGTCCTTCATTGCCACAGAGCCAATCTGTCATGAGCAGCGTGCGACCGCAGTGCAGCGCTCAGGAACTCCTCTCCATCCAGGTCTTCAATTCAGTTCAATTTGTATAGCCCAGTATCACAACAAAAGTCACCTCAAAGCCCTTCACAAACAGTTAATCAAACATAAACACACAATCAGACTTAACACACAATCAATACAAACAATAACTACACCAAACTAAACAGACCCAGGACACTCCTGTCCTTAGACCCTCCTTCTCGGTAAGGAGATTAGCCTATTGTGCATGTTTTAGGTTGATGGGAGAGAACAGAGCACCCACCTTCACATAGGTAGAACATGTAAACTAGGGCTGCACAATATGGGAAAAACATGCAATAGTCGATAGCTATGTTGAGTAGATTAGATAGATATTTTATTGATCGTGAAGGAAATTCAATAATATTGTGATAATGATATTTTTGCGATATTTTAAAATAGGACCTACTATTCTGACACAGTAAGTTAAATTCACTTAAAACAAAAGTCCTGTATTCACAAGTCAAAACTTAACACAGACTAAACCAGGAATAAAACATGGCTAAATTGTGACTAAATTAAGGAAATTTCCACTAAAACTGAACTTTTTTAACATTTTTATTTAGTCACAACACATTTTCATTTCAGCGTATATCTCTGTCATCATAGCATTATTACAATATAGATTCTTGTGATATGGATATTGCTTTTGCTGATATTGCGATAACAATAATTTTGTGATATATTGTGCGAGCTCCAATGTAAACTCAAACAACAGAAATGAACCTGGGACCTTCTTTGTTGTGAGGCGACCTTGCTAACCACTTTGCTACTGTGCTGCCACATAAAGAGCATTTATCCCTGAATGGCCAGAAGAATCAAATATGAGCCCAGGTTGGGGCACTAAATCTTTACCCTTGTGAGACAGACCCAGTGCCTTGGGAGAGGTCGCTTTCTGAGTAGGTTTCCTTTTTCTTTTTTTCTTTTTTCTTTTTTGCAATTTTGTGTGTAATTTACTATTTTATGTACATAGCCTTTCTTAAAAACCTGTCTATGCACGCAACTGTAGATCAGAAATTTTTTTCTGAAACTCAATTTTATGCCAGTGTTCATTAAATGTTGTAGATTCCTCTTCCATTTGATTCTATACAGTCCATGGTCCGTCCCGAAAGCGAGTCTGTCATCTCAAGGCCGGTAGTATCATGCTCCTGTGATTTTGTCAGTCCCATTGAGAGAGTCTTATGTTTGGGCCCCCAGCCCCCGCCGTGATGCTAATTAAAACAATTTCAAGGACAAAAGAAGCCAGTTCATTGTATCACTCTGGCCACAGCGCAACAGATATGGAGCCAGAGGGGCGCGGTTGTCAGGGATTAGCGGCCCCTTGCAGATGGATATATCAGTGCTGCTGATAAGTGTCTGTGTGGGACAATTGTCTTCAGTACAAATGGAATCAGGGGAAACTATGAGGCCTGTAGTAAGAGTTATGTAAGTCCAGGATTAAAGGTAAAGAAGGCAGAATTTGAACAAGTGGCAACAAACAAATAATAGTTGCAGACTGTTGCACAAATACATTATTAATATTTAAATGTGTTCAATTGTGTTTACTCATTCCTAACCCTATTTTAGTAATAATATATTATTTGTGAAAAATGTATTTATTTTTTAAAGCAGTGCAACTTTCTGTAATATTTTAATTGTGGGAGTGGCCATGTTGGAGCCAAAGCTTAGTCCCCTATTTACATATAATAAGTAATATTAAGTTATAGACACATACTGTATGTTAAATAATGTGATTACGATAAGACTTGATTCTTTAAAAGTGTAATATGGCTATCATATGGAATACAATAACCCCTTGGCAGCGGTTCACAAATTGTAGGTCAAGTAGATCATAAGAAGGATGAATATACAAAAAGCCAAAAGTTAAGCTTATTTCATCCTAAATAATTTTCAAAATAAAGCTATAAAGGTCAAGCCATCAAGGTAATGATAAAATAATTTAGAAAAAGCTTGATTCTTTAGAAAAAGTTGATCCCACATTCAGACCAACTGAGAACCACATCCTTATTGAACACTATCACCTATTTGTTTTATGGATATTGTGATAACTATGACTTATTTCTGTATTAATAATCACCTTTCAGTGATATGTGATGTGTATAGCACCTACACCTATACCTTTCAGCACCTATACATGTCTTTTCAATGTATATTTTAATATATCTGTATCAGTGCTTTACTACTTAACAGTGTGCAGTTATTCTAAAGTTTTCCCAAAAAAGTATAATAAACTTTGATTGTACATGATTTTATACTGGTGAAAAAGTGCCTGCTCCATCTCTAACCTGTTGCTTCCAGTGTCATTAACATACAGGACCTTTATCAGTGATGGGCTTTCCCTCTTTACAGGATCTGGTGGCCATTTCACCAGCTATTTATTTATGGTCAGCCGGGTCTTCGCATTCCTGAGCCATGCAGAGCCCACCCCTTTCCGAAAACACACAGATCTGCTGGTGACAAATCTTCAAACCCACTTCCTCCTGTTCCTTTTAACTCAAGTAACAGCCCAATGAGCTGCACTCTCTCTGCTCTCTGACTCACCTCCTTCATGCCATAATATTTATACCCCCTATTCAGAAGCTGCCCTCATCCAAGTGAATCATGAATCACATTGTAGCCCCTGACTAATTGTCTGACTATCAGCCCTGGTTGAACTATTAATGGAAACTTACTGTGGACATGGGGCTGGGCTGCGTCTGGGCATTCGTCTTGGTGGGAGTTTTCCAGAGCGAGGTGTTGACAGTGAACGTCTCATCCATGCTTTTAAGGCATTGTTGTTATCTTAGCTGCCAGGCCATACTTATCTCCCAAAAGGAACTGTATGTGAGCAGAAACAATAGGTTTGATTGAGTGCATTCCCCCAAAAAGGTGTTGGGTTACACAGGCCTGGTCGTTTTTATAGATCTCTATCTGTGAGAAATGGAGCATCATTCATAAAGTAATTAATTACCTGGTTTGAAGTTGTGATAACAGGAGCTGTCCTAGGGCCAGGTGAAATGGGTCAGCCTGAAACCAAAACAATGTGATACTTGAATTAGAGGTTTACACAACATAACATTTTTTTTTTATCAGATAATATAACTAAAGATGATTAAAATATGTAGGACCACTCTTATTTAACCACGTACTGCAAAATGTAATAAGTATAAGTGACTGGTCATGTAATGAAGACACATATCTGTATTTACACTTATAGATACACATATTATATACACTGAGTCATAACATATGAAACTATAGCAGAGACACACTGCTGACTATGATGAAACACTAAAAATTAAGGTCAAAAAGGCTATTTTGATTATAAGCTCTTGCACAAGTTTGAGGACTAAAAAAATACACTGCTTTAAAATTATAAAATTATTACATTATATGTGTAACTACATAGACTCTTTTAGGTAAAGTATGCAATATATAACATGTATTAATGATGCTCCATCTCATGAGAACACATATCGTACAATTTTATTAAATAGTATAATATTCATGAATATACCTACGGTGAAATCATGTCAGTCTGCAGTATCTATGGTAGTTCTGCAGGAACATACGGTTGAGTATGACAAAACCCAGTGAAAAAGACGCTTATTAAAACACAGAATGGACCTAAAATAAACATTATGTGATATGTATAAGTGACAAGCCATCTTATGACAACACATATCTTGGCAGATAATACAACATAGACAACATCATTTTTCAGCACCTATGGTAGCCCTACAAGGACAATTTTGACTGTGAAAAAGCCCAAGAAAACAAGGTCAAATACTGCAATATGTTACATGTAAAAGGACAGGACATCTTGAGAACTCAACTCTTGGCAGAAATCAAATATATACTAACATAGAGTACATCTGCAGCACCTATGGCAGCTCTACAGGAACACATTGTGTATGACAAAAACTAGAAATGAAAGTTCAGATAATGATGATCTTATCCCTCACATACCTCATCTGATATTATATATGTATTTTAATATTATATATGCATTTTATACAAGATACATAACGGTACAGCACCATGTAAGTTTGCAGTGCCTATTGTACTGTAGACTTGCAGGGACATACTGCTGTCTATCAATAAATCCATCATAAAAAGGTCACATGATGATGATTAAAATGTAGACCAACTTAGTTTAGTATCCTATTTTTTATGCAACATTTTGTTCTAAAATGTATAACCTCAAAATTATTAAATTATATTTGTTTTTTTTTAACATGCAGCAGCACAGTTGCAGTTTTTACCGCTCCCCTCAATTCTTGAAAGGCACATAGTCTTGCTTTAAATAATAAAACATCATCCACAACAGCCCTATTTCCATATGAACCAAATAATTCTCATTCACATATTTTGTACATAGGCCTGCCATACCCCCTACTTCAAAATTTCAAGCCACAATAATGCAATTAGCCTAACAAAGGAAATGGTAATCCACTAGGCGCTATGAATGCATGGGTGGGATGCATCTGTAATGACCTGAGAATGACTCTGAGGAATTTTCACACCAATAAGCTCCAGGAGACCCGGGCTCAAAGTTTGCAGTCACACACATGAATTCATACAGAGCTAATCCCAATGTGGCGCAACCGCAATAAAGAGAAAGGACTTTTAGCATTCAAACCAAACCTGTTTCCTTATTAGAATATGACTTCAAAAGTGTTTGAGTGGCAAGTATCAGTAGAGGTATGAGACATTATCAGGCCACCAGCAGATTCATAGCTGGGGGTAGATTCACATATGCTAATAAAGCAGATGTCCACAGTCTTCAACACATTCCAGGCACCTAGTAAAAACAAAGCCTCTCTCTTCCCCCAAGGAGCTGGACCCCATCTCTGACTGTCTCCAACGCTTCATGTAAACATTTTACGTCACAACATACACAGTCAATAATCCCAATTGTCTCCATTATGCTCTGGTCAAGATGGTTCAGTCTTAATTTTAGTATTTTGTTACATCTGTAATGATATACACATTTGGGCAGTATAACATTAAACAAGTATAATCAACAATAAATGTATAAATAAATGGTCAATATGTTGAGTCAATACTTGAGCAATATTAAATTAGGTTTTTATTTAAACTAACTAGAAAATAACTAGAAGCACTACACTGACACAGCATTGGGTCTATCTCACAATGCTAACACAGAGATCTCCTTATTCAGGAGTAAATGCTCCTCTGAGTAACAAAGCCCTTATAGCTCACAGTGATAAAGAATCCACTAAAACTAATATATAAGCCACAGAATACTTCCACATGGCTCCACATTAAATTTTTCTTAAATTTCTCCCTAACAATTTCTTCAAAATCCAACCACAACACAATAAATATTGTACCATGATATTCTAATTCTAATCTTAATAAAATAAAGTATTTTTTTCTTGTAAAAACTCCTATGGCATACTGTGAAAAGAAAAAAGTGAAAGAATGTCCCATTGTCTAACTTCAAAATGGCTGCTGATTGTACAAAGAAAATGTCTATTCTAGCAATGGCTATGTTTGCTTACACAGAGAAGCAGCCCCGAAAAAACATAAACAGAGACGAAAGTAATCAAAGTGAAACGCTGATAAATGAAGAATTCACACAATATAAATAAAGCTTTCAGAGATAAGCGCAAGAAGGCATGGTCTAAGGCTGAAGCCAGAGATTAAGATGGTAATGGTAAGCTATAACCACAAACATTTGACAACATGTACTTGAGTTCTGTTGTAGTGAATTGGTCCATAAGCGCAGCAGTTGCATATCTTCTCCTTTTCTGACAAACTTCGAGTGGAAAATTCGAAGTCCACTATTTTTGGACAGCATTTGAATTCATCAGCCATTGTTGCCCCTGCGCAGGCATTTATGATGTCACTGCAAACATAAGCTTTGTCCTCAGATGAAGGATCAGCCAGGGTTCGTGGCCTTATGGGGTCAAACAAACAGCAAATATGGACAGCCTGTGACTCAGATCTCAGGCTTGGCTGGACATTACCATGGCGGGATGCATTTTGGAGCAATGAAAATTCTTTTAAGTGATTCCAAATTAGTGATGTAAGAGTTGAAACAGCACAGATTTGGACTTTATCTTCCTCGCCCCCGCCTCTATCACCATCCTCTCCAGTCATATCACAATGAAAACAAGAGCATTTCCTGCTGCACAACACCCGCTGGGACTCGACTGACCACCCTCAGCCATCAAATCAGAGCCATAAAAAGACAAAGATGTAAAAATGCCACTTCTTGCTATCTTAAAAGACAGCCAGGGTCAGTACAGATTTAGGAACACGTAGATGAATGGGTGCATAGACACGCCGCGACACAACAATGGCTTGTATGTGTAAAGATCAGATTTCCGTCATGTTTGTTTTCTTAGGATAAGGCATGAGTGCACAAAGAAAATATTTTGCTTGGTCATAGCCATCTGCTGAAACCAGTGGAATTTTTGAAATTGTGAATAGATTTTTTTTTTTTTTTTTTTTTTGCTTTTAGGAGGGGGAAGTTCATACAAAACCAACTCTAAAAATAGAACAATATAATACAACAGAATACACTGATTTGCTAAAAAAAAAAGTAAAAAAAAAGTTGCTAACAAAGTAAACTTAAATCACAATAGAACATAAACAACATGTGTGCCGAAACGGAGACATTTTAGCATTTCATGACAAGTTGGTAAGAGTGCCGATCCCTGGCCTCAAAACTCTTTAAAAGATCTTCTAGTTTATTGTAAATCTCAACTCATTTTGCTACAACCCCTGTCTAACAATGGTAAAGTATCTACTGAAAATAACTATTGGTTCCTTTACAGACTCCTTGTCAATGGAGTTCGTATCTTAGTTCCTATCTTGCAATGGGACCCGATCCTTAAAAAAAAATTTCTGGATAAAAAAAAAACAAACAAACACATTTTTCTCAGCTTATTATAGCCCTTTCCTGAAACTTTCATCAAAATCCGACCATTACTTTCTGAATTGGTAACAGATAAACACACCAATAGACTGATGCTAGCAAAAACACCTTTTGTGATAGAAGTACAAATACATAATCTGTTTTTACAGACTGACAAACCTCTGTCCATGTGTAAATAACATAATAGAAGCCTTTTTGTTATGCTCCTCCTATAGTCAGTCAATGTAACCTGATACCAAAATACTCCACCACCTGTCTCTTAAAGAGCTACTTGTAGTCTGTCCATTCTTTTGTTGCCCCTGTCCCAATTTAATTCAGACCTGTTGCTGTCATACCAGATTTGCAATGACTCTGCCCTGTTTTTATTTACTTTTTAAACAATTCCCCAACCTTTTCACAATTAAGTTTGCACCACACACAGGAGGTAATCTCATTTTCTATTAATTAAGAGCTTATTTAAATGCACACATAATCCTATAGGCAACTACTGTAATCTACTTTGCAGTGTGTTTCCTCTATAGCTGAAGTTATTGATTGCTTAAGAGCAATCTAATCACCTTATAATAGCACAGTAGCACTGAAAACAAACCCACATGAGCCACTGGCCGGTGTACAATGTTTGAATGGACACAATGCAACATGCTGACAGGGGGAAATGATCACCGGCTGCAGCAAAAAGCCTGCATAAAACAACAAATCCTGTATCAGGCCTGACTAATAACACTTAGCCAGCATTCACACTTCCATCTCTTCCACCCAAAATATGGAATAAAAGAAGACAATTGGGGGATTGTTCTGTGTTTCAATGTGTGGTGCTGGTCAAAACCATGCAAACATTCATTTGTTTAGGGCTAGTGGCACAGAAACAGGACGGGGAAGACAATGGCTAAATGTCTTTGTTGGTGAATGACAAAAGCTGATAGATGCTTATTTGCATTCAGGAGAGATCACACTCAGCGGTTATTGGTAAATGGTCAAAACCACATTGTTATTAAGCACTATGTGGCTGTGTGGTGGAGAGCAGGGGGATAGAGTGTAGCATTCCTTTGTCAATTAAAGGATGTTTACAAGGTTTGGTGCTTACTTTATCAGCTTAAAATCTGTTTTGGTTGTGTTGAAAGTTAACTCGAATTAGCCCTGGTTCAGTCTTTGTCTAATTTTGATGTAGCCCTAGCTTTGAAGTTAGTAAAAAGTAACTAGATACTTTATTCACGTACTAATATGTGTTATGTACTGTATATACATGTATGTTATAGAAATGTACTTTCTGGGTAAATTTTTAGAGCTACTTTTTCTTTAAGTAAAGGTTAGAGCAAAATTTTACTCAAGAAAGTTTTTAGAGAGTATCAGTATTTTGGACCTCAGGTGGGTAGCACACTTGCCTCGTCACTAAATGGTCCCAGGACTGAACCCAGGTTTGGACACAGTAGTCAGTATTAGAAGTGGCAATAGCACTAGTAGTCGAGTTATAATGGTGGAAGTGGTAAGTAGGACAGTAGCAGCCTGTAAGAAAATATACTGTGAAGTAACAGTACTATTACTTGAGTATACATTTTGGTTACTTCACCCATCTCTTGCTTTTCCCTAAATAAAATGAACAGGTCATTGCAACATTAAAATTTGTTAAACCATAATGTGGAGTGGCATTTTCTATTAAGGTGAGATAATTGTTACGTTTTTTATTACAATTGCAATGTCTCATTCAATTAAGGTTGCAGTGAGTTCAAATAGGAGCTTTTACAGGCTTTAGTGTCCAATCTATCAGCTCAAAATCATTTTTCTCCCCCCGGCGACTGCTTTTTAAACTTAAAGCAACAACCACAACAAAAGAGCTGTCAGGGAAGTGCTTCCTGATAACCCAAGAATGACAAAAAGAGACAAACACTCCTGGCCACATGGACAGCACAGAGGAGGAGCGTCCTGGTTCGGATAGAAAGTAAAAAAAAAAACATAATTGATTAGCATGTCTTCAAACTTTAAGGAGACAGTCAGTCTACAAGTACGCATTGACTCAACTCATAGACGCAATAGCTTGGTAATGTTTTAGCGTATAATCACATGGCATTCACAAAGGAAGGCAAATTAAGGTGTCTGTTCAGAACGAGGCTGATCAAATATCTCCATAATCTTGATGATTTTCTGTTGCAAACAAAATACAAAAAACTCACTTAAGTTGTCAATAGTGTCACAACAGAAACGATGCTCGCTTTGGAAAACATATCAATATGCTGCCAATCAGTTAATTTCATTAGAGCCATTTGGTGATGTGTGTAAACAAAGCAAAAGGGCAGAAATATATAGGAGGAATGCAGAAAGCTGTCTGGGCTATTTACAACCACGGCTGACGAAAAAATGAAGTGTAATACTATATTCATTAAGGCCTATTTTACAGCCCTCTTAAGGTTTCACACCATTTTAAAGTGGCGGCCCCTCTTTTGGGTAATGCCAGGAGTGTGTGTGTGTCTCCCATTCTGGCAGTTGTCTTTCTCTCACCTTGTCCTCTCTGGATCTGTTTATGTCCAGAAGGAATGCATCGCAACTTACGATTTCTTTAAGCAGCTGTGAGTGGAAATTGCTTTTTTGGGGGGTGGAGACGTTTATGACCCCATTCAAAGAGATCTCAAACACAGGAAGGAAGGAACTGAGAAGTGCCATACAGTATCATCAGGAACCCTTTTAAAACATGGCAGGAGGTTGTTTTTTTCTGGGAAAGACATAAATAGACAACACAAAAAAATATGTTTTAATACAACAAGATAATCACAGGAATTATGAACATCTGCATCGTAGCTCTACCTGGAAAAATGCTGTAGTTCATTGAAAAAGCACTTAACCTGTTTGTCACATGTGCAGCAGGGTAAAATAGCCTCTCCTCCTCAAGGGTTCTTAAGCTTAGGGTCCCGAAGCCAGTTGGATAATAGATCAAAGAAATATAGATGAGTGCACTTCGAGCTTTTCCCACATTATAATTATCTCCATACACAATAGATTCTTACTAGCTTACTTGAAAATCATTGGGCAGTCCATGGCTCTCAATCACACAGTGTCAAATAAGGTCCTCACCAACACTGAAAATAGTTGTAATGGTAATACTGAATTCAAGCTGTGGTTAATGGTCCTCTCCTGAAAGCAACTAAAAGGGTAATTTCTTCGGTTAAATGTATTAAGGGAAAAGTGAGTCATTTTGGTGAGCTTGGCATCTGCAGATAGCATCACATTTTGTTGTCAAATTTACTTAGCAAACAAACATCAATATGGCTACTCTACAGCTCACCTGCTATATCTAGATTCTGTTCACTGTTGTTTGTAGATAAGTGGTTATCAAACCCTGGGCCAGGGCCAAAAAAGTCTCAACAAAAATGTCCAGTAATTGAAAAATTAATAAAAATATTTGTGATAGTTTACTGACAATAAAAAGGACAGTAAAAGGTACCAAACTACCTGACAACATTGATTAAAATGGCATTAAGGGGGAAATTAGGTTAATAATATGCATGATACTAATTAAAAACAAAAGCTTTAAAAGGACATCATCTGGACTGGGGTTTTAAATGACTTCTGACAAAAATGGGATCAAAAATGGTTGCACCACTTCACCTGGTGATGACAACATGACATAACAGGGCTTTCTGCCAGATAGACAGCTACCTAAAAACTTTATATTAACTAAAATACTTGAATTTCACTTGGACTACAATAGACTTACCAAAGACTAAGACAAATATCTCTGTATAATATATAAAATGTGTAAATAAATAAAATGTGAAATGACAATAAGAAAAAGAAAAGTATATTGGCTTCAACGTTGGCCAGACTCATTCTACAAGTTTTTTGTAGAATGAGTCCACGCTGAGCCAGAGAATGTAGTGCCATTAGCAGTGAGGGACAAGGAACAAATCAATAATCAACTGTTCAGAGGGTCTTCCTATTCAGGTGCAGCATTTACTTGTGCAAATACTAAGTGCTGAGGATTGCATGTGAAAAGTGGCCAAGGATATATACTTAGATATACACATATAGAGCAAAGAGCACTTTATTGGAAAATCTATATAGAGACCAGCCAGGCTTTTAAAACGCAAGACCTTGATGTGCTGTTTTGTGTAAATGACTACCAGGATGCAGAATGACGGTAGAATACTTACAGCCATCTACAGAAACCTTCCCAGGCAGAGCGTGCAGGGCTCGAGTCTCATCGCTGTGCTGCCATCTTTTGGTCAGAATATGGAACTTCAATGCTTTAGTAAGAAAAACATTTATTTGTTCAAGTGATGTCCAGTATCAGATATTTTCTAGTTTCTTTGTTATTTACTAAAAAGCAACAAAATGTTATTTTACACATTAATAACCGTGACAAAACTGATAATCAACCTTACGAGTAACATAAAGCAACACTATGTAACTTTTTAGGGCCCACGTACCCAGGTCTCATGATCTTGTATGCATTTTCTGGGTGTGTGCTATGGTCATGTTTTCTGCAGGCTGTGGTATGTAGAAAATTAGTTTTTGTTTTTTACATATTATGCAAGAATTTGATTAGGTTATGAAGAGAGTAAAGTTATGTTGTAAACAAAGAGCAAATGTGTAAATTCATTCATATGTAAAATCATTCATATATACAGTATGCTGTATGTGGAAAGTGCAGTGGTTAAAAATAACATTCCTTTTAACAATATGGTAGTATGCCCTGTCACTTATAGACTGTATTTATTGAACCAGGTGCATGCTTTCTTAAAATTATTCTTTTTATTCATGTCAAGGAACTATCAAAAATACTTCGAGGCTAATGATTTTGCATATTCTGTGATAAAAAGTTACATAGAGTTTCTTTAAGTCACATTCATGATGAAGACATTCTCATCCACAGGTCACAATTCTAATGTAAGTGTCTATGTCAGTAAGCAACCATGTTTGGGAAATCATAATTATTGGTTAGTGGTTAAAATGTTACTAAAAGATGTTGCTGTTTGGAAACATTATGTTCTTGTAGGTGCAGTCTTTCTACATTCGGGCAAAGTCTCAGTTCTTTATTGTGGGAGGCCTTCCAGTGAGTGTGAATTGCAGTACAATGTCTGTGAAAGCTGGTCTAATGCATTCTGCTGAGGCTGTGTGGACACTATAAGGGGCACACTGTGGATGACCACATTCTGGCTGCCCAGGCTGATGTTTGGCACCAATAATGTGCTTTCCTCACAAGCTAAGGCACTCTCTTCAATCATTCCTGCTGGTGTTGAAACCCCCAAAGACTGTCCACACACTGTTTCGGGATTAGCTGAGGTGATCATGGCTCCACTGGCCTCTGTCATTACGGTCACCTCTGTGCCCCCTTCCTGGATGAGAGCTTTGAGGCCTTCCAGTTCAGAGCAGATAAATGTCTGTGTAGCACTAACAGAGTCCTGAGAAGTAATGGCTTGGTGAAGCAAGGCCTGATGCAGGGAGTTGGTGGAGTCATCTGGGCTAAGTTGTGTTAAAAGGACAGTTTGCGGTTCAAGGGTGGCCTCTGTTGTCTGGGATGTTGTCATTGATTGTATGGGTGTGAGCAAATTCACCTGTTGGATCATAGAGTTAACTACCATATTCTGGTTCTCTGGGCTAAGAAGTACCATGTTGGTCTTATTTGGACTGTCCATGGCCGCCAACTCCTGGTTCAGAGGGTGAGATACAATGATTTTGAGCTGTGTGCTGCCATAAGAAGAGTCAATTGTGGTGGGACCATCAAGCCTGGTGTTGCATTGTGAATTCGTGCCAGGAAGCAAAGTGACTGTGTTAGATTGTGTTGGAAGCTGGAGCTGCAACATATTCTTGGCGTCTCTATGCTGCTTCTTGTGGCTCCTCAGAGAATCTTCCCTCACAAAAGAAGCGTTGCAAAAATCACAACAAAAAGCCTTGGCTGCGTCTAGTTTGGCCCTATATCGAGAACTAACAGGTTTTGGAGATTCACTACTGCCACTTTTATTCCGAGATCGGCAGGTTTTAGCATTATTTCCTTGTTCAGGTTTATCCCCATGGAACTTCTTTGTATGGATGACTAAGTTGCTCCGCTGTTTAGAGGCAAAGTTGCAGAATTCACATTTAAAAGGTCGTTCTTCAGAGTGAATCCTCTCATGGACCTTGAGTGCCCCCTTGCTTGAGCAGGAGTAAGTGCACTTGGAACACTGAATGGGCTGTGTGGGCTGGTGCTCCCGGGAGTGCTGGCGCAGGGCCGTTTTATTGGTGCACTTAAAATCACATTGAGTGCAGTGAAAAGAGTTCTCCGTGCCGTGTTTGATGTGAACGTGAGATTTCAGGTTGCCTTTCATCGCACATCGATATTCACAGAAGTCACACTTGTAAGGCTTTTCACCAGAGTGAATCCGGAGGTGTCTCTTCAAGTCTGAATTTATTTTGAACTTTGCATCACAATGCAGGCATTGAAAAGGAGCATCCCCTACAACAGAAGAAAACACATCTGTATGCATGTAACACTTGCAGAGGGTCAATATTTGTCTTTTTCTCACCAGTGTGTGAGCGGAGGTGCACAGTGAGCTGGCTGGAGTTTCGGCTGGCATACGGGCAGATCTGGCATTTAAAAGGCCGTTCGTCATAATGAATGCGCAGATGCTTCTTCAGACTGCTGCTGTCTGCTGCTGCATAGGAGCAGAGTTTACACTTGTGTGGCTTCTCACCTGTGTGTGAGCGGCTGTGCATGTTGAGCTTGTCCCGACGGCTGAAGCGTTTATGGCACAGTTCACATTCAAATGGTTTCTCACCTGAACAGAAAACAGTTGTTTGTATGGAGCAGCATTTTTGTCTTGCATTGGTTAAAAACCTTACAAGTATTTTGATAAATGAATGTACAACACATGCTGAAATTTGACAAGCTCGCATACTTGAGGATAAGTCCTATTTGAGCAAATAGCACAAAAAAAATATAGATAAGAAAAGACAAGCAAAGACAAATGTGGATACGTACTGGCAATGGATTCGCAAGATGTTTAACAAGGCCAAGAAGGCCAAGATTACGGGATTGCATTGATCTAATGCAAAATTCAGTCAGAATTTTATGGTAAATGTTGGTTTGGAGTAATGTCATGAAGGGAAAATGATCCACTTTTACTTAAAATAAAATAAAATCAGGAAAGGTAGTTATGCCATTTTTGTAGGTGGGGGTTGGGACATGGATGGAGGATATTCAATTGCTTGTGGCGTTTAAAGCACAGGTGTAACCTATGAATAAGCGTTAACTTACCAGTGTGAGTTTTGAGATGCCGCTCCATATCTTTTTGGCCATACTGTGTTTTGAAAGTGCAACCTAAAGATTAAGAAGTTAAAGTTATATTGCAGTTTATTTTCAGTTCACTTCTCAGTTCAGATGCTGTCCCTAATAACTTTCAGACTTAAATGACAGGAAGTACAGATTCCCAGCAAAACTACAGAAGAGAAGAATGTGTTACAGTCATAAAAGACAACAGGCACTGACCTGAGAAACAGCAGCTGTGTCTCTTTGAAGTCAGGGAAGGTTTTAATTTTTTAGAAGGTGTTTTCTGTGCTTTGTTTATGGTCTTTTTAACACCTCTCATGACACAGGTCTTGTAGGTTTCCTCAAAGACAAACTCTGTGTTGGCATCTGCAGATGACATAGCATATAATTTTTACACAAGACATGTATTTATATGGACATGCAAGGTTTACATGCAATTTAATCAATTTAAACCACAAGTCAGATAAAGTACACTTTCCTTATTTTAGTATAACCACAACAGGAGACTTTCTACCTGTCAGGGTGGCTGTTGAAGGGGTGGCCATTGTGTCTGAGGACAGCACAGCACATCCATTTTGCTTATGAGCGTGAAAGGCATCAAGGTTGTTAAACTGTTGTTTGCAAAAGCCACAGATGTGAATGTCTGGGCCCACCTCTAACACCACTGAATGCACTGCAGGCAAAAAACAGGACAAAAGCATGCTCAAATTGGTTATTAGTAAGAAAAAAATTAAAATACCACCGAATATAATCTGTAAGAAGGTTTTTACCATGTATGCATCTTACCTTTTGTATTGTATGTAGCCATTACTAGCTTATTTGGCTAAGCATCATCTCATTTTCAAACACTTCAAATCATTTACAGCGGCTATCACGAAGCAGCTCTTTTTAAGACGCAAATATGACAACTATTGTATTGAAAGACACATAGTTTTTACCATCGAACCCGTATAACTTAGATAAAATGGGAACGGCTAAACAATTGACTTCAAATACCACTCAAACCCTCACCAGATATTTACGACAGAATGCACTGGGTTTGCGGCAGCGGTTGTGTTCTTCTGTGACGTCGGCTGTTGCTTTTACAGTCGTAGGAAATGGTCACACTGGCACAGTAAACGCCGAATATATCTTATAAATTGGACATTTATTTCAAATTACTTGACATGGTGTGCTTTATACCGCTTTAAGATCCAATCTAGAAATTTTACTTTATAAAACAAAAATATCAGAATACAGTAAGAGTAAATAAAACAGCGGTGTAATTGGACGAGAACGCAGCACCAGATTTGAAGATTTGAGGCATGCTTTCGTTTTGGTTCTGATTTATTCACGAGTTTTTTCAAGTGCTGAAGCAATGCTACTGTTTTAGGTGAAAAACAAGGCGAAAAATATATGTAATTACTGAACTTAAAGTAATTTACTGTGTATCACTTTCTGGCACGGCGTTTTTTTTTTTCTCCAAAAACCTAGTTGCGAATCACTGCCATCTGCTGTTAAAATGTGTTAATATGCGCATAGACGTCTGCCTACAGAAGGGTCTTATTTAGTGAATTTAAATGTGTTTGTATTAGGTGTGAAACCTCATTGTTAGGTTATTTTTTTTCAGACTAGCCTTAGGCAAACATGACTGCTGTATATGGGCCATTAGTTTGGTGCCAGTGGTGCCTTCAGCGACTTACCTGAGTGTTTTCCTGTGAGAGGTAGGTTTTCAGATGTAGCAGTTGTTCTGGGGCACTTAAATAGACCGTCTTTACCATCTTTCAAGTAAGGGCAATTTGCCGTGCTGTTGGTGTGAGGGGATAAGAATGCCACTTTTTATGCCAGAGCAGTTGTGCTGCTGTGAATAAGCCATGAAAGTGACTGACGTACAGCTCCATTTCCACTGGCAGGTCCTTAACTGGCTGATTGCCACTGTGAAGCTCAGGAATTTCCTTACGCTGACTTTCCTGCGTGGCAAAGGCACAGGACTGATTCCTCCCCTGCTGAACCAGCAAATCCTGCAGACTGACTGAGGTGCAACACACAGACACACACAGACACACACAGACACGCACACACACACTAAAGGGTTTTTCATGGCCTTATGAAGCTGACTAGTGATTACCAGTGTCTTTGAACCTGATGTGGTCATGACTGTCACTGTAATTTCAGGCTACAGTCTGTCTCTCTTTGCTCTTGTGTCAACTGCACCCTTTTAGTGAAAATCATTTTAATGTAACAAAAAATAACAAATATTGGTATGCTATAATGATTCCCCTTCACTCTTCTTAAAGAATGGTAACCTATACAGTACAAGGTTTACCCAATGTGACACCCAAAGATGGTGTAATCAACTATATTATATTATATATTATAGTAATACTACAGAATTATTCATTTATCAGTCATTTTTATTTATTTGCTTAACATTAGCCTTTATCTTCAATGTGTTATGTCATTGCGAGATCAACATAACACAATATAGAAGTTGAACAATAGCAATATATTGAAGTGCCAAATATTTATGCTTCAAATTTGAGTATATGTGGACAAACAGATTGAAACTGCAGTTATCCTATCTAGTCAATCAAGAGAAAAGCACTTGTTATTACACATTGTGACACATTTATTGTTGTTCTTGTGTTGTAAAAAGAACAAGAACCTTTGAACAATTTCCATCAGAGCTAACCACACCAGTAGTTGTGAGTAGCGCTGAAATGTGAGAATCCCTAACGCAGCAAATCAATGTATATGTTCCAGTCAGTTCTCACTATTCTTTTCCCCCAGTTATCTCTTCCTTTGGAGACAATAAACTCTTTTTCAGTTGTTGTACTCTGAAACAAAACAGGCTCTCGGACGTCCAGCTGTGCCAATTCTAATTTGTCGACGTGTCCCGTTCCCTATTCACGAAGACGCCCGAGTATTCAGTGAGTGATGTAATGTCCCTCTTTTCCCCAATGAGACAAGGGCAACAATAGGGGGGAGTGCCTCTGTCACATTATTTTTCCCCACCGAGGCACGCCAGCTGCTTACAGTTGCTTAATGGCTACGAGCTGTCACAAGGCATCACGGCCCGCTGCCACACAGGAGCGGCACATGCTTTAATTGCACAATGACTTGTAGGTTGTCAACAGCAATTATAGCAGCCTTCCACCTGAGGGCACCCAAAGAACATCATCTACTTACTTCGCTGGCCTTTAGAAGCTGACTGCAACATATAAACCTGATCTGGAGTGTTGTCTCGGTCCAGACAAGAGCCACAGACAAGATTCCAAGTCTTCTTTTAGCCTAATGGTGCTAAGACCTAAGACAGGGTTGTGCGGCAGAAGCTCAAGACCCCAAAAAAATCATATTTAGATATAAAATATTTATCCTGCTTTGTCACCTTGGGGCCCCCTGCTCACTGTGTGGCTGCAGGTCTTGGTGTGCAGAGTTTGAGTAATTTTTCTCATTATTAATTCATGTCATTTTTTCCCTTTACGATTCAGAGGAGGCCCATTCACCGCTGCCAGTCCTATGGTTATTATCATTAAGAAGAAGCAAATAAAGTGGTGAGTTCAAAGCCATGCCTCAGCCCACGCCGATTCAGGGAAATGCATACAACAATAAGAATATACAGTGAAATTTGTTTTTCTATTTTCACCTTTTACATCTGCAAAGGAGATTTTGTTATCATGTGTTGGTTTGTTTGTTAGTCTGTTAGCAGGTAATGATTCAATTTTGATGAGGTTTAGAAGAAAGGTCAAGGATAGGATAAGGAAGAAATAGTTTGTTTTTGTTGTGGATATGTAACACCGTCTGGATTCAGGAATGTTTTAAAGGATCCAGTACCATTGCAAGATAGGGTCAGACATACTAACTCCAGCCACAAGGAGTCAGTAAAGGGAAAAATTGTTAGTTGGAGTGGATTCATTATCACTGTGAGATATAAAGGCTTTGTTTTCTCTCTAAGTACTATGGCTTCCTCCCACTTCTAAAGACATGCATATATAGTAAAAAAATGTCCATAGTTAGGGCTGGGTACTGTTAAACTATACCTTTGTGGTATCGAAAGAAATGTTTCAGTACTACTGGTATCAAAAAAAAAAAAAAATTTATTCAGTACCTAGTGGGATTAATGTTTTTTTGCATGTATGAATGAAATAAATAACACAGAATAACTCATACAAACTACTGGTTTTAACTTACAGCTAAAAATTTTGCTCCAAAAATTGTTCTTGTATTCAATATTATTGTGTGTTATGATTGTAGAATTTAACTTACACACCATAGGTATCAAAAAAAGTATTGCTCAGGTAACAGTATTGAAAACTAGGTATTATTTAAGTACTGGTATTGAAAAAATCTGGACGGTATCCAGCTCCAGCCATATCCATAGTGAATGAATGT
Source organism: Bostrychus sinensis (assembly GCA_020698575.1). NCBI lineage: Eukaryota > Metazoa > Chordata > Actinopteri > Gobiiformes > Eleotridae > Bostrychus > Bostrychus sinensis. The sequence goes on from CM036250.1 coordinate 11,917,419, forward strand.
GTGGATGAATGTTGGTTGCTTAGTGTTAGCCCTGTAAAAAAACAAAACAAAAACAAAACATTGTCAATGGTGTACCCCGCTTCAGACCAATAGTTGCTCAAACAGGCTCCAGATCCTAAGTTGAATTCTTCTTTCCTTTGGCTTTTTCCTTCTGTGCTCGCAACTACAAATTATCTGCCTCCTGATTTGGCACAGTTTTTATACAAGGTGCCCTTCTTGAAGTAACCCTCTCCATTTATCCGGGCTTGAGACTTTCATGAGGATTACACTGGCTTGTGCCCCCTTGTGACTAACTTGCTTGGTGGAAGAAGATGAGTCAGTTTTTATATTCAAACCAAGCACACCGTGTAGCCCTCTGCTTGCATCTTATCAAATCAAATGGCTAAAAGATGTCCAGTGTTTGTTTGTGAGCCACAAGATAAATTATACACACGTGCATGAATTCCTTTGGTCAACAGCTGCCATCTCAGCATCAGATAACACACAGTCAAAGTCTGGGAACCATCAGATGCCTCTAGCGCTCCTACTTTATCATCTGAAAAGACCGGAGTATACACAAGCCAGACCAGTGCAGCCGTGCCACACACAAAAGGCACACATGCTCACGCAAATCAGCACTCTGCTCTTTGTATCTGCCAAGTGATGCAGATGATAGGCTGCAGATGAGTGCAGGCTAACTACAGACCAGTGGGTGCACCTTCACACACGCACACACACACGCACACACACACACGCATGCACGCACACACACGCACGCACGCACGCACGCACGCACGCACACACACACACACACACACACACACACACACACACACACACACACACACAATGGCAATGGCAGGCCCCAGGCTTTAGGTGGAGACTGTTTGATCCTGAGAGAGCATCCAAACAGTGTTTTAGTGCAGAACCCTATCCATTATGCCAGGTGATAATTTTGCTGACGCAGATGCACGAGTGTTACCTTAGTGGTGGAGGGCTTACTGAAAGTGAACATTGTGAAAAGGAATTAGGGGTGTAACAGTTACTGTGTTGATGTATCATTATTTTATTCCTATGATATAACTATATTGATATTCATCACCTGGTATCAAATACTATTGTTTTCTTGGTAGTTTATATCAATATATATAGGAAATAATTGATATTGAAAATATTGATACTAGAAATTACAATAAAACCAGATACGTCTTTTTGAATGTAATTTTTTTGTTTTTAATGTATTAAATGTTATTTTTAACTGTGCTCTGTGCTCTCTGTCTGCTGGACATAATCAACCCCGGCCGCGATGCTAGATTTGAGAGGAAACTTTTGTGATTTTTGGCAAAAAGTTGCTGTATCAATTGTATCGAAATGAAGGTGAATCGTTTCATTCTAAATTAGGAAATATCGTTCTTGAATAGGTATTGAAACAATTCAAATCGATAGGTATTGTATTGTTACAAAAACCTATAGTTACACCCCTAAAAGGAAGCATTACAATACTAGAAACATATACAATTTGTGATTTGAATAGTCCTATGATCATATCATGCCTCAAAGTTATTTTGTCTGATTGGCCATATTTATTGACATGCAAACTCCGTAGTTGTCCTGCACCATATTAGGAGAATAACATGCAACATGTACTTAATAATTTAAATGCTGCCTTAACAAAATTACTTGCCATGTTTGATAAAGCTGAATTAAAAAAATTGAAGGAACAACAAGGCTTTGGACGTCCATTCTTTAAAGCATAAGCCAATATTTAACAACAACAAACTAGGACAGCTAAGGCTAAGCCAATTTAGAAGCCTAAAATCAAAGACTAAATGATACCTAAATCTGGACTAAAAATGTAAACCAGGACTAAATGGAGGGATGAAGCAGGTCTAAATTAAATTTTTTTATTTAGATGCTCCACTGTTGGGTCCAAGGCTCTGATTGGTCAATTATTTTAACATGCGAGAATGTCAAAGTCACACATAGGTCATGCATGATACCTTGATGATATCTTTAGCAATATGGGTATTTTGTGATTGTTGATATCGCCATAACAATATGTTGTGCTTCATTTCCTTTTATTCTTGGTACATAGACTACCATAACATATTGCAGTTTAGTCGCATATTTAAATTTTTTTAATTATTATTATATTAACAGTTCACGTCAATGCATTTTCCTGCCTGTCTTTCAAGAGTGCCATCTACAGTATTTCTGTCTTTTACACCTGCCCTGTACTATACTTTTGTGCCAGCAGGGGGTGTCCAAAATCAGGCCAGGAGAAGGCCCTCTGTTTTCTGAAGCAGCTCATAAGACACTGCTCCAGTTTGTGGGAGCTGACATTTTGGAACCAGTGGGTCAGCAAAACGAGAAAGCCAGGGTTATGTATCAAAGACAACAGGAATTCTGATCACAACGTGCTTGGTTCTAATTTGTGTCTTTTTGCTTTTGTTGTAGTGAGTCCTAATTGTGGCTGCTATGAAATGACTATTGAGGTTATTACCTCTGCCAAAGATGTTTTTTTCAGTGTTATGTTAGTCTCTCAGCAAGATAATGTAAAAATAATAATAATTTTGATGACATTTTCAGGAAAGGTCAAAAGGTTTTTTTTTTTTAGTTTTGTTGACCCCGAACCCCACATGGATTCATTATTTTCATTATGTACTGTTGCAAGATAAGGCCAAAGATACTAACTCTTGCCACAAGATGTCAATAAAAGAACAAATATCAGTTTTAGTTGATTCTTTAGCATTTTAACTATAAAGTCCCCCTGGTTCAAATCCAGGTCTGGCCACTGTGTCATTACTATTGCGAGATAAAGCCAATGCCTCGCTAGAGTCCATCGCTTTTTGGGTACTTCTAGAGGTGTAAGTAGGTTTCAGGTGTTGCTGGAAATGAGGCCACACATTGATATGAAGGGTTTAGAGCCAAAGCTAAACAATAGATACAGGAAATGTGTGAGCGCGAAGGCTTTTTTGGTGTAAAATTGTCAGTGATGTCATGACGGAAGTGGTGAATCTTGATAGTTAGACAGATAACAGTGAGGCTGGCTTATTCACGGCCTTTACACGCGCACACACACGTTGACACACACACACACACACACATTGACACACACACACACACACACAGGGAGCATCATCATCGTCACAGAGGGAGCAAGGCTCATAATTGGACAGAGGTGTCTGTAGATAATGAAGCCAGACCTCACACCTGCCAAACCTTGGGGATTTCACTTGACTGGCCACTTAAATCTTCCTCACTCGGCGGGTCTGGAGGGCAAGAGACTGAGTAAGGAACTAATGGAAAAAAAAGCTGGCGCTACGGGGAGGATCCCTGTCAGCATGAGTGTAGGGTGGACCCCCCCCCACACTCCACTCCACACCCAACCGCGGCTCGTTCCCGTACAGCACCCACCTCACTTCACTTCACTGTAAATCCTCTGGTGTCAAGGATTTCAGACGGAAAATGGGGAAATGCTGCACCAGCTATTTTGTTTCAAACTCTCAAAACACTCGCTCCTCTCTGAGTTGTCTTTGGTGACAGCGTTGTGTGCGGGAAAAAGCGTATTGTGCCAGCTTTTAGTGGGGTGTCATTCGAGGTGCTGAAAGGGAAATCAGATAGACGCTTGAACGGAGAGGAAGTACTTGTGTATGGAAAGTTTACCTGACAGTCATCAGTGAAGCCGTGACACCGCATCACTGGTAGCAAAAAGCGACACCAATTAGGAAGAGAGTTTACCTTGGCAAACCCTTAACAATTTATGAGTAACAAAATGGATCCTTTCCCCAGTTTTTTATGATATGATCTTTAAATGAGCCTTGGGAATCATTGTCATTCCGGATACACTAAAAGTAAACAAAAAAAATCCATCGAGCTTCAGCAACAGCACAGCAGGCAGTAAGTCTTTTCGTTAGCTTGTTGAGAATCCAGCTATGTCAGTTTTTACATACTCTACGTGGTTGTGTTGCCCTGTCAGAAGCTTGTTGTGGTGAATGGAAGCAATCAATAACTTTGTAGTGCTAGCAGACACAAATAGAGACTGGTAGCTTTGCTCATGGGCTGGCTGGATCCAGATGGCCTGGGTATATCTGTCATATTTTATTCTTTATTCCGCTCATATTGGATAAAAAGGATAAACACGCACTTGTCAAATTCGAGCTGTCTTGTGGAAGTTGGATTGTGTCTCCAGTGTTAGCAGAAGCCAAGTCATGCATAAATGCTTTGACTTTGGGGCTAAAGCAAAGGTTATGAGGAGAATTCAATCATATTTCGCAGTGCTGACAAATACAGAAAGAATAGTGATTACTGATGGAAGTTTCTATGCAGATTTGTAGCTCTCAGGAAGAGTTGGTTGTGAGTAAACTGTGCAATGCAAGCTGGCAGATTTGTGGCAGGATAATGGCACAAGTGAACACTTTTAAATTGGCTGCAAAATTTGAATGTATTCTAAAAAAACATGCCATTGTGAGAGGTGCTGATAGTGTGCATAAACAAAGTTGGAAAAACCCATCCAGGACAACTTTTGACACGTGGGCAGTAATTTTGCTCTGTCCAGGCAATGGACAGTGGGAAATAATGGACTTTACTAATGTCAGTCATAAACTTTCAACGAGTCTGTGAAGGCCAAAAAAGTTATGGAGCAGTAGTAATTAGCCATCACTGGAAAAGGGTCCCAGTGAAGCTCAAGCTCTGCCCTAAACAACCCCCTAGTCCCTCAAACTCTCTATCACTATACACACATACCTTTTTCCTGTTGCTCCTCTTCATGTGATGCTAATGTGTAAATAAACCTCTGCTAGACTCTGCTAAAAGTTACGTTTATTTCACTATGGCAAAACGTGCTAAAACACACTCATTAATTATTATACATGTATAAGTAAACTATATCTCATTGTTAGAGTAGTGCAACTCAAATATGTAATCTATCCATTTTTAAACGTTAAACAAGTTAATCTTTTGTTCCAGAGAGACACACAGTAGTTGTCAATTTACAAATTACTACGTGGAGTGACAGTCGTCCATCTGAAAGTAATCATCTTGTGCTTTGATAACAAGCTTTCAGAGTACATCTTTGAAGGCAGCAGCATGATATTTCACTGTCAATCACAGCAGTTGATTTTTCCCCAAGTGGTGTAAAGTAACAGTTCATTCACCTGTTAGACAAAAACAATCAGTTTCACAAATAACACTTCACTGTGTAATATAGTAGTAGTCTTCATTATGTAGTAGTGTATTGTTGAACACAGTTGAGGCACATTAGTCAGAAGTAAATTTCCAGTTGTATAAAATCATATCAAAACTACCACTCTTGTGAAAACAAACATTTGAAGCTCCTAACTGGATTTCATTATATCCTGTTCCTTTTCCAAACCCTTTCAGAGTGGACAAACTGAGCACCGGTAGAGGACAATACTTTCTTCTGGTAAGGTTTATGGAGTTGTATTTGCTTTCAGAATGATCTGTTTAGATCACTCTGGGATCTCCTGTATTTCAGCTGCAGGCTGTAGCTGTTACATGCTCCAAAATGGAAAATTGAGTAAGATGTACAAAGTACACATCCCACGTTTAAAGGTTCCCTATTACGTTAAATTGACTTTTTTGACCTTTTAATCATGTTATGTTGTAGTTTCCACCTCAAAAACATACCTAGAGTAGTATTTTGTTTCATTCACGCTTTTTTAATAATCCTGTTTGTTCTCTTCTAACAATCTGAAAACGCTCAGCCTCACAGCTCTATGTAGACACGTGAAAGCAGGAAGTGCACCTGCGCGTTTCCAAAGCCCATACACTGTTGCCGAACTCATTCTAATAATTTCACTGCTTAAATTAGCACAGTGAGGTGTAGTTCTGCTAATAACTGTGCTAAATATTCATTTTATGCTCTGTCCATTTTCCACTGCTGCCAACACAGACACCTAAGTAACAGCTCCACAAAAGAAGATGTTTTCCATACATAAACATTATTTTAAGTTATAAAACATGAAATACTAATGTAAAGGTGTCCAAAATAATTTCATAAAGCCTGAAAAAAGCATAAAATTGGACATTTACATCAGAAAACAACATCAAGAAAAATAGTCTATACTAGTCTAAACTAGAAGCTGTCCAGGAGGCTAGACTACTGCCAAGGCACTGACCCTATCTTGCAATGTTAAAGATATATTGCCCAGATCTGGCCTCGAACTGGGGAACTTCTAGGGCTAAATGCTCTATCCACTAAGCCACACAGCCTTTAACAATGCTAAAGCATCCACTAAAATACCGGAATAAACAACTAATGATTTATTGTTTGGCTGACCATTGCTTTTTCAGCTATTGTCCTAACAGACTTACAAACCAAAAACATAACCTCTTTGAGAAAGGTAATGAATACAACAAACAGAACTATAGATGTAAAAATGTTCATAGTATAATGGAGAAAACAGAGTTAGGCTTCTTGAAGCTAAACCTTACTTACTACTTTCTGTTCCTTGTCAGCACCAGTTCTGCCACTATAATACCTCTGTTCACTGTGAATAGTGTAATTCTAATGCGTATATTGGGTATATGTGTGTGTGTGTGTGTGTGTGTGTGTGGTGATTAAAATAACATCTTATCCCTTTGTCCATTTTGTTATATATGTTTTTTGGTCCAGGCCAGGTGGGGAGGTAAATGAAGCCAGGTGGCGTGTCCGGCCTGCGATGCCCAGAAGGGAAACCTAGAAACGAGCTAACATCTCTTCCTCTGCTCCACTCTGTCACATGACCGGCCCACGTCAGCGCTCTAAGTGCTCCACATGCTGAGGTGAGAGATTGTACATAGATAGCAGTTTTAGAAAATGTGCTGTAACTTAAGACTGTGACATAAACTGCCACCAAAGACACTTTTAGTAGTTGGACAATACCCGCTAATGTAGATCTTCTTTCTCAATGGCGGTGATAAGCAAGCTGAAATGCACCGTGAAATGAAATCACACAGAAACCGAAAGCTTATCAAGATGAAACTGTGCAATAATACAAGAATTATCCATCACCATCCATCATGTATTTGTTTGCAGGAAACCGATTACATGGATCTTAATTGAAATATTATTTTACCTTCATTTGAATTATTTATGGGCTTGCTCACTACATTCGTACCTCTGAGAAAAAACATGAACACATTATGTGATGCAAGAACGTGTGTGTGTGTATTTCTCATTTATTATTCAAAGTGTAGAATCAAACCGTGCTCTTATAGCTATATGAAGGCTATCAACGGGCCTGTCTTTGATACAATTTACTTGAGATCCGCTGGCCAGAGCCGAGCTGTCCATTGGCCCTCCATTGCTAATGAGATCGGGGGGTAAAATTGAGAGTGGTGGGCTGGCTGTCATCCGCTAGGTGATGGTTTTAAGACTAAGCAGTGATACTTCATTAATTAACCTTCACATTCTATGTAGATCTGCTCATCAAGATGCAGTTAATTAAAGAAAGGTCATTCCAAGGGCTGCTGGGAAGCGGCATTATTACAATGGAGGGATGGCACTGCTTTGCGAGATAACACAGGGGAGGGGGCAGGGGGAGGCAATCACCAGTCACCACTCAAATGGCATGCCACTTGCTCAAGCCACTTTCTCAACTCCTGACTGTGGACCACCTCACTTCGAGAAAATGTCATTTTTAGTTGTTTGTTTTTTTTAGACATTCTCCATTTTATTTATATATCCAAAGACACCACTGAAAAGCTCTAATGGAGAAAGCCTGAGTGAAATATTCATCACCCTCAATTGACAGCATCTATCTTTTAGTATCTCACTATAGTTTTTTTTGCACCCCTGTGTCTTTCCTGCCAATTTCCAGAGATCTACTTTCCCTGACCTTGCTCAGTGTACGGAAAAAATTGCCTGCCATCGTGGGTAAATAAAAGGCCCAGGCATAAAATAGTTATGTTATCTGTAAGTGAAATCCACTTCTGGGTGGTGACTTATTCATTTTGACTTCTGTCTATCTTTGCCGCTGACTATAAAAGCACATTTAAAAATATGTCATTGGTTTTGAAGTGTTCTTTTATGCTCTTATCAATCAGGTGCAGTGCACTGACGTTAGACAGAGGTGATGTCAGACATTTCTTTGTGCGAAACCTTGTACAGAGCAATAACAAGAGCCAGATCAGACTTAGTATTACAAATGTCTTTCCTTAATGTTTTTGCCAAGCGTTATTTTTGATAACTGCTCCCTTCTCTCTCTAAACAGCGCCTTGTTTGGAACCTTGGCACCACTTCTTCAAAATATTGCTCTGCTGCAAAATTGTAGGGAGACATGCGCGCCTCCCCTGTGTCCACTCAGTCGTCCAGAAGCCATCTCCCCGTGTCTTTTGGCATTGCGTTCAGTGGCAGGTGCGGAGACAAACGAGAAGTGCTACCTAAGTGTGTGTATGCGTGTGTGATACAGTAACTGCTGACCCTGGACACAGTGCCATTATGGCAGACGAGCAGGGCTCCCCTGGCAGAGCTGGGGCGGCTGGTTGCTAGGTGGAGAGACATTACCGCGGGCCTCTGCAATAATTTATCGTAAGAGCGCGGCGAGCCGTCATGTAGCCCCTGACAGAGAGCTGCAGTACTTTATCAGGCTGCCTGTAAATCAACCATGTGTGGGTGCAGACGGCAACATTGTTTGATCTCTTTCAGACACTCTAATAATCTGCTCCCCTCTGATTGATACCTTCACACAACAAAGCACATTACAGCAGCAAACCGCAGCAGCCATCAGCGCGCGTGTGCTGTGGCTATAAGAACTGTGTGCGTGTGTGGCAGTGCTGGTCATCTGTATTGCCACTGGCCTGGGGAGGGAAGAGGGAGGGGATGAATGAGTCTTCTGCAGAAACACAGGGTCATTTGGAGTCTCTAAACCAATGACAGGCTAACGGGTTCACAAAACGATCACTGGATGGAGAGAGGGAGGGGTGGGGGAGAGCGACACACACACACACAGAGCAGTGCCACCAGCTCAACAGAAGAAATACAGCAAACAGATAAAGAACAGCCCGGCCAGTTATTATTGGATTAAACGGAGGCGGACGTATAGAAAAAGGCCTGTTATTACTGCGATGTCAAGAGAAATACTATTACAGCCTGAAAGACATAAACACACTTCATATATATGAAATATGTGTACTAATATATTTTTTAGTTTTCATAAATAAGTCCTGATGTTTACCAATAACAGTTCTGACAATATGCCAAACTTGTCTTTTATGTGTTGTATTAAAGAGATATGAACAGCTTAATCAAAACATGCCACACCAGGCAGCTTTTTCACAGTATCAGGCCTTGGATATTAAAAACACAAGTAATTGAACATGTTACTCAGATTACAATATAAAAATGTAACACAAAACTAGTCCAAAACAAAGCACTGTTTTGGGAATGAATAAGGGTTGCATGCATTGCCACAACAACAGCAGACATAAAACCACACAGTTGAATGCATTTTCTCAAAACGCTGATATTTATTTTTTATTCCATTCATGGCCCTCTATCAAATCAAAGCGAATTGCATCGTCCAAATTGCCTTCCAACTCGGAGCTTGATATGGCTCATGTACAAAGGAGAGCAATGTCCCGTCCAACAATACCCATACCATTTGTGCCGCTCAGCTTCAGAATGTCATTGGTTTGAGTGTGACAGTAAAACATAACTCCGCCGCTTTTCTACGGGGTTACATTGGAACATGGTTTCCAATTATTCAGCTCCAAATTCAATAGCAATTTTCTGCTCAATGAAATAGTGGTTTCTATCTCAAGAGTAATGTCACTTTGGAGAGATTTTCAAAATGGCATGTCTGTGAGTGAATGGATGGACGCGGGAGGATTCATTTTGCTCCAGGAAATGATACTTGTCTGCTGAAGCTTGTCATTTATTGATGAAAAAACACTTCAGATACTATAGAAGGCACAGTATAGAAGGGTGTTTGGTCGTGTTTTTCCTCTTGTCGTGAAATCCGGCAAATGACTCTGCGGCTAATTTGTAGCTTTTAGTCCAAAAAAGATGCAAAGCAGATGCATAACCTTATGATTTTGTTTGGTCAGACGGAGCCCATTTTGCTTCAGTACAACATTAAAAGTAGCAGTGAACAATAAAAAAATGCAATTATAAGTGTGTTTGTGTGTAATGTATCAGTAGCCCATCCAGGGCCCCATAATGAATGCAATGCAACGTGCGATCACTGAGCCGTGCGTATGCCCTGCTCAATGCATCTCTGAAAATAAACAGAGCAATGGAAATGGTTCTCATTAGTGTTGTTTTCATATTAAGTCCCTCAGACAAGGTTGACAAACCCGGCTCCCTGCGCCGGGCTCCTCGGGGACCATCGCTTCAATACAGCTAGGGCAAACAACAGCAGCCGATACCAACACCATTACCACCTCCTATAGTTACTTATCCTCTCCCCTCTCCCCGCGGAGCACTGTCTGCACACACCAAAGGAAAACGCATTAAGATCTTCCAGCAGCATAGAGAAAGAGTCCTGCTTTCATTTATCACCATTGCTATTGGCCCTAAAAGGGACAAACGTCTGTTCTCCATCTCAGGGCCGGCAGAATGGGAGAGCTGCAGCGTCGGTGTGCGATGGAAGGTATTTTGTGCTCCAGAGACGATCTGCTCTGAGCTTGTTTAGCAGGAAGGGAACAGGTGTGCCGAGCTGCTGGCTTCTGCCATGTGTTCCAGTTGTTTCATCTGCACCTGTTTCCCAACTCTGATATATGTTGATCAAACACTTTATTAACCCTCCAGTCCTTCCTCATATGCTGCGCTAGTTCTGCTGCTAAGCATTTCTACTTCAGCCTTATCACCACTCACAAATACAGTGAAGTGACAGAGGTTGTAATGGCGACATGCTCACATTCTCTGGAAAAGTGGGTAAATCTTGTCTGTTAATAATAGACATGGCCAAATTTAATTACGTGTAATACAAATACAGTATTTGAGAGCTTTTTTTAAATACTAAAGGTTTTTCTACAAATTTTTTTTAGCACAATATTGTAAATTATGCTTAATTTATAGAGGGCTGTAATATTCACACATTCACTCATTTTGCTATTCAACTTGTTTTCAACATTGTTTTTGCACAATTTATGATGATACAGCTGTTAAATGAGCAACCATATAATGAACTTTTAGATGTATTTAGCCAAAGGGCACCTTGTTGAACCAGTGCATTAACTTACTTTTAAGTTGTTCTGACTGAAATGTATTTTTCCTGTAGCTGACCCTGCAACAGCACTGCATTTGGCCTGATGCTGCTGAGCTGTTCCTGCTGGCTCTCTGGACTGTGGTCCTGCTGACCATCATCTGCTGGAGGTAACACATTTTTTTTATCACCCAAGGAAAGCCCAACATTAAACTAAATTGATTTTTTTTCAAGCAGATAGTTGTTGATAGTATGCTTTCAGTGAACCTAGCACAGCATGACATTGTAGCACACAGCTTTTTAACTTAAGGTTTAGCTTTGTTTGGTTTTTTTGTAGGTTCTCTCTTTTACATGTATTATTTTTATATATACATGATTTTCTTTGCATAATTATCAGCCAATTTCTTATTTACAGCATGTCCTTTACCTTTTATAATCCTTTTGATTATTGTTAGTGCAGTCTTTTCTTTGTACAGTTGCCAACCTATTCCTATCCTTTCCAGAAATTATATTTTTTTGATTAGTAGCCAATGGACCATTACAGATTAATTTTTTTTGTGGAACTCTTATTCAAATTTTAGCAACCCAATTGTCTTCTTTAGGACCTCGCCCACTGTTTGGCAAACCCTGCTTTAACGTATAACCTACATCTCACCTTTTTTTTTAAGCCATAGTGCATTTATCGTGAATAAAACCAAGTCAAATGAGTAGTAATAACAGCAGGTGCTCTGTGAGGCATTGACTATGAAGTGAATCAAAAACATTCACTCTCTTGACATTGCCTTCCCTGGAGCTTGCCCTTTGCTCCTTGTTGCTTTCCTGTCTCCCTCCACCATCCCAACATGAAGCGCCTCCTCGTCCCACCTGAGCTGTGATTTGGCAGGGCACAAGACGCCGCTGCGGGCCTCTGTAAATATCACCTTTCTTGTTATCTCCAAGACCTGCTTTTCCAGTAAATAAGGGGGAACGTGTAATTCAATCCACAGTGTCGGGCCATTTGCTTCCAGAGGACATCTAGGTGACATGGCTTAGTGGCCCCCCAGAATGAACATAAAGATTAATAAGTAATGGCCGCATAAAGATGATATTTGCACTCAGATATCTGCTTTTTTTAGATTAATGCTTTTGATCACAAGGAAAGTGGTAACACAAAACGAGTGGCGGACAGCCCAAGGTATGAGCGCTCCACACAATCTGCCACTTTAGGGTTGTGGGCCGTTTCTACAGTGTCGCACGATATTGATTAAGATAAAAGTTTGAAGCGCTTACAGTTAGTGTTGCTCTATTTTTACATCGTATTATAAGTGTCACTACCCATTTTTTTCATTCTGGTTCCAACATCAGCATATTTTTCTAGTCTTTTCATAGCAAAATCCTAAAAAATAAAAGTTTAGAGCACATCTTAAACTTCTAGCCCTGATTTTAGAGTGCAATGCCACGATTATCTCTGACTTTTAAACATCTTATGAATGCATTACCATGATTGAATGAGTATTTGATAATTCAGTGCTAACCAGCAACCATTAGAAGCTTATTTGTAGGTTGTTGCTGGAAATTTCTTTTCTAGGTATATGTCTGGAGGCCATATGTCAGACTGTCCTTAGATTTACGTTAAAACAGAAGGACTGGGAGAGCACAGACGCCCCGCAACGGCATTAAACTTATCTCACAGTGTTATGTTATTATATTATGCTTTTATTCATATTTTTAAACCAATCTTGGTTACCTCTAGAACAGCGCTGCCCATTTTAGAACCTTTAAAAACATTATGTGACTAAAATAAACCATTTTTAATAAGTACTCTACAGGTGCCTTAAAGAAATAGGTGAAGAGAGCAGCAGAGTGCAGACTGTTGCGGTTAATTTAAAGAATATCACTTCAAAACTTTTTGTGTGATGCTATTTTACTACAAAATGAAAAAGAGCTGCAAGGAATCAGTGGAAACAGAGATGCATGCCGTTTTTTAGATCAATGAATGAGAGCAGACTGGATGTAGAGGGCTTGTTGATTGGTCATTGCTTCCTGGAGTTGGGGAGTTTGGTGCGGGGGGGGGGGGGGGGGGTCATGTTTGTGATGAGCGAAAGTTATAACAGAGTAGAAAGCTCAGAAAAGTAGATTTTTCATAATATAGCCCCTTTAAAAACATAGTTTTTAACTGGACATCTTTTAGTTCAGGAGTAAATGCGTTGCCATTGAGCCATAAGCCCTTATTTCTTACACTGGTGAAGAATCCTCTAAAACTGAAATGAATGCCTTTGGCCCTGTTGTGGGACAGAATCATTAAACAATTGCGTTATCCAGTTTTATGAATCCACTTAAAAAAAAAAAAAAATTTTTCCTTGGCCCAGTATTGATATTTCCTGAAAATTTCACCAAAGAGCAACCATTACTTTTTCAGTTATCTCGCCAGAAGACTACAAACAAACTAACCAATGTCAAAAACATAACCTACTTGAAGGAGGTTATAAATGTGTTTCTCAATATAAAAAAGGATAAGAAACACTGCCATACATTATCCAAAATCATTTGAAAGTTAATGACAGTAAACGGTGTAGTGTTAGCTAGCTAATCTATGCTTAACTTTGATTATCCAACGTGACAGATGAGACCTGGAATTGCCAGGCATTTTTTGGCACTATTATTTATAAAAATATCAATTTATGCAGATGCTGGAATACATTGTAATGATCATTTATCAACAATAACGACAGTATTGAAGTTCAAGTCCATGGATCTCAAATGAAGCCGTGTTCGGTCGTTCTCTGTAATACTGTTGTCGGTCCCTCTGGCATTTTGTAATTTGTTGCAGTGTTTGTGTTCTCTTTCACACTTTAATATCACAGTATTGCTTCAAATTGAGCTGTGAGATAAAGTTCTATTTCATTTTGCCGGATTAACTTAGTGGGTAGCGCACGTCTCGAGGTATTTGTCGTGTTTTTGTTTTATCTATGAATTATTTAGAAGCCACAAAAAACAGAAGATGTTATGTCCCTTTTCTCTTTTTTTTTCTCAAAGATCTCAGATCTCAGATGTTTCATTTGGTCGGCTGCCGTGCAGAAGCGTTCACAGCGATCGGGATTAGCTGTGTGATTTCCCTGAAGGAGGAGCGTGCTGAATCGGAAAATTTGAAAGATGAAGTTGTTTCTGCATGTGGAGGAAGTTGTCATGAGTGTAGCACAATACTACTTATTAGATCATCTATATATATATTTTATTGACTCATTTGTCATAATTTACCCCACAACATACTAAAGTTCACTAGGTCTATTAATGTAGGATTCTGTGTTTTTTCCTTGCACTCCATAGCGCTTTTTAAAAATGCTAATAGACTCCAACGAGCACCTGAACAAGGATGAAAGTGCCCTAATTCCTGCTCAAAAGGTCACCGAGATGAGTTATAGCAGTATAAGCACCTGAAAGCTATTCCCTTGTTAGACTTGACAAAGAGAGGCTGCCATTTTCCCCCTTAAAAATAGTGTAAGGTAATAAATGATCATTTGTGGAAACGTGGCCGCGACCAGCACTGACTTTTCCTCTGACATAACTTTACTGCTGGCTGATTTACATTCCTCCCCCGAAAAGTTGTCCCCAAAATATTTAAAATGAGCCCTTTATTCACGATGCGCTGCAGTCGGCGCTGACACGTACGCACACATAAGAGCTCTTATTGTGCTTCTTAGGGGAAATGGCTAATTAGTTGGGCATGAAAAATGCAGCCGCGCTTCCTTTGCTTTTTTTTTTACTATCACCCTCCATTTAAACTAGTCTGTGGCACAATGCACTGTGGAAAATATGCTACTTTTTCTGTTAAAGCAAAACTGTGAAAATTGTACCTTACAGTATAAAACCTCATATTGCCTCTTTATATGAGGCAACATGAATCATGGGGAATAACTTATTTTTCCACACAAACTCCACCTTTTAACTATGGTGGACTGCACTATCATCTTACTATCTTTTGAGAACCTGTCTGCATAATTGTAAAAACAAAAATATACTTTAAAATGTATAGAACCTAATTTGATTCATAATAGTCCCAGGTGCAGACCTCAGCTGGCAGTGCGTTTGGAATACAAAATAAGGTTGAGGTTAGAAATGACTATTGACAGCTTAAAGGATACCTAACCTTCTTTCTAGCCATAATTTGTCTAACAAAAGTACATCACATGAGCAAACTCACAGTCGTCTTGCTGAGAGGCAGGAGTGTTAACCACTCTGCCACCGTGTACCATCAGTGCCAAAATATTATTTGATTTAATATATAAACATAGTGGAGTCCAGGTCCTCAGTAATCACATGGGAACTCTTGCACTCAAACTTGGATATTCACAGATCATTTGTGACATATGCTACTTTAAAGGCAGATAAAAAAAAGTAATGTAAGCTGTAAATGCTATATAAGTGTCTGTGTCAAAACTTCTGAAAAATCACTGGCACTCACTGAAAAAGTACATTAGATGAATACCTGGCAAGTTTTTAAGCCATTGTTGGGTAGCCAACTATTTCATCCAGTCAGATCCACATTATGTTGTCTACAACAATAGACTGTAATCAAACAGCCGCTTTGTTGTAAAACCTGAAACATGCCCATAGTTGCCAGTCTTGCCACCACAAGCCGGATGCACTTGTAATGCCCTGAGCAGGACAAGATGGATGGCACTTAGTTTGTGAACTCACAACTTCGGTGAGAATACAGCTGCTGCTGCAAGGTCATCCCGAAGACAAAAGTGAAACAGCATCTAAAAATAACTTACTATGATCATATATATATACAATAAATACAAGAAGACAAACATTAGTTTGATTGACTTTCCCATACATCACTGACAAATGCATGCTTCTATAATGATAAAACCTTCTCATCTTCACTCCAGTGATCTCCACAGCCCTGCTCTGGCCCCTGAAAAGGCGCTCCTGGTGTGGATACCGAGCCTGAGATCACAGTGACAGTTTCAGGTGGAGGAGTCTATTAATAGTTTACCTCTCAGCCAAAGCATTTCATCATTTTTGGTGTCTGTGGGCTTCCCGCTTTCAAAAAAAGACCCAGAAGTTATGCATCTCAATCTAGCCCTTCATCTTTCATGCTGTTGAGGATTATAAATATAAGGACAGACTTTGACCTGGGCTATTAGTTACCCAGAATCCTGTGGGTGGAGGGTGCTTTGTCTTCTGTCAGCTCGTGGTGTTCTTTCCTTTCAGAAAAAGCAACAAGATCACAATCGTAGTCTTTGGGATACAAAATGAGATATGATCCCCGGCTGCCCACGAGTGAAAAGGAGGAAGAGCGAACAACGAAAAGGCTACAAAACCAATCAGTCAAATTCAGCCGATAGGGAACTTCGGAGTGGAGCAAGGTAAGGGGAATTTGACAGTGGGTCAAGCTACAGGGCGCTCACGAGTACCACTCCAGTGATTGCTGTTTTCCCTCTAGTGTGCTTGTGTTGTTTTGACCACACAACAGGCCCAAAGGAGACTCCTCTGACAATGCGATGAGGAAGAATGTAAGCACTCGCACCCCTTCTCCTCCTCCTTTTTCTCCTCGGTCCAATCCAGGGCTCTGTGAATATGGAGGCAGCCTGTCAGCGGCGCTTGTTGTTGGACGGACCTTTTGATCCTGAACAAATAGAAAGAAGAAGTCTCGGAGCAGCCGCCTTAGGGCATAAGAAAATATGGGCATCGCAAAAGGGTCAAATTCTGCAGGAAAGGCAGTAAAATTAAAACCTTTATTGCTCTCTTTATGGCTTGAGTCCCTATGGCCATCACATTATCTATGGAAAATGACAGAGTTTTGTACCCATTATCAGTGAAATCTGGAGTAGGGAGTGTCTGAATGAAATGTGTGTCATTCAAAATTTATTACAGTGTATATGGATTTCTTAAACAGCATTAAGGTGGATACAGTGGACTGTTATTGCCATAAACTAACAGCACTAAGTACTAGAGTGAGTACCAGATAAATATGTAATTACCAAAGAGCACTGAGTAAATAACGTAGAGATGGTGAAATAATGTTTATATAGATACATCTTTGAATGAGGTTAGTGTTTAAGACCAAAATGATTCAGTCAGTCAGCTACTTTGGGCCTGAGGCAGAGTAAACCCTGAACAACCAATTTTGAATGAGTTTGGGAGACAACCTGAAGTCATCAAATGCACAAATTATTCAAAGCCGTAATGAGAAAACTTTGTTCCCTTCAAAGTGTCTCTATCAAATGTAGATTGACAAGCCTCTCGTGAAATTAATGATTTTATTTTTCTGTGACCGCTCAGTTGCTAACCACCCGAAACCTCACACATTGACTTTTCTCCACAGATTGCAACTCATCCATTTTTTAATTGTGTTCATTTTTACCTGGGTCCCTCCGGACCTGCAGCGGTGGTGGTCGCTGTCATCCGTCTGCGCTGACAGAAGAGAGGGAGAGTGTCAGGCTTATCACACAGCCGAGCGATCCGGAGGTGACATCCTCCACTGAATCAGTGACATTTCACGGACGGTGCAAATCTATCCATCTTTGTCAAGCATCCGCCTCGATTTTAGCATTTCCCGAGTTAGCATATTGATCACTAAGAAACGCATGAGTGAGGACTTCTTGTTTTCTGCTTCTTAAAGCGGCCATTGTGAGTCCACTGGACTCCTCAGTCAAAGTCTAATGCTGTGGGCCTTAATCTGCCCTCCTCAAAGTCGCATAACATTTAGAGGTCTTTGTCATTCACAACAACTCACCGAAGAATTCAGTTTGTGTCTAAAAAGTTTTCTGAAGAGAAGTGTCCTTAAAACTGTTTTTAGAGTCATCAATCATTTCTAATACAAAAACATCTTGTATTTAACTTTTTAAAGACTATTTCGCCCAATCAAACATGCAGTGCACGCATAAGTAAATACTGTTTAATCATCTCTTAGAGCAAATTGTGATGAGTGAAAAATTAAGAAATCTAGTGAAAAAAACAAGACATTTTCTCTATGCTTTATCAAAGATTAAAATGGCTTGTAATGTTTTCTCCCATCACAGGCTCACATACAAGGGGGGTAGGGGTGCTTCTGTTTGAATGAGGGCGCTTGTTCTTCATGGTTTAACATTGAATTAGTGGCATTGGTGTGTTTATTCCAGCACTGGCTTGGTTTGCTTACGCAGTGAAACTGAACAACTAAGGGAAATTTGCTTAAATATTGACATTGTTTTCACTCGAGCCTCAATGACTCTACTTTCCTGTTCAGGTTTGAATTCATACAAAACTATCATCCCACCCACCTTCATATGCTATTCTAATTTTAGTGACCTGTCTCCGAATTGGCTTTTTTTGGCGACTAGGACTCAGACACTGCAAGTGCTCAAGACTCGACTCTGACTCAACTTTGACCAGTCTTTGGTGACTTATTTTTTACCAGTGACTTTTTCCTGATCTGATCCACTCTTGCTGTTGTCTTATTGGTACAGTTCTATTCAAAACTGTTGCCTTGTTAAAATATTGTAAATATATGGTGCATAAATATCCAATAAACAATTAACAATGATTTCTTTGTCAGCTTAACAACAATAAGCTTTCGTTGGCAACAGTTAAATTTGTGTGACGCATAAGCTGTTTCTGATGGAGAACCACCTGGATCTAGCAGAGTGTAAACCTGCGCTGCTCCTGTTATTTGTTGCAAGGGCGTTGCTGTAATAATTGATTAATAATGCAAAGCTTTAGGGGAAACTATAACCCCTAAAATGAGGGCGATGATTGTGGCTGCGGCGAAGCAAATCAACAGCGACAGAACAGCACCGGGGATTACAACATCTGCAGCACACGGTGTCGAGGTTAACTTGTCCTGTGATTACAAAACGCATTTCCCGGGAGCAGGTGTTGTGATCATGTATGTGCAAATGCCACGCAAGCCAATCGCGCGGTCCGCACAAAGAGGATGCTGTGGGGGGAATAAAAAAAATGGGAATGGGGACTTTTTCCAACCATCTGCTTTTTGGCCTCTGCGCTTGAGAGACCCGTGTGAAACCGTGAATGAGCAGCCTGCAAATCGATAGGGACAAGAGATCTAGTGTCTAGCAAATCCAGTGCGGACTGACATGTTCTCCATGTAATCTCCCGCATTGTGCTGCGAGGGGAAAGATTATCCGGCGCTGACTGGCTGGTAAAAGGTTGCTCTGCTGTAGTTTATGGAAAGGGGGCGGGGGGTGGGGGCATATTCCTCTGTGTAAACCAGGCAGGCTCCCCTCCTCTTCCTCCCTTGTCACAGGCTGGATTATGTCCAACGTTAGACACCAACAATAATAAAAGACACTTCCTCCCTCCTTCTCCCGCTTTTCAAAAATCATCGGATTTATGACAGTGGATTTTGCATGGAAAAAAATAAATAAAAAGTTGCAATTCTGATTCCCGCTAAGTACTCTGGCAGGATTAGGAGAGGCCTCTTGATGTGTGCACTCCAGTGTGTTAAGCAGTGCATTGTGGTCAGGGTTATCAAGTGCGGGAATAAAAGGCGGTGCATAATGATAAGGCTCGTTATACACATCAAGGGCTGAAAGCCGGAGAGTGAGAAGGAGCATATGTGTTTGTTTAAAATCAATAGACAACGCTATCAGCTTTAATTTGTCTGCCGCTGCCTCATCCACATTCATAAACTATAGGAGGCGGCTAGCTCCAGCGTAGCGGCACCATCACGGAATCAGGTACCGCCCTGTGATGCTCGAAACGACACGGCCGCGTACATTGACAGTAAATTGAAACTTAACACTGCGGCACAATTTACAAAGGGATAATAAAAGGCAGCGACTAGCTCAGGATGGACTTGTAAAAAAAAAAAAAAAAGGCAATACACATGTTGTAAAGTCTAATGAAATACAGCAATGACTTTGTGCCCAACTGGAAATAAACATGGGGAAAAAGTTGGGAGATATCTGACGGAGGGTTTATTGTAGCACGCTTGTATTGCTCTGAGTGTGTGTGTGTTTTTAAGTCTAGACATCTGAGGCAGACAGTCACCTTCACAGACCGCTGTCCTGCCACAGAGTCCACCTGAAGACTAGATGTGCAGCTGTAAATTCACAATGGCTGACTGACCAATTGTCTGACAGTCAGTGAGTTAAATGCAAGGGGAGAAATTTGGATTATCACTAGGGCTTTAAAGTGTAGTCATCTAAGTCCAATTTGGAGGGTGAATGTACTTAATTGTCATAACTATTATGGCATGTATACACTACATTAAGGTTGAATTAAATGCTACTTTGCTATTATCAGGCTTTTAAAAATAACTTTGGGCACCTATAGATTGGCATTTTACAAAAAAAGATCAATATTTATTGAAAAGGTCTTCTTCCTCTAAAATAGCTTGGATTAGGTGAATGTACCTTTAAGCTCCTCTCGCTCCCTGCTGGCCAAGTTGGAATTGCAAAAAAAAAAAAAAACAAAAAACAAAAAAAAAAACAAAAAAAAAACTCCTCATCTCCTTTTGAGAGAGTGAGATAATGGCTAATTAGTGTGGCTATTAGCAGCAAGCTAACAGACAGATAAATCAGCTGATTTAGAGTGATGGCGGATTAAGCACTGGAACTATTAGTACATGTTTTCGAAAGTGCGGTGACAATGTATGTGCTTTAGAAGAGGGAGCATGCAGTTGGCTGCTGACTGTGGGAATGTCCACCAGAGCTGCTGCCCATGAATTGAATGTTCATTTCTCTACCATAAGCTGTCTCCAAAGGTGTTTCAGAGAATTTGGCAGTACATCCAACCGGCCTCACAACCACAGACCATGTGTAACCACACCAGCCCAGGACCTCCACATCCTGCATCTTCACCTCCAAGATTATCTGAGACCAGCCACCCGGACAGCTGCTGCAACAATCGGTTTGCATGTCCAAAGAATTTCTGCACAAACTGTCAGAAACCATCTCAGGGAAGCTCAGCTGCATGCTCATCATCCTCATCGGGGTCTCGACCTGACTGCAGTTCAATGTCGTAACCAACTTGAGTGGGCAAATGCTCACATTCAATGGCGTCTAGCACTTTGGAGAGTTGTTCTCTTCACGGATGAATCTCGCTTTTCACTGTACAGGGCAGATGGCAGACAGCGTGTATGGCGTCCTGTGGGTGAGTGGTTTGCTGATGTCAGCATTGTGGACCGAGTGGCCCTTGGTGGCGGTGGGGTTATAGTTTGGGCAGGCATATGTTATGGACAACAAACAAAGGTGCATTTTATTGATGGCATTTTGAATGCACAGAGATAACGTGACTCCTGCCAATATCCAGCAACTTCATACAGCCACTGAAGAGGAGTGGACCAACATTCCACAGGCCACAATCAACAACCTGATCAACTCTATGCAAAGGAGATGTGTTGCACTCCCCAATACAATAAAACAGCACATTTTAGAGTGGCCTTTATTGTGGCCAACCTAAGGCACACCTGTGCAATATTCATGCTGTCTGGTCAGCATCTTGATATACCACACCTGTGAGGTGGATGGATTATCTCGGCAAAGGAGAAGCGTTCACGAACATGGATTTTGACAGATTTGTGAACAATATTTGAGAGAAATAGGCCTTTCGTGTACATAGAAAAAGTCTTAGATCTTTGAGTTCAGCTGATGAGAAATGGGAGCAAAAACAAAAGTGTTGTGTTTAAAATTTTGTTCAGTGTATGTAGAGAGGTGAATCTAAGCATTTGCAGTTCCTGAGAAGGTCAGCGCCTCAGCATACAGGATTACAAACATGCATGAATGAAGCAATACTACTCTGTGAAATACTACTCTGGGTATGTTTTTTAGGAGAAAACATTATAACACTGTAGAAAGTAAACAAATGAGAAGAAATGACAACCAGTGTTTAGAGCAATACTCACTTATTTTTTATTTATTTATTTTTTTTGCCATGTGTACTTTTGCCTATACTGTCCCACCCCTAACATCAGAATAGAAACAGAATAAACCCTGCTTCTGGAAATTTAGAACTTACTTTAAACTTGTAGATCCAATTTTAAGTTAGACTAATAAGATTTAGCATTTTCTGTGTGCAAGCATGTGATTGACTAATTTATGTCCTTGTCTTAAATTCTCAATAACAGCATAACCTTGAGAGGTTCTTAGGTCTACACAGTAAGATCTATTATAATATGCTATTAGGTGATTAATCATTTTTTTCTGAAATTCAAAAAAGCATGCATGTACCTTGTGTAACGCTAAGGCTAAATGCTGTTGAATACAAAGACCACATGAATGCAGCAATCTGAGCAGAGCACAGGAAACAAAACATTTTGCCTCATTCCTGTTCTTGTAAACTGGGATAAAGAGAGATCTCCAGTTAAATGGCTTAATCTATGAACATTGTTTGACTAAGCTCTGCATAAAGATTCAGACTGGCTGCAGGTGCAAGTCCACCAAGAGGGTTAGGCCGGGTTAGACTCAGTTAATAAAGCCTCAAACCAGTTCCTCGCTGTGCCCTTGGAGATCACTTACATCAAAGCACCAATCAAAAACTGGTGCAGATATAATTTGTCATCAGGGATTTCCTGCTGGAGAATTATAGAGAAGATACAGGCCGATCAATACTATGGATTTTCACTGCAGTGGCTGATTGTCCAATTGCCGTGAAACATGTACCGAGATAAAAGGGCACGCCTGCCATTTTCTAACAGACTGCTGAGTCAGCATAGAGCTTGTCAGATACTTATAGGCCGCTGTGATAGAAAATTATCATGCTGCAGTGTCCAAGTACTATTTAACACATTCCCGCTCCATGATTCATCAGTCGGGCTGCTTTTGAGGGGGCATCACTCTGCGTCATTATCAGCCAGAGCTCCGGCCACACATGGGTGCTGTTTAAACCAGGGAGATGCACACGGGTGCCAGCTCCATGGAAACTCACTGCAAGAAAATGTCAAATGTACAAAGAAATCTCCCCAAATGTTACCCAACAATGAGCATCAGTGGCACCTACTGTACAGACTTGAAATAATCCAGTCATTTCAAATTAACTTTGGTGCTACAATATATTGTGTCTAAAATGTGGATATTTTAAGAACCTGTTGCTTCGCTGCCACCACTCATAAACACTTCAAAGATACTTTCTAGATCAGGGGTGTTCAAACTATGGCTCAGGGTAAATTGTGGCCCACAGACCATTTTTTTATTGGCCCACAGGCTTCATTCTTAATTGGCCTTAATTACCACAGGTAGCATGAGTAAAAAGCTTCATATTTGTGTGAGATGGACCTAACATCAAGGAAAATGTCCACTCTGTGCTGGTCCCAAGCCCTAATAAATAAACCTGCCAAAGTACTCATGTTAGTGGTCCCCTGAATGAAAGGGAACAGCTTTTTATGGAGAAATATGTCACCACTAGTGAGTGGCTCTCCTCAGCATATACTTTACAGTGTATGCTTTTTTGGACAATCCATTCTAGGTATTATAAAACACAAGTACAATACTGATATGTAGCTAATTATTTAATACATAGAATAATCAAATGTATAATGTCACTTGATAAACAAAGTTAATTTGTTTCTGAAAATCCTCTTCTGCTACTACATGAAAACATCTAGAAAAGTTCTCTCTCCAGATATTTCTTGCTTCAGATAATAATGATTCCACATACTAAAAACTAAAAAATAAATCAATAAATACAAATTTATTAAAAAAAAAAAATCCAAAGAAAATTATATCACTGCTGCTTCAACTCTTCTATTCTTCTTTTCTATGGCTGCCCAGAGTGGACATTTAGGCCCACTGGAAAAAAGCAAAGTTTATTTTTGAGCAAACATTTTAGTATTTTAAGGCTATTATGAACTACTCTGCAGTTTGTATTAAATTTGTTGATGTTTGGTAAAGTTGATGCACCATTGCAGATCTCTGTATAGGAGGACCACTGCAGGGTGGCCATAGTCCTGTATGGGGAAGTCTGAGGCTTGGCATAGCAGTCTCCACCAGATGTCACCACCAAATTATATACCCTTTTTATGAACATCTATATTCTATAAACATTTTTTGATACATAGTTGAAGTCTGAAATTGCCCAGTTTATGTCTAGTTTTACAAATAACAATTGCAGCGCACCAATGTCTAATAAGGTTATTAAAATGAATGTCCTTTGTCACAGTGTCCTCTGTTAAGATTAATGCTAAGTTTAAATACCTTTATATCTTTAAAACACGTTTTTTCTCTCTAATAAAATGAGCCATATATTGTAAAACATGCAATGGCTGCCGTTTCAATCAAGTGGTGGCTCTACTATCCCATCGGCTTTTAGTTAATTTGCCTCAGTTTGCATTTAAGCTGTTAAGGTTATCCATCACACTTATAAAAATGACACAGTAGATCACTATTGGCTCCAGAACGGCTTCGGCAGATGAAAGTGTAAACAGGCCAGCCGCTCACACATAATTCTTAGTGAAACTCTGAGATTACAGTGAAGGAACATAAAAACAGTGGAGGGGACTCAGAGGCTTTGTAATGCCACTAATCAAGCTCTGCCAGGGAGCTGTGTCTCTGTTCTTTATCCACTTTGACACTGGTCATAAAAGCTGATGGGCCAGAACCACATGCTGTAGACAGTGGTACTCCTACTAACACTGCAGGTTTCAGACAGAGGAGGCAAAGTTGAGTACAGGGTCAAAAGAAGGTCACGAGTTCTTCATCTGGCACTGTTGGATATTTGCAGCACAAAGATGAATACAGTATGCAGTGGAAAATAAGTGAGATTTTACAAAACCCCATACTTTGACACTATACCACAATATTCGTTAAGCCTTACTTCACTAGGGAAGGAAAGTGGGTTTGGAAGCCTTCTGCCGAGTTGGCATCAATCTGATCTATAATATTCTTTTGTTTAATATGGGCGGGCTTTATGCAACGTAATTGTCTGGCTGAAGCCTTTCCCAGCCTAGGGCTATTACAGGTCTAACACTATTGCATTATTGCATTTTACACTGGGGGTGAGGTGTTTCCACTTTCCAAAGCGTCCTCAGAAAGTGTACCAAACCGTTCTACTTTTGGCACCCCTTGGCAAGTGGTGTTAGCTCTGGGATTGCTTTGGACCGCTTTGGAAAAGGTGAAGCTACGCACTGCTTTTTTGAAAAAACAAAGCTAGCGTATGTTAGCAACAGCTATTTCCGGTTTGCAGCTGTAATATCTTGCATATGCGTTTGTTTAATAGAACACAGTTATTAAATATAATTTGAAAAATATCATCAAATCATCTGCCTTATGCAGTGATTTGCATATACATTTGGCATATGTTTTACACTAGATGCCGTTTTAGATGCATCCCTCTACATTAATATATTCTGGCATGGGACTGGCACTGAGTACACTGGGTTTTCTCCCCTTGTGGCTGGATCTAGATAAGCTACATAGATACATTAAATTTGCAATCTGCTGATAAAGCCTCATACAGTTACATATTGTATGTCTGCTGCGTAGTCCAAACTAAACGCTCTGGGAACTTTCATCACTAAAAATAGACTCATTTGATATAGACACAACCAGAATTTGTGAGTGGGTGGTCCTTGTCTGTGGGGCACTGAGAGGAGCTCAGATGTGTGTGTATTGGTTGTATTCGCCAAGCCAGTTTCCAGACTAAGAGTAGTGACTTATGGAGCTGGATGCCAGGCAGAGAAAATGAGAGGCTGCAGCTCAGTGACAGAAGCAATGACCCTCAACTCCACCATCTTTTACTGTTTACCATGTGCTGGTGCTCTAATCGTCTGTTTGTGAGTGGGCTGCCATTTCACAACTTTATATTTTCTTGTTTTATTAAGTGGCCTACATGGATCATCAAAAGGTTAAGTCAACAGCAGTTTTTTATAACTCTACTATTTATAGAAGTGCCTTTGTGGATGTTGTTATACATTTGCAAACAAATTAGTCAGGCCTCTCAGTTTGGTTTGCAGGGGGCAGAACAAATAGGTAATAGGTAGCTAAACTACTTCTGAATACAACTGGATTGGCATGTAACCATTTAGAAATAACATACAACAGATAGAAAGAAGTGTCTTAAATGTGAAGGGTTATTTTGTTTTGGTTATTTTAAATAGCGAGTACAAGTTACATCGACTAATTACAAAGAAAAGCAAAACAACAACAATTAAAATACAGTCATAAAAGTTGCAGACCTACTTCACTTTCTTTACTTTGGGTCAAACCGACCCAAAGCTATTTTTTTAAATATCTTTTTATTCTCGTTATAGTTTGCAACCCACACTAATGCACCAGAAAGTGGGTGGTTTCCTTTTTGGTAGTAAAGGTCAAGATGGCTGTGATCTTCCATTTATTACACCTACATACAAATGGATGGTATGCAGCTTTTTAAAAATGTAACACTGTTGTACTCGAGAGGACTCAAGAGTTCATTGATTTGAGTCACAATGACTGGTTAAAACACTTGACCCCATGACCTTTTGGAGACCGCTTTATAGAACGACAAACACAAAGAAGATGGTTTGTTATTATTAGTTTTATCAAGGGTTTATTTATAGGGTTAATTATAAATACAGCCATTTACCCACAAAAAAGTATCACATCAAAGAATCAAATGAAGGATAATTGCATCAAAAGCACCCCAAGATAGTGTGTGCAGTTCGGTGCATTTCTTCCTGTATAAAAGTGGTGCAAATGGATTATAAAATACTGTTAACAGCAGTTTCATTTGTGTTAATTAGCAACTAAATGTTCCCCTATTAATATTCAGCTAATTTCCAAATGCAGACCTTTCATGCATGTATATAAAAGCTTGAATCATTTCCCAGTGTGCTGCAGTGATTCAGTGCTGGACTCGCCTCAGACAGCCACACTAAAGTTTCTCCTAACTTTCCTCTCTCTCTCTTGTCCAACCTGCTGCTCATCTTCTGAGATGAGTGGCGTGGAGATGAGTGTTTGGGGAAATATGCATAGCAAAATGAATTCATACTGTAAGGTAATGAGGACTTGCATGAGCTGTAATTGTTATTATTGCCAGACACAAATTGAAAAGCATAACCTGTCTGACACCAGCTATCAGTTGTCATTATGTGGAAAAACATGCCCTCATTGCAGATAGCTGTCTGTTGACACCCAAAGTAATTGAGGAGGTAGTCGAGCTGTTGAAGGCTCTCAAAGGGGAGGACGAACACTTGATCAGAGCATTTTTATGTCTTCCGAGATGATTTGATTTCACATAATGTCTATTTTACAGCCAGATATGCCATTAATTTGCATGATAGCGAGCCAAAATGTGACATTTTTATTTAGACGTCCCCACAATGTTTGGAGAACAATTGGGTGGTGTTTTTTCTTCTGTCAGTCTCTCCCAGTGCTGGCGTCTCATTATATCATATCTAACAGAGCAGTGAATAGCTGCCTCTCTCCTCACATTGCTGTGTCAGGTCAATGTGCCATTTTTTAAGTGGTGACGGGAGGAGGGGCGGGGGCTATTGTTGACAGCAAGATGATGATTTCACATTTAACTCTTTGTTGTTGTTGTTTAGCACAAACAAATACAAGAAGCAAAGAATTGGTTTTAGCTGCTCATTCTGCTACTGTCACTGACCAAAACCAAAGTGTCCTGGGAAGAGGTGCTATGATGTGATTTAGACGAAAGAAGAAAAAGTAAACCTAGGATAATTTGGTGTCAGGAAAAGTGTCTTGTTTGTGATGTTTGGGTCTGGGAAGCTTGTATCCAGTTGACCCTCAAAAGGGTCATACAAGTGCCTTTTTCCTGATCTCCTTGCTTCAGGGTTGCCGCAGCAATCATCCTCTCGGTTTATCCAGGCTTTGGACCAGCACAAGGAAAACACTTGCTTGTGACCCCTAGTGGGTGGAGTTGGGCCAACCAGGGTTTGAACCTGCTACCTACTGTAAGAATTGCAGATGCTTTACCAACTCAGCAGTGTTTTAGAGTCTTAAAATATTAAATCAATAGTTTTCATAACCTTGGTCTCTTCAACACTATTTTACTTTTATAGAGGTCGGAACGGGTATTTTTGCTGCTAAATTTAATCATCAGACATCTGCAGTGTGTCCTCTGTAATGCCCATTAGCATCACTAGCGACATATGCTTTTGCTGCAGCTAACATTGTGTTTATTATGTATTGTTTGCCTGTTGCTGTTAGTTTAACTTTATAGAAAACTGCCAAAGACCAAGTTTGTCAGCCTTCACCTCTCCTGACTTTTTGGAGCCTGACTGTTGCCACACTACAAAGAAAAGCCATACATCTGCAGCAAAGACCTAAGCTGTCCTGTTAGCTCGCCCTGGCAAACCGGGCAAGTCTGTGCTTGGTGCCTGGAGCGCTGAAGCGAGAACAAGGGGGTTCTTTCCCATGAACTGAAGCCAAGTGCCAGCACTTAAGGTGAAGGGCCGAGGCGCTGGAGAAGTAATTTAATCGGAGCCTCTGCCCAATTCCCTGGGCGGCCGAGTTTAAGAAAGGTCACATAGAGAAACAGGCAGTGGTGACCCCTTCCCAATTACTGGCGCTACAGCAGAACATATCACAGCACCGTCCAAAGTGACAGTCATTTAGCAGCAACTCATCTGAGGGGAGGAAGTGGGAGATGGATGATAAGGAAATAAAAAATGATTTGCCAGGACCTGTTAGGCACTTCTACACAGGCCCGTCCTCCGCTCACTCCCCACCCCCTGCCACCCCCGCTGCCCATCTCCCTCCTGCTCCACAGACACGTGACGACTCCGCATGATTATTGGCGCAATCACTCATGTAACAGCCTGCCCAGCTTTCCGTGGGGGCTCCAGTATTTGTCACTGTCACTTCCCCAAGTGCTCCGCCATTGTCTTGGAAATTGTATGTGTAAGGCAAGAGATGCCTGTGACCCACTTCGACAAGGGAGCCAGCGATGTGAGGGCGCTCATCACACAAAAAAACAGCAGTTTGATGTGTCCTATTATGTGTCCCAGCAAGAGCCATAAATAATTGTGACAAGTTTTTTGTTGCGCGTGAAAGTCCTTGACTCTGCCTCCTGTTCCTGCACCTCCTCTCTCGTATGGAGACGCTGCCAAGCACCCCCGATGATAGATGGCACGGTGCAGCAAATGACAACGGGATAGATTTTTAGTTTGTGCTTTGGAAGGGATCAGTAATGGTGCTTTGCTGTACAAAGCAATAAAAGAGAAGGACAAGAGACAGAGGGGGAAGAAGGAGGGAAAAAACAAAACAAAAAAAGCCCATCGATGTGGAGGAGAGAGGAGACTGATGGTTGGTGACGCATGATTTTGGACATTTGCGCACTTAGGCCTATGAAATAATGGTTTGTCAAAAGTGGCATTGTAGTGTTTGGCAACTGACTACAAAATTACACTGAAAAATGCCAGAAATAAGCTTCAAGATATTATATAGTCTGCTAGCATAGGAAAGAAATAGACTGTCCCACTCTGAATAAAAGCACAAATTGATATGCCCCAGTGTAACTGCATTGTTTAGCTGTTTGTCTTCACCCCGGACAAACCCGAGCTGTATGCAGTTGTTCAACTATTCATTCGAGTACATTGCCTGAGCTCTTTGTTCCTTGCCAAGCTGTGATTTCGGACTGCTTAGCTGAGAAAATGTTCAGTGAAAAATCGACGCAGACGTGAGATAAAGTACCACCTGCAGGTCCCGGGTGCCAGGCGGGCAGGATACTGGTAGACAGTATGATCAGTCATGGTAATGAGCGCCAGGCTGACATACATGCTTTGAATTATATGACTTTGAGGCCTAGGCACCCTCTGAATGCAGGCCCGAGCTATTAGTTCAACTGCTCTCTGCTTATCTCCGAGTCAAGCTGTGAAGTTTTAACAGCACCATCATTCCCCTTTTCTCTCTCTAAATTGTTCCACCTCCCCAGCATTGCAGCAAAGCACCCGGCTAAATTAGCAGCCTGACATAATGCACTCCTTACTTGAACAACAAGCTAAGTTTATTTTAATGTCTCCAAGGTGACAAAATACAGCGACATATAGCAGCTGTTTGCATGATCAAGTGCGTTGCATGCGTATGTGTGTCTTACGTGACCGCAGATGCATTTGCTAATTGTATTCCGCTCCCTCCATCACAATTATTAATTTATCTCCTCCAAGACCACTGCAGCACCGATGATCACTCATGTCGCCGCATCCGATAGTTAAGAAGTGGGCTTCCGTAAAAATCCATCATGTACATCAATGCACATTACTGAGGTAATTAAACAGGAGGTAATTCCGCCAGATATCGTAAAATATCAAGGGGTGATCACACGGCCCTTAACACTGTACAGGCTCAGCACATGGAAATGAGGCGGTGTACGAGGGGATCAGCTGTGAGGAAAGCCACACGCAAATGTAAATGTAATTTGTCTATTTTAGAGTATCTGTACCTTACGCTGTGAAAAATACTAATTATTTGAAATAAACTGATTACTCTGAGCCCAGAAAGTGGCATTAAAATAATTACTCGTGAGCCCTCTCCGAGTTTGTACATTTAGCACCGTCCCACCATTAGGAATAATCTGTCCAATTAAAGGTTGTGTAATTAATTAAGTGCACATTCTGTGAAGAGGAGAGGGGAGAGAATTTATCAACCTGCTGAAATATGACCTATCTTGTCCAAAAGACTAATATGTTTAAACAAAAGATGAAAATTGATGACAACATTATTTGTAACAAAATGCTCACAGTGCAACTATGATGCATCTGTACTTGGATTCGGCTTCGTAGCATTGTCCTCACAAAAGCGGTGATGTATTACCCCCGGCCGCCTGGCAATAACTTTCAATGAAGGGCGCTTTGCCTATCTGCGGTAACAGTCTGCTACTTTATCCCACTTCAAATCTCGGGCCTTTACGTTAGAGCATCATCTGCGAGATAAGCTCTTATATACGTCGAGCTGTAAACACGAAGCATTCGACATGTTGCGAAGTCTCACGTTGCGGGGAGGAACTGAAAAGCAGGCTGGCGCTGAGTGGACATCCTGATCCCACCACCCAAAAGTGTAGTAGAGCAGAAAACATCTTGCTGAGCTAAAGCTGTCAGGTCATTTCTGTTAGAGCGAGAAATCTCAAGCCAATGTCCTCCGAGTGGGACTGTGTGTGTGTGTGTGTGTGTGTGTGCCTCTCTAACGGAGATTTAGCACAATGCCAAGTACACATTCTTTCACCTGCCGTAACAGTTTGTTGCCAGCGCTACATATGGGCCGGATCAGCAGAGGGAAGAGGCATGCTAGTCTAACATTCGGAAAGTACTAGAGCAAACACATGTAAACACAGCTAATGCTACCAAGTGTTTAAATGTGCTCACGTGTTTATTTTAGAGCTAGGACAGTGAACACAAGATGGGGCTTACATCTTTATTAAACAACAGAAATGAAAAAGGAGGAGGTAAGATTTACTCGAGCAGTATCAAAGAGATTAAGACCAAATTAAGTGAAATTCATTGTTTACAAAGCTGCTCAGGTTCTTTTTCACATGCGTACAAGGCAACAATAAATACATATACAAAAATATATAACAAAATGCAGTTTAAATGACAAAGATTAGATATTAGTTTTTCACTATCCTGACCAGCCAGACTCATTGACTTTCTTAGTGAAATGAGTCTTGAACCTTTCCTATTCAAGCTGCTCAAACATGATCATGATAGGCTAACCATCAATCTGAAATATGGGTGTCTTTATGTATATTTGTGTATATATATATATTTTTCAAAATATGTGGCTTTATTCAGCATATGTTCGTGCTGCCTGCTGTTTTATCATTGGCTAAAAGTTCAGTTGCATTTACTTTGTGTCACTTTATTCTGCTTAATGAAACAAAGAACAACAGGGACCAGGCTATTTTTTCATTTCAAAAGATTTAGAAAGTTTGACCTGGATAGTTTTTCACAGGCATCAAATTGTCTCAAAGCAGAACTCAGAATAACTATTATTTCACACCAATGAGAAGACATTCTGAGAGAAACTGTGGCAAATACAACTCTCTGGCTGTTTTTGTTAAGAATTTCTCATATTACATAGTTAAGACTGACTATTTATTATTTAAATGTGCATAAATGAGCTGCATGCTAACTGTGTGTTTTTCTAATGTTAATAATAACTCCTGCCAGTCCTAAGCCCAAATAAATGGAGAAGGTTGTGTCAGGAAGGACCTCACTCATGTGAATGATTCACTGTGGTGACCCCTGAAGGAAAGGAAAGCGAGCTGCCAAAAGTTTTAAATATACAAACAAATAAGAAGCCTTGATAAGAAAGACCTAAGCTGAGTGAAATGAAAGAGATGCTTTACTCTCAGCCAAAGTTTGTAATAGATAAAATATGACTGTGTCTTTTTGTTAGGCTTTTTTCTTGCAGTCGCCAATGCAACTCATCTGCCCCCTCGCAAGTAGTGATTCGTATATAGATGTGGCCTGCAGATGCCCTTCCTGACTCAACCCTGTCCATTTATGCAGGCTTGGG
The DNA here is from genome assembly GCA_020698575.1 of Bostrychus sinensis. Lineage (NCBI taxonomy): Eukaryota > Metazoa > Chordata > Actinopteri > Gobiiformes > Eleotridae > Bostrychus > Bostrychus sinensis. The sequence goes on from CM036250.1 coordinate 11,949,928, forward strand.
ACCAGCACAGAAAGTAAACTCACTTATGACCTCCTGTGAATTAGATAACATGTGACTTTGTATAAGTTTTAAAAAGTTAATAAAAAGTTAATTGCAAAAATTAATTAAACAAAATGCAACCAATACACAACCAGAAAACTGAGCATCAAAATAATGTATGTTATGTAATACTACAGTGATAAAGTACAGGATGTGGGTGTTTTAAGGGAAAGTCAGGTCTGCACACTTCAGCGAGAACAGAGGCTGAGCCAGTCGACAACTTGTGAAAGTTGTTCCCAAACTAAACTGTCCTCTGCAGAAGCACCAGGTGACACTCGTGTGGAGGCAGAAGAATAAGGCCACATCATATAGTGTAGTGTTGCATAAGAGCTTCCTCAAAGGCAGGTTACAGTGAGCTCTCTGCTCTCCTTATGACCCCAGTGCTCTGAGTGTTAGAGGGCAGTGGACCGGCGCTCCTTCCCAGAGTGCCGTGTGCTTGACAGCTCCCGGCTCAGGGCAGAGAGGAAGAGACACCGAGGGTAGAGCCAGACATAAATCCTGTGTCCTATATAAAAAGAAATACTATCCATGTCAAGGAAAGGTGGGATGCCCTAAAATGAATGATAACAGACTCATTAAAAATAACGGCCGCCGAAATGATAAATAGCCGGCTTCCTGAAAAGAACTCTGGACAATGGCCTTAACAAATTAAGTCTGCAGTGCTCTGCCTAAAGCCGTTATTGCCCCTTTTTTCTTTTACCAAAATATGAACTTATATCACCGTGCCCATCTGTGGAGGACATCAAGTTTACTTATAAAACAAACTATAAAACATTACTTATGAGCTGCCAGTCTGAACAAGAACCTAACAAGGGCACAGCTCCATTAAAGCATGTAAACCTGGCGCAGTGCTTTAAGTGTCTGTCCCGCGTCTTACATTCCGGATAATGACAAGGAATTAAGCAAAACTATCTGTCCCAAAACTGTACACATCTTCCGGGACTGTAAAAACTCAAGGCAGGCATCCATCACAGATAAACATTTACATCGGCGTGACATAAACAGATCCCAGAGCTGTAAATAGTGCGGCGAACAGACAGGGCCCGCTCCTGTCACACACAATGAGAGCAAGGAATGGATGAGCCGCGCGATCTGATAGATGTCCGGTGATGAGCGGGGCCTGATGGGCGCAGACGTGTCCATGAGTGCACCCTCTGTAAACACGCGCATTCCACTCGCATGAGAATGTTATTTAGCTGAGCCCGTGTCAGAAATTCAAAGACTACAATGACAAGAGTTATGTGGTTCGCCCAAAATGAGATATTGTCTGCTTAGACGAGATATGTATGTGTGGAGTCAGATATCTGTGAACTTGTGCATCACCTCAGGCTGGGTCATACTCTGGTTGATGTTCTTACGTAATAGTAAATTTTTTAAGTTCAAAATGAGTTTAAAAAAGTACACAAAATATAAAAGGCCTTTGATACACAGACTGATCATGTCCAAACTAATGTGTGTCCAATTTAAATCACTTTTGACACTCCTTTTTTGAAACGTAAACACGATTTCTGACTGTGTAACCCAACATTAATTTAAAATCACCCTTGTACAATGGACCAATAAAGGACTTTTTGAGATAGTGATGTATTTCTGAAATACTGTCACTGTGTCTCTCTAAGTGTCAGCACTCTGACTAACACCATTGTCCAGGTGCACCCTGCCTAAGACCTATAGTTGCTGAACCAAGCTCCTACACCCATGACCCATGAGGAAGAAGTGGATGAACGAAGTTGAATGAATGAATTTGTCACTTAGCTAAGAATTGACCGTATAGATTGTGAATAGGCCATCTCTATTATCTAAAAAATAAGTCAACATAATGCTATTTTTTGTTGTTTTTAGAATCCGTAGTGTCTTTTACAGTTGTTTCATTTGCTTGTCTTTAGCATACTGCTGCAGGATTCCTAGGACTGTTGGAATTGAAATATCAATCCTGAATGTAACAGAAGACCTAAAAATGTAAATACATGCTAAATTTAATGGCAGTCACAGTGAAATGCATATAAAAAGTAACATTAGTTAGTATGTGAGTCCTTTTTCAGCTGGCTTTTCCCTTCTGGGGCCACCACAGCAAACCATCTGTCTCTTAGCGTGCACTGATTTCAATATTAATTTGCCATAGTTTTATGCTGGACCTAAATTTAATAATACTAAGAATGCATTGGATTTCAATAGCACCTTTCTAGCTGATCAAAGCGCTTCACATCACATTATTTATTCACTCCTCAGTCACACTCGGGGTGGTGAGCTACTTCTGGTGCCACAGGTGCCCTGGGGCAGACTGACAGAGACGTGGCTGCCATTTTGCACCTAGGGATTCTTAGACCTCCACCAAACACACAATCACACTAACACATTCATACATAGACAAGTGGGTGAAGTGTCTTGCCCAAGGACACAGTGGGAGTATGCCAACCTATGGGTTAGTGGGTGAATGTCTGACTGAGCTACTGCCGCCTATCTGGGCTTGGGACTGGCACAAAAAGTACACTTGATTTTGACCCCCTTATGGTTAGATTAAATACCCTAAACAGTGATTCCTATAGTGGGGTCCAAAGCCCCCTGGGGGGCCATGAAAGCACTGCAGGGGGGCTCTCAGAGGCTGTCTATATTAAGTACATGAAAAAGAAACTGTGTTTTAAGTGAATTATGTTTTGTAGAACTGCACAATATATCGCTAAAATTATCGTTATCACAATATCAACAAACTCAATATCCGTATCGCAAGAATCTAAATATATTGCAATAACACTATGGTCTTCCATCTGACAGAGATTTACATTGAAGAAACATTTTCCTACCAAAGCCTTAAAAGAAAATGTGTTGTGACTACAAAAATGTTAAACTGTTAATGTTAATAGAAATGTTTTTAAAAACTCCAGTTTTATTGGTAATTTAGTAAAAATGTAGCCTTGTTTTATTCCTGGTTTGTTAGTCTGTTTTAAGATTTGATTTTGACGCTGTTCTGACTTGTGAGCACATGGACTTACATTTTTGTTTTAAGTGAATTTAACTTACTATATCAAAAAAGTAGGCCCCATTTTAAAATATCGCAATAATATCATTATCGCAATTTTCAACATAGTTATGGAATATCACATGTTTTTTCCATATCAAGGCAGCCCTTTTTTTTGGCCAGCAGTCAGTGTTTTTTTTTTAAATGTTTTTATAAAAATATGTGGAGAAAAACATGAAAATTTTTTGAATAGAGGGAAGTTCTATAATTGGAAGTCTGCGGGGGATTTTTGGAAATGTAAGGGGGCCACGTCTTGACTTTGGGAATGGCTGCCCTAAAACAATAACTACAACAAACTATTTATCCAACTTAGACAATTGTGAATCATGAGTGCAAATGGCTTCCTGAACCTTCAAACATATATTAAGTAATACACCCCTTTAGAGTTTCAGACAACAAACTTAAAGGAGCAGTCAACAAAACCACACAGAAAAAGGTCATGAACTCAGGAAGCTAAACAACTAAGTGTAGTATGCACATACATTTGAACTCTGCATGTGGACAGCGTTTTTTAAATTACAATCTTATTGACTCAGTGCTCTTAAATGTGCCTTATCCCAAATTGCTTTAAGAGTAGCTTCCATTATCTCCGTTCTGTCCCTCACTTAATTTAGTGCGGTCATTAAAAACTACAAATGTCACCAGTAAATTAACATCGTAAAGGCCTTATCTCAATCAGATATCACATACTGTATGGTGCACATTTAAATTTGCTTGCTGCGCTCCAAAACAGCCGTCCTATCATGCTTGTAATGATTTCAAACAAAAGCTGTTTAAAGAAAATGGTAGTTTGAGTCAAGTTGCCGTCGAGAGTTGCAGGGGAGGATGATGAGGCTTTCTAGGCAATTCAAGCACTTGTACTGCTTGATTATACATAGTGACGCTGTGATAAGGCTTCATTGAAATTTACAACAAGCAATCTCTACCATATGGACTCACCAAATGGAGATCACAGACTGGCAAAAGCAATCAGCTTTTTAATTAACAGAATTAACAGTGCGATGTTAAACCATAATGACAGCAATAAAAACAGTTGATGTGACAATCAAAGTGCACCAAAAACATTCATAACCATTATTTTCATTAGTGTGAGAGAAAGACAATAGCACTGATAGTGGGGTGATATTGAGAGGGGGAGTGGAGACCCCCTGTAATCACACTTGAATTAGCTGCAAGTAATGTGAAAACTCTGCATGACAGTAGAGGACGGGGTCAAAGTAAACACTTATTTAGGTTTATCTGGACACAGACTTCAAGGAGTCAGGGTTGTATCAAGAATTCAGCTCTGTGCAGTATGAAACTTGATCAAAAGTTATTTGTCTTTCGTAGTTCTGTTCAGTATCTCCCACTCCCACACATCATAGAAAGTTGAGAATAATGTGAATAGACCCAGCTGTTCACTAAATGGAAATAACATAATAAATTTAAGCTACAATTTTAAAATTGTATGTTTTAAACAGTAGTTCAGTAGAAAGTATTTGTAATTCTGGTTGATGCTTTTGCATAATTAACTTGTTACACACAGTGGTTGTCAACTCACTCCCAGCAGACAGAAGGAAGCGTTAGTATTTGTTATAAAATTAACCAATTAATTTTGTTAATTTTATGGAGCGCAAACTTTTGTCGCAAAAACTATTTTGCGTTTTCAATTAGTGCCAAGAAACAAATAAGCTTGGTTTGACATCTGTCGCCATGTGTCACAATAGGATTTTTGAAAAGCCTGAGGCTAATACATGCAGCATGTTGGGACTTTGGGAGTCACTATCTTGGCAAAGAAGTGGGTGCCCCTGTCGTTCAAACTGAACTGATACCAGTCATAATCAGTTAATTAAAGAGGGATGCTTTGTTTTTCTGATTGGTTATATGCTTTCTTTTTTTTTTTTTTAAGGCATTGGTCTAGAGGCAATACAGTATATTCCACTTTCTTTTTTACTTTCCTTTTTTAGTTTTTTCTATATACATACAGTTTGATACATACAACTCAGTGTTGTTCAGTGGTAGTTTATTTTGCGTCCTTTTTTTTTTTTTTTTTTTTTGGATATAATTGAATTTATTAAGATGACTGGCCAGGCATTTTTCCAAGATCAGTTTCTTACACATTACCTCCAGGAAAAGTGTATGAAACTAAGTACACTATCTGTGACACACATGATATTTATTCTTTCAAACGTCTACTGAGATGTGATCAGCAGCTGAAAGCCTGACAGAAAATGGCTCTTTATTGACTATAAAAAGTGCATGTAGACATAAAGTCCTGCCACCCACACACAAACACACACCTCCACAGAGAGATAAACCGCAGCCCGGACCATACCCCTGGCTACTGCGCACAAAAGAAAGTCAAATTATTACAAATAATGAAAAGCCATCAATAAGAATTCAGCAGAGACTCATTTCATTCTGTTTTCAGCAGCGCTTTTCAGCCCATTATTTTCTGTAAATGTTAACATCGCCAAGCCTGCCTATTGATTCTATTATTTTTGACCTTGCATTAGTGTCGGCTAATCTCGCATGCTATAAAATTTCATTTCATAGTGAAAAATACTCGAAGGCCCTAAGGGTGAGTTATACACAGGTTGCAGCACCCCTGGGATTCATAAGTGCACATGCGGGTAAACAAACCGTACATTTAATGTTTCTTAGATGAGTGAGCAGAGCTGGGGCTTTCATTTCTCCCTAAACCTCACTGTTTTTTTCTGCCTTTTTTTCTGTGAGGTGGCTCAAAGTGAGACTTAGCTACAGACGCTCGTTCAAAGATGAATGTGTGCATCCTCCAAAACCATATTGTGTTTGTTCCCGGCCCTGAGAAGAATGCTGATCTGGTGGAGCAAAAATCCCTTTTTCCCATGCATGTATGAGGCGTCGGTGCAGATTGTTACATTTATCAAAGGACACTCAGCAGTGACCTGGCTGTGACCTGGAGCTACAGCTGCACCTGCACCCACTTCAATCACACTGTATTCAAAACAAACCAGGAGAAATATAGTGTGGGCCGAGAAAGCCTTATCCCATGAAGAAGAAGAAAGAAACCCAAATGACCTCCACTCTCCTCTTATGGATGTGCAAAAAAGTCTCTTATACTTTGTACACATATAACTTTTTTTTAAATTATCAGATACATTTCTTTAGGCTCCGTATCAGTGAATCGATTCGTGCCCTCACTTTGCATGGTAGACATCAGGGGTTTGAATCCTGGGCATGGAGCAAAAACGTGGAGGGTTGTGTCAGAAAGAGCATCTGACATAAAAACCTATGCCTAAGTGAATTATTGTTTTGCTTAAAGAAATTGAGAAGCATGATTTAATTTTCTTTCCTAAAGGGTTCACTACTACCTGCATTAAAACATCGTAGCTGCCTTTCCTGCCTTTACATAAAACTGGACACAGATACATTACATTTTTACTTCTATTCATACTTCTAGCCCTGAGTTCAGCGTCACAGCAATGTGATCCTGCAATTATCCTAAACATATACATTCATTGTCTGTATTTCTTTAATTATTGGCTTAGCAGACAATGCCAGTGGTAGAATATACATATACATGGTGTTATTTGCAGCCAGTAATTCAATGTTGCCAATGGGAGCGGTTCTTAAAGCAAGTAGAAACTGCCGTTGCTAATTAACTTAAGCTTTGTCTTCCAAAAATAGTTCTATTTTTAGGATTTCTATCTTCTAATATAATGAGGATTATCTTTGTTAGGAAGAATTATCTTTGAAAAGCAGCCTGTGCTGATGGATTGGTCTGTGGTTTGCCAAAAGTAGTAATAATAATAATAATAATAATATTAGATTTTATTTATAATGCGCTTTACATTTGTCCAACAAATCTCAAAGTGCTAATATGGGACACCTTTTGACCATGCCAGCTGATCTGTCTTGACCCAACTACTGATGGGCGGCTTGATACTCGCACAATACTCATTTGGGTATAAGTAGTTGAATAAAGTATTGATACTAATTAATACAAGTCAAATAAAAGCACAGGCATCACATTGGGTCAGTTACTCCAAAACACCCCCATCCAACAGCCTATTGGTCTGGTCCATCCATGTCACAGGACAGCTGTTTTGTTTAGCAACAGCTTACTTCTGTGCACACTAAAGATATTTATGTTACACTGGGTCCATTAACATTGGGTTCATCGGATTTCTCTTCAAGGGCAACAATTTTTTGTGTGAAAAAAAAAATCACCAATAAAAAATGGTGCGAGTATCGGGTATTGGTATTGGTATCAACTAAATTCCGCCCAAAAGTATGGTATTGAATCTACAAAGTGTGGCAAGGCCTGGCTTGCAGTCTTCACTCTAATTCATCCCAAAGGTGTTCTGTCAGGTTGAGGTCGGGACTCTGTGCAGGTTCAGTCAACTTCTCCCACACCAAACTCACTCATCCATGTCTTTATGGACCGTGCTTTGTGTCCTGGTGCAGTCATGTTGAAACAGGAAGTGCCATCCCCAAACTGTTCCCACAAAGTTGGGAGCATGGAATTGGCCAAAATCTCTTGGTGCTGAAACATAGAGTTCCTTTCACTGGAACTAAGGGGCCAAGCCCAGCTGCTGAAAACAACCCCACACCATAATCCCAGTTCAGTTATTTGGGTGAGTGAGTCAATACCTTTGGAAATATATTGTATCTCTCCTTCATAAAAACATCAGAGGGCTCAACTAAGTTTGTGGCAAAGGCATTTTAAGTGTGGCAGACAATGTCAGGACAGCAAATGTCCCAGTCAGCATCAACAGGGCGCACTCTACACTTCAGGTGGCGATGTGTATTTTTGGTCACATCAGAGATGCAGGGCATACACTGCTGCCTTATTAGACGCAGGTTTTGTCCTCTTTTAAAGTCAGCTGCACTAGGTAACAAAGGAAGCTTCATCTTCATTGGTATATTGTTCCTAATGTAAATAACTGTAAACAAAAATGGTTGAAGTCTCGTCACTTGGACATATTAATTATAATTAAAAAGAAAAGGGCACATGGATGCACAAAAGTTAGTGTTATTAAAATAGATCTGAAGAAGTGAACTGTACAAAACAAATACAAATTAATTATTAAAACACTAACAAATTAAGACCCTCTTGATATTGTCAAAATACTACAAAGGTTAGGCTGCAGCATCTGTTCTGAGCGTTGACAAGCTCACTGTTGATGGTTTGACTTCATGATTGAGACTCATTGCAAGATCACAAAGTCATTTCATCAGATCGTCTGTTGAAGCGATCACACGTCTAATTTCTGTCTTTGTTCCCGAATAACTTGACGAGAACCACTTTTATCGTCTCACCTTGTTCATTGTTTTTTCTCTACAGATAAGCCCACAGATGTATGTTTATGTATTTTTCATGTTCCTCCTACCTTATCACACTTTTCAATTTGGAACTTTTGACACAAACACGCTGGAGCACTTTGCCGCAGCTCCAAAATTAGCGAGCGAGAGAAAGAGGGAGGCAGAAGGAGAGGGAGAGGAGGAGAGTGGGAGCCAGTGATTTTCCAACTGTGGATGCCTGCGTTCTGAGTGTCACTTTGGTTAATAATCTCCTACCAATCCTTCAACTTGGGTGCACGTTCAGGACGCTTTAAACCATGAAAACAGCTGGCTTTGTGCAGCCCAACTGTCAGAGTCTCCTTTGCTGTCGATGATGGAAATATCAAACCAGTGAGCCGTGAGTGGACATCTCAATCTGAATCTCTTCAGCTCAGCTAAACCACAGCCGTCCTCCCACTGATAATTCATGCAACATACACTCGCATTAGGAGCACACTGAACCATTCAGTCCGTATGTGTCCGCTCCTGTAGCTGTAATACACCCACCACATCAAGCTCTGGGATGCTGTTAAACTTGAAATGAAATGGATTTTTGTCATCTCTAAGATTTCACTATTACTCTCATATACAGTCCTCTAATGAGCATCAATTTAATATCCATCCAAGGCCCAGCATCGCATTGTACTCTTCAAATATTGAACAAAATAGTACATTTAATGAAAAGCCATACAGCAGCATACAATGATGGAAAAAGCATTTTCTCTCATATTACATAGCTCCTGAAATGATCTCTATTGAGCCAATGTGCATTTGGCATCAATACCATAAAGTTAGCTCCCCTTCAGTCCTTTTCAGCCATTTCTAGGCCATCGTGCTGCTTGAAGTCATTTTGCTAGCATGCTTTTAAAAATTTCCATTTATTTAAAGCAAAATGCAAATAACTTTTCATAATGGTTATTGACTGAAGGACACAACTGGGCAAATCCTGATGCAGACATACATAGGACTGCTTCTTGTGTTATATTCTTTAGTTAGGCTGTGGTTCTGGTGGTATGTGTGTTCTTACAAATACTCGGATGCGTGTCACTCAGTGCAGTTGCATTCAAGTACAACAATAGTAATTATTGCATTAAACTATAGTCGGACTTATAAAATTTGTTTCAATGTCTTAGTCTGACTGGAATGGCATTAATTTGGATTGCACTAAATTGAAGTAACACACCAGGATAATGTGCTTTATAGTCAGACTATTCCTGTATCTTTATCTTTTAGAGTTGGCTTCTAAGTTCTGTAAGCAAAAGGTTAGACTAGTAATGTTACGTTGTTTAGATCTCCTACTTTTTTGATGTTTTGGTCTTGACATGATGTGTTTGATGCCGCCATGTTTTTCTTGCTAATGCTAATTATAAATGAGGTATGTATATGTACATTATGATAATGTAGTAGGCTATATTTACCTAGCTATTAGAATTAACAACGACCAAGTCCAGTGGCTTAATTAGGCTATTGTAGTGTATTGTAGTGTGTTCACTAAAAGTGTGTCAATATATCAGCTAATGCTATGATCATCAGGATATATAGGAAAAGAGTCAAATAGCATTACTTTGAATAGACTGTTTTATTGTCACTGGTAAAAACAAACTATGACATCACCACACAACTCAGAAACAAGTACTATATATGGCAAGTGTTAGCAACATGTCTAAACTCGTACCTCGCATTGTAGATTTATTAACAAGTAGATTTGAAGGGGGTTGTTTGTGTTCATAAGAGTAATCAAAGGAATGCTGTGTTTGTTTTTCTTCTCCAGACCACCATTATGTGTTTTCAATATGATGCAAGCTGGAGATAGAATTATACAAGTCCCTGGGGCTCATCCAAGTTTAACAACGCACCAAGGACAGCCAACCTTAAGCCCACACAGTGCTACAATGCCGCTCTCATGGAGAATGTAATAAATAAATGAGCAGATGAGTTAGGTTTTGACAAGTGAGGGACATGGCGCTCCCTGTGCATTTTTGATAGTGATCTAATTCATCTGGCAGGCGTGGATGTTGATTAAATCAGAATGTCAGCCACTTGACAAGACAAGACACAAGCCGACGTGGAACCTGTTTGAACAGCGTGAGCCGTGAGAGATGGCCAGGGAGATTTGCGGCGCCGCGTGGCCGTTTTAACCCTGCGCACCGTCGCCCTATCATGCGCTACACGTCCAGAGAGACAGACAGGCCCATCAGACGCATCAGACGTGGATGAGTCCGCCGAGGATCACCTATTCTGTTCCCACTCACGCTGACATCAGGCCTCTGACACCTGGGTAAACATAAGGATATGGTGGCTCGGGCCCCGGTCCCCTTCACTCACAGTGTGCTATGTGCTTCCATCAAATCTCCTTGACAATCAACAGAGAGCTGCAGGCAAGACATACTGTACTGACGTGCTCAAATCACCGGCCCTATAATTATGGGGAACAAAGCCTCTTATAGAAAAGAGCATCAATGGGAAATCAGAGCAAAGAATGCTAAGGGTTGGTCCGTTGGTAAGGGCGCACAATAGGAGTATGATAAAGTGGGAGTTTCGCAGACAGAAATTCGTTGAGGCAGGTTGCTATTTAACTGATGAGTTCTTCTGTGGAATCACTATATCTGTGGAAAACTATTGCTTTCCTCTAAATTTCACACAATACTCCAACCATCTGCCAAAATATGACAACGCACTGGTGTAAACACACTTCAAGAAGCGATATTTTGACACAGTGGTAATGACAGTTCAGACACGTTGCCCAAATATATAGAAATCTTTATCCGTCCTATGGGATATTATTATTCTGGACGTAAAAAGCCACACACCTCGCCGAGCCCTGCGCCTCCCCCCGCCGCCTCCGCCTCGCCCTGCCGTTCACCTTCCTCCGTGCGCGGCTCCAAGGAGGTCAAAGTTACATGTACAAAGTCACTCTACTAATCTCCTCTGTCACTCATAAAATTTACACAACACGTCCCTCTTGGAGGCCTGTCAGTTTGGTGCTGCCCGTGGCTGTCAGAGAACTCCGATAATTACTCGGAGGGATCGGACTGAGGCCTTGATTATTTATAGAGCTGGATGTCAGAAAAGAAGAGAAAATAGTATCATCTGATTTGAATTATTTCAGGTTAGTAATAATGCAAGAATAGGATTGTTTTAAAATCTTCATTACGGTTTTGGAAGAAATGTTGAAAGAGGCTTTACTAATCCCACTTGTACTTCTGTATGTTTTACACTCTGAAAGTTTGGATTTTTGTTTAAAGTGCAAAGTATGTAATGAATATTTTTATAAGCTCAAAAGAAAAGGACTTTTATATTTTAATATTTAAGAGCCAATAGAAATCAGTGAGATATTCTGTCACGTGCCATGGTGAGCCTTTGACGTGTGTCACGGTCAGTGCAGCAAGTCCCTGTTGCATAGCTGCATAATTAAGTCCCTTGATAAAAGCGCATAGATTAATTTATGTTGTTTGAGAAGAGAGGGACTCATCAAGGTGCTGACACTGAGTACTTTGGTCAACATCAACTTGCTATAGTCAAAGCCAAATGACATCTACTTTATAATCTTTGTAAAATGGGATTTTGTGTATTGCTTCATTCACACATTTGCAGGTATCTCTGAAAATGTTGCGTTGTCTGTGGTGCTTTGAACACAGGCATTTAAAAACAGAACCGCCAGCTTCTCTGTTAAACTCCTTAGCTCAATTTAAAAATGCTTAGTGTTATTTTGTGCAATGGGCGTGGTAATGGTAACAACAATAATTGCAGCTACCAAAAGGGTAAAAATGTTTTTTGGCCCCTACATAACTACTACAAGGAGGTTATGAGCTTACACAGTTGGTTTGTTTTTAGTTTGTTAGTTTGTCTTTTAGCAAGATAACTCAAATAGTTCAGATTTCGATTTTTAAGAAACAAATTTATTTGTTGTTGATTAGTTTTTGTGGATTCAGAACATAGTTACATTTATTGTCACCTAGTGGCCTGGCCTACAGTTGTATAAAGAACATTTAAATATATTTATTTTACCATTAGATGTCAGGTTCATTATATTTATATTAAATGTGTCTAAAACATAATAATTTGAGATACATACCTACAAACCTAACAATGCTCTTCTTATGTGTTTACTGTTATTCAGAAATTAAATTTAGTTGTTCAGTGAAAACTATGCAGTTCATATTTATTTGAAATGTTTTGCTTATGCACAGTTGTTGTTGTTGTTTTGTCAGTGGCTAATTTGTTTATTACCAAATTTCCATGTTTATGTTCTTCATAGTTGGACAAAGTAGTATATCACATTACATTGTGTTAAACATGATAGTGATAGTTATATATTTTATATATAGTATAATATAGATATACTGTCTATATTCAGTATCTTCAAGCTAACTGAGCTAAGCAGCAGGTTGGCTAACACAATAGCAGTAGCACAATAGCAAAGAGAGAGTTAAGTCATTATGATGATGATGAAATGTAATGTTTGACACCAGTGTGCCAGGAAAATTGTTCTTGTTAATGAATAAACAGTGGCTGTGAAAGTTTGACTCTGAAATAGCAGCAGGCGAGTGAGCTGTCAATCACACCTGTCAGTCACAGTCACACCTCACATATCAGGGCTATTAGCCATAAATCTCATTAATGGAGCAGTGAGTTACACATACACCCTTCCTGATTTCTATCCACAGACGTATTAATCTTCAGACTGTAGGATGATAGTTACATAGTTTGTAAAGACACTCTGTTATAGGCAGAGAGTGTGTGAGCGGTGTGAGAATTACTGGCCTTATCAGCAAGTGTCTGCGCCTATGTAAATCTCTTACACTGCATAAAGGCTGGCCTAATACGAGGTGGCAATTCCATGTGCAAATCAATTTGATATCTACAGGGAGTGAAAAGTGCACATCACACACTCAGAGCCTGGATCAAGCTGGGGGCAGGTGCCTCTCTTCTCAGAATTACAACAAGACTTTTTAGACAGACATGAATTTACAATTAGTCTCATCCTGGCGACTTCTTAAGGTTTGTGACAGTGTCTGGGGTTGCACTAAAGGCCATGTGTGTGAAGCCATGAATTTCTTGCGACAGGCTATGATACCAAAGAGGCTATATTTAGGGAGGATAACTAGTACTGCACGGTATAATCTGACATTTGTACCACAAGGGAGTCATACTGCATTGCTCACAAATGACAGTGTCACTGTTGGTTTGCGTCCCCGGTGGAATAGGTTAAAGAGAACAAAACATGTTTTTGCAGTGCAGTGCTGCTCTGCAAGACAGATCTAATAAAACTGTATTTGATTGTGGGGGTATGATCTGACTGGGGCTGTCACTGGTGAGTGAGCCCCCTGAGCACCCAGACAGCAGCAGTCTGCTTGAAAAGGAACAAAGAGTCCCTGGGAGCAGTCTCCGTAGACTCCCAAACACGAGTCTGCATGACTGGCCTGCTTTTGATGGCTGACTACAGCAGGGCATTCTGACGTCCCCTCCATCCAGAGACAAAGGCAACACGCAGAGGCCACCACTGTTCCTTAATGCCTTTACCTTTCCCAGATTAAAAGATCACACATAGGCAGCTTTTTACATTAATGGTCCACCTGCAAGTTCCCTTTTACCAAAATATCAAAATAATTTGATCAATCTACAGCAACATTCTCTGTCTTTCTCCTTCCCTGCTGTGTCGTAGTTTAAATTATAACATCAACCAGCATATCAGAGCACCTGTCAAATCCTTTTAAACAAAACAAGCATGATGTAATTCTGTTCAACCAGGCAATTCATTAGCCCAAGTCAAACAGCCGCCCTTGTGCAAGTTGGCTGCTGTTGTCCTCCCCGCGGATCGCTGGGAAACCACTTAGGTCCACGCTCACCAAGGTGATCAAACCTGCGTCAGCCCACACCTGCCTCCCCTCTCAGGAGGAACCCGGGACCGGCGCAACAACAACACACCCAGGGAGTTCAGCTAAGTGCGTCTTCAATCACTGCATCCACAGGCATAGGCACAGTTTGAAGTAAAGCATATATAAAAAGAAAGTTACAATGTTACATTTATTATATGGTAACCTTAGTGTTGTAAGGTTCTTCTTTCCTTTCGACTTTTCCCTTCTGGGGTCATTACCTCACATCATCTGCCTTCTAGTGTGTTGTGATTAGCATATTAATTTGGCATAGTTTTTACACCTGATGCCTTTCCTGACACAAATCATTTTGTGTTCAGGCTTAGGAGTGACACAAGGAGTACACTGGGTTGTGCCTTCTTGTAGCTGGTTATGTATTGTCATCTACTTTTGGGGAGCTGTTACTTTGACTTTGCTGAGAACACTTGGGTTAGGTGTCTGCTGCCCACCGCTGGCAACGGTGAGGACTGGACAGAGCACAAAATGACTATTTAGCTCAGCTATCAGCAACATGACACTAACAGATAGATAAATGACCTGACTACTCCATAGTGACAGCAATTGGAGCTCTGAAGAAATCAGAACGAGTCCAGGGACGGTGTGTGGGCTTTAGACATGCGCAGGTCTACATAGCATCGTGAGACTGAGTGTTTCCAAATCTTCAGAAGGGGCAGGCTCCACAAACAGGATTACTCAAACATTTGTGAATAAAGCAAAATAATACGATATGTTTTTTAGGTAGAAACAACATTATAACATGGTTAAAAGCTCCAAAAGTCGATTTAGCAGAATAGAGAACCTTTTAAGTGTTTCTAATATTGTAATATTTTAAAACTTAAACATCTAAAACTTTACAAGGAGGCTTTTTTCTGTATCATGTCATAGAGCCGTTGAAATGACTTGAGGCTTTATGTTTTAAAGGTAAAAAAAAATACATAATTTATAAAACAAATGCTAACACAATATTGTTTTTGCTAGGCAACTTGCCAGAATGTTATCTCAATAGTTTTTTTTATCTGTGTATAAAACATCATGCTTTTTAAAATGACTGCATCAATGGCAAACGCAGATTCAAGCTACAGAGTGTATGTATGAGGAATATTCCACTGTTGACACCTTGAATTTTCTTCCACTGCCTTTGCAATGGTAGAAACAGTATTGCTAGACATATGGGATATAGTGTTGCAGACATCTTTACTGTGGCGCATAAAACCATGTTAGCAGAGCCAGTGGAATATTATACTAGCTAGATGCTCAGTGGAGATTTGGGGATCAGCAATGTGCAGGCTGTTTTTTTCACTGATATGTTTGAATTATTTCTTATGGCTGTGCATAATGGCAATATAAATCTTTCTGGGTGTGCAATTACAAAGACTGGCATGGTCTATTCCCCGCTGGGTGATCGCCTGCGAACAATGACATATTACCGGCCGGCCAGCAGTGGTCATTAAGAACTGATATGGGATTTATGGCCAGTCTTTAAACATGAGATGGCATTAAAGAGATTTGAATACAGTCAGAATGGCACAAAGAATCCTGTGTGAGCAAGATGGAGCTAATGAACTGTGGTTGGAGCGCACAGGGATATAAAGTTATTTTGGGAAAAGCCAATTTCTCATCAAGCAAAATGAATCTGATTTTAATCACGGGTTGTCAGAGACCATAACAAGCTTGCTGTGTTATTATTGTGAGGCTTTATATGGGAGCAATAACTTTCGCTATTAATATATTAACACATTGTTAAACATGCTGCAATGAAGTACACATGACAGGCAGATGACAACAAATCCACTCAGTCTACACAGTTGTTTGGATCTTGAAATGTGATATCTCCCAAAATATTTATTGATCCATTTTTAACTGAAATGTGAAAGGAGGGTTTTATGCTCAATAAAAGCTGTTAACATACTCGAAAATGTTCACAACTTGATGACGATGAGTTAAACTATAGACAAAATTGCATGGAAATATAACAATTCTTTGGATTAAACCAGCTTAACTTGTTTTCATAAAAGCAAATTTCATATTATTTTGTAATTTTTGTTGTGAAACGGCTACACTGAACAACACCCTAACCAAAATAATTTGTTTAAGATGTATTAATCAATCTCTAAAAAAATTATGACAATAAGACACACAATATATATACTATATATATATATATATATATATATATATTACTTTATGTAAATGCACAATCCATTGAAAACCCTTAAAAATTCTCATTTAAGATGTTATTATTTGGAAATAGTGTTGTTAGGATGGCCTGAATGATGGCATGCTTTTCAGATGGGATATTGATGATATGGCACCTACTCCCTAGCTCCTGGGAAATGTCTCTGAATTGCAGAGACAGAAAAAATATAAATGACCAAGATATTTCTGGTTTTAAACCTAAGGACATCATAATACTATGTCGAAAATGTTGCTATAGTGTTGTGTGCCAGAACTAAAAAAAATATAATATACTCTATACTGAAGGGAAGCACGTTTTTGTGTAAAAATGAAGTGCCATGGTTAACTGATGTAATAATGAATCAATGAATTAATCATTCATATTAATTAGGATCATATTTATCACTGATCTGCTCAGACAAATCCTGAATGAAAACACTGGTGTTGTATTTTACCGTACGTGGTGCGACATAAGATGCAGACATTCACAGTCAGCACCTCAGTGAGTATTTCTGCTTGACAACCTGCGCTCTCCATATAACCATCGCACTAATTTCCAGGAGCAATTAAGGAGTCTTCATTCCACATGGTACCTGCTGAGTGAGTGTAAGGAGCTTAAACATCAGATGTGTTCATTGGAAAGTGAGAAATAGAGACTTTGCCTCATCATATTAGTGCCAGCCCTTAAAGCGACTGTTTATCATGAGGTAGTGCTCAAGGTTTTAATGAGCTCCCTGCCTGTTCTAGTATAATTCCAATTAGTCCTTCCGTCTCATAATGGCATGATTACCTTGTGAAGCCTCCATTGTTTTCGGTACGAGCCTTGAAAGGAACACTGACTATTTTAATCTGTTTCCCAGTGGCGGCGCACCTGCCAAGCCAGTTACACCTCCTGCAGAATGATCACAGCTATTGGTTCATTAATACAGACAATGGCAGCGTCTGAATACACTCACGGTCACACCTCGAAGATAGATGGAGGAGAGGATGTAAAAATCGGATTTTGACCGCATTACTCACCCATCAGCTCAAATAAAGTGCAGACTTATATGACGACAACTGTTGGACTTTTAGGTTCTTAACAGTAGAGCTCCAACATTTCTAAACCCTTCAACGACCATTTCTAGAGAATAAATTTAACATCATTAGCACCAGCACTTAACAACAGCGTGTCTTAAAATCAAGTACGAGTTGTCCATTTAATGACATTGTTGCTGCTCAATAGTATTTGCAGCAATGAGCCCAGTAGTAGACATATATTTCTTAAGTTGCTTTGTTCAGGTTAGAGCTGATAGAGTGTGCTTATATCCTTAAAGCAACACTGCAAAACTATTCTGGACATGCACCGTTTAAATGTCTGCCTCTAACAAACAGCAGGCTGTTGTTTACAACATTGATAAAGGATTAACTGAACTGAAGCAGTACAATAATATTACAGTAATATTACTTGCTTGCCTCCAGACTAGTCCTGTGGTTCTGTGGAAAATATCAAGAAATTGGACTGCAATATTTTGGTCTTTTTATGGTCCAAAAAAAATAAAGGTTTAGCAAACACTATTAGTACAATGTAATTACAGTATAATTGTAGTATTTGCAAAAACATTTGACCCCAAAACAGTTGCTCACTTTTTACTGGGAAGGATGAAGATAAAAAATAATTGAAGGCCAAGTTGTCACAAAGCTGGGTTGCTTTCCTTAAACTTACATAGTGTAGTTTCCTAGCGGCCGATCTAGTGTTGATACTGACAAATAGGCTATTTAGTAAAATATATGTAATGATGCCTTTAAATACAGTATCTATAGTTTAGTGTTGTAGCCCCTGAGACCGGTCTTGAGACGATTTTTTATGGCTGCAGTTTTACTCAGTCTTGTCTAAGTCTCGGAGTTAGAGGCCTCAGAGATTTTATTTACCAAACATTATAAGAAAAAGCTATTCTTCATAATTTTGGAGTAACTAGTTTTCCACATTAGAAGAACCAGTATCTGTTGCATTAGATCATTTAAATAATCATTTATGCATTTACTTTCAGTCTCGACTTGGTCTCGAACCCAAAAAGTCTGGGCCTTGTCTTGGTCTCGGTTCACCCTGGACTAGTACGGTCTTGACTACAATACTACTATAGTTTTTACTGCTAGCTAACAATTGCTAATACACCATCTTTTTAGGCAACTGGAACAACAATGTCATTTATTGTGGTAAAAAGGGGTTATAAAATTGTTTTATGTATTAGGCATCATACTTTTGACTGCATGCATTCCAGAAAGCACCAAATTGATGGAATAATGAATAAAACCATTGTACAAAAAGTAATGACGAGGAAGATGGTTCTAGTGTTAAAGCAGTGATTAATCCAGCACCAATGTCAGCTTCTAAAGCAAGGGCCATTACCTCAATTTTGGGGACTGCCATTTCCCTGAGGGAGAATAGGGAGCTATTTTTGATCAAAACCCAGTCGAAAGGAGAATCAGTCATTAGCAGGCGCCATTTGCACTGTCATCTTGTTTGGACAGGCTGCAGCTCCCACTTGAAGGCACCTCTGCTCTTAGAGGAGAAGCCCCCGCCTCGGCCCTCGTACCTCTGCTATCACTTGTCATAAGGCCAGCCAGTGAAAGAGCGTAATGAGGATAAAAATGTCCAATAAGTCCAAATGCAAATGAAGAATCTCTTTAATGCTGTTGTTTCAATACGTTTCTTAACCACAAAGCCACAGCAAACCACCTCATATTCCTCAAGTATCTTTCTGTAATTGATTCCAAGCACTCTGGACACCCGAAAGGTTTCATTCAAATCATAATTTAAAAGAGTATCAGCAACAATGGGCGCAATAGGAGAGGACGGTAATAGCCAGAACTTAGAGCGAATTTAGATTTTTTTTTTCTCAGATTTGACACTCGTTCGGAATAAGAGACAGGAGTGGGAAAAAATGGTAATCTGCAAGAAAACCCTTAAAAGAATCAATTTGGCAAGGTGTCGGTGAATGTGACTTCATCCGGCACTGTGATTCCGACTGTCTCCTCCAAGAGTGGGATGAGTGTCTTTCTTCCTCGCTGACAGGCAGACCGGGGCCAAATTGACAGTTCTTTAAAGCTCCTGACAGAAAGCCGCATTAATTAAGTCGTAGCTGGACTTTAATTGTGTTAAGAAGTTGAAAAAAAAATCTAATATGAGAAAAGGTTACCAAGTCCTCTGTGGTGTCAGATTTTCTACTTTCTATGAATATTAATGTGCCTAATGAAGACAATCTTCGCTTCATCTCCCCATTGTTCTGTATTCAGGTGCCAAGCTTTCACTGCCATTGATTTGTTGTTAAAGAACAAATATGTCATGGGAGAAAATGACTGCCACATCTTTTATCTCAAATTTATCAAGAAAAACGCCTCTTCTTTCAGGTGGAAGGAGAAGTGTGGATTTTTATTTATAAAAAAAAGGAGAAGATTTTAGCTGAGTGAGTGTCACGCAGAAGTTGTCAAGGTGTGTTTGGGTGTTAATTAGATGTGGTAAGCCAACTGTGCTTTTTCTGCTTTTTCTGCCGTGAACACAGAACAAAAGAGGATTCAGACTGGAGGAGGTGTGGTGGACAACAAATAAATACACAGCCAAAGGAAATACTCTTTGTGTTTGGCTCACAGTGAAGATTCATTCTGCATATGCAGGTAAAATTTGCATCAAACTTATGTTTAGAGCTTGCACTGAACTTCTAGCGTTGCAGATAATGCTGTCCCTCAATTATCTCTGTCCCAGTATATTTTTTACCAATATTATTTCTGTTTTCTCCAATGTATGTTTTTTCTTTTTTGGGTGTTTCTGTGAGTACACAAACGTAGCAAGGAGTAAAATAGCCAATGACCAACACTATTTGGTACCAGCTTTTTTGTAAAACAGGAAATAGTAAAGTGCCAATTGCATGTATTTAATTCTGTAGACTGGGCTGGTGTAAACATGCATTGAATCCTGAAGTGTCAGAGCTGCTGAAGTGCTACTGTGATATTTGCTGGAGCCTGAGGTGAGAACAACACCCAGTCCTCCCCAGACTTCAATATTAAGCGGGCACGGTGATTGCCAGGCATATTGAAGAGACAGGAATCCAAATGAACCCTGTGCTGGTGATAAGGCGACCTGAGTCCTTGTGAAAGATGAGCTATGGCTATTTCTGGAGAAGCCGACGCTCGGTCTTGCCACAGGGCAAACCCTGAATAGCCAGGGTTGGAATTACTTGAAAAGAAGGACTGGCTGATGTACTTGGCACTTGTCATTGAAGGAGTGTCTTTTGTTCACAAAGCCATAGATCTCCATCTGAGGAAACTGTACAAAAGAACTCATGTATTTGTGAGTCCTTTTGTGAAAAATTAACACATGCACGTAACAGAGGGGAAAAGAACCCTGTCAGAAAATTAATTTTGCAAGATCTCATCTGAATTAATGTTTAAATTTGGGGAAAAACCTGTCCCGGGCTGCTAGTGCTGGACCCCCTTGGTGAATATTTTTCTCTCTAAATGTCCTGGTGTTGTTCACTCGCCATAGCTAATTTATGTAGTGGGCTGGGTGTAGAATTGGGAAAGGAACTTGGAACCATGTGCACTTTCTTTTATTGCATTTGACGACTTGGTTGTGATGCCATCCCTGTGCGGTGCATGAGGTGGGAGTTCAGATTATTTCCCATCAGCCCTAGACATCACACAAGAAATCACAAGTTTTAGACATATGCTCTTAAACTCTTAAACTCCAAGTCTTTCGAAAAACTTTGCAACTTAAGAATCTTGTCTTATATTGTACGGACCATAGAACTAGTATGCAATGTTGTCATTATAGAAAACTAAGCAACATTTTCTGTTGTATGTATATTTGTTTATTCCATGTAACTTTTTCCACCTGTTGCCGTTAGGGGGCAAGGATAGCAGCTATGGGCCAGTTCGAGGACTGAACCCACAATCTCCTTGCTGAGAGGCAGGAGCGCTAACTACTCTGCCATTTTGCACTCCTTCTGTTTGTATTCATATCTATATCTCTTTAAATAAATACTCTTGTGGATGCAGAGGTTCAGCACGATGTCATGAACAGTGTGAAACTTAAATTATAAATTCATGTATCTTCAAATTCTTTCTTCAGATATTTTTAACAGACAGAAGCTTTTTGGCACCACAGTTTTAATTTTAAAGGAACATATGTATAAGAATGGATGATATACTGTAAATATGTTATCCAGAAATGATTAACTTTTCCCCAGTAATCCCATGCTGTTTTCCAGAAGGGGACTGATAAAGACTCTCTAAAAGCAGTGGCAGGTTAGGTTGGGGTTAGGTAGGTTAGGCCAAAGTTTGTTATGAAACACTGATTACGTGATCCAGGCTGGCGTTAAAGTAGAACATTTCAGTAAGTCTTACACAACATAAAATTGTATTTAGTTTTATTTCACACTGTCAAAAAGTTCACATTCACAGGCCTTTTAGACTCAGCAGAGAAATTATTCATAAAACTTTGAAACTTAAAAATGCACATATAATCTTTAGTTTGATAAGATGGACTAGGGAAATGCCATTGATGCTTTAATAATCATTAGTTAACTAAATCAAACTTTTGCATAGAATAAGAGTTACATAAGTGTGCTCCTAAAACTTTGTCATTTGAAAGTCTTAACTCCTATATGTAACTCCGCAGATCGTTCTAAACATTTAGATTAAACGCTTTGCTTTTATTTATGGCCAAAGTTTAACTTCTGCCCGCGATAACTTATAAGCCAACACCGCTTTTAAAATGAATCAAATGTAATGTTTATGTAAAGCCGGTCATGAATCTCCAGAACGTTTTCATTTGATACACATTGTGGCGTAATTCTTATTATTGCATGTCGTCCGCTCTTTAAAAGTGGCTACGCTGACCCAAAAAAGACACCAGAGAACAAATGAAGAGCGGCATCACCCAGAAACTAATGAAACGTCTTTCAACAACACTTTGTCTCCCTTCCTTTTGGCCGAGTCTGGGATACCTATTAACACTCCCTTTAAATTATTCATTCTGATGGATAAAACACCTCCACAATTAATTGCATGTGAGCCACCCAGCCCCCTTAAATCTGTAGAAAGAGCGTATCATTTCCTCCACTCTGGACTTTAAAATATGGATCTGAGTGTAAAAATAATAACTTCTAGGTAAATACGCTAAAGGAGATTAATAGGCAGAGCGTGAAATGGCCTCTTTTTTATCATCCCCCCTCTTCACATATGAGACACTTTGAGAGAAAAGACAGACTTCTGATTTGAAACTTTCCTCTCGTTTGTCTATTCCCTTTTATGGACGGCACTTCAGAGCAAATGAGTGCCACACATCGGGAGCTCTCATGTAAATTACATCGGCCCCCAACCTTCCACTATCCACTCGGCAAACCACGCGCATGCATTAATCATAAACATTATTGATGGATGCACTATTAATTGTTCCGTGTCTTAAAGAGTAGAAAGGGAAAGGTTTGGGACGGTGTTTCGCTGTGGGGAGGTCTCAGTTCAAATGTGTTCAGTGATTCATGTTTCATTTCTGTGGCACAGCTCTTAGTTTTGTAGATAAGACTGTAATACCTGCTCTTTAATGTATTTCAAATGGAAACTGAGCTACTTTCTCTACTTGAATCTACAGACACAGTTGTAACCTCACTGAATGATTTTGAACCAATCACACAAACATTTCTGAGTTGGTTTAAAACAAGAATTTTTCATTTTAAACTCATAGCATTAGGCTGCCTTATGACTCAGTGGTAGAGCTGTGGTGCATATACAGGGCAACTACAGCCTGCCTTGACCATGAAGAATGAAATATTGTACTCAGGTCTCAGTAAAAAAAAAAAAAATCCATCCAAATAGTTAATAATGTTAAATATATATATAAAAAAAGAGCTAAATAACTATCCCTCCCACCTGAATTGAATAAAATAAAACATAAAATACATTAAAGTTAAAGTGCACAATCGGTTTTCTACTATACTCTGTCCTAAAAATAAATTCTAAAATGGCCCAAAAAATATCTTTATAAACTTACTGAATTTGTAAATATGTGGTGCCCAAACCCGGACTAGACTCTAGAATATTTTTGGGAGGTAAATGCTCTTTCTATTGAGCCACAAATCTCACAATGTGTGTCTCCTTTAGTGCCCCCTACTGGAGTTAGTATATTCGACCCTTTCCTGCAATGGTACTGAATCTTAATAAAAATAAAAATAAAATTAAAAATCCCAGATCCAGATAGGGTTCTAGATCCACATCAAAAATGAATACAACTCTTACCGCTTTTGAGTCTTGCTCACAAACAAACATATAAGCTAACAGATGAAAGTATCTCCTCCGTGCTGGAGTTAACAGACAGGCTTTGTTTGGGGGCATATGTATAACTACAGTATTATTGTTGGGGGGCTGGAACCTGTCCCAGCAACTATGGGTCTTAGGTTGGGTACTCCATGGACAATAGCCCCCTAGCCGTACAGCAGACACTTAGAGACACACATCGACAGACAACTGTTGACTCACATTGATTAACTCTGGTCAATCTCCAGTGCACCTACACATGCAGTGGAAAAAAAGCACGGTACCTAAACGGAGTACCTACTCATGGTAACATGGAGAGGACATGCAGACTCCTCCTTGAGAGATTGTGACATGATCCTGGGGATCAAGCTGTGTGATTAGTTATAGTCTAAAAATATGTTGTAATAATTCATACATATTTAAAAGTTTAAAAGTGCGACGCAAAGGTGAACCTCAGGGCCCGAACATGAGTCCATTATATTTTGAAACAAAAGATTGTAAGAACTTTACAGAACAACAGTGTCATCAACGGCACAGTGGAGCTCCTATACATTTGGAGGCGGTTTACCGATCTGTGCCTCTGAGAGAGGAAGTATACTGCAGTATTGATGCAGGACATAAACATAAAGACAAACAGATGGCTGCTACTAAACTGATTCCACTGTCAGTATTGATGCTTTTGGACAAGGCTGCTGGACAAAAGGAAATGCAAACTCAGAGGTGAAAAAGTTGCAGTAAGCAAAGCAGGGCAATAAGCATTGTGTTTTTTGTTCCAGTTTGCTACAGAGGCTCATCCTGGAAGAAGAAGTGTGTGCTGCCCGGCTATTTATTGCTGTGCTGCTGAATGCAACGCCAGCTCAAAAGGCTTCAAATCATTGGGGAGATTGTTAGGCTTCTGTGAAAATTACGGAAATGCAGGGGAAATGGATGAGCAACACTTCATAACAATTAATCAGAGGCCGCTGATTAATAAAGTTCATTTTTTATTCTCGATGATTCAGGGGATTATCAAAAGGACACTGTCCTTGTCATTTTGATTAACAAACCCATCCTCGCTCGGAAGGAGGACGCGCTGAAGGGAGACGCTTTCTTTCGTCCATAAAATAAATATTGAATGAGAATATTAACTCGTTAACCTTGACAAGTATTTGTAATTTTCATAAGGGGCTAAACCAGCGGATTCAGCACAAAAACTGCTGTGGGGGTTTGAGAAAAGGCACAGGAGAGGGGCGGGGGACGACAACACACAACAAATTAGAGAGAATGAAGAATGCTACTGCATGAATCCTGTCATTTTTATGGGCTGCAATGATTAATTTGTTTGTTCAAATTCTCAATTAAGCCAGGAAGGAAGTGGCAGAATTAGAAAGGAGAGCAGTGCGGCGTAGTGTTGGCTTAGCAGCAGCCCTTAGGGAGATGTAGCCCTACCTGATCTCAGGTCAGCGGGCTACTCTGCTCTAGATCCATTTCAAAGAGAACAGGAAAAATGCAAATCCAAATATTTCGTCAGCCTTCGTCTTGATAAATCGCTCTGGCTTTTTCTTTCATTTGTCCAGGTCGCGCTGTCGAGGGTAATGCCCTTAAAATGTCAATTGTCAGAGTGAGCATGCATCGCATTAGACATAAAGTACAGTTCAGCACACACAAAACAGCAGTCAGTCGTGGCGTCTTACAGAAAAGAAATAAAATATGGAGCTTGCACTTCCCTATCCCCCAGAGGCCCAGTGCACTTATTATTTGTCAGAGTGACAGATGTTTTTCAAATGATGGTGTCTCATGTGTGCTGAACTTCTAGCAAAGCCCCACCGTGAGAGACTGCGGGACGTTATACACCATCTGACGGCACAATCCCTCTGTGGACTCCAGCCCGTTCTGGAGGAGGCGGCAGGGGAGGGAGAGGCAGGGTGGTCTGGACTGTACCCAATCACTGCAGCCTCTCACCTGGACCTAGGTCTCTTCCAAAAGACAGTATCTATAAAACAGAAATTGGACTTTTTTATTCATTTGTATTCCAGGATCATTAAGTCAAACGAAAAAGGCAATGGTGTGTCTTCTTCTAATCTGATGGTGAGGATGCACTTCTGTTTAATATGTTCCGTTTAGGGGTTTATTGGCAGAGTGGTTAGCACTCTCATTGCCAGGAGATTGTGGGTTAGAAACATGTATGTATAGGTAAACTGGTAACTACTGTATAAATTCCCTTTAGTGAATGAATGTCTATGGAGTCAGTGGTTGTTGTGTGTCTTCTGTCCAGGGCGTACCTCGCCTCGGGCCAATAGTTGCTTTGAGTAAGCAGAAGAAATCCTATTGTTTTTAAGTTAACTTACAAGATTTGTTCTGTAAATATGCTTTAAGTGGAAATTTTAATCCAATAGTAGAAATGTAGACCCAAGTGTAAGAGTCAACTCCAGGTTTATTCTCAATAAATCACCTCTTGCCTCTTCATTTCTCACTCCAAAAAGTCTTCATATAAACTCAGTAGGTACCAGTTACAGATCACATTCACCTCCACATTGTACTGGAGGACCATAACAATTTAAGGATTTGTGAGTTGTATTTTTTTTTTTTTTTACCTCAAGCTCTTTTTTTTTTTTATTAAATAATAAATGAATAAATTTTAATTAATTACAAATATTGCCATAAGCAAGAGTATACCAATTCTGAATATAAGGTTGGATTGCTTTTTAATTAACCATGTACTTAGTTTTTAATTATTGCATGGCCTTAACACCAGCTTAAAGATACTAATCTCTCATCAATATTAGGACCAGTTGACCAATGTCATAACTATTGCCTTTAGATTGTCCCTCCTCCTGTCACACTGCCATAAGCAGCCCTGGGCCAGTACACTCTATATAATGGCAGTACATACAGAAAACTCTTTACAATTTTTTACATTGCCTGTTAATGTGCATTTCTGTGCCTAAGCACACCAAATGCAACATATCTTAGCTTCATATATTACTAATGTGAGAATGTGTGATGTGTAATGTGAGGAGAAATGATGCTCTCCACTGTGCCTGGCTCTGAAATAAGATGGAAAGACATACAACCAATCAGAATTCAGAGCCACCAAAACTACAATGGCTTACAGTCAACAACAGCTGCATGAAACTTGTCCCATTTTAGAGAAATAATGACTGATTTCACTTGAAATGGCTATGAATAGCTTTAATAGTACAGCTAGTACTTACTGTGGTGCTGAGGCCTAACCACCCTGAAACTTACCTTCTATTGTTAAAAAAACTGGTCCTTTTGACACTGGGTGTGACTGGTGTGCCAGGGAAAATGCAGGTGCTTAAATATCAAGGTCTAGGGCAAACACAGTGCACCAAAGGCTACTATTGTCGAGAACTAGAACCATTGACCAAACATTGGTATATTGGGAGTATTACCTTGGGAATGAGAACAGGTTGGAGTTTTAGTCTCTCCTACATTATTTACTGCCGACACATACATATTAATACAGACAGAGCATTTGCAAGTATCTCTGCAGCTGCAACAGGAAGAAGGTCATTTGGCATTTTTAGCTGTGTGGGAGGCAGGTAGCATCGCGGGCTCAAATACTTCTGGAGCTTTGCAAATATGTGCTGCGTGGACAGGGTCAACAAGCCGTTTTCAGCTTTCTTTTCTTCTTCACATTTCAGAGCATGACCGGCTTCTCCTTCTTGATATCGTTCCCAACACTTAATGGTACAAGTGTTAATATAAACGACTCACTTTATGCATGCTTTAACAATACACACTTTTAGAAATGCACAAGCACCTTTTTACGCCACCACTTAAAACATACTCAATTCAAGGATATCCCACTGCTATTTTTGCTGGGCTGTGTTTACGTAACATGTCAAAGTTGTGAAGCCGCATCTTCTAAATGTAAATGCGGTCTTTTTCACTTTAAAACAGCCCATTAAAGATGGACGAACCACTGACTCCTTTCCGACCCACTCATGTGTGGACGCAGCCTCGACGCTTTTGACAAAACGCATTTAAATCAACACTGTTTAGCTTACCTCTTCATTAGGCTGCCGAGGATTTGTTTACAGTTTTGTAATACTGAAATCAAACAAAGGGATATATGATATGCATCGAGGTGTAACTTGTCAGAGAATAAAGTGGGCTGTTTCTGTTTTACATACTCTGCAAAATCTCTGAGCAAAACTGCAACTTTGTTATTATGTTTACGACCATTATATGCTTTTTGTAATGAAATCACAGTGTGTTTTCCGGACCAGTGGTTGCTTTTAATAGTCTTGGCCACCTTTTCTTTTTTTTTTTTCTTCAATTCAAGGTGTCCTCTATGCTCCGTGTATATCCAGAGCAGCGGCATTGACTAGAGCAAGCACTGGTGAGGCGAAAATGCTTATTAGTCAAACAGTCCCCATCGGAATAATGCCACGGTCAGCCAGTGGTGAGGGATAACTCTGAGGATGACACTCCGGAGCCTATTCTGTTGGGGATGTGTTTTAGTACGGCGCGCTAACATGATGTATGGACACTGTGTGCGGCCCCGGCATCATGGGACCACACAATGCAACAGCAGTGGATGAGTTACTGGAACTCCGGCTTGGCTCGCATCGAACCAGCTCCTCACAACACCGACAGTATGTTCCAGTTTCTGTGTAACGATCCATGCAACCCTCACAACCTTGGCCAAAGTATAAAGATGTTAAAACCAGACTTTGGAATGATTAGAGTCACACTTATTTGTTAGGCCTAAAGGAGGGCTGCACAATTTATCGTAAATTTGTCGTTATCGCAGTATCAGCAAGCTCAATATCTGTATCGCAGGAAATGAAATGTATCACAACAGTGCTATCATCCTCCATCTGGCAGAGATTTACACTGTCAGAGTCATTGTTCAATTAAACCAGTGGTTCCCAAAGTGGGGTCCGGGGCCACCTGGGGGTCTGCGAAGGTATTGCAGGGGGCCCCCCAAAAGTTGTCTACATTAAGTACAGAAAAGTAAATTGAGTTTGGAATGAATTACAGTTATATACTTGTTTAAAAATTTTTTAAAAACTTTTAGCCAACATTTGTGTTTTTTGTAACGTTTTTCTACAAATCTAAGGAGAAAAACATGACATTGTTTTTTGAATATGGTGAAGTTTTATTGTTGGGGGGTCCGTTAGCCTGGCCTGCCATTCACACTTCCTTTCCTAAGCGAAGGAACTAGTCTTGCTTGCCAGACTAAGGGTCCATGAGCGATTTTCAGAAATTTAAGGGGGCCACAACAGTCTTGACTTTGGCAATGGCTGAATTAAACAATATTGTGACCAAATAAAAATATTAAATTAGTTTTGAGTTCTCATAGTGGCAGAGCTATTAGTGCCCTTGCCTCCCAGCAAAGAGGTCCTGGGTTTAAACCTTGGGCCGGCCGTGACAAACTCTCTGGGTGGAGTCTGCCCTTAATGAATGAATGTGAGTGAATGATTATCTGTCTGTGTATGTCTCTGTGTCAGCCCTGCGTCTAACTGGCCACTGTCCAGGGCTCAAAGTTACTGGAATAGGCTCCAGTGCCCGCAATGTCTAATGGGAATAAGAAGATGAATGAATGTATTTAGTCCTAGTTTAATCTTTGTCAAGTTTAGATTTTGACCCAGTTTTGAGAAGTAAATACAGAGGCTTGATTTTCAGCAAACAAAAATGGAATCCAGGTATTGCAAGTAATATTATCATAATTTTTCAACATAGTTATTGCATCACATGTTTTTTGAATATTGTGCAGCCCTAGCCTTTCGTCCACATGTTTACATAAAAGTAGAGAAATACAAATTATTGCTTTGGTCCTTGTGACGACTGACTGTGATTTATTCTGTATTAAGAGCTGCCTGAACAAGCGAATTTCTCCACTGTGAGAAAGTTAGTTCAATCTAGTCTAATCTCTCTTGGTGTAGTCTGCATGTTTTTCTTGTGTTTCCGTAGGTTCATCTGCAGGTAGTCCTCCCACTTCCTTCCCTCCTTAATAACTCTGAATTACCCACAGTGAAAGAATGTGATAATGTGTGTGTCACCTCTGCAACTAACTGGCCATTGTGCAAAGAGTACCCTGGAACCCCTAGTGGCAATAAAGAAAGGAAGCTGAATGAAGATTCATTTTACACTAAATGTAAAGGGGTTATATTATACTTTCATAAGCACTTCACTTCGTAAAAGTTTTTGTATGATGTCATTTTAACTACAGAATGAAAATTAGCCATGAAGAATCAGTAGAAACAGAGCTGTGCACTGTTTTTTGATTAAATGAATAAGATGGTCAGTGTTTCCTGGAGAGGGAGAGTTTTGAGGCCTCAGAATGGCCGTGCCAGAGATCAGAGGATCACTCAAACTGGCGTGAATGAAACAAAACACAACTCCAGCTACATATTTGATGCAGAAACATTATAACATGGTAGAAAGCTCAGAAAGTTGATGTTGCTTAATATAACCCCTGTAATGTCTTACTCCATATACTGTATACTGTACTATATACTGTATACATATACTGTAGTTGGGCAGCCATTCAAATTTCTCTTAGTAAAATAACATATCTGGATAATCCAATTCCCTATTGGTCTGACAATTGTTGCATATATACAGCTTACTAAAGGTTGGACAAAACACTCTGTAAAACAAATTAACTCATGAGGAGGAGTAGTAAAAACCACCACTGACATCTAAAGTCATTCCGCCTCATACAGCTCTCTAACTAATGCAGTCATACTGTATGTAGTGTGACTTTCACTGCCTGAGCTATGCCAGTAATACAAAGAGGTTTGTCAAAACATCATGTATTTATTGGGAGCACTTGCTGCGTATGGGAAAGGAGAAAATCAATGCCCCGCCTCCTAATAATTGATCTTATTTTGAGTGTGCTTGAAAGATGATATGTCAGGTCGGTCATATTTGGAGTGGTAGTAAAGAAGAAATGGTCACCCGTTACAGAAATGTGCACATACTGACAGCTTGTAGTTTCTTAATGTTAGTAGTTATTCATAATCGTTACTGCTTATAAAAAAGTAAGGAAAATGATTGTAATGCTGGGATATATGGGCATTTTGTGTATAAATACATTTTTCATCATATTTTGTTTGTCACAGTTGCTTCAAAATCTAGGACATGACTTCAGAGTGTTGCCTAAAAATACTGAATCTTTTTGAAAGGAAAACAACTACCATTACCGAAATTGCTTTTACCAAAATGCTTACCTAAAACAACACTAGCTGGCCTCATTTAAAACAGCTCTGTGTAACTAAACAGAATCTCACTACATACGAAGTGCACATCAATAAATTAAAACAGTGAATGTATCTCTGTAATTTAATTCAAGTGAAACACATATTTGTTTATACAGATTAATTACACAAATAAATATTTCAAGCATTTATGTAAACTGAAATGTGATGACTAGGTTTAAAGGTAAAAAGTAAATAATTTCATAATATGACATTATAATCATAATCATCAAAATGTAAACGCATGTAATTAATCTATATATTATGCCAATGAGCCGTTAACCCTAGATTAGCTTATTTATCCATTTGCCTAGTTAATATGAGTACACTCATGGTTATAGTCATTAGCCTTGTAGCTAATAAGCAGGGCATTAGTTTTTCATAATGACCACTAGAGAGACAATAGGCTATTATTACACATGCTAATTACCTTTTTTAGTATTTCTATTTGTTACTATTATATCTTTTTATTGTAGATGTGTAATCACCCAATTGGTTACTACCCTATGGTTATGTGTCCCATCATAACAACCATATGTTATCTGAAAGGGGACGGGTATTTTGCAAATTTTTCTTTTTTCAGTTGCTTGCATGTTTCTGAAATAGAGTCAGTGCAGAGGAAGTTCAGCGTGTGTCTTTGGTACCATGTCTTTTCTGATTAGTTAAGTTAAAGGGGCTGTATTATGTTTTTGTTCATATTTTTAAAACAATCTCTAGAGCAGCATTGCATGTCTTACAACCTTTCAAAACATTGTCTGAATAAAAGAGAACATTTTTAATATGTACTCTATGGTGTCATAAAGAAACAGGTGAAGAGACCAGCAGAGGGCAGCAGAGTGTTGCTGTCCTTCGAACACAAACAAAGAAAACAAAAGGTTTTTATTTCTTTAAAGGTACTGTAAGCAGCATGCGCTCGTACTGGTTTAAAAACAGTACTGCAGTCTCTTTTTTTGATTCGATGATCAGCAATGCAGTTTTAGAACCAAAACAAAAAAAGTAAACAAAAACAACATTATGGTCATTATGTAAAATATATTTTTCATTGTTAATAAATCAACTGCACCATTGTTATCAGTAAAACTAATACTTGATATAAACAGACTTACAGCATATCTTGGCACACATGTGGTTAATTTTTATGAAATATGAAAAATATATACTGCTCATAGTACCTTTAAACTTTGTGTATGATGCCATTTTACTACAACAGTGGTTCCCAAAGTGTCCCAAAGTTATTGCTAAGTACTTGTTTTAAAAATCTTAGTTTGAAGCAATTTTTAGCCAACAGTCTGGGCTTTCTGTAATGTTTTTATCGTAGTCTAGGGGAAAACAGTCAAAAGTAAAATTTTATTTTGGGGTGATTTTTAAGGGGGCTTTGGGAATGGCTGTACTACATGATGTATGATGAGGGCTTGTTGATTGGTCAGTGCTTCCTGGAGTGGGCGGGGTTGGTGGGATAATGTAACCCCTTTGCATTCATACCAAAGTTCTTAGTTCCCTATATAAAAAATAATTAAGATGACTGAACAAGCTAATGTCTATGTTTATTTTGTTATAATTTATTATTGGTAAAATATGAATACA
Source organism: Bostrychus sinensis (assembly GCA_020698575.1). Taxonomy (NCBI): domain Eukaryota; kingdom Metazoa; phylum Chordata; class Actinopteri; order Gobiiformes; family Eleotridae; genus Bostrychus; species Bostrychus sinensis. Next base: position 11,982,426 of record CM036250.1, read on the forward strand.
CTTACTTTATATCCTCTGTTTGCTTTGCACTCCTGATTCAATTCCCTGTCCTCACTTAGCGCTCTCAGAAACACCTCATCATTAGCCAGTAAACCTTCTCAAAATAAATCCAATCCCATAAATCTGGCTCTGAAAGGAATCTGATACTTTTAAAAAGTGACAGCGGCTGACCTTGAGATTTATTTTTGTCACACCAAGAAAACTGTCTCCCTCAGCAACGAGAGACGTGCCTGTCCAGATGGTTTTGTGTGGCATCGTCTTGCTAATTGTCAGTGATGCCATCAAAGGGATGTAGCAGACCTGACAACTTAGCTGATGAGCAATAAGACGAGTATACGAGCGGGGTGGGGTGCGAGGGGGGGCACAAATTAGAGCCAAAAAACATGTGACAGTCATTTTGTGCTGCCTACCTATGCTTTTAGACTCCATCTTGTTTCCCTGTATTTAGAGCAGAAACATCATTAGAGGGATATTCAGGTTCAGGCTCATTATAATATGAGGCCTAAAAATAACTTGAACAAAGCATAGAGTATACAGTAATTTACATTGTTTACACATGCACCTAATACTTTTACTGTTACTCTGATGCCTAATAAAGCATGAGTAGGCAAGTTTTTGTTTTCAGAAATAGTGCAAAACATTACTAAAAAGTGTCTAAAACCATTCAAAAGGGACAAACATAAACAATGATGACTATATTATTGATAAATATTGACAAACACATTTTAACAAGAGATAAAAATATTATTATAAAGGACTGAAGGTTAAGGGAAAAAAAAAATATGAAAGAAACATGACGTCAACAACAGACACAAGGCCAAACGACACAAAGCTTGACTAAGCAGAGACAAAAAAAAATCAATAAAGGTAAACTAAAAGAAAAAGGTACAAACATCCCATATTAAATATTATGAAAAGCACTTTAAGCACAGCAAGAAGAACAAAACTACTATACTTAAAAGGAGAGTAAAAAAAAACACTTTGTAAAAAGGACAAATCTATGTTGTAAACCCACTCTCATCAAGAAAAAAAATGTCACAAAAGACCTTAAAATATCAATAAAGAATTACACAAGTCAATAAAGCTGTAGTAAAAAGGGATTCAATTACATGTATAAATGGACTTTTGTTAAAAGGACATAACACCAAAGCAACAGCCTGTAAGTTCCATAAGTTGGAAAAAAGCATATATATTTAACAATAAAACGGGTAAACAAAAAACAGAAAATGGCAAAAAAAAAAAAAAAAAAAAAAAAGGTCACCAAGAATGCCCTTAAAATAAAAATGTATAATAAATGACATAACATGGCAGTGACAAAACTGTTCAAAAAACATAAAATTGTAATAAGGTCACAAAAAAAAAGTAAATAAGTAGGAAACATTTTTTTAAATGGTATAAAAACACAAAAGGATGATTCTAAAATCCCACTATAGACGGCCGAATAAGAATAAAAATGTACAAAATGTCCTAAAATGGTGTAGGCCAGCACTAACGAGAACTTACAACTTTACAAAAAAATGGATCTAATGACAGACAAACATAAGTCACAATAAAAGGGACAGACAATACCAAAACCATAAAACAGTAAAGATTTTAGGCCTAAAACAGTGACTTGTCTGTTTGGTGCTGAGCCTGCCCTGTACTTAAAGCTGAAATATCATTAGAGTGGAATTCCAAATAGCTGCTGCGCTGTAATTATAATAATGTCTAATTATATTATGCGGCCCATGAATAACTGTATGCACACAATACTCCTGCTTTATTACTACGGCCCGTCACTGTAGCAATAATGGGTTTCTTAAGCTCTCACCTGTCACTTCCTCGTTGGAACGGGCTGCAGCCCAGGAGCGCGGCGCTCCGTCCCCAGCGACTGTAAAACATGCAAGACAAAACATATGACACAGGGGATGATCCCAAGCCCCGACTGACATGTGCTAAACTACATTATAGTCATCGCCAGGATAAAGGTCACATTGACTCCTGTTATAAATCGGACAGGACAGCTCCAGCATACATGGAGTGTCAAGTGTGAGGAGGTCTGAAAGAAAATCCCTGGGATGTTTAAGGACACACACGGGCGCGGGAGAAAACGGATGCTGGTGTTGCTACTCTCACTTGTGATTAGCACACTTAATCAGGAGTGAAGACGAAAGGGAAGTTCATAGTGTAATAGAGAAAATCTGGGGTTTGCACCATTCAGGTCTCCTCAGGGACTTCATTAACACCTATACTAGATGTGTTTTGTGGTAACTAAGATATAAATAGACTGTACATGGCTAAAAAAGTCCAAATGTACAATGCAGAGTCTACCACTGTCCACCACTGTTTCTCATTCAGGTCTAAAAGTTCAAGCATGTTCTTTGACTTGTGTTTGTGAGGTTTTAATTCAGAAAGATGTATCATCACCTGTCTGATCACACCTGATGGTATTAACCAACCTGCTCAGTTGGCCCTGTCTTTCAGTGCTAAAGATAAAGTGTCCAGACCTAGATTCATCTAGTTCAGGGGTAAAGTCCTGGCTTTAATCACTTCTCTGACTGTACAAGTTAATAACAAATTGTCTGTGGTTCTGGTGTGATGTTGTGATGTGGTTTATTGCTGCCTACAGTATAGATACATTTGGGAACGGCCACAAAATGTCACTTCTGATTCTGTCGCCTTTGGTTCACCAAATACAGAGACACATGCTGGATTTAGGTTTTATATTTTATCTAATAAAGACACAGAGACATATAGGAGAACAAAGTGTCCAAAGTGTCGCTTGCTGATATTAGCTGCCTAAAAATGCTAATCAATGTTTAGTTGCATCGTAACATAACTGGCTTTAGTATAAAACATTATGGTGAATTTAATTCATCGTCTTTATTGTAAATGTAACTTTTGCCAATATCCTTTTGTTGAATGGCTCGACTGTAACTGCTGCTGACTGATGCGCAGTGTTAGCACGGCTCATTCAGTGACATTAGCTCGGCAGCATGATCTCAGAACAGACGGTCTTTTAACATACGGACAACAGTCTATTAAAGTTTCTGTTTTCTGTTTTCCGAGACTCCATGTTAGATGTGACCTGTTTTAATATTGCTTTATATGCAAATAATCCACCAAAAAAAGTCTGAAAAGAATGAAAAAGTATTTCCCCTACACCAGCCCATGCCAACTGTATTTATAGTTCTCTGGCTGACATGTGAGAGCAACTGCAGTATGTTGAGTGGAGAAAACTATTTTATAATACACACTTGGAAATAAGACAAATATCTGTGTGCCTTAGATTGGTTTTAACACAGTTTTTATGATAATAAAACCATAGAACACACCTAAATATTGTATGTCCAATGGCATTTGGACTGGATTGAGGCCACACCCTTTCACTTTTTTATCGAACTTATTTAATTAACCGTTTACCTAAGATGTGGCTTTGCTTCTTTGTGTGACACAGACTAGATTTCTAATGAATCATGGCCAGTCAGACTAGATAGAGGGTCTTTCTGATACAGATGTAGAGTAGAGGCAACCAGTTGAGGGTCTCTCCTGTAAAGGAGAAAGTGTCTCCTAAAAGAATAAAATCAGAGTAAAATTATTCCCCAGAAAATTCATGTTTGGGGGTTTCTTCTGTAAAACTGTCTTGCAGGTTTTCCAGGATACACAGGAAGCTTCACAGTGCAGAAGGTGAGATAACACCAGACTGGAGTGGTTCTTACTGCTCCTCATACTTACAGCTAATGAGTAAATTCTGCTGCGCCGCCGTGTTGCAGAAAAAGGGGGCTACATGTTCATTTGTGGCATAATAGTGCTTTGACTAAGAATACCCTTCCTGGAACGCCAGTGAGCACCAGAGCAGACTTTTGCTCTGAGATACAAAGGCAAACGACTTGAAAGGAAATAAGCAAATGAATGCAATGCCTCATTAGGCGGGTTTTTATTTGACCGTAGCCAATTAGAGAGCATCTGTAATTTAAAACAGTCAACCTAAAAAAAAAAAAAAAAAACTCTAACCAAGAGCACATTTTCCTCACGGGAGCCAATCCTCGCCTTGTTCTCATTCAAATCATTTTTTAGCAGAGACATTTTCTATTTGAGTAGATATAAATAATACAACACCAATACTGAAAAATTGGAGGCACTGTGTAAAATATAAATAAATACAAAATGTAATGATCTGCAAATTTATCATATCCATTATATTCACAATAGAACATAAACAACATATCAGGTGTTCAAACTGAGATATTTGACCATTTCAGGAAACATTTTAGTGCTTTAACTTATTAATTTGATGGCTGCAACACTTTAGAAAGAACTTGGGACGGAGCAACAAAAAGCTGGGAAAAGATTTATGACTAACCTTCTTTTGCAGGCTTTGGTTGCCCCTGTCTCAACATTTTTGAGATGTATTACTGCTATCATCAATTTTCAAGTCAAATAGCTGCTGAAATGTTGTTATTGTTCTATTGTGAATAAAATATGTTTAAATGAGATTTGCAAACCATTGGATTTTGTTTTTATTTACATTTTACACAGTGCTCCAACCTTTTTAAGAACAGGGTGTGTAATACTCATTTTTATCATTTTGAAATATGTAAATGGGTACTGTATATAAGAACTAGGGATTTGGCAGAGGTCAAGTTTGGATTCGATGTGTTTGGCCTCGCTCTGGATTCGCTCCGTTCTCTTGTTTTGCCGCGGTGATCGATATCTGCCGCTCCGTCTTAATCAACAAGCCACTGAGGTGTTGGCGGCCTGTTACGGTAACGACACAGAGGTGTATTTTTGGTAAGCAGAGCTGCGGCCGCATTTAGCCGTGATCACATCTATAAGGGCAGATGAACAGCAAACAAGACAGTCCTGAAATATTGAGATATTGAAATATTGATATGGAGGGGATCGTGTAAGAGGACTGTAAGGATATAGCCTTAGGTGATTGACAGACTGACTGAGGGCCTGGCTACACATATGAGAATATTTTTATTAACTCGCATTTTTCTGTGTCACCGGCCACATTATTAGATATACCTCTTCTATTGCTGCTACTTGCAAATAAACCAATGAAATGGTGGCAAACTCTAAGGATTTAGCCACAAATATGCCCAAGACAAACCTCCTCCATTCTCCGACCTCTGGCATCAACAAGGCATTTTCACCCACAGAACTGCCACTTACTTGGTATTTTCTTCTTTTCAAACCATTTTTGTCGCTCCTAGGCTAGAGGTTTGCTTGTGCGAGAACATCCCAGTACATCAGTAGTTTCTGAAATACTCAGTTCAACCTGTAATACCAACATTATGTCACATTCAAAGTCATTTAAATCACCTTTTGTCCCCATCCTCCCGCTCAGTTTGAACTTCTGCAGGTTTGTCTTGAACATGTTTATGTATATGCCTAAGTGCATTTAGCTGCTGTCATGTAGATGCCTTTAGTATCAATAGAGCATGTGTATTTTTCAATGTGGCCAGTGACTGTACACACGTTAAGTTGAGTTGCTTTCCTGTCATGCTGTCATGTCAGTCTGACCGTTCTCCTCTCACCTATCAACACGTATTGGCTATTTTTGCACAAAGCACTGTCGCTCACTGCATATTTTATCTTTTTTTGATGATTCACTCTAAACCTTAGAGATGGTCGGCGGTACATGAGAAGTTTTTGAAATTCTCACACTAGCCTTTCTGGTATCAACAACAACAACATCAGCTTTATAGTCTCTCCATTTTGATGCTAAGTTTGAACTTGAACATACCAAGTTGCTGCCGTGTGATTGGCTGATGCACTTGTGTTAAACAGGTGTATCTTACAATGTGGACAGTAAGTACGCTCATGTTAGGTATTCTCTGCTCTGGTACCGTGTTATTTTAGGAATCACTGGTTTCTGGAAAGGCTACATTGACACGTTTGATTTCGGAGCCCGATCTCTCTGTGTGCGGCCTTGTGTCCATATGTCGGCGTGCACATACCATTGGCCCGTGCACACGTGTGCCGCAGTTAGGTAAGCCACGAGCGCAGCCTGTCACTTGTCCCATGCTATTGCTTTAGTCTGCGTCGACAGTGTGTCCACCCTGGGTTTGTCAGTGTCTATTCAGAGCCGACCTGTCTTGTTCAGCTCATGGCAGAGGACGCTGATGGACATTTCCAGTCCTGCTTCTCAGTGTCCATCACCCGGCCGACGGATGCATGCCTGACGCATCTTAGTTTGAGCTCCTGAAATTTGTTGACAGTTGCAGAGGGTGGTCTGCAGTTCTGTCGCCCTCCATTACTGAGATGTGATCTGATTCTGACTTGAGGGATGTAGGTTGCCTGCTGTGCATAAATGCTCAATTGTGGTCGATCGATATCTTGCTAATAGGTTTTGAAAATTGAAAACAATGCGAGTAGAAAAGATGCACAAACCCCGCTGTGGGATTTTTTGAAATCCAAACCCAATGGGCTAAGTGAAGGTGGGCTAAGTGACATCCTTTCTTTATTTATTTCCAGTCCTGGTGGATTACACTCATTCATCCTCTTTCATGTTTGTTGCTTTGCTGCCAGTCAATCTTCTGTTTGTTCTCTTAATTTCCTCTGAGCTGCTGATGAAAAAGCAGGAGTATTTAATTAGTGGCCCCTCTGTTCTGATGAAACATGTAGTGTAGTTTTATAGGGCCACGAGTCTGTTTCTAATGGAGACTAAGGCGATCGGGTAACCAATATTGCCACCCATGCTCCCTCTTCCTCGTCTTGAAGAGGACAACTTCAGCTTTTAATAAACATGTAATAAGAAGGAAAACAGCTGGTAGCGGCATCACAGATGGTGCCGTTCTTGGCATCTCCAAGGAAGGGACCACACATACAGATGGCTCATTATTCCAGCATTTGGTTATGCATATTGCACAAAATTTTATTCCAATGCTTAACAACCAGTGTAAGCAATACAGGTGTTACTATTTTTCACAAGGCTTCCCTGAGAAATGAGCAGCCGGGATTATGGTTCTGGTCATGTATTTTGTATATTGACACATGCAAGTCATTTCTGAGTATAATGCAGTGTGAACTTAATCACTTCAAACTGCAAAAAGTGGCATAAGGTGGTCATGAAGGGCTCTGGTGCAGGATTTCATGGTCAGCCCTAATGCACTGGCAACAACAACATACATGCTTTAGGCTTAAAATCTTATAAATAAAGCACAGACCGTGGCAATTTGCCTTATTCCTTCCTTGTTCTTTGCCAGTTGTATATTTAAAAAAGTAAATCAAGACAGAAAAAGATAAGCTGTTTAATGTGCTCATGTAGGATATGCTAATTTAGTACAAATGTGTAAAAGCTAATGCTGAACACTGGCAACTCATTATTGCCAGGACCAATATAAAGCTGTGTTATATATAGGCTATATGTAGACTATAGGTCCCTCCATTGACTGTGTGGCTGCAGTACACTTTATTACCATAGTGCAGTAAATTATGGCCCATTGTTCCCTTTTCTATAAATAGCCCAAATAATAGCGTAATAGTCAGTATTCTGTAATCGCTGAGCCATTTTAATGTTTGCTGACATGAAAAAGGAAGAATTGCCTTTTACAGAGACAGAGTGCATGGCTCCAATCATCACCAACTAAACAAAACTTTCATATTTAATGTACAAATAAGAATCATATTTACACATTATATTCTGAAATCACAAATCAGGGGCCTCAAAGATGACCAAGGCACTGTACCAGATAACGTTTTTCTTATTTTTTAAAACAATTTTAGCATTAAATATAAGATTAAAGCTATGGCAGATACAAAAAAATCTCAAAATAGGGCACAGTACCAACATACGGTGAATAAACTGCCTCTGGACCAATGCAATTTAATAAACATACAACCAATCAGAGAAACAAGGCCTCCCATATGATTGGCTCTGTAGGATTGATTTAATTGAAAGAGGTTCCTGACTCCATTTACTTTAACAAGAAACTGAATTGGTCATTATTTTTTAAAGTATTCTGTACCACTACAAGACACCCCAGCTGCCACAGACACTAACTCTGGCCACAAGGGGTCAGTAAATAAACAATTATTACTTTTGAGTGTTGACCATTGTGAGATAGGGCTTTGTGTCTCAAAGGATAGAGAATTTAACCCTGAACTCGAACATCCCCAGCTTGAGCACAAATTCTTTACCATTGTGAGATAGGGCCCATGACTTGGCTGAGGTCTGTGCCAAGTGCTGATAGTTGTTTGGTCTTTAACTCTAGGCATCCAGCAACAAATGCCAAAGTTTTATTCCCCCTCCACTGCTCCAACGGTTCTCCTCTCGATCAAGAAATCACTATTTGTTTGTTAGAAAAGCTTTACTTCCACATATTTTCTAGACAATAAACATAAACTGCAATTGACACACGAGATGATCAACTTTAGAAACCAAGTATTCTTTTCCTGAGAACAAAATGAATTGATGTTTAAGATGGAGCATCCGTTTATGCAGTGGCTGTGTTCAATAAAACAAACAAAATGCCCTCTATTTGTGTATAAACAATTACCTGCCATAGATTGTAACCTTATTGGATCGAGTGAAATGTTTGAAATAAATCATTAAAGGCGCTGACAGGGCATTTATCTTCACTCTTGCTTTAATGCTCTCTGCACAACGGAGTGGATAAAGTCAGTCTAGTTTTTTTTTTTGTGTGTGTGTGCCCCAGTGCGGCGCAGTGTGTGTGCCTGTAGGAGCACCGCTGTTGCGTGTGTCAATCCTCCTGTGGAGCCATGTTCTCAAAGCTCTTCATTTTGAAATCAAGCATGAATAATTAAGCCATTTCACAAGGCTGCCTTAACGATATATTACATGAGAGGAAATAGGTCAAGCAGCACTGTTACACATTGTTTGCATGGGCGTTATTGGGTTAAAAAAGACGCAGAACAATACCAGGCTTTTTCTCTCTGTGCCCCATATACTGTACTTAGAGCGCAGTGAATGACAGCTCCGGCTAAAGACTCGTTTTACCCAACATTCAAAAGGCCTTTTTGATGAGTTTTGTCTCAGCGATGGCAGTTCCAGTTACATCTGGGTCATACTTCTATTCTACCTGAGATAAAGCTGCGTAACAAGAAACTGTAGCCACTCACAGAACTCACTGGAAATGCCACTAAAGCCTTCATCACCTTCATCATCATTGCCTGTACTTTTAATCAAAAATCAGTGTAGCCCCTGTGTGGTATATGTAATGTTCTAGTGTATGCCTTAGTAACATAAAAGTGAAGAATATGGCTAATGTTGTGACCTATATTTTTACAAAGCAGCAAAATGATTGAACTAGAAATTGGATCAAGCACATATTAACGATTCAGACCTAACAGGATACAGTAATAGCTACATTGTAATAATTATCTATGCTTCATTATTAAGGATTGAACATATCAGAAACTATAGACAATTACATGTGCTTCATGTTCTCATATCCTGTTGGTCTAAAATTTGTCGATTGTCTCTGTGTTTTCTTTCAGGGGTCATCTGGTTTGGCAAAGGTTTTTACGTTGTATGGCCTTTCTGGCACAACCCTTTTCATTTATCTGGGCTTGGGAGCAGCACAAGACTTGGGTTTTTGACACAGGAACCTTGGTTTCAGGCATGAAGGCCAGTGTACTGACCATTTCACTATTTACACCAGGTCAACACTGTAAATAAGAAAAATAAAGGTAAAATAAAAAAAAACTCAGAAAAACAACACACACAAAACAACAACAATAACAAAAATGATTGGATGGAAGAAAATGTTATATGAGATATTCTAAAAATCTTTTACCATTAATTTTCATAATTTTTTTTGTTTTTTGTTCAGCATATCATTGGTCTTGTGTTTTTGGCACAGTAACCCTGGTTTTCTGCATGCAGCTGCACTAACCATTTTACTGTTTACTCAGCAAAAAAAAAAATGCATCGATGGAAGAAAAATTCAGATATTCTAAAATTAAAGTAAAAAAAAAGATTTTCTGGCTCTTTTTTTCTTTATCAATTACTTGGTTTGTACATTGAGTCTAGCATTGATCTTTTCAAAATTGGCGAACAACTGCAGATGTTAAAAATTTTTTAACATAAATTTTCATTAAACTTCTTTAAGTTTTTTGTCCAGCATATCATAAGAATTTATTTGTAGCCATTAGCTTTTATAGCACTAACCGTGGCTGTAAATAAAATAGGTAAACATCAATCTGCCATGACCTGCTGCCTGCTGAAGTTAGGGAAACTAAAAGTGTGAGCAGCTAAAAGGTCTATAATGGGAATTACAAGTTTGTGTGCTCATGTGGGATATATCCTTAATCCTTACAACAGCACTGAAAAGTCTAACTAGTGTTAAAAGAAAAAAAAAACACAAAATACTGTCAAAAATCACACACCAGGTACAAACTGAGCAACAATATCACAGTCCCCCGTCTCTGTGGTACTGTATGGAGGAGTTAGTTCTGAGTGATGTGGGGGTGAAAAAAGCGGCTCCGATCTCTGTCATCTGTTACACCGAGCCCCGAGGACAAACACAGAGTCCCACAAAAATCCTTTAACTGCACTTTTAACAAGAACAACAGCCACACTCACATCAAACTGTGTTGTACCTACACAGACAGCCTACATGCTACTGTTCTGTGTAATTGTACTGCTTTCTCTGTTATTATTATGACCACACATCTCTCAGCTTGTCATCTCCAAAACATATTTCGACATCCTTATTTGAAAATGCCTGTCAGTCATTGTGAAGTGTTTGTTTGTAGCCTTGGTAGGTTTTACATCTCCAAATCAAGCTTTTGACTGAACGCATATGTTCTTGTTCTGCTTTGAAACAGAGAGCCAGACTTCAATCACCATTGTACATGAAATTTGAATTAAAAACAGGCTCAGATTTGGTGCATTGTTCTGCGTTTATCGTGAGTAAAGCTTTCTAATTAGTGATGTTTTTGTGTGTGTTTACAGATATTAGAGTTTCACCTTGTGGCCAGACAAACTGCGTCAGCTGAGACAATACTCAAAAAATCTTATGATGTAAGTCAGCAGATGTGGATTTCTTGAGAAAACTATTTAACATTTGTAACAACTGTTGCAGAAGAAGTTAGATGTCACATAAAAATGACATTTTGTTGCAGTGACTTCAACCAGAGCAGAGTGGGGAAAGAACTACTGTTAGTTCTACTTAATATTACTCAAGTAGGTCAGAAGTAAAAGTAGTGAACTAACTTTACTTAAGTGATGAGTGTTAAGTTTATTTAAGTAGAAATTACTCTTTATTCCAACACAAAAAGTAAGGAGATGTTAGTTGTTATCACCACTACTGCTATTACTACTACAAATCATACTACAACTGCAGTTACCATCAGTATTACTATTACTCCTGTTACTACTATTACGTCACTAACAACCCTGATTGTTACTGAGGCAAAAAATAAAAACAAATTTAATTTCTCAAATGTACTATTTATTTACAATATTTTTCTGTAAAAATTATGTTGTTTTTTTATGTACACAGAAAGTACATTTTCTTCCGAAAAGGTACTTTTTCCCCTCCGCGCCGGAGTGGGGTCCAGTCATTTTGCCATTATGTGATTAGTTGTGGTGTCGTTTACAAAACAATGGTTACAAATTATGTTTTTGGAAAACATACAAATCTAGGCAATTATTTTTTACAATTTTGTGTTGTGTGTTTTGTCTGCTGCCCTACACTCATATATAATATTAAATCGGTATTCCATTTCAAACAAACAAGTAATTTTAAAGATATTTATTTTGAATTTCAAAGTAAATTTTAAGTTCAGATTGTGAACTTCCCCAGACCACAGTCAGTGTTTATGTGCAACTCTCTGCTCATGAACTTGTCTTCCATTGATGGAAACACTCTGTCCTGTCTGGGGCGTAGTTCCCAAATCAACAGACAGCAGTTCCTAATAAATATTCATTTGAAAATGTAAAATTTGATTTTCCTCACACTAAGTCAGCTCTTCCTCCTGTCATTATGGAGGCTGCACCAAAATTAATCATTAGCATTAATAAACAAGCACTTAATTTGCATGGAATATGGCAAAACTAAACTTTGTGCCATCTGCTGAGATGGGATCCAAACACAATGTGAACATGGTACTGGAAAATAATACATGAGATCATTTGGAGGCAGTATTGTATCTATATACTAAATATAAACATCATGTTTAGAGAAAGCATAACTTTTCTTTACTTCCATCTGTGATTCTGAACTGAATTTGTGTCTTTACACTTTAAAATCATGTTCATAACTTTTGCCTAAGTTGCTAATAACACAAATACAAACACACAGTGCCTGCAGCCTGCCTTGGCGTCACAGGTTCGAGTTTGGACTCTGACACTTTGTGGAAGGTCTCTCTCTGCTCTCTCCCCAAGATTCTCACTTCTCTCTACACTATCAAAACAGGTCTAAAAAATAATAGAAAAATTTAAAAAAAATATCTTAATACAAATAATTTCTCACGATAATACATTATTTTAGTGTTGCTTTTGATGATTAAAAAAAGCATCTTGATATTGAGTTTTGAGGTCTGTCTCTGTTCTTGCATCCTCTGGCCATGTGTTACAGATACAGACCAAGGTCAACATTCATCTAAAATCATACGCTTGTTATGTATCCAAAAGCATCCAAGAGTGACTTGTAGAGAATTTGGCTACACAAAACCTCCAGCAAACACTGAAGGAATGTACCGAGTCTTTCTCAGCGCAGCAGCTCATAATGAAGCTGTGATAAAACTTTGATAAAACTAAATCAGGCTTTACCACACAGCTGCTCAGGTAACAGTCTAAAACTCTGGTGTATACACTATTTTGCTGCACTTGAAGCAGATCCACAGGTGTGTAAAAGGGAAGAGGCACTAATGAGACATATGTTTGTTATCTTGTATTGCAGAGTGAAGTGTTGCAGTGTTGTGTCCGGGAAAGCGCCCAGACAGTCAGGTATGAGATCTGCTCTGTGAAGAAGAAGAGGGAGAAGCTCCTCAGGACTCAGGAGAGGACAGTTTTACCATCTGCACTGAGGTCTGTCGTCTCCGCACATGCACTAACTCAAATGAGACACACAAGAGTGGATGATGTGTTGGGTAAAAAAAGAAAAACCCCAAACGTGGACTCAGAAAATGTTAATTTAAAGTAGAAGTCAACTAAGATTATAAACATCTTTTGTAGATTCTGGTTCTGGTTAGCTATAGTTGAAATCCAAACTCCAAATCCACTTTATTGTACAAACAAGACAGTTTCCAAAGTGCTGCACATAAAACATTATAAAAAAACAGTAAATAACAATAACTCTATTTAGCTTTACTAGTTCCCATTAAAATAATAAGAACCAGTCAAACTAAATAAGAGCAAAACAATGAAAAAAATAAAAGACACATAATAAAAGTAAACAGAAGACCACACAACTCACGCTGAGTTAAAAGCCAGAGAATAAAAGTGGGTCCTAAGATCGGACTTAAAACATTCAACTGTGGGGGCCGTCCTGATGTGGGCCGACCACAGAGAAGGCCCGGTCCACCCTGGTTTTAAGTCTGGTCTTAGGAACCACAGGCTGGAGCTGGCCCTCAGACCTCAGTGAACGCACCGGAGTGTAAATTTGTATGAGGTCTGCGGTGTAGTGAGGGGCCAGTCCATTAAAAGCTTTTAAAACAAACAATAAAATCTTAAAATCAATTCTAAAACAAACAGGAAGCCAGTGGAGCTGATGGTGTAGATTGTGCCTGATATTGTGAAAATGCTCTGTGCGATGATTACTGTGACGTGACAGATCCAAACATATGAAGACCTATAGGGACATATATAAACTCTCAGAGCATGCAAACTAAATTCTGACAAAAATAACAAAAGTAACCAGTATTTATATTCTTAAAACTGCACTCACAGACCTCGCCAGCATCACTGACACCTGCAGGACAACATAGCATCATTTCCTGCTTCCATTTGATAAAAATGTCAAAGTAAGTTAAATAATTCAACATTGCCAAATAATAAGGCATCCAACTGAAGTTTAGTTCAAATGCCATCTCATTTAATATCTTTGTTTTTCTTTGCTTCACTGTACACACTGAACCTTATTATGTGCTATAAGGAAACTGATTTCTGTAAAGGGGCTATATTATGTTTTGTTTTCATATTTGTAAACCACTCTTAGTCGCCTCTAGAACAGCACTGCATGTTTATAACCTTTAAAAACATTATCTGACAAATGGAAACGTTTTTAATAAGTACTCTATTGGTGCCATAAAGAAACAGGTGAAGAGACCAGCAGAGGGCAGCAGAGTGCAGAGTGCATAATCAAAGAGAATGAGCACTTCACTTCCTACAAAATGAAAAATAGCTGTGAGGAATCAGTGGAAACAGAGCTGTTCATAGTTTTTTTGATAAATGAATGAGAGTGGATGTAGAGGGCTTGTTAATTGGTCAGTGCTTCCTGGAGTGGGCGGGGGTTCATGAAACCAAGGGTTTTGAGACCTCAGAATGTCCATACCAGAGATTACGCTACTTAAACATGTGTGAATGAAGCAAAACACAACTACAGGTATGTTTTCAAAGCATACTCTCTATTAAGTCCCAAAATTTGCCTGATGTTGACAAAAACAATGATAGTGGGGAAGTTATTAATAAAGAAAATACAAAAAAGTAGACCATATGTAGTCAAAAGTAATACGTGTTTTTGACCTGTGAGGAAATTCTTTAGTTACTTACTTAATTAGATAAAACCATCTCACGAACAAAACAAAATTTAGTTAAAATAGTTAACAACGTAGTATAAAATGTGTGGAAGTATTCAAAAGGTCACTTAAGTTAAAGTATCAGACTAAATGTACCAGTTCCTACGCTCGCACCTCTGGACAGTGGTAGGTGGGTCAAGCGCTGCGGCCCTGTCCCACTACACATACCCGCGCTTTGTGTACACACAGAGTTGGGAGCTGTCACGCAGGTACGGCTCGGGCTTGATCCAGCCGTGATTGATCGCTCGGGTTCAGGTGCAGTTCACGGGAGGTCCTCTCTGGTATCACTGGAGACATGAGTGACAGACACAAAATAGGCCGATGGAATATTATCAGGAAGCCATTTGTAATGCGGGCCGTGGCTGGATCTCGGAGGGGTGTTGTCTCTCTCAAATGAAGTCATCCATCACGTCGGCTTCATATTTGATTAGGTCATGAGTGGCTTTTAAAGAGAAACACAGGATCCAGTGCAGCAGCGCTCCCACGGCAGGACAAACAAAAGGCACAGACCTGAAGGAAAAAAAACATATTTCAGCTTCAGAGGCTCACATCTGGATTAGAAAAGAAAATCCACTAAAGAAATGCATAATGTAGAGCATTAAGATATAGGTTTGTTTAGTAAGAAGTCCAAAATCACTAAATACTAATAAACAGTGCATAACTACATTGTCAGTATCTATCCACTTTCACTCAGCTTCCTCTTTCTCGAGTTATGTTTTTCTTTTTGCGCTGTTAATAAGTGAAGGTAGATGTATTACAGATAGAATAGACACTGTTCCAGAGGGATTTTTGGGCTGCTATTATTCAACTGCCAGTGGTATCTTCTTTTATTTTAAAGAGGAGGCAGACAATCAGACCCAACTGTATTCAAACATTACAATACAAGCATTCTCATCTGTTTAAATGCTTAATAATAAACCCCAGGTGAAAGCTTAAGGTCTAGGTTACAGATCAGTCCTGATACAATGTTATGAAGTGATTTTTTTCATAATATCAAGAAAAAATTATTAAATTATTATTCTCAAAGATTCATTAGAGAAGCATTATGGAAACTGCCCTGTATTTGTTTCTGCCCCATCTTTAAGAGCAGCCTCAGTTCTAAGAGAAATGCACTGTTTGGCTGTAATAACTATTCGGTGGTTAATTACGCTTTCCTGTTTAAATGAATGATTTATTGTGTCTTAATTAAAGTATAGAGTTGCCGTTACAAGCACGACAAATGCGTAAAGACAATTGTGTTTCTAATTTGATGGACAGGACCCGGGTATTTTGTTCTTACGCCGAGGCAGAGGCGCATGTCCCTGACTCTAGCGGTGAATTCCTATCTGCTGCAAATCCTACAAACTTTATTTGTTTGATCCAGGCGCAGGGCGGAAGCAGTGTGGAGGAACAAAAGCAGAAGAGGGCTGAGCGGCTCGCTCTCCCTCCGCTCCGCCTGTGAGCTTTCCCTGGCCTCTGTTCCTTTAATAAACTCATGGTTATCTAGTGTAACAAATGTCTCGCTGCCATCATCAAGTCCAGGCGAGGAGGGAGGAGTTTTTAATGTTCAGTTTGTTCTATGGATCGATGTCTGCTGGCATCGCCTCTCCCCCTCGCCTGCACAGTGCGTAATCCACTACTGTACCTTTAGCGAACGCTTTTTACGCGCATTGCCTGCACGTTTGAGCCACAAACTACCTGCACTGGCTGAGTGACACGCGTCGATCAACATATGTGGCGCTGATGGACGGAAACGGATGGTGAGAGGACATGGTTCGCCCCGTGTAGTTGTAGCAGGAGGAAGACGCGAGGAAGAGCAGCAAGGTGAAAGCCGCTTCAACATCTGCTTTCTTTTCCAAAGCGTTTCCGCGTGACGGGATTTTTTTTTCTCAGTGTGAGAGAGCGAAGTAGCCTGAGCTGAGAGACAACATAAAGACTGAAACACAGTGTGTGCGGCTGTATGCATGGACTATCGTAGCCCGCATTCAGACTCCACCTGGGCTCTGTAGTAAGCACCGCCACTCCGAACATGCCACGGAGGAAACAGCAGGCGCCCAAGCGGGCAGCGGGTAAGCCATTCACTTTTTATTTCTACTGAACGTTTAGTCTGTCTGATTTTGTTCACGGTTTGTTTTTACCGCTGGGTTTCCCGTCAAACTTTTTTACTCATCATTTACTATTACGCAGCATTAAACCGCAAGTTTGTTGTTTATATCCATGTTAGTTTTTAGTTTCACCACAATATTTTTTCTAACTGTATTCCACTATTTTAAAACGGTCTCCAATTATGATTTAATTATACAGTGTTCAGATGTTTTTACACTTGTATATTCTTACTGAATTATAAGTATGGACCAGATTTAAGCTTTAAAGTCACATGTTAAAAAAACAAGGAAGTTGCAGCATCACACACAGTTATGTCAACGAGGCTAATAATAATAAAAAAAGACTCATTCAGATTCTTGTTTCACCAAAATGAAAGACAATAACTTTTCTCTAAACATCCTCCAGCACACAGGGAGCTTTTATTCCCTGACTGATGTGAAAGTTTCCCTTACTCTTAAAACTAATGTGTGTCTGTCATTATCTGGCGGTGTGATTGGAGGCAGCAGTGCAGGAGAAAGAGGGTTGAAAGATGTTGGAGCCGCTCTATCCGTAGCACGTGAACTCTGGGTGAACTCTTCATAATCTTATGGACAAATGGAGAATGGGTTACACTCACTCACACACATATGCAATCCATCCAGGCTGCTGCCAGATACAGCTACGCACACACACACACACACACACACACACACACACATTTAGCACTGATACACTTTTGCTGCTAATTTACCCATAACGCATTGGCCTTATGTGTTGTGTATCGCTGGTCATGTACAGTGTTGATGCTAAACAGGGCCTTTATTTTAGTGACAACACCACTGAGTTTTAGGCGATGTAATACTGTACGCTTTCCCTAATCTGATACTCCTGAGCATTTCCTGTTGAGATTTATTTGCACCGGAAAGGTCAACTTCACCCTTGACCTTTTGTCTCCTAATTTCACAAACGACTTACTGTACATTTTTTCCACCCCTCCTTCCTTGGCAAACTGATCAATGGCATACTCCGAAGTTATCAGTCTTTATTACGCTTGCGGATGTAGCGACCAGATGGCGATTGTTCCTTGCCAAATAATAGCGTCTCTTTATACCAGCTTAAGATACTGAAACCCTTATCTGCACGGCACACTCACGGCTTCAAATATTTTTTTCCCACATTTTAGCTTCCCCCCTTCTTGCTAAAAAAAAAAAAAAATCCCTCTTTTTTGTTCCCTTCGCCCCAAAACAATGCCCTTGCTTTTATGAACTTTTTGTGCCTAAGTGATCCTTTTACACGCCTGTACTGTGGTAAATGTGTCAGCCCTACAGAGGACTAAGGCTTCCAGAAGAGTTTCTTCATTGTTGAGGTAATTGTCTCCTCTTTGACAGGCACATTCATCAGTGGCTTAATGGTCAATCAAAAGTTGGCAGGCAGAGTGTTTTCATTCTTTCCTATCCACTACATTAGGAATACTTAATCAAAATGTCTCCCGGTAATGGCTGTGAAGAGTTCATGACTGACTGATCCGTTGTCTGCGCCGATAGAAAATTAACAGCTCGGCACCGGAGAGATGTGGGCCCGCAGATAAACAAATTGTGCATTAATATTTCATCTTCAAGACCTGGGATGTGCTATCAAGCGGTGGAATATTCCTAGGCTGTGTTGTCATTTTTTACCCCCCCCCCCATCCCTTCCTCCACCCCACCCTACCCTACGCTACCTCCACCTCCCCAACCGCCTCCCTCCGCCCCACGCTCCGCTCTCCTCCTTCTGTATTCGTGAAGGCTCTTTGCAGCTGTAACTCATTTCACTTGATGACTTTACTGGGGTTACAGAGAGTGACGACAAATTGATTACCTGGCAGAGCAAGAATGGAGCGAAGAGAGACGCGGCCTGACAGTCATGTTATAATAATATGTTTAATGATGTGTGGAGGGGAACAAGGAGAAGAGGAGGATTGAAATAAGGAGATGCAAAGGAATCGTTTTTTTTTTTTTTTTTTTTTTTTTTGGTTGGGTCTCTTAAAGATGCAGTACCTGTTTTTGTTACGGTTCAAATTTTCGCCAAAGCATTTACGAGTCTGCTTCCGTTCTCCTGCTCGATTTAGTTTTTTCTGTCACGGTCAAAGACACCCCTCGCCCCACAACAACAGCTTAGCAACCATTCCTGCTTTTTTTTTTTTTTTTAATGGCCCAATTTGCCACCTCAAAATCTCATCAATCTGAAGTTTACAACCTTACCTTAAAAAATCTAGTGCTCCGTTAAGCATTAAACATCTATTTGGTGAATGCATTGCCAATAATCTCTGCTTTTCATTTTGATTTCCTTTTTCTAGACTTTTTTCGTATGCACTATTTTTCTGTGCGGTCAGACATAACCAATGCTAAAATACTTTCTCGCTCAGCCATTAATTTAGCAGCCAATGGGAGTGTGTCTTATTGGAGTGTGCCAGCATATTTATCTATGAAGTGATTAAATCGTTCTAAATGCCATTTAAAGATGCAGAATCCATATTTTAGTTCAGATTTTGCCAAAACATCCACTTTGATTCAATTTTTTCTAGACTTTTTTTTCCCTAATGCGCTATTTTTCTGTGCAGCAAGACATGTGTAGCCTTACTTTTTTTTCGTATGCGCTATTTTTCTGTGTAATCAGACAGCCAACGCTAAAATACTTTCTCGAGCAGCCATTAACATTAACAGCCAATGGGAGTGTCTTTTATTGGAGCATCCCAGGATATTTAACATTTAAAAGACAAAAGCCTCTCTGATATCTGAAGGCTTAAATTCTCCATAGATCATTTCTTTTACAGTTTGTGATTAAATGGTTTTCCTCAATTCTAAGATAACAAAATCGCATCCTTTCCATTTAAAAACACAGAATCCATATTTTTGTTTGAATTATGCCAAAACATTTTCGTGTGTATTCCCTCTGCTTTGGAAATTTTATTATAAATAGCCATATATGTAACCTGCACATAAAGGCCACTCATAAGAATAGGAAGCATTGCAAGCAGCTCACTGTAGCATCACACTCATAAACGCTGTAAACTCAACGCCCTCTTAGTGCACAGGATGCATTTTTGAGTGAAAGCAGCCATATGTTATTTTGTAGGAGTATTCCCTTTACATTTTTTTTTAATTTCTTACCTCTTTTTTTCTTTTCTTTTTTTTTTTTTTTTTTACAATAGCTCTGTGCCTCAAACCGTTAGCCCAATTTGCTGTTAACAAGATAAATTGGAGAACAGACAAAGGCATTAAGTGTTGCAGTGCCAGCGAGTGACTGACAGCAGCTTGTGGGAATTGGCGAGCAGAAATTCCTCCTAAGTGGTTTGTTCAGAAAACATCCAGCGATCAAGGCAGATGTTGTTTATCCAGTTTAGGGGAGAAAAAGGAAGTCCATTCTGAATGACAAAAGCTGAGTGGAAAATGGCAGAAAATATGAGGGTGCTGTACTTTATGATTTTTAATACTACATTACAAGCTGTTTTTGAATTATTCCCCATTGTACCTTTTGTCTGTTGTCTTTGTAGCTGCTAATCAGTTTTTTAATGTAACACCCTCAGCTATCATTTTAAATTTAGACAAATAAAAAAAAAACAAAAAAAGATCCATATAAAAGCCTTTAAAATAATACAAGGTGAGATGAAGGTATGGATCTTGATTTCAAATGAAACTATTAAATGAATACTGGCTTCTACACTTTACAAAGTATCTGGAAAAATGAACGTTTAATAAGGATTTCTGACTGATTATTGTGTGAAAAGCTAAAACAACATGGATTCTAATAAGGCAAAGCTTATTCTTGGCTTTTGCTAATGACTGTTTCACCAGGCCATTTTCTGAAACACTTTGATACTCGAATTGTAAATTTTGAAATTAAGCTCCCAGCATGGTGGAAAGTGCGCAGCTGTGAAGCACTTGCTCTTGTTTCTCTTTTAACATAGATGGATTTTTTTTTTTTTTTTTTTTTGCGTGCATATTCCACCACTTAGAAATCATACAATGAAAAGTGAAAGGTTTCTTGTGTGCACTGTGACTTGGTCAGCGATTTTCCTAGGTTGCAGCAGCACATTTTAAAGTTCTAGCCTTAGATAAAACCAGTTACGTTAGCAGTATCATCATTAGCGGATATTAAAGAGTTGTGTTTTTCTTTGCATTTGTCAACAAGGCCTGCTCATGATCAAATGCAACCTTTAAATGATTTGGCGTCACCCGCTGCCTAGGCCCTTTTTTTTTTTTTTATTGCACTGCTTGCTCTTTTCCCCTGGACGAGCCCCCAATTTTATGTGAAAACTCCACTTTTTGCGCTCATCATTCTTCCAAGCCTTGCACTGCGGTATCGGTGCCTGCTATGCCCCGCTATTGGGTGACAGGCGCAGATAGGTAATAGTTTTGCTTTTGTTTGTCGAGACGGGGTGGTGCACTGTCTAGGTGATAAGAAGCGAGACTCCTGTGCCCTCCAGCGCAGTGATCTCTCTCCTCCGCTCGGGAAAGGCAACAACACACACACACGTACACACACACACACACATGTACACTGAGTGGCTGTTCTGATTGGTCTCCAGGCAAGAGCTCGTGTGCACCTCTCTCGGCTGCAGCTCGTTCACCTTGCCTTCCCTCTGAGACCTGCGCTAGTTTCCAGGCAAATGACACAATTTGATATGCCGTTGGGGTGATTCATGTGGATAATGTTTCTATGTGATCATAAGCTGCTGAAAAAAAAAAGAGATGCTTTCTTTAGTATTTTTTCTTTTACTCATTAAGTCTGACAATAACTAGGATATTGGGAGAGTTTATTGCGAGCGGGCTAAAACTCATTACTTCTTCCGAGACATTCAGAGTACAAAAGAAATGATGTTATGTTGTTGTTGTGGTCCAGGTCCCTGCAGATGTGGTGATTTACAGAGCAGTGATTGGGAGGAGACGTTGCAGCGCGGCCTTGTTCATTTGTGTGGGTTTAGTGAATGTAAGGCAGGCTTATACAGTAAGGACAGTAGCACCGTGGGCCTGCTATTGATTACAACCAAGACGTATGGTATGTTTTATATGTCTTAAAATCTGCAATGTATTACAGTAATGATAGACATTCCCACCCGTCGTTTATATGTCTCCTCGATGCACTGTATTTCTTCTAGGGGCATGTCAGGAGCGCGTCACACAGTTGTTTGGGGCGAGATTTAAGTGAAGACATCCATCTTGTAGTTGTTGACCTACATGTACGGTGAGGCGCGGGGGGCACGCATGTTGGCCATATGGTCAGGTCTTTAAAAACAGTCGCAGGCAGATCGAGTTAACCTAACCTGAAAGGGCTCGACAGATCATATTTAGCACAAAAACTTCCTCTCGTTAGGGAAAAAAAGAGAACAGATCAGGTTTCGACCGAGGTCACGACAAATGGGCTTTTTGTAAAGAATTTGAAAGACGGGTAAATTTCCCAAATTGTAATGCGCTTAAATATAAACAGTACATACGTTTTAGTGAGGTGTGAATAATGCTGTTTCTAAAAGTGATTTCATACAGGATTTTATTATTCATATTTCAGATTTTTTAGGAAAGGTCAGTAATGGGCCACACACAAATTTATTAATCTTGGTGTGGATCCAGATCACTGTTTAGATCCAGGAGGGTTTGAAGGGATTCTGTACCATTTTGAGATACAAATATATTAACTTCACCCTCCACAACAAAAGAAGAACTGATTAGTTTTAGTGCAGCCATTCCCAAAGTCAAGAGTCTCGCTGCCTCCCAACAACAGAATTTCACTCTATTCAAAAGACTGTCATGTTTTTTCCCATAGATTTCTATAAAAAATGTTTTAAAAAACAGTAACACTTTAGAATAACTCACACTATTGAGCATTATTTAAGTATTAGTTTTGAGTTAGTGACTAGTTAACTGATTTTTTACACAACATTACTTCAGTTTAGAGTTATAAACATTATTATTGTTTAATTCTTTAGAAATAGGGTCATGTAAATCAGTGCAAAATTATAAACATCAGGGGTAATTCGGGATCTAAAAACTGTTTATTTATTGTTATTATTGTTAATTACATGTTTACTCATGCTTTGTTACTGCTTCATAGTTGCGAGTTATTCTAAAGTGTTACCAAAAAACAGACTGTTGGCTAAAATAGCTTCAAAGTAGTATTTTAAACAACTATATAAACAAACAACAAACTGCAGTACCTTCGCGGCCCACCAACAGGCCCCGGACTCCACTTTGGGAACCTCTAGTTTTAGTAGATTCTTTACCATTGTGATATATAAGATGTTTTGTGGCTCAATGGAAAGAGCATTTACCCAAGAACTAGAAGATTGTCAAGTCTGAATCCAGGTCTGTGCACTACATCTTTACCATTGCCAGATAGGTCTAGGTCTACACTCTCCATGTGCTTCTAGTTTTGATTTTTCTGCTTTTTATTTGCAATTTTCTATATTTTTGTACAATGACAGACCTTTCTTTGTTCACATCCTTCCTAAAAACCTGCCCAAGACCTTTGCACAGTGCTCTAAATTAACTTAAACATATATTTTCCGTCGCAGAATTATGACCCCTTTCTAAACTACATATGACGTTTATCTCCAACAAGCTGGTGCCAAAAAACACAGCGCGAGCATTAATCTTAAGTTATCCGCGCTGTACCTGATTTGCTTCTTATCAAAGCCTTAATGAGCTTCAATTAAGATTTATTATGCAAATTAACCCTCAGCTGCTCGCGACGGCGGGAGCAGGAGCTATGACAATATTGTGCTAATGGTGTGATCTGTAACAATTACAAAGGTAAACTGGCTCCACACTGCACGCTCTGCCACTCGGCGAGGGGTCACTCTGCCGCGGTGCGTTCATGTGCACGGGAGAGGGTCAGAAAGCTGTGTTGGTGTTAGACATCTGCTGTTTGTATTTTGTTTATTGGCACAAACTTATTATACTCAATGATAGACATGTTCACTGGAAATATAAAAAGCCTGAAGGCCAGCCATCTGAAAAAAACTGTCGCCGCCCCCTTAAATTTCCAAAAATCCCACACGGACCCCCAACAATAGAACTTCCCTCTATTCAAAAGAGTCTTGTTTTCTCCACATACTTTTATAAAAACATTACAAAAACACTGACTGTTGGCTAAAATTTGTTTTGAAGTAATATTTTAAAACAAGATTGTCTTTTTATGTTTTTGTATGTTTTATTTGTGGCTATTGACCAAAACCATGTGTCTGAAATAAAGAATGAATTGAAACTGAAATGGAATTGAAATATAGACAGCTGCTGGGGGCCCCCTGCAGTACCTTCAGGGACCCAAAGGAGGCCTCGGACCTCACTTTGGAACCACTGCATTACAGTATAATGTGATTGGAATCATCTGTGGAAAAAAAACTCCTTAATAGACTTTAATATGACATCCAGGCTTTATAATCAAACATTAGAGAAGTAAATCTCATTGTTGAAAAAAAGCAAAAAATATTACAGGCCGACATTGCTTAAAGTTGAACTCAGAGCTAGAAGTTTAAGGTTAAATTGAGGTTAGGTTTAAAGTCTTAGTATTTTTTGGTTTGACTCTTTAGTAATATAAAAGGAGGAAAGATTGTTGAGTAGCAGCTGTAGAAAACAATCTGGTAACATACTTTTAACTTGGACTGGGTACTGTTAAACGATACTTTTGTGGTATCGAAAGAAAAGTTACAATACTACTGGCATCGAAAAACTGTTGTTTCAATACCTAGTGGGACCTTTATTGTTCCTTTGTATTTATGGATCAAATAAATTACAAACAACAAACTACGGGTTTTAGCTTACAGCTAAGAAATCTGCTCCAGAAATTTATCTTTTTTTCAGTATTGTGTTTTATGATTGTAGAAGATGAATTAGCACACCATAGGTATCAGAAAAAGTATCACTCAGGCATTGATAACCAGGTATCATTTAAGTACTGGTAAAATCTGAAAGGTACCCAGCCCTACTTTTAACCAAATACGGGGTGAAAATTTGTGTTTTTGCGTTAAAATAAGGCCTTACACTATCAACCTTGTGTGACCATGATGTTAAAAGAACAATAGTATTCTGTCCATATATCGTGCTAATGAACCAAAAGTGAACACTGAAGAATTGACACCCCTGACTTTGGACTTGACAGCTCTTAAACAAACGACCGGAGCTGTGCCGCGTGGATCCAGCGCTGGCCCCTCCGGAGGCTGACTGCGGCTAACGGCGGAGCGCTGCCGTACACTCACTCTTCCACTGTATGAAGTTGTGAACCTTGCACCTTGGCTAACTTCATTTAGCGCCGGGCTGATGGCTCGCTGACAGCTTTATAGCCCTCTTGCTTTATGAGTCGTCATGCGGCGCAATTACATAGGACCTAATTTGATGAATCAAGTCAATGTTCTGCCGGCACCGCTGACCTCGACGCCCCCTGCTCTTTCTGTCTCCTCCGCCGCCGCGTGCAGGTCAAACCGAGGCTTTCACACTTTGTACTCTTCACTCAGGACGTGAAAAAGAAAAGAAACTCCCATCATGCACCTCTTTATTATAGCCAATCAAGCCTGTACTGATTTGTAATGAGCAGTTGTTGTGTTGCTTTAAATGCCTTTCAGACAAATGAATCAGCTAATCAGCCACAGTCACATTTCCACACTACACAATGATCACACTGCCTCTTATATGTGTTTATGTTCAGAGTAAATATTATACACAGCCAGCCACGTATCGTAATGTGAGCGCGTTTGACTGCACATTCATAACCGGCACCTAAGGGTCCCATTCAAACCAATGTCTCTCCATGGGGCCACAATAAAGTAATAATAATAATCATACCAGCCGATAATGAATTTCCTTTTGTACTTATGTTTCTTCACTTTTTACACTACAAAAACTTTCTGCTGTTTATCTGTCTGCAGTATTTAAAGGTGCAGTAGGCAGAATTTTAAAATGGTCAGTAAAACAACGAAGAAATAAATAAATAAAATGCGTATACTAACACATAAGTTGAGGCTGTAAGCATACTTTCTCTCAGAGCTACCATGGAACAAGCTTCCCCATAGGTAATTTTGTGGGTCTTTAATAATGTTTAAGCAGGTGCCATCTACAAAAACAAAACAAGTGCTTAATCTATTGTCACAACTTGTTATTTCAGCACAGCCTACCCTATCTTTAGCTGTGTGAATGCTTTGTCAGGCCTATAAGTATAATATACAGTACATATAATAATAATAATAATAATAATAATAAACAGACTGATAATACAGTGAAATTGCTGTATTATCATTACAGCTTTTTGTAAAAGCTTCACAAACTACCCAGCTTTAATTTGGGACATTTTAGTAATACTTATTTAAGTGCTAGTTACAAGATGGCTTGCTCTATTCATTGCCATAACTTTTTTTTTTTTTTTTTTTTTTTTTTACACAGCACCCAAAAATATCTCATCTTTAATCTTCTCACTTCTATGTAAACCATAAGCAAGAACCATTTACAAATTAAAAAAAAAGATTAATTGTCACAATAAATGATGCTTATAACAGCGTCACATAACTATTGCTAACCCTAGCTTTAATTTAGGCTGTGCTTTGTAAGGCTTTATGTTCACAATCTAACTGTTTCAACACTGTACCCCAAAATATTTTCTACCCTTGTTTTAATTTGAAAATCTTTAGTGAGGCTTATTCAAATGCCACTTACTAAAAAACTTGCTTTATAGAAAGGCTTGGACTGTTGTTGTCATAATTCCCATTTTACAAGATATTGCCTACCCCACCTTTAACTTTGTGACTGCGTAGCAAGGTGTAAGCAAGTACCATTCCTTTATTCAAGTGTTTATTTCAACACTGCACCACAAAATGTTGTCTAACCCAGGTTTAATTTTGATAATACTTAGCAAGGCTTAATCAAGTGCCATTTACAAATACATACAAATATTTCCTACTGCAGCTTTAATTTTGTCAAACTCTCAGAAAGACTTGAAAGCTGTTTTTTTTTTATTTAACAATGGCTTTGTTTCATCTGCAGATTATTCTCTCTAACAACATCTTCTCCTGATAAAACACTGATTTGAAAAATAATAAAAAAAAACTCCACTTTGTAATTAGCCGAGCTTTCAAACGCACTACGGCTCATTTGATAATTTCGGCGAGCAGAAAACAAGTTTGAATGTCAAAGTGAATGTGAAGTGACAAGAATAAAGAGTTTGCTTTTACTGCTGACGGGGGGTCCGGCAGATCATGCACCCTATTAAACACATTAACAACAGTAACACATTAACTACCTTCAGCACTGCGGCGATGGCAAAAACACTCCAATTAAGAATAATGAGACAGGAGCACTTTTTTATACATACATACACCGATTCTCTGATGGAGGCAGGTGCACACTTAACGCTGGTAAGTTCATTTTACAATTAGGTTATAAATATTAGATTGAATTCAAGAAAATAGTAACAGTATATCATTCAGTTGCTATTTTGAAGCTACACAAGGCAAAACTCAGGAAAGCAAAACACTAGCAATAAAAGATATTTACAAAGATTAATACCAATGTTTAGTGCAGCTTTTATGAGTCTTTTTATTGTCTTTGCATTATACTTGGACGCCTGTAATGAGCGAACAGTAATTATCTATTGTATGGTTAATCATTGCCACGTTCAATAATGCCTTAAACAGTGTTCATATGCAAGCCTGAGGGAAGCTGTAAACCTGCACAAGAGGTGAAGCATCCCAAAAATGCCTACCCTACCTTTAAATATTAGCTTTATAAATTAGTATTAATATTTCATACTTGTATTTTATGTTTGAACAAATATAAATTATAATTTTGACAAAAGGAACACCTATTTTAAAAAGTACATTTCACACTATAAATGTGAAAATACCAAAATAGAAAATATATGTACAGAGAATAGAGATGCATTTATATAAGGAATGTCCGCATTCAGTGTAAATGTAATGCTATGGTGCAGAAAGGACAGTGATAAAAAATTAATCTTAGTATATTGATAAATATCCATAGTCCAGTGAATGGATAATTTCATCATCAATTTTTCAATCATTATAATTTAGTATCGCAGAAAGTATTTAGTTAGTAGTTTGATTAAAGTCTCTTTCTGTACACTTTAAGCACACACTATTAGTAAAGCAATACTTAATGTAATTATAACTAATTACTCATTATAATTACACATTTTTCAAGAGTAAAACATCAGTAACTTAGTGTTGGAAGTGCTTTATGAATTAATGATTAAGAGTATGTAGTTATATTATTGTATATTTGTGTGATCAAATATGCTTTAAAATGTTATGTTATACAATATTGTTGATAATTGATATCCTTTATTATATTTCACACAATAACATAATAAAAACAAATTTTAATGCCCTAACACAGAAGAGAAGATGATGTTTTCTCTGCACATGCAGTAAGAGAAGTGTTCCTCTGTCGTCTCCTTGTTGCTGCTGCGGCCGCTGCTCGTGTTTGTGTGGCTCTCTGTGCTGAGCTGGTCTGTTGAAACAGCTTAATTGATACTCATTAAACAGCACTGACAGCTTAGGTGTCTGTGATGAATGTGGAATAATTCTGTTGTACTTACAACTTGATTAAGGAGAAGCACACAACATGGCAGTGCTGCAGCCTATGGCCTGCTCTCTGAGCACTCAGGCTCCAGTAAACATTTGTTTGTACCGATCATAAACTCTTCTTACTCTGACACAAACAACCAGATTCTTCAAATATTAATGAGTATTCAGAATTATTATAATGATAAAGAATCAGAGGTGGAAAATGACTACATACTTTTACCTAAGTAATTAACGCAGGGAATATATTTGAAAGAAATTTTTCATTTTCTAAAGTGTCCTTTCAATTTGAAGTAACTTTCCAAAAAAAAAAATCTTACACAGTAGCTTTTTATAAAATCTCTTAATGAGTTCTTTGACCCTGGTGGGAAGGTAGATAATATTATAATGGTAAATTTATAATGTGTAAATGTAATAGCAGTAGTAGTAGTAGTTGTTGTTGTTGTAGTAGTAGTAGGAGTAGGAGTAGGAGTAATAGTAATACTAGTAGTCATAGCATTAGTATTAGTAGTAGTGGTTGCACTAAGTAGTGATAGTAGCAGTAGTCATCTCATCGTAGTAGTAGTGTTAATAGTAGTAGTCATGGTAGCAGTGGCAGTATAGTGTTAGTACTAGCTGTAGTAGTAGTGGTGGTGATGGTAGCATTAATGTTAGTACTGTAGCTGCAGGTACTTTCTACTGATGTAAACTTTACATTCAGTTCTTTTTACTAAATACTTTTACCTTTACTTATTATTTTTACATAACAGTACTTTAACTTGAGTACAGATTGTTAGTACTTTGTCCACCTCTGTAAAGAATGCATATTTGTTTTGTATTGAAGTGTTACACCCAGCAATAATTTTCATACTAAAAATATACTGTAGTGAATATTTTATAGTAGGGTTGTTTATGGTTAATCGTGGAGAGTTAGGGCAAATTAAACATAAAATGAAGCAACTTTTTCCTTAAATATTCAAGCTTATAACTTGTCTATTATGGTTCATGACTTTGAATTTAATAAAGAGCTGTTTTTTATAAATCATATTCAAATTATAAATGGATAATTAATTGTTAACACTACCAATTAATTGATTAAAGAAAACCAAATGTGCATTCCTGGTTTAAAGCTGCAGTTGGCAAAAAATAGGATTCCACCAAAATAGCACTGACAAATCTACACAAGGAGGAGTTCTGTGCCGCTTTTAAAAAGTCCACCAAGATTATGAGTTTCATTACAACTTTTTTTTTTTTTTACAGCTCTTTGTATATTGTCAATGCCTCATGCTTGTACACACACGATTAGCTACCAGTCATTAGCTATTGTACGGCTAATCACTTCCTCTGTCAATAAATCCTTAAAAGAAGCAACAGCCATTTTGTTCCGTCATGTGCAAAAATATAGACACTGAGCCAAGCATTAAAAAAGTGTTTCCTGAAATAAACAGCTTCTCCAAGTACAAACGAGTGATCTAAATGCATACAGTGATAAAAAATAAATAAAAAACTTATATTTGATTTGGTTGCTTTAGAAAGTGTTACACCTAGCAATAAACTTTATCTAAAAATGCGAGTGCTGTTGACTTTTCTTTGTGTTTGCTCAGCCGGAGTGTGGCATTTCCATACAATAATAAAGTCAATGGATGTCAGGCAGATGAAAAATGTGCATCTTGTATTATTTCAGTAAGAAATTAGAGGCAATTGGAATTGGTTCAGAATTGACTGTCTTTGTAATGAGTGTATGACGAATGGCATCGTTTACCAGGAGAAAATGAATGCGGTGGGAAACCAAAAATAATATTCTGCGGCATTTTATAAGCAATGATACTCCGTGACGATGAACTAATTTCTCTAAATAGTGGGATAAAAATGTTGAGGTGCATGGTGAACCGCAGCTGACGCGGAGCAGGGCAGCGGGTCGTAAGGCCACGGACCGGAGTTATCGTAATGAGTCCAGTCTGGGACTTTTTAGGACAGCATTCAGGGAGGAGCGGCACTGAGTCGTATTTACAAAACTGGTAAAGGCAAGGAACAAAGAAAGGTGCATCAATGTAAAAGAAATACATAAAAAAAAGAAGAAAAATCTAAATTAGAAGCATTTAGAGAAGGTCCTGTCTCTCAATTGTTAAAAATATTGTGCCTAGACTTGGACTCAGATTTGAACATCATCTAGTTCTAGGGTAAATGCTCTTTCCATTGACCTGTGCTTGTCTTATATCTCTAATCAGTCTAATCATTTGTTCTTTTAGTAAGTGATAAGAGTGTTCATAGTTAATCGATTAATCAACATTATGGCCATAATCGATTAAAAGAAATACTAAAAATGAATTGTTTACTTTAGGAGAAAAGACAGAGAAGAGTGAAAAATAATTTAAAAAATTATAAAAATATAATAATAATTGTTACATTTACTTATTTTATTGTATATTTTATGTTCAAAATAAACAAAAAAATCTTAAACTCATTATAAATTTACTACAAAGAGGAAAAAAATAACTTCCCTTTGAACCAAGCCAATACACCTAAAAAAATCACCAAACTATAATAAATAAAATACATACAATAATATTCTTGAACAGTTTCACCTCCTTTTTTATGAGTCCCTGAGACACTAGAGATTGTCTTTCATTAGTTTAAGGGGTGTTTGTGGTTATTCGATTAATCTGCATTATGGCCATAATCGATTGAAAGAAATACTGATAATGAATGGTTATGCTGTACAGTAGAGTAAAGGTACTGTACCATTGGAGAGTTAGGGCAAATTTAACATCAAATTAAGCAACTGTTTTCTAAAATATACAAGCCTATATCTTTCTGTCTTTAGTTTTAAAAAAAACATTTTTTTATTATGGTTCATGACTTTGAATATAATAAAGAGCTGTTTTTTATAAACTGTAATGTTAGCTGATGTCAAGCTGGTTGTTAACGGTTAATTGATCATTGTTTGTTAAGAAAAAACAATTAATCGACTCAAGGAAATTAACCAAATGTGCATCCCTAGTGGGTGAAGTTAGTATCTTGAGTCTGGATCTCAAAATGGAACAGAATCTCTTAAAACACTCCTGGATCTTAACAGGGATCATTTTTATCCATGGCTTATAACTACACATGTACTACCACAATAATAACCCTTTAGAAGAAGAATAGTTTTATGATTTATTTGTGTTAATTGATGCATAGAGCCTAGTACAAGACTTTGGACACTGTTCTGGACAAAGACAAGTGTGCATCTAGCTTTGACAGCTCTGTAAAGCCCCCACATATGGACATAAAGTGCATTCAGAGTTCAATTTATGAGTTTTTTTCTCGATTACAGATTTTGTAATCATTGGGAGCCAAAATTGTAATCACGAGTTCCTTAACAAAAATTCTGTATTACCTTTTTGCACGTCTCTCTAAAACTTTTTGTACAGTAGAGTGTTTCCGGGCCTCTGTGCAGCTCCTCACAGTGCGCCCTTCTCTCAGTCGAAACACATGAAACGTGGGGAATTTCCGCCGAGGATGGATTTACAACTTTATCCTCACATGATTAATATGACACAGGGAGGTCTTTGTACAGGAAGCGGCACGTCTAATTATGGCCCAACTGTTTCTGACTGAAAGCAAACACCAGGCCAGAGGCTGCCAGTGGAAATGCTCCGGCACGTCATAAACGCTGCATGTGGCGGTGGGACGCTGTGATGTCAGAGGTCCCGTCCACACCGGCGTCAGAAGTGGTGGGTCAGAGGAGTTTTGTGTGAACAGACAGCATTCAGTGAAACAAGAATAGGTTTGGTTTTGCCTAACTTTAGAGCAGCAGTGTGAGTTCAGTTTCTCTTCTGGCAGTTGTTGTCAGCCAAAGATTTACCTAATTGTCCTTGATAATACAAACAACTTTCAGTCACTATCACGCACACAATTCAAGCTTTGTCTTGTCTCAGCGTGAGGCTCTTACTAATTACTTTTTTACTGGTCATAACGCAGTAGCACTCTAGGCATAACGTAGTGGTAACTGCTTTTGTTATGTGTCTTTGATCAATAAAAATGACTACATATACTTTTACCTTCAGAACTGAAAGGAGATTTAAACTGGGTCCTTTTCAAACATGAACTCAAAGACTTTTTAATGACCTGTTGTTGTATTTATAATGTTTTATTGTCTGTTTGTGTATTGTCAGTGTGTGTATTGTCACTGTTGTGTTAAAAGCCTAACTAGGGACGAGCATTGAGAATTATCCTCTGCTAAAATGTTGTAGTTTTTGACATGAGTTCATGAAACATACTTGTCCAGATCAAATAAATATGCAAAATATGCATTTGGGGAATATTTGTATATGTAAGTAAAAAGACAAAAACATAATATATAACATAATGGTAACACTTTAGTTTAGGCTCTAACTATTAATTTTTGTAGTATGAGCATTACTGGGTAATAGACCCACAAAAAACTTATTAAGATCATAATTTATGTTCACCAACTTCCTCCTGATGAGCAGTAATTATGATTTTATTAAGGGGAATATGTTAGTTAGCTGTTAATTAGTTGTAGATTATGGTCACACACAGTAAGAGATTAATAGGTGCTTTATAATTACAAATTGAGAGCTAATCAGCCACTAGCTAGTATGCTAATTAGCACTTAGTTCATGGTCCCTAAAGTGTTACAATAATAATAATAATAATAATAATAATAATAATAATAATAATAATAATATATTTTAAATTAAAATAAAAAACAAAACAAAATTACTGTAAATTATTTTCATTAAAAAACATTTTAAGAAAAAGTTAACGTTAACTTGGTTGGGAGTTGAGGCAAATTGTATTAAAAGCCTTTATGTATCAATTATATAATGAATAATTAAATGCTGGTATAAAGAGAAAAGTAGTTGTTCTTGGTGTTCAAACAAACAAAGACCATTGAGGGTGGTTTTGGGAACACGGGACAGGAAGTGCAAAAGAAACTGGAGACCCAGGCACTGCAAAAAAAGTAATCATAGCACGCGGAAGTATACTTTAAAATGAATAAAGAATTTAATGCTTAATTTGTTTAAGTGCAAGGCCTTAAAAAGCAAATGATAAATGACACTCACCTGAACTTAACTCATCCTGGTGATAGATTACATTTGTTTGTTGCTACGCATTTGTTAACAGTAAATTACAGTAACTTCTGGATAATGTGAAAAACTACACCTGCTAACAACTGTGCCACTCTGTTGTTGTTGTTGTGGTTGTTGTTGTGTAAACACGTCCACGTTTTCACTGCCTCTCCCGCTGATAGTAGCCAGACTTGAATAAAGCCGTCCATGTTTTCGAGGTTTTTCTCAAACAGACTGCGCTCTCTGTGACCTCCCTCCTGATCACTGCTGTACGTCCTCCTGCTGCGTACAGTCAGGAGCAGATGCAGATCCATCAGCCTCCTCCTCCTCCCCCTCCTCCTGCTCCTCTCACAAGTATCTCAGGGTCTCACCGTCCTCCCACGTTGGCTTGTTCGTCATATATCTCACCGCAGACGTCGGAGAGGTTCCTCGCCGGGCCAAGCCATAAGTCATCCTGTCTATCACCGAGAGACTGTGTGTGTGATTTTCAGCTGTTAGTTGTAAACCAGAGCAGCATTCTTCAGATTAACTGAGTGACAGCGAGGCCTCTAAAAGCAAACTATAAGAGTACAATATGTTACAGTCATATTTTACAGCCTTTAGTGAAACCAGGCCTCGTGTGTGTGAAGTGTAGACAGCTCCGGTTTGCCAGCACAGAATAGTAGTGGTGTCTGATAGGACAATCTGAGGATTTACCTTTTTTTTGTTTTAACTTTTGAATGAAGTATTAGCTCATCTGCCTTTACACACACATGATTTTATTCTTAATCCGTAGGGTTTAATATGACGTTGGCTGATCCTTTGCATCTATAACAGCTTCCTTTCCACAAGGTTTAGGAGTGTTTATGGGAATTTTGTGAGGTCAGTCACTGATGTTAGACGAGAAGGTCTGGCTCACAGTCTTCGCTCTAATTCATCCCAGAGGTGTTCTGTCAGGTTGAGGTCAGGACTCTGTGCAGCCCAGTCAAGTTCTTCCACTCCAAACTCACTCATCCATGTCTTTATGGACCGTGCTTTGTGCCCTGGTGCAGTCATGTTGGAACAGGAATTGTTCTTTTTTCACAAAGCTTCAGCCTAGGTGCTTGATTTTATCCACCTGTGTCCATGGAAGAGATTGGAACACCTGAGTTCAGTTTTTTTTGTGTGGGTGAGTGAATACTTATAGAAATATAGTGTATGACATGTAGTACTTGTAATGTTTAGGGACAGATGAGTAAAATGAGCAGCATTTATATTCGAGGCAGTGATTGGCATATCAGAATAAAATAAGAGATGCTTGTAGACTCTTTTGAATATCTAGCTTGTCCTTTTAATGTGTAAGGCCAGAGAAACAAAGTGTCATGCCATTCAAGTTAGTCTACTTTTTTTTTGACACAGTGATTTGGCAAGTTTTTACCCCTGATGCCCTTCCTGTCACAAACAGACACTGTGACTCAAGTAAGAAGTGTGGGTGAAGTTGTATGTACTGGGTTAGAGCAAGAATCGATCCACCAACCCTCCAGCTCTTGGGCAGCCTGCTTAACCTCCTGCACCACTGTCTCTCTGTACCTAACCAATAACTTGCTATATAAAAGCAGTTGAGCACTGTAGTCTTATCTGAGCGCATACAGGCAACAATAAACATGAATCTTGATAAAAATTGAAATACACACCATTTTTACCATATCACCCCTTCTTCTTTTGTATAAAGTTTACTCTCCATTAGACAATAAACATCAAAAATAGTCCAAAAGTCCGGTGTTTGTTGTTGATATGTAGCTTAGGCTGTAAATCTGTTTTTGTTCTCCAGTGCCAGTGCCATGCAAGTGTCTGTCTCGCTGCAAAAAAAGTCATTGATATAGAGCTAACTGTCAAAATAAGTCGTGTTCAATCCGAAAGCGTTTAAGTTGTCAAGGACACATATTTCCCCCCCCCCCCCCTCCTCCTCCTCCTCCTCCAGGCCCTCATATCCTGACAAACATTGAGTCAGCGATTGTCTGTTGGTATTTTTGGGAGCCTCTATCTAGTGCTCCCCCCCCTCGGGCCACTGGAAACTTGTAGAAAGTGGTCATTTTCTCTGTGTCAGTGGGAGGTCAGAGCGGTGGCAGTCTGCGGCACAGTCCACTGGGAATCCTGTACGGGCCATCTCCCTGTACTTTCAACTGTAAAATCTTCATATACTTCTTCTTTTGCATTGTTTGTGTGGATTTTAGTGCATGATTGGTAAGATCTCACCATGCCACCAAGTATTCTTCCAGCTGAAAAGTGCAAAGTCTGCAATGAAGATAACAGTAGTTAGGATATATTTTCTCGTAATGTCAAAGCTGGTGATTTAAGAATTGTTTTCAAGTCATAACCTAGGTCTTAAATGTGATATTTTGTTTCATTTCTTTGTTGTGTAAGCATTTTTGGATGTGTGTGTGGGGAAAGAGAGTAACTATGTTTTTGTTTGGTTTAAAAATAGTTAAATGTGTTGCTTATTTTATTCTGTATAAAGTGCTTTGTAGCGTATTTTCCAATTTTCAAAAATGGGACATAACAATCTAAAGTACAGTAGCTTACATTTTCAATAGTCTGTAATCACAGCAAAATTACTCTTTCTAGACGCTGTTCCTGACATGACAACTGCCTTTAAAGTGGTTTGTACTAAAACCTTTGCTTGTTATCATGAGCCACATTGGTACAGCCCCAAACAATCTTCTCACTATGTTTTACTTTTATTAATACTTATTAGTACTCAAGATACCGAGGTCCAATAAAGCTGCTTACCTTGTGGCAGAGGAGCAAAGTTACCTGAATATTTGTCTGACATGAGAAAAAAGCAGTGTGTGGACGCGTCATTGGACAGTTTTTATGCACCTGTCTTCTTCTTGCTTAACAGAATAGATATAGACCTAATAAATTAAACTAGAAATAGGGCCTGCAATAAAATAAAAACACACTGGATTATGCCAAGACTAACCAAAGACTTAATCCAGGACAGTAATGAAAATACAGATGAAAAATACTTCACAACATATACTTTTTATACACTTTTGAAATTGTCCTCCATTAGAAATATTTGCTTTTGATCAATAACTCGTAACAGCTAAAACATTGCAGGGTAAACTCTTTCTCGTGATTAAAACAAAGTTAATGCTTGCCAAACTTACGAACATAATTGATGCATACTGGGGAGTGAAAAGAAAAACACTGTTATATTTTTATAGTTATTTTTGGACACTATTTTATTAGGCTTAGGACATTAATAACTGTCATTTGTCAAATCTTAAAGTGAAGCTACCATGTAATCTAAAGCAATTTACTTTGTTTACAGACAGCAGAGTGTAAGGCATTTTAGACATTTAGATTTTACTTTTTAATATTTCTTAAGGTTTGCATACTGTGCATATGTTTCCATTTAGAAAGTAGATACAGTCTGTACAGTGGGTAAAATAAGTATTTAACACAATGCCGTTCAATAATTATCCATACATAGAAACCAAAACAAATAAATTCAGAAGTTAAGTTATGTTATGTGTAATAAAATGGTATGACACAGGGAAAAAGTATTGAACACATGAAAAAAGGGAGGTGAAAGAATCTATCAGTGAACAGAAAGAAACCCTGTCTCTTGTCTGACCGATAAAAAAGTGTCACACAGAAAGCGTCTCGTGGTAAAAGAGCCTTGCTTTAACTCTGTTGTTGCAGAACATACTGATGGCATTAGTCACAGAAGGATTTCTAAACTCCTGAATGTCCCAGTGAGCTCTGTTGGGACGACAGTCTGGAAGTGGAAAGAACGTGATTAAACCGAGTCAGAAATATGTTTGTTGAGAAAAATGCAAGAGTAGCAGAAGTAGCAAAAACTCAAGACAACAGGATCAAGATTTGGGAGTTTTGGGGCCAACACAAAATCTCAGGTTTTCAACAATGAATATTTTTTGTTCACCAACTTACTGTCCATTGTTCAGAAAAAAATCCAATTGTAAAATAGTTTTGTTAAATTCAGTATTTTAAGTTTGTATTATTATCAATATTAATACTTTTTTCTGAACATCCATTGTTGAGAAAAAAGTATTAATATAGATAATAATACAAGTAAGTTGGCTGTAAGATGAGTAAAAAACATAATGATAGTGAGTAAAACTTAAAATTTTAAGTTTTTAGACATATGAACGTCAAATTGAACCAAAAAAAAAAAAAAAAAAAAAAATTAAGTTGACCCCAAAGCTCAAAAATCCTGTTGCCTTGAGTTTTTTTAGTTTTCACTTTTTTTTCTTTTCTTTTTATTTTTTAACAGTGTATTGCTGTATGTTGGACAGGACCTCCCGTTGTAAGCCAGTGTTTCCCAACCAGGGGTACGGGGACCCCCAGGGGTACATGAGCACTTTGCAGGGGGCACTGGGAAGAAGATAATAAGAAATTCTTTACATTCTTTTCATTCTGAAACTTCTAAAAGACAAGCTCAGCATTAATTGAACATTATTTTTTGTTACATAGTTTTAGATCCAAATTATTTTATTTGTTTTATTATGAGTTAAAAAAATGTCTTATTTTTCTTATTTTTATTCATTTTATTCAAATTTATTTTGAACAGAAAATATCTAGTAAAATGTATAGGGGTTAATATTTGTATTCTATACAGGTTTTTATTTTTTTGTTTATTTGTGTTTGAGTTTAAAAGAAAAAAATGCAGGGGAATTAGTATTTACAGTAAAGTAAGTATGAAATATCTTTGCACTAATAAACACAACATATGAGTGAGAGGAGTCCCAAGACATAAAAAGGCTGTGGCCCTCTGCTGTAAGTGTGCCCTGCGCTGGGTATAACCTCATCCCTAAATGTATGAGAGGTCACAGAGGTCACCCACGGGTCACTGGTCCACCCATGGGCCCTGACTCTGCGGGTGCGTGACCTGTGCGTGACCTGTGCGGGACGCTGCGGTGGCTCCGAAACAACAGGAGCGTCACCGCGACTCTGATGT
Organism: Bostrychus sinensis; assembly: GCA_020698575.1. Taxonomy (NCBI): domain Eukaryota; kingdom Metazoa; phylum Chordata; class Actinopteri; order Gobiiformes; family Eleotridae; genus Bostrychus; species Bostrychus sinensis. The sequence goes on from CM036250.1 coordinate 12,020,749, forward strand.
TCACTCGTCTCCATAGAAACAGTGGCTTTGTGCAGCTGTGAACAAAGACTCATCAAAGCGGATTAATCACTGCCATAAAGGTGTGGTTAGTCATACACACGGCTTTTTGTGTTGTAGTGGGATTGTTAGGTGTTTGTGACTGAGCTGCGTTCACACGAAGAAGAAAAGTAGCACAGAACTGTTTTTTTTAATCTATAGTCATCTGTAATATTACGCTGTAAAAAAAAAAAAGTAGCAAAAACTCAAAAACTTAAGGCAACAGGATCCCTCAAAATATTTGAGTTTTGCGGCCAACTCAAAAATAATATATTTTTTGGTTTAATTTAATGTTCATGTCTAAAAACTTTGAATTTTAAGATTTTCTCACTATCATTATTTTTCATTGTTCAGAAAAAGTATTATTCTTGATAATAATACAAACTTAAAATACTGAATTTAACAAAACTATTTTAACTACAACCTTTTCTGAACAATGGCTATTAAGTTGGCTGTAAGATGAGTAAAAAAAAAATAATGATATTGAGTGACATATGAACATTAAATTAGGTGAACAAAAAAATATTAGTTTTTGAAAACTTGAGATTTTGAGTTGACCCAAAACTCAAAAATTTTAGGAGACCCTGTTGCCTTGGGTTTTTGAGTTTTCGCTCCTTTTTTTTTTTTTTTACAGTGTGGTGTAAAGCTGTGTCTAACTGGCCATTGTCCATAGAAAATGCCGCCTTAGGCCCATAGTCGCTGGGATAGGTTCCAGTCCCTCATGACCCCTAATGAATGAATTATATTGGTTTTTAAAAGTAACTCATAAAAGCCTGCAGTGAGTTTAAAAAAAATGTGTAAATACTGTAAACTAATCTGTTCTCCCCAAATCAAACTTAATCTATCCCACATTAAGTCCAATGTAACTTCATACTGACTTTTCTCGATTATTCCCAGATATAAAGCACTGGCCTTTTCATTCACTACATGCAATTTTTCCAAAATGCTTACTAAATAAGGCTTTAATGATACGTTTTTGCGACGATACAATGCATAGTGATTAGAATCGTTTTGATCCAATTCAAGGACGATATTGGCTGAATTAGAATGATACGATTCAGCACCTTCATATCTATACAGCTACTTTTGCCAAAAATCATAAAAGTATACTCTCAACTCCAGCAACGTGGCTGCGGTTGATTATGTCCGGCTGACAGAGGGCGAAACAAAGCTGACTACAATATTTTATTTGATTAAAAACACAAAAATACATCCAAAAACACATATCTGGTTTTATTTTAACAAATGCAAATTTCTAATATTGTTATTTTAGACCCACTTTTATTCTCTGGTTTTTAACTCAGCGTGAATTGTGTGGTCGAGAGTCTTTTATACTGTTTTGTTTTTATTTACTTCACTGTTTTTATTCTTATCTATTGTTATTTTATTGTATTGCTCTTATTTGGTTTGACTGGTTCTTATTATTTTAATGGGAACTAGTGGAGCTAAATAAAGTAATTAATTGTTATTTATAGTTTATGTGCAGCACTTTGGAAACTGTCTTGCTTGTAAAATGTGCTATACAAACAAAGTGGATTTAGATTTGGATATTTCCAATATTATATATTTTCCATGTATATCAATATACACTACCTAGAAAATAATATGATTTAAATACAAGGTAATGCGCATCAGTATAGTTGTAAAAAATCTATACATCCACACCTGTATTGTTATTTGCCTGAAAATTGGTCGCCATAGAATCAATTCGATTTCTAGCGCGGAGCAAACGGACAGCGGAGTTAGCCAATCAGAAAATGGCGGACGTGACGTTAACAAAGCGACAAGAAAGTAAGCAACGCGAAAACATTTTATTTTTATTTTTATAAAGGCTTCTAGTGCTGCAAGCTGCTGTGGTTTTAAAGACTCGATATGTTTGTGGTAATTTAAAAGGGAATTTACCGCTGAATAAAACAAACTCGGCTCCTCAGTGCGCCACCTTGATTGTTGTTGTTGCGGACGCTGCTCGCGAAGAACACGTGACTTAAATAAGCGAATCAAAATGCACGGTACGGTTGGGATTTGAGGAAACCACTGCGGACGGCGTGGTGACCAGACTGATATTTCTCTGTAGAATAATACAGAGACATATCAGTCTGGATTTTCCAGGCAATATTGTTACACCCCTAATATCAATTAATTTCATATTAATGTCATATTCTTCTTTTAAGATTTAAATGTTTTTTTCCATGCTTTGAGATGTTTGCTCTTGCATAAATACATATATATATATATATATATATATATATATATATATATATATATATTTTTTTTTTTTTTTTTTTTTTTTTTTTTGTGTGAATATTTTTTCAGTCCACTAAACTGGAAACACTAGCACAAAAGAAACTGTGTAAAGTTATACTTTTGTGTGGACAGATGTTAAGATTCAACTGTTTATTTTATAGAGTTTCTGAAGGTTTTCATCCTGGCAAGAATTTCCAACAGAGAGTGCATTTCCCAAGCCCTTAAACTCCATTAACATGTTTAGAAAAAGCATTCAGAGACACCTGAGTTACCTGTTGTGTGTTTGAGTTTAGTGTAAACGTGGCCCGAGTGTGACTTGCATGTTCGCCTGTACTTCCTTCGTGCTCAGTGGCAGTCCTGGCAGCGTCCCAGCCCAGAAAGTTCCGGCACTGTCCAGACGCATCCTTGTGGGACCTCATCAGCCCCTGCACTTCCTCCCTCACGCCTCGGGGCATCCATATTCATTTCCGTCTCTGATTTGGGGAAAATGATGAAAGGCTGGCTTTTTTCCCATCTCTTATTTCCTGCCAAGGTTTGCCTGAATTTCAATGTAACACAAATCTGCAAAGACCTACGAGCGCGCTCCCATTTGACCGGTTGTGTGTTCTGTCAGGTTGGAAAAAAACTCAGTCCTGGGGCATTTTTGTGATAACTGTGCACTTGGTGTCGTCACAGGGGGTCTGTACACAGTGAAGTAGGATTAAACTGCTGAAACGACTCTACTAACAGCATACTGTGGACTTGTTTACATGTAGTGCTTTTTTGGACGGTGCTCACAGCTTGATTAAGCCCTTTAACTGGATTTCTCACTCTTAGTTTCCATGCCAGGGAGAGAATTGAACTACTGTGTCCTCAGCGCTCCACTCAGACTAATGTATGCAACACTGAGTGCAGCACTCATGTGGCCTGGTATTTAACAGTGTTCAGGCTTTGTTAAAAAGATGTTAAAACTTGTTGGTGGCATTAAAAGCTGCCAGCAATAGTGGACTGTGGTTTTTAGGCAAGATAACTTTAAAGAATGGCTGTATTTTGATGGTCAATGGAACAACATCTGGACCCTGCACTAGGGCTGCAACTAACAATTATTTTGATAAATATTTTTTCCGTTCATTGATTAATATTTGGATAATGTAGTGTTTTTAAATGAGTGACTAACAAAGACAATAGGTTAAAAACTCTGAACCAGATGAAGCTACAGCTATGGCACTTGAGGGAGTTTGAACAGAGCATATTTACACACACAAAGAACTTTTTTAATCAAAAATACAAACTTTACATTCAGTTTTTCGATTTCTGTAGCTTTATTGCTCTGTCTATGGCAGTGTTTCCCAACCAGGGGTGCGGGGACCACTAGGGGTACACACACACTTTGCAGAGGGTACTTGGAATTATTTCATGATTTATTTCCAAGATTTAAATGAAAGAACTACTGAAACTTATGACAGACAAACTCAAGTGTCTCACTAAAAACATTGTTAGACTATTATATTTTGTTACATGTTTTTTAGGTTTAAAAGCTTGTTTTAGAGGGGAGCTTTTCAAATGACTTTATTTTTATAAGTAGTAAATTTATTATGAGTTTAAGATTAATATTTAGTTTTAATTTTAAAGATTATTTTAATATCAAATATATAGAAAAATAGGTAAATAAAATATGCGTTTATATTGAAATTGTTATTTTTTATTTCTTTTTTCAAGCCAGGCAGAATATTACTTATTTAATTTTGAATTTGAGTGTGACGGAAAATGCTGGAGAAAATGTCTAACTAGCAAAGACAAAGTTTTTTTTATGCCCACTTTTTTTTAAAGGATCATCAACATGACTCGGTTCATGAGCAAAAAAACATCAAGAACCACTGGTCTATGTTAACAACACCTCCTCTTTCAGCAAGTGACACGTTTCAGTCTATAAATACTCTAAACAACAATTAATCGATTACTAAATTAGCTGACGTAATTGTTTTTAATCGTTTGATCAGATTCCATTGCCAAAGATGCTAACTCCAGCCACAAGAGGTCAGTAAAAGGAACAAAGGATTCATTTTTAGTGTCCATTTCAATCACCTTCTGGATCCAGTGGATTTTTTACCTTTGTGAGAGTTAAGGAGCATTGTGGCTCAATGGATAGAGCATTTACCCCTGAACTAGAAGTGTTCCAGTTTGGAGTTAAGTTCTGGGCGCTATCTCTTTACCATTGCAAGACAGGTTTTAGTTTACTCTGTTATCAATTCCTGTATAATTCAACACTCTGCCTGACCCATTCAGTGTTTACAAGCAGTTTAAAAATATCATATCTAATTAAAAATGTCTCTACCGGCAAAAAAAATGCATCAAATGTCACGGCATGTTGGAAAACTTGAAAAAAAATCAGTACTTAGTGTGTTTGTGGGGGTCGCAGTGCAGTAAAATAGGTTAATGCGTTCATATAAAAACCTCTGTAATCTGAAATGACTCAACTTTCACTATTATCCAATTCAACATTTACCCAGAATCCCTTTTGTTCCTCTCACAAGAAGGAATCAGGTTATGAGAGCGAGGTGATATCACCCAGATAAGTGCGCTGTTGGAAATAAACCTGTGATTAAACTTGTGGGTGGGTATTTACTCTTAGCGGAGACGGGAAATGAATCTTAATGAAAATAACAGTCACATACAGTAATAAGCCCACTCTGTAATTACTGCACGTGCTTTGATGATGCCGTATATACTCGGCTCACACATGCGCCTACTTAGCCAGACCTCAGGTAGACTGTCGGCCGCGGTGCAGGGGCGTGGCGCGGCCGGCCCAATGAGGGAGCGGGCTCGGCGTCGCCCCGGCAACCCCAAACACACACAAGTACACAAAGGGAAGGGCCCCGCGGTGAGAGAGGATCTGTCTGTGTCGGTCTGCCCCACAGGCCCACGCTGCTGTAGGAGCACACAGATTATTATTCAGGAAAGCATCATGTTCTCCACTAAATATTAGGTTTTACACTGTAATAACAACTCTTCCTTACTTCAGATGGTATGACAGTAAAACTATGCAGTGGTGGACAAAGTACTCAACTTTATTACTTGAGTAAAAGTATCCTCCTGGTCAAATATTACTCCAATACAAGTAAAAGTTGCTTTCATTTTTCACAGTGTATTTCAAATGAGTGCAGACAAGAACTGTCTACTACATTCAAGCCACAAATTTGCAGCTCCAAAAATATGAATGAAATACATTTTACATCATTTTAGTGAGGAACTTATAAAACCATAACAGATAAGATTGAGCCATACATATTATAAATAAGGCTGGGTTTTATGATCATACTAATCTATTATTTTTAAATTGGTTTATTATAGAATCATCCAAATAATGTTCAAAGCAAAAGTTAAATCACTTCCAGATTGTGTTCAGAGGTTCTTTTTAGTTCCTGAGAGCAAATATGAGTAGTGTTATGTAGTAAATAATTATCTTTAGGTAGGTTTCTTTTTTGCTTTTTTAGAAATGTAATGGAGTAAAAAGTATTATATTTATCTTTTAGATGTAGTGGAGTAAAAGTAGTAAATTACCCCTAAAAATACTACTTAAGTAAAGAACAGATTCTCAAAACTATACATAAGAACAGTACTCAAGTAAATTGACTTTGTTACTGTCCACCTCTGCAACTATGATAAACAGAATATGTTTAAAGTTGCATCCCGCTGTTGTATATTTGTTAACTTATAATGTTATTTATGCAGGGTTTCCCATCTGTTTACACTGACTCTGTGGGGTCAAATCAATACTTTTTCAGGTCCGGGATTTTATTTTTATACATTTATTTTAATTAATTAATATTGACCCAATTCAAAGGCTTATTTTCATATTTTGCATTCTTTATTAATTATGTTTTCTTATAATTTTCCAAAATATTCCCATAAAATACGCATTATATAGCTATTTACTATCTACAATTTAGATATTTAATTTAGTTATTTATAGATACATGTATATATGTATAGCAGCAGTAGTATAAGTTATACGTATTCATGAATAGTGAGTTTAGTTATAGTTCAGTTTTAGACTATGGGGGATAAAATTAGAGTATGGTGGGCAGCAGTGATCTTCTGAATTAATGAGAAGCACTTCTTATATTTGCAGACATTCATTTTCCCTGTGCACTGAATAATTGCCACATTGCTTTGATTTCGCTCTGCACTTTTCTTTGCACATTTTACATTCATGTCTATTGATGCATTTATTTTTAGCTATATTAATGCAAGTTCTTGACTACTTTTTCTCATGTAATTTATATTCTTTGCACTACTGCTTTATTGTTATAACAAAAGCAGTATTCATAGCTTTCTGATAGCAAGTATTTAAAAAAATCCCATGACATGGTTAAGGTTTCGAAATCAAAGAAGCCTGTTTTATGATTTTAATTCATTTGGGCTTTTTTTTTTTTACACCTTTGAGACAGGATGCAATCATAAATCAAAGCCCTTCCCTAAAGTTGACCAAAGGTGCCTTTATATTCTACACATACACGCTAAAAATAATCTGTAAAACTTACAGTAAAACATTTGCAGCTGTGGTAACCAGAATGTTACCGTAAAAAAAAAAAAAAAAAAAAAAAAAAACTGGTGACAATAAAAAAACTTTACTTCCTTTTTCTAATACAGTACCATAAAACAACTTTTTTTTTCATGCAGAAACACTGAGCCATATAGACAAGGCAGAAAAAGTGCTTAGTTTAATATAAAAGTTACAAATTATTACCATTCGGGCAACAACAGCTGCCTTTTTTTTTTACCATAAATGTTAAGTTTAGTTTTTTATTTTCAGTGTAACCAGTTCGCCAAAACTCCCCTTCTCACCTGAATTAACTAAGACAAAGACTCAATATACTTATTTTAGATATGAATATAGTAGAGACATGTACCAACCTGTCCATACCTTTGAGTACATGTCTTAAAGTAATTAAAGTAATATTTAGGGAGTGTTACAAGCTGACAGTGACTAAACTAAACTAATGCGTTTGAATGGGCACACAGCCAATGCAAATTTATATAGACCTACCAACATACAGGACACACGGCCTTCTGAACGGAAAGACTTGATAAATAAACAACCAACAGGAGAAACAAAGCATTCAGATAAATGTCAATGATTGGCAGGACAGCCCGAATGGAAGAGGTTTTAGCCCAACTTCAACAAGAAAGCCAATGGGTCTGGCTGTCCCGGCTGTCGATACACAACATTTCACTGAAAATCTCATTCATATCAAACACTCGCCATATTCCCAGCAGCTGCTCGCTCCCAAAGCTGTGTGAAAACTCTTGATCGTTTTCACCAGTGGAGTTTAAGAGCTCAGAACTTGTACAGTGTGTGTGTGTGTGTGTTTTTTGGCTGCAGATCTGGCCCTCTCTGCACTGACTGAGTGAGTGACTGAGCAGCTGTCTGTCTCCTGAAGCCCTGTACATGCCGGGCCCTGTTGTTGCCGTTTTAATAGTTTTAACTTTTTAGCAGTTTTGTGTAATAGTAGCCAGTCTGCTTCACTTCAGTCCAGTGTGTAGCTGCGTAAACACTAGTTAGGTTTTAGTGGACAATGACTCATCTATTATGTCACTCGTTTATTGTTCTTCTGTCTAGAAAATTTGCAAACGACGCACACAGCTAGTAAACCGTTGAGACTCACTGTTTCAGCTGCGTGTTGTAAGATTGTAATAAATAAAGATCATTTTAGTGTAGGGTAAAGCAGTACTTGTTCTGTTTGGATGCCAGCGATGTAAATGACAATACACAGTGAGAAGAGGGTGTTACTCAGAGGGCAAGCGAAATAAAAACATAATAAAAAAGCGCATTTTGGGAAAGGAATGTTTTGCAAGTGCGCTTTAGTGTTTCCATAAAAATATCAATTGAAATACATAGTGCAAAATGTATTGGAGTACAGGGTCTTACTCAGAAATTACCCAAATGTGTCATGACATAGTTTGTTTGTACCTGCCATAGGACTCAATTTAAAATGATGTACAAAAGAAAATCCCTTTAAAATCCCATTAAAAAATACAAAATTATTTTATATCTGTTAACTGTATACCTTAAACTAATGACTCTAATTTTGGGGGATTTTTTTGTTAATGCTGTATTTATATCTTCGATAAATTCATTCATTCATTCATTCAGATGAAAATAGGCCTGTCTGGCTAAATCTGGCATATTTGCATGATACACTTTAATGTGCTCATGTTAATTAATATACATTGTCCAATTTAAAATAAAATAAAATAATCATTGGCCCACATTGAATCTCAAAATCTTGTGTAACAAAGCAATAAAGTTATCATTCATCATACTGGGACATGGTTAAAAGGAGTTGCTGAAAACCTATCACACTGAATACTGCTGTATATTATCTCAGTACTGCAATACTTTAGACTTTTACTCTAAAACTGCAACTGCAACTTTATGTTTAGAGCACTTAAGAAACAACTAAGTTGACCAAAGTGCTGTACAAGATAAAACAGAAATAAAATCAAACTTAAAATATACACATCCATAAAATAAATAAAAACTTAATAAATACAGTCAGATAAATAAAGTCAACATCTCAGACAGGTGGGTTTTAATAAGAGATTTAGAAACAGGTACAGAGGAGACCTGTCTAATGTGCAAATTCAGATCGTTCCACAGTTTTTGGTGCTGCCACCGCAAAAGCTCGGCCCCCTCTGAGCTTGGGGTTAGTTTTAGGCACAGTCAGGAGGTGCTGGTCAGCCGACCTGAGCCAAATACCAAAAATACTACAGACATCACCTTTATAGCTTTATCTGTCTATTTTAGTTATTGTAGCAATTGTTGAAATTTGCGGAGCCAAGTGGAATGAGTTGTATTAGAAGAGTATGTGCTGTTGTTGGCTCGGTGAAAAGTTTTAACAAATGATATTGCTAACTACAATCTAACCTGCTAGTCTGGCCAGCCACACCTATTTTCTTGATTAATCTCTTACATCTCCTCATTTGACAGCTATTTTCATTTCTGCGCCAGTCAAAACTTATCCCAGTACTGCTTGACTCATACAGTAGCTTTTTTTTTTCATTGTTTGAGCTGGTGTGGGTTTTGTGAATAGGAGACAGGAGTAGCATCCTTTGACCCCCTTTACTTGTTTAGGATTAGTGTAGGCAGAACACACTGTAGTTGACTCTGGGCTGACTGGAGCTGGTGCAAGGAGAAGCACAGTCGTAGACCTGGACTGTAAAGAGGCTGTATAAAGTCTAAGCACTGCTGTGGGACATAATGGTAAGCTAATTGTAAACAGCTGCAGGTGATATCACCCTCAGACCCAGACACAAGAGGGGCCTGATCCCCCACCGGAACATCCCGCCATTTCAACTCCTAAAACTCCTAAATCCAGCATTATCCAGCGAGGAGAATATAAAAGGTCTGCTGCAATAATAAATGATCCCAATTTACTCTGTCCCTGAGTGACGCATGTTTTTTTCCCTGCAGGATCCTACGGGCTTAACCCCTACTGAAAAGCCCATTACTATCAAATGAATGTCAGCAGTTTGCACATGACAAACACGGCTAATTGCACAAAGACTTGAGCCTCAAATGGAACGTGATGGAAATTGTTGTCGCATATTTTTAGTTTGACAAAGTTTGGATTTATTGAAAACACTTTTTGACATTTGTCTGCATCTCTGAAGTTTTAGAAAGCAATTTAAGCTTTGGTACAGACTAATTTGAGAATTGCAAGAAAAGGCGCATGGTGGAAAATACAGAAATAATAACCTTTGGCATTTGTGTGTGTTGGGGAACAGTGTATGTAAAAGCTCATAACATCTTCTTATTTGTGCAAAAACTTGACAAAACTAAACATTTGTGTAAAGATTTTTTCGGCTTCATTGAAAGTAAGCATACAAGGCATAACATTTTGAAACTAAATCATTTTAATACAATTTATAAGTGAAATCAGAAATTGTATTTCCACTTGGTTTGTCCATGCAGGGCTACCATAGATGTTTACAGTAGGTGCTGTAAAAGGGCAGCAGTGTAGGCTGCATTTATACCTCTAGAAATGCCAAAAAACGACTACACACACCACCTTTACAACTTTTTCTTTCTTTTTAAGTTATTGTGAATTATTGATACTAAGAGCCAAGTGGCATAAGTTGGATTTAATTGTATCCAAAGACGTATGTGCTGTACTTGGCTTTGTGTTAACTCATATCCAACGCTATTTCCAATTGAAATTTGATGATAACCTGCTGATCTCGCCTATTTTCTTGATTATCTTTTTGAAATTAGTCTCAAATCCCCATCTTGATAGCAGTGGTGGAATGTAAACGAGTAAAAGTACCTAGTAACTTTACTTAAGTACAATTTTCATGTGTTATTACTTTATTTAAGAAGATTTTTTACTTTTACTTCACTACATTTTAAAGCAAGTATCTGTACTTTTTACTCCACTACATTTATGAGTTGGTTTGAAGTAGTTTTGGTTGAAAATCATGTGTTTTTGTTGTACCCTCATTGTAGACTCACGGTACTTAAATATAAAAGATGCAGTAAAGTAGTACTCCTTTAGAAACATCAGAATAATAAAGACAGAAGACCTCAGAGACAGATTCAGTCTCTTCCACTGCAGCATTTTGTTCATTTCATCTGGAATCAGCAAAATCCCTCACATTTAACACATTCATGAGCTGTCGAGTCTGTGTGAAATACTTTTACTTTTTTACTCACAAGTACATTTAAAAGTAACTACTTCTTCCACCACAGCTTGACAGCCATTTTCGCTTCTGCACCAGTCAAAACTATTTATCCCAATGACGTCAGACTTTATGCAATCACTCATTTAGGATTTTTTTTCTGTTGTTTGAGCTGGTGTGGTTATAGTCCTCTGCTTTTGTCATATACTTAGTTTTTCAGATTGTTTGTATGTCCATCCAGAGGCAGTTCTGTATCCATTGCTTCAAACCCACACTTGACTATATCTTTGTACGGAGTAAAAAAAGACTGATCAGACTGGTTACTTGCATAAACAGACAATTTGTGCAATAATCATTTTGATTTTAACATTTAATGACTCAGAGTTTGTTCAGTGCATCTGTCTGGCGTTGTATTGACATGCCCTTTATTTCACACTCTGCTCTTGTGTATGCAGTCGCAGTAACAGCAGCAGCAGCAGCAGCAGTGCGACTGGGCACCATCTTGTGTCCTGAGCACCAGCGGGGAGGCGCACGCTCGTCTCCACATTTGGGCCCCGTGAGTTATTGAGCCTCTCCCATAAAGGCGCTCTGAATGACAGGGGCATAATTCAGCCTAAAAGTTTGCACTGTCACTGGGACGAGCTAACTGTCTCCCCCTGAATATATGGGCGCAATTTTGGAAATAGGTTTATAGCGATTCTTGGGAGAGGAGGGTGAAGATAGTGATATTACTGACTTTATCGCTGCAGCGGCGAGCACGGCACACCTTTGTATCCTCTGTATCTCTCTATTGCTGCACTGTGAGGCAGCTCGGCTCACATCAGAGGCATTACTGAAGAGAAAAGCCATAGACACAACTCTGAAATGATATCTCCTTATTACTGCTATAGTCTGCTGCATGAGGGTTACATTTGTCTTTTTTACCATTTCAGCCTTATTGTTGCCTCCGTTTTCTAACTGATGAGCGTTGGTGTTGAGTGTTACTGTATCATATGAGTTGTTTTCTTTAATTAGTTTGTTAGTTATACAGGTTTTGTTGGTGCACTTTTCTATTATTTTCTAATGAAACTTTTTTTAAGGACCAATATGTCAAAATGAACCATGATCCTTTTTTCTAGTCTGATCCTTTTGTAGGTCTTCATTTTTACATCCCCCTTTTTGCATCTTTAAAGCACTTATGTTTCTGCTGCGTTCTTATGTGCTATTATAAACTGTGTGCCACTAATTTTACTCTGACGACCCAAATAAAATGTTGGGTAATCCACTTTTGGGTGGCAGCCCAGTGTTTGGGAGTCATTGCTCTAACGCTTTATGTCATATTCAGCATTATGGATTTAGTTAAAGGTCCTATATTATGCTTTTAGTCAGGCTTTTTAAAATAGTTCTCAGACACCTTTGCATTAGTATTTCACTTTTTATAAATTAAAATAATGTATATGTATGGAAAAATGCCTTCTTTTGGGGAGATGTTACTTTGACTTTGCAGAGAATGCTTGGCAACAGTAGGTACTGGACAGAGCATAAAATGGATTTTAGCAACATGACGCTAACACATACATAAATGTGCCAACTGCTCTATTTAGATGGCAATTTGGGTGCTGAAATTATCAGAATGAGTCCGGTGACGGTGTATGGGCTTTAGAAACCAAACGTTTTCCAGCAGAAGGGAGAGCTTTAGCAAACAGGATTACTCAAACCTGTGAATGAAACAAAATACTATTCTGGATATGTTTTTGAGGTGCAAATAACATTATAACATGGCTAAAAGTTGTTTTAGCATAATAGAGGACCTTTAAGATTTCAGCTTGTAGTCTTGGTGAATTGTTTCATCAGTTTTTCATGCAAATGTGTTGTGTTAATAATTGCAGTACAATTTGAAAATGCTGTGATTCTTAGTTATTTTTTGCGGTGGTTGGGGCATAAAAGTCAGGATTTGCAGGAACATTAATCGTCATTCATGAAGCCTCTTACTCAAGTTTATTCTTAAGAAAGAAGTTTTTTTTCTTTCACACTTGGCTTTGTGTGCATTTTTATGACTCTTTGTAGGAATGCACACTCCTCAAGATGTGGTTTAGAAAAATTACACTTTTAAAAATTTTGAGCTCTAAACGGTCCACGGATCACTCAGAAAACCATAAAAGTTTGGGAAATAAATAGTTGCATATGCATCTCAACACATTTTCACCTAGAAATTCTGTATGTAAAATAAATGACTAATGAATGTACTTTAATAATACAAGATATGTTAAGCATTTGTCATGTCAACGCATGTCAAGTCATGTGTCTGTAAACTGCAGCTTTAATCCCAGACAGTTTCTTCTCAGTGTATTTTTAACATGAACAGCTCATTGTCGAGACCCTTTCCTTTCATGTGTCAAGACCCCACCGATCTGAAATACGCCTCCCGGTATAGTGCATCCTATAAATTGATTTTGACCCAAGCTTTTGAACAAAAGGAACACTGTTGCATTGCCATCCCGGGCCGATGCCACTCCCTCTTTGGCTCCCTCTGAATACTGCTCTTTAACAGCAGCATGGCGGCGGCGGTGGTAGGTTGAAAAAGCACCTTGTTTCGTGGCCGAGCAGAGGTGGGCTGAGGCGGGACGGGTTTTCTGTGACTGGCACTGATCAATCACAGCGTGTGGAGGGGGATAATGAAGCGGGTTTATGGGCCGGTAGAAGATCACTGGCCCGGAGCGAGAAGGAGAGGATACAGTAGAGGCCTTAATCGGTGAGGGGTAGGCCATAATGTAATCAGTGTGGCGTTTTCTTCTCCATTCAGCTTGCATCTTGTGTTTTGGCTGAAAATAAAGCGTAGATCTACTAAAACTAGATTGGCATATAGTCAGACTCAGTAGGTTTACATGCATAGCTTAGTCAGACGTTGCTCATTAGCTCAGTTAAGCCGTCTGGGTTTCTGTCTTTGTCTGGGTCAGTATTTAGCCTAAAAAAAAGAAGCTAATGTTACAACAGATGTGTGCGTAGTGCTAAATGCTAATAGGTTTGGCTAATTTACTCTGCAATCCTTGATCCATTTGTGAATATAAACAGTAACACAACGCAAAAGATCACAACAAAGTCAGACATGATGTTATCTAGTGTCTGGAAGAAGTCTGCTATAGACAAAGCTCCAACCTGTTAGCTTTATGTTTGTTTTGTTCTAGGAAGGTAGGCTTTGTTTACTATATTTCTGTTAACAACTATCATTTTTCCTCCTAACCCAGTTGGGAGCTGATGAAACAAGATCATAAAGAGTGAAAGAGCTTTTCCTATTTACTTTTCATTATCTCTTTAATAAGTAATCTTGCTAAGTAGGATCGCTAGTTAGCTGAAGTTAGCCTAGCCAATGTTTGATAAGCTACCTTACTAAGACTCACAGTAACATTAGCTAATGTTCTAGATACAGTATAATATTTGTTTGTGGACAAAATGTTATATTGTTTTTGTCTGATTTTGTCCAATCATTTGGGCTACTTATATCATTTATTTAGTTTTGGAGCCAAACATTTATTATTATGCTGCTCAGCTGTCCTGTGAATGTTTTGTCAGATGAACGTCATATTCTGTCAGTCATTTACTTACTAAATTTATAACCACAGAGTACAGAGACATAATCTGTGCAGAAGGTCACAGAGCACAGTTCAGAGTTAGTTACAGATGTCAGATATTATTTAAGGTAACAGTACAGGCCTTATGTGTCAAAACCATGCTCAGTCAAGACAAAAACTATTTATATTCCCTCCATGTTTCAGTGTCAATATTCTACTCTGCTGAAAACTGTAATCCTTCCCAATAACCACTTACACACACTGCGCCGGTGAAGTCCATAAAATAACTGTATGTGAAAAAATATGAGCGCAGTGAAACCTAAGCGCTCTCAAATAGTTTGAAAGACAAATGAGTAGCAGGGGAGTGAAAAATGCAAAGCAGATGTTTTTCTCACTGTTTTTTTTTTTTTTTTTTTTTAATGGCAGCGAGACATTACTGATGCCATTACACAGACCTTTTATGGCTTTTCTTTAATCCCCTGGCCTGCCGCGGGACACAAACCCCTTGTGGTGCAAAGTAGCCTCTTTACTTCACAGCCACAATTTGAACCCATTTCCAGCTCACTTCCCTAATCTGCCACAGGGCTCTACCTGACTTCCTCTGTAATTATTCTGCTCTCAAATCAAAGGTAAACGGGGCCCTGAATGCACCTCTTAGGTAAACACACACAGATCATCATGTAGGGTGTGTCTGAATGTGTCTTTGAAACAAATACTGCCAAATACTAAATACTTTCAGCTCTTTAGTAGACATTGTCAAATCTAGCTAGCTATCAGTCACTGTGTTTACATGCAGAGCTTAGTCGGATAATGCTCATAGCTCGATTAAGCTGTCTAACCGGATTTATAATTACATTTACATGGATGAGAACATTTCAGACTGCTGTGTTCCCAGGCCTCTGCTCAGGCTAATGCTAATGCTAATGCTGCTTGTGGTCATGTTAAAGAGAAGGCTAATGAGAAGCTAATGGGAAACCTGACTTGTCTGGGGAGCTAAATGCGTTTCTTTAATGCTTTTTAACTGCATGATTTGTTTTACTTAATTGTGTTGTTTTGTGAATCTTTCCTACTGTGGGATCAATAAAGTTTATCATTGTTATGAAAAATGTGTTATAAATAACACTCAGACATCACAAGGTGAAATTGAACACGAAGTAAAAAACAAAATGCTCAACACTCAAACATTATAAGGGATTTTGTTTGTTTCTTGGGCAGCTTAAACAACTAACAAACAAGTTATTTAGTCCTACTCTTGCACCTCTTTGGTCATCTGACATCTGCTTATGTTAAGTCAATAAAAGAATATGCAGACTACTTTGAAAAAACCTGCATCTGTATAATCTTGTCAATTCAAAATTAATCTTTCTCCCTGTTTTTTGATACATTGACATATCTGTTAAACTGTTTGATTGTTTTAGCTTCAATTGTTCACACATTCACGGACTGATTATAAGAAAAAGGTACAGGATGCAACTCTAGTTCTCAGATAATCAGTGCAGTATTTAACATGGCTCTTTTTTTCTTCTGCGGCCTTACAGATTCAAATTATGTATTTTTGGTAACAGTTGGCTTTGTGGATCAAGAAGGTTGCAGACCCTTGCCTTATTATTTAGTATCATGTACCTCTCTAAACCAGTGAATCTTGCTCCTTTTTTTTTTTATGATAAAGTGGTCCTTGGTCTGAAAAAGTTTGAGAAACTAGTGATTCTCAACTGGTCTGACTGTATTCACCTAATTTATCCCCATTTATTTTATTGTGGCCATTTTTTTTTACTAAACTAAATTATTTTACTTTTACTTTAATGCCATCCACACTTTTTTAAAATCAGCTACACCATTTAATGTAACTAAAACAAGATTTAGTCTTGAAATAAGCTTGACATTGATGCTGTATTCCACCTCCCTGCGACCTACTTTTAGGAACTGACCTATTATTTTGTTTTGTTATTTCTTAACATGTGCTACTTTGTGCTGAATCTTGAGCATGTTCGAAGCATTGTACTACTACTACTACCACTTATAAATATCCATAGTTTTCTAATATTATAGTCCAAACTTCAGGGATTAAGAAAAAATACATTTACTGCCATCAATTGAAGATTTTCCATGTCATTTAAAGTGCAATAATTTCAGTTTCTCCTCTTGCCTGCTGTAGCCTCACTGACTGATAACACGATCCTCTTACTAACTTTTAACTTCAGCTATTACACCATAGTTTTTTTTTTAGATTGAGATAGATTTACATGTGACGCAGTGTTGGCTGTCTGCTGCATACATCAGGACCGGCCCGTGTAAAGCTCCCAGGACCACTTAGAGGGGTGCTCTTAGGGGCCCGCGATGAGGAGGAGATGAACTGCGTGGGTCGGTCCCAGAGTCCGACCGACAGTATATCAGCTGCATGGGCGTGTATGTGAGCGCTGCACTCATAAATATCCCCCCCCACCCCCTCCGCCCGCACTACCCCCCCTAAAGGGCCTCTGTGATGGTGATGGCGAAAGGATGTCCCTGTCTGGGTGATTGAGTGCTGCTGGTTGCTGGCCCTGGGCACATCCCCACGCTTTGGGCCGTAGGAGGAGGAGGGGGTTGGGTGTGTGTGTGTGCGTGTGTGTGTGGCAGGGGTCCGACCGCTGAGCAGGAGCCTGGGGGGACTAGCCCGAAGGCGGACAGCCGTTCAGCTTCTGTCCCTCTCACCACAACGCCGGGCTGTGTCACACTGTTGGAGCATTTCACTTAAACGTTTAAATTAATCATGTCCTGAAAATGGGGGTAATGGGAGACAGGGTTATGTTTTGGAAAGCAAAAACAGGTCATTTAGAGAGAGTTTAGAGGCACAATTAACATGAAAAGGGGATATCACACTGTTAGAGCTTAAGAAGTAATTATGACTATAAACTGTAAATGGAAAAAAGGAAAAGCGTAAAAAGAAATCTTGCTCCTAAAACTGATTTAAAAAGGGCTCAATTGAAAAATTGTGACCGATCAATCTCTTTGACATAGCAATACCATAGACAAATTATACTAAGAATAATTTTGTCTGCTTTCACGCTGTTAAAGTAAAAAAAAAAAAAAATCTTTCTGGACCTAGAGCTGCTGTATTGTCATGTGATTTATGTCTGCCTGGACTTTGATTGGTCGGAATAACTTTCAGTCATCCATTTTGATGTAAAAATGTGACAAATGGTTGATTAATTTCTACCTTTATCTTTCTCAATGGAAAAAAATTACTAAATTGTCCATTTTTAGTAACATAATTCAGTTTTAAAGGGTCTGCATTGCGTATGTGTACACATAAATTCTCGTGAAAGGATCGAGTGGAAAACTATTCTTCACCTAATGCATAAAAATGAATTAGTCTGCCACCTGAAGCAACTGGGTGGATTCAGAAAACAAAAACACTGCTTAAAGCCTGCCCCCTTTGTGTTACAGTTGGTCTAGCAAGATTTCGTTAACGCAGAGGAACCATTTTCCCACTGCAACATGAATGATTATGTTGTGCTATTACTTAGTGCTGTTCTGCTCATGACTCCCCCTGCTGGTTGAATAAAAAGGCACCCATTATGTCAGTTTTGTTGCTATCTCTCTACTGCATAATCATTTTTCAAACTCTGCTTTCTAGTAATAGAATATTTGGATTGTGACCAGGCACCTTTCAAAAATATTTTACAGTAGAATATAGCCTCTTAATCTCCAGCATGTACTCCTTAATTTACGGTGTGCTGTGCGTTTAAGGGTAGTACTGGTCTTATCTGAACTTGGCCCTGATCTGTCTGTGTCTTTGTCACTCTCCGTCACCGAGAATCTGCAATAATCAAGGCACAGTAATTAGCCTCACTCGCTGCATTGTAATTGAGGGCACGAGAAGGTTGCTCATTCTGTATTTTTTCCACTGTTTGATAATTGCAGACTTTGGCTTGCCCTTTCCTTTTCATTTTTTGCGATGCTCCTATAAGCCGTTCCCATCGATGCGGCGGTTATGTGAATGCGGTGGCTCTTGTGCCTTTCATCAGTCATCAGGCACGAGGGGAGAGTTCATTGTGGAGAGCCACTGTCTTTTCCCTTTTTGGGTTTGAGCTCTGTCAGCCGTCCCACTGCCTCCACATGAGAGCCTTGACACTGTCCAGGTCCGTCCTACTTGGCAAAGGGGAGAGCTGCACAGAAAGGCAGAGTTTATTTCCTGTTCTTGTGAATCATATATCAGTACAATTCCCCTCTGTGCTGTTTGGCAACGGCAGAATGACGGGTGTCATTTATCATACGGACTGAGAGAGGCTGTGGGAAAAGGGATTTGGATTCTTCTGGCACTGTGTGGACTCTCCTTAGTGGTGAATCATTAAACGGAGGAGTTTTTCAACAGGGATATGAGGAACTCCTTACGCGGGTGCTTTGTTCCCCTGCCACTCTGCCTGGATGGCTGGCTCAATCATTAAACGTCTCAAAAATAAGATTTAGCCGTTTTATAGAAATCGTGCAGGGACGTGGCATTTCACTTGTAATTGGGGATTTTGTCCTGCTGAATCCATTAAGTCACTCCTCAGTCTCTGGTTTGATGTGCGCTCCCTGGTCATGCTTTGCAAGAATTAAATTTAAGCTAATTTGAATTTACAAATTTGATTAGCACTGCATTTGTCAGCTTCTTGTTGTGTGGCTAAGTGATGACATTTTCATCTTCACCATACAGTTATTTTCCACTCTTCTCGCTGCTCTTGACTGGTATTTAAGATTGTGCTTTATAAACATTTTGTGTTCCTTTGGATTTCTCTTTTCACTTGTCAGCCGTGGTTACTCTTTCCCACATTTTGAGTGGGGTGATCAAAGAAAATGACTTTTGATAGGCTGTCACCAGCTCTTCAGCCGCACTGGCAGAAATAAACGTGTCAAGCTTTAACTTATCCTCAGAAAAACATACTCCTAACCCCTGCTGCTCTAATTGAGTGTAACTCCCAGAAACCTGTGAACACACATGCAAAACAGGAGCAGATCATAAATCAGCCTTCTATAGACAGCGCTGCCCCTCGCCCCCCACGGCCCTCCCCAAAGAGCTCCTGGCAGCCAACCAACTCTCCCTTCATCTCCCTCTGTAGCACCACCTCCACTTGAGTGGCTCCTTTATGTGGAAGTTAGTTGAAGTCCTCTTCAAATGCATGGTGTCAATATGGGACGGTATATGGAAATAAGGAGCCGGTGTGTTCCGGCTGTCAGCAACTGTTAGCTGTCTCTCATGTGAAGATCACAAAGTTAAATGTGCTGTCAGCAAGTCCTCAGATAGAAATAGATGGGTTGAGGTTAGCCCGAGAAACACGGCACCCCCTGCTGCCCAGTAGGACACACATCCATCAGATACAAATCACATGTGGAGGTGTAATCAAGCACATTTTCAGTTTTCAAGGTGTTGGGTAAAGCTACAAAACATAAACACTTAGTAGATTTTCTTTGCATTGTGGGAAATTTCTCTAGACAATGATCAAGACTTGTAGAAAGAAATGTAGTATCAATATTGTCACATTGGGACAGTCACACTGGTTAAACATCAGCTCAGCATCATGAAAATAATATTATGCCAACATGTGTCACATACACATGAACACAAATGTTCTGTAGATTTCATTAGAATTGGGTTGATTTATGTAAATTGGTTTTATTAGAAGTTGGCCAGCACAAAAATAAAACAAAACATGTAGAATAACTAATAACAATAACTCTCTTTGATTACTGTAACATTATAATAATCTACAGTATTTAAAGCACCTCCTTGTTTTCTGTAATCATACTATAATTGATGACTCTAAAAATCACATATTTACCTTTCCAAGTACTATTTTATTATAGTGCATAGGTCTATTATATATTTTTTCTATAGTTTACAGAGCTGTTGATAATGTCCTTAGATTTGGGCCTTTCGAGTCCTAGCAGTGAAAATACATGCTGCGAATGAGGCTTAATTTCACATTTTTAGTTAATTGGTTTTGGATCATCCCAGAGCCTGCATACCACCAGTGAGACCTGTAGCACAGTTTGAGAACCACTGCACTACAGGAAACAGTATTTACTCTTCTGTTTACAGTGGAATATCAGTGCATTCTCTGCTCTAGTCTTCAGCGCAGACAAGACAATATAGACTGACCCTCTTCTTGTCTGTGTGAGCTGGAAGTGCGTGACCTCTCCCATGCGGCCTGAGAGTCCCAGGCCAGTCTCTCTGACATGTAAGCCTGCCACTGCCCGCTTCAGAACAGTGTAGTGCCCCTGAGGAAAATGAAAACATTTGGTTGTTGCCAGACCTGCTCACGTCTCGGCCCGGGCCACATGAGCTGGCAGGTGACGCGTGTACCGAGGAGATCCGCAGACCGCAGCTCTGCCCTACTTTCTTCTCTTTCCACTCAGGCCACAACCCACAAACTCACAGCACTCACTGGCAAAGGCTGACCCCCATCCAGGTGAAATTCAGCCTGTGCCACTTCAAGCTTCTCACACAGATCCCACACTGCGGCTTGTTTCTGTCCTTTGTAGGTCACTAGTGTTGAGGGTCCACTCCCGAGATTACTGGGATCATCCAGACTTTTGTTGTAAGAAATTAGGCTTGACATTGTGCTGCTGTCTAATATTATCAAATGCAATTATGGCACATACTGCATTTTGGTCTCCATGGAGAACAATGGCAGCAATTAAACACATTAGGGAAATGTTAATTAAGTTAACTTCTTCTTCTACTCAGTCATTATTATTTAAAATGTTTTTACTTTTAACCCTTTTAACATTCTCTACTTTAAAGGAAAAAGGGGTCACGGCACCGCTTTCCACCCCCGGGGCAGTTCAGCTTCCATCATAAAATGTATTGTTTATGGCCCGCTAGTACCATCAAAGAGCATTTTAGTAGCTTTGTCAGTACAAAAAGATGAAAGAGTATGTTGTTATTGTTTGTTATTGCCATTGAAAGAGATGCATGTCACTCAGCATACATTTATAGAACTTGTGTAGTGCCTAATTCATATCCGTAATCAGTGGGTGTGGTAAAATCGACTTATTCTCACCTGGTCACACATTTTTATAAATGTGTAAAATAAACCATTTATTCATTTTCCCCCACTGATCCTACTTAGAGCATGAGGCGGGCCACACCCTGGATGGTTGCAAGGCTATCAATTAGAGAGAGACATACTCTACATTACGCAACTAGACAACAACACAACAAGCATTATACAGAAAGGTTAGAAGTGTTTGGACGGTGGAAGGGAGCCAGAAGCTTGTTCCATAAAAAGTAGTAAATACAGACATAATAAAACAATAATATTATTGATATAGCCTGTGGTCAGAGAAATGTAAATCACTCTAAATGGCTTTAGAATATTAGTAGCTAGAATAAAATGGTTTATTTAGATGCATTTAAAGTTGTTTTGTCTCTGTTTGAGTGCATATACTTACTTTTGTTGCCTTATATGATTTTTGAGCGACATTGGCACTTCATGAATCAATAAAAATATATTTGAATATAAAAGAGAAATAACTATGTGCTCTGTAGTGTTGTTTGTAACCCGGTGATGTCCTCCAGTAGAGGTTCTGCAGGATCTCACTGCAGTTCAATGGGTTATTAAATCAGAGAGAATAACAGGCCAACTTCTGGCCATTCTGGTGATTGATGAGCCAAGCTTTATTTGCTGAGGCGGTGTGTTTGTTCCTGTGTAATTGTCTACCAGATGGCTAAGCTAACTGTTCTTAAATGCCTTCAGACCTGCAGGGGTCCAGGCCCTTAACATTTCCTTCCTAATGACACTGTGCCTCCAAATATCTTATACTGTTTCTCCTTTACTTTTCTGATGTTTAAATGTGCAGAACTGAAATGGTTTAGCAGAGCATTTAGTCCAAATTATTTCCTGTTTTTAATTTGTTCTGAGTAGATGTTGTTGTGGAAATGAGCCCACTTGAATGTGAAAGGGTGATGAGGATAAGAGGAGGGGGATGGTGGAGAGGGGAGCAAGCCGTACCTGTGAGGAGTCAGATTGGAGCAGAAAATGGATCTAGGTGGCAGTGCGAGTCATCAATCACAGCCCCTCAAGGGGAGCTGCGGCTAAAGCTGCTCTGAAGTGCTATCTGTCAGCTGGCGCGCTCCAGCCGGGGGACCGGAGCGGGGCTGTATCGCCACCCATCAGCTCCTCGTCAGCACACAACTGCCATGTAAACATGTGCAGGTGCGGCTGGGCTCACCCCGGGCTTAGGTCACACCATACTCCTATACACCGCACAATATGGGGCTTCATATCAGGTTTTAGTTTTTAGCTGCGCTTTGCCCATTTTTACTCAGTAGACCTGTTTATATTCATATGTTAGCTTTGTGGGATGTTCCTGTCTTTTTTACCTTGTCTATCTTGTCCCTACCTTGTCCCTAAAAGCTGTGGTGCAGGTAAGAGTCATACAAAGTCAATGTTAAATGTATACAGGAAAGCTCTTTTTGACCAACGTTGCCACTTTTAAATCAAGTATCCATTCACCCATTCACTCTGCACTAACTCATTTATACTCCAATGTATGCAGACACTGGAGGCAAAAGGGGTTCAGTGCCTTTCCAAAGGACTGTTTGACTAAGTAAAAGGAAAAAGCTGAGATCAAACCTACAACCTTACAGTTTATGGGTGACTCACTGCCCCCTCAGCTATTTTCACTCCCAGGGGCATCAGAGAAGTGATATGTGTAGAAAAGGTATATCTTTTTAGTTTCATTTCCACTTTCCATTTCCATTTTTTTTTTTTGTTGCACTTTTGTTACACCATCGGCCATCAAACTTTTAGGCCAATTTTTGGTCAGACACATGTCCGGGCAACCGTGTGACTGAAGGACCCCAGCTTCCCCAACAATCTGGTAGCAGTTTGGACTCTTACTCTGCAGTTGATAGGAAGCATCCAAAATCGCTTTATCTCAGCCTGAAAAGCCCAAAATGACTATAAAAAGATTTTGGTTGTTTCTCCGGCATAGAACCTTATAGAACAAAATCCAAATGCATTCTGTAGCTCTCCCCAAGCTCTACCTGCACAGCAAGATTGATTGAGATTGCCTTATTGGTTTTCTCAAAAAACTCATCTTTAACTACTCTTACTGCCCAGTTTGTTTGTGTTTTATTAAGCATTACTAAAAGAAATGGCTATATTATATTCTCTTTAATTTCTTTCGGCCATCGGCTGGTCTGAATTTTAAAAATCTTTAACTGCATTGGCCTCATCTTTTCAATGCCTGGACTCAATTTAAAGGGAAAAGTGGCACAACTTTTTGGTAGTGACGAACTCTATGCCAGAAAGCGTTCACTTTTAGACATGTAAATAGTCCTATAAATTAGTAAACAGCTACCTGCTCAACAATCTTAGTACAGACTTTAAAAACTGCTTTTTGTCTGTCTACATATGTCTGGAGTTAAAAAAAAACAAACAAACTTCAGTTTGAAAGACATGTAAAAAATCCCTGTTTTGCAGCCTGAAAACTCACTGTGGACAAGGGGCACGATGAATATGCACATAGAGCCAAGGCCTAAGGAGCACACAATGGTGACTGAGACCTGATACTGGTGAGAAATTCCCACCAATGTCCCGGGAAGGAGTATAAAAGAGGCTAAATTTAGCTCTGTTGTCGCTGCGAGAAGATCACTGACATCGTGTTATAAAATTCTAGGAAGAAATGCTCTAAAAAAGAGTGGGAACGGTATTTTGATTGTTTCGACGTTGGGTGGTTTACTGTCATTTAAAAGTGCGTGTAGTGTTTCTGCTTCCCTCGGATAAAGCCACCAAGTGCTTCTCAGCCCGATGTGGCGTTGTGCTGTCGATACCTCTCAAGATGGATAGTTGTTCTGCATGCTTATTGATCCGGCACAGGCCAGAGATATAAGTATCATTTGTCATTTCTGGAATTATTTGGAGTCCTAGTTAAAACCCAGAGTACAGGAGTGGAAGGAGGGGGGCACGCGCGATGGTCCTCTGCCTGCAGGGGGGGGGGTGAGAGTTGTCCGGGGTTTGATGAATGACTGCACGGGTTTTTGGTTTTTACTGCGAGCGTCGAGGCCCTTTAGCTGCTATTTGCTTTCACCATGGTCCAACAAAAACAATGCGATGGGTCCGGGGTCTGAGCAGCATCGTCCTGTCATGTAGGAAGCGCAGCGAGCAGGGTGGTCCGGGACAGTGGAGTCAGTCAGGGGGGACAGGGGAGCACCTCCAGAATGGCCCAGTGGGGTAGAAATAGGGAATGCAAAACATGAAAAAACAGTACACAAGACAGATAGAACTATATATACTAGGATACTGCAATAATGATATGAGCTCTGATGTTTTAGTGCCCCTTTGGCAGGAAAAATGTTTATTGATTTTGTAAAGAAAATGTAAGGAAATACAAAACTGACTTACAGTAGTCAAAGCCTGGGTTAAAGCATTAATTTAAAAAAGGCATCAGGAATAAACCAGGTCTAAACTAGGACTGAAACCAAAGACTAATCCAGGACAAAATGTTGGACTAAAAGAGAAGCACTCAAAGACCACTGACCTCCACTGAGGCAATGGCTCTGTCTCGCAATAGGATAGTATAATAGTAGAGTGTCTACACCTTGACCTGAACCAGGGACTCTTTAGTTCAGGGGTACATTCTCCATCTACTGAACCACAAAGCCCTTTTATCTGACAATGATAAATATATCCTAGATCCTGATGGTGATCCAGACACAAAACAAAAAGGAATCATTGTTTCTTTAGTGCCCTCTTGTGGCTGCAGTCTTCTGGATGACACAGAGCCCTTTAAATATCTAGGCGCTGCTTTGGATAAATTATTGACCTTGCCTGAAAGAATATTAAAATCCGATAAAACTTAATAAGACTAATTTACAAGCAAACAACCCTTTTTTGTTTTGGATGCCCCACAATTTCATTTTCAGACTTACTTTATTTAAGACTGGACTTGATATTGGTGAGGTTTCATTATTAATAAAGTTAGTAGTATACAGTATTATGCAGCCATATTTCAGTGGTGGCCCTGCTGCTGGGCTCTCAAACACATGCTTTGAATCTGAATATTAAACAGTTAGAAACCACTGAACACATTTCTCTTGTTTATCATTTTCCAAGGACGTCCAGGGTGCAGTTTGGTGACGGTAGCTCTCTCTGTATTCCTGTCACTTTGATTCTGTTCTGCTTTGGGCACGTGGCCAGGAGCCGAGCTGGCTTCATTACGGTATGGATCATCTTTTAAGACCGTTTAGGATCAACGAGAACTATTGCCTGTTAATGACTGCGACTCTGAAGTTCATTATGCTCAGGCTCTTTTGATTCATTTTGCTGAATAGTCAGTTATCAAAGCATTTGGCCTCACTGCTGGAGTTAAAGGTGCGCGCTGTAAAATGGAACCAGTCCGTCAGAATTATGTTTTTAATGCTGTATAATTGTTAACACTCTTTTCATTTATACATACCTTATCTTTCTGCTTACACAGCTGCGCAGAAAAGACAAACTGAGCACTACTAGCAAGGAAACACACTAATATTTCCTTCACAGCACACATCTTAGAAGTTTTAGAGCATCGTTCCTCAACTCAGTTTGACCCAAAGATTTTCCATTTTTAGTTTAGAGGGACAGCAGTAGCTCAGTCAGTATAGACTTTTGGCCACTAACCCAAAGGTTTGCAGTTAGATCTCCACTGCAGGCATTTTGTACTGTCATTGTATCCTTGGGCAAGACATCCACATTGCCGACTCCAGTCATAAAATGTGGATTGTAAATGGAATTTGTTTATAAGTACAATTACCATCAAACCTGGGTATAGAATAGTGTAGACTCCCGTAGCTCTAAAATGTAGTGTGAGGTATGGACAAACTGAGCGATGCAGGATGAGAAGCATGTCCATGTTTTATATGATGCATGTAGACTATTTATGAACTAAAAGTAATTTTGATCTCATTCATTCGGCGGCAGTAGCTCAGTTGGTGGAGCCGTTCACCCACTAACATGAAAAGCGCTTTATAAAAGTATTTACCATTTAGTTACCATTTTACTAACTTCAGCAAAGCAGGAAGTTAGTTGCAATGTGTAATGTGTCCACTAGTGGCCACCGAGAAGTACATACTGGACCTTTAATGATTTTATAGCTTGTATTTCTTCTGTCTAAACATCTGTACTAAAAGTAACATGGCAGCTCTCAGTTGGTGAAGTGGTTAGTTCTTCTGCCTTTTGTGTTAGTGATGTGCCAAACTCAGAGCCGAAAAAATGGAGAGGGTTGCATCAAGAAGGGCATCAATATACAAAACTGCAAATACCCATGTGATTTATCTGCTGTGGTGACCCCTGAAAGGAAGGGAGCAGCCAAAAAGGGACTTTACAGAGACTGTGGGTGTCATAATCTGATAAATGTAATCCATACTTAATTCGTAAAGTGACCAGTCATTGATCATTAAATAAAGTCATACATATTCCATGAAAAAGAAAAAAAAAAAAAACACATCACGACTTGGTATACCTTGAAAACACTTCATAAATTTAGCTCCTGGATTCTACCTGCTCTAGCTCTAACACATTATATAACACATTTTTGCTCACAAAAAAAATAGTTTTGTTATTTTTTGATTTGAAAGTGCGACTTCAAAGTTGTTGCAGAGCGTTGGGTGACGGGAAAAAGTGTTAAGAGAAACATGTTTAACCGCAACAAAAGAAGAAGGAAGAGGAAAAGTCAGACACATGAATGACAAGTAATTATTTCTCTTGTCCATCAAACGCTGTTTTGATGCAAGGATGCGATCAAACATGATATGAGCAACTCCGAGCCTTCAAATGAAAATCGCAACCTGTGCTGTTGTGCTACCGCTGCGTGAATTGTTGAAATAAATAAAAAAAAATACATAGGAATAGTGTGCGGTCAGTGCGGACCGTTTGCCCGACCACAGCTATGACCATTGTGTGTTCATTTCCATTTGGACTTGCCAAAATGTCGTCTCGCAGCAGGAGAGGACTGGAGGCAGAGAGGCAGAGCTTTGTGAGTCTTTGTCACAGAAAAGTCCCTCCATATGTGGTTGACTGAGTGCCCCTGGTCTCATGAGTCACACACAAGATCTAAAATCATATCTGTGCAATGTTTCTCTGTGCACTGATATCTGACAAAATAATATGGACATTAAGAATAAAATTAGGATTGCAGCAACATTGAGGCTTTTTATTTTTATTCTAAGAAATCAGATGTTTTTATTTTAGAAGGCCACTCCTGAGTACTTTTTTGAGTCCTACAGCTACGTGAATAACTACAGCTGCTACTCTTAATACTACTATCTCCAGGAGAACTACTGCTGATACTATGAATACTACCAATGCTGCGATGGCATTTTAATAAACTTTGGTTAAGGTGTAGGAAAGATACAAGCGTGTTGGCTCAATATAAAAAAAAAGTATGCAACTTGATTCTTAAACATAATTTATCTAGTGTATACACTTCTCTGGACACACACAAGTCTCCCCAAAAGCTCATAGATTGTTTCATAAAAGGATTTCCTGTTTCTTGGACAGGATTAGTCAGGGCAGAGCACCCGAAGACTCAACTCTTGCAAAACGTTCCCAAATAAACCTTATGGATATGGCAATAATTAAAATCATTAGTCTGAGTCGCTCCTTCTGCCTGAGGTATTAGTGGACACTTTTCTCCATTTTGTCTTGGAGAGGACAGACAACAGCAGCCCTGGTTAGTCCCTCTGGAGAAGTAGTGCACGAGTTGATATCTTGTGCACTGCCCCCACCTCGCACTCACTAATGTCTTTGGTCGAACTTGAACAAACAGCCTGTGCGTGTCGGACACTGGAGACAGATGTTTAGGATTACTTTCAGCTCATTGCTCTATTGTGTGCACTTTGAGAGAGCACAGCTGAGGTGGAATGCCACTCAGCCCCATACAGTATATGTGTGTGTGTTTATATATATATGTATGTGTGTGTGTGTGTGTGTTACAGGGCCGCTACTGCTTATTACTGTGCCATCTGCACTCCTGACCCTGCACTGCTCTCTTATGTGACCAACTTCACACAGTTTTTCTATACATTTAGTCTGTGTATGATCAGATGCATGTAAATGGTTCAGAAAAAGATAAATAACACATAACAAAGAGGAGACTGAAACAGATTGTATGTAATGGCATCACACAATCACAGTTAACAAAATATGATTACAGATATTCATAACATTAACAACATATAGCAGTCAAACTACAGTTACAAGGGTGAACCATTGTGTTTAAAGCTTAACTTATTATTTTTTACTTTCTTGTTTCTTTGCTGTTTTTGTTGCATTTTTCTCTATGGAGCTCCCCTACCTTTCAAAGTAAATACTCACAGTTAACTCGTAGTCCGGTTGACTCATTTTCTCCTCCTCCTATCCATACAAAGTTTTTCTACCTTTTGGTTGCTTTACCATAATGAAAATCTAAGAAATAAAGCCCTCGCTGGTTTGTTGTTATAGCTAACCGGGACGTGATGCTTTCTCGCGAGACTTCAGGAACACCGGTTCAGTGCTCCCATTCATGCAAGACTGGTTTTTCCCCAGGAGGAGGGGCAGGTGGCTTTCATCAGCCTGCAACAACACATTCAATGCATTACACAAACTTCAAAACTGTTTATTTAGGTTAAAAAAGCTGCATTGTTAGATGTAGGGGTGGGACGAGGTCAACATTCACAAGATTCTCGTGAAGATAAAAATCTGTCCCGTTGCTCTTTTTGCATTTTTTTTTTTTTTTTTTTTTTTACAGGGGAGAAACAAGTTAGTTGAGTTTGTGGCATAACATTTGGCTGTATATATCTTCTCCTATTGCAAATAATTCATGATTCAAACAATAGAAGTAAATACCGTTCATTACAAGCAGGTTTTTAAAAATGCATCTAAATAGTTTTGCATTTTATTTAAATTACATTTTTAATTTATGTAATTTCAACAGTGTTAAAATCTCATCTTATTCTTGTTAACCCAGTCTCGTGTCTTATCTCCTCTCATTGGATTTGTCACACCTCTAATGAGATGCATCTTCAGTATTATTGTGGCTTTGTTTAGGAAGAGAACGTAAGGTTGTCAACATATGTTTTGAAACTTGTGACTACACCCATAGGCTTAAACAAACATTTAAAAAGACTGTAAAATCCTAACCATATTAACAAAACTTTATTGTCTAAACTATTGCAAACTCGTATTTCTCTCCTGTTTGGAGGTGTTATAGCATACACAGCAGATGTATGTACATGTGCCTCTCTGCCCCCTCCCTGTCCGTGCGTGTTTACAGATGTAGAAACAAATGGGCCCGAGCCACAGTGATATTGTTGAGGGCTGACATTATCTTTTGGGCGCACTCTTATCTAATCTGGCTGCTGAGGGAACGCCGAGGGAGGAAGTGGCTCTGGGACAGGGGCCTGCATCTTTAATTACCATTGATATCGCAACACAGAGACACAGAGAGGAGAGTTAGCGACGTGGGAAGGGGGAGCTGAAACCCGCCGGGGGTGGGACGGGGGGAGTGTGGGAGAAGACCCGTGTTCACTTTTTAATTAAGGCTCTGTAGTGTAACTCGTCAATGTACATTATTGGAAGAATGAACGTCAATGCCATCGCTTTTTCTCGCCCTCTTTTATCTCTGTCAATGATTCAAAGACATGATTTATGGTCGCTCTCCGTCTTTCAGGATCATCCATCAAGCCCAGCTCTGCCGCAGCGCCACCCGTTGTAAATCATTCTGAAAGCCTGTCACTCATTTCCATTAACCGTTCCTCTGTCGCCCTACAGGCTCCGCCCCCTTCCTCCCTTCGTCCCCCTCCCCCCTCGTCGTCTCCTCCTCTCCTCTCCTCCTCAGTGCGCCTCCTACCTACAGCCACTACAGAGTATCAGTTCCGTGCCGCTGCGTCGTCCGCCTACCTTTTTTTCAATAAATTAACCACTTTCTCCCATGCAATGAAAAAAAAAAAAAAAAGACTTCACTCCTCCATTACCACCTTAGAAATGTCACGCCGCCAACTCAGATAAAAGGAGAAAAAAAAACACACATTTTGGTTGACTTTTTAAACTGGTAATATTTGAACAGCTTTTGATATATTTGCGGTGGTATTAATAAACATACATCCCACACAAGCAGGGTTTTTGAATGTCGCCGCGATTTTAGGTGACTTGAGGACAATTTGCAACAGAACAGAAGCTAAGTAGGTTAGACTTGGCACATTAGTAAGTTAACACTGTAAAAAGTTAATTCAACTCAAATAAACTGGGGAAACTGATTTGGGTATAGTATTATTCCTTTATTAGGAATATTTTATTTTATTCATTTATTGTATTTTTTGCATTAATTTATTTTCCTGAATCATTTTATTTGTATATATTTATTTATTTTATTTATTTTTATTCTTATTTAAAGAATAAAGTTACCTCAGTGCAGTCAGTTGACTTTTTGGACCTTTTTTGTTTGCACACAAGCGAAAAAAATCAGGTAGTGCTACTTTAAGACATTTAAAATAAGTGAGTCTGCATGTCTTCCACATGTTACCGTGGGTTAAGATAAACCGGCTTCCTCCCACCGTCCGAAGACATGCATGGTGCAGAACTGGTGACTCTAAATTCCCCCTAGTGAATGAATGTGAGAGTGAATGGTTGTCTGTCTCTGTCCTCTCAGCCCTGAGGTTGAGGGGCTGATTAGACGTCAACATGTTTTACAGAATCCGCAAAGGTTTGATTGCGGTTTCGCCTTTCATTTACACAAACACGGAGCTCCCGTTTTCCGATTCCGCAATCTTTTGAAAAGACTGGAGGAGGTGTTTTGGAGGTTTTGGTCTCGAGGAGCTGGAGCTGCTCAGAGCCGCTCCACTCTCTGTAAACTGAAAACAGCATCTTCACTGAAAACAATGATGTAACAGCCTCAATCTGAACAGTGATTGGCTGTGATACGTTCATATTTAGTCCAGTAACTGTCAGTAATATCTGTACAAGTACTTACTTTAATGAAAGACTTTAAGATAATGTCTCTAGAAAACCAGAAGTTCCTAAAGTAATGGGAAAGTTACAGATCGGAACTATCACTTCCTTTGCTGTTTACTCACTGTGTGGTGTAGAGCATTTGTGGGGCCCACAGCGCCGTTTGCTGGACAAACAAGGGTACTACAGTTTACAATCATTTTCCTTATACCCCAGCGTTGTCTTGTAAATGTGAATCGGAGTCGTCATGGCGGATGCGTTTTCCTGGGCAGCATTGTCGTGTCTGACTGTCCACCTATGGCCCATAGTTTCTATAGTATCTCTTTAGCAGGACTAGGTACGACTAACTTCTTTTAGTAAGATGCACTTTTGGGTTTTACAGTGTAGAATGGGTAATTATGTATGAAAGCAGCTCTAAGTGGGCAGCCCTGCCACTTAATGCAGTTCTG
Organism: Bostrychus sinensis; assembly: GCA_020698575.1. NCBI lineage: Eukaryota > Metazoa > Chordata > Actinopteri > Gobiiformes > Eleotridae > Bostrychus > Bostrychus sinensis. Next base: position 12,052,618 of record CM036250.1, read on the forward strand.
TAAATTCCACCAGCGGTTTAATTCAGACACTTCAACAATGACTGTAGTCTTTAACCAGTTTTACACAAGCAGGTCCTACGAACAGAAATAATTGGCTCAATGGAGTGACTGTCAATCTCTCACAATGCTTGATGTGCCTACTCGGGGGAGCCCAATTCACCGACTTCTTTTCTCATTCTAATCAACATCTCGATATCAACACAGCAGAATATACCCACAAACAGCGCCGGGCCTGTTTTTGAGGGGAAACTTTCAACTATTGGGTGCCAACACATTTCACTGTTTCGGGCGGCCATTGTTCTCGGAATGGGCTGTCAGAGTAGTGACAATGCGCGGCAGGCAAATCCAGAAGTTTGCACTTTTCAGAAAAACAGCGGGCCCTAATCATTTGGCGGAGGACACTTGACAACAAATTTGCCATTAAAATGAACGGGGATAGGGGAGGGGAGTGGGGAGAAGGGGGAGGGGGGCTGTTTGCTCGTCTCCAAAACTCCAAAACATAAAGAAGAGATATGCAGGCATGGGTAGTAAAAGATTAACATGCAATCAGGGAACAGAACAAAGCATCCCATTAAGGGTTGCAATAGTAAATTATTTGCCCTTCTTGATACAAACCACTCCATTTATCTAGGCTTGGGACCGGCATTATTTTGGTTGGTGTTTCTGGCTCCACATTGGCGGGCCATTATGCGGGTCTTTATGAAGTAGTATTTACAGTATATACAGCAGTATTTGGACTTTAAAGGGGCTCCATTGCAATTTTTTTCATATTTTGAAACCAATCTTCACCGTCAGAACAGCTGTGCACATTTTACAACCTTTAAAAACATTATCTGACTTAAAGAGAGAATGTTTTTAATAAATACTCTACTGGTGCCTTAAGGAAACAGGTGAAGAGACCAGCAGAGGGCAGACTATTGCGGCCTTTTGAACATAGTCAAAGAAAACGAGCACTTCACTTGCTTAAACATTTTGTATGATGCCATTTTACTACAAAATGGCATGTAAACATATAAAAAGTCAATTTTGCATCATATATTCCCTTTAAAAATTATGTTTTAGTGGTAGAACTCCTACAGAACAAACTGCCCCTCCTCTGACCCCTGAGTACTTTTCATTCTCCTCCTCTGTCACTGAAACACTTTTGTTCTTTTTACCGTTACCTATGTTTATGTCTGAAAACTAAAACTACAAACTATGACATACACTTCCTTTTCTGCTGATGTAGTTGTCAGAATTGGGCTTCTGGAGTTTTATTAACCAGAGAGGGACCACAGGAGAAAAAGCTTAAGTTACATTGTGCTGCTTTATAATCACCCCCCTCACCCTGGTCATTTACCTTTTTTTTTCTGAATATTTGCTAATTTGCTGAATTACCGAATGCAAATGGGAGACTAGCGGGAAGGAGGGGAGGGGGCTGTCACTCGTCTTGTCCCAGGGAGTTCCAGGTTTGGCGGGCGTGCTTCTCTCACTTTATGCGTGCCATAAAGCAGCCTTTGGTCCCACTAGAACTGACAGTAGCACGCCTCAGCTGCAAATCCACTCTGTAGCCTCATTGTATTTAATGAAGGGAAAAAGTGGCAATCTACTATTAATGAACTTGGGATGTAAAAAAAAAAAAAATGCCTCTCCTTGCTGAAAATGGCATAAAAGTGCTTGTACGAGGCGGGCTTTGGCTGGAGCCCGTCCAGAGTCTAATGAAAGATCCATACAGGGCCGGAGCGCGGGAGACTTGGTGAAATGCAGATTGTTTGAATAGAATACACACAGTGTCTTCCAGCTGCACTATCAGATCCATCATGGCTGACCTTGATGGAGTGCTGTTGTTGTTTCCGAGGCCTGTGTTTAGGGTTCATGCAAAGTTTATGACGCGGGGAACTGTACTGTATGTCCCGTATATGAGTCCACCGTCTCAGGGGAGAGTTTAAATAGAACATACAGTGCGTAGTGAAGGTGACTTAGAACTGGCTGCTTAACATAGCTCCATATTATATTATGTTTAGTATCCTGCCTCAAGGGGTCACAAGCTTTTTTGTGGCAGTCCCAAGCCTGAAAAATGTTACCACTTCAGGTGTTCTGACTTCCTCCCACTGTCCAAAGAACTGTGTTAGAGCAATGGTTCCCAACCATTTTGGTCTTGTGTACTCCCAGGACCAGGTTTAGTCCTGGTTTAAACCTGGTTTGAAACTGGTTTATTTCTGGTTTCAGAGCTAGTTTAGTTCTGATTTGAACATGCTTTTTTCCTGATTTATTTCTGGTTTTAGTCCTGGTTCATTTATTGTTGCATTCTGGTTTTAATCCTGGTTTAGTTCAAGTTTAGCCCTTTCTTTGTCCTTCTTTAGTATTGCATTTTCCTGTTAATTCCTATTTTATCCCTTAGCATAGTCCTGGGTTAGTTCAGATTTAGGTTCATTTTAGTCTTTGACATCCCAAATATTTTCTGAAGAGGTTCTATATAAATCATCAAATAACTACACGTACCCCCTGCAATGAGCTCACGTACCCCTAGGGGTCCCCGTACCCCTGTTTGGGAAACACTGTGTTAGAGGAATTGGTAACTCCAAATTGCCCCAAGTGAATGAATGTGAGAGTGAACGGTTTTCTGTGTACACCACTGTATCAGCCATTAGACACACCTTTTCTCAAACAAAATAAATTCTTTTTGTATTTTATTTTGCAACTCTGTCCCCTTAAATGAGTCGACCATCTCAGGGGAGAACACTAAGTAGAACACGCAGTCCATAGAGCGCATAGTGAAGGTGACTTAGCACTGGCTTCTTAACTTAGCTCCATATTATATCACCACCAGAACAGTCCGATAATTAGGCTCTGACAGATGCTGAATGATGGACAAGTGTTTACAAAACAGTGGTGGAGCTGATATGGAGAAGCTCCTCTTTAGTCAGACTAGTGGGCATGACAAACAAACAGCAGAGTATAGGCCATTGTAGCTCTCTGTAGCTCATAAAAGTAGAACAATGGCCCACTTTTTCCTGCCGCTGCCACGCAAACATTCCTGACTGACATTCAATCAGGGAAATTTGAACCGAAGCAAGATGGTCTTTTATTAGTAGCGGCCTGTTTGCTCGACTGGTCAGCTCCAATATGCGAGGCGCTCTGAGTGGCGTGTACTGTAAGGATGATGGCTCCGGTCTGTGATAAGGGTGAATGAGGGGTAAAGTGCTCTTGTGCAGAAAGGAAGCATCAGACCCGATCATGTCGCTCCTGGAGAGAAGAGCCACGTCACACGCACTGACAGGACGCCCACTGCTCACCGCCGTCCCAAACACAGCAGCCGGACGAATCCTGCTCCACCGACTGGAAACGCTATCAGGCCGCACAAGATCCTCTATAATCTGACACAAATATACTGTGTAAGCTGCTTTAACGCTGTAGTGTCGGTGTTATCTGTGCAAAAATATCAAGGTGCGAGAATTATGATACATTTAACGAGCAATATTACATCCATCCAAACATTTGTGGTAACATTTTGACTAATCCACAGTAGGGTCACAAGTGTACTGTTTGTGTCAGTGCCAAGTCCGGATAAACGGAGAGGGTCGCTTTAGGAGGAGGATTCATTGTAATCTTTTTGCCAAATCAGTACGAAAATCGATGCACTCAAGAGGCAGATGGTTTGCTGTAGTGAACCGTGGAACAGAAAAAACTAAAAGAAAAAGTGTAAAATATTTTAAATGTAACAGATGAATGTTTTTGTCCCATGAAAAAATGTTATATTTATTTTGGGTTTTGTTTAGCATCATTTTGATGACAATGTATTTCCTGCTTTGTATATCACAATATACCAAATATTCACCTCTAAACATCATAAAAAATATTCATAATTTATTTATTGGTTGTAAAAATAGACATACAACTTCAAAGTCAAAATAATTTTAGTTTTGCTCTAATGATTTTGAGTCTCAGTAATACCAACAGGCAGCACACAAGAGTGACTGTAGTCGGTCGGCTCATGAATCTAACCCACAACCTCCTTGCTGAGAGGCAGCAGTGCAAACTACTCTGCCACTTTCTCCTCATCCCTACAATTATTGTATAGACGTATTATAGTAAAGTTATTTCCTACAGTGAGGTTGAATAATAATAATGAATGTATGTATGTATCATCCTAGTACAGAGCAGAGTGCCTCTGAGGGTGGGGGTGAATACTGTAGGTGTGTGTTTTTGTCAGCGCTGATGGGGCACACCCGTGGGTGAGATGCACCAGCAGCCGACTCGGGTGCGAGGCGGCGGTGGCTGTGAAACGTTCAAAGTGATGCAGCAGTGCGCTCACTTCCAATTAAGCAGTGGTCCTGAGTAAAGCGTCCCGGAGCAGGGGCTTCTACTGTAGCAGGGCATCAAATGGTTACATTGTGTGTGGAAAGAGGAACAGGAAAACAGCGTGATAACTATCTACACAAAAGATCTCCATAAGGAATTCCCCTCAGTAACTCAAAGACATTTTTCATGAAACATGGAAATATTATACTGTATGTAACCCCATAGTATACTGCAATATTCACTACTATATCACAGTATTCCAAAGTTTTACCACTTTTATTGGTCATATCATGAGTCATTAATCCAACCACAAGGGCCCACAAGCCATTGTAGTCCTTGTGCCAGTCCCAAGCTTGGATAAATGGAGAAGGTTGTGTCAGGAAGGCTTAAAAACTTATGCCAAACCAGTACACAAACCAGTACACAAATGACTGTACAATAGAAGACAGATTATTTGGTGTGGCGAACCTGAAAGGAGGCCATACTTACAGTAGATATTTTGAATTGCAAAAAAAACACAAATTACTGTAGCAAATGAAATACACTATACAGTAGGCAGAGTTTAGCATGAATAATGAATTGTATAATGTTTATGGTCTATGGTATTTCAGGCCTGTGAAACTTGTTGTAATAAGACGTGGAGAGAGGGGTAAGAGGGGCAAACAGCACGATTAGCGTCCACAGCACATGCCTGGTCTCTCTCTGAGGAATCCCCTCCATAACTCAGATGAAATGTGCTCAAACGCAGTCCGTCTGTCTGATTTGGTGCATTTTGATTGTGCTTTCCGAAGTTCTCTGTGTTTTTAGTTAACAGAATGTTGGTTGTGAAAACACTTTTGATTAATTGCCATAATTATTGTGATCATTTTTGCCCAAATGAACAGCCAGATGGCAGGATATGGTGTCATATTTGCGCTCCTATCATATTAATCTGGCTCGGGGTCCATCTGAACACATGGTGCCATTTGCTGTGTTCACAATCTGTCCTCAAGTCGTCCATGCCTTTTTCTTTTTTTTTTTTTTTTCTTTTCTGTTAAGTTACGAGGTTTTATTTGATTATATTAGACCATTAAATATTAAAGTTGAGGGCGTATGAAAGCAAGGCATTTATCTGCATGGATAACTTGTGTTTAGTGGAGGAAGTAATGCGCTTTAAGTAACATCTCCGTCATGCATACAAAAATTAAGTGCTTCTGTCTCATGGTTTTGTAAAGGCAAACCTCGGGACAGCTCTGCCAAAACCTTTCTACAAAAGTCCACGGCTGTCCACTTCTCACCATCTAATCTGTGTTTTGTCCTTTTTATCCTTCACATAATGCGTAGTGCGGCCTTGTTAATAACCATTTAATGCTGGGTAAAATGTGATATAGACTCTGGTTATTGTGCGTGCAACGTTTTGAGGTCTGTTAAAGCCGTCGTTAGCATCGTTTGAAATAAAACCATAGGTCAAACATGAACTAATGTGTTCCTGCTTAAACGCAAGGCAAAACTTTTCCGTTCTGTAATCTCAATTGACCTCTAGACAAATTTATATTGTTGCATGTCCTTGGGCTGGAGGGAGGGCCAGTTTAGGGGTAAATGCTGCATCCATGAAACCACAGAGCCCTTATATCTCACAGTAGTAAAAGATCCACTAACACTGATCATTTGCTTCTTTCATAAACCCCTTTTGGCTGGAGTTGGCTGGTCTTTGGCTATATCTCTCAATATACATTTTTTATCCTTCCTGCATTGCGTACCTTGGCCATGTTAATGAGTTCAATGGTGAATAAAATGTAACTCTGGTTATTGTGTATGCAACATTTTGAGGTCTGTTAAAGCTGTCATTGCAGTGGTTTGAAATAAAATAATAGATGTATTTATGTATTTATTTGGATAATTTATTAATTTAATCTTTTAAAATAGGGCTGCACAATATATCGCAAAATTATCGTTATTGCAATATCAGCCGTATCGCAAGAATATAAATATAACACAATAACGCTGTGGTCTTCATCTGACAGAGATTTACACTGAAGAATCATTTTCCACCAGAGCCTTAAAAGAAAATGTACTGTGACTAAATAAAAATATTTAAAAAGTCCAGTTTTAGTGGTAATTTAATTAATTTAGTCACACCTGAGCCTTATTTTATTCCTGGTTTAGTTTGTGTTAAGTTTTGATTTTGTTGCTGTTTTGACTTGTAAATACAGGAACTTACATAAGAGACCAGCAGAGGGCAGCAGAGGGCAGCAGAGTGCAGCGCTGTTCTGCTCTTTTGAACAGAAACAGAAAAAAAGGCTGTTTATTTCCGTGAACCTTTTGTCTGATGCCATATTACTACAAAATAAAAAAAATGACTGGATGTAGAGGGCTTGTTGATTGGTTAGTGCTTCCTGGAGTGGGCGGAGGCTCTTGGAACTGAGAGTTCTGAGGCCTCAGATACTCAGCACCAGAGATTACCTGATTCACTGAAACAGGTGTGAATGAAACAAAGCACAACTCCAAGTATATTTTTGACAAGGAAACATGATTACAACATGATAGAAAGCTCAAAAAAATTATTATCTTTTGATTAATTGATTAATAATCCGATTATGAAGCACAAGTAAATTAGGAATTACCATGTGGAAGAAAAAAAAGTTGGTGGATAGTGTGGAAAATAATAAAAGTATGTAGCGACAAATAGACAGTATTCAGAAATATGGATATAGCACTATACCACTCTCTGTTTATAGGTAATAATATGACAAGTACATGTAGTAGTTAATGGATTGTTAAATTCATTGAACATTACTTCGATTAATTGTTGTCTGAATGCGTTCCTACTTTAGTGCGAGTCAAAACTGTTTCATTCTGTGATATCAATTAACCTCCAGACAAATTGTGATAGTTGCGTGTCCTTGGGCTGGAGGAGGCTGCTTCCTGACAGCCAACACTGAAGAGAAAGGTGTTTACAGATCTGCACGCATGGCTCGGGGGCTCCGAATTAGCTCCTTGCCATATTTCAGTTCAGAATTAACTTCACGTGTCATCAGGACTATCATCAGCGCCGTCTGACAATGTACGTGTTTTGATGTTGACGTGCGGCGCTCACCCGCTTCGTCAGATATCACTGTCAAATATTAAACCTCGTGGCTCGTTCTAATGATAGCTCGCTGAGGAAAATCAAGTTTATGTGACTTTTAGAAGCTCGAGCCTGCCACACCAAAGACTCACACAACTTTTGATGAGTGTTTTGTACGGCAGCTACTTTTGACTGACACTTCACACCTATTTATATCCACGCCGGAGCAACAATGACGAAGTTCGAGCTGTTAATTGAGGCCAAGGCTACGAGTACACAGATATGTTTTTGCAAATTAACTTTTGATTCGGAGTTTGGTTTCTTGTTCACGCATCATTTCACACCAAACGTTTAGATGTGCGCAGCTCTTTTGACATCTGAGTCAAAGGTTCTGTTTCTATAAAGTATTACTAGTCACGTACAAGTAAAAAGTATTCAGCTAACGTAAATGGCGCTTTTGAAAGTATTTTTTTGTGTTTTTCATTTTGTTACTTTGCATAAATGAATCAAATAAATAACAGAATAAATCATACAAACTACTGATTTTAACAGCTAAGAATTCTGCTAAAAATTGATATTTTATTCAATATTGTTGTGTTTTATGATTGTAGAAGATGAATTAGCTCACTACAGGTAGAAAAAGAAATAAGAAAAAGAATCGCTCAGGTATCGGTATCAAAAACCAGGTATCGTTTAAGTACTTTTATCAAAAAAATCTGAACTTTACCCAGTCCTAGTGGTATGGCTGCCACACCTCAGTCAGTCTGCCCCGGGACAGCTGTGGCACCACCATTGTGTGGCTGTGGAGTGAATGAATAATAATGTAAAGTGCTTTGAGTGCTTAGAAAATGTTTAATGAATGTTTATTAATTAAGAATAAATTAGTGAACGCGCTGATTATAGATGCTAAAATATTAATTTACTCTATACTCAAGTAGTGTTGTAGTCAAGACGTTTAAGGACTTAGGCCGAGTCGAGACCGAGACCAAGGCAAACTGAGAAAAGGATGAAGAATTTTGGTGTTTGAGTTTGGTAAATAAAATCTGTGACACCCCACATTTGAGACAAGACCGAGTAAAATTAGATTCAAGACCAAGTAAAACTGCAGCCAAGACCGAGCACGCTACAACACTAGTATACTGTATAACTTTATGGCGATTATAAAATGGTTATTATAAATGTTTTAAATACTGCTATATGAGTATGTGCAGGTATAAAGATATCATGTAGGCAAAGATATTTTTTCAGATGGTCTTGGGAAAATATCCTTTGATCAAAACATCTATTTGTGTGCAGCTGCTTTAATACGAGCAGTAGAATCAGATGCTCCTTGGAGCCGGTCCCTGATGTGACCGGCTGTTAGCTCTGTCTGTCCCGCAGCTCCTCTTTCCTCCCTCCGTTCTCTCTCTTTACACGGCATAAATCCGGGAGATGAAAATGTCACAGAGCAGGTTCATTTTGCAAAGAGCTTTTGATTGCCATGCTCGTGTAATTGATTGTTCCAAGGACAGGGGGAAATCTAGAAATGTCATAACAGTCCTGCTTAGGTTGGTCCCACCGCTAGGCAATCAATGAGAAGTAAAAAGAGATATTGATTTGCGAGCAGCAAAAACTGTAGCCTGAGACGAGACGAGAGCGCTGGGGAAAGTGGCACAGACGCGCAGACCTGTCAGTGGCACCTATGAATTACCCAATCTCCTCTGAAGATACTGTTACGGAGGATCCTGCGCTGGGTATTGCAGCTGTCCATTAGCTAAGCTCCTCAGTCCGCTAACTCTCGGTGGCTTGTCACGTTAATGAAGGAAGTGTTGACCTTCTGACGGATAAATGTTGATTTTCTCACACTACAAAAGTTTTCTGCTGGCATGTTAATATAAGGAATAGACTGGCCTTTTACAGTTGGCACGCACATCTCCAAAATGATTGACACGTTTTGAATAAGCTCGCCGCTAACAGAGAGAGGATTGTCTGTGGGAGTAGTGCAGACTTTAGGTGAGTCATAAATACTGTGTAGTGTCATGTCCAGCTTAAACTACCCAGTTTTACTACCGCCATCCCGGGTGCTGTAACGACAAAATCTGTTTCCTGTAGCGTTTCCAATCTAACCCCTCACCAATGACTTTCTGTTTATATTTTATTTTATTTTATTAACAAACTAAAGAAATTAAACTGAAATTTGAAGCTTACCTTAGTGCTGAGTTTAGTGTTATCTCTGCCTCACTCAACATCAAGGCTTGCATCACCACCTTTTGTATGCATTTTACTTTGCTTTTCTTTTCAATTTTTTTTTTTTTTTTTAGCACTGTTTCACTGTAAACCAACATAGCTAGTGCTAGAGACTTTCTCTGACCTTCCCTGGCAGCCAGTGAAAGCATCCCTTATTGGAGTTTGCCAGCAGATTAAAATTGTGCTAGAAAATAAACTGTCTGTAAGAGATAAAATTCATGCTGTGTTCATTTTTACTTAGTGTACGAAATAATTGAGAGGCTCAACCCCCAAATCTATCTTGCATTGGGCCCACAAATGTGTAGAACTGGCTTAAAGTCTCATTTTTCCACAGATAATTTCTATTACAATATACTATTAGATGATAGCACAAGTTTCCTCCAATCCAAGGAAAAAATACAGTAGTTTCCATTTAACAAAAACTTCATGACAGTAGTTAATAGCCTTTGTTACGATTGTCTGTGGGTACACTGCAGACTTTACTTGAGTCATAAATACATCGTCACTGTCCAGCTTAAGCGCTCCATCCACATTGGACAGGGCGCCGCCGCGGTTGTAGCAGTAAATGTAATCTACAGTGCCGACGCAGTTAGCTTCTCTCTCTGGAGGTAGTATCAGAATAGAGAGGCCTTTTGGCTCTGACACCGCCTGCTGCCTGTGTAAATCCAGGCCCGTGCTATGCCAAGAGTCTGCTCCAGCGGATAAAGGTTATAAACACTTCAGCTGTCTGATTTATGACGGACACCTCAGGTTTTTTGACCTTTGCATATCTCCGTCTGAAGATATAAATTTGTAGTGACACAGATTGGAGGCTTTACAGCGCTTTATGACATGCTAAATCTCAGACGGTGCCGTGCCAGCCTCTTGTTTTGTAAGGCTAGTTAGGCCGCAAGACGTCTTGCACGGACTCTAACATTTTCAAACCTTTTTTTTCCTGACTTGTAAAGTGTGCATCTGAGCAAAAAAAAACTATTTCTGTTCTCTTTTGAATTGAGACACAAGTTCTTCCACTTCGAGCCCCGCTGTCTTGTGAAATATGCCCCGCTCCACTCTGTATTCTCAAGCAACTCATTCTGGTGACATAATGATTTTTTTTTTCGGTGTTGTCTGTCAGGTGGTGAGTGCTGTTGTCCTTGACTGTGATCTTGTATTCAAAGAGTAATGCGGCTTGGCGTGAAAGCAGTGCAGCGATACAGAGGAACTTCTAGCTAAATGGTGTGAGGAGCGGAGTAAGACATGCAAGTATCGGGCAGTGATCTGTGTAGAAGGTTAATTGGTGCCAGTGGAAGTCTGCAGCTCAGGGCATCTGATACAGAGGCAGAGAGCAGCAGGAAGTGCAGCTGTACATCTCTGTCTCATCCCTTCTCAAATACTCTGATAAGACAAGTTAATGAAGATAATGCTAATATAACAGCGTGTAGCCTGCACCAATTACTGTACATGTAGTGGTTGGTACCAGAACATTAGCAGCTGTTCTGTTTTTCCTAAATAGCACGTTACAATTTACAACAGGACTGGGAATCGCAGGGTTCCTCATGATATGATAATACACAATACATGGCTCACAATACAGATATTACAATGTAGCGATACTGGAGCAGCAGAACAGTTTCATATTGGTGTCAGTACAAGAATTAAATATGTTGATATCTAAAGTATCAACAAGAAATTCCAAGTTCCATGTTTCCAAAATTAATAAATCAACCATCAGCCAATCTAATATTTATTAATGAAGTATTAAGAAACATTTTCATTTGTGTCAGCACTTTGTTTTATTTTGCCCTCTGTCATTACTGACCTAAAACGGTCTGGTGTGCTCTATGATAAAACAGAGAATAGCAAGGCACCATTGCCATGAGACCCACTGTGAAACAAAAAGACTTTACAGCCAAACTGTAGAGTGTCTTCTCAACCAGAAGCACTGACCCCCAAAGTTCATTCAGTTACCAAAAGGGTTTGATTATGCTGAGAAACCTGCTTTTAAAATTGCAGAAAGACCCAATGTATAACTAAACATCTTTCAATTGTTGCATCATTGCCCACACATTTAACCAGAATGCTATTACAGTTTGCCAACATTGACCATACTCCAACTGAAGATACATGCTAATCATGGCCAAATTTCACCATTTTTATATTTCACTAAATTTCATTTTCATGTATTATGATGAAACTACTGGAGAGTGAAAATTTAAGAAGCAAAAGGTCAAAGGTCAGCATTTTCATTGCATCATAATGTGCTGGAAAAATGATTCCCTGTCCAAAGATTAACTATTTCAACATGAAGACCACTTGACATCACTCAACAAAATAATATTTCTAGAAAAATGACCATTAACTACCTTTCGTACATAGAATAGATTATGCTATAAGGTAAACAGTATTAAACTATTTGACTAATGTTATTGAATCCAAAAAGGATACTGATGATTATAGATATAAATGTGTCTATCTGGCTAAAAAGTGTGTGCGCTATTGAAGAACTTTATCTAACATCAAATATTCAGGAGATAACCTTTTCCCGATGGCGTACACCGGGAAGAAGCTATTTCTATTTAAACATGAAGTGGTGTAAAAAGAAGTGCTTGTCGGTCCACTCAGGCTGCTCATTCTTCAGTTTTAGTGATGACTTTGAAGAGGGAGGACATCAACTGGGAGCTTGTCATAGCCACTGGTGTTCTCCTTCACTGTGAATACTATATATAAGACTATAAATAAAACATACCTCTGTGCTCCCGACATCTCTCTCCCTCCACATCAAGGGCGTTGCAGGGGCCATCGCCATCGCTGCGCCGTCCAATCACAACATCCCTCTCGTGGTAGACCAAGGTTGCGGCACATCGGGGTTTCTCGCGTGCGCCATTCGCTCGGGCCTCCTTATTCTCCGTGTTTGTTTGGGAAGTCCGAATCCCATCTCCATCTCCGTCCATTAGCCGCCAAAGCGATTCACCTCCAGGGTTTCTCTTGAGGCACTTGTGAAATATTGATACAAAAAAAAAAAAAGTCGGTGTTTCTCAGATGGCGGAAGAGGAGAGGCGTTCAACGGGAGCGCCCAGTGTGGGACTCCTGAGTGCTCTGCTCCAGCTGGCCCCGTGGTGAAGTGCCCTCTGAACACTGGAAATATTAAGCACATCAAACGCATAAGTGCCTGGACAGGGCTGTTATGTCCCATTCATATTTAACTCTCTCCGAAAATGCACATGACTATAGGGCAGAAATATTTCAGATGTGTGACAACGCTGTCAAGCTCCGTCTATTACTGGAGGTCTTCAGAAAGAGATGGTGTGATGCTGTTAATATGTTTGGAGAACTCTTACACCGCCTCTGCAAAAATAATGTCCCCTAAACTTTAAACTTTGGTAGCAAGTCAAAACTTTCTTATTCAGTTGTGTACTATCGCCACAAAATAATGCTTCATTGTATGTCATAGACGTTTATTTAAATCATAGATTTAAATAAAAAGTAGATATTTTGTTACTTCTTAAGGTGGACAAACAGAGCGCTGCTGGAGGAGAAGCACATCTATGTTTCTTTACAGGATTAGGACTTGACATTTACTTTTTTGCTCACTGGCAATCGTGGCTAGTATTTCTCAAAAGTTTCTAGCTAATTAGTCTCTTTCCTAGCCAATTTAATTAGTTATACACATTTAATTTCCACATTTTTTGCAATATCAAAAGGCTCACAATATCATTGTGGACTTGCAGCACAATGGTAAAAAAGCAACATGAACTACATAGACCATGATCCTTTGCTCCATTTCAGTGCAGCCAACATGATAAAACTATTGTTACTAAACACTTTTTCAGTCTTAACCTTTTGAAATGTCACAATAATTAATGCACTAAAGACTCATCAGGGGATTTTTAGAGAATATGTTTTGTTTTTGTGAGCTTTTCTACAAAACCATGAGCCTCCCCACAATATCACAAAAAATATCGTAGTATGAGATTTGGATATTGTTTCATCCATACTAAATGGAGTACATCCAAGCAGAGCAACATAAATTCAGGCTTAACCTTTAAAGTTAAGATATACAGTAGGTATGCATAAAATTCAACCAGCCAAAGTGGCAGTGGGAGTATTTGTGTTACTAGCCAAAGTGAAAATCTATCTGCATTTGGCCGGTTGGCGAGTGTTAATGTCAAATCTCACAGTACAATATTTATTACAATGTTACAATGCTCACGATAACAAAACATATTCTGTAAAAATCCCTTGACAAATCTTTAGTGCATTAATTATTGTCATCTTTCAAAAGACAAAAAAAAATGTTTGATAACAGTAATTTTGTCATGTTGGCTGCACTGAAAAGTAGCAAAGGATCATGGTCTCTGTATTTCGCTCTGCTTTTTTTACCTTTCCCCTGCAATAAAACACTGCATATTAGCCTCAGGAGCTCACCATGCCATCCTGTAAAAGTCCACACCAATATTGTGAGACTTTTGATATTGTGACATCACAATGAACACAACCTTAGCAAGTAAATATCATAAATACACAGACTTTGTTTCCAAATCTTTCATAATTGATCTATTTGAAATGTGTCTCCTCATTGCCACAGGTGTTGATGTGGTCTAGAAAAAAAGAGGTGTGCATCTCCAGTCTGTAATTTTACATAAGCCACCTTTATTTCTCAGAACAATTATTTCTAGGATCATAATGTTGCGGCAACATTATTTTAAAATATATAACAAAATAAAATAATATGTTGAAATGCTAATTCAAAATAGTTAGCTACTAGGGCTATTTTTGTACAAGCTTTAAAGTGGCCCAGATCAGATTTGATGTGGTTATATTTGGTGGAACAGGTTTATCTACACGAAAGATGCTTTTCAGTTCATATCAAACCCTTTTTAATATGATTTTTAACAAAGGCTTAAGAAAAATTAACTTAATTTATGCACCAGCAGTTCTCACATTTTTATATGAGAATGTAATTCAAATATTTTTTTCAAGCACCGCTATATGGTTCAGTGGTAGAGCTGTGGCACACGTACAGGGCAACTACAGCCTGCCTCAGCATTGTGGTTTTGAGTCTGGACTCTGACAGTTTGCCAAATGTCTCTCCCTGTTTTCCTCTGATTTCCTACTACACAAGGTGGCATAGTTGTTAGCACTTCTGCCTCACAGCAACATGGTCCCTGGTTTGATTTCCTGCGTAGGTTTTTCCTCGCATGCTCCCCTCAAAAACAAGTACAATAGGTCCACATATGGGACCAGGACTCCCCTGCAAAGTGGGACTTTCCTGGGTAAATAAAGGTAAAAAACAAAACATAAAACTAATAAATAATCAATAGGACTCTGTCAAAAAATAACAAGTCCAACACAAAGTAAACCACACTGTACTGTACTCATATGCACTTAAAGTGATTTTTTTGTAATTTAAATGTATTATATATTCATTGCATAGTGTGACAAAGAATATGTTTTGTTAATCGGAAAAATGTGTTTTGATGTAGTGTTACTTTGAAATGGCATCTTATTCTTTTTATGCTCGGGAAAAAATATTTTAATGGGACGTGTAAAAAAAAAAGAGATTTTTTTTTTACTCCAGAAACTGTTTACGTCATTGAAACAGTTGGAAAAAAGTCTGATCTGAAAAATCACATGTTGTCCTCATTTCTCTGCAGTGTGAACAAGGCCATTACTTTGAAAGGGCTTCTTAATTTTTACCGCACAAAAACACAAAAACTGTTTCTTCACATCTCTGTTCCATGTGTAACAGTGACAGCGGACGTTTCCTGTGCTCACATCACGCGGCCGGGCCCCTGTAGCCGCACATAAACGCTCTCTGCTGAGTCAGACCTCCACTAATTGGATGATGGGAAATATGTCAATTAGAAATACTGTTGTTTAATTATCTGTTAATTGAAGCAATAATGTTTGTGCCGTATGAGTGTGGAGAACGAACAGGTGAATAATGAAAGTTGTAATTGCTGTTTATGAGACTGTCAGGGAAAATATAATGACGTGACAGATTGCCAGTAATCTCTCGAAATTTGGTGTAATTGTGCAGTTTCAACTCTGATAATTGAATCGGCTTTTCTGCCCGGCGTGATCATCTTTTTACAGCATCAGCATGCGCATTTGCAACACGTTTTATTTGTCTGTCAACAAAATCAATTTTCTAAACATGAATCGCTACATATTAAGATGTTTGATAGCATTTTTTAATCTTTTTCACTCAAGGGCTTTTGACATTTGAATTGGATTTTACAACATGTCAGTCAGGGCTTAAGCCATTCCCCACTGAGAACAAAAAGCTTTCATTTTCATTAGACTTTTGAGGCTTCCATAATCACTATGGAACAGGTCATTTGCAATAACACTTAACAAGGCGCAGAACAATCAATTTGCCTTTGTCACTCATTGGCTGCTGATTGTTGTAAACATCTCAAGTTGAGGCCAGGAAAAAGCTTGGACACAACACCAAGTCAATGGCCTGTCGTGAATCACATGGCGCTGTTACACAAGCAACCGTGTGTTACTAAAGACATTATGTCCAGCTCAGTCTCCACAGGCACCGGCACTGTGTGAAGAAACATAATGTTACAGTATGTACTGTATATAGGCTACCTGTTTAATTTACTGCTATAGTTTAAGATACCGGCAATGCCAAAAAATGACCATAGATACAGCTTGAGTGTTGAAAATTAACTTGGAAAGAGTGAAGCGTTACAATTATAATGCACTACTTGGGACATAAAAGTGGTTCACTGAAAAGTTGAATATACAGTAGTTTTAATATTGAGCTTATCTGAAGCCCCATTATGCAAAATCGACTTTTCTGTGCTTTCCACCATGTTATAATGTTGTTCACTCATCAAAAATATACCTGGAGTTGTGTTTTGCTTTATTCACGCTTGGTTAAGTATTCGTCCATTCTCATGCTTGATTGCACAAATCTCCACCCACTCCAGGAAGCACTGACCAATCAACAAGTCTTCTACTTCCAGTCTGCTCTCATTCATTTACATTTTTTTCACCCCCCCCCCAAAAAAAAAAAAAAAAGTGTAGAGTGTAGAGCTCAATTTCCACTGATTCCTCACAAAGATTTTTTTTTAGTAGTAGTAGTAGTAGTAAAATGGCATCATATAAAACGTTTAAGGAAGTGAAGTTCCTTTTATCCTTTAGATTATGTTCAAAAGACCACAACAGTCTGCACTCTGCTGCTCTTTGCTAGTTTCTTATGGCACTAGTGGAGTACTTATTAAAAACTTTCTTTTCTAGTCACATAATGTTTTTAAAGGCTGTAAAATGTGAAATTCTGTTCTAGAGGTGACAGAGATTGGTTTAAAATTTGAATAAAAGTATAATAAAACTCCTATTAATATGATAGGTAAAACTAATTTGAAAACGTGATAAATGTTGTTGTAAAATAAAATTTAAAATGTGGGTTTCACTACCTCAAATGCTCAAATGGTCCACTCAAGGTTTTTATAGATATAGTGGCTCCTGACTTTTTCTATTGGTCTGTTGGTATGTCTATTTTTTATAAAAGCAAATGCATTTTTTATGTGACTTTTTTTTGACGGATGTTAAATTTTCTTCAAACTACACTGATTTATCTTATCCGATAATAATGTATGTATAAATGTGTATCATGTGCTCAAAGATTGATTTTCCTTTCTCTTTTTGCAGTGTACATGCCTGATGAAGATGCTGTTATGGAAGAATCCATCACAGAGGAAGATGGCGAGAACGACACTCACACAGAAGAGGAGTGCTCAGAGAAAACCAGCCCCAAATTGTCTGAGGACCGAGAGCTTGACAACAAGAGCACTAACACTTACAGCAACCAGAACTCTCCCATTAGTGTCCTTTCCAATCAGGAGGCAGAGCTGGAGTCCCGTCTGAGTGACAGCAGCGACAGACTCTCCGATTTCAAAATCTCCTCGCCGCCAGAGAGCCAGAGAGATGAGGAGAGCCACGATGAGAGCCGCGGCTCCAAAAACAAAGAGGAGACAGGCAGCAGTTTAGAGAAAATGAGGGCAGCCTATGCAAACTTCCTGTCGGACTCCTACTGGACCGGAGTGGACCTGAAAGTGGCCAAAACCACCAGCAAAGCCAACTGTGACAGCACCAACGGGAGCACCAAGAGTGAATTCGACTGGCACCAAGATGCACTGTCTAAAACATTACAACAGACACTGTCTCCCAAACCTGCGTCCAAACCTAACCTGTTCAGCTCTGTGCACCTGTACCGGCAGACCACTAAACCCTGCGGCTCGGTCTTCACTGGGGCCAGCCGCTTCCGCTGTAAGGACTGTAGCGCTGCTTATGACACGCTGGTGGAGCTCACAGTCCACATGAACAAGAGCGGACACTACCAGGACAACAACCACAACAAACAGAGCAATAATTCTGCCTCGTCATCCAAGTCCAGGAAACGCAATCTGCAGGATTTAGAAGGGAAGGAGGATGCACAGAAAGTTTTAAAGTGCATGTTCTGTGGCCATTCTTTTGACTCACTTCAAGACTTGAGTGTCCATATGATTAAAACTAAACATTACCAAAAAGTGCCTTTAAAAGAGCCAATCCCTGTCATTACACCCAAATTATTGCCACCAGCAAAGAAGCGGGCCTTTGAAGCAGTGCGCCCCTGCTCCCCTGACTCCACAACCGGTGTGGCTGGCTACACAGACGCACAACGGGCCGCTAACATTTCAAACGCTAACAGTAATCGCTACGGCTATCAGAACGGAGCCAGTTACACTTGGCAGTTTGAGACGTGCAAGTCTCAGATTCTTAAATGCATGGAGTGTGGAAGTTCACACGACACACTCCAGCAGCTCACGACTCACATGATGGTTACTGGACACTTCATCAAAGTCACAAACTCTGCCTCCAAAAAGGGTAAACAGTTAGCGCTTGACCCCCTGGCCATTGAAAAGATTCAGGGATTAGCTGAGCCTGCTGCCAGCGAGACAGAGGGAGAAAAGGCTTCTCCAAAAAACCCTTCCCCCGGGAGCAGTGAGAAGGATAGCCAGGGGGAATGTACTTCAGACAAAATGGAAGAAACTGCAGCTAAAGATGACAAGCAAGAGAGTGAAGATCAAAAGGCAGGCAATGGGTCTTTTAAGTACCCTTATCTCCGTGAGGAGGATCTCGAACAGGACTCAGGTGGAGGAGGGGACATTCTTAAATCTTTAGCCAACACAGTGGCCTCTGCCATCAACAAAGCTCAGACGGGCACGCCGAGCTGGAGCGCCTACCCGAGCATTCACGCTGCCTATCAGCTCTCTGGAATCATCAAAAGCCCCCCGCTCTCCACCTCTCCCCCCGCTCAGCTAAAGCAGACGTTTAACCACAAGCTGAGACCCATCGCCCCAAAGGGGAAACTGTACCACAGTGCAGTGGGAGTCGAGTCTCCCCAGGGACAGCATCAAAATATGGACATCAAAAAAGAAAAGGTTGGCATTAGCGATGGTAAAGAAAGTCAGAATATGAAGTTTGATCTAGCAGAGAATGATGACAGCGATTGTCAGGACGATTCCTCTTCCTCTTCAAAGCTGGATACGGACTGTGTGAATGAAGGGAGTGAGGCGATCAAAGGGAAGTTGAGCCCAGATTTCTCTGACAGAGGCAAGACGCCGAGCCCCTCTGCCAGCAATGGACGCAGCACTACTTCAGAGCCTCTCAGTGACACTCCGGATATACTTGGCATAAACCCTCTTAGCGCGCTGCAGTCAGTCCTGAACAATCATCTGGGCAAAGCAAATAAGCCCAACAACTCAAGGGCAGATAAACTATCAGCTCATGCCCAGGCGATTTTTGCTGACATGAACCGGAGCAGCGAAAAACAAGCTTTAATGCTCGGGAATCCTGTGAGGAATAAACCTGATAATGCTTTTCTCTTTGTCAGTAATGACCAGCCAATTGACTTGACAAAATCAAAACACAGTAAGCCAAGCTCTTCACTGTTACATCCGTCCACACCAGTGCCACAGAAATACGCTTTATCTGACATTGCCGACATGGTTAAGGTGCTACCAAAAGCCACAACCCCAAAACCTTCCATCCCCTCGAGAATGCCCACAATGAAACTGGAATCGGACGTCCGGAGATTCGAAGACGTGTCCGCTGAGGTGTACTCCGTCCACAAACGCAAAGGTCGGCAGTCGAACTGGAATCCCCGCCATCTTCTCATCCTGCAAGCTCAGTTCGCTTCCAGCCTATTCCAAACCTCTGAGGGGAAGTACTTACTGTCGGATCTGGGCCCTCAGGAACGAATGCAAATCTCTAAGTTCACTGGACTGTCCATGACGACCATAAGCCATTGGTTAGCAAATGTGAAATACCAGCTGCGGAAAACCGGAGGGACCAAATTCCTCAAAAATATGGACACAGGCCACCCGGTCTTTTACTGCAACGACTGCGCGTCCCAGTTCAGGTCACCTGCTACCTTTATTTCGCATCTGGAGTCCCATCTCGGGTTCCAAATCAAAGACATGTGCAAAATGCCCGTGGAGCATCATACGAAGGTTGAGGAGCCAGAACTGTCTAAGGCCCTGAGCGTCAGAGCCACTCCGGAGGCGCTAGTCTCCGAAGAGGACCTAGACTCTAAGTTCAAATGTAAGCTTTGCTGTCGGACATTTGCCAGCAATCACGCTGTCAAACTCCACTTGAGTAAAACCCATAGCAAATCCCCAGATAACCATTCACAATATGTAGAAATGGACAAGGAGTAGTTTTTGATATGTCACGTTTTTTCTTTATTATTTCAACACACGGGTCCGATCATTCAGCCATTTTTTTTATTGTGTAGTGTGCATCATTACAATGACATTACAGCGACACTGGTTAGAACTTGTATAAGAAAAACACTAAAAGAGATACTTTTTGCACCCTGCGCCGATGCATCACCAGTAATGAATTGTATTACTGCTTGAAGAAACATTATTGCTGATGTCTGCATGCAATAGCCCTGGCTATGACTACTATTTATTTGTATGATATGTCAAGTTTCAATTGTATTTCCGAGGCAGAATAATGAACTAATTGTACGTTACATCTTCTGTGAGACACCTGCTGTTCAGAACAGATAGGCCTGACACACACAGACACACACAGAGAACTGTACAGTGTAATGCTATGTAAAGACGTTTTTGTGTTGCAACGATAGAAGAAAAAAAAAAAGCACTTTAATAAATGTTTAATCACCCGTTTAGATTTGGATTCTGTACATGACTCAAAAATAATTAGGCGGTACGGGACGAGGATGTTTCACATGTAAATAAATTTTAATGGAAGAACACACACACAAACACACGTTCAAAAATAGCAGCAAGACAAATGATCCATGTGATACCTGCACCTTTTTTTACTTATTCAAATAAAGACTTAACATTTGATAACAGCTTGTATTCATTTCATCTTTCATCACGTCAGGCTCCAGACAGTGATATGTTGCTAAAATGATGCTTGATACTTAGCTGAACATCTGTTTCACATCTGCAAATCAAGAACAATAGATTTTCACTTGTATATCATCTAAAAATATTTCTGAGAGCAGCCACGCCGAAAAAACAGACCTCGCCTTCTCATTGTCTCCTACCTCCTATAGCTACAACCCAAAGATATATCCTCATGTCAGACTTTATTGCTTTCCCGTGAACACTTGCCGCTGTTGCCCGCAAGATGCTATCATAACAATTAAACATATTTCCTCCAGCGCTATTATTTCAAGGCTATTAAAAATAATTGCCTCCTAAATTCATAAACATTTGATGCAATTCATCTCTTTTCCAGCAATCAAGTCCCTCAATTACCTCCACCCATCAAATCCCTCTTTTACAACGGGGCCCCAAGAGCTGACATTTCGCAGTGAATGGGGGGTGAAAAAAAAAAAAAGCACACGGGCGCTGCGGTGATTTGAATGCGGTGACACCGACTTGCCCCCTATTGTTGGAAATGAGCAGGCAATCACGTTGTTCATCAGATGACTCCTAATGCAGTTAAAGTATTCAGCTATAATTTCTCCCTGCATTTATAATTACTGTCAAGACCACACACCTCAGTGAGCAGATTAAAGCCATAAATTATTTAGTGCCTTTCTTTCGCCCAAGGATCTCTGATTTGTCCCGCGCGCTCATTATCTTTTTAAAGGAGCAACTTAGTCCAAACAGGAGCCGCATCGTTCTTAAGCTGAGATACAGGTAAAAACATATTTCTTTATGCAGTGTTCAGTTATGAGATATTGGGCTAGTTTGTTCCCTTAAAATGAAAAGAAAATGTCCAAATTACACATTAAGGTGTTTATTTAATTTAGGGCTGCAACTAATGTTTATTTTGATAATGGATTCATCTGTCGACTATCTAGGTAGTGAAGTGCAAATAAAGTGGTTAAAAACCTGAGGTGTTTTAGAGTTCCTGTTAAAAGTTGGTGATAATTGTACCAAAAATCCAGTAATGTTTACTAAATTTGAAGCAGACGAAGTTACAAATATGCCACTTGAGGATGAAAAATACAAAATGTATGTTGTTTTTACAAAATCTATGGCTTTACTGCTCAGTCTTATTAATAAAACCTCTCTAAGCAAATGTTTCAGTCTGTGAACACCCAATTAGGAATTTATCAAATAACTAGTTGACAATTATTTCAATAATAATTTATAATTTATTAATCCAATTAGTTGTTGCAGCTCTAATTTAATTACATTTTGTCAACTTGCATCTATAGATTTCCACCAAATATATAACTTCGATGCCCATTTTCTCAAAATGTGTTTTTTCTCACGCTCAGATATCTCCACCTCAAAGCTCCACATCACTGACTTATTACAATATTTAGAAGACTTGGTGAACATGGTAACATTTTATCTGTTGGCAGTATCCTCTAATTTACTAAAATATACTAATTATTCCCTCTCCAAAAAAAATCTTCTATTTCAGTTGTTTCCAAAGTGAGATCCAGGGCCCCCGGGGGCCCGCCAAGGTCTATATTAAGTGTATAAATAGAAATTGAGTTTGAAGTGAAGTACAGTTATGTACTTGTTTAAAAATATTACTTAAAAAACATTTTTAGCCAACTGTCTGTTTTTTGTAATGTTTTTATAGAAATATATAGAGAAAAACATGACAGTCTTTTGACTTGAGTAAAGTTTTATTGTTAGGGCTTTTCAGTCATTTAAGGATGGCTGATCTAACATGTCAACAAAATTAACCAATCATTTTAAATCTAGCTCCATAGTCACATGACACATTAATGTATGCAAAGTAGTGTATATTTCAGTGGATAGTGCCTGATTTACATATTAAAAATTAAGCACAAAAGCTGCAGTACATTTGTTTTTCATGTTGATGACAGTAATCTACTCGTCTACCTCACAATGACATGTATTAGTCAAATTTTACCTTATCCCTCTGTAGTGTCTCGCCTTAAGACGCAGCGGTTAAAAAATACATTGCATTATTCGAATTTACTACTAATACACATTGGGAATTGATTTATTCACAGCAATTTCCTACGCACATACAAATCATTATTCTAAAGCACATGTGCTACAAGTGCTTTTTGAGGATTCAGCACAACATAGAATGTTAAATAAAAGTGCTATCATGGAGGTAATTGTAGGAGGATATTAGTTGTCTCTGGATGTAATTTGGGCTAATAAGTCAAAGTCTGGAGGATTTATTGTTGGTACACAAACTGCTGTAGGCTATATTTAAGCAAACATAGAGTTAATTTAATTCCTATGCATCAGTATTAGCTTAACCCTCACTGAGGAACTAAATAGTGCTATTCTTCAGGTAACACGTCATTTGTAATGCAGTGAAAATTCTTGTGAATTATTCTTATATGATTGCATATTCATACAGTTAATGGAACCGTATAGCTTAACATGCCATGGCTAATTACAGGGACACTGCTTTCTGTAATTACACACAAGACAAGCATTAGCTTAAAACTGATAATGAGATGAGATAATGTGTAGTCTAAACAGTATAGCTGGGAAAGGCAGCAACAAAATGGTTTCTCATCGGAAAACAATTATTTTGAAGTAGTTTTATCAAAAATTATATGAAGAAATGCCTTTTTAACCTAAACCACTAGATGGAGTCAAGAGCTGTTGTAGCCTTCTGAACTAGTAAATTATTTGACATACCTGTACAGTACTGACATCTCATAAACACAATGACATAATTAAATATCTACAATAATTCAGAACCAGAAGGATTGCAGCTTTAGATCAATGAGTGGAGGTAATTATGAGTATTCACTATTTACTCAATGACACATAAAGAATATACCTTTTTTTTGTTTGAAATATAAAAAAATGTACTAAATATGATTGTTGTTAACAGTATGTGTTATATTCAGCATTGCTCACACAGAAATATTTAAATTATGTGTAATGGTACGGTATGGATTGTACAGGGACAGTGCACAATAATACTCTGACTTAGATGCCAGGTTATAGCAAGAAACGCTCACTCCCTCCTGTAGTCCCTGGACAGGTTGATATTATACCAATAAATAACTAAGAATCACTTAAAAAATTGTAATAATTTTACCTCAGATTGTCACACATCATCAAGTTTGTTGCTCATACCTTGAGCACAGATATTTGGTCCTGAGTGGCCTTGAGCTGAGTCACTTCTGATTGTGTTACTTTCCAAAAACAAAACAATAATGCAATATACTGACATCTGGTGTTAACAATTCATTTAACCATTGATGTCAAAATCCTTATTGATGATTAGCTTTTATTCGTATTTGTATACTCTTTTCAGCCTTCAGCATTCACTATTTCCAATCTGTGATCCCACTCTATCCTTGGCCACACAGCTAAACCAAAGCAAAAACACTGCCCTCTCCCATTTGTGAACTACTTGTCAATCTGTCATTAAACATGCTATCAAAAAGCGATAAATGGTGTCTCGTTGCCCCTCGCAGTGGCGTGCCTTGCCGGGCCTTGACACTGATGTGCAGTAATAGGCCAAATGTGCATCAGAATCTTCCTGCTTGAATACACACACAACATTTACACTGCGGCTGCCTCTGCTCTGGCCCCGCTTTCAGACTGGAGACGGGCTTCTTCCTCTCTGCATCATCTGGCCTGTAAACCCGAGCGGGGCGGGGGTATGGTGGTGGCGGTAAGGGGGGGGGGGTCCAAATGTTCATCACTGCGCGGCGGGGTAATGACTAGCTCATGTGTTTAATGAAGGGCTTTAGAACTTATAGCTATAATGACCCACATCCTAACTCCCCTTTCCGCCATTTATTCTCCCCAAAGTCCTCAGGTTATTACGTCCCGCTGATAAATATCCCACAAAGAGCATTCCGTCTCTCAGTTTCTTCTTCTTCCTCTGCCCATTGTCCCATTTACCTGCATCGGACTGCACAGAAAGTGACATCATCTTGTACTGACTAATGCAGCGTGTTAAAAATACATTTGTCTAATGCTTCCTGAGGAAAAATATGCCTTCCTTTTTCCCTGTGTGCCACTAGATGGAGTCAAGAGCTACTGCAGTTCTCGTCATGTTTTTATATTAAAAAATGATTGGTTAGTAAGCATAAGGTTTTATAACTTTTAGCATTTAGCCTTTAGCAAATGTAGTTCTAGTTATTCTAATAAATAAGCCTGCATTTGAACATGTGTACCACTAGATGGAGTCAAGAGCTATTGCAGTCCCCAGCACTAGTAAATTATTAATTAACATAGTTGCACATTACTGATATCTGGTGTTTTATTTAGCTAAGATAATTAGACACAAACAAATATACACTTTCCCTATATACCACTAGATGGAGTCAAGAGCAGTCCCCAGCATGTTTTTACATTACAAAATGTTTAGTTTGTAAGTACAAGAGTTAATTTACTTTTAGCATGTAGCCTTAAGCAAATGTAACACTAACTATTCTTAAAAATAAAGCTGCATTTGAACATGTGTACCACTAGATGGAGTCAAGAGCTATTGCAGTCCACAGCACTTGTAGTACTATGATATATTTTATCTTCTACCATTCATTCTTGTTAGGTACCAGGAGGGGCTGGAGCCTGTCCCAGCTGGTTTGAGCCTGAGGTGGGGTACAACATGGACAAAGGCCAGTTAGATGCAAGGCCTATGCAGAGACATAAACTTACAATTATTCACTATCACATTCTTCGGTTTCTTTATGAAGTCTTTAAAGATATAGTAGTTGAGCAACGGTGTGCAAACAAAATATTTTGCAAAGAGCATTACATCTCTCAGTCCTATTGTCCATTTTACCTGCACACAGAAGTGACGCCATCTTGCCTTTACTAATATGTTGAATATACATCTGCTTAATGCTTCCTGATGAATAATAAGCCGTCCAATCAGAATGTCTACCCTTTTCAGACCGAACCCCCCGCTGAGATATGAGCTCCGGAGACAAAGAGCAATGCGTGTGCGTCGAGCCTCTTCCATACATCACATCTCCCAAATAGCCCATAGTCCTCCTCTCTTAATGGTGTTGCTTCAAATATGCTAATTAAGCCAAATAAGTGATGAATGGAATACATTTGATCAATCAAGTAGGCCTAAGCCCCCGGTGCTGCATATTCATTGTACATCATGAATATGAAACCCCAGTCATTTATCAAATATCAGTGGCACATTTGTATCTTATTAATCATACATGCTCAAACTTGTGTCTTGTCAAAAAAGCTGAAGGTTGATGAAGCACTTGCAGAAAGGATTAAACTCAGGGAAGCTGGGCCAGGGCTTCAATTATAATGCATGAAGGAGTCGCCAACTTCCAGAATGTTAAACAGTCATTTGGCTATACATAATGGTTAACATATTTGTAACAATGATTCAAACACATTCATTCACATTCATTCATTTTTGTATCATTTTATAGAAATGTATAGTTAGTCAGATTAGCATTAGCTGCATTTGCATACTTACTGCTCTATTAATGTAGTCAAGGAACATAGATAATAACATAAATTCTTGTTATATAGACCCTCTCAGTGTGTGTGAGCATGCAGTGCAAAATAGAGTGACTGCAGCTCGCCTCTGCATTGTGGGTTCATGTCTGGGCTCTGAGTGTCAATGCTTGCTTTTTTCTCCATGATTTCCTGTCACTGCTCCACTGTACTTTCTAAAAAAAAAGGCCAAAAGCACAAAACAAAAAACAAAAAAAGCATGGTTGCACACGCATTTAGGTCTTTAAAAATGGCAGCAACACATTTTTAACAGATGAATTAGCATCATAGCCACTAAAGATCACAAATTGGTGTATGAACAAGAAAGCTATGGCAAATGGCAACCAATAAACCTTGTATGCAAGTTGCCCAATATTTAGCGCTTCTATTTTTGGAAGCAATTAGTGCTACATAAGCTAATGGCTAGTGGCTACATGCTAAAAGCCATGTAATTCCAATGATGGACAAGACCTTGCAGAACCATGGCTGGCCACAATAGTTTGCCAATGTCCTACAAGGATAATTCATCAGTTCATCATGACTTAAGTGACGTCTAGATCTATATGTTTTGCAAAGTCATAACCAGTCATTTTTGTTGTCTAAAAATATCGCATTTATCTTGTTTTAATATGCTCACTTCCAATATATATGGATGTAGTACTCAATATGCACAAATTCAAATTTAAACACTTGTTGTCTATGTTTTGGTGTGTTTTTGGCTATGGCACCCTCAATGTATTCCATCCATTTATATCATCAGTGTGCAAATATAACTAGCTGTAAAACTGTAGTGCTCCTAGTACATCTTGCATTGGTTATAACACCATGATCTCCACACCTGTAAGATTTTTTAAGCTTAATTAGATTTTTTTCTATGATAAAAAAGCATTATCAACATTGTCAGTCAAAAAGCTGTGTCAAGAAGTTTGGTAATAGAAGAAGTGACAAGACAAACTCGATTAATGACAAGTGATGACAAGATGAATACTCGGATGTATTCTTGTGGCTGAAATATGGAGGAATATTGAATTATACCCTATTATCCACAGAGCTGTAGATAATCCTGGGTCGTGTGCGTGTTTTCGCTGCCATCATACAGTGAAAGGGAGAACTAACAGTTGATTGCCAGCAGTTCATCAGTGCATCCTTCAGATTTGTCACCCGGGCCGCCTCCAGGCACAGCGCTAGCTCAAATTGAAGCTGACATCTTCCAAATATGAAAGCAACAAATCACACATTTTTATTGGGCTTAATCTCCAGCCTAACCCCCTTGCAGACGTCAGCACAATCACGGCGGCTGCTCTAATTCTTGCCGACTGGAGCTTGTGCCTCCAGAGCTTTGCCGGACGCACCAAGTGGGCCAGAGTGGAGAAACGCAGCAGACAGGGGTGACACCTCGGCTTATTAGAGGCCTTTTATATAGAGGTAATAACATGTGCAGCTCAGTGTGCACAAGCCCCGGACCGGCTGTAAATAGACATGATATCTGAAAACACGCCTCATCACATTATGTCTGCTGATGAATGATGTTTGTCAGCTGCACTTTTCAGCCACTGGCCCCAAACTATGTTGGAAATATAAAAATATGTTTCAGCTGTGAAACTTTGAAAGCTGCAGAAAACTGACCACATTGGCGAGGATACATGTATAGTAGCCAGACCTAGAGTCAAACGGATGATCTTGTAGTTCAAGTGTAAACGCTCTATCTATATCTATTGAGCCACATCTTTCTTACATTGTACATGGGTGTAGAACAATAACTACATCCAGATGGTCCAACGAACAAAGTAGTAGTTATCACACTTAGATAGAATCAAGAGATATATCACTAATGTTTTTCACAAAATGTTTCTATGTGCCGTGCAAGGGCCGAAATCCTGGATTTTTTTGTGTTTTTGTGGGGGGTTTTTTTATATTCTAAGCAAAATAATTTAAATGTCCTGATGTTTATGTTTATACTATATTTTAATATAGCCTTGCATTTGTTTTCTAAATTTATTGTGTAGACCCATTAAAGCGGAACTCAGTGATTTTGCTTGTTTCTTTGCTCTTTTTACTTAATTTTCCACTCTGGAGC
Organism: Bostrychus sinensis; assembly: GCA_020698575.1. Classification (NCBI taxonomy): domain Eukaryota; kingdom Metazoa; phylum Chordata; class Actinopteri; order Gobiiformes; family Eleotridae; genus Bostrychus; species Bostrychus sinensis. The sequence continues at coordinate 12,081,152 of CM036250.1, forward strand.
TCCCCCTCTAGTTCAGGGTCCCCTACATGAACCCTCCCTCAGCTTTACTTTCATGTCCCCTTTGTGTGTCCATACAAAGTTTGTTTTACCGTTGTGCTGCTTTGCCATGACAAAAAATCGAGAAGTAAAGCTATTGCTAGTTGGTTAATCTGCTGCTTTCTCACGAGTCTTTAGATTTCTGTGACACCAGGTCAGGGACACGATGTTGTTGTTTTCTACCCAGAGACAGCAGGAGAAGATGCTGGACGCTTCATTCACCCCACAGCAACTCATTTAACCATCACACAGACTCTGAAACTGTTTATTTAAGGTAAAAGAGTTACTGAGTTCCACTTTAAGAATTTTAGCTTTTGGTTTTGGCTGTTGTAGTTAGTCACTGGAATGAGTTTGTCTGAGTTATTTGCAAGAATTAATGGGAAAAACTGTAATATACTGTATACTCATAAATGTGAGACTCCTCTTGAAAAGGAAATGTTCTGAAAATGTATTTCTTAAACCAGTGGAATCCTCTTCATGCAATCCTATTTATTATTCATCCAGTTGTTCTAAACTTACAGCAAGACAGGTTTGTCCAAACTAAGCATTTTTTTTTCTTCCTCAAATCATTATAGTGGTTATAAGCAGGTTTGGATGCTTGAGTTATTGTTAGACCACTCAGTTAAAACCTTTGGTCTTGGATTCTGGTCGTGGATTCTTCAGGTAGGACTCTTCAAAAGGCTCAAACAAGCATGAATAAGTGTATTGTTTGTGCAAACATCTTATCAATTAGGCCTATCTATAACACTAAAATCATACAAGGTTTCCTTAAACCACCACTGTAGCATTAGCTCCAGCGATGACATCCAGGTTATTCAAGGATGTATGTTATCCTAAAATTCCACTTTCTGCTTGACGTGTACGACAGACGGTAGGACCAAAAAATCTCTGCAGGAACCAGAAAGACTAACTGCTGGGAGCGCACAGAAATCCAGTCACTTTATGTCACATGCTCGCCAACAGAAAGCCATTTTTTTCTTTGCTCTGATACAAGCAAGTGCCAGTCTGTGACAAGGGGGCTTTAAATGGCATTTTAAGATAAACTGAAGCAAACAGCAAGTGCCAAAAGGAACAAGATAGCAATTGAGTGCAGTTGTGTATGGGGCCCAGGCACTCACTAGATGTACTGTTGCCATTCTGATAGCAGCATAACAGAGGGCACAAGTGGACTTTCTGACTAATGACTACAGCCTTTTTTTCTTTTGTCCCATTGCTGTGGTACGGCACCTTTCCAGAAAGAGATGTTGCTTATAAATGCTAGTTTTGTTCACCTAAAAAAGTATGTTTTTTCTCTTAGTTAATTAAAAGTTCATATGTTTTTGCTTGCATTAGTTTGTTGTGTTTTGCTAGTCTGTTAGCAAGACAACTCAAAAAGTGATGGTCAGATTTTGATAAAAACTTTAAGAAAAAGTCAGTAATAGGCCAACAAAAACATGTCTGGATGGATATAGAAATTTAAATTACAACTGCACCATTGCAATATAGGGCCACATATACTAACTCTAGCCACAAGAGGTGTCGGTAAGAGACCAAATTATTAGCTTTAGTGGTCCCTTTGCTGTTGTGAGTCATACAAACTTTGTTGTGCAATAGATAGGAGCATCTACCCCTAAACTAGTTCCCTGGTTTGAGTCCAGGCCTGGGCACAATATTAATGTAAAATTGTAATGTAATGTAAAAAAGCACTTGTAGTCTGCAGAATGATCAGTCCTGTAAAAAGCGTAATATTTAGCTGCACCTTTTGAAAGTGTAGGACATGGTTAGGGCCCCTTGGCAAAACCACCCCAAAGTAGTGTGCTACCAGTGCTCTGTATGGGGCAACTTTTGGATAATAGAAACTTACCGTACTGACCTGCTCCGCTCCATAGTAATCCAGTGGAAATGAGGCTCATGATTTGGTTTTAAAAGTTGTGTCTTAGACAAATGAAAAGCAGCTCGACATCATGATTGGTGATAATGATCCTCAGTACAGCTCGATGCTGGCCTTAAACGTGGTTAGTCACTGGGGAAGAATGGTCGTTACTTGTTGATTTCTCAGAAACTCAGACCAGCATCCCAGCTGTGTTTTTCAGATCTTCAGAAACATAGATGAGCTGCAGGAGGGGCCGCCTTCAAACATCTGTCTGTTCATTTGTGTGTCTCCACAACACATCAGACATGACGGATCTCACACTGACACAACGCACCAAGTCATACATCTCAACAATACTTTCTGGCATTGAAAATTACCCTGATTGGTCCGAGGGGAAATTGCTTTTCAAAATAAAATGACACTTTTGTAGCTGATTGGCCCAGACGGAGACATTATGGAGCGACAAAATGATTACTACTACTTGCTTGTGCCGAAATAATTATTTGGGAATGGTAATGAATTCATCTGTAAAGTTTTAAACTCTTTTCAACAACAGAGCACAGTGGGGATTAACCATAATAAAACAAGGAAACGGGCTGGAAAGGAGCTGACTGTCAGCACTGTACAAGGTCATCACGGCTGTAAACTCACAACTAGAATTGGAAAGGATTGGGTTTGGAGCCTTCAGATAGTGTCGGGAGAATTCGAGCTTTGTTGGCTCTGTTGCAGCGAGCAGTCAACAAGGACACACCAATGGTTTCTTTTCACCTCTGCGAATTGTAGCTGTGGCTGCTTTTCTTCATTTCCTTTGCTCTTTTTTCCTGAAGGGCCACCTACTATCAAATCTTCCACCTATAATTACATCATATCCTAACACTAGTCTCCTGGAACCGCTTAACTCAGTTGAATTGGGCTACAATGATACAACATGATGACTGTAATAGCTGCAGCCTTTGGGATCAACAAGTAATTTTACAATCGTCTGCAAATTTTAGACAATAAAACAGGCCTACAGCATGACCTATATATATATATATATATATATATATATATATATATATATATATATATATATATATATATGCACCCAAAGTCTAAGGTGGCTGTCAAGTGAACATCTTTTAAGGTGGCTTTTGTTTAGTCATGTAGCAATACTCTCTACACCATTAGGTCAGTCAGTCAAATCATAGCTTTTCCACAAGATTGTTTTTTGTTGTTGTTGTTGTTGTTGTATGTTGTCCTGTTTGAAGAGTATGTCTAACCCTCTAATACCCAGTGTTGTAACATCAACATCAGTTTCAACTTGTCAGGTGTAAGAAATCATAACCCTCTTCACCACGGCGCTTAAAGTAGAGCCACTGCTCTTTCACATCAAGATCCAGCTGAGGTGGCCTTGGACGCCTCTTGGATGGATTCCTATAGCAAGGTTTTCTGGGCATGTCCCACCAGAAGGGGGCCCATGGAAGATCTATCTGGGAAATGTTGGAGGGATCTCTCAGCTTTCCTGGAAATGCCACTGGAGGAAGTGTCCAGGGAGAGGGAAGGCTGACCATCTCTGCCAACACTGCTGCCCAGAGAAATGGTTGAAGATGGATGTAAGCAAAGCATTCACTGTTTTTTTGTAATTAATGTTATAAATACTGATTTTAAAATGGTCTTTATTGATTGCTCATATTACATTTTACATTTTAAGGTTCAGTTTGGAGCGGCAGTAGCTCAGTTGGTGAACACATTCACTCACTAACCTGAAGGTTGGTGGTTTGATCCCCAGTACAGGAACTGCATACTGTTGTTGTGCCCTTGGGCAAGACACTTCACCCACCTTGCCTGTATGAATGTGTTAGTGGTTGAAGAGTGAATGAATAACACAATGTAAGGCCCTTTGCGTATCTAGAAAGTCGCTGTATAAATCCAATCCATTATTATGATTAATAAATCTATTTTATGAAATTTTACTGGTTAGAAATGACTGCGTGTTGTGTGGGTCGCAAAGTAGACTACTCCTTCAATAGAGCTAATAATGCTAATTCCTGCTTCATCACAGAAGCAACAGTGTGTGAAACCACCTGGCGCTGGTAAAATCCATTACTAGTATTCAACTGTGCACACAATATCTAAAAATAGTCACTTATTTCCACCTCATACCTATGCTATGTGAAGTCAGACTCATTTTGCCTTGTCTATCATTGAACCCGAGTGCATGGTGGCCTGGCAGGGGATGTTTGATGGATGGACAAACTGGTGGTGGTGGGGGGGTTGTGGAGTACCCAGCTCTCCACCTTTTGCCCTCTTTCTCTGTCATGTGTTGCCCCCACAGCAGGCCAGAGGTTGTTGGCGTTTTGCTCACTTGTAATCCCTCTCACTGTCTGGCTGCTGGCTCTCGGGTCACCTGTCACTCAACTTGACGTGAATCAGCATTGACGCCAGCAGATTTCAGCCGTTTCTCTCACTCGGTAAACACAGCCTGGAGTGAACGGGCCTCTAGCAAAAGCAAGTGCTCCCCCCCAAAATACAACACTTCTTTTCCAAGCCACATAAGAAAACTGCTGTCAAGTGACCCATAAATCTGCTTAGACATGTTTATTTGTGATATAACTTCAATTAAATGCGGTACGACAATCAAGTTGAGGAAATGCAACATGACGTGTTGTCGTGGTTCACTTTTTCTGGCTTCAGCTGAAGACGTAAGACAAAGCAGACAGACAGACCAGAGTTTTGCCAGTGAATCCTCTATCAACCTGACAGTGTTTTTGAAGATGTAGGGAGGATTCAGTGCAAGATCTATGTACTATCAGCCTGTAAAATGGCTGTCCCTGAGTGCCTCTGTGAAGTAATGCTCTACCATCCAGACATGTGAGAGGTGTATGAGTTTCCGTCGGTCCGTGAGGTCAAAAGAGCAGAAAATCCTGATGTTGACATGAATCTTGTGAAACCTGTTCGGAGCTCCGTGACTGGTCTGCCTGTCACTTTTTTCCCTCAGATAATTTTTATTTGCGGCCCCTGGGCAGCTTGATGTTATATGTCAAAGAAAACACTGAAGACACCGCTGAAGGGCATGTGCAGAAACAAGATCGTGTTAAAGACTACAAAAAGACCATTCATTTTGCTTTAAGTGTGAAATGATTGGTGGCTCATGTGTGTTTTATATAATGTTGCTACTGTTTATGGGTAAAAAAGGCTTTAGTCACTATTGATCTATCTAGTCACATCATTTGGTTATTAGCCCAAAGTTTTGTTTTTCTTTTACAAACAAATCAAAGGTCTACACATAATACAAATGCTAAAGTCTTGTCCATGTACCAAGGGCTTAAAGTTTTCTAATTTTTAATCACAATTGAAAAAGTGACAGAAAATGAATTCATCTTTATATATCTTTTTCTACTTAGGATATGTTGGGGGTGGACACATGCTGGACAATGGCCATGGATTTTTTGGACACTGAACAGAAAGGTCAATTAAATGTTATTTTGGTATTTTCTCATGTCATTCAAAAATAGATCACTGTGAACCTCTAATACATGTCAGACTCATTGGATGTTAGCTGTGTTCAACTTATTTACTCATTTACTTATTTATACAGCCAAAAATACAACACAATAATACTGTTCTCATATTCACTCACACAGTATAGAATAGTAAAACAAAACAAAACGTTAAAGAAAAACATCAACTGACTCACTGCTCCATCTAGTGGTGGGAGGTCTGACCCACATCGTTCTTTCGAGTTGGGCTTGGCTGGACCTGACCTACTATCCTAACATATCATAATAATCAACAACCTGGACCATTACACATGATGTTATATTATTTTGTACCACTAGATGAAGTGCTGAGTGGTGGCAATGGAGCCCAAACCCAACCCTGGCTCTGGGGGCGGGGGTTGTAGTTGCACCATACTGGGCAGCATCACGGTCCATGATATCTGTGATTTTGAGCTCTACTCTCATTTCATCCATTCCAAGCGTTGTGGTTAGGGTCACCACATTTATACTTCCAACCATTTTCTATGTCAACATGTGTGTTATATTAAATAACCAGTAGGGGGCTATTGCCGATAGTCAAAGACCTAACCAAGATGGAAGAAAAAGAGCAGCGATAAGAACAAACATGGCAGTGTTAATGGAAATTTTTATTGCAAAAAAGCCAAGAAAAGGAGCGGAATATTGAAGTGGTGTGTTTGAACAATTTGCCGTACTCGCTCTTAAAAAGTTCAGCCGTTGTCTTCCGCTTTGACTGTTGAGCTGTGTTCACTAGTGTCCCCAGTGGTGAAGGCATGTGCTGCTCCGTTCGTATCCTCAAGCTCTCGGCAAACGGACCAACGTACAGACAGAATGAACGCAGAAGACAGACAGAGCGCCCCGTCTGTCTCCAAATGCATATCTGCTGTAGAGTATAAATGAGCCTTTAGGGCCACCATTGACCTACCAGGGCCATATTTTACCCAGCTCCCTAGGATCAATCAGGTACTCAAACCCTTTCACCACGATAAGATTTCAAGATGAAATTATCCAATCCAATCATGTGTCATACTTTTATTCTACTGAGTAACAGTAGAACAAAACAAACCTCCTGAGCAACTTTGAATATAATTAAATCCTGATGGCAGACTTTGTTATTCATTCATCAACATTGTCTTTTGTCTTCACATTGACGCTTTCTATAGCCCGAGCTAATAGCAGGATGTCACCACAAGCCATCAAACTCATCACAGACAAGAATAGTGTTATTGTGTCATCTTTCTGCAAACATGCTTAATATCAGATCAACCTAATCAATGCAATGATGCAAACGGCGGCAACGGTGATTGAGAGCGCTGCAGGGACACTTGTCACCGGTCAAGATTCAGACGTCGTCGACATGTGTGCGCTTAAAAAGCCAGCCAGCGTGCAGACAGGGAAATCAATACAGCGTTTTGTTATCTATCTCTATCTCACAAGTTAAAAGAGAAGGATTATATGTCATAGAATGAGCCCAGGCAGACTTAGCCATAGATCTATCATTGTAGAGAGAGTCACGGACCTTTTCCTGTGTAAATCATGTGGAAGCAAGTTCATTCTCCGGCCATGGAATACGTTTAGGCCTTGGACGTGGACCACCATTTGTTACTTTTGACGAAGTGCTTCCCCGCAGTGCTGGACCCGTAGGTAGATTATTTTCTAACACGCAGCCTTCAAGTCCGTTTTGTTACCTGCTGTCTATAACGGATCAGAAGCACACCGTAGCAGAACGCAGCTAAAACAAGTGATTGATACGTTTTAATTACTTCACTTCTCTTAGGAGCGCCACTTGTCAGAGCGACTGAGGTTTTTTAATGTGACGGTAGCTCGCTTGACGGTGAGACAAGAATGGCAAATGACACACCTGTGGCAAAGTTGTGAAGGTAGTGAATTTCTCCCACCTGAGCAGTCAGTCGTGTTCGTGTCACGAGCTTCAGCGGAAAAAAAAAATGCAAGATCCTCATAAACCAAATCCTCAAATGGAACTGTGAATGATCTGACTTCTTCCTTCTTTTCCTGGACCGTCTTCCTTGTGGGTGTTTCTGAACCATCTCTCATGTTGAAAGTAGTGCTGACCATGCTTAGGTGGATGAAGTGAAAAGTAGCCGCGGAAAATATGATCCGTCAAACAGCATAATACATCCTTTTGGGCAAAGATAAAAAGGCTTCGGAGCTAAGTCATACCCTCCATAAAACGGAAATGCTGTCATTAAAATATAATTTTCATCCACTGACCGATTTTACATTAATGACCATCATACAGCAAACCGTAAAACATAAAGAGATGGATGGTCATCCGAAGCCTCACCTCCTTTGCCATCTTGTGGTTGGTGTAAAAGGGCAATCTCGCGGTGCAGCAGGAGGTGGGAACTGTATTCTAAAGGAAGCGTATATTCTCAGTTATGGCTACAAAGACAGAGCAGCAGGTAGTCACTCATTCAAGACATCTATATTACAGCTGTGAGATGGGCTCTTCCACAGACAATCATTCCTACCATTCTCTCTGAGCACACAGGAATCATCTTATGTCATGAAAGTATGTGAGCGCTGAAATTGTCAGACAGGTCCCACTTCTGGCTTTCATCATCTCTTTCCAAAGCATTTCGATTTAATTTAAGTGTGCCGGGAAGTGCTTTCATTTTGTTTTAATGAAGTTTTAAAAGTTGGCTGATCTGTAATGTACGCCGCCGCAGTCCAACTTTCCTGTCGCTATCATCTGTTCTGGGTGTGATTGCCACAGAATACAATATGATGACCTGTCAAGCGTTACACAGAGTGCAGGATATTCTGGAGTTCACTCAGAAGTTAATCACTGGTGCAGAGAAATAAGTCTGTACTGCAGTGTTCCTCAGGTGATGAAGAGCTGTAGGTATATCGAGCTGGAAGTGGCTGCCTTTCTGTCAGCGGCTGAATAAATGTTAGCCTTATATTGTAAAGATAAAACAGGAAATTGTACCCATCCGCAGTTAATGTCAACATTGCATACTTTAAGACAAAGGCCAGCCTGAATACAGTGCTGTGTGCACACAGTGGAAAAGGGCCTCTTCAAGTGCAGCTGCGGAGAGTGACCCGTGATTATGAGAAACAAAGGCGTGGTAAATGCCGTCACCTACACAAAGACAATGAGATGTTACGTCCAGTGTCGTGGCATTATGTTGGAGGATTTCAACAAAGAGTTGAACCAAAGACAATATCTGCTTGGAAATGGAGAAGACTCTTAGCTGCCACATCAAAATGGAGAAAAAAGGCCTAGCATTTGAAAGCCTAAAGGCTTAAACTAATACAAAAAGTCTAATCAGACTAGCAATCCCTGATGTTAATGAAGGTGTCACACATTGCACAAAGAAAGTTGTGCCTGGCAATCTTCCATTTTTCGGCTGCCTACACCAGTGACATTTCATCTCACATTCAAAGAGCGCTGAGGCCCCTTAATGAAATGCATAATTAACATATTCTAATTGTGCTGAGCACAGTGATGGTTTTGACAGAGCTCACTTTCCATGTCTAATTCAATGCTAATTTAATCTGTTCTTTTCCCGCCGACATGACCTTTCTTGATTGAGTTTCACCGCAAAGAATTTTTTGATGGATTGATTTATCAACCTCTTGGAATGCAACAAAAGTGCCAGTTTTAGACAGACGAGAAAAGAAAATGACACAGGCGCCGGCAGACGGGAATCAGGTGACTGCAGAGAAAAACAATTTGATATTTTAAAGGAAATGAAGCCAATAGAGTCATGTCCAATGATACAATGTGCTGCCTTTTGAATGGTGCAGGTCTGATGGCATAATGTCTCAGTCACAGGCAGAACATCACTTAAGCCATTCTGCTGGCTTACCTTTAACACGGGGATTAGGAGCAATCCAAAGGCGCCTTTGTGACAGAAAGAGCAAGAGATACCAGCACTATTCATGGATCTTCTTAATCTGAGTATTTACTGAGGGGTGATGCTGAGTAGGCAGCTAAGAGTATCTCTGCCCACTCACACGCTGAGATCCCCTTTCCTTCATAATGGAACACAAAATCATATTCAACACAACCAACAGGAGACTTGTTTAGCTGCGAGCCGCTGGTCACAAATTTCTGCTTTATTGAGAATTTCTTGTCGACAATAATTGACTTTACACACGCGCCTATTTTACACACTCCTTCAGACGCCATATAATACATATTCTAAATGGAAATGACAGAAATTCCCTCCAACGTGTGATCGGGTGTCCCAGTATGAGGCGGCGCGCTGGTGAAATTAGGGGAGAGAGCAGCGCGCGAGGAGGAATGTGGAGCTGTCAGTCAGTCCGTCAGTGGAAGGGGGATTATGCAGAGCTCAGAGCAGTAATTGAACACCGTCGGGCCCGCCCTCATTTACATCTCTCCCTTCTGCTGCCTTTGATTGGCAGCTGTACATGAAATGCCACATCAGTTGAAAGTATGTTGTGAGCTGGCACTAACAATCCTGTGGCTCGGGGGAGACCTGCCATATTGTAATTTGGTTATCAGGCATGAAGGAAATAATTCTAAGTGCCAGGAAATGTGAGGCAGAATAAATGCTCTGCTGCTGCAAGTTGCCCAGGGTGACAGTTCTTATTTAATGTACAAGAGCGTCCCTGCGCCTGTAGATTTGGGAGGAAGGGAAGGGGGTGTGAGACGTAAACCAAAAGGTGGCGAATATTCACAAATCTATGGAGAAAAAATATTCAGTAATCAATAGAAATATGCATAATGTGAGGGTCAGATTGAAGAATTTATATATAAAAAAACAGCAATGGCATAAAGACATAACGGCTATTTGTGTCTAAATCCTGTATAAACAGAATATCCAGACAAAGCCATGAGCACAGAAGTAATGCAGATTTGAGCGTGCCGTTGCATCATTTGGCTGACATGTAGTGAAAATGGCTCCTGAATGCAGCCACTTCTCTTAAGTGGCTCAGGCCTTATTTGTTTTGATGCACTGTTTTTGCATGGGAAGTCTTTTCTCTGGAGATGGAGCTGTCACATTGTAAAAAAGAAGCCCCTGACGCTGGCAGCAGCCCTCGGGCAAAATGAAAACAAGTAAGTGGCATAGATAAATCATGCCAACCAACGTCTTGTTGATGAATCAGATACGACCAGAGCGTCTCAGGAACACTAGGCTTAATGGAGGTCCCAGTGGCAGCTGGGGGCGGGCCGGACGCCTCTGGAGACCGCCACTTTGTTTACTCCTAATTATGAGATAGATATAGATAGAGATAGATAGATAGATAGATAGATAGATAGATAGATAGATAGATAGATAGATAGATAGAGGCCATAATATAAATAATTATAAAATGTAATAATGTACAGTATGTGGCCGTCTAGTCTGCATGCCCTCGCCATATTACCATGAGTTCCTATGGATACTCCCACCATCTCAAGACATACATGTGGCTAAGTCTTTCTGCGTAGCCTATGTGAGAGTAAAAAAATGTTTCAGTGCATGTCTCTAAGTGTTAGCCCTGTGACTAACTGGCTGGTTTTTCAAGGTGTACCATTAGCCATCTATCCCCTAAGGAAACAAAGATGAATGGTTTTAAAAATAAATATGAAAGATAGAAAATAAGAACAAAAGACCTGACGACAGTAACTCTCGTCCGTGTGAGAGACAGTGGAGCCTCTGGGCTGACCTCTTGTGTTAAAGGTTAGTTACAGTATTGTGCAGCACGTGCTTTTAACCCACACTTTAAATTGACTGGCATTATTGAAAATTATGGCTTTTGTTTTTGCAGTATTTCAAAATGTCAACTGAAATTGACTCTATGGGAAGTTTACTACCCACATAGCAGTTGTTTGTGGGACGATCCTGGCTTTCATATTCAGCTGATTGACCGTGAGATTATAATTATCTGGGCCAGAATCTGTCCACTTAAAGAAACGTGTGGCGGTAATCAGTAAGTGAAACTACTATTGGGCCAGGAATGGGGGCACAGTGTGTGGTCCGCAACTGACGCTGGCGACATAAGCAACAGAGAAAAGGGGCACATACACTCAATATCTTTACTGGCCCATTTGCGACAAACAGCCAGAGTTACTATCTGAATACAGTGTGTGGCCCAAACCTGGGCTATAGCAGAACAAGTGTTGGGGTGGTTTTGTGTTGGCATGCAGTGCTTGGGCCAGAATAGGGCCAGCTGCTGTTAAACTAATCTGACATACAGCCGTTTTGGGCCGAGAACCCAGGGATATAGTAGACTTGAAACAAATATAAAAAATGTGGGACGGATCCGGTTTTAATAAATTTAGCTATTTATGTCCCTGAAGTTGCTCAAATGTCATAACCAACAACAATCAGTTCAGGTAATCTGTTACAGTCTCATTCAAAACGTATTTAATTGTAAATAAATTACTAAATATGTGTGGCATTTCTTTATATAATAGTGAGCTAAATATGCACAGCTAATTTTTTCTTGTTAAAACTATACAGACTACAGCTTATTAAATAATAAATAAAAGGCTAAACAGGTGTTGTCATTATCAATATCAATGCAAATTTTGCTACACACATACTGCTACAATACCAAGCTAAATACACTCAGCTAATTATTTTTTGGTGATGTGGAGCTTATTAAATGGTAAACAAATAGCTAAATGTGTGTTAGTGACATCAATTTAAATTTGACCTAAAGCTGATCGCCAGCTACATACAGCTAAATATAGGTCCCTTGCCACGTAAAAAGACAGACAGCTGGATAGATCATTAAAACAATTATCCCATTCACTGTTACCACGCTAATTATTCCTAAACTAATAGGGTTAAGAGAAAGTGGCCTCTTCCGTCATCTCTGGTGTGAGCGGCCTGACTGAGGGACGTGATGGCTGACACTTGCTGGCACAGAGCACATCATTTGTCCGCGGGAACAGGGGCCGCTCACTTCCAAATGCCATGGTGTGGGGTGCCCAGACAATGGGCTCAACGCTGGGCTATTATCCCCTGTGTCAGCAGGGATTGGCCTCCCATTTGAAGAGGTCCACTCGTCTGCATCCATGCCACTTTGAGGAGCATCATTAGGTGGGCCTGTCAATTTCCAACCCGGTGTTATCTGGATGCTATAAATACTGGGCATCATTGCTCTGTATATTTTGGCTTCACGCCGTCCATCCAGCTGCCTGCGGTGGTGAGGAGATGGTCTGCACACTCCAATCTCCTGCATTATATTGTAATTGCACCACATTATTACCTAAACAAATGTATTTATGTATTTAAATGCTTTCTACGATCCCATAGATAAGCATAAACATGGATTTTTGAAGACAGAATGTGAGATGTGTCCAAAAACCGAGATACCATACCTGTTTTTCTGATCCTCCCCCACCTCATGATAGTATTCAAGCAGGTAAATACTGCTGAATGTATAGTGAACTGCGTGTCACACAGGATTTCTACTGTAGCTGATCAAAAAGGCCTGTGAAGGGCCGGGACAGGCTCAGCCCATCATTAGTCCACAGTGGGCTCACAGACTTGGAGCTCTCTCAGCTCATGGCCAAATTGGCTGGATGTCAGTCAGTCTGTGTGTTGTGAGGTGTTAAGAAGCCTAATGATGTCTGGACTGGGCTGCCCCATTGTTTGGGTGTTGATCTTCCAGTGCAGGTAAGGCAAGTGGAAGAATCTAAAGCCATGTTTCTACTGAACGGACCGGATCGGGTCAGTGTGGCACAGTTTGGTACCGGTAACCTCTAAGGAGTCTGTTTGGACTCAGCTGTGTGCAGTAGAGTGGGGTTTGACAGTGAAATCATCAAGGTCTATTGTAAAGGCACCGTTAATTATACATGAATTAAACTTGTTGTGTTCATTACAATACATAATTTCAAACAAAATAAGCTTTATCTTTTTCATATTTTGTTTTTTCTAAGATTTGTTCAAATGACTTCTCTTAATCATGTGAGAGGGCCAAACTCCATCCACATGGTCACCCTTGTACAGGTCCCAGTGGTGGAATGTAACAAAAAATGGTACTTAGCATTGCTTTAAATAATTTGTTTTTGCTGTGCACTTGTTTTGGATATACAGCACATGAGCAGAAAAGATGCTGAAAGGTAGTACTCACTAGAAACATCAAAGTAATAAACACAGAAAATCTCACCGACAGATTCAGTCTCTTTTACTGCACTGGTTTGTTAATTTAATTTGTTATCAGCACAGTGTTTCAGCAAAATCCCTCACATTTAACAAAATAATTGGTTGTCGTGTCTATGCAAAAAACTTAATTAATAATTTATTACTTGCAAATGCATTTCAAAGTACCGTTATACTTTTATTTAAGTTGAAAATTTTATGTTATACATTTACTTGAGTACATTGTTGCCTCTTTATATATACTTTTACTTATTAAGTACTTCCTCCACCACTGATTGAAACTCAGTGTGCATTATACTTATTTGTGACAGTTCCTTCTTCTGTCAATGGAAAGGTTTTTTAAAGCCACACTACAGCAGACCGCCTCAACCCTCACTGTTCTGCTCCAGGACAAACAAAGCAGCAGTAGAAAAAAAACAGCTGATGGATCTCCTTTTTAAAATTATTAATAGCCATGATGTCATGTTTGAGAGCTGGCAAACATTAGCTCAGTCTGTAAGGAATAAAAGGATTTGCGGTGAAGTTTCAGAAATTCCCATTAGGTTTTCAAAATGAGCCATGTTGCTTTGAAGAGGGTTAGGTTAAAAAGGATTGGATTCTGTAACGTTTTGTTTGCGCTGATTTACATGTGCTAGGTTTTTTTTTTCCTTCTCTCTCTGACACGTCTCTTGCTCACAGTTTTTGGCTTGTCTTTAAAAAGCCCACATTGGCATTGCCAGACTAAGTTATGTGGATTGCCTGTGAAGATGTGATATCTTGGAAGCACTCAGCCTGCCCCCGGAGAATTGGCCTGTAAACCATCATTAGCGAGCGGGGAAGTGTAGTCTTTAAAATGTTACATCCAGCTGACGTGCCGTATAACCTCCTTTTATTCCCTGTGACAAACCAAACCATTTAAAATTATGTATAATTATGGCGAGGCAAATCCAATTTACCCCTTTCTGAATATATGGTTTTAGAAATAAATGAATTATACGTCCCGGAACATAAAGCAACTGCTGCGACTCCTCCGAATGTGGATCTTAATCATGTACAAATAAAAGCTCCATAGCTGCGACTCTTTGCCTTTGTGAATGTAGTGGGATTTGTAGCCTCTTTCTGATCTTATGGACTTGAAAAGTGTCCCGACTTTTGATGCCGCTGTGGCAAGATAGAATTTCATATTTAGCGTTGACATTTTTGACAATGGGGAGTATAGAGAGAGTGAGACAACCTTCTCAAGTCTCAAGTGCACATAAAACTTAGATCAGTTGTATTTTTAAAGGTGCAAAGGGAAGTCACCATCCAGTCTCCGCCGAATCAACATTTCAAAGTCTTCACGGAGCCCTTGACTTTTGTGGCATATCACAGAGCGAAGGGGAGATTGGCAACTCATTTACATTGTTCAGAAACAGGCGGACGGTCTCGCATGAAAAGAAGAAATACCCTTTACGGGATTTAAGTCTAGCCTCTTGTCTTCGCATTGGCTGAAAGTTAAGGGGTAGTTCAGTTTTAATGGGCTTATATCAGGCACTAATTTATAGTTAATGTATAAGCCACACAAGATACTGTCTTCATTTGGTGTTAATGTACAGAGAAAACCAATCAGGGCTTAAGTTTACCTAAAGTAACTGCCATTGAAAATAATGTATATGTATAATAATTAGTATTAGGATGACTAGCTTACATTTGCGTACCTTTTCTGTTACTGGTGGTCCCTTGTTTATTTTTGCCCAAATCATGAGCAACGTATAGCGCAAATGTTTAACAATGTCAGTATTATAACCTATCATTAGCATTACAAATTAGGCCTATGTTAGCAAATGTCATGGCCAATTTGATAACATTTTACTTGCTGTTACTGCTTGGGCTACCTGCGTCCTGTAAACGTATTGCTTTAGGAGATCAACATTTATTTACTGACTGCTAGCATTTCTAGCAACATGAGTTATCATAGGCCTGGGGTCTGCAATTTTCTGGATCCAAAGAGCCAATTTAAAAACAAAACAAACTTAGCATCTGCAAAGAGCCTATAACTGAAATATGGCATGTTAAATACTTGCAATGATTATCTTTTATTAGGTCAGCAGCAGTGTAATACAGGAGCCATGCACTTTCAGAGAACTGGAGTTACATCTAGTAACTATTTCTTTGTGGGTTTATTTTATTTATTTGTGTTGCACTTCAAATCAGTCCATGCACTGTGTAGCCATTAGGCTATAAACAGCTATAGTATCAGTTCATAGCATTTTCTGAAAGATGGAGAAAGTTTTATTTTAAATTGACAAGATGATACAGATGCAGGTTTTTTCAAAGTCAGTCTGCGTATTCTTTTATTGACTTTACATAAGCAGATGTCAGATGCCCAAAGAGCCGCATGAGCAGGGCTAAAGAGCTATGTGGCTCTAAAACCATAGGTTGCAGATGTCGGTCATAGGCCATAGCGTCCCCAACTGTTATCATAGGCCATTGTTAATTTAATAACAATCCTTATACCCCTATGTTCCCTGATACCTATGTTTCCAGGGAAAATTAAGGTTAATGTTAGGGCTAGGTAAAATCAGCACTTACCAGAATGTGCCAGTTCTTACATTCTACAGTAGGACTGCTTATCTTTCCTGGATTGTATGACACATAAGTACTGGCGAACATAAGTACTTTCACATATGTACAGGTACCTACTGTATGTTCCCCACTCCATACACACTGAGCTGCTGGTATGTGTCGGTGCTTACTAAAACCCTAGAGCTTGTTTGGTAGCATTATACCTGCTATTGTAGCTGGTTAGCATCTGTCCTTAGCTCAGTCTTAAGCAGAGTGTAACAAAAGTGCTTCATAGATTCAAAGCTGATCAGCTGTTAGCATTCGTAGTCACATATATAGGCTATTTTATTGCCCTCAATGATGTGTAACATTGTTTATAAAGTCAAAATTAAGTACTAGTTAGCATTACTACTTCTAAGATAAGAAGATAAACCTTTCTTCGTCCCACAGTGGGGAGTTGGAACAGCAGAAGAACAGTTTACACAAAATTGTTATTAAAAAGTAACACAGTAAATAACCTGCACATGATCAAATGATTGCAAATAAAATTAACTGAATGTGCAAATTAGTTAAAATAAAAAGTCTGAATGAATGAAAAAGTAACACATAAGTACCAAAAGACCAATCAGACCAATGAAAAATTAAATTAAAACCAAAACTGAAACAAAATAAGCTAAATAGACTAAAACATGAATAAACAAAATAATAATTAAACTATAAATATGTACAGTATTATATGAGTTAGAGACAAATTATGTACTATCACTGTATAATGTTTGCATTTTGGGCACTGGATAACATAACTATTTTATTTCAGTGTCATTATGTATTACAAGCTACATAAAAGGCATTGGTAAATTCATGAGCATTGTGCTTATTGCTTTACAAACTACTTTTTCAAAAACATTATATTCTTTTGTTAAACACCACTGACACTCTTTATTTAGATTTTCCATAACAATAATGTGGTTTGTAAAAATGAAAAATACAAAAACAAAGCTCTGAAGTTTGAGTGACTCCTCGTGCGAGCCCGATCCGCGGACCCGTCAGTTGATTAGTCCTCTTGATTACCATTTATAAGAGGCCCCAGCGCTCTATTATTTGCATTCCTATTTAGCCGTGATTTTGTGGAGGGCACACCATGATTAAACTTGTCAAGGGGCCTGATTGACAGGGTCAAATCTTCACATTCCAGTCGACCCGAATGAGAAAAGAAGAGAAGTAAAGGAGACGGTGGATGTGTCAGTTTCCTTTTGCCTCTTACAATCGCGGTCAGGAATGTTTTAATTTTAGGGATAGATTCGGGCTGTCACGCCAAACTGAATGGCCCCGTAGTTCAAGCTCATGAGATGTGATGGCTGTAAAACAATAAAAAAAAAAAATAGTCGGAGATGTGGAGAGAACAAAGAGGAAAAGCGCTCACTTTATTGGACAGATTTAATTACGCTGAATACAGATTAAGGCAGGCAATCCACTGAGGTGTGAAATTAACCCTTGATTACTGATGAAGCTCTGAACACGGGCTGAAAACAACTGGTAAAGAAAAAAAAAGATTGACCGCTTGGTGATAGTAATTACTCCAGATATCACTCTTTTTTATACAGATAGGTAACGGTAGCATGCATAAATGAGCGTGGAAAGGTAACTACATTATTAACCAGGCTGAAAACACTAAGAGAAAAGGACTTGACGTGATGTGAAATGTAGCAGATTGCTTGCATCAGAGATTACTGACCTCCATGTTGGGCTCGGCTGTGTCCCTGGAGGGAAATGGGGCCATGCAAGTAAAAAAAAAAACAATTAAAAATGCAAAAATGAGTTGATGCAATCTGTTCGGCCTAAATGATGTTGTGGACTCACGAAAGCAGAAATCTGAAGTCGCCCTAATGTCGAGTCGCGTTGCAAACATTGTGATCTTGAGTTCTGTTTGTCTAACACATTAATCCTTCCACCATCGCATATTATCAGCCAGTCATCCAGAAGGAGGGAAGCGGGACATCCTCTTGCCCGGGCCTGATGTTCACAAGTTGCAGACAGCTAAATGTACTGCCCCGACAAGGCTAGCTGTTCGTATAATTAGCGGTAATTAATGAACGCAAAGTGAAGACTCGTTTGTATTTTAAATGATCTTAAATGATCCCATTAGCGCTTGTCATAGTCCCGTACACCAAACAGCGTGGGTTCAATTAGATTTTTGTCATATTTAAGTGGTTTCAGGATGCCACGTTTGAAGTCTTCCAGTTGTGCTTTTTCAAACTGTCTACAAGATGGCCGCCACAAATCTTCTCCAGGTCCTTCCATAATCTATCACTGTTTTCTACAAGGCCTAGTGTTACAGTGCTCATACACAGTACAAATATCTTGGACCATCAGCTATTGCTAAAGAAGTGTTTAAGTGTTTTCTTTTTTCTTTTTGTCAGACAGCAGTGTTTGTTTTCCTTTACTTTATTGCTAAAAAAGGTCAAGGTAACTGTTGCCTCCAAGAATCCTGGCTGTCATAGTTTACAGTGTAATTATATGTAACAGTGTACTGTGTCAAATTTTGCAGTAGACAGTGAGGCACATCAAGCTTATTGGGACATTTTGTTTTTCTATTTTTAAAATTATTCCAGTTTCTGACCTATTTGTTAAGAGTTTACCAGATAGGTGCATTAAAAATGTTTTTGGAAGGGACTGCAATTTTTAGATATCATCTGAAATCATCATTAATTCTTTCAAGTTAGCATTATTTTCATATGAAGCCTGTACTACACAGGCGGAACAATCAGAGTTAGAAACCTGACCCTCATTTGTTGCTCTATGTCATCCCATCTTTCTCATCCTTGTTTCATGTTAACAATAATCACTATCAAAGTCTATAAAGACCAAATAAAATAAACTATTAACAACAAACAATTTAGTGTTGCTGCCTAGCACTTAGCTATAAGCTAATCAGTTCTTACAGCTGATAATTTATTGTTAAGTCAACATTTTAGGCTGTAACTGTTACAAGCTACATAGGTTAGCTTACATTATAGCTAGTTTTGCTAGTTGGCATTTGAACTTATCAGTGTGCCACTGATATTTTATGAAGTCAGCTGCTACAGATGTTAGCATTTTTTATGTATTCATTAACCTTTCACTTGCTTTAATGCATGCCTTCATGCCTTTCAATGTGTTTTCAGTGAAGTAATGTCCCTTATTTTGCTAAATTGAGTTTTTTTTTTTTTTGCTTTTAACCATGTTATAATGTTATTTGCACATCAAAAATATACTTGGTATTTTGTTTCATTCACGCTTGTTTGGGTAATCCTGATGAACTAGTGAAGACCAGGAAACGCTAGGTCTCCTGGCTCTACGTAGACACGTGAAATCACAAAGTGCTTCTGCGCGTTTCTGAAGTCCATACACCATCACCGGACTCTTGCCGTCAAAGCAGTTAGCTTTTTTATCCATCTGTTAGCGTCATGTTGCTAATGGCTGTGCTAAATAGCCATTTTATTCTCTGTCCATTTCTGATTGTTGCCAGCGGGGGACAGACACCTAATCCAAGTGTTCTTTGCAAAGTCAAAGTGCCATCTTCCCACAATCTGACTTTTCCCAAACATACACATTATTTTAAGTTATAAAAGATTAAATAGTAATGCAAAGGTGTCCAAAAGGCCTGAAAAAGCATAATATATTACCTTTAAGTTTTGCTTATGTGCCATTAGCATCAGTAGTTACTAAAGGCTATAGGTTACCACCTACTTTCTTGCACTCATGTTCTTGTGTTTCCATCTCTGACCTGCTGAGTGCATCAGGTTCCCAGGCCTTTTGCAAGTTCAACCGGGTGACATCAGATTTATTGGTGCACATTGTTCTATTGTCTATGATTGTGCCAGATTAGCTGTAGGCCAAAGCACCAGCACTTTTCTCTTAACTGCGTTCATGACAGCATGCATACAATAAAATATGTTCCCTGTCTTGTACTTTTCATTCCCTGTGCTGAGCGGACAAGGGAGGAGGACAGTGAGGAGAAATAAAGTGCCATAATGAATCTAAACGGCATAATTCATGGCGATCAAATGCACTCAGAGATGAGTCATGCTCCGGTGAACCCCTCTGACCACTGATGGCTCTACAGCAGAGAGGAGCGGATGAGGCACCGTTGACGAGCGCACATAAATTCTAATTATTCCCAATGTATGCCACGCTGCAAATGGCTGTCCTCACAGTGGTGGCCAATGGAGGGTTTTCTCTAACAATCTCCCCTCCCGCCCTGTTTTCTTCACAATGTCCCCTCAGACTTTTTATTTTTTATTTTTTATTATTAAGAGCCTTTGCTATAAACCTTGGACAAGAACTATGGAGGAGAAGGAATGGAAGCAGCGGGTCGTGCGTTTTTTGGTACAGAAGAGAAAACACAAGAGCACCAGTGCCGGGAACGAGAAGGTATGATGATCAATTAATCCAGGCAGTAATTGGATGAGTGTGTATGTAAAGCGGTAATGGCGTAATGAAAGTCATCCATTGTGCACGTTCTCTCCCTGGCCGGTGAACCATCCCCCTCATCATCCTCTGGATCTCAGGTGCTTAGCCATGCAAATCTGTCTGACAGCCCAGTACATCTCTGTCTGCCTAATTGGACAGTATAGAGTTGTTTATGGATATCGCAGACATTTAGGACTCAGTTGGGGGCTGCTCAAAAATCATTAGCGAACGGCCCCTGTTACCGGACTGTCAGCTCCACTTCACCGGGCGTCAGGGCTGGCGATAAAAAAAATGTTTATCTCCGTCAACAACAGCGGAAAAGGTCTTTTAAAATGGAGCGGAGCACTTGCTGAACATTCAAACATGTTCCGCAATGAGAGGATTGAGTCTCCAGCAGCTTGTTATATCACTTCACCGCGAGGTTTTGATGTGTAAGCAAGGTGCTGGTTTGTTAATTAGAAAGGCTTTCCATCTGTAGAACTGGCACTAGTGGATATTTATACTCAACTCCGAACACAGGTCCAGCAATATATATCCTGGATTTAAATAACAGGCACTCAATTATAATATTCAGACATTTTTTCATTGAATTCTGCTCATTTCAGCAAGCCATAATAAACTAATTTGAGTGTAAATATTTGACTGGTCTTCTAAACATTAAAGGCGAGGCAGTAGATCATTTTGTTTGCCCCCTAACCATGCATTGCATACTGCCATTGTGTCCTCAAGCGAAACACTTCAGCCAGCTTGCCTGTGTGAATGTGTAAGGGTGATCGTCTGTTTGTTGGTGGATGGAGAGGCCGTTGGCACAGAATGACAGCCATATTTCTGTCGGTTTGCCCCAGGGCAGGTGTGGCTCACTACCAAGAGTGACTGAGAGTGAATGAATAACGGACTCAGGTGCTCCGAAAACTGCTATAAATCAAAGCTTTTATGATATATTATTGTAATCAGTATATAATGACAGTTCTTATACTATTTATTGATAACCCATTCACCATTTATATGGTCAAAGAGCATAAAAAATAAATAATACTATTCATAAATAAGACAGTGTTTGTTTTTTGGGGGAGCTGTTACTTTGACCAGAGGATGCTTGGATTAGGTGTCTGTCGCCCCCTGCTGGCAACGGTGGGGACAGAGCATAAAATTACTTAATTAGCACAGCAATTAGCATCATGACACTAATTAGCTGACTGCTACGTACTGACAACAATTTAAGCACTAAAATTATCAGAATCAGTCTTAATATATTATAATAATATAATAATTTATCATAATAGGGGATCCTTAACACTGCTTTGTTTTGAAAGATGATAGATAGATGGAAGATAAACAAACCTTACTTAACTGAAAACAAAAAGCAAGAAATATATGGGGAAAATGCTTAATGTTTTTTGTATTGTTCTTGTGATAAACAGTCACATTCAAAGAAAAAACACCCAAATTGTGCACTGCATATATTGTTTACACTACATTAAACAAAAGCCGAACTTGTGACATTAAACAGCAGCAAGCCTCCTAAGTATAGGAAATTGGTGCAGCTCTGTGGATTTAATGTAAAGCGAGCTACATTAGGACAAAACTGCAGACTGACTACTTAAAATGTATGCCTCCAGCCTCTACCAGCACTGTACACAAGGATTTATTCACTTGTATGTTTCTGATCAAACCTGTGCCAGGCCTGCTTCTCCAGTGGAAACATGGCTGTGGTGTATGATTCATTTGATTGTCATTTTTATTCAACTTTTATTATCAATTACTCAAAAAAAGCAGCAGAACATTTCTACTCTGGGCCCTCCATTTTCCTTGCAACAGGGGGTCAAGCATTCAAGCCTTTTTTTAGTCTGTGCATGTATTTGCCTTTTGATGGAGAATGACTCATCTGACCATCTGACTTTGTTCAAATCTCTGAAGACCCACTCTGATAGCTTTCTACCATTAAACTCACCAATGTGCATTCATCTCTGTAATGAAGGCTTTATGCACTCCAAGCCTACTATAAAAAAAATGCTTCTGCGTGTAACTGAGGACTCACTGTTCTTGCTGACAAAGTGCTCTCACCTCCTGCAGTAACTTTGTCAGTCACCTAAAGATACGCTCATTTAGCTGTCCTTACTATTGGAACTGTGTGTGCATTTATACAAAAAAGCCTGTGTCAGTCTGATTGCTTGACAGTAAAGGCAAAGTACAAATACTGTATCTCTTGTACAGTGTGTAGGTATAACAAACCATTAATGACTGTACTTCCTGAATTTTAATATCAATTTGATTATAAAATCTTGTTGCAGTATCAAGAAACTAGCGAAAAGAAAGGCTAGTAATATAAAAAATACACTGATTACTATAATTCCAAAAAGATTCATTTCATCTTCTGCAAAAGTTTATAGTATAGATTTTTTTTTAACAGACTAACAGACTTTTTTTCTACACTGTATAAACCAGCCAGCAAGACATCAGGTGACTCTGAAGAAGGATGCAGGAAGTGTCCGAAACATGTAAAGGTACGAAAAACACAGTAATGGTCTGTTAAAAAGAAAATCTGATTACTATTAACTGATTACTATAGTTTTTAGTATTCATTTGCTAATTTTTTTACCTGTTAGGGGTTGCAGGTGGTAGTTTTTTTTAAG
Organism: Bostrychus sinensis; assembly: GCA_020698575.1. Classification (NCBI taxonomy): domain Eukaryota; kingdom Metazoa; phylum Chordata; class Actinopteri; order Gobiiformes; family Eleotridae; genus Bostrychus; species Bostrychus sinensis. Next base: position 12,104,238 of record CM036250.1, read on the forward strand.
TTAAACAGACCAGATTGAGCCAGACAGGAGGTCAGACACATGGGACCAATATATATTACCAATATTTTCAGAATAAAACACCGCTCTCGACCACATCACTGTGTGAACATTACGTCATAACCAGTGTCATAGGTTAACAAACAAGATCAGATACAATTAAACATGAGAGAAAAAAAAGAGTATATAGCATACTTACCAATGGTAGAAGCACGAAAGTCACAGAAATAATATCCAATGGTTTTATTCACTATAGAACATAAACAACATTTCAAAAACTTTGAAACTGAGATGTTTTATGGCAGCAACACATCTCAAAAAAGTTGGGATGGAGCAACAAAAGGCTGGAAAAAGTTTTACTATAAAAAAAGCTGGACAAGCTTTTTGCAACAAATTATGTTTATTGGGCACATCTCAGTTTAGATACCTGAGTTGTTTATGCACAATTGTGAATAAAATATGGTTTAATGAAATCTGCAGGTCATCACATTTTGTTTTTGTTTATATTTTACAGAATGCCACAACTTTTTCAGAATTGGGGTTGTATATGGTATTTATATTATTTATCTTGGTGCATTTCCAGGCATTTCTCTCATACTGGTGGCAAAATCTGAAGAAATCACACAGAATGGAATGTTAGCAGCTGTCATTCATGTTTTATGTGAAACTATAGTATACTGAACATATCTGAGTGAGGTGACTCTTGATTTAGGCTTTTTGTTTTGTTTTTTAATGAAAAATTAAGATGGCCGCCTTTAATATAATTGAAAGGTTTCAGTATCTTCGAAACAAAACAAGATTTTCTCATGAAATTTGCAGACTTTAACACCACAATACCACAGGGCCACAAAATACAGTTTAGCAATAAAAATGAAAAAAAAAAAAAAAAAAAAAAAGGCAGCATATGTCTGCAAAACATCCCACTGGCCACCGTGGCTAGTCTTTGTCAAAAGTTGCTAGTGTTTTTACTAGCCACAATGTAAGTAGTGGAGTTTTTGTGTATTTTATAGTATGCAATAAGCTTACAGAAATGTAAAATTTGCCAAGCTGGTTCCTCCAGGATGTACCCCACCTAAGGCCCAAAGTTACTGGGATAGGCTCCAGTCACCTGCGACCCCTAATGGGAATAAGCGGAAGAAGATGAATGAATGAAATGTAAAATATGGTTTTATGTATGGATAAGGATTTATTAAATGAAAATTACCTAAAAGCAGAATAAAGAGTATTTCTGTGCATGTGGTGTAAAATCTTTTAAAACATGTAATATTTTTTAAATTACTAATTTTCTTTCTTTAACCATTATTCATAAAACTCAACCGGCCAAAGTGGTTAGTGGGAGTATTTGTGTCACTCGCCAAAATGAAAATCTACCTGCATTTTTCTGGTTGGCTACTGTTAATGTCAAGCCCTGCCCACTATGCAGCAGAAATGAAACATTACACAACACACACAGTATGTATTCAACACATAAAACAGAATCACCAGAGTAACTAGTCACAGCTGTTATGTTGGCAGCAGTAGCTCAGTAGGTAGAGCCTTTCACCCTCTAACTGCAGCATTGGCCGAACAATCCCAGCTCCCAACACTGCATACTATTACTGCTGCCAAGAGAAATGTGATAATTGATATGTATTCTGTTTTTCGACCTTTCCTATCACCTCTCTGTCTGAATATAATTATGACATTGTTTTTGTTCTGGCACAGGACAGAGGCGCTCTCCACCTCTGGCTCCATTTTGTCCTTTTACCTAAAATGCCATTGTTTAACATAAGGCCGGGCTATGTCCTGTCTGAGCCCCCGCTGGCCACAGACACACACTGCAGGCAGAGCGCGTGAATGTTCAGAGCAGCGACACTGAGATTTGCATGGCTGAACACAGTGGAGCAGGGGGTGGGGTCAGAGGGGCTCCACACAGACGCTTTTAGTAGGACCAGACCACAATGAGCCACAGAGAGGTGAAGCGCTCTTTGCACCGATACGACCTCACATGAAGGGAAGCAGTCAAAACATGCACTCAAAAAAAAAGTATTCATTATTCAGTAAAACATATTCAGAGCCAAATACTGTATATTAATAAGTGACTAGATTACATGGGACAGTGTGTTTTAATTTGTGAAGGGCATATTCACATACTTTTGCTATCAGTAACTAATATGTGTGTTGTTAGCCTGTGTTGTATACAAATATACAACATATGAAGATAAAAACAGTAAAGGCTACGAGCTACTGAATAGAAATAAAATAAATTGGTTAGGTTAGGACCTGTGCTTCCTCGTCAAAGACGGCCTGATGCAGACATAGTAGCTCAAGTAGATGTAGTAGATGTTGTTTTTCCTCATTTGATCTTTCTTTATTCTCTAGATTTTTTTCTTTTTCAGTTCAATTCAGTATTATTTGTATAGCTCAATATCCCAAAAACAGTTGCCTTAAAAGACTTTACAGATTTAGACAAACGAATAGTCACACAATAAAACAAGACCCAAGACATCCTGTCTGTAGACCCTCCTTCAAACAAACAAGTAAACAAGCAAACAAACAAACAAACAGCTATGAGAAAAAGAGAAACCTCAGGGAGAACCACATGAAGGAGGGATCCACTCCCAGGATAGACAGGCTGTAGATGTCTATAGTTTATAGGCTATAGTCCATTTGCTATGAGCAGTGATGAGGTTAAGGAGCCAGGGGGTCCATAGGTTAGGTTATCTTCTTTTTGGCCTATGGATATCACTTGGCCTATCCCCTATTATTAGTTTCTTCTTTGTGATCGGCTTTCCCCCTCCAGAGTTGCTCCAGCAAATCATCCGCCTCCTACAGAAACAGTGAGCAATGGTGGGAACACCCACAAAACATCACTTCCGATTCCCTCGTGGGGGAAACAAACCGTTCACGATAGAGCAGAAAACTGGCTCTGCCACCTTCTGTTCAATAAATACATTGACAAATGCTGGATTTAAATTTGATATTTTACCTAATAAAGACACAGAGACATACAGGAGGACACAATCTAATCAATGTTAGATTGCACCATAACGTTACTGGCTCTTGCATAAAAACATGATGAGTTTAATTCATCATATTTATTGTAAACTAAAATGTGCGTTTGTAAATTTGTTAAGGCCTGATTGACCTATGGCTTGATGTAACAGGCTGCCGACTGATGCACGGCGTTAGGGCGACTCATTCAGTGGCGATAGCATTTGCATTAGCACTAGCATTAGCTCGGCTGTGTGAGCTAAGACTAGTCTATGAAGCAGCTAAGCCCCATCTCTTGTATTTACAGTAACTCCAAGTAGAAGTCAGGCCATAAGCCATGATTTTCTTTTATGACATAGACAGAAGAATATGTTTAAAGATGTCACATTGGCCCAGTCACTCAGATTGTTCTGCCAGTCTTTAATACAGAGCACAGTCTGTTTGATTTTCTAATGTGGCGTTCTTATTCATGTCATAACAACATACGACTCTGGACTTGGTTTAAAATAGCTTATTTGCTTTTTTTACTCCCCTAGAAAAAAATAGTGCTTCTAAGCAGGTGAAACAGTTTGTTTTCCCCCACACCAGACCATGCCTCCACCTATGACATGATGCTGACTGTATAGCGTACAATGATTTGCATCGATTTGCCCTGGACTTGAGACCAGCACAAAAGGTTCACTGGCTTGTGACCTCTCATGGCTGGTTTATCCTCTGTTATTAGCTGCACAGGCTGAAAATTCTTGGTCAGATAAAAAAAAAAAAACAAACATTCCCCTTTTGCCCATGGGTCCTGAGTTTCATGTGTAGTCCCACATTTCCAGTCGTGTAAACATTATGGCACATGCAGCGACGACTGAGAAGAATCACCTGAGTTATTTATTAATGCTCATTAGTGCAAAGCCATTTCAAAGACAAACCTTCAGCCAGCAGCGGTAATGGCTGTGTCATCAAGCACTCCTCCATTTTTTCCCTTTTTTTTTTTTTTTTGGACTTTTATCATGGCACTTATCTCAGTCAGGATGCAAATGTATGGGACCATTGATCAGAGTGGCCAAAGAAGAAGAAGACTTAGCAGAAAACTAGTGACAGGACAAGGGTAAATTCACAAGGTGGTGCTCGGTCCAACTCTCCCTCTGTCCTCTCTGTGGCTCTTTGAACTGTTCCATCTTTATAGCCAGACCAATCAATGGCAAACCAGTGTCTATTGTCTGTTGGCTGGTCCGGACACTAACCCCCCTCCCCCCACCCCCCATTACTGAAATGTTTCTTCCCATCAGTGCCTTTACTTATCACTTCCCGGGTGACATTGAACTTCCTATGCCCCGGCCGCCGAGACACATCTCTGAGCTCACACAATTACTCTTCATCCCCACTAACAATTTAGTAATGAAGTATTGATTTCCAGATTCCTCTCTTATGGATGATATTAGATTTTGTTTGATAAACTGTGCCCGGGCCTCTAATCTGCACTGTCCCTTTTCCCACTGTCTGTAAAACAAAGTGCCACTGGAGAGATAATGACCACAGAACATCGATGAACTCATTTCATCAATTTGTAACACTTGACAATGAAAAAGGGCAGGCATTTTTCAAGCAGCAATGTCAAAGTTTATTGCTCTGGGTACGGTCTTATTGGAAGCCAGACATCTTGAGCAGCGTTCAGCTCTAATTTATGGGCCCCAATGTGCCAGTTACTTTTAAAGGAAATGTTTGGATACTGGGAGGATATTAGTGTTGCACCTGGGTTGTCTGATTCCCAGGGCCACCGGGGATTCATGTGTCATGTTAGAAAATACAAAACCAGGAGAGCGCAGTCGCACATTTGGGCTATTTGCAATGCGAGAAAAAGGTGTTTAGGACATAAATCACGGTGAGACGTACATCCAAGTCTGCATAAATGTTTGAGTTCCAGCGTTCGCAAGCTGTGCTCACAGAAAATTCACCATCACTAACCCAAAAACAAATAGGCTCTGAAGTGAATCTATGTGCACACGATTGCGTGCGTTAAAAGCTTGTAATGTACACGGCTTGAGAATGTGTTTTATGCTTTACACTTGAGTTCATTTTAATCTGCAATGTTCCCTTAAATGTTATATGGCCATTAGAGTAAAAATATCCTAAATGTAGAGAAAGAAAGAAACAAGATACCCCCCCTCAAGTAGCAGTGAGTGAAATGAAAGTGGTACAGAAGGTACTGCAGCTTCGCAATCAGGAAGTTCCAGGTTTGAGGTTAGTGTAGTAGTAGTAGTAGTAGTTGTAGTAGTAGCAGTGGCAGCATTCATAGACGTAGCAGTAGAAGTAGTAGTTGTTGTAGTGAAAACAACTTTCCAAAGTAATTTACACTCAAAGGCAATATATATTGCTTTTATTTATATTTTTAAGTCAATCTTGTTTACCTCTAAAAACATTATATGACTAAAAAAGCTTTTCTCAAGTACTCACCTGGTGTCACATAGACAAAGGTTAAGTGAATGTAGCTAAGTGCAGAGCTGTTATGCTATTATGAACATAATCAAAGAAAAGAGCACTTCACTTCTGTAAACTTTTTGTATAAAGCTATTTCACTGCAAAAATAGCTGTGAGGAATCAGTGGAAGCAGAGCTGTACACCATTTTTTAGATAAATGAATGAGAGCAGACTGGATGTAGAGGGCTTGTTGATTGGTCAGTGATCCTGGAGTGGGCGGGGGTTCATGGGAGAGGCAGAGGTGCACCTGAGCATTGTGACGGCCCAGAACAATGTCAGAGAATATGGGATTACTCAAACATGTGTGAATGAAGCAAAACACAACTTCAGGTATGTTTTTGATGAGCGAACAACACTATAATATGGTAGAAAGCTCAGAAAAGTAGATTTTGCATATATTTTATCTTATATACAATAATTTATTCCTTTACTGACCCCTTGTGGCTGGAGTTAGTGGTCATAAATTCTTTGACCCATTACAAACCTTTCCTGAAAATATAATCAAGACGCTAACAGACAAGCAAACCAACACTGATCAACAACAATGTGAACAGGTGAGTTGTGGGCGGGGCTTGAAATAGTCCTCTGACCAAAGTTTTCTGTCACACTATTAACGTCATAATAATATGTATCCTACCTATCAGCAAAAATATTTACAAAATGTTTATTTATTACACTAACCATTATTAAAATAGCAATGGACGACTTTATTTACATTGTTTTTCTTCATTAAATTCTTAGGTGATCTGAATGTATACTGTATGTATATCAATACGTTGACTCTCCTTGTTCTCCTCACCTTTCTGTGTGCACCATACGCAGACAATTTATCCGCCACAAAGTCAAATCATTTATTCTCCCTCATTCATCCTGATAGAACGAGAGGGGCCCAGGAACAACAGCCAATTTAGCCTGAAAATCCCAGTTCAGCTCGGGCTAATCTGATTTCTCTCCTCCCTAGAAATCTACATGTATAGTGCTTATCAACTGGATTACTGGCAGGTAGGAGGAATAACCCAATTTGAGGTTACTTGTTTCTCTGTGTGTAGTATTCAGTGTCACATCGCATTAGAAGAGGACGGCTATTGCTTTGCAGAGCGGCTTCCTCGGCTCCTCCTTTTTTTTTTCCGGACACGTGTTGCTGCATTAAAATGCTATGAAGCTCAAGAAAAATGTAAATGTACTGCAATCAGATAATGCATTTTGAAGACAGACACAGACTGCGTTTAGTATTCAGCCCAGAGCATCATTTGGAGGAATTTGTCATTGCAGCAGGTGGACAAGACACTATGGAAGCCAGCCGGGACAGTGAGTTTAAGCTACATCCACAAATTGATTTCGAGGAGCCTTAAAGGCTTTATTATCCTTTTAGTCATATTTTTAAACAAATCATGGTCGCCTCTAGAACACCACTGCACATTTTACAACCTTTAAAAATATTATCTGACTAAAAGAGAACGTTGCTGGTAAGTACTCTACGTATGTTGCCATAAAAAAATAAAAAATAAAAAAACAGGTGGAGAGACCAGCAGAGGGCAGCAGAGAGCAGCAAAGGGCAGAGTGTTGCCATCTTTTGAGCACAAGCAGAGGAGAAAAATGCTGTTTATTTCTTTAAACTTTTTGTATGATGCCATTTTAATACAAAAAATACAAAAATGTCTGTGAGGAATCAGTAGGAACAGAGCTGTACACTGTTATTTTTGGATAAAGGAATGAGAGCAGACTCGATGTAGAGGGCTTGTTGATTAGTCAGTGGTTCCTGGAGTATGAGCTCCCAAAACCGCAGTGCCAGAGAATACAGGATTACTCAAACGTGTGAATGAAACATAACACAACTCCAGGTATGTTTTTGAAGAAGGAACAACATTAGGACATCTGAGTTGTGCGTCATGTTCTTTTGAAATGCGGCTGTTCAGGAGTGTTTTGGAAACTGCTAATTTTCGAAATATTTCTCACACAATCATCTTCATGGATTACAGAGAAAAGTAAAGAAAAGAAAATGTTCAGTGAATGGCAGTTCTGATGGACATTAAATCCTTCATGAAGCCCCAGGTCAGAGGAGAATGATTCCTGATCCAGAGGCAAATGCACCAAAGCTCTGTAGAAAACCATCTCTGAAGGCACATGGCATTTGGAACAGATGGGCCGCAGCATCAGAAGATCTAAAAATGTGTCTGGCGAGTGTATTTTGCAGAGCTTTGTAAATAATACTTACAAAGCTTCACTTACATCGCTGGAACATGACCCTCCTCCGAGCACGTGTGAGCGCTCCACAGTCAGTGACAACAGATGACCACTGCCCCCCCTCCCCTCAGCACCCAGAGGTCAGCGCCCCTTAAACAAGAGCTGTCTGCAGGGCGATTATTGATAAAGGGTGACACGGCGGTGTGGACAGGGGAGACATTATCCTCTAGGGCCAGTCAGAGCTCCTCTCCTCTTACCGTGGGAGTGGGAGGTCTGGGTAATGTATAAATACTGGTGGGACACTTTTCCCTCACCTATCGAGCGGCTATAAAAGAAACGGAGTGGAAACCATCAGGGATGCAGAGAGCCATGTCCGTTTTATTTTAGATGTAGTCGTCCTAATATCTTTTAAAGGAAACAATCATCTTTCCTGATGAGCCCAAATGTCCTATAGCAGCCAAGGTCAAGTACACGCGGCCACATACACACTGCTGCGGTGAATGGATGATGTGTTCAGCTATGTTCACTATTTCGATATGGAGACGCTGAGAGGCAAGGGTTGCAAATGTGTTTTCACACGATTGGTGGCTACAAATATCACATTAACATCTTAATATAGCTTACAGGCAGTTTCCTTTTAGACCTGGGAGTAAACACTGCCTTTTTTAATTACGTGCCATCATAGTTATTGCAAAACTATACAATATTAATACAGCACACAACATGCTTATTATACAGTATATACAGTGAGTATATAATGTTCTCCTTTGTTGACAATAAACACTTTAATGATTCTTTTAAAAGCAGGGGGCAAAGGATTTAGTAAACAAATGCTTGAGCTTTCTTTGTATAATGAGGTTTAGGTTTAAGTAATGGTCTTATTAAAGTTAAATCATGCTGTTTTTTTTTATCAGGGAACATGTTCTTTCATGCCACCAGATTCTTTAAGGGGCTATATTATGAAAAATGTACTTTTGGGGGGCTTTCTACCAAGTTATAATGTTGTTCCTTCATAAAAAACATACCTGGAGTTGTGTTTTATTTCATTCTTTTCATTCATGCATGTTTCTGTAGTCTCTGGGTCTCCAGTTTTTGAGGCCTCAAAACGCTCAAGGAAGCACTGACCAATCAACAAACCCTCTACATCCAGTCTGAGCTCATTTGTTTATCTAAAAAACAATGCACAGCTCTGTTTCCACTGATTCCTCACAGCTATTTTTCGTTTTGTAGCAAAGTACACATGTATAAAAGTTTAAGGAAGGGAAAAGCTTTTTTTCTCTGTTTCTGTTCAAAAGAGCTTAACAGCTCTGCACTCTGCTGCCCTTTGCCAGCCCCAGCAGTAAATCAGTAGATATTAGAAACGATTTTTTTTCATCAGAGAATGTTTTTAAAGGTTATAAAATGTGCAATGCAGTTCTAGAGCTGACTAAGATTGGTTTAAAAATATAAATAAATGCATAATATAGCCCCTTTCATATGTTTTATGATGATGTAAAGGCAGATGTCAGTATATCCACAAAAAGAAAGCCTATCTTTTCACAAGAATATAAAGAATTTCAAAATTTACTGCAGCATATGAAGCTTACTGTAGCTCATGACTCCAACTAGAGGAAAAAAATATAAAGAAGAAAAAGATTAAGACAGCAATTAGATGTTCTAAATATATTAAAAGACACTAATAAAATAGTATATTAAATCTACATTGTTATCTTTGGTATGTAATCAGGTGTGTTATTTCTAAAACCTAGTCTTTTAAGTGGCATTGTGTAAAATGTGATGCTATGTTGTTGATTGGACCTGAGTCAATAAAACGTTTACAAGAGCGTACATAATCTCACTATATGTGTTTGGATTGGCCCCGCTGAAAGAAACTGAAAACTAATCTGCTTGATCTAAATCTGGAAATGACTGTAACTTGTGTTAAACCCTTTCAGAGTTATAACTGTCTGTAGTGCAAGAGGGTCCCGGGTTTGATTCCTGGACCGGACTGGACCTTTCTGTGTGGAGTTTGCATGTTCTTCCTTTGTCTGTGTAGGGTTCCTCTGGGCATGGCCGTATGCACCAGAAAGATCCCTGAGCTCTGGACCTCAGTATTTTAATTTAACCAGATCTAAACCAGGACTAAACCAGGTCTCAACAAGGACTAAATCAGGTCTAAACAAAAAATAAACCAGGGCTAAACCAGGTCTAAGCAAGGACTAAACCAGGTCTAAACAAGGACTAAACAAGGACTAAATTAGGTATAAACAAGGACTTAACCAGGACTAAAACAGGACTAAACAAGGACTAAACAAGGACTAAACCAGGTCTAAACAAGGACTAAACCAGGTCTAAACAAGGACTAAACAAGGACTAAATTAGGTATAAACAAGGACTAAACAAGGACTAAACCAGGTCTAAACAAGGACTAAACAAGGACTAAATTAGGTATAAACAAGGACTAAACAAGGACTAAACCAGGTCTAAACAAGGACTAAACCAGGGCCAAACAAGGACTTAACCAGGACTAAACCAGGTCTAAACCAGGACTAAACCAGGACTAAACCAGGACTAAACAAGGACTAAACCAGGTCTAAACAAGGACTAAACAAGGACTTAACCAGGATTAAACCAGGACTAAACAAGGACTAAACCAGGTCTAAACAAGGACTAAACCAGGGCCAAACAAGGACTTAACCAGGACTAAACCAGGTCTAAACAAGGACTAAACCAGGGCCAAACAAGGACTTAACCAGGACTAAACCAGGTCTAAACAAGGACTAAACAAGAAATAAACCAGGACTCAACCAGGTCTAAACAAAGACTAAACAAGAAATAAACCAGGACTCAACCAGGTCTAAACAAAAAATGGACCAGGACTACACCAGGATAAAACCAGGTCTAAACATGGACTAAACCAGGTCTAAACCAGGACTTAACCAGAACTAAACAAAAAAGAAACCCAGACTAAACCAGAATGAAACCATGTCTAAACAAGGACCAAACTAGAAATAAAGCTCAGTTGATGGACCTCAGTATTTCTAAAATTCAGTGTACAGCCCTGCCTCTGGGTGCTCCGATTTCTGCTCCCACTAAAAACATGTGGGTCAGGTCGGCCCGCAGTTGTCGCAGCAGCTCAGAACTAACCCTCCATCTGACCATCTACACAATTTTATTGCACGCCTTGTATGTATAATGACAAATAACGGGGTTTTCAAGAGACGAGCACATGTCTCTGCTGCTACCACAGATGCTCACAGGCTGTAGAAAGGAGGAGTATGGTAGGTTGGTTTATTTGCCTCAGAAATGACACTCTCAGATACATTATATTCCCACTTCTTACTGGAGATTTTGTTGCACTAAATACGAACAAGAATCTTGGTTATTCACTTATTCCTATAGCAGACAAACAAACTCATAATTGGTATGCCTGTGTGTAGTATATGTATAATCACTGTGCTGCAGCTTGTTGATGGGGACGCTGAGATTGGGAGAACAGTTGCTGAGGAGGTGCCATGTCCTACCAATCACTCTCTCCTTCTAAAGGGGTTCCAATGGCACCTGAGGGGGAATCTCATGGCTGTCATCCCAGAAAGCCTGCCGCACCGATGCCTGCTTACCATCTGCTCCCCATATAAGCACAGAACAGCCAATTGTCTGCAAGAAGCCACCTCAATCACACTGTCATTGAACTAATATACTTCAGCATGTTCTGCACTGGCTTTGGCTACCATCTTTTTAGGCACATACTATCTATCCAAGCAACACAGTATCTGCAAAATGTACTAAGAGATGAGTGTGCTAAGAGAGTGGGACAAGTACCAGCTGTATGTGGAGCTTGGAATCAGTTGATTGGTTGACACAGGATCAACTTTCAGACAAAAACAGAATTGCAAAACAGCTACATTTCCCAAAGAAAGCCTGTCTTGTTCTTAGGTAAACTCATACACCAAGAAATGCTACTATAACTAAACAATTTATCAACAGCTATTAATTTTAGTTGGATGTTTCTTCAATGACCCCTTGAGGCGTGAGTTTATATTTCTGGTCTCGCAATCAAATGGCCATTCAAAAACCAGCTGTGCTAAATAGTGGTTTTATGCTTTGTCCATTCCTCACTGTTGCCTGCAGGGGGCAGCAGAAACATAATCCAATTCTCTGCAAATTGAAAGTGGCCACTCCCCAAAAGAAGATGTTTTCCACACATATGCATTATTTTAAGTTATAAAATGAGAAATACTAATGCAAAGATGTCCAAAACTGGTAAAAAGCCTACAAAGCATAATATAGTACCTTTAAACATGGACTAGTTTGTATAAGATGAATGTAACCAAACCAATAGCATGCTCAATACAAGACAATATAAGAAATAAACCATATATTTCACATTTGTGTAAAATGCAGGAAGATGATATCACTCTGGTACAGTGTTAGTATCCTCGTCCAGCATTGCATATTGTCATCTATTTAGGTACACTATATTTCCAAAAGTATTATCTCACCTGCCTTTACACACATAAGAACGTACGTGACATCCCATTCTTAATCCACAGGGTTTAATATGACGTCGGCTCATCCTTTGCATCTATCTACATCTGACATCTACGCGTTTGATGCTCTCGTCCAACGTCAGACACTGCAGTCTTCACTTTAATTCATCCCAAAGGTGTTCTCTCAGGTTGAGGTCAGGACTCTGAGCAGGTTCAGTCAACTTCTTCCACACCAAACTCACTCATCCATGTCTTTATGGACCGTGCTTTGTGCTCTGGTGCAGTCATGTTGGAACAGGAAGTGGCCATCCCCAAACTGTTCCCACAAAGTTGGGAGCAAGGAATTGTCCAAAACCTCTTGGTGCTGAAGCATTCAGAGTTCCTTTCACTGGAACTAAGAGGCCAAGCCCAGCTCCTAAAACCAACCCCACATCATAATCCCAGTTCAATTATTTGGGTGAGTGAGTGAATACTTTTGTAAATATACTGTATGTTGCTGGATGGCATATAAAGAGACAAGATACAAGTTCCAAGAAAGGCAAGTACTAGTTACTGACAAAAAACTTATATATATATATATATATATATATATATATATATATATATATATATATATCACATATACACCTCTAGATGGCAGAGTGGTTAGCTCTCATGGCTCTCTACAAGTCAGTTCCTGGCCAGGCTGACACATGCAGTCATCTCTCTGTGTGGAGCCTGTCCACCTGGTCTTACCACAGCATCCAAAGAACTGCATGTAGAGGTGAATTTGCCTTGCCAAACTGAATGTGGCTTAATGAAAACAGAGCTTTGTTGTAATCTGGAAGTCCTTATTTGGCTCTCAGGACAACACCAGTGTTTCAGTATGTGGTGTGTGTTAACTGTATACATCACAGTTGTTGCCCTGTCTCAGCACAGGCCTGGCATCTGACAGTGACAAAAGCACAACAGTCCCACTCTTCCTGTAAATAACCCCTGCACGCCTTTGGTTTTATCATTCTGCGCAAATGATCTTGGGCCCTCAAGAGTCGACGAGAAATAGCATTATTTTATGGCATGGAAAAAAGGAAAGATAAAAAAGAAGGAGGCATGGAGAGAGGGAACAGAGAGATGGGGCTAAAAAAGGTCCTTCAGGGAACATGGTGTAAATGAAGTTCCAGGAATGACACAGGCGAGCAATGAGGCGTGGATGGAAAATATACGCTGCACATCATCGGATAGAGACGCCGGTGGAAATGGCTTCATTGAAGTGTCAGCCCTCATCCATCAATCAATCATCCGCAAGAAACAATAACGCGCCGGCGATGGGGCGGCTTTTATGGGGCTTACTCATGGGTATCGGAAACAGCACTTAAGTGAGGTTCTGATGCCGGCGGAGAAACACAGCGGTGAGGTGCAGGGTCTGTTCTGCATGCAGCAGGTAAAGGGAGAGTGGAGAGAGGGGCGGGACACAGGAGAGGAAAGTGTACAGTGCACCCCTAAAAAACAAAAAAAAAAAAAAGATTTTAAGACAGAGAAAGTGCAGAGGATTACATGCTGTGTCCATTTTGATCACATACTTGTCAGCTTTTTTATGCTTTACACCCAGAAAAAAAGCTGGGATGCTGAGTAAAATTGAAATGAAAACAGATTGTGATCATTTTCAAATCTTAAATAAATGTACTGTAGATGAGCTATTGGACTTCATTTAACAGTAGACATATTTATAGCCTGTTTGTCCTGAGAAAGAACCTCTCCTTCAATGTGGTCTCATAAGGTTTCTTCTATTTTTTCACCACAGCTATTTTTTTAGGAGTTTTTCCCTTTCCGAGAAGGAGGGTTTAGTTTAGTCTAGTTATTGTTTATGTTTGATTGTGTGTGATGTCTGATTAACTGTGTGTGAATCCCTTTGAGGCGACTTTTGTTGTGATACTAGGCTAAATAAATAAAATTAATTTGAATTAAATTAAATATATTTGCCATTGTATTTACTACAGAAAATGAACAATTCAGGTGTTGAAATTGAGAAAATTGATTTTACCATTTTATGAGAAATAATAGCTCATTTTCAAATTGATGGCACCAACACATCTCAAAAAAGTTTGGACAGAGCAACAAAAGGCTGGAAAAAAGTTTTACAATGAAATCACTGTGCATTTGCTGTGCGACCCTGCAAGTGATATCTGATGAAAAAAGAGTCTGTATCATTAGTTTTGGATGTATTGGATGCTCATCTGATCTTCAGGTAGCCAAGTGACACATTAAAAATATATAGGCTAAAATATACATTAAAACAGACATTATTGTGTTCTAGAAATCACTGCAGGGATCAGGAACACTTCCAGAGGTCACAAATATCATTTAAATGGACTGTTCGATGGTCAGCTGAATCTAAATTAAAAAATATAAACATTAGGTGGCCCCGAAAAGACAGCAGTGTTTCTGAATCCTGCTCACATATGGATCTTCTTTAGATGATGCAGCTATCAGAGCAGGCAGGGGCACAGAGTAACTCATGTAAATAAATAAGAAAAACAAGAATATCAGCCTATGCCATATATTTATACATTTTTAAAGACATTGGGTCACTTAATTGCTGGGTAACTTGTGTGTCAAGAGTTTTTGGTTCTCATTTTTCCTTCATACTTTTGTTGTTGCAGTATAATTCTCATTCTTGTGACAGATGAATTTTATTAAACATAACGTTTTACACGCAACACCTTTAATGTATTATTTTGCTACACTCAAACTTCAACCACATGGAAATGGTTTGTCAAATCCTAAAACAGTACCAGAACATGACCATTTCTTACATTTATATGCACAGTTAAGCATTACCCAAAAAAACAGAAACCAACTCTTTAATGCATTGGGTTAGACGATATTCTGGTTCAATATGTAGCAGTTTTATTAATAAGAGCAAGTGCTTCATAAGCTACAGGCTAAAAAGTCACAGAATAGTTGTGTTTGGTTGGGGAAAAAAAATTACAAAAACATAGCAGACCACAATAGTTTGTTGGACTTGGATTCAGGTGACATTTTTTAGGATTTATTTTCACTAATTGACCAAAGAACTAAAGAAACAAGTGGAGACCCAAAACACCATCTAATGAAGAATTGTTAGCAGCATAGGTCTGCTATAAATGCTAAAATTAAGTGCTTCAAGTCTCAAAGTTGATTTGAACAACAATATCTTAAACAAGTGAGTTTATGTCATCTAAAAACATACTATTTACAGGCTTTGTTTTCTCTCTGATTAAAATGAATGTAATCAAATGCTGCTTCTTAGATCATGTCACCCGTAGAAAGGTCTCTAAGCACCATAAATACCTCACATTCTTCGGCACTAATGTATTCTTGGAGGCTACAAGTTCAGCTCTCCTCCACTGTAAAAATAACCCAAATATGCTAAATGGCCCGACAGTCGCTTTTGCTGTACGTGAGCCTTTTGATTTCCCCAAACTAAGTCTCTTGATGGCTTCTCGGCAACATGAAACATGACACGTCATCCATTATTCTGTACGTGTGCCGTGCTATCTCAGCCCGCTCCATATGGCCCCTGTTGTCTCCAGACGCCCAAATCCCTTTCCTTAGGCCAGAGGCTGTTTTTAGTTGGGAACCATTACGTTGCTCCTCTTCCTCAGAGGGATGGGGTGACGATGATGTGCGATCACAGCCGCAACAGACTTTCCGCCTCAAATTCTGACAGCGTATTCAACAACTGACCGTATCCGTGCTCGCTGGCCCAGCTGCTAATTCATGCAAGTTGACAATATGGAGGCAATAATTAAGAGGTGAAAATAAGAGGAGATACTGCTTAATGGAAGGGATCAAAAATGCTACTATACTCTTTGATTTCACCTCTTTGCATTGGGTTTGTTTATAGATAATGTGACCCTGCTGGGCTACCATAGGTGTGGAAAAAGAACTATGTAATTGTGATCAGGAAATAGGCCATAATTAACCCCTTTAACGTCATATTTTACAATTAGTGAATATAAAATTCCCATTAACATTAGACATTGATGTGCTTTTACATTTCACATTTCTGGATTCTTACTGGACATTATTATGAGCAGCCTTTGACACATAAAACAATGGTAAAGATATAGTGCCCAGACCTAGCCTCAAACTGTTAATGTTCTAGTTCAGGGGTAAATGCTTTATCCACTGATACACAGAGCCCAGAATCTAAACTTTCGGAATCTATAAAAATAAATAGATAGATAGTACTAGAAAGCAAAATTTTCTTCCTTTCTTAGCTTCTTAAAAGTCCCATATTATGATTTTTTCAGGTTTTGGACACCTTTGCATTAGTATTTGACGTTTTATTTAACTTAAAATAACATATATTTATGTCCTTGAAGGGGGTTGTTCTTTTAATTTGCAGAGAAGGCTTGGATTAGGTGTCTGTCACCCCCTGCTGACAACGGTGGAGAATGGACAGAGCATAAAATGGCTAATTAGCATGGTTGATAGCAACATGACGCTAACAGACAGATAAATGAGCTGACTGCTTCGTAGTGATGACAGTTTAAGAGTTGAAATGATCAGAATGAATCCAGTGATGGTGTATGGGCTTTAGAAACATACAGGAGCCTGAATGAAACAAAATACTACTCCAGGTTTGTTTTTGAATTGGAAACAACATTATAACATGATTAAACGCTCAAAAAGGTTTATTTAGCAGAATAGGAGACTTTTAACTGGCAAAATATACAGGTTGCTAAAGTTAAAAAGGTCAAATTGTGATTAATGAAATATATAATGTGACCAACTTGCCAATCTGGTATTTCACCTTTAAATATGAGCTACAGTTGAGGTATTAATAACCTTACTGTGAGGCATAGCAGCATCTGATTGGTCTGGCATAAAAAGTATTTATACCATTCCTTATTTAATGTGGTGGGTTTGGTCGTAGCTTCCATACTGCGACCCTGAGCTAAGCAATGTTGACTTTTGCATATCTCTAAAATAAGAAGTCCTGACAAACCACATCACTGCGGCGCTGTCCGTAAACAAGGAATTGCGGGGGGACAATCTGAACACTTAAAACTTTGACTCCCCCCGCCCCCTCCCTCCCTCCCTCCTGCTTTTGGAGTAGACCACATCTGTTTGCTGTCTGTTCCCCTGGGCCAGCACTGTGTAATCTATTGCATTAGCTCACATTAGTGCATATCGCCCATGGGTCCTCGGTAATCACAAACGCAAAATGAGCATTTCACTTAGCATCACCCTCACATTCCCCCCACTGCTGCAAACTTGGTGCAAAAGCTCACGATGGCAGCCAAGTCGACGACGGCGTATGACATAGTTTTAGTGTCCTGACGAGCGCTTTACCTGTCTACCCATCAGGCATCAGCACATTTTGAAACTGTATTCTGGTTTTGTGTCATATTATTAAATATTTCCAGGCCTTAAAGTGACTGTTCCTAATTTGCAAATCATTTAAAGCAAAGATTATCAAAGCAAAGATCTTCAGCTTTAATATTAGATGTGTTAGATGAGAACCTATGGCCTATACAAGTCAGCTCTGGCCAGCCTCACCTCTGCATACATCAGGGGTCTGCTTGGCTGCTTCCCCATATGATTAAGGGGCTTTAACTTAGGAAACATTCATTTAAGACTGCTTTCAGAGAGAAACACAAAAAAGAAAAACATAAACAGAGCTCAAAGCTAGGAGTTCAAAGTAAGCTTTAAACATTACATTTTGGAATTAATAAATGAATGAAATGACAGAAGGAAGAATACATATACATTAAACATATAGCTCCAAGCTTGTCCTGAAGAGTATCCTGAAGTGAAGGCACTGCAGAGGAGGGGCCTGTCAGAGATCTTCTTTATTAAAAACATAAAAAGATATTGAATTTGAAATTAATTACAGCTAAATACTTGTTGAGAAATACTACTTTGAAGCATTTTTAGCCAACAGTGAGTGAGAGTCAGTGTTTTTTGTAATGATTTTATAAAACATGACATAAAGAGTAAAGTTTTATTGTTGGGGGTCCGCATGGGTTTTTCTGACATTTAAGGTGGCTGCAACATTCTTGATTTTGGGAATAGCTGCTGCACACCATAGGCCTTGACACTGTAAGGTAAAATAATTCACTTTTGGTTGCTAAGGCTCTGGACACTTACACTTCAAAACATACCTATTCACTTGTACATACTGTACACTGAGTTCTACTGAGCCACTAATTTTAGCA
Source organism: Bostrychus sinensis (assembly GCA_020698575.1). Taxonomy (NCBI): domain Eukaryota; kingdom Metazoa; phylum Chordata; class Actinopteri; order Gobiiformes; family Eleotridae; genus Bostrychus; species Bostrychus sinensis. Next base: position 12,122,515 of record CM036250.1, read on the forward strand.
CATGTCAATTCACAAAGAGCATTTTCTGCTCATGTTGGTATCCATTCATCTGAACAAATGTGTGGCTCTAAAGGAGGATGTGTTTAAAGGTGGTTGATACAGTGACGCAAACATACTGTATATTCTATTTTTTCCTTCCTTTGAGTTAGATGCCACATGGGACTTTTTTTTACCTCCCACATTGAAGAATATATTTTGATAAGGCTGGGACCATTCAGATTTTTTGCGATACCAGTACTTAAACAATACCTGGTTTTTGATACTTTGAGTGATACTTTTTCTGATACCTGTGGTGTGCTAATTCATTTTCTACAATCATAACACACAATAATATTGAATAAACATTTGAAAATAAAACAAAAACATTTGGAGCAAAATTCTTAGCTGTAAGTTAAAACCAGTGGTTTTTATGATTTATTTTATGTTATTTATTTGATTCATACATGCAAAAGAATATTAAAGCTCCCTAGGAGCAACTTGGTATTGAATAAAAAATATTTTTTTGTTACCAGCAGTATTGTAACTTTTCTTTCATTGCCACAGAGGTATTGTTTAAAGGTACCCAGACCTATATTTTGATCAGTCTTGTTAAGTGGTAGACCTACTCTGATTTATTTTATTTTAATCACTCACAATTGTTGCCTCAAGATTTTCAGTTTACATTATGCAGCTATTGGGCCAATAACAGCAGATCATTTTTTATTTCTAATTGTTTAAAATGAACATATTTTCTTACTCTTGGTTTTATATAGCATATAAAACAGCATCTCCACTACTCTGGTATTCTGGTAACAAAGACTTTTGAAAACACTGTAGGCTCTATTTGAGCTGCTATTCAGACATGTTTAGTGCCAGGGCAAAAGTACAGTAGAACTGGATTTATTTGTTTCCAACGCTTGTAAATACTGCCCTCTAGTAGTCAGGCTGTGTAAATGACTGGAGCGCACCACTGGCCTCGATTCAACTTTGTTACTGCATATACACACATAATATGGATGGGTACTTACTGAAAATATATCAAACATCTATATTAACAATAATTAAAAGCATTCCAATTACAAATACCCATTTTCCATGTTGAGGATCATGCTCTCAGCCAATCACAGCTCAGAGAAAACTATCAGACAGATTTAAGAGCAGTGACTCACAAACTTTTTTCAATTAAATACCTCCTGATATTTTTATAGCCAAGTACCCCCAACTATCACTTAAGCATTTTTGACTGAAAAATGAAAATTCAGTTTTTAAGGAAAGTGAAATTAAATATCAAGTGAAATACCATTACCATTTTAATGTTTGAACATAGTATCTAGAACATGATTAATTATTAAATTTATTTTTCCCAGATATCTTCGGGTACCACCTGGGATGCTTCCCAGTACCAGTACCCCATCTGAGACACAAGGCTTTAGGAAATGGGGCATGAGTTTTTTATTCATTGCCGTTAGAAATCCTGCAATGCCTCAAACATTTTTTATTACTAAAAACTGCAGCTTTCGGTTACAACGGCACAATTTGTTTTTGTTGTTTGAATTTATTTAGTGTAAAATATTTAAAAATGTTTAAATAATCTTCTACATCAGTGATTCTTATCTTCTGGGTGGGGACCCAAATATGGGTCACAGAACCGTTTTCAGTGGGTCACGAGCCTTTTCCAGGGCAAAAGAAAGTTCGATATTTTTAAGGACTCATGTAAATGTTTTATTATTGAACAATAGTTTAATGTCTTCTTGTATTTGTGTAAATTTTATGTTTGCTCCCCTCTTCCCTTTCCTTTCAGCCACTCTCTAGCACTTCCATATCAACACTGTAAATAAGAATTTATTTTTTAATGTTCTACCTAGAAAAATAAAGGTTAAATGAAATGAAATGCTAAAAAATAAAAGTAACACAACTAATAATTAAATGTAAAAGTGCATCGTTCCCTCTCTTGCATTGCCACTTCCTTCATCTTTAAATATGTTCATTTTTGCGCTGGCATTTTGTGATATTCTGATATTATGCTGTCTCAGGTTCAAACTGCACAATGTCTAATTCAATATATCTGATAAGTTAATATCTCTTTTAATTTGGTTGCAGCTTGTCAGTATAGGGCAGTGGTGGGTCCTGAAGCCAGACCAGGTGAGGACTACATCACTAAACTTAATACATCTGTTATGAAAAGAAACTCTCATCGTCTTCCACCTGGCGAACATTAGGACATCTCATTGCTTTGTGAATTGTCCATTCATTCATCAAACACAGTGCAACTACAGTAAATAAAAATTTACTTCCTGGTTCATGGTTGAGGCCCAATTATTTAAAGGCCTGAATAGTAACATAACTATTGCTTTTAATTCTTTCCTGTTAATAAATGAAATGACACCAATTGGATGACAGTTCCACTAAGCTTTATGTACACAGGATAAAGACATTATTACTAGCAGGAGTAGAAGTTCAAGCTCCACTTACTGACGTTTTCAAGGCTCTAAACCTGAATGAACAATATCTTGTGCCATCTGCTGGACATTACAAAAATGGCCGACCATGCACCTTCACAGAAAAAAGAAACAATGCTATGTTCTCATTCTCTTCTCATTTTATTATTGAAATGTGTAATACAAGTCTTAAACAATATTATCATCATCTTTACATAAGTACACATTACCGAGTACCACATAAAGGAAAAAAATAACTTAACCCAAGCCTATCAAATTGGCAAACATATCTTATTAGGCTACAAAGAGCTTGTAAATGAAAAACCTGAGTTGAACCAAGGTTTTGTTCACAGTGTGTACAATTAAATGAGCCATTAACCAACATAGCTGCTTTTGTTTGTGTTTTTTTTAAACCAGACACATGTGACAATCAAAAGGCCACTTGATATCTGGACTCTGCATAGTAAAAGACAAACATGTGCTCGAGCAGACGCTTTTACACATTAACTTAGGACTGACTCACTTTGGACAGCTCATGGATTTCAGGCACCACTAAAGAATTTATCCACTGCCATTGCAAAAGCCCTAATAACCCCAGTGTCAAAGGAAACCAGGCAAATCAAAGTAATACTACAGCCACAGTGGTTACATGCTGTAATGTGCCACACCATCTGTAATGTTTAGTAAGCCATAGATTACATAAATATTAAGAACTGACTGAATGTCAGCTGAAGGTCAACACCTGTCAGAGGTGAACACACACTCAGCTGACATGATATCTGCAGCAGCTCCACAAAAATCACAACTGTCTCGAGCACAACATGAGGTAGACCAAAGAGACGCAGCCTTTTAGTGTGGCCATCAAGTTATAATCCCCTCCCTCAGTGCTTTGGAAAGAAATAGGTAGACAAATGTTTGACTGCTGTCTGTACTTAGCAGTACTTACAAATATTTTCTAACATCTACTTTTAACAGTATAATATGAACGCACCAAAACAAGACACACTACCCACTCTCAGTTTTGACTATGATGTCAGAAAAAGGAGATCTGCCAAATACTTAGTGCATAACATGGACGTCACATTTTAAGAGATGATTTGCCTTTTCATTCAAATAAATGTGCTATGAATGGCAGAGCCATGAAAGGAAACTTGTCTCTCAACAGCAGTGAAATACTCTGATCAACTAATTCTTGTATTTAACTATACATTAAAGCAACTCTCCAATACGTGTTACTAAATAAGGTAGCAGCTCATTGAAACTGTCATTAGAGAAATAAAGCTTTTAATCATTTCCACAAACTTGATTGTTATTTATCTATAAAGTACCAGGAAAAACTGAAAAGATTGAGGCTGGAGGTTGAAAATCCAGTGTCCTTTAACAGTTTTCAACCATTTACCTTAAGCACTTTAGGTACTTTTGTCAGTGGTCCCATAGCGTTGGTTAGGGAATGGGCCTGAGGCTTCTCTCCTCTGCAGGTTTGGCAGAGTGGGTAAGTGTTGGTACAGCACAGTCCTGCCCCCTGAAGAGAAAACTGTTTAATGGGACAACTCTTCATATGTCTTTCAAACCTCTTCCTGCACCAGCTTACCTGCTCTTTGGCTGGCCAGCCCTGCCACGCTGGGGTTAGCTGGGGAGCTGTGATACAGAGAGGCCAGGTCGCTGGGTGTACAGGAGCGCAACAGGTTCATCATGCCCCACTCAGAGTCCAAACTGCCTCCTATTGATACAGAGGGATTTTTGACAGAGCCCAGAGTGTCCGATACAGAGGGTGTGCCTTGTAAAGTGGTTCTCCCTGAGATGAGCAGTCGGCTGGCTGCTTCTCCTGAAGCACTTCTGTAATTGGCCTTCTCTCCTCCATCTGCTTCTCTGCCCTGAGCTACAGCACCAGTATACTTTAACCTTTTGTTAGAAGGTTCACCAAAGTCCATCTGGGCCAGGCTCCCAAATCGGCTCGACAGGCACATCCTGGCAGTGTCTGTGGGCCAGATGACCCCACTTCTAACAGGGTAGCTTCTTTCACCAATACCCACTCTCTCTGGTGGGGTGGGTCTATCCAAAATATATTTCCCTCCCGTGTTGGGCTTCCTCATAACCTCCGTGTACCGAGATGCCTCTTTGCTAGTTTGTTGGTCAGTGTTTTGTCTGTGTTTCTGGCTCTCCTGTACACCATCAGAACCACATTTAGGGTCCACTGGTGCCTGAGTGGACAGACTCTTTTCTTGTTCTTTTGTGGGCAGAGGGGACGGAGACTTGGTTCGCCGAGGGTGACTCCTAAGAATCATTGGGAGCGGTGCAACGTCTTTCCCGTCCAGTGCTGGGGGGCAGCCCGTGTGCCGTTTTTGTCTCCCAAAAGCAGGGTTTCTCATGTTGTCTGACTTGTCTTTGTGAGTGAGCTTCCTGTGGATGAGCAGAACCTCTGGGTATATGGTTTTAAATGCACACTGCGAACAGGCTCTGGGAATTAATGCTTTTCTGGGCTCTGCTGTAATAGACAGAGACACTTTTAAGGACAAATTTAATGGGCCCTCTTCATTCTCATCTTTTATCTCTTGCTTTTCCACCTTCAGGTTAACAGGGATGGGCAATTTTATGAGCGCGTCATCAGCAGACTTGGTCATTAATTTTCCAAACTCGGTGTTCATCTGGATGAGTGGTTTGCTAAGCTTACTGTCTGTGCTATCAAATTTAGCCTCAGATGTCCCATTGGTGTATGGTTTGGCCTCGTCAATCCAGAGTTTAGTTGGCGAGGAGGAGTTTTCTGTGTCATTCTCCTGTTTGACGTCTGAAGGAGAGGGCAGAGAGGGCACAGGTCGAATGGGAACTTCCATATAAGGCTTGTCCTTGTGGCGACGCTCTAGATGGTATTTCAGTGAAGTCTTCTGGGCTGCAGCATAGTCGCAGTAAGCACACTTGAAGGGCTTTTCACCTGGAAGAAACACATCATTTTGGTTATGCTTGTACAAGTCTACAGCCTTTTTAGTTCATATTTAAGTTTACAAATCTTAATCCAAATAAATGAACCATCACCTGTGTGAGTCCTGAGATGAACAGTGAGGTAATAACTGGATCTAAATGTCTTGCCACAGTAACTGCACTCCTTGGACCTCCCTTTAGATCTATCAAAACCATCTTCACCTTAAAAAAACCAAACAAAGCAAACACAAAGGAATGTTATTTCCTCTCCTAACAGCAGAGGGAGCTGTTGGTATCTTCTTAAAAAAAAAAAAAAAAGTGGAACCCCACACTCACCTGTACCCAAGTTCTCTGTCAAAGCTGCCTCCTCTAAGACCTCCTCTTCCTCTCCGTGGTCCAGTGAACTCACTCTGGACAGCTTCCCTTCCACAGAGGATGTGGGACTATCCTCACCAACCCTGTCCCGTTTGTGGATTCTGGAGTGGAGCACTAACTGGTGGTACGTCCTGAAGGTTCTTTGGCATTCCTCGCAAGTAGTTGGCCTTTCTTTGACCTTGTCTTTCTGTATAAGACAGCGGCGCTTAGGCTGAGGGTTTGTTAGTACAGGCTGAGGGCGAACCTCCTTAGTGGCCTTGTCTCCTTGGCCTTCAACTAAAATATTATTCAACTCCTCCTTATCAGAGGTGCAGTCTTCATTATCAGTACTGGCTTCCTGACCAATGTCTTTAGTATTATTAGGTCCAACTGCTATTTTGCCTTTCGTTGCTAGCTGCCAAGCTTGGTAAGTGTTGAAAGGATCTAACTGAGCGATCCATTTTGAAGATCTTACTGGCTGAATACTGTTTCCTTTAGAAAAAGGTTGAAGATTTAAACACTGAATAAATGTTTCCTTTTGGACCACAGCTTCTGTTGTGGCATCTGTGTTCTCTTTGTCTCCATCTTTGTCATAATCCACTTCTCTGTTATGTACTTTACTGTGTTCGGCCAAACTGTCATGATCAGGAAAGAAAAACCCACAGACCATGCACATTTTGTAAAGTGTGGCTACAGGCTCTGAGGTGGGGTCTTGAACTATGCCATTGATTGTAACTGGTGAGTCCAGTTCTTGCGTGGCTTTACTCTTAGCTCCTGATTTGGTGTGCATTTTCATGTGTGTTTTCAGAAACCATGGCTCTCTGAAGCGCCGTCCACAGATGTTGCAGCAATAATAGAAATAGTCTTTGTGCTTTCTCATATGGTTCTCTAGCTCAACAGCATCTTGTGATACCTGACCACAGACAATACAGCTATAAACCTCCTCCTTTTGAACAGGCAGGCTGGGTTTGGGCCGAGGTCTCTCCCCAGGAATGCGGAATTCAGCTTCAACTCGAAGCACAGCCGGTTCAGAGAAAGTGGTCGGGTGTTGTGCTAAAACATGGGGGCCCAGCTCATCCTGATGAGTGAACGTCTGGTCACAGAACATACAAGAGATCAGCTGACTTCCTCCCGACTGCAGCGCAGCCTTCTCTGAGTATGCGCCGTGTGGTGTCATGCTGGAGCCAGGCCCTGGAATGTTAGCATTGTTACTTATCAAAATGTCTTGGGCAAGTCCATCGGGGCTCTCCACAAATGGCAGTAATGACTGAGTTGGCATTGTCCTGTAGAGGGGGAGCGGCAGTGCTCTACACACTGTACAGCTTTAAGGAAACCTGCAAACAAAGAGAAGACGGCTTAGCTTACACTGAAAACAGATCAGCCAGACTCCTACCACAATGGAGAAAACTGTGCTAAACCAGACAGAATACTCTTTCCTTACACTCAAACAGGAAATGCATATTTTTTTAAGCAATCAACAGCACATTCAGCTCATTTCCTCTATTTGTGGGTCACTGTCAAAATAGCTTCCTTTGTTATTAATATTTTTGACAATCTAATGTACCCCATTCTCTTTAAAAAGATAAATGCTATAAATACTACAATGAGAGGGCATAATGGTGATTCAAATAACACAATAAGTCAAGTCATTGTTAATATAACATGCATTTAATTAATTTCATTTGTGCTTTAGCACTTTTGTTGGCTAAGTTTAAACAAAGGCATATCTAAAACATGCTGGTCAGATTATTTTGCAGCCCTATCTACTCTAAAGCAGTTCTCTTTTAGTGATAAAAAGTGCTGAAAAGTAGAATGGAGAAAATCATGGCCAACTCAAATTGTGAGACACTGTGTCATGACATTAGCTAACAGGACACATCTGTAGTGTGGTATTAGCGAAATGGACAATAACATGATTAGTGAACAAACTGGTTAACTGTAAAAATGTTCTATTTGAACAAAAACACAGACGTAACGTTAAGTAGGCCTGTGTGGTTACAGCTCACTACAGTCTGGATCCAGTGGGCTACTCATTGTGGAGTGAGCCACTTTTCCTTCACATCCACACGCATGCTTTGTGTGAACAGACAAAGTAAACTAGCGTCAAGTTAGCCCTAAGTAGGCACAGCTTTCAGAGAGCACCACGCAAATTAACTCTGCTAACTCTTCAACGCGTTAAATGAGGGCTAATTGTCTCTGGCTATTATTACATTTCTATATGTGCATAATAAGTGGAGCACGCGACACGACTATTTTGGAAGTTAAATCAATAAAAGCTACCGTTTTCCTCCTGGCGTTATCTCTGGACAGGAATGCTTTTATCTTCAAGTCACCGTTTAGCTATAGTTAAACAAAACATTATTTAAAAATCGCAACCCTCAAGTGTTTTTTTTTCTTTTCTTTCCACGCTGTGCGCAAACACTGACAATGCTTTTAGCTAAAGTCGCTTTGTAAGTTTTCAGCTCCAGCTCTGAGGCCATTAACGACATTAACGTTAGCAAACTCTTCTGTCTTCACCCAAAAACTGCTGTGGAGACACTCACCAGCAACAACAATACCTACCAACTCACAATTTCCGGGGTTAATAAAAAAAAAAAAAAAAAAAAAAAAAAGAGAGATTGTACAAGCAGCAGCAGCGACTACACAATCAGCCGCACGGGTGCTGAGTCGCTTCTTCAATTACACAACAACGCGTCGCTGGAGGTGGACACAGCAGCAGCAGCAGCTAACTCACCTACTTCTATATTGACCAACAGTGTTTGAATCATATTTGTTCTCTGTGCCCTCACTGTGCAGCTGTTGAGCCGCCGCGCGCTCACAACAACAGCCATTCTCACAGGGGGAAGATGGAGCGCGTGCACGACGGTCCAAAAAAAAAAAAAAAAAAAAAAAAAAAAAAAAAAGCATGGTCACGTGGTCTCGTTTTTTTTTTTTTTTAAACATTATCTTAATTAGGACTTGACGTTAACTTTTTTTGTCTGGTGTTTTTTTTTTTTTTTAAGTTTACAAGCCAGGTTTTTCGCTAACCATAACTTTTGATGTTAAAATGCTGATTCGTGTGTATTAAAAGGTATTAAATTTGATGTTGTCAAAATCAAGGCCTTAAAAGTATAGAATCTCATGGGTAGGTATTACAATTTTGTTCATCCAGGTAATAAATTAGTCAAATATAAAAATACGCTAATATTACCAAAAAGTACTATCACCACAAAACAATATCTACAGTATATACTTACTGAAGAACTTCTGTTGAAATTTGTGATTTTTTAAATGCAACGTCGGACTTATTTCAAAATAAAACCCTTAAGTTTCAGAAAGTGGTTTGGACATTTCTTAAAAAATTACTACATTGCTTTTCTTAATACAGCTACCCTGATAAGACAATAATCTCTTGTTTTTATAGTTTTAAAAATTCCCACTGAAAAGGTACTTTTTAACACAGTAACCACCATCACCATCCCAAAAAAATTTTTAACTCAGAAAATCTGTATATTTTTGCTTTTGTTATTATTATTATTATTTTAAATGTTTTCAATTAAGACCCTCTAAGGAGCATGATTTCGTCTTTCCATTCATGATTTACTATAGGTTTTAAATTATATTATAAGCATAGCAGCAGAAAGTCAGGTCTATTCAAATAACAATCCAATCCCACCAGACAACGTGGATGGTGAGACTGCTGGCCAAAACGGAAATCTATCCACATTTGGGCGGTTGGCCAGTGTTAATGTCAAGCCCTGACTCAATTAATGACAAATAAATAGATTGACGAGCCCATACGTGTTTAGCTAAATGACTACAACAAAAGTATACTCACGTGTTTCCTGAAGATTGTTTTTTTTTTTTTTTTTTTTTTGGCAACTTATACCGCGAGTCACTGTGAAGAAGAGATTTGGCTAAATTACCGGTGTTGCCATTACGCACAGGGATACAGTGGATAACACTTGTATGTGTGTTAAGACAAGTTGCTTCCTGGGAATGTGACGCGACTACTTTTTCCGAACAGTTTTACCACTGGCAAGTATTTATATATACAAGTCCTTTTTTTATATCCACACGTGACATAACGATGGCATTTGATGTATAATAGTGCTTACCTAAAAGTGTGGTCCTTTCCACGCTCTCTCAACGTCATGCATCAGCAGCATGTGGACGTGGGGGAGGGGCGCCTTCAAGTTTTTCACAGTTACATGAGGCTTTCTGCCCAAGGAGGAGGTTGAGTCATACAAAAACCCTTCCTAACTTCTTCCTATTGTGCGTAGTAAAACCGACTAAATATAGTAGGCAGGCTATAGATTATATAGGTAGGTATATATAAGTAGTAGTAATAATAATGCGGTTGGTGGAAATGTTAAATACAAAGACAACAAGAGCAAACATGTTTAACTTGCAATAAGGCAACTCCAGGCTACAGCATGATGACAGCAGCCAATAGGAGGAGTCTTTGTTTTATAGCTATGGCACAAATGAAGTCCTCAATTGAGTTATTTGACACTGATATTGTGTAAAAGAGGGACAGGAAATGCTTCAGGATACATAGCTTGTTCTTTACTATAGATGATGTCAACACATTTTGAGGAAACAAGACAGGAGCAATGGCATTTTATGTTATGTAGGCTATGGCTGCTCACAAATCCAGTGAAAACATAGGAGGAACTATCAAAGCTCTAAAACTAGTATTAGTGCAAGATTGTTTTACATAAAAGTCGTCACGTGCATTTTCACTATTGTGTTTTGTTTTTCAGACAGCTCCTCAACCCCAGTTCCGGCACAACACTTCAATATGGAGCATATAAACCAAAATTTGGGACTTTTCTCAACAACATCTGGTGGAAGCATCCTTTATGAACCACACATGTAAATACCCATAGTTTTCATTGTTGACATTCACAGCAGTAGCCCATAGCAGATTGTTTAGTCTCTGTGGTGTTGCTCTGGTCTACTTTTCAAATGTTCACAACTACTGTAAGCAACAAGATAGCTATACAAAAGTGTCCCAAACTGAACGGCATTTACAATAGACCGGCTGTCACTGAACTATCCCTTTAAAGACAGGCAGCCCATCCTCCACTGTTCCTCACTCCCTTTCAAAGACATCACCACTGATACCAAGTTAAAGCTACAGCCAATACTATAGTGATTAGAGATATCCAGAAGTTTTGTGAGTACATTTAATTATCGCAATACATATTTTCTGTTGATTAAACGCCATATTTGCAGATTAAATAACAAACAACCAAAGTAACCACACCCACCATAGAAGCCTCAAACAAAGATGGCCATTTTTAACATATTAGTTTAGCAGCAGATCATGTCTTACAACATATTGCTGCACATTGTTTTTTATACTGACTTAACCTCTTACCCGACTGGTTCAGCTAATGTCATGCTCTCAGGGTAAGGCTATGTAAAGAGGAAAAAACTACAAGCAGGTTTGACAAGCATGTAAGTGTATCACTGTGTAAGCTATTGCAGGGTGTTGACAGATACATAACATGAAATACCAATCATATTAAACACAGTGGAATCCGTTTATTGTTTTATCTAACGGATTGAGGTACAACGGGCTGAGACATGTTTTGGTCAACAAACACTCATGAATTAAGCTCTATTCAATGCCCACACTCATTAGCTTATTGTTATGAAGTTTACCATCATTTTACCACCAATAATACTTTGATTCTTTTAGGTTTCCTTGTCCCAGCCTGGGCTCCTGTTACATAAACAACAGGAGTATGTTAATCAAAGGCACCACATGTGACGCTCTGAGGCCTCCCGCTCACTTCCCATTGTTCTGCCACCACAAAGCCTCCATGAAAAGCCATCAATCTGGGCCAGTGCTGCAAGATGATGCTTCAGGATGATGAAATGTAACGAGAGAAGTGTTTTAGGAATATCAAGGTAAAGTAGGCTACTGCGCTGAAAGAACAAAGCAATCATGTGATCATTGCTGTTGTCTCATTTGCATTCATCCCCCACAGAGGCAGGGTTAGCGACAAGTGGCCAGCATTGTTTACTTTTACCTGATTTAATTAGCTTCTCTTTGATATAATGCAACACTCCTCCTTAAATCTCTGTTGTCTGGAGATTGAATGATAATTTAAAGATGAATGACTGAAACACTGGCATGCAAATAAATGATAAATAAATGCATGCTTAGAGCTCCTGTCCAATCGATCAGAGTAATCTGTATACATGCCAGAGTAGTTAGTCCAAGAATCACATTTTCCAAGTTGAGTAAAACCTTTTCAATAGATAGAAGATAATAAACATTTTTGTGATGGCATAAAATTGAAGCACCTAATCTTGAAAATAAGAAAGTACAACTTAGGAATCACACTGCTTAGTTAACTTGAGGTAAATGTTTGTTTACAGTACATAACAATACAGTACATACAGCTGTAAATTATCATACCATGAGAGTATATATGCCACAATAGTTCAACACTGAATTTAGTATTCAAGTACGATTCAGAGAAATTCATATACTGCCCTAATCCAATCAGAGTTTACATGTTTACTTGTACTTTGTACTTCCAGTTACAATCTAACTAATAATCAAATATGACTAATAATTAAAACATTTCAGGGTTTTAAACTAACCTAAATTGTTGTAAATAGACAGAAAGGAGATTATGTTTACGGCAAAACAACGGCAAAAGTTATGGTTGGATTTTGATGAAGTTGCCAGGAAAGGGAAGAAATTATAATTTTTTGGTGTGTAGTCACATACCTGGTTCCTGGAACCTTTCCCATTGTGAGATAGGGACAGATAAATCCCAGGTGCATAAAATATATTTGGGGTCAAGGGGTCAGTAAAGGAAATAAAAATAGTGGCTCTTCACCACTATCTAGAGCCATGTATTATTTAATGGATTCTGTTATGAGATATAAGATACTGTTTGCTCAATGGAACTGAAAAGATCCCAGGTTTGAGAACCAAGTCTGAGCACTCTGTCTTTACCACTGCAAGATCGAACTGAACAACAAACTCTGCAAATGCGTTGAGTTTCTATTCAGTTTGACATAATGTAAAAGTCCTTGTAAAATTGCATTGTCTGCAGTTGTATCTTCACAAAAAACACTCACATGCATAAAGTGGTAACTTGAAATAATGAGAATGGAGTTGTATTTGATTTGTATGTGCTAGTTAGATAAATAATGATGCATTCACTTGTCAGACAGCTGATAGGAATTCTCTGAATGGACAGGGAGAGACTGCAGTGGCTTGTTTTTGTCTCGACGTGTCAGGAGCAGCTGACTGCATTGTTCTCTTTGGATTCACAGCCTGGCTTCTTTCATAATCCCCCGGTCGCTCCTGAAAGACTCGGATAATTCAGAATCTCTCTTTCTCCCATGGCCCGTAATGTTTATTCAACGCGGCCAGCTGTTCTGCCGTTCATCATCAAACAACATCTTTGCACTTGGCGAGAGCACACAGCCCTCCTGCCATCTCTGCCTGATGTTTCCTGATGAGGCGTGAGTGAAAGTTGGTCTCCACAGCTGGCTTTCCTCAACGTTTTTAGTGCACTTTGGTTTGTGTAGGTGTAGATACCGGGAGGGCAGAGGGCATACAAGTCCCTTTCAAAATGGTTCCCCCTGTATATAATTGTTTTGAAGTGGAGTGAATAACTAATGCACCAAAACTGTAAGGCCACTTTGAGTGTCTAGAAAAGCGCTATATTGTTTTGATTTTATTTTGATTATTTGAATTGTAATATCTATTTATTATCAAACTAAATAAAATGGATAACAGTAGAATAAGCTGGCTATGAAAACCAAAAGGAAACAAGGTCATGAAAATAGCATAAAACATAGCTAACCTAACCTATATAACCTTTTTAAAAAAAATGTAAAGAATGGCATTTTAGACATTCTTTCTGGTATTTGTTTAATTACCCAACAGTATATTTTATGAGAAACTATTGAACAATATGCTGTCATTGGTTCACTTTGTCAACACTGAATTAATGACAAAATTTAAATAATGTCTACATCGACCTACTGTACACAGAGAAATGAGGAAGCAAACACAGGAAGTAAATGCACAGATAAAGATAGAAGATTGTTAATAAGCATTATTTTTATTCAAAAGCAGAAAAGGCAGCCATGTTCTTGTTTGGGGGGGGGGGGGGCATTGGGCACAGTTATGGGTAGTGTACCTTTTAAGCAAATATTTCATGAGTTAGCAGCAGTTTGAAGATGGATATCCAGCTGACGCCTTTTGTCTCTTGTAGCTTGTAGCATTCCAGTGAAAAGCCTCACACATTGTTAACTCTGAAGTGACTCGAGAGTATCTGGACATCAGAACACCCTCCGGACAGTTGTGCCTCAGGTGTCTCGTCCATTCCCATTTGGCCTTCTCTGAACTGAGCGGGACTGTCCTGCAGAGTCCGCGCCTCTTCTACTCTTCATTTGTCCAGTGATTACCCGCCAGTCTGTGATCACCGTGCCCCCTCTGTTTCCCCAGCAGACCTGTTACCAGCGAACAGTGCCATGATGGGCATTAATGCTGACAGAAGGCCTCCTGTCAGGCCCCCACCCTTGCCCACTGTTCTCCTGTCCCACCCCCTCTGTGCTCACTGCATTCAATGAGCAGCGTGTATTGTCCTGGGATGAACCGCAGCGACCTGGTGGCCTGACCGGTCTGGTGCAGTGTACTGTCTGCACCGGTAAAGCCATACATACTTTTCACTGCTGCAATATAACTTAAACCTTAACTTAACCTCCCAGTTCTGGCTTTGCTGAGATTACAGTTCAATGTAACCAGGACAGCACCGGCATAATGCATGCTGTCACCAAAACCATTATGAAAACATTTTGTGAAGGAACGTAAACAAAAGATAGAAGAAATAATCTATGATGAAGCCTAGGCAAGATACAAAACCAGATTGCAGGGCCATTACCAGAGCTTTGGAAAGTTCAGAGAATTTATTAGGGAGGTACTGATGCATTCAAGTCACAACTCAAAACTGTTCATGATTTTAGGTTCACAGTACAATTTTCTTATGATTTTTAACAGAATAAGCTGTAGTCCAGTTATGACATTCTTGATCCAAACATAATTTGTGTTCCCTTATCAATCTGAAAGTGTCTTAATTATCTTTAAACAGAAATTAAATAAGAATTATACATTATATTGGATTAAAAAACAAATCTCACAACAAAATAACAGAAAAGTATGATGTTTTGCATCAAACAAGTGAGCCAGATTATGTACCAATCGTGCCTTGTGACGACAAAATAAAAAAAAAATCTCTGCTGATTCAAATCTTTACTCTTTTTGGTTGATTTTTAACTGATTCGTGATGCATATGGTACCTCCCTGTTTGTTATTTGTTGAAGAAAATTGTTACTTTGTTCTCAAGAATAATTAATTGTCTCGGGAAGTAGAGTGGTCTAAAGGTTGGTGGTTTGATCCCGACTCTGACATTTATCTTGACTTAAGTATTTATATAGCCCAAAGTCATAACAGTTGCCTCAAAGGGCTTTTCCAAGAAAAAAATGTAAATGCACAAATAAACAAACAAGCACATAGACTGTCCCAGGACATCCAGTTTCCTTAGACCCTCCTTCTCAGTAAATAAAAAAAGAGGAGAAACCTCAGGGAGAACCACATGGGAGGAGAGATATACACAGCTGATGAATGGCTGGATGTTAAAGCTTTCTGAGTACTTACTTTGATGGAAAAATGTTACATGTCTGAAGAGAAAATTAAAGAAGCTCTCTAAATATGATAAAAACTAACAAACAAAAAACAAACATACAAAAAAACCCAAAACAACAACAACAGAGAAATTACTATAAATGTAATAATTACTAAAAAACAAAACAAAAACAAACTCGTCCAGAACAGGGTCACCTCAGTGTAAAGTGCACTCCAGTGGCTTTCTGTAGGTCTTGTGTGAGTGTGTTGTAAAGAGGAAGTGTAACTTTTTGCTGTCTGGGTTTTCAATTCTGTGTGTGTTAAACAAGAAAAGTCAGTGAACACATTCTTGTCAGTGCAATTGTATCTTTTGCTATTTGACCTCGAAATACTTCTGCAGTAACTCCTCTCTTGTATTCTCTGCAATCTCATATTATAGGTCACTTTAAACTGCTGTAACTCTATGTTGCTTTTATTTGTGATTTTTGCCACTTTTTGTGTTTAAGCAGAAAGAATCAGATATAGAGCACTAATATTAGTAAGTGGGGCAAACTCTGTCAGGTAGTGAGGCCTGTGTTCTTAAAAAACACGAGCAAGAGGAAGTAACGAGTGGAAGTTCTACACTATCTGTGTATTCAAATCTGTATTTTATGATAGCAACAATGAGAATTTTTGTCAGTGAAGTGGGGTTTTCCAGGTGCCTTTTTTTTTTTTTTTTTAATTTTGCATTTACATTTTCGACTTGTATTTTGGTCTATTTCGATGACAGCAAATGGAGAAATGTTACTTTGTGTGGTTGCTTGTTTGTTGTTGACATTGTGTAAGCCCACCCCAATCGGTGTGGTATTTTTTTGTAACACTCACCTCCTGTTTTGTTTGGTACATCTCGCTGGTTCCAGGTCAGGGCCTCTTTATGCAGAACTGCCCTCATTTATCATGGCATTGGTTCAACACGGGGCTGAATATGTTTCTTAGAGTTCATATAGACATGATAGTCACGCACTGTTGCTGTAAATAAGTTTGTTGGACATCCAGTTGCAGCCTGAGCTTTGATTTTGTTGAGGCCAAGTTGTCAGGCCAAGCAATGTTGTTTCCTGTCTTCTGTTGTTGATTTTTTTGGTGATCCTTTGCTTGATGGTCTCTTGCATATAAGGTGACCACCTCAAAAAGTACTAAAATAGGACAAGTGGTGCACTCTGGTGGGATAAGGTGGGACGGACTCGAGAAATAAATCTTTTGATATACAAATCTAGATTTACTGAGATTCAAGTTACTACAGTTTTTTTATTATTTTTTTATTTATACCTTTTTTTAACCAGGAAGTCCCATTGAGATTCAGAATCTCTTTTACAAGAGAGACCTGGCCAAGGTAGCAGCCAATACAGTCATCAGGACAACAAATACAGCAAGATTCAGCAAGTTAAACACATTGGAAAATTAGATCAACTATTTAAAAACATAGTGAGCCTCTCAAGAAAAACAAGCACATGTCTCCTTTACCACACTCTTTATGATTCCCTTAAATTTGTCGACTGAAATGAGTGTTTAGGAATTAGTTTAGGTCCTATAACATATTTGCTGTGCTGTTTTCATCCCAAAAACACACATTTTGCAAAGTAATGTCTTTAATGAGACTTAATTCATTGGAATAAAAAGTGAATTAAAAAAATTAAAGATCTCAGTCTGCAAACAATCCACACACCAATCATGTATTTAACCTATCAAGACAAGACGCCCACAAATATTTATTCTATATTTTACACAAGGAATAACGACCTTAACTTCTAGTTCTTATCTTGAATTTCTCTTTTTTATAAGATCCACTGAGCCCCAATGACAAAGAGGGACATTATCTGAATAAGTGGGACAAAGGGACAGAAACCTAAATAGCTGTGCAGTCACCCTACCTGCATACAGTATGTGCAATGTATTCTTTTGACTTACAGTTGCCAGTCTGGCCATTGTGCCCTGTAGCATCAACGCAAAGATTTCTCTTTTTGGACCCAGGAGATGGTTTTGTGTGGAAATCCCAGTAGATCAATCCCAGCCGGCCTGGCATCCCACAACCACGCTACAGTATATTGTCTGTTAGGTAACCCCAAAAGTAATGGTGGGATTTTTATACAATTAAAAAAGTCTGTAACGGGCCAAGAAGAAAGGATTATTTTTTGTTGTGGATCCATATCACTGTAACTTTTGGCTCTGTTATCTGATGGTAACACCCGGGATCCAGACAAAGTCCAACCATAAAGGGTTAGTAACGGAACAAAATATTAGTTTGATTCTTAGTTTGGATTCTTTCCCATTTTGATCAGGGTAGCCCCAAGGTATTAAAAGTATTAAATAGGTATTCAATTTGATTGCGTCAAAATCAAGTCCTTAAAAGTGTTAAATATTATGAGTAGGTATTACATTTTGTTCATCTAGGTCTTAAAAATTCTCAATACATTATGTTAATATTACAAAAAAGTAGAGTCACTGGAATAACAAAATAAATTTATTGAAGAAATGTTATTACTCAAATGCATGCTTCATTTATTCATGATTTTTTTTAATGCAGCACTGGTTGTTTTATTTGTATTAGACTTTTAAAATGAAACCCTTGTGTTTCAGAAAGAAGTGCTCATAATTCCTTGGTGTAAAATTCACACAGATTATTTTTCTGTTGTTGACGATGCTGGCATTAAATTTCACTCTAAGTGGCATTAAAAAGTATTAAAAAGGTCTTAAATTCCACAAGACAAAACCTGGAGCTATACTGTTGATATCCTGTTGCGACTCAGTGTGCAGAGCATTTACCCATGAACATGCCCGGTTCAAGCCTGCAGGACCAGTGCCAATGATCAACACTGCAGGATTGATTATGTTTCCCTTTTTTTACCATTTCTGAACATGTTTTGTCCTTCTGTACTGCAAGATCGTTAATTAACACGAGTTTGCCTCTTCTCCCTCAACAGTCAAAATATCACTGCGTCGTAATTAGAAACAGTCCCCGAAGGAGATGACCAAATGTTTTACACTGCGGAGGCACTTCTTCACTTTTTTCTCCTTCACTGCAACGGCAATTACTTTGATGCACAATTTAAAATGATCGCACCTATTACGGAGGCTAATGCAGGAGGAGTGGGTCCCATTGATAACAAAGGAGCCGTGTGAGTTATGCCTGCAGGGGCTGCGGCTCATCACTTAATGGCGGGTGAATGCTGCCATCTAAAACACATCCTTCCAGAGACTGCACACACAGCGCTATCAATCACACAAATTGCATCATAAATGGTGGAGGGAGATTTGGGAGCCACCTTTTCCCCTGAAGTTTATTATTCCTCCAATCACATGTGAGGTTATTAATTTCAAAGGTGTGTCTTTTGAATGAATGTTAATAAGTATTGAGGTAGCGGCGTTCAACACACTCATTTCTCTCTGCGTCTCTGTCCGAGGCGCAGGAAGTATTCCAAGTCTATAATCAAATAAAGTGTTGTTAGTTCAAAAGTAGTAGTGCGTAACAAAACTAGAAGCACTTAGAGAGCTCAGATATTCATCAAGGCACTGGTCCTAAAACCCTATCTCACACTGGTAGAGAGATAATGACCAAAGCTGGACTCGTCTAGTTCAAGGGTATATGCTCTATTCATTGATCCACAAAGCCCTTATATCAGACAGTGTTAAAAAGAAAAACAACTTTGGAGCTAATATTTTAGCTCCAACTCTTGGCTGGACTAATATTTTCTGGATCCACACCAAAAAATACAATTTTCTTCAGTCCATTATTGACATTTCATCCAAATCTAACCATTATTATTTGGATTATGTTGCTAACAGACTACAGTGACTCTGGTGAAAATATTTTTTGACATATGTACTGTAAAATCTACTACTACTACTACTACCACTGATGCTACTAATTCTGTTACTACTGCTTTTGGGTTAACATTCTGGTTGTGTGGCCAGCCTGCTACCCACTTTATCACCTAGTAAAAAAAATAAAATACTTAGACCAATACTAAGTGAAAGAAAAGAGAAAAGTAACATATTGATCTTGAGGGTGCTCTGGGGAACGTGGGACAGGTGCTGCAAAATAAATGTAGACCCAGCCACTCCAAAAAAGTAACTGCATGTGGAAATTTTGCTTTAAAAGGCCTTTATTTTATTTCAAAACATTAAAAAGCCAACATGTTTCGACCTAACACAGTCAGGGCTCACTGGACATTCAAATAAAAACATTTTAAAGCAGACTCCCTCTCATTTTTTGGAATGCCTGTCTCCAGACTTAAAATATTTACTTGAGAAAAGTATGTTTTTGAAATGTACTGCAGTTGCTGTAGTATTGATTGTAGCACTAGCAGTAGCTGTATGTAAGTAATAGCAGTAGTGGTTGATTTTGTCATCCACTTTAAAAAGCAACATCCAGAAGTAAATTGTACTTAAGTCAATTTTAAATTCAATACTTTTTAACTTATAATTATTTTGTTGAGTACCTTTATTTGTAACTGAGTAGTAACATTGCTAACTGTATACTTTTGCTTTTACTTTACTGAATTTGAGTACTTCATGAAACTGTGTACTCATGTGGAAGTACTTAACATAATTATTACTTGAGCAAAAGTAAACAAAGGCTACTGCTACAGCTGAATGAGAGTTATCAGGGCTGGAAAGTACTGGATACTTTTTCTCAAGCCATTTTCCACCTTCTGGGTTCATTTTCTAAAACATACTTGAGTTTTTACTTCAGCAAACTTTACATTCAGTACGTTTTTACTTTTACAGGGTAGCCCCAAGGTCTTAAAAGTAATAAAAAAGGTATTAAATTGAATGTTGTCAAAATCAAGGCCTTAATAGTATTAAATTATATTGTCAAATATTAAATTTGCTCATCTAGGTCTTACATTTTCAAACTGTGACATCTAAGTCAAGTCATTGTAGTGTTGTAGGTAACAGATTAGTAAATTATTGCTAGAAAAGCATTGTTTGTTTAAATTAATTATTGTAAATCTTCTTCAACTCCGACTAGAAGCTTGTATTTGTCAAACAATACAGTACATAACTAACAACTGTAAATTATGCCTTTTTTGCAAGTTGGATGTGAATTTGGCATTAGATTCTCTCATTAGTGGGTTTAAAATGTTGACATTTTGAAAGTTTGCATGACAGGTCTACTGTATATATTTGCTATAATGTTGCAAAGAACTATACTTTATCTCTGAAATGTATGATTCAGTTTTATTTTTCTAATGCAGCACTGGAGTTAATCTGTGTTAGGCTTTCAAAATAAAACCCTTTAGACAAAACAAAGACAAAACCTGAAGCTATCTTGTTTTACTTAATTAATAATTCTGTTGTGTAACTGCTACTGCAATAAGTATCTATTTTTCCTCAAAGTATTCAAGTCAATTTCATGTAAAAGCATCTAGTTACTTTCCTCCTCTGTTCTGTGCATCATGGTGTGGTCGAATACTGTCAGTGCTCTGTCATCTGGCAAATACGAGTGTAGAGTTCAACAGCCCAGGCTCTGAGTCACAGGCCGCGCCTTTGAATGAAGCAAACGTGTATCATCTGTTTGGTCCCATCAAATACTGCGGACCCAGATCTACTGCGGACAACACTGACTCATCAAGGAGAGACAAAGGGTGCACATGTTTATTGTCTGCAAGTTACTATACACAAATATATACGCAAATTAAGTTATCTTGTTTAATGCACATACATACACGTGACTAACACCATACGATAAGACGAAATGTGCAAAGAGTTAAGGACACTGATTTACAATTACTGCAAAATGCATCATAAGAACAGTCACCTGATTTGTACAATAAGCATATACTTTACCATTATGCTTTATACTTGATAATTTCCTAAGAGAAAGCATAGGAATTTCCACAAAAATGCTTTAACATGAAGGTTTGTTAAGTACAGTTTGCTTTGTCACCATCATCAGGTAAAGTCCAGTCCATCAGTCTAACGCTGCATTATAACTACATAATACCTTTGCTAATAATAAAATAAAATATAGGTTTAATAGTATAGGGGTGTTCTCACGTTAGTTACTGGCCCAAAGCAAAGCGTGTTAGACTAGATGCACTCATTATGTTTGGCAGCCAGTCACGTCATCACAAAGACTTCACACTTGCATGGAGTACTTGTCAGGACATGAAAGGGTCCAAAAATATATGTATATCAAGAGCCCCACTAGGAAGGAGGAGGTATTAAACCGAAGCGCCAGTAGCTCAACACTCAGCCGACTTTCCCTTCCTCACTACTCACATACCTGTGTCCTTCCACTCAAATGTATTTACTCAGTACAAGGTAAACAGACCTAAGGGTGTAGTTAGAGCAGGACGTACAGAGTTCTACAGGGGACACATGGGTTTGGTTTCACTTGGTCTTCTCAGCTGAAGGAGCAGGAGCTGCCTCTGGCGGGGCCCCTGGCGTCTGTGGAGTGACGTTTTTGACCCTGAGAACAAACAAAACAAAATACACTGTAAAAACTTGCACAGTGCATCTATGTTTACGTTTATCTGGACAACCCTTATTCTAGGTAAACTTCCAACACTGATTTTAATTCAGTATTGGCGTGTCAGTGCCATCTAGTGGCAATTAGGGGCTGTATACCAAACTTTCACACACAGGGCCACACTGTCACATTTGTCTTAAGGTTGTTTCATATACTAAACTTTTCTATACTATACCTGGTTTGTACTTTTCTAGCTTTTTTTTCAAGGCTTTTTTTCTAGGCTTCAGATATCATAAAACCATATACCCACAACCCACGAGTTGAAAATCATTGTACTATGCCATGCTATACAATAGTATAGCATTTTCAGATCAGATTTGATTAGATCAGATACTTTATTGACCCTGAAGAGAATTCATTTTCCTAAAGACTATAGCCACTTCTTTACCCTCTCAGCTCTCAGGGCAGTCTAAAAAAATCATTTTCAGTAATGTTGTATGATTTAGTAAGTGGACGAATCTTTACTATATGCATTTGATTCTAAGCTGTACTTTTTGACTTGTAAAATTTACTCTATTTGTGCTCTTTTTATCAATCTTTATCAACACTGTTAACTTTCCCTCTCTTCTATTGTATTTAAAGGGGCTGTAAGCAGCATGTGCTCGTACGTGTTTAAAAACTGTACTGCAGTCTAAACAATGATCTGTGGGTTGCCAGTCACAGTGAGCTGTTTTGCCATCTGGTTTTGTAGCTCTGCTGTTAGCTGTGTCCACATCTGCTTCATGTACAGATGTGGCCTGAGCGGCAAACAGAGCATAGAGT
The DNA here is from genome assembly GCA_020698575.1 of Bostrychus sinensis. Classification (NCBI taxonomy): domain Eukaryota; kingdom Metazoa; phylum Chordata; class Actinopteri; order Gobiiformes; family Eleotridae; genus Bostrychus; species Bostrychus sinensis. The sequence goes on from CM036250.1 coordinate 12,145,121, forward strand.
TCTTTCCGCTTTTCTGATTGGACGATTGGCCATGCCAGTGTTTTAGAACCAAAAATAAAAATATGAACATAAACAACTGGACAGTATGTAAAATATTTTTTTAAATTGTGAATAAATCAGCTACACCACTGTTATTTAAACATGTTTACATCATATCTGGGGACACACGTGGGTCATTTTTATGAAGTATCAAAAAAAAAAAAAAAAAAATACTGCCCATAGCACCTTTAAAGCAAATAGAATAACCCAACGTGTGTACTAACTCTTACTCGTGTAAAATGTATCATACCAGGTTTTTGAAGAACTTGTGAATGGAGTTCCTCTTCTCCAGTTTCTTTGGTGCACTTGTGTCTTCCTTCTCCACCAGATGGCGCTGCTGTGGCAGGTTTGGCCTCTGCTGTTGCCTCAGTTGACTTGGCTGCTTTAGGGGCTTCCTCTTTGGCTGGACCTGGCTCTGCTGCAGCTGTGGCCGGGGCAGGGGTCGCTTTGGGTTCAGCTCCCTGTTCAAGCACAGTTACAAAGGAGATAAGAACCCAAAAATACTCCAGTAAGAGGGAATGTCTCAGAGATCTCAAGCTGCTGTTAGGACAGAGGCAAGAAACACTGTTTAGTGACTGCAGCAAGACAAAGCATTGTCAGAAGCCTTTACATGTGTTATATATGAATGATGGTCTCATAATTATGAAGCCATCACAGAGGAAACGCTCCAGTTTTAATAGAAACTAAAAACAGCCACATCACTCTGGTTAATGAAGCCCAGAGGTCACTCATTTACCGCTCCTGTGGTTTTCCTGAAGAGCCGCACTCCACTGGTAGAGGCTGCTTGGACTGTGGCGGTCATGTGATCTAACAGTGCCTCAAATTTTATATCATTGTGTTAATTTCTCTGATAACAATTTCATGCACATATATCCAACTAATTATGAGTTCTTACTTTGGGCTTGAACATGGAGAGGAAAGCTGACTTGGTCTCAGCTTTCTTCTCTTCCTGTGCGGCTGGGGCAGGCTCGGGTTTTGCAGCGGCCTCCAAAGTCGAGGCTTTTGAGGCATCTGTCTTCTACAGCAAAACAGAAAATACATATTTTGAGTTTGTGATGTGTTTTATAGATTTTTTAATTACATCATGGTTGTTTAGGTGAAAAGTGCCAACGTCGCCATCCATGAGTAGGAGGAAGGTACAGTTAATGAGAGGGTGACCAGATGTCCCTATTTAGCAGGGACAGTCCCAGTTTTTGTCCCATGTCCCAAATGATATATGTAAAAACTGCTATTATGTCCCAGTTTTCAACAAACCATGTCCCAGTTGTCCCCATTTTAACCAAAAGAGAAGCACAGGAAACTTAAAAACATATATCTAGACTTTTGTCACTTTATTTAGAATGTCATTGTTTTTAGCAATCTTGGGGTCTCGGGGATAATTTGCCATTATATTCAAACTTTAAGCCCCAGCGTCATGTATTTTGAATCACATGACTGGAAATTGTATGGATTTCAAAAGCTTTTTTGTCATTTGTCATTTGAAACTTTATAGCCTGATGAGCCAGCCTCTCCTACTTTATTTTCAAAGACAGGACAGCCTGGTTCCGCACTCGCAGCAAAGTGTTTCTCTGTAGTTTATTTGGAACTGGCCGCTCACAGTCGTTTATCTGCTGTGCGTCTTACAAACACGGAAGCTAAGTCTTTGTACAACTGGCTTCTGCTGCTGTCCTCGTCAGAAATAAGTACAGAGCTGCTCATAATACACTGTATTCAGGTGTTTTATGGCAAAACTGGCAACAATCCACCATGTTTGCTTTGGTTACAGGTTGCACGGCAAATGTCCCGCTCTTTGTTTCTCTTATTGGTTACTCCATCTGTCATTGTTCCGTTCGTAGAAATGAAACTCAAACCAGGTACGACACTAACTTCTTTGCATAGAAGAGGAAAAGAGTTAGTCTGGCTGGCCAGGCTACAAACTTTACATTCAGTATGTCTTTACTTTTACTCAATTAATATTTCTGTTAAAAATTAAATTCTCTTTTCTGGAGTACAGACTTTCAGTACTTCCACCTCTGGCTGTCTCGTTATTTCTGAATTGGAGCAAAAGAAAAACTTTTTTAAACCCTCTAAAGTAGTCACCAGGAAGAAAGTGTCCAAAGGGTTGAAGATATGAAACATGAGGTCCATGCAACCGGGATACAGACAACTGTCTATACCATAATCCTGACTTACCTGCTCATCTACCACTGGCTGTAGGCTCATCTGCTGCATGTGTTTCATTATTACTTTCAGTCTGGCAGATGAATCACAAAATGTAAACTATTTATGAGATTAAACAGAGAGGTGTAACCACATTCTTCCTTTTCTGTTGTTTACCTTTTCCTCTACATCAGGCGGTGGCACCTCCTCAGCTGTCTCCTGCCGAGTTACATTTGTCCACATTAATAAATACAGTGTTAGAAGTTAATATAGAAGATTACTGTGTTATAGTTTATGTTTCCTGTTTACCTGAACTTCAACCGGTGGGGCCTCCTCTACAGCTGGTTGTGGTTCCTCATTTTTCTGCCAAAGGAAGTGTTAGTTTTGGTTATGGCCAACAAAGCAGCACCCAGAATAAGATTTAGCGTTTGCAGCAAGGGCCTGTATTGCTAAGTTAGTCACAGTTAGTACCATGGTTAGCAGTTATTCCTATAGATTAACCTGGACAGTCAGGTCTGTTGACTTCCTCTAAGTGAAACTGGTCTGGATACTCTCTCTTTTTCCTTAAGACAACGTAAAAACTGAAACATTATAATCTCCAAACTTACCTTTGAACGGAAGAATCTGCTCAGTGAATCTTTGGTTGTTTTTCCCTTTGGAGAGTCCTTAGCAGCAGGTTTAGGTTCTTCTTTAGGTGTGGCTTTCACGGCTTTAGCTGGTTCAGCCTTGATGTCCAGCTTTGGTGGCTCTGGAGGGGGAGGAGGAGGCACAGGCATTCCTTTGGGTGCTGCAGGCGGGTCAGATACTTGGGCAACCTGGTCAGAAAAATGTAAATTTGGTACTAATACTTTAATTTGTTGGTACAATTTGCATAAAAGAAAAGCGAGGTTAAATTGACAGGACTGAAAAGCATGAGTGAAGTTATGTGTAATGTGTGAATGTGTAAGCAGTGCTCACAGTAGTATCTGGTGCTGGCTCGCTCTCTGGGGGCTCAGGCTAATAAGCAACAGAAAGAAAAAGTTGTTAGAAAAGGTTATGCTTAAGCAAATAAATTTGGATAAAGCATACAGTAAATGCCATAGCAGCCTTGTTTCATTGTTCATAGAAAGCAAGACAGGATGTGGAAATGTGTTTAGACAATGGTGACTGACAGATCAAGAGCAACCAGTGAACTAGAAAACCATTTAAAACCAACCAGTCAAGAAAAAACTCAACCAACCAACCAGCCACATGACTCAAAATCAACATAGTCAATCAAAACCAACCAAGCACTCAACCGAACAATAAAATAAAATCAACTAATCAATCTCCGGGTGCTGCAGTTTCCCCATCAACCTAAAACATGGCTGACAAAGATTCTGGGCCAAGATCTGGAGAAGGGTCCCTGCTCCTGACAGGTCGCCCCAGTGGCACTGAAGGATGGGTCAAAGGCAGAGAACAAATTTCCCGACGGGGACAACAAAGTCTACCTTACTTTACCTAACCAATAACTTAAAAGCAATAGACAGACAATCTTTAAAACCAAAGAAGCAAACAAAAAACAATGAATCATTCAAAACAACCAGCCACGCCAAATAAAAATCAACAAATCAACTGACCAATCATTTAAAAATCAACAACAAAAATCAAACAACCAGTTATTCAACATCATCTGATTGAAACCAACCAATCGTTTGAAACCAAATAATTAGTTGTTTAAAATGAATGTTATTCCCAAAACAAATAACAACCAACAAAAATCAACTGTCCCACCAATTAAAACCAACAAGCCAGTTATTTAAAGCCTCGATGTTGTGGGTTTGACTCCAGACTCCGACCATTTGCCAAATGTCTCACCCTTTTCTCGCCCCATGATTTCCTGTCCTATCTAATAAAGCCTAGAAAGGTCAAGAAATATATACAAATCAAAACTAATCAAACTAAGCCAATATAAGGTCCCCTATTATGATAAGTTGATTTTTTTTAGCTTTTAACCATGTTATAATGTTGTTTCCACCTCAAAAACAGGAGTAGTATTTTGTTTCATTCATGCTTGTTTGAGTAATCGTGTTTGCTGAGGCCTGGAAACGCTCAGTCTCATTACTCTATGTCGACACGTGAAACCAGGAAGTGCTTTCTAAAGCCCATACACCATCACCGGACTCGTTCTGATCATTTCAACGCTTAAATTTCCGTCACAATGAAGCAGTCAGCTCATTTATCTGTCTGTAAGCTTTATGTTGCTAATAGCCATGCTAAGCAGCAATTTTATGCTTTGTCCCGTCTCCACCGTTGCCAGCAGGGGGCGACAGACACCTAATCCAAGTGTTCTCTGCAAAGTTGAAGAAACGACTCCCCCAAACAAGACGTTTTCCATACATATACATTATTTTTAAGTTGCTGAAATATGAATGCAAAGGCGTCCAAAATGATTTCAAAAACCCTGAAAAAAACGTATGGGATCTTTCAGAAACATTCAAAATCAACCAACCAATCAGCCAATCTTTCAAAGCATTCAACTAGAATCCCATTAATCAAACTAAACAAATATTCATTACCAGCCAACCATGCAAAACTAATCAACCAACCAATCAGAAATTAAATATTCTGAATTACTCAATCAAAACCAACCAATTGAAAGTCATTCAGAATTAATTAATCATCCAGTACTATCTAAAACAACTAACCAACTTCTCACTCAAACAACCAAGTCCTGTAGTAGCATTAATGAAATTCTGAGTAAGTACTTGTAGAGTACCTGATCTTTTGTGGCATCTGCAGCTGGTGCCTCTTTTTTGGATGTTTTAGTGGGAGTAACCTGAAAGAAAATAAAGAAATAGTTATGCAGTATTACTATTACTTATTCAAACGTGGTAGAAAAGCAGCAACAGGACAGAAAATAGGCCTCTATGGTACGCCAAAGGAGGACAGAGTGGACAGTGAGGGCCGGGACAGTAGTGCGATACAGTACATGCGCTGTCATTGTGACCGTGCCATTGTGCTCCGGAGACGGCGTAGGCCTTCCCTCGCTCAATCTTTACAAATCTCAACTTCCAAGCACACAGGGGCCTGCCTTGTGAGCTCACACTATGGCTCGAACAATAGGCCACCACATTCCCGCATGTTCAAAGGCTTGATTAGCATGGGGCTAGGCCAATGGTAACTCTTTAAAACGACATGAATCCACAAGACAGCATGATGAAGAGGAAGTACAATGGCCGCCTGTTGTGGCTCTCCCAAGGTCAATTTTATTATTTATACATATTTTGAATCAGAATAATTGGATACGAGTTCTTAAACACTCCTTAAGCTGGTTGTACTATCACTGATCTCCAATGTATCTGACATATAACTAATGTCCATGCCTTGCTGAAGTTTTTTACGGCATAATTCAAACACAGATTAACTTTATTTTCCAGCTTGTTTGCTTTCAGTTAATAGTTAGAGCATTTTTCCTCATCTTAGCAACCACGAGAATGACTACAGTTGACTTTACCTCTGTTTCTTAAAGAGGTGAAGGAAGTTTACTAATTTAGAAGCAATAATAATAATAATAATGCATTGGTCTTATTAGTTCTTTTCTAGATGCTCAAAGTTGCTTTAGATTTTGGAGCTTTATTCATTCACTCCTCAGCCACACTCGGTGACGGAAGTGTGGCTGCCATTGTTTACACCTACACAACTCCGACCACCACCGAACACACAATCACACTGAGACATTCATACAAGCAAGGTGGGTGAAGTGTTATGCCCAAGGGCACAATGACAGTATGCAATGCCAACAGTGGGGATCAAACTGCCAACCTTTGGGTTAGTGAGCAAAAGTCTCTACTGACTGAGCCTCTGCTGCCTCATGTAAAAGCACCCAATGACATTATTACTTGAGAGATAGAGATAGAACATAAATTGTAAAAAGTAAAAGTATTATAATGGAAAGTAGCGAGGACTTTTGAAAGTAGCAACACATTAAAATCTACTACTACTGCTGTCCTGGAATCAAACCCAGGATTACAAGGCGAATTTGTTCCCCACCTTGCCACTGTATTCATTTAGAGACTAAATTTCTTGAGTAATACTTGAAAGTATTCCTCAGAAAATACATTTTCTAGTTACCATCTCTGCTTACTTACAATTGTTTTGAAGAAGTTCATAACTGGATTATCCTCGGCTGTGCTGCCCTGGTTTTCCACAAGTTCGCTTGCTTCTTTCTCTCCTTTCTGCTCCGGACCGCTGTCCTCTACAACCACCCTCTCTGGCTCCGGCGGCGACTCTGACGCTTGCTTTAGGTTATCTGTTTCCTATACATACATTACAAACAGTTAGCTTAAAGGAATATATTAGAGTGCTGGGGCTGATGTGCAAGCAGTGAGTGTCTTAAACGCAGCATTGAGAGGGGCGCACAATTCCAACCATGCCTCTGCCTACACGGGCCATCAGCAACAATCAGTCTTTTATTAATGCGTGTGTCCCACCCCTCACTCATTGATATTCAACAATGTGTGTGAGTTATGCTCTGAGAAATACCAGAAAATACCTTGGTGTGTCAATAGTTTAATAAGAAATTGGCAAGAATAAAAAAACTATTTGCATTATTCATTTTATCATGAAAGCCATCATTGTTTTTATAATCAAACCAATACAAATTCACCAGATTACAATCTAAAAGGGTCAAACTTTACATAAAACAGAAATTAATGTTACTGTACAAGATATCTGTCATTCAGATCCACATGAATGCTACAAGTAATGCTGTAGCCCACACTAAAATCTTAGTCATTTAATCTTTACATTCAGATTTAATAACAATTGATGCACAATGAGACTGCAACTTGACAAATCTAGCACATTCACTGTTGTTCATTTGAGGTTTGTTCTGGTATTCCTTGTTGTTGAAGTTGCCGAGTCACGGTCGACCGCGTCCTCCTCGCCTGAGCAGTTCGAAGCGCCTTCTTCCATTAAACGGATGTCGAACTTGGGAATTCTCTTCTTTGACGGACATGTTCACAAAATGACTGCTTGTTTTCCAACCCTGTCTGTAGTACCAGGTTTTTGTTGTTCAAGACAAGATGACAGACTTCTTCATACAGTACATTCTTCAAAACCTGGACACATTTGGCCTTGAATGATTTTTCCATCAGGTCAAACAATCTCAAAGGTCAGCATTGTTCAATAGTTACCAGTACAGAAGTAAAAGAAGTTAAAGGTACTATAAGCAGTAGGCATTTGTTGAAAATGGTGCAGTCTAAATCAAAACAGTGTCTCTTTTCTGATTGACTTGTTGCCAAAAATGACTGCTTGTTGTCCCTTCCTTCCTGCCGTTTTTGTGAAGTGTTATCGGTCAGGTTCAGGCCGATATAATCATTCTGGCTTTTAATGTCTTTTCCTTCTACTAACTCAGCATCGTTCAACACTTCCAAGGATTGGTGCTTTTAAGTTTTTCTTAAACTGAACTTCGGGAACTTGTGCATGCACCATGAGACTTCAGTTTGAGGGCCCCATAATTTTTTCATTGAGAAGATTTAGTAATCCATTTTCTTCTACTATCTTCTGGGCTCCTCTGTGGTTCCTCCATTAGCATCGTCAACTGTTGCCATCAGCTACTCAGTATTCAACATATTTTGGACTGTGTCATCCAGAGTTTCTTCAGGAAGTTCTTCAATACAGTTGAGGTTAGTCTTGGGACCATGGACCACTACAAATTCATCGACCACCATTTTGTACGTTTTTTCAGCCATCCAAAATTGTAAGCTTTCTTGTTTTGGAACAACATTGGCTGCAAGTTGGTCTTCCACAAAAGTTTGTGGATCTTCTGTGACTGCAGCCGTCGGGAATATAGTATTAGCTATAGCATATGGTTCTGCTGGTTTAAAAGAGGAAACTGCATTTGTTTGTTTTCCATCTTGGGCAAAAGTATTAGTCCTTACTATAGCAGCACCATCCAGTCGTTCTGTATCCTCAAAATCTCCATGCTTTGATGAACTTGAAAAAACTTCTGAAAAAACAGCCTCAATGCAATCAGCCACTACTTTGGGAAGTCTGTATGGAGTTTCTAATGAGTCGCTGAAGCTATTGGTCAAGAATCCTTGAAAATGATCGTTCTCTTCTTGCAAATCTATCTCATAATAAATGTCATTGTTTTGGATGGGAGCTACGTCTTCAATGATGATCCCAGGAGGAGTCGCATCTAAAGACTCTTCTATTGTGAAATGCTCTGTTGCTTCCTCAGCATCTGAAATGTTACTAAGTAGATCTGTATCAATTGTTGCCAACTCTGCTCCACTGATAACTTCTACAGAAGAATCGCTGAACGTGGTTTGGAAATCTACATCTGCTGCCGTGTTTCTGCCCATTGGTTCTGGTATTCTTCGCTGCTGATGTTCACTGTCCTCTTCAGCAAGGGTCAAAATGGCAGCTTCTTCGAATAAACTTGCCTCCTTAATCATAAAAAGCAACCAGATGTTTCAAGATAATGTTATGTTGAATTTTGTCGTTGGGGAACATGCAGCTCTACCAATAATTTTAGGCATGGAGTCAAAAAAGTCACTGGAGATGAACTACTGTATATTGCTCTGTTCCACTACCAGAGACTGAACCAATATTAAATGGGAGACTAAACAAGAATTGTGTAATGTACAGATTAACTTCTAGCTAAATAATTAGACTCAAAGTAAGTCTAGCTTAACAGGTTTAATGATTTTTGGGGTTGAATCAAGGACAAAACCAGACATGAACTCAACAGGGAAAACTAAGACCAGTAATTGTTTTAAGCATCTGGTTGGGCAATAGTAAATATTTCATGGAGGAAAATATTGTTATTACCATTCATGTTGATTTTTTGTGTTATGAATATTGATTGGTGAGGTATAAAAATTGGTTGGCATTAAGTCATGTATTTCTAACACAAAGTTAAATGGAGGCACATTAACTTTCCACTGCACTGTAACTAGAGCTAAAGTAAACATATCCATTTTCTATCACACAAACATACACATACGTGACAATAATGCCATATAAATAATGTCTCACCAATCAAAGAACTTACTGGTTGTGTGGCAGCAGGACTCGTGTCTGTCTGATCTTCTGGTGATGACTCTGGTTGTTTCTCTGTTTCTTTCTCTTCGGCAGGTGCTTCTTTCTTCTTGAACATTTTGCTGAAAAGACTGACTTTCTCCTCTTTGGGTTTGATCTCTTCGGTTTGAGGACTGGGAGCAGGAGTTTCAGCTTCAGTAGGTTCACTCTTTGACTCCAGGATCACATACTCTGTTGATTCTGTTTTCACTTCTGGTAATGGTGACTCTGCTGCAACACAGAATTTCCAACAAATTGGAGTACGCTGTTTTTTTCTTGTAGTTGAGAAATTCAGTGTAATAACCTAATAGTACATTGCAATTGAAATCATTGAGAAACAACAAAGGCCAAGTTGCCATTGGTTGGCCTAGACCACTTTGAATTAATGGCTGATGATAATACAAAAAAGTACATCTGCTTACAAAGAGAAACAAGAAAAAGAGTATAAAAGAAAAACGAATCAGAATATAGAGACATGGGAAAACATTCACTCAGTATTTAACAAGGCAGAGATATGGTGGGACAGATTTCCTGGGAATGTTAGTAATGGGCCATAGGTTTGTATTTTTTGGGTAGTCCTGGAACATTGTCTTGGTCTAGGAATATTTTAAAGGATTCTACACCATTGCGAGACAGGGTCACCTATTGCCAGACCCTATTTTTCATCTACTCAACACAGCTATAAATAATCTGTTTAATATTATTCTTATTTCTAATACTGCTGCTCTGTGAAGTGTATTTAGGTACCTACCATTGCTGTTGCCATTTTCATGCTTCTCAGGAATCTTCTCATTTTGCTACAAAAACACAATGGACATGGTAGATTACATGTTAAAAGAATGCATTTGACATTTGTAAAAATGTACTTAAAGTAGCCCTGCATGGCTGCAACTCAGGGTACTGTAAACACAACATCCATTTTCTATCACACAAACTAAACTCATGAGAATAATGCATGTATTATTTATCATATAAATAAAGTCTCACCTATCAATGAACTTACCAGTGGTTGGTCCGTGGCAGCAGCACTTTTGTCAGTCTGATCTTCTGTTGGCTCTGTTTCTTTCTTTACGACAGGTGCTGTTTTGTTCTTGAACATTTTGCCGAAAAGGCTGACTTTCTCTTGTTTGGGTTTGATCTCTTCCGGTTTGAGGACTGGGATCAGGAGCTTCAGCAGTAACTTCAGCTTCAGTAGGTTCACTCTTTGACTCCAGGATCGCATTCTCTGCTGCTTCTGTTTTCACTTCTGGTAATGGTGGATCTCCATTTTGCTCTGTTGGAATCTTGGTGGGAACTACAACACAGAAACACCACCCAATTAAAGTAAGCCAGTTCAGTCACCTAATACATTATCACCGTTGTTATAAAGCTGGTCTACACCACCTGTCAACATTTAATTAATGGCTAATAAAAAAAAAAGAAATAGCAAAAAAGAGAAAGTGGCTATTTCAGCGTTGGGATAAGCCTGCTTACAGCAAAACAGCCCAAAAAGAAAAATCTTAGAAGAAAAAGCAATTATTACCTTTGTAGATTGTACAAAAACATTACAGCCGTGTGTGAAAATGCACTGAGCAAACATGGGTTTGTCCATTTTATAACAATAGCACAAGACCAATCTCTAACTCTAAGGTCAACATCAGCTCCTGGACACTTTCCAAGCTGCACACAGGAAGCCCTGAGTTGCATTGTAGAGCAGCTGCACCAAAAGGCAGCAAAATGACAAGGTTGGCCTAACAGGAGCAATAGTCATCCCAGCCCAGCCCTTGTGTTTTCAGAGGATTATAAGCAGACTAATCCAATGTGGACACTGGAGCATGTGCCACTGAGACGGAGTGATCCTAACAGGATGTGGGTCTTGTGAATGGAGAAACTGTTCCAGTTTTTCTTGATATAAAAACTAATTTCTATTCCTGATTCAGTAAATGCCCCCTAGTGAAATTATTCTGACCACCAGTTCAAATGCTGTCACTGAGGCATCTGATTGGACATAAATTAATATTGTATTTCAAAATTTGTTTCACAGTTTTATGTAAATTAACCAATATTATATAACATGGAAACCATAATCAACCTCACCCACCATCAACACGAGGGAAGGCCACATTTGATTTTTCTTAAGCAATTACATTATGTACTTATGTTACAAAGCATATTTTGATACTCACCATCAACTGAGTATCCATTGGCTGTGATGGTTAGAGAAATCCCATTGACTGCACCGTTTTCCTGCTTCTCATGAATCTTTCCGTTCTCCTGTAAAAGACAATAGATGTTGTAGATGTTATGTTAAAAATCAAATGCATTTTAGAATAGCTGCAAACACAGTTAATTTCCAGTTTGGATTAAGCACATGGAAAATAAGCACTTGGAAAATAAGTATACATTTATTAAGTGGGAGTAGGATTGAACATGTTACCTGGATTAGGTCTATTTCCTTTGCATTTTCATTCCCCATTATACCCAAGTCTGAGGAAGCTTTGGATATTAGCTGTAACTAAACAAAAAACAACATTTAGCATTTAAAAATGAAAATACAAACTGAACCATGTATACCAGTGACTTACCTGGCTGCACCTCCTTAGGTCAACTCAGTGATATCCTTGATGTTTGTGAGAAAGTGTCACTGTCCTTATCCCACGTTTTTAATATGCGCTTTCAGTGGGCGGGACAGTTATTTTGGCAAGCCATTGGCTCACCTCTGGTTAAAAGTCTGCTGAGCACTTCCCAAAACACTATTGATACTCCTGAGTACTTTCACATGATGAGCTTATATTGTTTCACTCCAAAGTGTCAGAGATATAATGAAGTTATAGTGTACTCAGCATCAAAGAGCATAGTTTTACTCACATGATTGACTTATATTTTGTTCAAATGTTTGATCAAATGTAGACTTTGACAACATTGTCTAAAACATAACTTTTTCTTACATTGACCTGACAACCAGCAGCAGTAGTAGCAGTAGCAGCTGTAGTAGTAGCAGTAATAGTTGTAGTAATAGTATTAGTACTAGGAACAGTAGTGTATATGGTTTTTAATCAGTGGAGTTAATCACTGGGTACAAAGAGCCCTGTAATCAGCTCTGTTTTTAGAAGTATCCTCCTTACCTCATTTGATTTCCTTTTTAATACTGATTGTATTGTAATTGAATGTGCAAGTAGCAGTAAATGTAGTTATAGTAACAGTAGCAGTAGTAGTAGTAATGGAAGTGGTCATAGTAAAAGATTCTACTGTGCAATTACAAGTAACATTAAACGTGAACATGCTATTACTGTCCTGGTATAACAAATAAAATGTTACATATAATATATGGCTTTCAAGCAGTTAATCATCGTCAACAAAGAGCCCTGAAATAATCTTTGTGTTGTATGCTCCAAAGCTCTTTTCATATTTTGATCTGCTCCTATTGTTGCTATTGTTCCTATATGTGCATCAATTAAACTCAACACAACAGCTGCCTTCCACTTAATCTTTACCTTCCAGTAAAAGGTTCCACTATACAAGTCAAACAAAGCACGTTCCAGTTTAAATAAACATGATTGCAGCAAAGTGTGTCATATTTATTGGATTTCTGGAGAGAATGTGTGGCATCTATGCACACAAAGTCCCATTGTAGCCTATAGCCTGCAACACAGAGGTGGGTGTTGGAGCGAGAACTTTTGCCTTCATGCAGCTGAAAGACCTCAAGTAATCTCTTTACGGGCAACCAACACATGACAGCTGTTATTTTAGTACCAAAACCTTGTAGAAAATACTTTTTATAAGATGCATTTTGCTCTTTACATAACAACAACAATGCTTGTAATAAATAACATGCAACATAATTTGTGTGGCGCAGTGAATTGGGTTGATACAGTGTAATTCTCAGGCTAAACAGATGTACAGGGCAAATATTTGATAATGGGTGCAGCACATTGAGGAAATATTTACAGAGGAGAAAGTTCCGGTTGCTACAAAAACAAAGTTCATCTTAGTGTAAGCTTAGAGTTTCTATAAAGATAATGCAGAGTATGCTCAGTTTTAACATACTTTCTTACTGCTTTTGCACTAAATTATTCTTTTTTATCCATTTGCTTTTATTTAGACAAAGTATTATGATTGATTACGTAATTAAACGCAACCCTACGCCACTCTGCGGCATCAATACCTTTTCACTTTCACTTGCAGTTCCTCAGCTTCCGCGCGGTGGCGGTGAAGCCCAGCAGTTCCATTGTAGCAGCAGCGGCAGTAGTCGAAGAAGGCACAATGGCAACCACCATGAAGGGACCTGTAGTGAGTAAAATTTTGCATTATAATCCCCGAAACTGAGAAACAACGGCACTTACGATGTACGTTTAGAGAAAAAGGAGGGACACGGTCTTGTGAAATGAGAAACGCACATTTTAATGTTTCGTGTGTTTGTTGTGGGCACGCCCTCGTGCAGCTCATGTCTCCGCACCGGTGCATGTTGTTAGCATGGACACATTAGCGGACTAGCACGCTAAATAGTTTTTATACTTTTATATGTTGTCGGTCATTCACAAGTGATGTACAGTACCTTTATTATGACAGGGGACAGTAAAACATGACTACGATTGTTGTTATTGTTAAATAACCCGTGTCATGTGCGTGATTTTAGCACACGAGCTAGCTGGCTGTCATAGGAGCGTTAGTCTACATTAGGACAAGATCTGGATTGCCATTCATTGACATTAGGCAAAGATGGGGTGACCAGATGTCCCTATTTAACAGGGACAGTCCTAGTTTTAGGCTCTTTGTCCGATGCCCCAACAATTAGCTGTAAAAAGACTCATATGTCCCAGTTTTCAATAAACTCAGTCACAGCGTAGGGGGGAAAAAAACATATTTATCTAAAGACTTTTGTCACTGAAATTATTTTTTATGTCATTACCCTAGCGTCATGTAATTTGATGACATGACAGAAAATTGTACGGTTTTTGTAAGCTTTTTTTTAAATTATTATTAAGTCAAAAAAAATGTGTCAGTTTTTGGGTCTATAAATCTGGTCAGCCTAGGCAAAGAGTCAAATAATGGAAATCTAAATAAATAGTAATAAGATATATAATATTTACATTGATCAACATTTAGTATTGAACTACAAAAAACGCTTGTTGTGTGTAATGAAAAGCAGATATGTTCATTCATCTCTTAACATTGTCTCTATATTTCATGTTCTGGTTTTATTGATCCCTAAAACAAAATAAAAAATATGTATAAATATGAATTAATTTGCCCTTCAATTGCAGGGTGTTGAAGATGTGAATGTGACGTTTGAGGACCAGCAGAAAATTAACAAATTTGCCAGAAACACAAATCGAATGACGGAACTGAAAAATGAAATTGAGGCAAAAAAGGTAAGTCTTGTGTATTTGGATGATAAATTCAAAAGATCAGCAGACAGAGATGATTGAATTTAATTATTGTTTGTTTTATGTATTACACATTGTACAAATTCATGCTAATACTAAATTTCTAAATCCAGTTCTAGAAATAACAAACGCTCTTCCAAATATGCATTCAGGTCATTAACTGTCATTGTTTTTGTCATATTGATGGCATTATGCAAATGTGGTGATTTTTGAAACGTTGCCATCTGCTTGTTAAGCCCTGCATTCTTAATTTGATCATAAACTAAGATTAAAAGATTTTCTGCAGTCATCACCTTCTGTACTGATTTACAGAGGATCATTAAACCAGGTGTTTGAACTCACTACGATGCCTTGTTCTTTTGCAGAAGTCGTTACAGAACCTCCAGGACGCCAGTGATGACCTGATGATGTTAGATGACGATGCTCTGTTAATCCCTTATCAAATCGGTTGTGTCTTCATCAGTCACACACAAGAGGAAACACAAGAAATGCTTGAGGCTGCCAAGGTGGGATTCCAGCATAGGCTGTACTTAAGTTATAAAATAATAGTGATGTTTTATATGATACTTTTGTTGACTCTTAGTTAATGTAGGTTCAGCTGTTAGGCTAAATCTTTACAATCCTTATACCTGATGTAATTGCTTTCTTGGTAGATCATGATGTCATTCATTGCCAAAATGGGTTTCAAAAACATGTCTTTTTAATGTTTAATCAAAAGTATATATATATTTTTTTAGATAAAGGCACAGTTGCCAATAACATACTATCATCAAGAATATTATAGCACAATAGACAAAACCAGTGGGATGTATTGTTGCTCAAAGTTTAAAATAATGTATATGTTTATAGCTGTTTGCAAGCCATAACATGAGCCTCATTTATTTATATCGTTGAGGCTGATTAAACTTTATTTTTTGGACAACACATATTTTGGGCTGACTTTTCCAAACCTAAATATCTCAAAAACTAAAAATAAGACTAACCACAATTTTGTTACTGACTGCAGTGGAAAGTAAATATCCTTTCGCTCAAGTAAGTTACTTTAACTTTACAAAATACTTTTACAGTAGTCTTTTTTTTTTTTTTTTTTTTTTTTTTTAATACTACTTTTTCTTTTAATATTTTACCCTTACTGCAAATTCACATCTTCCTATCAGAATATTTTGGATTCAAAAAGTAAAAGATAGAAGATTTGGCTGTGAAATATTAAAAACAAACTTTTGACTAATTTAATTAATATCATTATTTTGCAGTAACTGTGAGGAAATTTTACTTGAATACATATTTTGAGTACTCCCACTTCTGGCTACCGGTTATATTGAGGCATTGATCAGACCAACATGAGACGGTCGAGTGGGAGAGTTGATTGAATAATCATTAGCAGCACTCTCCTCTGCTGTAGAGACATTTATGAGCTCATTTGTAAGAGGACGTGCAAGACTATGTTCTTCTGCTTTTAAAAAGGGCCATTCAGATTTAATTGAGTTCAGTGTGAAGGACGTGGCAGTCAGAAGAGAAAAGACTTTACATTTGACGTGGCCTGGTGCAATTCACTCTTTGCACACTAATTTAGTCATCATGTCCTCCTGATGTAAAGCCTGAATCAAGCCATTTACATGTATAGTCAGATAAAAATACATATTGAGGTGCGATGAGGCCAGGGTTGTGAGAGCAGGTGAGAGACAGATGGCAGTCTCTACACACAGCGCTGGATGTGTCCTCTCTGTGCCTCTGAGGGAACAGGCAGTGCTCCAGCTCACTGTACACAGGGACTTCACCTCTAACACTGAGAGAGCGGAGTGTGTCCTTGTCCGCTGCCTCACAACACGCAGCTGCCCCCAGTCATTTGAAGGACTTTGATACGCACGCTGAATGGCAAAACAGGCTGTATTCTCAACATCCTGTTCTGTACTCTAGCGCTGTGATTCTCAAACTTTTCACACAGAGTACAGAGTAGTAGAAAGTATTTGTAGCTCCAAGTGCCATCATTGTTAGACTGATTATTAGCCTAAATCTTGACTAACCTGGGTCCACACTGGGGAAGAAAGTAGGGATTAACCCACAATAATGGACTTGTCAATAAGGAAGGTTGAACAAGGTCATCTGGACAAGGTTTGTTTTTAGAAGATGTTTCGCCCTTACTCTGAAGAGCTTAATCATTTCTGAGAAAAATTGCTGTTAGAGTTGAGATTTACATAAAGTAGTTCCCTCCCTCTCCTCTCGCAAACAGAAGATTTCCTTAGAAAAAGATTAAGCTCTTCAGAGTAAGGGCGAAACGTCTTCCAACAACAAACCTTGTCCAGATGACCTTTTTGTTCAACCTTTTCTGCAGATTTTTCCTGGATGACTCTACACGGACGTCTTCTAAATTATAAACAAAACCAGGGCTAAACTAGAACTAAACTAGGACAAAACCATGACTAAACAAGGTCTACATCAGATCTACACCAAGATGAAACCATAACTAAACTTCAAATTTAAGAACCAGGGAAGGAGTAAGACAGGAATAAAACTACCTCTAAATTAAACTAAATATCTATTTGAACTTCAAAATACTCTTGAGTACCACCAGAAGAAGTCTGCGTACCACCAGTGGAATACTTACCACAGTTTGAGAACCACTGCTCTAGCACAGGTATGGATAATGCTGTTAACTTCAACAGTAAAAATGCAGGCTTCTTAATAATTTTGCTTACACATCCACACATCTTTTTAAGGAGTAAGCAAGAAAAAAAAATGTTTTTGCTCACATACAAACCCAATAAAAAAAATGTAAATCAACCATAATGCAATGATTCATAACCATCTATTTTATATCGTACCAGGGGATGAAACTGAGATATTTTATCATTTCATAAAAAATGATGGCAGCAAGACATCTCTGAAAAGTTAGATTGTATTGTCATTTGCAACTAATTGACAACAGTTCAGTAAGAAGAGTATAAAAGGAGCATTTTTGAGTTTCTCAGTGGTAAAGATGGACAGAGCTTCACCAATTGGTAAAAAAATGTCTAATAAAGTTAGTTAGTAGTACTTTTGATGTAACATATTGAAATACTTTGGAACAAGAAACATCTGCATAATCATAATGTGCAAAACAACTAAATGTAAAAAATGCCTGTAGAAAAACATCTTTTTGTCCAAATGCCACAGGAGTTGCTGGAGCAGGAGGTCAAAGGTCTTGAGGAGCGGGTGTTAGCCATTCAGCAAGTGTTGGGGGATCTCAAGGTCCAGCTCTACGCCAAGTTTGGTAACAACATTAACCTGGAGGCCGACGAGAGCTGAGTGGTGATATTGACTTTGACAGTTGCCCTCCACGGACTTTTTTTTCCATGCAGCTCTTGTATCACATCCCCATGGAGGTTGCCAATTTAAACAACTACAACTTTGCAAGTATCGACAAGGATTATGTGTTTTCTGGTAATTCTGGCACTCATTCAGAAGGACAACAGTAAAGATTTGTAGAATCAATAAATGCACATTTCTAACCCATTTAGAAGTTTTGGTGGTTCATTGTTACAAGTTTCACTTTCTATTGAAGAGGCAGAACTCCTCTTGCCCTAACCCCAACACCCACCCCTAACAACCGCACAGCCATTTTAAAAATGTATTAAAACCTGTAAACCTGCACCAATTTGCCCCCCACCCCACAGTACTGCGTGGGTTAAAATGTTTTGGCAGAGGTCTACTTCTATCATTTGCTTTTCTTTTATTGTGATATTTGTGTGTAAGCAGACACTTTCTCTTGCAGTTTCTGGCAGCCATTAATTCAACAGCCAATATCAAAATCATTAACAATAAAGCCTATGATATCTTTAGGCATGTTTTTTTTCACAGAGGATTCTCTTATGCCATTAGGTCATAAACAGTTCTCCACAAATCCAAGAAAAAACAAGGATTGCATGCTATTACTTTGTTAAAAACTAATATTTTTTTACTTGATTTAATTTTGTATCTGTGCAGGCTGTAGCCATAATTTTTTATCCGACATGGTTTTGAAGGAAGCATGTCTGTCCATATCAATTAGGGCTCACTTGGACAGCCATAAAATCGGAGCATTTCTCTGGTTCAAAGTGAAGCTCACATCTGTGATAACCTGCCTGGAATACAGATGCACACCTGTAAGGAGTCTGCTCAGGACACCGACCAATTTCCTAAGTATAAAAACAAATGTGGAGATATTATCCGAGCTGGTGTTTGTTGAGCTGAAACGTTTTCAGATAATGTCAGTGAACAAACATAAGTGGCTTAAGATAAAAGGAGCTTCAGTAAGAAGATATTGTTGCTGTAGCTTACTTTAAAGCAATATTGAACTTACCCAAGAATAATGTGAAAGTTTGCTTTTGTTGTATACAGAGAGACTGAATTTAAAGCATTGCTACAGTAACTTTCTACCTCATGATAAAAATCAAAATCAAATCTATTAAATCATGGAAATAGCCTTAGCTTTTACCTTGATGATTTTGGTGATATTTCATAGGGAAGCTATTTATTTCAAAGACAAGGTGCTCTCGATTGACAGAAAATTAATATATTTTAAATGTGTTTTTAGTGAAACTAAATCCTCTTAAAACAGATATATTTTAAACATTTTAATTAGATATGGCTCTTTCTTGCAAGAAATCATGCGATAGCAAACAAGTTTACAGAACAATCTTCATTAAAGGTCCCCTATTATTCTAAATCAACTTTTTAAAGCTTTCAGCAATGTTGTTGGCACCTCAAAAACATAACTGGGGAGTATTTAATTTCATTTACACATGTTTGAGTAAATTTCAATGCTGAGCTTCTTCCCCTCATCAATAGCTTTATGTAGAGGTGACACCAGGAAGTGCTCCTGTGTTTCTAAACCATACACTGTCACTGGACTCGATAATTTCAACGTTTAAATTGCCATCAAGCAGTCAGCTCATTTATCTGTTAGCGTCATGATGCTAATAGCGGTGCTAAATAGCCATTTTATTCCCTGTCCATTCCCCACTGTTGCCAGCAGGGAGCAACAGAAACCTAACCTAAGCGTTCTGTGCAAAGTCAAAGTAACATATACTTTATATTAAGTTATAAAACATGAAACACTAATGCAAAGGTGTTCAAAAAACAACTTCATAAAACCCCCAAAAAAGCATAATATGGCCCATTTAGGTCAAGTCACTAAAGATAATTCATACCAGAATGTCGAGGTCTGAGTTATAAGGTGGGGGGCACGGTGGCAGAGTGGTTAGTGTCATCTCCCAGCAAGGAGATCGTGGGTTCGAACCCCGGGCCGGCCAACACACGAACACTCTGGGTGGTGTCTGCATGTCCTCCCCGTGTTACTGTGGGTTCTGTCCAGGTTCTCCAGCTTAATCCCACCGTCCCAAGACATGCATGTGTTGGGTAAATTGGTGACTCTAAATTACCCCTAATGAATGACCGCAAGAGTGAAAGTCTGTGTATGTCAGCCCTGCGACAAACTGGCCCCTGTCCAGAGTGTACCCTGCCTAAGGCCCAAAGTTACTGGGATAGTTTCCAGCCACCTGCGACCTCTAACAGGAAAAGCGGGATAAGATGAATGAATGAGTTATAAGGTGTACAAAACACATGACAAAACATCACATTGTATTGTATAATATACTGCAAGTAAAAGGCACTGTGTACGTTTTTATAAACATTAATAAACAATAATAGTGCACCACGTATACAGTGGTTCATAGGGATCATGCTATCCAACAATATACTGATCACTTAGTATACTGGCCACTTTATTAGGTACACCTCGCTTGTACCAGACAGAACCCTCTTTTTCCTTTAGAATTGCTTTTGTAGCATAGATTCAACAATTATTTCTACTCTGAGAATGACACTTACTGAATATTTTCTCTTTTTTTTTGGGCCATTTCCTGTGAACTCTTTTTGGTAGCTGAAACATTGCTTTAATTATACATTTTGCATTTACCTGCAATAGAAATGTATAAAAAAATCTTACATTAATTATTTACATGAATCTTTACTTAAATTTAGTAAAAACCCAGACTTGGATCTACTTTCCAGTCCGTTCTTCATCTTCAAAACTCTTCTCCACAAATACCGCTGATGCCAAAACCTCATTAGCCTGTGCCCTGGAGTGTGGCCAGCGTGAGTTAATATCTGATATGTGAGAAGTCAGGAACATGCAGCCGTCACCTCCGGAGGATCAAGATCTCAATTAACAAGTTGCTGCTCCCGTGGGCTGCTGGCTGCTGTGCGCTGGTGTGATGATGATGATGAAGAGGAACTCCGCCCACACACACGGCTTGTCTTCATGCACGCCTCGTCCCGGCCGTGGATCTGAGCAACGCACGGGAAATGACTGCACTTATTTCCCCAATGGCCCTGTTTACCTTCTGTCCCCTCCTGTCTTTTGTTTTCTCCATCTTCATCTGTTCACTTGTCCTCTCGTGGCCTCCTCTCTAAACACAAGTACACTTCGTATTTATCAGCTGCACAATTGAGGAACACCCAGGCTCAAGTTAATTTACAATAAGAGACAGTAAACCAAAAATAGTGGAAAAATATTCAGGTTATTCTGAATGAATAATAGAGGAAGTGGAAATGCAGCAGCTACAGTTGTAAACCAGAGGGGGTCTCTCTCTACACACGAATTTAGTTCAAAGAGGCTTTTCTAGTTTCAAGGGAATAAAGGCTATATACCAAATTTGGCAACAGTAGTCAATGGAGAAAGGTCAGAGTGGGATACAATGTGAAGAGAGTTGAATTAAGTGTCAAATTCCCTATTTATCATAATTTCAATGGATAAAACGGCTAATTCTGACGGTTCTGGCAAATGGCAGCTGACTGTGTGTGTGCTGTCAGTGAGTGGGTACAGAGAACATTGATGTTACACCAACTAAAGGCGACAGGTCAGGCTAAAAAGTGTTAAGTGTTATGCCGAAGTTGTACTTTGATTGCCAAACCACAACTAAACCTGACACACAACCTGAATTTTTGTTTTGATCATACACAGAAAAGATGTAAACACTTTTTTTTAGACTGGATTTAAGGGCTGAGTGATATTTTCAGACCTTTGTATTTATTTTTTTCCTGTCTAACCTAAAAAGTAAATTAAATGTAGATTTTTATGAGAATATTTCATACCTATATTTTTTATGTTAAATGCTTATACAACAGTAAAGAGGCAGCTGTGTGCGTTACTCTGTGACATTAGTGACTCAGTGTTTTTTTAAACTTTTTTAAATTTATTTTTTATTAAGTGATGCAAAAGACAACGTACAGGTGAAAAAGAGAACACAACACAATTGACCATACAAAAGACAATCAGCAGTACAATCAGCAGTCAGTCTATGTGGAGTGTATGTGGGTGTGTGTGGGTTGTGTTGTGTGCGGTGAGGTATAAATTAGGAGAAAGAAAAATAAACAAAGCAACAAATTAGCAATACTACTACCACCACCGCTAATATTAAGTATTATTATTAAAGAATAATTTAGAAAGATGCTAATAATATATGTCTCATAATGTTTTAGAGTTAACCCTCTCTGCTTCTGCTAAAGCTAGTTATAGTTATAATTTCTAAACAATAAACAATGTACAGGGTGCTGCACACCACAGCATGTTCATTTTTGTTCATTTTTGCCAATCTGCTGCCACCTGCTAAATGAAAGCAGGCCACATTATAAAAGAAATATGAATCCTTTCTCTGTGATTATCAGTGTACCGTATTTAAGCTGCTCTGGGCGCTAGTAGTAGCAATAGTCACAACACAGTTTAGTGCAGCACTAAATTCAACTTTAAGATACTGCTATTTTTAACATCGGACAAAATTTAAAATGCATAGTATGTATTGTTTTATCGGTGAGTCTTACAGGATTCTTTACCATTGTAAGTTATGCCACAGATAGAGCATTGACCTACTATACCCCTGAACTACGAGATTCTTTGTCCAGGTCTGGGCATTATATCTTTACCATTGCGAGATGCTGCAGGTCACGTCTCTCACAGGGTAGCCCCAAGGTCTTAAAAGTATTAAAAAGGTATTTAATTTGATGTTGCCAAAATCAAGGCCTTAAAAGCATTAAATTGCATGGGAAAATATAAAATTTTGTTCATCTAGGTGATTTTAAATACTAAAATTGGGACATCTAAGTGAATTTTTTTGGTGTTGTACTTATCAGAAATATATTTTAGATTAATACTTTGCAAGTAAAAACTGAGAAATCTGTATTTTTTGCCAATTGGATGTGAATCAGTAATACTTTTAAAATAAAACCAATAAGTTACAGAGAGTGATACTTATATTTATTAGTGTAAAATTTATACACATTATTGTTCTTTTGCCGGCAAGTTCGGCATTAAATTTTATTCTATTTGGCATTAAAAAGTCTTGAAAAGGTCTTAAATTTTATGAGAACAAATGTGGAGCTAGCCTGTCTCAGAGTGCTTCTTGTTTCCTTCGGCAAAAGCTAGTGACATGTCTTCACAGAGCACATCATGTTTTTTTCTTGTCTCTCCTGATTACCACAACCAGAAACTTTATTGAACTGGAAACAGAACAGCTGTTGTCCATGTTCCACTGTGCTTCCCGTTTTTTCACATCTAGCTAATCAATAACAGAACCCAATCAGGGCAAGGCTTTCTCAATGCCCTTTTCCTCTTTTCTCCAAAAGTTGCAGCCCACTTCATCATTCCGTGTTTCGGCGCTACAGTGAAAAATGGCATTTGCTCACTGTCTTTGAACGTTAACCCAAATGTCAGCAAAGTCGACTAGGCGCTTTGAAAAAATCCATAGCAGGTAGCTGGCATTCGTCATCAACTGTATCCACTGTCAGTCGTTACGGGAGAGCTGCGATCGTTCCCCCTGCCACTTGTCAAAATACTCTACACTTCATGAGCCGGTATGAAAATGAAGGTGAAAAATTAAAATTAAAAGCCGCCCAAGTGCGCTCGCTGTCGGTGTGAATGGCTCAGGCTATGTTCTTTGAGCCAGAGCGGAGTGACAAGAGAGGACAAGATCTGAACACCGGCGGGGCGTCCCAATCAATTCAACTGGAAAACCCACCTGAATGTGTGAGTGATGGGGCAGGATATGAGGTCCTTAGCTCTGACAGCGGCAGCGCAACACTTTATGAGAGACTGTCAGGTAAAGCCGGAGTCACAAGGATAAAAGAAGAGGAGTTCTGTGTGGAAAGCAAAGCCAAACTGAGCGCAGTGTGAGAGCGGCTACGAGAGATAAGACAATACCTGAAGAGGGAAATGTCAAGGATCGTTTAGGACGAGGCTAAAGGGAGCAGGACCTGGGTCAAAGAAAGGTGGGGGTATAGTTTTGGGGCTTTGGGCGGCGTCTGGTGATCAGTGTGACTATTGCAATCCCACATTCACACTATGTTTTTAAAGCATGTGAACAGCAATGGTGACATTTTACTGACCATTAATTTGTTATTTTTAGAGCCACCACCAAAAATGTGTAGTAGTGAGACATTTTACTAGAACTCCAATTCAGAAAAAGTTGGGACACAACATATTTTATTCCCAATAGAACATAAATAACATTTCAGGTGCTGAAACTGAGATATACAGCTCTTTTTGAATTTGATAAAAAAATCTCCAAAAAGTTGGGACGGGGCAACAAAAGGCTGAAAAAGTAAGAATCACAAGGAGAAGGAAGTATCATATTTATGTTTTACACAGCTTTGAGTGTTTCCACCTTTCAGGTTTAGAGTTTATCTGGAACATTGCTGTACCATTGCTAAAAATGGATAGCCCCAAACATTCCAGCTCCATATGCAACAAATAATAGTTTTAGGGAATTCTTTAAAACTTGTGGGGTTTGTTACTCAGTGGATAGAGCATTAATCCCAGAACTCAAAGATCCCTAGTTTGAGTCTAGGTGTGGGTGCTATAGCTGTTTATAGGTTAGCTGTGAATGAAAAGACTACTATTATGTTAAAGCAACTTTGTTGTGCTTTTAGCCATGTTATAATGTTGTTTACACCTCAAAAACATACCTGGAGTATTTAGTTGAATTCACACATGTTTGAATAACCCTGTGTGCTGCTGCCTTTGCTTTCTCAAGAAGTGAAAACGCTCAAACCAGGAAGTGATCCTGCACGTTTCTAAAGCCCTTACATCATCTTTATACACTGTCGGTCAGCTCATTTATCTATCTCGTAGCATCATGTTGCTAATAGCCAAGCTAAATAGCCATATTATGCTGTGTCTATTCCCCAACATTGCCAGTAGGGGGCATCAGACACCTAATCTAAACAGTCTCTGCATGAAGTCAAAGAAACATCTCCCCAAAAGAAGACCTTTTTCCATTCATATACATTATTTTAAGTTGCTGAAATATTAATGCAAAGGTGTTCAAAATTAGTTTAAAAAGCCTGAAAAAGCATAGCATAGCCCCTTTAATAAATTCCAGTCCTCTCCCAGCCTCACCTGTGTGGAGCCTGAGCGCTGCTCTGAGAATGGGAAATATCTCACAACTCAATTCATTACTGTCTGTCAAGATGATCAGCTGAGACAATGAAGATGCGATTCCTCTATGGCTCAGTATGAATCATCATTGGGAAGACAAGTCCTCCATCTCTGGTTTATGAGTGGCATCAACATTCATTAGAAGTACTTTGAAAACAAATCAGGGTCCCAGAGCCAACATCCAGTGGATTATTTAAAGATTTGTTTATCTTTCATTTATGAATTACTGGATTGGATATTAAAAACATTCACTCGTGTATCAACCCAAAATGTTCTGGAGTCAAGCCTTGTAAGTTTCCGACACTTATCACCTCTTTTAATCAGCCAGTCGGCCTTAATATGCAGAGAATATTACTGCAGCGCTGCATTTCCATATCCACCATGGAACAATGGAGCAAATAACTTACCATATGAAAGACAGCAGAATGCCTCCAAATATTTCAATGAATATCATTACCAAAGACTGGTTTTATGGCACTTACATTGGAGGGACCTTGAATCAGCTGACAAGTCCAAACTTTGGGGGAGATAACTCAGACTGCACTAAAACTATTCATTAGAAACTATAGATGATAGACTGTCAAAAACACTGTCTTTAAAAAGTAGGATGGAGTTGGATGTACTTTCAAATTTTAAAGTCAGTCGTGGCATTTGTAGTTTTGAAATTCTTTGATGTTGGGTTGATGCTTCTGTGTTTTGTGCCATAAATTTGAACATCTTCCAGATGTCCCTGTCTCTAGTCTGGATATTTGTAACATTGCAAACAACATTGTTGGTGTAGACAAGAGCACACTGTTTGTGAGAGCCATACTGTAATACTAGAGATCTACAGATCTGCTGTTACAACCAGGTACAATGGAACAGGAGTGGAGACACAGTTTGTGGGCGAGGCAACCAAACAAACTAGGAAGTGGCGTTAGCAAGTTGCAGTAGAGACATTTTTTTTAAACCACCATTTAGTCATTTGTCTCTAAACAGCTCAGTGAAAGTACTGTTCGGGGCCATCACAATCTTCTCATAAACAGATCTAGAGCTACATTGCTTGTATGCTCAAGGCTAACTATTTAAAGTTTCTACCACATTGTCTAAAGCATAGCGATATAAGAAATAAACTGACCTTTCAGGCTTTGGGATTGGACATGCCGAGCTAACGTCATAGCTCACTCTGCCCAAGATGATTTTTTTACTTCGTTGCATTCTAGCGTCGCACTGACACATACAGATCAATGGAATATGACACGACATGCACTGTCCACTGTGTCTTATGTGAAAGGGGCTTAATGCTGACCAAAAAAACCTGTAATATGATGACATGAATTAATGGGAACTTTCACTCTCTTATTCTTTTATAAAACTCCTTTGCTTAGCCAAATACTGCATACATGAGGACAGAACATTTGACCAGTGTATTTCTACCAGTGTCCCAGTCTGTTATATTTAGCTGCTCCATACTGGAGTGTCGTAACAGTGACCCTTGTCCAGCTCAGCGGCTCACTACACCACGCAGCAGTGTACAGTGTTACTCCAATGGCATTTACCTAAGAGGCATCAATGCCTCTCATTCATCTGGCCTGGACTTTCTCCATAACTAATCATTATAAACCAGTGAACCCCCGTCATATCGCACCAACTCAGCTACAACGCTACCCAATTAGACTCGATTTATGGCGCAACAACAGCAAATAACAGCACAAAAGATGCTTTCTCATACTTTTTTGCACCTTAATATAACTCTGTATTTTCTTGTAATGGCTGTCTTCTACGCTTCACAGTACACACAGCTTAATAAAGTGTAAAGATGGATTTCTGTTCTGGATCTAATTGAGCATTTTTACATCCTGAAACTCACCTGGGACACATCTCTCATTGTGATTCCTCTACTACCTCTTCTGTTTGTGTTTTCATTTCGGTGTGCACCACTTTTGAGTGCTCCAACTGGCAGTTCAAACTTTGATTCATGCCAAGAGGCTAATGTCATGTTGCCAGTAAATAGTCTGTTGAATACTGTTAATTAGGCCACTCCACCAGCTCAGAGGAGAATACACTGAGAGGAGGATGTACATAATTTTGCATCACAATTAAGATTAGCCTGCTTGGTATAATAATCATGCTTGTTAGTTAATCTTGAGCAGGAGAGCTGTTACAGAATCATGTCTAGTCACACGTGTCTTAGTTTATCTGTAACCAGCTGCTTCTGCAACCTAAACTGTTATGTCATACATTTGTCTCACAAGTGGGTTTTCTTTAAAGGAAATACAGTGATCAGGCATAACATTATGACCATCATGCCTAATGTGTAGCCTATACGCCACAGACTGTGATGCACATCCCACAAGTGCTGCAGTTCTGAAGATGCTCTGACCCATCCCAGAATTTCACCCATGTCAAACTCGCTCACATTCTTACACTTGCCCATTTTTCTGCTTCTATCGGTGTAGTTAGACCAATTTTAGAGGGGCTATAACAACCCTATGGTAGGTTAAGATGTAACCCAGTGACAAAGTGATTCTAGTACACAAAATAAAATATGACAATACACAGAACTCACAAAACTAACACTAATGTTTCTACTCAGCTACCCATAAGACAGCTACAACTCTATAAAAGGTAGCATAATACAGAAAGTCACATCTTTTCTAACTTGTATTTAGAGGTAAATGCTTCTTTTCGTGACCTTTCTTGGCTGACAAGGACCTCAGCGTATGTAAATCTCTAATCTTAAAATCGCCCTTGTTCTAACAAATCGACTACTGGACTAAATGTTCACCTTGATATGAAAAAAGAAGCCTCCCTCTCAGAGCCAGCCTTGGTCAGTTGCTGAGAAACTGCATTATGTAAGCTTTAGTCTTTCTTATCATCATGCTAGTATTATAAAGTTGTGATCTTCTATTTAGGGCTACAGATAATGTTTAATTAACCGTCTGCACACTATGTTAGCAAACAGTAGACTAAAAGACCAGAAACTATCAGAGACGTCCCTGCATTATTTTACTGTATTGCATAAATCAACCTGCTTTTTGGCTTCAGAGGCTGAGCCACTGAGGCGCTCTGAATTTTCACATTCAATCTAAAAGTTTTGGTCCCTCAGACAAAGTCCCATAGAGCTAAAATAATGGAAATCTTAAACACTGGTAACTTTGCACAGTGTTGGATAGATTGTAAGAAATAGTATGAATATGGTGGATCAGTGTTTTCAGATTTCAATGTTTCTGCTGTAAGGGCAGCATTTAGCACAAATCACTGTGAAAATCTGAATACATTGTGTTTATAAGTTTCACAGCAATAAATACTTTAAATACTGTATGTTTTACAAATGTGGAAAATACATTATTAAATACATATGTTTGGTGCATTTCAGGTTTATCTATACAAACACCAACAAAAACCCTTTCATTATTGACTATTTCTTTTCTAATTATAAAATTGCTACCTCATTTAATGCAGCAAGTTATTTTATGCAAAGTTTAAAATTGTGTATATTGCGTTTGTGAGTGTTCTTCATCCTGTTTGAGTGACCTTCAGGGGTTCACTTCCCTCATGGGACGCCAAAAGACACTAGAAATAACAACTCCGACATACAGAGAGGGTTGCATCAGAGAGGGCATCTAGCTTAAAAACCTGCTGAAGTATACTCATGCGCCTGTTTCCCTGTGGTGACCTCTGAAAGAAAGGAGCAGCCGAAAAGGAGTAAGTCAGCTGGAAACATTTTAAAATGTAAATGTGAGTTAAAAACACTGGAAACTACCTGTAACCTGAGACCCAACACAGTTACTGCAGTTGCGTCTACCTTGCATCATAGTATCCATCAATACAAGTCACATTTTTTTATTTAACCACCTCATAATCATGCTTTTGGGAATAAAAAATTCAGGAAGATCTGGTCAAGCAGGTGTGCTGTAAAATTTTAACAGATATTTGGCTAAATAATGAACAGACAAATAAGTTAAAGGCCCCCTATTATGCTAAATTGACTTTTTTTTTAGCTTTCAATCATATTATAATGTGTTCATCTTAAAAAAACATACCTGGTTTAGTATTTTATTTCAGTCCTGCATGTTTGAGTAATCCTGCATAAGCTAAGCCAAAAGTTAAATTGGGCAAAATAAGAGAGAAATAGCTGTATATGATCTAAAGAGGTGTCTTAGTCAGTCCCAAGGATCACTCAGAGGAAACATATATAAGCTATCCTCTCTTTTTATCCATGCGCAATTAAAAACTCTGAAAATAAATGTTTTTTCCTATGTACGTGGTTCAAACACTGGTGGAGGAGGTCAAATCTAACAGCAGGTCGGTCATATTTCACTCCAGACACCACAACAGTATTATCCTGCTTTAGCTTTATATAGACTATCTATAATTTTGACTTTCAGAAATGAACTCCATTCATCACCAATAGGCCAAGTAAGGATAGGATAGTTTAAGGCCTGTAAAGTTTTTCTATAAGTCGGTATCTGACTTTTTATCTAATGGTAAAACAGAGCACATTTATAGCGATCTCCACAATTCTTATTTTCTATTGTATGTGAGTAAAAACACTTAAAGAATATGCAACAGGCGACATGATAGCCTCACTTTTCAGCAATACTTTCTGAGGAAGGTCTAGTAGCTAAAGTTAAAGGCTTTTTTTTTTTGTTTTAGTGGCTAATTTTATAGGATGTGTTTGTTTAGCACACTCACAGCTCACACTAAACAGGTATTGTAGCTTCTTATTATCAAAGCTGTATTTTATGGTATTGTGATTTGAATCATCTGTGTAAAGGTGAGATTTTAAAATGTTATACAGGCTTTTATTATTAATTATGTGAATATGCTGGCACACTCAAATAAGGGAATAAAGGACACTCCCAGTTGTTTTTTGTATAATAGCTGCCAGAGAAAGTGTGTAGTTTAAAGCTGGATATGTTTTGTAGCACAGAGAAACCGTGGCATACCAACCAAGACTTACACAGATAATCTCTGGTTCGCATCGGTTTAAAGCCAAAAGTTTAAGATTATCTCCAAACTTCAGGTTGTATTTTGAGTTGGCCATGTTTTATATTTTGTAATACAATGAAAATAGGCACCTCTTGGAAATACTTGGATTTTTGCATGATTTGGTTATAAAATGTGATCTGATCTTCATCTAAGTCACAACAATAGACAAACACAGTCTGCTTAAACTAATGCTGCAACAAAACAAAACAAAAGTATTTATGTAAACAATCACAGTACAGGGTAGAAAAAGAATGTGAACCCCTAGGCTAGCGACCTCTTCAAGAGCTAATTAGGTGTCAGCCAACCTGGGGTCCAGCCAATGTGAGAAGATTGGAGGAGTGGCTTAAAGTGGCCCTGACCAATAAAAAACACCACCCAGTTTTGAGTTTGCCATTACTGAAGAACCATTACTTGATGTGAACCATGCCTCACACAAAAGAGCTCTCAGAAGACCTACGAGTAAGAATTGTTGACTTGCATAAAGCTGGAAAGGGTTACAAAAGTTTCTCTAAGAACATTGATGTTCATAAGTCCATGGTATGAGCAATTTATATGTCTATAAATGGAGAAGATTCAATACTGTGACCACACTGCCTAGGAGTGGTCGTCCTGTAAAGATGACTGGAAGAGCACAGTGCTCAGTGAGATGAAGAAGAAGAGTGTCAGCTAAAGACTTACAGAAATCTCTGGCACAAGTTAACATCTTTGTTCACAAATCTACAATGGGTAAAACATTGAACAAGAATGGATTTCATGGGAGGACACTACAGAGGAAGCCACTGCTGTCCAAAAAAATATTGCTGCACGTTTAAAGTTTGCAAAGGAGCACCTGGATGTTCCACAGCACTACTGGCAAAATATTCTGTGGACAAATTAAACCAAAGTTGAGTTGTTTGGAAGAAACACACAACGCTATGTGTGGAGAAAAAAAGGCACAGCACACCAACATCAAAACCCCATCCCCACTGTGAAGTCTGGTGGAGGAGCATCATGGTCTGGGGCTGTTTTAATGCCTCAGGGCCTGGACGAATTGCTATCATCAACAGTAAAATGAATTCCCAAGTTTATCAAAACATTTTGTAGGAAAACTTAAGGCCATCTTTCCACCAACAGAGGATGGGTGATGCAACAGGACACTGACCCAAAACATAGAAGCAAATCAACAACAGAATGACTTCAACAGAAGAAAATGCTCCTTCTGGAGTGGCCCAGTCAGAGTCCTGACCTCAGTCCTATTGAGATGCTGTGGCTTGACCTCAAAAGAGTGATTCACACCAGACATCCCAAGAATATTGCTGAACAGTTTTGTAAAGAGGAATGAGCCAAAATTCTTTCTGAGCGCTGTGCAGGTCTGATCTTCACTACAGAAAAGGTTTGGTTGAGGTTATTGCTGCCAAAGGAGAATCAGCCGGTTATTAAATCCAAAAATTCCAATACTTTTTCTACCTTGTACTGTGAATTTTTACATAAATGCTCAATAAAAACATGAAAAAATGTAAATTTTTTGCAGCATTAGTTTAAGCAGACTGTGTTTGTCTATTGTTGTGACTTAGATGAAGATCAGATCACATTTTATGACCAAATCATGCAAAAATCCTAGGATTTCCAAGGGGTGCCAATACTTTTTCTTGCAACTGTATATCCCCTTTAACACAACAACTGTATGTCCTGAACATGCTTACAAAAAATACAGGCTCAAAAAATACTTTCTCCAGTGTTTGTGATACTTATGAATAGTAAATTGTGTACACTTCATGGGATTTTCTCCATTTGCCCTGAGACTCAGTATATTTATAATATTTGGGTATATTTTTTTTTCAGCAAAACTCATAATTAAAGTGGAGGTTTTCGGTGAGATTGGTGCTGACTGTTCGGAGTAGGTACTGTCTGTTCTCGCTAGTTTTATTTTCAGTCTAATTAATTTCACAATATAAAGTGAGCATTCCCACACGACCCAAGAGCCACAAACCTTTGGGAAAAACTGATGCAGCGGCCATTGTTGCATCTGCTTGGCTAATTAAAATCCACTCAGAGACAGAGGGACACCAAAACAGAGCAGAGATCGCCTGGGTCAGGGTACACTGTGGTGGGACACAGTCTGCTCAGTTTGTGATGTTGCACTGAAATTAGTTTGCTTTCTATAAACCGTTACTAAAGCCTTAACCAAACACAAAATAGTCAAACTGCATCAACGTTAAATACACTTATGTTAGGCTTATAGCAAAGTTCAGAGCTTACCTTAAACTTTGAACTCAGAGGTCAGTTTCAGGCCAAGTTTTGCATTTATTTACCTCTGGGGTGGCTAGTATTTATTTTCTATGTCTGTTTTCTTTGCTTGTGCTTCACTGTGTAAGCAAACATAGTCAATGCTGCAACAGATCTATTTAAATCTATGTATTATCAGGAGCCATTTATTCAGTGTTGACAAGCAGATATAGACCAAACAACCACTGGGAGCATTTCTTACTCAAGACCCACTTCTACAAAATCATGTGATGGGCCAGAGCTTGTAGGTATGTGCCAAAACTTCTGCCAAAACGTCATTCTCGATAATAAAAGCCTGGACGACATCTTTATTTTCTCACTGTAGATGGCTACAGTGTGCTGTTATTGAGTAATGAAGAAATTTACTTCCTGCTCAGTTGGTAGAGCCATTTGCTCACTAACCAGGAGGTTGGCAGTTGAATCCCTGCTACCTGCATTTACTGCTGTTGTGTCCTTTTGCAACACACTTCCCCCACCCTGCCTGTATGAATGAGAGTGTTTACATGCACTTGAGTGTCCTGGTTATGATCCGTTTTTTTTTTTTTTAAGCAGAACTCAGTTACTTTTTTACCTTATATAAACTGTTTCGGAGTCCGTGTGATGGTTAAATGAGTTGTTGTGGGGTAAACGAAGCATGCGGCGTCTCCTGGTGTCTGTGGGCTGAAAGTGACACTTTCAACAGTGAGCGCTCGGTCTCGCGAGAAAGCGGCACAACAAACTAGAGGTGGCTTTATTTCTCGATTTTTGTTGTTCCAGAGCGGACAAATGGAAGAAAAAACTTCATATAGATATGTAAAAGGGAAAATGAAAATAAAGACCAGCGAGGGGTCACACAGGAGTCAACTGGGCTTGTGAGTATTTACGATAGTGCTTTACTCCGAACTGTAGGGGGAGCTTTATAGAAGAAAATAAGGCAAAAAGAGCAAAGAAACGAGCAGAGTTACTGAGTTCCGCTTTAAGAATCCCGGTTTAGTGTTTGCATATGTAAACACAGTATCCTGAATTCAGTATCCGGGATAAGCCAGTGTCCTGATTATGAGAAACCAGGATACTCAACCTGGATAACACCGGGATACTGTGGCATGTAAATGCAGTATCCATGGCATGAGCTGTAACTTTGCCACAGCGACTGAAACTTGTAGCTGCACTTTCAAAACTCCTAATCTATTTTTTTTTTCAACAAAGCGCCACAATCTACCTTACAATACGGCCACCTTTATGCTCAGTGCTGGACCTGGTTACAGACAGAGCACAGTCAGAAATTGGGAAGAGACATATGGCAAACTGTTGGAGTTCAGGCTTGAACTCATGACGCTGAAGCAGGCTGTAGTGTCCCAGGATATGGCAGGGCTTTAATTGCATTCTTCATATTCTTATGATATTGTACATTCCCAGTCAGAAGCATGCACGCTGGTTGTGTAACATGAAGATGGCAGATAACTCCTGAAGTGTTGCCTCGCGGCGCCTGTAGGTTAATGACTTGTATAACACTTTTAATTGTGCACTGGCTTCATGATGATGATTAATGTAGTACACATGATGTGAGAGAAAATTTCAACACTGACAGACGTTATCCTGACGGCGCTGCCAGACACTGCTGCCTGAGCCTGCCTGCCTGAGTACTTTTATGATCAGTTTTAACTTCATGATGTGTGCTTTTGAAGCTAGCCTGGTACACTGAAAAACATAAAAATACAAAAATTCTGTGATTCCTTAAGATTTTTCATTGCTGGGGCCAACTCCAAATTTCAAATTTTTGACAACTAATATTTTTTTGTTCCCTTAATTTGATGTTCATACATCTAAAAACTTTCAATTTTAAGTTTTACTCACTATCTTTATTCTTTTTAACTCATCTTACAGCCAACTGACTATCCATTGTTCAGAAAAACTATTATTCTTTTATTATGTTTATTATTTCTGAACAATGGATAGTAAGTTACTCAGCTGTAAGATGAGGTCAAAATAATGATAGAGAGTAAAACTTAAAATTTAAAGTTATTTTTGGATATGAATATCAAATTAGGTGACCCAAAAATATTATTTGTTGCAACATTTTTTTTCAAAAACAAAAACTCAAAGAAGCAACAATTTTTTTTCACCTAATTTAACGTTGATGTCTAAAAACTTAAATTTTAAGTTTTACTCACTATCATTTACTTGCTATCCATTGCTCAGAAAAGGTGTTAGTATTGATAATAATAAAAACTTAATATACTAAATTTAACAAAACCATTTTACAGTTCTAACTTTTTCTGAACAAGTTTAGATTTAAGTTGAAAGTTCAACAAGTGAATAAAAAAAAAAAAAACTTCAGATTTTAAGTTGCCCCCAAAACTCAAAAATCTTGAGGAATCCTGTTGCTTTGAGTTTTTGCTACATTTTTTTTTTTTTACAGTGTGGTGTTTTTATAATAGAGACAATGATAAAGTGCTCCTATGAATGCCACTGTCACCTTGGAGGCTTCTGCGTTGTTTTTCCCATCTCACTTGGATTACAATTGTTGACTTTGAAAAAGTGTTTTTGTTTTTTAATGTAGAATATTTTAATTTTGGACAATTGCCTTTTTTTAAATGCTTTTTGGGATGGCAACCCTGAGTGCCTCTGCCTTGTTTTGATTAAATATTTGTTTATTCAATTGAAATTCTGGGGGTGAAATTCCCATTGCTGTGTTTCGAGTTGGGGTTTTTCAAGGACCTGAAGCTTGCGCCACAACAACCGAGGACAAAAAAACAACGGGTGCATTATGTGATCTACATCTGTAATTTTTTTTTTTACATAATATTTTTTTCATGCATGCAAACCTTTTATTGTGGGCACTTTGTAGACCTCGTCGGTGCTAAGAGTTTATTAAAGTCCATTAAAAATCCTCTCTGTCTAGGGGGAGGCTGTTTATGTTTCCACCAATTTTGCCAGATAATGGAAAATAAATAGCTCAAAGTGCATTTCTGTAGTGGTAAGACTGCTTTAAAATAAGACCCGCATTAACAAGGGACTCCATCAGTGTACCATTCTTTTAAGAAATTAGAAAAGATTAATAATAAACAGCACAGGGATGGAAAAAATGATGGGCTGTAGAGAAATGAATTATTATACTGTCACAATACTGTTTTTACTCTTACCTTCAAGGTTTTAGAAGAAGAAGAAGAATTTATTCATGGAATGCCCCTTGAGATGCAGCATCACATTTTCAAGGGGGTCCAAAAACACAAAACATGAAATTACAATTGACATATTACATACATTACAATAGACAACCTCATTTACAACATACAATACAATACAGACAATACAGACACGCTCACTCGTCTCTCATTTAAGTCCAGTCAAAATTTAAGCTACAGGTATACAAGGGCAAGCAACCCTGAAAAAATAAAATAAATTAATTAAAAGCACAAACAGACGGTCTTGAGATATGTAAACATGGAGGACCTGAAAACTCTGAATGAAGGCCTACGAAGCTTTGAGGGACTGCTTTCAGTCCACAGACTGGAATGAGCTCCTGGAGGGTTTTGACAATGACTTGGATAGAGCAGTAGACAGTGTCACTAAATATATTCATTTTTGTACAGATGTGGTGGTGCCTGTTAAAACAGTTCGCTGTTTTCCAAATAATAAGCCCTGGATCACAAGCAATATTAAAAGTTTCCTGAATTTGAAGAAGGAGGCTTTTAAGGCTGGTGATCAGGACAGGGTCAGGGCAGTGCAACATGACCTGAAAAAGAGCATAAGGCAGGCCAGGTGGGACTACAAGAAGAGACTAGAGAGGAAACTACATCACAACAGCACCAAAGAAGTGTGGAAGGGCATGAAAACCATTACTGGCTACAAGGAGAAGGGAAGTGTGACATCTGGTGATACTGACATGGCCAACGAGTTTAATCGCTTCTACAGCAGGTTCGACTCAGATTCGGCTCCTGTGTCAAACCCACCCAGCGGCTTTTCCACCTCTGCTGCTGCGACCTCTTCCTGCTCTGCTCCACCTCTGCGGCTGTGTCGGGCTCAACTCCACCCAGCGGCTGCTCCATCTCTGCTGCTGTGACCTCCTGCTCTGCTCCATCCAGTGGCTGCTCCACCTCTGCTGCTGTGACCTCCCTGTGCTCCTCTCAGGAGCAGAGCAGGAGGTCACAGCAGCAGAGGTGACCTCCTGCAGCCTCTCCACCTCTGCTGATGGAGCACCCTCTGAGTACCACCTTTCTGTGGATGAGGTATGTGCTGAGCTGAGGATGCTACGTTCTGGGAAGTCTGCTGGTCCTGATGGGATAGCGCCACAGCTTCTCAAGGAGTGTGCTTCTGAGTTGGCTGTGCCTCTCCAAATTATGTTCAACCGGAGTCTCCAAACGGGTCAGGTTCCGGTCCAGTGGAAAACTTCTTGCCTTGTGCCAGTTCCCAAAGTAGGGAGGCCGCTGGGGCCAAGGACCACCAACCAGTGGCCCTCACCTCCGTAATCATGAAGATCTTTGAGAGGCTCCTACTCCGGCTCCTCAAGCCACAGGTACAACAGGCACTGGATGCATTGCAGTTTGCATACCAAGAGAGCATGGGGGTAGAGGACGCAGTACTGTACATGCTTCATCGGTCCCTGTCTTTTTTGGATGGTTCTGGGGGGTATGTACGGCTCATGTTTTTCGATTTCTCAAGCGCATTCAATACCATTCAGCCTCTGATTTTGAGAGGAAAGCTTGAGAAATTAGGTGTGGATCCTGTTTTTATCTCATGGATCCACAATTATTTAACAAAGTGGCCTCAGTATGTCAGGTTGGGGAATACGATGTCAGAAACTGTGTTGACAAATATTGGAGCTCCTCAAGGAACAGTGCTAGCACCATTCTTATTCATCTTATATACTGCTGACTTTGCCTACAGGTCCTCATCATACCATATACAGAAATATTCGGATGACATGGCAGTTGTGGCTTGTGTGAAGGATTGCAAGGAGGAGGAATACAGGAAGCTCATCTCTGATTTTATAGATTGGAGCAAATGCAAGGGACTCATTTTAAATGTGTCAAAAACAAAGGAAATGATTGTGGACTTTGGCAGGAAGAAGGGTACCCATCTTCCTGTCAGCACTGATGGAGAAAACATTGAGGTCGTTCCATCCTATAAATATCCGGGAGTTCACCTCGACCACAAACTGGACTGGTCAGTACAGACTAATGCCTCTTATAAGAAAGGTCAGAGCAGACTTTTCTTTTTGAGGAAGCTGAAATCATTTGAGGTCTGTAATGAGATGCTGCACATTTTCTACCAGTCAGTTGTGGCCAGCGCTGTATTTTTTGGCATTGTCTGTTGGGGCAGCTGCATTACTGTAAGGGACAGTAACAGGCTGGACAAATTGGTCAGGAAATGTGCGTCTGTGCTGGGTGGGAGGGTGGACTCTGTAGGAACATTGGTGGAGAGGAGAATGAGGAACATGTTGCAGGCCATCCTACACAATAAAAAACACCCTCTAAATGAGACGTTGGCCTCTCAGAGAAGCAGTCGCAGTGAGAGCCTCCTCTCACTGCGCTGCAGGACTGAAAGGTTCAGAAGATCATTTATTCCGGCTGCCATAAGACTTTACAATAGATCTTGTTGAAGGTGCACTTTAGTACTATTGCTAGTAACTTTTAATTTATTTATTATGTTTTTATTATTGCCTCACTGAGTATGGTTTTATTATGTGTGTTTGTGTATGTTACACCTGAATTTCTCCTGATGGGGATGAATAACGTATCCATCTATCTATCTATCTATCTATCTATCTATCTATCTATCTATCTATGTTAGGTCTCTTATTGAGGGGGGTAAATTTAGGAGTTTTTATCAAGGCCATACAGTCACAGTTGTACCTGTTTCTCTGCTGTCATCCCAGGACTGCTTATTCACATCTTATTATTCTATTTTGCTGACTTTTATTAAGACTTCCTCAAGAATCTGCCCTTCACAAAGTTGAATATCACCCACATCGTAGCGCAAGTTGTTTTCCCTCGAGCTGTGTGCCTCAAGTCGGTAATTAACCTTAAGTAAAACCTGTCTGTCCGAATGCAAAACAACACAAAGGTCTTTTTCTCGGCTCTATCTGGCTCTGAAATCCCTCTGTAATCCCCCAACATCATGTGGCATATTGGTGCTGAGGTGGGAAGCTCTTTAAGTGTGATAGATGGAGTTTAGTTTCAGGCCACCGCCGCTGCTGCAGCTCCGGCCTGCTGCCCCCGGAGAAGCCAGGACGAGCCAGAGCCACAATACAGAGCTGCTTTTGTTGGCATTCGATTTGTATTCAGCACTAGGGCAGATTTACTCAGTTCATTTTAAAGGATATGTACTTTATTACCATAACATAGCATTTATACTGTGTAATAGGCATGAAGATAAAGGATAAAGAGATCAACGTTGACCAAAGACTAAACAAACTTTGGACCATTTCAGACCTTTTATAAAAATGTCATAAAAACATTATAGTCGCATGTATTACAGATATTAGTGTTGTAGCGCCCGAGTCCGGTCTTGGTCTTGAGGCAGTTTTTATGGTCTTGGTCTTGTCTCGGTCTCGGCTGCAGTTTTACTCGGTCGTGGTCTTGGTCTCGAATCCAATTATACTCAGTCTTGTCTCAGTCTCAGATGTGGCGGCCTCTGAGATTTTATTTACCAAACATTATAAGAAAATGCTATTCTTCATAATGTTTAAGTAATTAGTTTTCTGCAAAAGAAGAACCAGAAAAATGATCTGTCTCTGTGGAGTCTGCTGCATCCTTTTTTTTTCTTTTTTTTCCCTCAGTTTGCCTTAGTCTCTGGCTTAACTCAGTCTCAAACCCTGAAAGTCTCAGCCTTGTCTTGGTCTCAGTTCACTCTGGACTCAAACTGGTCTTGGTCTCAATCTTGGTCTCAAAAACAAAAAAGATATCGACTGTCAGATTCTGTCATTATACCTGATCAAATTGAAAATGCCACAGAAAACATCAGAACAAACTGAAATCTGTATTTCTCACTTTAGGTGAGAAGACCATGTTTGTATCAGAGGAGAAGTGTTTTTGCAGCTGTGATGCGTGACGCATGATCTCAGATACAGCAGAATTATGTGCGAGGCT
This sequence comes from Bostrychus sinensis, assembly GCA_020698575.1. Classification (NCBI taxonomy): domain Eukaryota; kingdom Metazoa; phylum Chordata; class Actinopteri; order Gobiiformes; family Eleotridae; genus Bostrychus; species Bostrychus sinensis. Next base: position 12,184,471 of record CM036250.1, read on the forward strand.
AAACTGCAAAGACAGAAGGATTTTCAAAGCCCAGTTTGTGTTCCTTTCACAGCTGGATTTTCTGGAGAATCCATCTTGCCAGGCTTAAGGATACAGTAAATGTTTGGATCTGCATCACTGGGGCTTTGATGAATGTTGTGGCAGTTGTGGCAGTTTGGGGAGGGGTGCAGTGTTTCATCTGCATCCATCTTCTACTGCTTTGGGGCATTTATAGGTACTTCCACCCGATATTAATAGTTTTGATACTTTTGTGACATCATATATACTAATGGTGATTCACTGCTTTCACGGCCAAATGTGGCCAAAAGTGGTCAAGAAGTCTGCCAGGACTGTAGGGGGCAGCACTGCACTTCTGAGCACTTGATCTGATAAATACTGTGACACGAATAAAAGTAAATAGATAGTAAATAAAGGTCAGACTGACTTTTGGAAACATGACATGGTTTCTTGTTTATTTAGGTCGATAAGTGAACTTGCTTGCAGTTATTGAAAATATTGAATCACAAAATTTGTATCCCAATGGATCAAAATCACAATACGCTAAAACGCTTTTGTGTTGACAGTTTTCTTCATTCATTTTTTGTCATTTATTTATTTTATTATTTTATAAGGGCTTTATTTTTTAGGCTTTACACACAACTACAAACTGGCCAACAACCCCAACACTGACAATACACCAAAAAAACAACAAACAAAAAATAATCTTTATGGTCAAGAGAGAGAAACTGGCTGGCATCCCTCAAAATAAAAAGAAACAATAACATTACATTACAACATTAAAAAAAGATACATCACTGCAAAACCTAAGGAAAAGCCTAGACACAAAAATATATAAATATCCAGTTATTCACTATGGGCAATTTTGAAAGACTATGGGATCAGCTGGAGCGCCACATTTTCAACCGTAGTACTTTTATGACTGCAATTACTAAAATCTGCCCCAAAATAAACATGTAAAACTGTACCTACAACTTAAAACCTTATATCCAGCAGCCAACAGTGAGATAAACCGTCACTAACATGAGAGATGAGAAACTACTGTAACAAAAATCTGGGCTGTGTGCGTCAGACACTTCCAGCAGCGGAGCCCCGAGTGCCTCCATTTAAATGAGGAGTTTTTGGAGAGGCACACAAGTCAGAGATGTCCTCAGATGATCGCAGCGCTACTAGATAGAAGAGGAATCTCAATAATGTAATGGTTTAATCTGTTAATGTAGCTCTCTGACAGACAGCGAATTTCTGCTTACAATCCTTATGCGAGCCCACTTCTACAACACTGCCGTTCTCATGGGGCCATTAGAAGTGGAGCATGTAGTTTGTCTGCACTGATTAGTTTCCACACTGACCTTTTTTTTCTCCTCATGTTTCTAGCCTGTGTGAAATTCACCTCAGATGCACTCCAGGCTTTTCTATGTGCTGACTTTAATCGTGGCATAAAGCAGGGTATCATCAAGATCAGCCAATATGAAGATAACACAGCACTGATGTTCAGATATGACACAGCCCAGTTTTTATTGGCTTACTAGCAGGTCTGCAGAATCTGTGTCATTATTAGATAGAGACATTGAAATGGAGAGAGGGGAATTACCACAGAGAGGGGGGGTGGCATGGAGCAAATGGACAAACCGAGTGGAACCAAGGCTGCCACTGGATCTATGAGGCTCGGGCACAGGTGCACATAACTCTTTTGGGCTTTAAGGACTTGTGGTAAAGGTTATTTAGTGTTAAAAAACAATTTGATTAACAGTGGTCTCTGATGAAGAGGCACAAGTCCCAAGCATCCATGAAATATTGAGACAACCACTTAAAAGAGCTTTATTATAATGTTGTTCCAGCTTCAAAAACACACACCTGGAGTTGCTTCATTCACATCTGTTTGCTGCATTCTCTGGCGCCGAGTTTCTGAAGCCACAAAATACTATGTTCCACGAAGCCCCGCCCACTCCAGGAAGCACTGCCCAATCAACAAGCCCTCTACATCCAGTCTGCTCTCATTTATTTATCTAAAAAAAAAAGGTGTGCAGCTCTGTTTCCATTGATTCCTTAGTTATTTTTAATTTTGTAATAAAATGGCATCAAAAAGTTTAAGGAAGTGAAGTGCTTTTTTTTCTTTCTTTTTTCTTTCTGTTCAAAAGCCCGCAACCCTCCCATGCCCTCTGCTGGGGTCTTTACCTGTTTCTTTATGGCACCAGTAGAGTACAAAAACATTTTCCTTTAGTCAGATCATGTTTTTAAAGGTTGTAAAACATGCTTCTGTTCTAGAGAGGCCCAAGATCAGATTAAAATATAAATAAAAGAGTATATCCCCTTTAATGTCAGCAAAAGAGGATAAAGATGTATTTTTATGTACGAAATAGCTTCTTAAAAATGTTTACCTGATCCCTTACAGAAATTTTCACATGATGTTTCTGAAAAGGAAAACCAGGAAAGTTTGGGAGATTTGCTTGACCTTCCAACACTCACAGATTCATGAGGCAGAGCTATTGATTTAAACAGGTGTAAAGGCCCTTCTCCTGTCTGGGAAATTGAATCATGTCAGCAGACTGTTGGGTTATTGTCACTGACGCCATAGGACACTTCTTTGTCATATTATAGCGAGACAATACCAATTTATTTCACTTTACACCGTCTTCCCAAGCACTTAAAATTTCACATTCCTCTCAGTTTTCTGACTTAATATATTCTGTGTCTGTGCTCATCCTCCTTACGAAATCCAGAGATGAAGTTCTTTACTCTGTTGACTGAGGAAATTAAGGCAAAGAAAAAAAAAAAAAACACTGCACTTTGTTCTCATAAGCACAGCACATTTTTCACTACGCTATGATTAATTTCAATTAAAGCACACATCCTTCCCATTTAAATGTTATCACACTTTTAAATGCAGAGTCATTCGAGGTCTGTAAGTTTTTACCCGTGTGTGTGTGTGCATGTCTGTGTGTGTCTGTGTGTGCGTGTCTGTGTCTGTGTGTGTGTGTCTGTGTGTGTCTGTGTTACTGGTAGGTGAGGCATGCTCCGACCCAATTCAATCCCTTTTGTGAATGGCTAATTATCCCGTTCTGTGGCTTAAGTCGAGAGGGAGCCGTGGCGCTAAGTCCTTCAGAGTTGAGCACAAGACGAAGGGAAAGAGACGACATGGCCCAGAAAAATAACAGTAAGTTGATTTTCTAATTGTGTGATCTTATATTACATAGTTTTATTTTTCCCTAAGTGTTTAAGTTGATTAGGAACAAAAGCCGTAATAAGACAGGTAGGGTGTAAATAAGTGGCAGTGCTCACAAGGGCTCAATGACACATAACACTTTCTGTAAAACCTTTTGTTTGTTGCCTCATTAACAGACTTTCATTTTTTCATTAGCACCTTTCAAACTGTGCTCTATTGTGTGTCACAATGGCTCCTGAATTTTGAACCATCATAATCATTTTAATTGTGTTTTTCGCCTCTGTCTCTCACACATAAATGCCGTTTTTTTTTTCATTATGTGGAACATGTTTAATTAAAAATCATCTGGATGTAATTTTGTGTGTTTTTTCAGTCAGTGTTATGTGATTGTGGTAAGCCCATTGTGAAATCCAGCAGGAATTTCTGATTGCAACAAGCAGATTAGCCTTAGGCCCAGCTCAGACCTGGCATTAAAGTCCAGAGAAAGATACAGGGTTTAGCTGTGGGACCTTGGTTTGGAGGGGACTGCAAGTGGATGAAAGAGTGAAGCAAAGAATGAAGCACTGCTCCTGAAGAGGAACATGACATTGTATTTATCTTTTAACTGCATTATCAATAAGAGCTTCATCAGCAGCAGCTCTTCATCAGCATGTGTTACATAGCAGGCACTTTGCCAATGCACTGTATCAAGAAGTGTTGTAGCCCCTGAGACCAATCTTGAAGTAGAGACAATTTTTAACAATCTTGGTTTCGTCTCAGTTTCGGCTGCAGTTTCACTCGGTCATGGTCTTTGTCTCGAATACAATTTTACTCGAGTTTGTCTCAGTCTCAGTTTCCCTTTGATTTAGAGTTAGTTCACAGGATTTGGTCTTGGTCTTGGTCTGGTCTCGGTTTGCTTTGGTCTCGATCTCATCTCGGCCCTTAAACGACTCTGAAAGTCTCGGCCTTGTCTTGGTCTCAGTTCATCCTGGTCTTGGTCTTGATTAGTCTGGTCTTGATTACAACACTAGCATCAAGTGTAGTGTAAAAAAAAAAAGTGTTTCCTTATACATATGGTGCATTTCAAAGTCGCTTTACAATTAGGAGCATAATTAAATCTCTCCTCAGTGACACCCAGCGGTAGTGAGCTACTTCTGAATCCACAGCTGCCCTGGGACAGACTGACAAAGACGTGCCTGCATTTCTACGCTTATGGCCTCTCCAACTACCACCAAACACACAATCACACCAACACATTCATACAGGCGAGTAGGTTGAAGTGTTTTAGCAGGGATCAATCCAGTGGGCGAACGGCTCAAACCTCTGAGCTCCTGCCGCCCCGCCTTAAAAACACATCAGTGCACATTTGTGATTATAACAAATCTTGTTACATCCTTACACTGTGGGAAGTGACCTAGACCTTGTCGTAATGCCCTTGATATGCACCGCTCTGATTAAAGGAGATCATTTGTGTTACATTTAATTTTGCAACATAACTCACAACAGCCTCAGTTAATCACATTAAGCTCGGTGGTGGCTTATGTAAAACCAGTTACAGGTCAGTGTCAAAGCTTTTTTACTTAATGTATTTATTACTTGGTCCATTAGTTACCAGTTTTAAAGCTATCTGTGTGGAGTCTGCAAAACAATAATGTGAGACAGATTAAAGTACCAGGTCTGAAGATAACCTCACTGAGCTTTCTATCCCTCTCTATCTTACAGTTCAGTTCACAATCCGAAAGTATGCTCCCTCTGACCAGCGTGTGGTGACGTCTCTCTTCCGGGACGGGATCCTGGAACATGTGTATCCAGCTTTCTTCAAGGCCATGAGCCATCCGGACCACATCGGCATCGCTCTGAGCATTTCCATGGCCGGCTACGTGCTGGGTGGCAGCTCCTACTTCCAAGCCTTGCTCTTTGGCAGCGCGTGGGCCGGCCTCATATACTACTGCTGCCACGAAATCTATGAGGGCTACATGGAGCAGAGGCTGAGCGCCGACATGGCCAATGTTCAAGCCAGCTACCTGGACAGCCCCGATAACGCGTTCTGGGTGGCAGAGGTGGAAGTCAAGGGGGAGCAAAAGGTGGTTGGGATAGCAGCCGTGATCGGGAAAAGGGCCGAAGAAAGTGAGAGGTTTGACGACTGGAACGGAGGCGTGATCGGAGAGGAAGCCGAGTTTGGGCAGGACGGCGGGGATGGCAGTTATGGAGAGTTGTTGCACCTGGTCGTGGCCTTTCCCTGGCGTCGCAAATCTCTGGGCTCAGAGATGATGCAGAAGGCCATGGATTTCTGCAAAGAGCGCGGTTACAACCGGGTCATCCTCGACGTCAGCTCCTCTCAGGCGGCAGCTATCGCCATGTACCAAAAATTTGGCTTTGTCCAAACGGCATCTCACAACAACACCCACTCCAATCGCTGGTTCTCCCGACTGGCCAGAATAAGTGTCCTGCGTATGGAAAAGATCATTTAATAACTTGGAATGAATTGTTTAGATAATTAAGGTGACATTTAATTTATACTTCTTGCCTTTTCTCATCCATAAAAATATGTTCGGTCATTCATGTGTCCAGCTTTCCATGATAATAAAAACATTACATTTTATGTTTTTTCCACAAAGCTGCTTTTGTTCTTTTAGTTTCTTGTATTTCTTTCCTCTGTGATGTATTATTTATGCGCCGACACCTCTGTCAGCCCAAAAACAAGAACAATGAGACAATTAGTCAACCTTTGTGGTCTGTCCAAGTCTTGGCACATTTACACTTGACACAGAAAACATCTCAATCCTAATAATACACTTGTATGTATACATGTATGTATAATTATGGAGCAGTTGTCAAAACAATCGCTATTGTAATTCAATTATGTATTGTACTCTATTCGTGGAGTGTAATATAAAAGAGTAATTTGGAAGTAAAAGAACTTTTTTAAGCCTCTTTCCAGTCAGATGTTGAATCCGCAGCCTCATAGGAATTAATGCCAGCTGACTTCTAAGACCTCACAACTCTTTGCTTAAAATACCGATGAAAAATGCAATACTATCAGGACACAGGGAGGTTTAAAATTCTTTGGAGCTAAAAGAGCCGTGTGGTTTTGTGTGGCGCATAAGAAAAGAGTAAGGCACTGGATGCATTCAGGTCATCATACAGAGGGGAAAAATCAGGGATTATTGACTCCAAACAATGGAGAGAAAGCTTAAGGGTGGACATGCTGGTGGTCTCATGATATGAGTGTGAGGTGGGGCAGGATAGAGGGGAAAGGGCAGAGAGGGCAACTTGACAAAGTCTCATTCTCATTGGAAAAGTATGCTAAGGGTCAGGTCACTACAGCTAAAATTTAACAGGCAAAATCAAAGTATGACCCCTCAATTTCTTGAAAAAATAAGTTTTTTTCCTCAAAACACTGATCTACCATTGCCAATACAACTGTTTTAGTATCTTACACCGCTTGCTTTATTAATGAAAAAAGACTGACTAAACATAACTTACACAGTGAGTCTATTAAGGCAGCATTTTTGCCCGTTGCCCTGATGTTGGACCCTTACATTTGACCAACATTTGATTCTTTGTCAAAGGAAAACGCAGATAACTTAAAGTTAAAAAAATCTACCACTTGTTTTTTTTGCCACAGCCGAACAAAAAAATCTTTTTTTACCTCAAATAAACCATTTCAGAGTCTATGTGATGGCTAAAGACACGGTAGCAGGGTGAATAAAGCCCCCTCCACCTCCCCCTGGCATGTTTTCGTGATAAACCAGCCTTGCAGCAATGGGAGAACCAACCCTGTGTCCCTGAAGGCTGAGGTCTCATGAGAAAACGGTACATCCCAATTAAACAAGCTAGTGATGGCTTTATTTCTTAGATGTTGTTCATGGCAGCGCGACCAAAGGGCAGAGGAAACATTGAACAGGTAGGAGGAGGTGAAACTGCGAGTTAGGCCAAGCGAGGGGTCACACAGAAGACAACCTGAACTTGTGAGTTTTTAGAATATTGCTTTACTCCTTTTATACAGCAAAAAACAGCACACAGATCCCCTTTAACCTCCAGCCTGTTGCACAGCTATTCATCTCAATTCACTCTCTTTTTCTGTCTAATAAACTGCAACATAGCCTTAAGGTTAAAAGTACTATTTATTTCTCAGTTAAAAACTTAAATGGCAACATTATTTTATACATCTTGAGCCTTATCTGTCCCAAATTGTGACACACTGACCCCACCAATACCACTAGATGTATTTGATTCAGAAAGATTGGAAAGAAGAAGCTTTCTGTCACATCTCACACAGTACCTAGTGCCAGAAGGATATGTTCTTAAAACTTGTATTGTTAGCCGCGAGCACTGTGCAGAATCAGCCAACAACAACAACAACAGCAACAACAACAACAAAAAGAGATTTACAGATTTCCTTCCAATGCCTTAAAACTCCCTAAAGGTGATTACAATTTCCACAAAGCGTTATCAGGTCAACACAGTAGCTGCCTATCGAAAAGCCATATTTCTGTGATATACGAAAATGTCAACTTACCTGAGTGCCAGAGTGTCACTTGTAGCCAAAATGAGTTTCATGAGGGAGTACAAAGCAGCTTGGCACAGAGAGGTGTGTGGGAGGGGGGGCATCCAGGGCCTACAGGCATCAATCATGTCTGTTCAGGCTGTCAGATGAAGGGCTCGTGGCCAGCAGGCAGCAGCGGTACAAGCCAGGGGAAAAAAAAGAAAGAAAAAAAAACGAGCCCTAATGCTGCCCAACCTGTTGTCACACTCTCAATTACCAACACAACCGGCCCAGAGGTAGACACATCTTCGTTATTATTCCTGCCATGCGCGCTCGTGATGAGTCGCCAGCCGTTTGGGGATACGCCAGATGAAAGAGGATCACAAGTTAAATGGCGCTAGATTAAATTTAAGGATGGTTCTAGCAGATATGCAGGTATGTGAAGAAACCTGGCTGATAATCAAATACAATGTCTGCCCTGAGTACTCGAGGGTAACCTGTGGAAGTTGGTCCAGTAGAGCATAAGTGTAAAGTAAAAATGAGTCACTCAACCGTTTTTGGAAAGGTTTTTGCAGTCAATAAAAGCAGTACTAGAGAGCAGTGACTCATTTATCTAGAAATAACATCAGTGATAAATTAAACACAGACACAACATGAGCAAATATTGCCTAAAGTAGCATAAATTACAGTCTGATAGTGCTTAAAGGATCTGTATTATGCTTTTATTTATATTTTTAAAACCAGTCTTGATCACCTCTAGAACAGCACTGCACATTTTATAAGCTTAAACATTATCTGACTAAAAGAATATTTTGAATTAGCACTGATGTCATAAAGAAACAGGTACACAGACCAGCAGAGGGCAGCAGAGTGCACACTGTTGCTTGCTATTGAACACAAATGGACGGGAAAAAAGCTTTTTATGTCCTTAAAGGGCCTATATTATTCTTTTTTGTGAGTCTTTTAAATTAATTTAGGACACATCCAGATCCGCATCTTACATTTTGTTGTTCAGAAAACAATAATTATGGAAAAACTTATTTGAAGAAACTCATAATTTGACTTTGTAAGAAATGCTCAGATTAGGTCCCTGTCACTTTAAGAGCCCTCCCTTCCTGCTGTCCCGCTGCTGTCCCACCCCTTCAGCGCTCCTCACAAAAACACATGTCGGTTCAGGAGCAGTGTTTGAGTGGTGTCCGCGACAGTTCGGTGGTGGGTTTATTTGGTTGCTGCCGGGGAGGCGTGAGCTGTAGCAGTGCTTCCTTAACAGGACAGGACCATGAGAGGGGAGGGGCGTGGTCGCGTGGAAAAGAGCCGGTTTGTCCTTTTACAAACTCAATGTAAAAGAATAGAGGATAGAATAGAGCAAAACACAACCCCAGGCATGCTTTTGATGAGGGAACAACATTATAACAAGGTAGAAAACTCAGAAAGTTGATTTTGCATAATATAGCCTTTAATCGTACTGTCCTCCTGTTACACTTACATGCCTTGTCCTTGGGGATCATAATGACCCCAATATGTTTGCCTGTTTTTTAATGCATAAAAATATAAATTGTCATATAATTTTGTGTTATACCTTCAGTCTTACTTCAGACCGACACAAAATTTTCCCTTGATTTTAGAATTTTTTGGGAAAAGACCATGTTTACATAAAAAATACAATGTTTTAAGTAAAAGTAAACAATTTTAATTACTAATTACTTTGACTAAATTACATTATTTTGACAATTTGACATTTTACTACAGTGTATTTCTTAAAGTTTAATTGTTCTGTTGTTTCTGTTTTTTTAATGGCAGAACTGAATAACACTCTTTATCTATCAAATTCCTTTGTAAAACAATTCACACAGCAAAACCAACAGTGATTCTTGTTATAAAAAATCAAGTCAAATTCAACATTTTCTTTGCAAAATTAGGTTTTTCTTATCAAAACTCTTCAGACATCATTCAAAAGCAATATTTTGCATCAGAATTTATGAACTGTGATCAAATAAATGTATGATCACAGTCATTTCACACTGCAGGTAAACTGCAGATCTCTGTGCTTTAGTGTAATGCAGGGCTCACAAAAGCGTTCTGACATCCTGGGGCAAATCATTTTGTCACTCAGGCTACCAAAATCTGACTGCCCCTGCCTGATGGGCTATTATAAAAAACTGTAAAGAAATATGTACTTTATTACTTCTAACATGTGTAAAATCCTGGGTACTCCCAGTTGTTTGTGGTGCAGAGGCCTCTGGGCTCCGTCCTGAAGTCTGTAGCGTTAGGCTGCCCCTTCTCTCTCTTTCTCAGCCACTGATCAGAAAGCAGGCTCTGCACTGACTAACCCTAACACCATTGGCCCACACCACAACTGGTTCAGACCCTAAATGAGTCAGCGAGAGCCTGACTTGATGGAATTTTGTGACTTTGTGTGCTCACAAATTTTATGACAATCCAGCTTTCTGTGCAAGGCCACAACAGATCAGCCTGCTCTTTTTAGACTGCACAGTAGTCACTGAAGAAAATGGGAATCTAAAAACAGAAGTCTACAGAAAACCCACTTTCACTGAGCAGTATCTCCTCTTTGGATCTGTCCATCCTCTCAGTCACAGCTGTGTCTGTGATCAGAGTCCAGCACAGAGCTCAGGAGTTACCTGACCGTGCTTAGGGAAGAGGAAGTAAGAGCAGCACATGCCTGATGCCCTGAAAGGCTGTGGATACCCGACTTGGGCTTTGCCAAATACAAAACCAAGACTAACCCAGAAATAAAGAACAAAGAAAAGTTGCAACTAGACTTTCAGAAAAACTAAAACACACAGTTCAAACACGACAACACATAAACCAGAGTCTGCATCTGTAGGACAAACTCTCCTCTCACTTACAGAGGGCACGACACTGTTCACTGCAGTAAAGAACATAGTGATCTGTGGATTTACCAGCACAAAATATGTGTTATGGAGGCAATTTTTGTTAAATAGAAAAAAAAAAAAAACTCTCTAAGTAGTCTGGGATGTTTGAGATGAATCTTCCTCCAGTCTGCAGCTCAATGCAGAAAACAAAGCCTAAAGAGTTTCAGGCCAATCAACATCAGGGAAGGTTTTTTTTTTTTTTTTTTTTTAGATATTTTATGTCTATATGTATTTTATCTACATATTTATGATTTTTCTCTGGTATTTATAGTGTCTGTGAGAGCAACGGACAACAACTGCACATTTTCTTTGGGATTATTAAGGTCTATGCCCATCTATTGCAGAACTTTGTGCTGTGGAGTCAGAAAAGAACCCAGAGGACTTTTTTTGTTTCTGTTTTCCATAAAACATTAATTATTCAATCAAATTGCTTCAAATTTATTTTGCTGACAAAGAACATGCTATTGAACAACCCCTGTTAATCTCAGCCCATTTGATGAAGAAACAACAGAGTTATACAGTAACAAACTTCATTTAGGGTCAGAATAACCCCAGGGTGAAAATGTGACAGACCAGAAAATGAATTGATGCTAAAACGTTGTAGCATGGTATGTGGCAGATGTAACTGAAATTAACTGGCTTTTACTGTCATACTATCATTGTATTTTATTCTACAAAGCTGTGGCCTATAGTTATGCAAGTAAACAGATTTATATTTTTACACAGTGTGGGTAGAAACATCAGATTTTGCATTAGCGCTATAGGTGAGTTCTGTGTCTTTTATTTAACTGTGAAGTGTTACCTGCGCGTCTGTCACACAGCGTAAACCATGTTGTGTTACCATTCACACTCCATTTTAGACCAAACCAAAGAAAGTAGAGGCATATCTAATCTGTGTCCTCATTTGTGTGCAGGCAAAGATTATCTCACTCATCTCAGTTACATTAGTCTCATTCATTCAGTTTTACTTTAACAATCTAAACATTTACAAAAGTTTACACATGGAAATGCTGCTCAAACTTTAAGTCGTTTCTAAGTACTGACAAAGCAAGTAATCAGAATTACAGCCGTTTGTGTGTTGACAACTCTGCTTTACTTTATCTGTTTTCGACATTAGCATCCATATTGAAAAAGCCAAACATTATGGAGATTAATTGCATCCGGAAACAAGTCGCCTATGCTCTGTTGATTTGTGTGGGTCATACATCATCATACAGTATTCACCACTTCTGTGCATATTCTTTTCTCATTTCCGCTGTTGCACTGCAGGAGCCTCCTTTAGCAATGCTTAGTTTCACCACAAATCAGGCAGCACATGGTCCATTAAGTTACATATTAAATTCTACATACTATGCATTTATTTAGACAAATAGATGGTACTTTTTGTTACCTCGCATTGCAACTTTAAGCACAATCTGCACTTTCTTTTACTGAATAATTGGTCTAATCTTTGCTGCATGGCTCAAAAACAATGAAGAAATGTTTCCTTTTAATGCACAAAATCATCGCACACATTAGATAAAGCATGTACGCAGAGATTATGTGCTATAACATGTATGACGGCAGAGTAAATCTCATTATTATTCATGGATGGAAGTCAAATTACGGGGATAAAAGTGGGATTGGATGTCGCTAATGAGTTGGTATTAAATATGTTTGCAGCGCAGTGCACCTCTGCGCTGTGAATAAATAGCGGGCAGTGTTAGGCAGCAGCTTGTTTCCCCGACAGAGCGGCGGTCCAAGAGGACGGTGGGGATTTGGTCAAGGAACTAATTGGACACAACAACAAAGGGAGAATTGATCACAGCTGGTGTAATTAGGAGAAATACAGGACAATCTATTTTTTTTCTTGTTATAGGCTTAATGTGGAGTTATACCACACTCACGTCTGTTAATAGACAAAAGTCCCATGATTACTGCTACTTTGATATGACTCAGCAGTATTTCAGAGACAAACTTTTGCTCAGTCAAGTCGATATCAGCCAAAGGTGGGCGGAGGAGAGAAAACTGTTCCCAAGATAGAAGATTGTTACTTCAAAATAACATTACTCAAGTAGAAGTAAAAAGTATGGTGTGATGAAACTCTTAGAAGTACAATTTATTCAAGTTGCACAAGCAGATGTAACAGAGTAAATGTAACTCATTGCTACTCAACTCTGATATCAACACAGTTTTAATAACACAAATTAAAGTTTGACAGAGATTAGATTAGATTAAATATTGTATTGATCCCGAAGGAAATTCAAGTTTCAGCAGCGACTTAATAAAGTAAAATATGAGGCACACAGCATGCAATATTAGTGAGGTGCAATACAGAGAATATAACAGTATAATAATATAATATAGAAATAAAAATACAAAAATAAGAATTAAAAAAAAAATCACAAAGTAGTTGAATAGCAAGGAGTAATATGCATTTTTATTGGAACGCTTCTGTTACATTTCCTTGAGTAACTTGAATAAATGATACTTCTAAGAGTAGTTTTATCACAACATAGGCCTACATTTTATTATTTTAAAGTACTAGTGCTCTTACCTGAGTACTGTGTGTGGCTCCTCTCCCGCCTCCGTCAGTGCACCAGCAGACTGTAACAAATGCAGAGTTCAAAATGGTTACACTGCTGCCAAGCCGATAGTTATTAAAATCTATCTCAGTGCTAATGAAGTGCATTAACTGTGAATACATCTGCACAGTGCACAGTAAATCAGATGTTTTTATTAGACCAGGATCCTAAATGTGCTTCATGGAGCAGACACACTTTTTGTACCTAATAAATGTTAACAAAACAAACAACAAATTGCACATTACACAATATACAACCCTAAAAGCTAACATTAAATTGCTAAATACAGTTAAGTATGTTTTAGTCCTGTTAGCAGTTAAATTAACAGACTTGTGCCAACGTCTTGTCTTTTACTTTATCACAAACACTTTCAAGTGAGTTGATAAAATTTACTCAAGTTTAAACATTAACATTAGACTACAAGAAAGAACTTTACAGTGTAGCTTTATTTGCATGGTAGAAATTTTACTATTGTGCAAGAGGAGATAAAAAGGTAATAATTCCAGTCACAAGGGGTCAGCAAGTCCTTTTTGGATTGTTTACTAATGTGAGATACAGGCATTTACCCCTGAACTAGATGCTTTCTCTTTTTCTCTTTGCTAACTCTTTTTAATATCAGCCTTATAAACTTTAAACCTTATAAGTTTGCATTCACAGCAGATTCCTTTGGTGCTAACTGTGGACAGAGAGCAACATGAGCAACAACTGAAGCTGACTGAAGCGAAGTTTAACCCTTATTACAATTTAAAATAATTTGCAACTAGGTTTGAACACTTAACATACATTTAAAATAATTTATTAAAACCCTAACCCTAACCCTTAGTCCAAAATGTAAACAGTACTGTAATTTATTTTTATATTATAGCCTAATTTTTGGACACACAAGAGGAGAACTTTCTCCACTTTACTGGGCAGCAGAAGAAGTTCAGATTGAGCTTTGATAGATCTCTGTATTAACCAAAGTCTTACTAAAGTCATGGAAAGTTGGGAGACAGCCCGTTATCTTCAGGTTTAAACTGTCAGGGATTAACACTCACCTCAAGGAACTTGTGCTGCGGCGCTCAGGGCAGGGAGCAGGTTTTAGTGAAGGGTGAGAAGATTTGCTCTCCACACAAGAGTTAATGTTAAGGACTTTCAATGTGATTATAGTTTAGGGTTGTGTGTGCTGGTGAACAACTTTTACCACAGCAAGCTGGATTGTGAGTTCACAAACTTATGATATTCATCCTGTCCTGCTCCCGCTGATTTGTTTGGGTCTGGGCTGAGCTCGTGGTCAACTGAGGTGCGTGGGCGGATGTAGGTTTGCACTATTAGTTATATTTATCAACACGGTGCTGCAGAAAAACGTAAGGTAAGCTGCTCTACTTTTACAAAAACAGCAAACATCTTCTAACAATGTCTTTTTTTTATTGTTTTACTGTCGTAGAGGTTTGTTGTTCAGCTTCGTAACTGGCGCTTTATCCAATAACCTCCAAGTATTCAATTGAAAGTAGCCCCCTGCCAGACTTTTACTGCAGGTTACTTCTATGGTTGGTTATTTACAAAGCATTACTTCAACATTTATAAACACCATTGAGTTATAAATGTTATTATTGTTTAATTCTTTTGTAATAAGCTTGTGTAAATCTGTGCAAAATTATATTAAATTATTGTTAATTAAATTTTTTGCTTTGTTACAGCTTAATAGTCGTGCGTTACTCTAAAGTGTATTTTCGTAATCTGTTGAAGGTGCTGTGATTGCCTGGGACAGTCTCAGAATCCGCACAGAGCAACAAGACCAAACGCAGCCTGACTGCAGAAAGAACAAGGTGAGATGTGATCTCTAAAGTGAATCAAAATGGTTGAGACGCCAGGTATCGACTGCTGTTGGAAGCTTAATAGGAGATTTAATAGGCTCGGACAGGGAGACAACTTACATCTTTCATGATGCTATTTCTCAAAAGGATTAAAGTTTGGACTGGCTGACAAACCCACATAATATTATAAACAATGTGATGTGGTTGCTGCGGTCCAAAAGCATCTCTGTGGATCGTTTGGAGTTAGGTTTTTTACTTCTCACTGTCTCAAAGAATTATCTCAGACAGAAACACAGGCTCAGGAAAAATACAAAGTTTATTCTGAGTGTAGCTGGTTCAGTCATAGACCTGGAGATAACACTGTCAATTAAATAAAAACATATGTTGAAAATAAAATGTGCGAAAAGTGTTTGCCAAGTCATAATGCTCAGTTTTGCTACTATCAATGTAGATCAGGTTCAAATGTTACATATACTTTACAGTGCCCTTAAAATACAGAGTGACTAAATAATGAAGAGCTATATAAGACTAATGCATTATTATTATTATTATTATTATTATTAGTAGTAGTAGTATCATTATTACTGTAGTGTTTGGGTCCCAACCTCAGTCCCTGGATACTTGTCACTGACTGTTGTTTAGTTTATGCCAGTTGTTATAGTGTTGTTTCCTACTTTTCTTGCAGTCATGCTGGGTTATATTATTTATTTGTATGGTTTGTTTTTAAATACTGAGGATACTGGGATACTGAGGCATGTAAACACAGTATCCTGGTTTCTAACCGTGGAAGGTGAACTGAGCATGTGCGAACTCCAGAGACGCACAAGCTTCAGCTTTCAGCAACAGTCAGCTGTATCTGAGCTCTCAAAACCCCTAATCTTGTAATATTCAACAAAGTTGCACAGTCTATCAAACCATGTTGCCACCTTTCTGCCCAGCGCTGGTTGCAGCGGCCGTATCTCTGCTGCTCTTGGAATAAACGACTGTTTTCATTTCTGCTCTTCATATCATCTCTCACTGCTGTGTAGTCTTTACTACGTGGATTGGATTTATATTTTGCTTTACAAGCTTGTCAAGCTCCTCAAAGTGCTTTACAATTTGGTGCATTATTAATTCACTCCTCAGTCACACTCAGTGGTGGTGAGTTACTTCTGTAGCCACAGCTGCCCTGGGGCAGACTGACACAAGCGTGGCTGCCATTTTGCGCCCACGGCCCCTCTGACCACCACCAAACACAGTCACACTGACACATTCATACATAGGCAAGGTGGGTAAAGTGTCTTGCCTAAGGACACAACAACAACAACATATAATACCAGTAGCATAGCTTGAACCGCCAATCCTTCAGGTTAGAGACAAGCGTCTCTACCTGACTCTAGAACTGTATTAAACCTCTACAGATCCAGGATACTGTCATTTGTCATGTAAACAGAGATATGAGTATTCTGGTTTCTCTGAGTACATGTAAACGTCATAACTCCACTACTGTCATCACTGGGATAAGGTTCATAACCAGGATACACAATTGCATGTGAACGCACTCACTCAAAACATGCACAATAGGCTAATCCTCCAGCTAGGTACTCCTAGCCCGGGTGCTGCACCGTGGCTGCCCATTGCTCCTGACAGGTCGCCCCAGCAGCACTGAATGTTCGCTTAAATGCAGAGAACAAATTTTCCTATGGGAACAATAAAGTATACCTTAACTAACTTAACTTAACTGAATTTAACTCAACTTATTGTGACTGTCATCCCACTTTGGCGGTGTAGTGATCTATTGAACATACTTAGTTGGATTTTTAATTACCCAACACTCACTTCCAAAATGAGTTTTTATGTGGCAAAACTAATAATAACCTTAGACAGCGATAGATCTGTGGAGACTTGAATATTCACAAAAAGACTATTCTCAGTGTTAAGTCAACAGAGATTAACACCCACTCTGAAAGAGCTGAGCAAGAGAAAGTTAATAATGGGAACACTATTAATTGATGCGCTGACTGAGGTCTTAATGTTTTATCTGTGTTCTTGTAAAAAACTGGAGCCTTCTTGAAGCATGTACGCTGACTGATTTTTGGCCATGGTTGATAAATGTATTGACTTTCAGAGCTGGTGTATGCAGTGGACTGAGGCGTCCTGGACAGAGGAGTCTTTACAGTAATAAGTCTTCCTTTATCTGTCACACACATAATCCTGGGACATATACTGCACCCTTCCAGACAAACCTTCATCCTTCATTAGCCCACTCTGTTTCTGTCTGTGTCCCACTGTACAAATGAACCTCTGCACCAATACAAACTCAGAGAGGAAAAGACCACAGAAGGTAAAAGGGAGAGGATGATTTTTTGAATGTAGAAGTTACAATATTTGGAGTAGAGAGAGTGTGGGAAGGACAAGGTTTTACATTTTTATGCTTTGTAAAATGTCCTTGAGCTCCCTATTACATCATCAGTCATGTGGGATTACACGATAGCTAATTTGCCTGGTAAATTCTTTTAAAGCAACATTTTGTAACATTTTACCACAAATTCATTGCCTTGAAAACATTAAAATATGCAATATCAAAGTTAGTTGATGCTTTTCTGGAATAAAAGTGTATAGGCTTAATAACCTCGTACACATTTAAATTAACAAGGACGGGACAGTCCTCAGTGTGCTATAGGAGAGCAACCTCTGCTAGTTTGTTATCAAAGGGGCTATATTAAGCAAAATTGACTTTTCTGAGCTTTTACAGAGGTATAATGCTGTTCCCTCATCACAAACATACCTGTTTAAGTAAGTCTGTATTCTGCATGGCAACTACAGCCCGGCTCAGTGTCATGAGTTCAAGTCTGGACTCCGACACTTTGCCAAATGTCTCTCCCCACTCTCTCCCAGTGATTTCCTGTCAGTTCTTGACTGCACTTTCCAATAAAGCAGAAAAAGAAAAATGTCTTAAAAAGCAAGCCCTCTACATCCAGTCTACTTTTATTCATTTATCCATAAAACATCTCAGTTTCCACTGATTCCTCACAGACATTTTTCATTTTGCAGTAAAAATTGAAATCATATAAAAACTTTAAGGAAGAGAAGTGCTCCTTTTCTTTGATTATGTTCAAAAGACCGCAACACTCTGCTGCCCTCTGCTGGCCTCTTCATCTGTTTCTTCATGGCACCAGTAGTGTACTTCTTAAAAACATTTTCTTTTAGTCAGATAATGTTTTTAAAGGTTGTAAAATGTGCAGTGCTGTTTTAGAGGTGACCAAGATAGGTTTGAAAATATGAATAAAAGCATAATCTTTAAATTACAAGTGGCTCGCCTGGTAGAGTGTATGTCACATACTTTAGAAGCCCTGGTTCGTAGCCAGCCTGGGTCGATGTGCTCAGTGTCTTTCCCCTCTCTCTGACCTGGTCTATCTTCACTGTCTCTAACTGTTACAGACATGAAGCCCCAAAAACGGTTACAAAAAGTACAACATTTAGCCCCATGACCCCTGCAGCCTGGACTCTAGCTTCAGATGAACAAGGACAGACAGATAATGTGCTGCACAGAGACCTGACAGTCTGCTCTGGATGTTCGGGAGCACAGTCTATGGGACGTGACCCTTGAAATAAACAAATCCGACTGCCCTCTCAGTGGACTTCATTTTTGCTGGACTTTTTTTTTACTTTTTATTTTTTATTCCAAGTTACCAGAAAAGTTTCTTGCACTCTCTGTGGCCCCAACACAGCATGGTCCCTCTGCTTCAGCCCATCCCAGATTCATGACTGTGGAAAGTGCTGAGGAGCACAAAAACAGTCCGGTCTGAGGGGCATCCGTCACTTCAGAGTGGAGCGCAGGCCGGTGTCCAGCCTGCATCAGCTAACAACGAGTTTATTTATTCTAAACAAACTGTGTAAGCCAACAAACTCTCCTGAAGAGCTCTCCATTCCTTCCAATTTAATTATGGAATAGGCACCAACATCAGTACCGAATTTAGATTAAGTGAGTAAACCTGCACTTATCGAAACAAGAAAATACAGATATGAAAAAAGATAAAGGCTTGCTGGCAGTGTTTACGGACAATTCACACTGAATCCATTGCATGTCTGTTACATTGCACATATGACCTCTGCAAGAAAAAAACGCAATGCAAGTCAATGCGTCAGTTTACACCGGCTGCGTCTCTGTGTCTGGCTCTCCAACAGAAATATGTATCAAGTCTATTTTTGTCGGATGCCAGAGCCCTCATGCATAAAGTTGAACAGAGCCAGACAGGAAGTCAGACCCGGGACCAGTGAAGAGGATCTGGTAAATTTCAAAATAAAAATGCTTGTGCAGTCGCTCACTTTGATATGTAAACATTACATCTTAACTGAGGACACGAGGTCACAAATGAGTCCAGACACCATTAAACATGAGTAAGAAGACAGTATTTATATATGTAGCGGCCATAAAACATAAAACCATGGTAAATGAATATGCAAATGAATGTACACTAGAGGCAGATGGTTTGCTGCCTGGAAGAGAAAGTATTTAGATATAGTAATCACATATATGTTATACAGATTCTAGTATATTCTGCTGGATGGGTGGACAATGGCAGAGTGGGTAGCGCTCCTGTCTCACAACAGGAGATTGTGGATTTGTTCTCAGGGCCGGTCCTTTGTGTGAATGTTAACCTGTCAGTCTTTAAATCGTCCATAGTGAATGAATGTGAGAGTGAATGTTTGTCTGTGACTGTGTATCTTATGTCAGCTCTGCGACTAACCATTTATTCTAAATAAATGAATATAATCTGCTGAATGATTTCTGTATACTGGCTGCTTTGCTTTTCAGATGAAGCCAAAATGGTAACAAGCTATGGTTGATTGTGCATATCTTTTGTTTGCTAATCTACTAGACTTTTGTGTGTTATTGTCTTGTATCTTACGGTGTTGTGGTTTTTGGAGATGCATACAGTAATGACACTTTTAGCTAAAGAAGCATGTATCCTTTTTTAACTCTTCTGGCGTGTAGCCTTTAGTGAAGACTAAATGAAGCTGTAGTGTAAATTCAACCAGGAAAACTGATTTCTTTTCCCCGTCTACAAACATCGTTAAAGTTTATTCCTTTAATAATTCATCTTACACTTCACTCATTTGTCTGGGTTAGGTTTTGTTTTCTGCCCACTCACTGACAGCACACATCACTTCTATTTGCCATTCATATTTGGTGTTATTTTGCCCATTCACCACTAATTTCTCCACTATTAAATGTATTAATTCCATCAGATTAACTGTGCATGAAGCATTTGAGCATCTAAAGAGCGCTCTAGCCAAAAACACTACCTACGATCATTTAGAATAAAGTTAACAGAGTATATAACTGACTTGGGCTTTGTAATCTGACTTACGTAATTCCCACCTGAGCTGCTGATTATATTATTAATGATGCGAGTTGCTGTTATCTCGCCTCGTAGGGAGCTTCTCGTTTGATTCACCAACTCCACAGGGAACGCAAACTTTCGAATGAGACATGTTGTTAAGGGACACTTAAGAAGATCATCTATAGAGCATTATCTACATCTAATTCATACACACCTCCTATCAGTCTGTGTTCACATCACTATAGGATATCGGGTTGTATATATTTTCTCAGCTCTCTAAGCAGATTTAGGTAATAAACAGAACATAATTGCTTAAATGACATTATTATGTAAGTTGCAAAGTCATCTCAAGGGTGTTTGTCATTACAATGCTGACACGATTGGAGATAAGTCTCGGTGTGAGGTGAATGAAATAATTCCCATGGATGGATTTCATTATTAGACATGCTCGCTGATCATCTTGATAAAAAAAAAAAAAAAAAAAACTGCACATAATCCAATTTGTCCGATTAATCAACCATCAAACTTCATCACAGGTAAACGTTACAGCTGATACTTAAAGGGAACATACTGTGCTTTTTTCAGGCTCTTTGGAATAGTTTAGGACACCTTTACATTATTATTTAACATTTTATAACTTAAAATAATATATACAGTGAGGAAAATAAGTATTTGAACACCCTGCTATTTTGCAAGTTCTCCCACTTAGAAATCATGGAGGGGTCTGAAATTTTCATCGTAGGTGCACGTCCACTGTGAGAGACATAATCTAAAAAACAAATCCTGAAATCACAATGTATGGTTTTTTAAACAATTTATTTGTGTGATACAGCTGCAAATAAGTATTTGAACACCTGAGAAAATCAATGTTAATATTTGGTACAGTAGCCTTTGTTTGCAATTACAGAGGTCAAACGTTTCCTGTAGTTTTTCACCAGGTTTGCACACACTGCAGGAGGGATTTTGGCCCACTCCTCCACACAGATCTTCTCTAGATCAGTCAGGTTTCTGGGCTGTCGCTGAGAAACACGGAGCTTGAGCTCCCTCCAAAGATTTTTATTGGGCTTAGGTCTGGAGACTGGCTAGGCCACTCCAGAACCTTGATATGCTTCTTACAGAGCCACTCCTTGGTTATCTTGGCTGTGTGCTTCGGGTCATTGTCATGTTGGAAGACCCAGCCACGACCCATCTTCAGTGCTCTAACTGAGGGAAGGAGGTTGTTCCCCAAAATCTCGCAATACATGGCCCTGGTCATCCTCTCCTTAATACAGTGCAGTCGCCCTGTCCCCTGTGCAGAAAAACACCCCCAAAGCATGAGGCTACCACCCCCATGCTTCACAGTAGGGATGGTGTTCTTGGGATGGTACTCATCATTCTTCTTCCTCCAAACACGGTGAGTGGAATTAAGACCAAAAAGTTCTATTTTGGCCTCATCTGACCACATGACTTTCTCCCATGACTCCTCTGGATCATCCAAATGGACATTGGAAAACTTAAGACAGGCCTTGACATGTGCTGGTTTAAGCAGGGGAACCTTCCGTGCCATGCATGATTTGAAACCATGACGTCTTAGTGTATTACCAACTGTAACCTTGGAAACGGTGGTCCCACCTATTTTCAGGTCATTGACCAGCTCCTCCTGTGTAGTTCTGGGCTGATTCCTCACCTTTCTTAGGATCACTGAGACCCCACGAGGTGAGATCTTGCATGGAGCCCCAGTCCGAGGGAGATTGACAGTCATGTTTAGCTTCTTCCATTTTCTAATAATTGATCCAACAGTGGAGTTTTTTCACCAAGCTGCTTGGCAATTGCCCCGTAGCCCTTTCCAGCCTTGTGGAGGTCTACAATTTTGTCTCTGGTGTCTTTGGACAGCTCTTTGGTCTTGGCCATGTTAGTAGTTGGAGTCTTACTGATTGTATGGGGTGGACAGGTGTCTTTATGCAGCTAACGACCTCAAATAGGTGCTTCTAATTTAGGATAAGAAGTGGAGTGGAGGTGGACTTTTTAAAGGCGAACTAACAGGTCTTTGAAGGTCAGAATTCTAGCTGATAGACAGGTGTTCAAATACTTATTTGCAGCTGTATCATACAAATAAACTGTTAAAAAATCATACATTGTGATTTCTGGATTTTTTTTTTTAGATTATGTCTCTCACAGTGGACATGCACCTATGATGAAAATTTCAGACCCCTCCATGATTTCTAAGTGGGAGAACTTGCAAAATAGCAGGGTGTTCAAATACTTATTTTCCTCACTGTATGTATGGAGAACATCTTTTACTTTGACTTTATTCAGCTGGCAACGGTGGGGACTGGACAAAGCATAAAATGGCTATTTAGCACGGCTATGGCGCTCAACAGTGACCGCCCACACCTGGTTCTGGAAGTAAATTTTGCACTTTGACTTTTTGAAAATGTGTATATTCAGATTTTAAAAGCTTGAGGAGGACTGATGTGATAACTCATGACGATAACACTATTAATTTTCATCTAAAAATTCGTCTAAAACTTTTGTAGCATTTGTAACTTTGACTTTTGACGAGTTTCAGATACATATTTATAGCAAAATGAATTGTTTTATGGTCCTGAGTTACTCCATTGCTGATTAGCCTCAGTTGAGTCATTGCACTTTTAATAATATACATATTTTTCAAAAAGTCAATGAGAAAATTTAATGGAACTTTTACTTCCATAATCAGAACAGCTCTGGTGACGGTGTATGGGCTTTAGAAACGCGCAGCAGCACTTCCTGGTTTCCTGAGTCTATGTAGAGCTGTGAGACCGAACGTTTTCAGATCTTGAAAAGGGCAGCGGCTCAGCAAACAGGATTACTCAAACATGAATGAATAAAAAAATACTACTCCAGTTATGTTTTTGAGGTGGAAAAACATTTTAGCATGGTTAAAAGCTAAAAAAAACTCGATTTAGTATAATAGGGGACCTTTAAATAAACCTGTTGTTTTAAATGTATTTGTGTTTATGTAATAAGCACTAGTGCTGAGTACACCGTTATATTAAGCTGCCCAGATGCTTTGTTTGTAGTCATATATAAAAGCGGCTGTATACACAAAGGATGAATGGAGGTTTTGAAAAATAACCGGTATTGCTTGCTACAAAACACCTGAACAAATGAAATGGCTAGAGATAAAAAGCTCAGTGTTTCTCCAGTTCCACGCGGGGAATGATTAATTGCCGGAGAAATATTATAGCCAGTCACGTACAAGGGCTTTTGAACTATTCCCATTGATGTGGAGTGATTATAAGCACTTTGTGCTCTCACATAAACGCTGATAATTGCAAATGAGAATGATATGTGCCTCTCATTCTGGAGTATTTCATATTTTAGTGTAGTGTTTAATCGGTTTCATTGTGCGATTTTTACATTTATATACTGTATCCATAGCATGAGGGGGTGGTAGTGGTCAGTACCATGTTTTCAATCTCACTATAATTACACCAAACTAATATCATTTGTCTACACAGCACTTGTCTTCTGAACACTGTGCATACATTTTGTGCTGTTTCTCTGTGTATTTAGACATAGACAGCACTGAATTTGGCACATTCTCTGTTTCACTCCAGCCACTGAATCAATGTTTACAAGTGGTGTAGACTAATCAATGGGTTAATAATAAAGCTTAGATGTCATGTTCTTGCTTTTGTTATAGTTCAAAATGCTTGAAGCATTCTGACCTGGTTATATGTATGGTCTTTCTTAAGTGTTTTAACCTAGTTTCTTAAATGTATTTTATGGTTATTTTTCCTGTTTCTTTTTTCTTCTTTTAAATTTTTTGAAAGTGTTTGAACTGACCTAAATAAAATATTTGGTGCCTTATGTTTATCAATATAGGATTATACTATTAGATAAGACCTAAACTTTCAGATCTTATGCAGACCTAGAGTCATATGCAAAAGTTTGAGCACCCCTCTGAGGTTGCATAATAATTGACTCTGTCTTCACACAAAAAAATCACAGAGGTATGTCATTCATTTTCTTGTGACATCTGAGTTCTAGGGTGTTTTCAGTAGCAGTATTTAGGTGTATGAAATTAAAGGAAATATGAAAAATGCCTGTGCAAATGTTTGGGCACCTTTATAAGTTTGCTGATGTGAATGCATGTAACTTCTCAAAAAGGATTACTTGCAACACAAAACTTGTTAGATTAGTTAGTTAAGCCTTGAACTTCATACACAGGTGCATTCACTAATGAGAAAAGGTATTTAAGGTGGTAATCAAGAAATGGAAGGACACAGGCAAAGTTGACGTTAAGGCCAGATGTGGCAGGCCAAGAAAAATACCAGAGAGACAAAGGCAAGGACTGGTGAGAATGGTTAACGACGACCCACAGATCACCTCCACAGAGCCTACAACATCATCCTGCTGCAGATGCATGGGGTTTCTGTACATGAGTCAAAGATTCAGCTTCAGACTCAGTTTGAGCAGCTGTATGTGAGGGTGATGCCATGCCACAAACAGAGTTACATGAGGTATGTCAGTCCATACCACGTTATTCCAAAATGAATCTGGTTTGTCTAAATGAGCTTGTGCATACTTCATATATATTACATGCAGTATGTGGCATTTACACCAATCAGGTATAACATTGTGACCACCTGCCTAATATTGGCGGTCAAACACAAAGTTATCCTTGTGAAGCCCTTTGAGGCGACTTTTGTTGTGATACTGGGCTATAGAAATAAAACTGAATTGAACTGAATCATGTGTTATGAGCACCTGCTCTGATGCACTTTGTATTCTGACACCTTTCAGTCAAAACCAGCATTAATTTCTTCAGCAGCTTGAGCTACAGTAGCTCGTCTGTTGGACCGGACCACACAGGCCAGCCTTTGTGCATCATCTGCCGCTGCCTCACCACTGTACTTTCCTTGGGCCACTTTTCACCGTGTGCTTGCCCATTTTTTCCGCTTTTAACACCAACTTTGAGGAAAAAATGTTCACTTGTTGCCTAATATTTCCCACCCACTAACCATGCCATAATGAAGAGATAATCTGTGTTCTTCACTTCACCTCTCAGTGGTCATAATGTTATGCCTGATTGGTGTATGCAGCTAAATTTACAAAATTTACATTTTAAAACTTCAGCTGAGTTTTCATATATTTTAGGTCTCCTAAAGTTTATACACAGTACTTGTGATTTCTCTCCTAGCAGTGGTCCATCACGTAGCTTGATTTTTTTGTTTATTTGTCCCTGGGGTGCGTCTTGTTATCAAGACATCAGTCTCAAAGGTCATCATTCGCCTGCTATTGCCATGTGCTGTTTATCCATCTTCAGACACTCAGAAAATCAGTCTCTTTTCCCTGTCAGAGAGTGCCACATATATCTCTTTCTCTGCTGCTTATTGTCCATCAAAACTGTAATGCACTTTTGATTTGAGTCATCCCTGAGATGCCGTGCCAGTAAAGTAAAGTCTGAGCTTCTTTTTAAGGAGAGAGATGACAAGACAATGGCAATCCGTCTTCATCATGGCATCCATGTTAGCAAGAACATGGAGCTCTTTCTTTTTGCATAATGCAGCTCGTCCGCTTAAAAAATGCATTCGGAGCAAAAGTACAATATTCTGAGGCCTGCGTTGTCATTAAGGCTTAATATCATGACGACATGGGGAGGAGAGCAGGAAGAGATGAGCGGGTACAGCTTTTTCTACAAGTCATGAGATCCCACACAGAAAAACTACATTTGGACAAACCGTACTGTCAGTCAGAGGAATTCAGTTTTGGAACTGCCTGCCAACAAAAATAAGAGGATGTCCCACTTATATCTCCTTTAGAAAGCAAACAGTTTCTTAAAGGTGCTATGATCAGTAGACTATATATTTTTTATACATTTTATAACAATTACCCGCAAGATATGATGTAAATATGTTTAAATCAAATATTAGTTTTACTGACAAAAACTGGCAAAAACTGGCAACCCACAGACCATTGTTTTTGGGGCGATGGTGGCGCAGTGGGTTAAGCATTTGCCCAGCAACCGAAGGGTGGCCGGTTTTAATTGAGTGTGGTGTTTGGAGGTGGTCGGAGGGGCCGTAGGCGCAGATTGGCAGCCATGCTTCTCTCAGTCTGCCCCAGGGCAACTGTGGCTACAGAAGTAGCTCACCACCACCGAGTGTGTCTGAGGAGTGAATGAATAATGCAATGTAAAGCGCTTTGGGTATCTAGAAAGGCGCTATATAAATCCAATGCATTATTATTGTTTTGATTTAGACTGTAATACTGTTTTCAAACCAGTACGAGCGCATGCTGCTTACAGTCCCTTTAAAAGAAGTCAGTTATGTAACCATTTAACAAACTTAAACACTCACCCCCAATTTCCACTGCATGCAGTCTCCACTCCGCTGCGCTGTGCCACGCACTCCGCAGTAAATATGCAGCCGTGCTAGTGAATGAGAGCGTTTCCACAGCTGGCCCTGCGCCGGAGATACGCAGCTAGTCTATTTTCTTCGATGGCGGACTCCGTCCAGATCAACCTCTGCAGCTCAGATCACACCAAACAGGAAACTGGATGTGCACAACATCCAGCTTTAAAAGTAATGTAACTCCGTACGAATGTTTTTGATTAGAATATTTACATTTAATCAATATTTATCATATTATCTTTGATACAGTCCGTCTTAGAAGGCCGTTTACAGAAACTATGTCGGACACGATTAAACATTTATTAGCCTGGTATAGCTTTAGCTTTAGCGAGCTCTGGTTCAAAAACTGGTCCAAAAGAGCTGCTTCTTTAAACGTGGACCAGA
Organism: Bostrychus sinensis; assembly: GCA_020698575.1. Classification (NCBI taxonomy): domain Eukaryota; kingdom Metazoa; phylum Chordata; class Actinopteri; order Gobiiformes; family Eleotridae; genus Bostrychus; species Bostrychus sinensis. Next base: position 12,211,441 of record CM036250.1, read on the forward strand.
TGGAGGTGGTCACTGTCCTGGAGGAGAAGACCAAAGACCAGGTTATGGACGTCCTCATCTCCATCAAAGACATGAGGAAAGTGTCCAAAGCAGCAGTCAAAGGCATCCTCAAAGATGTTAAACTCCAGGGGGCGATGCTGAGGGCAGAGGATGCAGTTTTTCAGGAGGTAGTAGTTAAACACCTGCACAACTGCCTGAACAATGTCCTGTACGAGCCAGTGACGAAGAAGGAGAGTGGACTGTCCCGGTTCTTCACAGCTGCAGCAAGAGTCTTCCAATGCTGAGGAACTCATTTAATATTTTGTTCTCTTTAAAACAAATAAAATTACCAAAAATATTAAACATATTTTGATGTGTTGTTGCCACTATTTGTGTAAGGTTACCAAAAAAGTACAGTTTGTTTGATAATATTTGTGTAAGACAGCAATGATTATCAGAATGCTCAGAAATCAGTTTACATAATCCAGCCAAGAAAGAAACTCTCTGGACAGTTGCACAGTACTGTTAAAATACTTTTACTTCAAAATAATATTACTCAAGTAGAATCAAATTTTGACTCTGAATCCAACCACATCTGTGCAGAACAATCATGTCGATGGTTAAACGGGACAATGTAACCAGGGCAAACTAAATGGGTATCTGTGAAGTGTATTTAATCTGGTTGTTGATGACAGGGTGATGCTATTTTCTCATGTAAACACAAGGTCAAGTTTTCCAGGAAATGTAATCCTCTAATGTGTGAATTTTTGCTCATTTTTACTTGAAACAAACTAGAAAGGCGGACATGTTAAACCTGACGATGAACCCAATGATGTTTCTAGCAACAAGAGTAAAACCTCGAGATGGTTGTAACGGTGCATTACACTGAAAAGCTACAGTAGTTATGGGTCATTAGAAGTCATCTGTCCTCTGGAGTGAGCGGGACGGTTATAAACCCACCTGAGGACCATTATTTGCTCCTTTTCATGTTAATTGGCCTGAGTGAAACTGTGTGTAAATAGTATTTTCGTTTTGCCCTTTTACAGAGGTGCCACTGCCTTTTATCACCATCTTGCTTGTACTCATGCTGTTGTTGTATTTCGAGTGTTATTGCGCCATTTTGATGCTGTCACATTTTGTTGTTCAGGAGCACTATGCCAATGTTAAGTCTACAAAAGGACATTATATGCATCTGTATAGCATGGAGAAAAATAAATAAAGAACCCTCTGCATTTGAAGAACTGCATGTCCCGTTACCCATCTTCAAATCTGCGACCACGTGTGTGCAGAACAATCACATAAAGTATCACTATTCTTTCTCCCTGTGCCTCTGTTATAAAAGAGAAACATTTTGAAGTTTAAAGACTGACTTACCGTCCTGTGCTGGGGCTACAAATGGTTCTGAGGCCCGATACATGTGGGCAAAAATCATCTTGACCATGCCTTGTTTGGTCCTTGGGCCAGAGTTTGGACAACATCTGTAACTCAGTCAACAGAAACAAATGATTTCAAGAAATTCTGACATGTTAGACAAGTTACACACACTGATATATTACTGTATACAAACGGCTAAAATGCTTAAAATGCTATAAAAAAAGACAAATTATTTATAACAGAAGGAAATACAAAACTGCTTTTATCTTTTCTTGCAAGGTTTCTTCCACTGTAGGATCATGCCTCAACACTACACAGTCCAACGGTATACACTTAGAGCAAGAAATGTTGCTAATCCTGGATGCTAAGGTTTGTTGACATATTTTGTACACTGTAAAAAAATGTAAAATTTACAATAAAATATTGGCAGCTGTGGTTACCAGAAATGTCTGTGAGGAATCAGTGGAAACAACTGTACATTGTTGTTTGGATAAATGAATGAGAGCAAACTGGATGTTGATTGGTCAGTGCTTCCTGGAGTGGGCGGGGGTTCGTGGGAGAGGCGGAAAATACAGGATTATTCAAAAAGGCGTGAATGAAAGAAACAAAACCAGATCTTAACCTTTCTGAGGCCCTAAGCAAGATCCAGCACAGGGGCCCTACTATCAGCTGTGTTTGTCTGTCTTAGTCAGTGATAAACAAACTGAGATATCCATAGCTTAATAACCTTTGAACTAATTATTGATTATTTTTATTCAAACTGTCCTGGACCCTGCCCGGGTTTTATTTTGTGACATCATTGTAGACTTAAATTTATTTAAGCCAACTTTATTTAACCCACTGTTTTAAAGAACTAAAGCTTTTAGCAGATTAGGCCACTGTACAGATGCAGTGTAATAAATTTTACACATTTACTGTATTGTGATGCTATAGGCTTCAAATGAGCTATATCACTGTCTACTGTAGCCTATTTAAACATTGTGACCCCCTTTAGGGCCCTAACCCACTGTGCTAAACTAACTTACACTTTTTACACTATATACTTTTTTTGTGTATATTTATATACCCCCTTTCCCCATACCTTCCCCCACCCCCCGCATACATCTCCTAAAAAGTAAAGTGATAACAAACTAAAAAATAACATTGAAAATATAATAAAGTTAATAAATAAAATAAATATAAAGCAACAATTAAATAGGTAAAAAAAATAAATTAAAAAATACATAAAAAACAATAAAATAAATAAGTGCAATTTTTTTTTTTTTTCTCACCATGCCTCTCCTTTGTATTATAACATGGTAGAAAGCTCAAATAATCTGCATAATTGTAGTCCCTTTAAAAAATGGCAGTATATCACATTTGTAACAGTATTGTGATATATGGATATATATTGTATCATGATGCTTGTATCATACAAGATAAGACATAGCGTGTAGGCCTTTAACTGCAGACATATAGCTAACTGTATAGCCCTTTACATTTATGAATTCAATGCACAGACTACTCAGCTGTTAAATGAGTTTTTGCAGCCTTTTGCATCTTGTGACTCCATTCTCCTGAAAAGCTTTGACAAATCTCTTCATCTCTGTGTCTGTCGTCCCCGCTGACACTGGCAGCTGTCTGAATTACACAGGTAGCAGTGCAAGTAATGAACCAACTAATATCTCATCATATACAGCGGTGCAGAGTTAGCCTAAACAGCCTCACTGACCCACAACACGAAACCCCAAATGATCTCTCCATTCACTCACAAACGGAGGTGAGACTGCATTCAGTCGTGCTTTTGCATTTCTTAAAGCCAACAAATCTACTCTCCTGTCTCTTTTGTATACAGAGAAATGTATGTGTGGTGTATTTAAGTGCAAATTTTACAGCAGACCTCATGAATTTATCCGCAGCCATGTGTTGTGGATATAGACGGATGCTATTTCTTTGAAGAAAAACATGTTTGGATTTAATGACCAGCACTTTGAAGTTTCTTATGTATTATGTATTTGCAATAAAGAGTAGGTTTAGAAAATATAAAGAAATATTTAAGTGTTTATAAGAAATTTATATTATGCATTCATTATATTGTTTATATGTAAATAGAAATATTGAGACCACTACAAAAGCTCAATGGTATGCTACCCATTTGTGTGCCAGTCCCACATCCATTTTCCAGTGTTTTTGGACTAATTTACCACTGCAAAATGCTAATACATGATATCAACTTACATTTACAGCTTACCTTAAATTTAGACCATGTCATCCTGCAGTGGTCTTTGTCTTATTAAACATCACATAAATGCTTTGCTAATATGTGTTCACTTTTTACCTTGCGTCCCGTTTCTCTCTTTTTTTCTATTCTGTTTTTTAACTGGGTGTTGTATTATGGATGATAATATTTTTATTGAAAGAATTTGAAAGTATTTTTTTTCCCTCAATAAAGTCCTGACCTTGTTGACTCATGCTTCATCCACAGCAGTAAAAAACATCTGTTATTGTCAACAAATAAACCTTTAATAGCTAGAACCCAAAGTCTGACCAAATAAAGGCTTCCTGCAGGTTTTCTGGACTTTTCATTATTGTTTCATCTAAAATGTATTTACCACAATCCCACAAATACAAATAATGGTTTAGTTAATGTCTTTATAAATGGTTTTGAAAAATAGAAACAACTATGACAAAAGTAGAAAGAGTAATGTTTTTAATAAAAATGTCACAAAGTGCTCCTTTTTAGACCATTTAGAGGACATTTTCCACTTGTTTCCGCTTATACAAAACAGGCCATTATGAGGCATTATCATTATTTTTAAAAGCAAGATAATGGAAACAGGAAAAAAACTGAATGCATTTTACATCACTGCCATGTGTGAAGAAAGATGTAACATTCATTGTACCTTCACAAATAAGGCACAATACATGTACTTTGTGTTAAATGTGATGGCACAATTTTTCCTCTATTCATTCATTGTTCATCACAGTAGTTTTACCAGAACTGGCTTTTAGCATCACTGGCTCCAATTTAAGTTCATAATGTCCTTGTCCATTGGTCAACTATCATTACTGTGTATTCATCACAGCAAAGTAACAGAAACACAGATTTCTTCCAAAATGGGGTCATCAGGTTGCGGTTGTGGATAGTATATTAAAATCTTGGATACTTGCCATCTGATACCATAGTAGCCTGTGCTAAATCTCTTAAAGAGGAACAATGTAACTTTGCTTGTTTCTTTGCTGTTTTGGTCTCATTTTTCTTCTCAGCCCCCCCTACATTTGGGAGTAAAGCAGAATCATAAAAACTCACGAGCCTCTCCTTGTATCCATGCAAAGATTTTGTCTGCCTTTTTGCCGTTTTGCCATAACAAACAAGAAATAAAGCCATCGCTGCCTTCTTGCAATGGCTAAACAGGACGTGTTGCTTTCTCACGAGACACAAGACTTCAGGGACACCAGGTCAGTTCTCCCACTCTTCCAAGGCTGTTGTTTTGTCAAGATATGCCAGGGGGAGGTAAAGGAAGCTTCACATGGAGTTTTTTACTGTTTCATCATCATCATCATCATCATCATCATCATCATCATCATCAAACTTTACTCCAGACACATATATGGTCCTTAGCATAAAACAAGACAAGACAAACAGATAGAAAGACACAGTAAAACACTAACATACATTTATACAGTATATAGACTATGGTGCCAGTGATTCCACAGACTACAGAAGCTTTGTGTAGGGTTGGTCAGTGTGTAATTATGCTGCTTGCAGAGTCTGATAACCTGCACATCACAGCAGCACAGGTGGGCATGCCAGCATTTACAAACATGTGACTGGCACTGCTCCAGCGGGGGACCTTAAGCAGGATTTTCAGTCCATCATTGTATGCCACCTGAAATTTCTGCATACTGCTTTTTGTGTAGTGTCACCACAGTTGGGCAGTACACATAGGGGTACAAAGGGGTTTATTTAAGGTCAAAAAGTTGCAGTGTTCTCCTTTAACCTATTAAGCTCTGAGGCCTTTTTCCCAAAAATTCTATATCTACATTTATTAAGGTTTTACTTAGCATTTACTAGGTGTACATAGCTAACCTTGGTAGCAAATTAATTGGTGGGCTTTGGGGATTACTGTGGAAGAGAAATAATATTAATAAATTATATTGTTTGACCATAAATTGAGGTTGAAATGGATTATTCTAATTTCCGCCTGAAAAAAACAAACAAACACATATTTGCCTCCAAAAAAGCCTTTTTCCTTCCTGTAGTGAAGCAAATAACAACATAAATTGAAAATGTCACATATCTTGGTCTGCTGCAGCAAAGTTTGTGCCAAATAAACAAAGTAATGGAAAGATATACATGTTTTATTTTTAGAAAATCCAGGCGGAATCCAGCTGTTGAATAGGAATTGAAGTAGATAGTTTTGTTGCCACGAATTGTCCGAACACGAGGATGTCAAACATGTGTGTGTCAGCCGTTGTATCTCCCCGCTACGGTCTGAACAAGCGGACGCAAGGGGGCGCAGAGCCCCGTCGGGCTCTATTTGGGTTTAAGAGGTTAAGATGACTGTAGATTGTGCTGCATTCACATTCACAACAGACAAGACACAGTAATGAAAGACCTAGGATCAATAAATCTGTCCAAGAAAGTCACTATACTCTTACATTGTTTCATGGACTCTGATGTGTGTTTACTGTGGTGACTGTGGTACGTGATGTGGGTCTAGCAAAATTTTGACCATTGTCAGTATGGGTCATTGTATGATAATTCATGTAAACATCTTAGGTGATATTATTAAAGCTTCTTATAAACAGATGAGTGTGTAACTGCTACTGTAGTCTTTCTCAGAGGTCATTGAGATTTGGAAACAACCCAAGAGGACGGTAAACCAGGAGGAAGGGGCGTACCAGTTGCCTCACACTCACACACTTATCTAAAGTGACATGCAGTATTTTGTTTGTCAGACCCAAATAAGGCTTGTGTACCTTTTAAAAACCTATCTCTAGTCTCAGTATACTCCACCATGTGCTTCTGCAAAATGTGCATTTAAAAAAAAAAGATATACTGAACTTACTTTCATCTCCCTTGGTTATGTTTTTGTGTTTATAGAAGGCTGTCGGTGTCTTACCTGGATTAAAGCACAGTTGTAATTCAGTGCAGAGGTTATGCGTCCCCGTGGATCCAATCAAAGCGAAGCCGCGAAACAAGAGTTGCCTAAAGTGGTACGCTGTTTAGAGACAATATATTCAATCACGCCTCAATATTGTCCCTGTAAATGCCAGCCGAAAAGGTCAGGTTTAAGTTTGGGATTCAGTATAAAGTCTAATACAACTCTGGGGACAGTCGAGAGAGAAGCGATGCTGCTTTTAATGCAATTTCTGTATGGTGTAGTGTATGTGTAAATGGTTTTCTTACAGTGGCGAATAGTAAATGTTACAACTGGGCATTTGTTCATTATCTGATGCAAAGAACTGATATCAAGGTCTACAGATATATGTGCAACAATTAGGTACAGTTACAACCTAAAAAACATAAGGTAAATTCAACTAACTGCATTATTGCCTTCACTATAAAGTTTATTTTTGGTAACATTGGATTTTCGCTTGTTCGGCCCAAAAAGTAATTGATTATGTTGATCTGGAAAAGCATCTGGATCCAGAAATATTTTTAAGGATTCTGTATTATTCCAACATAGGGCCAAAGTACTAACTCCAGCCACAAGGGGTCAGTAAAAGAACAAATGATTACGTGTTGTGGATTCTTTATCATTATGATGTAGTAAAGGGTTTTGTGGCTCAATGGATGGAGCATTTACCCCTGAACTAGATGATGCCAGTCAAGTTCAAGTCCATGTCTTGGCATTATATCTTGACTAATTTGACAATGTTCATCTAAAAATCTACAATATTTACAACTCTAATCTCTTTGATGAATTTCCATTTTAGTGAATCAGCCTAGCAACCTTATTGTTCTACATTTACCACTGTTAAAGGTCCCCTGTTCTGCTAAATCCACTTTTTTGAGCTTTTAACCACACTGTTAAAAAAAGTTTTTAACAATATCACCTAATTTGATGTTAGTATGTCTAAAAACTTTCAATTTTAAGTCTTACTCTATCATTATTTTTTAACTCATCATACAGCCAACTAATAAAAACTAAATATACTAAATTTAACGAAATAATTTTTTTTTTTAACAATGGATAGTAAGTTGGCTGTAAGATGAGTTAAAAAATAATGATAGAGTAAGACTTAAAATTGAAAGTTTTTAGACATATTAACATCAAATTAGGTGAACAAAAAAATATTTGTTGTTAAAACTTTTTTAACAGTGTGGTTAAAAGCTCAAAAAAGTGGATTTAGCAGAACAGTGGTAAATATAGAACAATAAGGTCGCTAGGCTTAAACTTGAGATTTTGAGTTGGCCCCAAAACTCAAAAATTTTGATGGATTCTGTTGCCTTGAGTTTTTGAAGCATTTTTTTGTTACACTGCATGTTTTAATGTTTCCACCTCAAAAACATACCTTAAGTAGTATTTTGTTTCATTCACCCTTGCTATCCTGAGCCATCCCCTTGTCAAAAGCTGAAAAAGCTCAGTCTCATGGCTCTGCATAGACTCGTGAAACCAGGAAGTGCTCCTGCTCCATCCATCGTCAGTGGACTCATTCGGATAATGTCAGCGCCTAAAATTGCTGTGACTACAAAGCTGTTAGCTCATTTATAGTGTCATGTTGCTAATAACTGTGCTATATGGCGATTTTATGCTCTGTCTTTTGCCAGCAGGGGGCAACAGACACCTAATCCAAGCTTTAATCTAAGACATTTCCCATACCTATGCATACTTTAAGTTATCAAAGTGAAATATTAACACACACGTTTCTAAAATTATTTCAAAAAGCCTGACAATAAGCACAGAGCTAGGCTGCCTTCAGTGAACCTGCAGTGGAAAGAGGTTTTTGCCAAGGAGGTTATGTTTTTGCCTGTGTTGGTTTGTTTGTTCATTGTTTTTTCAGTCTGTTAGCAAGATAAGTCAGAGCTTTCTTAGATTGTTGATGAAATTTTCAGATAGGGTCAGCAGTGGGCCATGAAAGAAATTATTTTTTGTGTGGATCTGGATTTTGAATTTTGAAGGATGTCTGTAACATTGGCAGATAGGGAGATTTTTGATGTTTGATGGACTGAGCATCCATAATGGAAGTAGGAAACTCCCAGATCAAGTCCAGTTCCGGTCACTACACATTTATTACTAGGCCTTTGTGGAGGTCTGCGCTTTTGCAGTGCTTCTAGTTTAATCAGATTTTCTTTTTAGAGTAATGCTGAATACATTTATGTCCTTGAAGGTTCACCTCCGGTTTCTTATCTGGTAAACAGTCAAAGCCACAACACGCACAAACAAATCAAGCTGTGATTTTAGGCTTTGATACATTAACATAATGTAATAGCTTTTTTGGGAGATATGACAGGACTTGATACATGGGCTGCTAATTTATCTAAAAGAATATAACTTTTGGCTTTTGTTTATCTATCTTTTATTTTATGTTAAATGGCATAATGGTATTATTAAAATAGCAATCTGTGTGGACATATGGACATACGCATAATAATAAATAATGTGGGATGGTTTCGGGATAGAAGTATGACAAGGCTTTATAAATTTTTGCAGAAACTAATTTTTTTTTTTTTCATTTTTGCCTTTTTTGTGCCTAAATTATGTTTCATTGTCACACTCTTTGTACTTGAAATAAGTCACACTAACAGTGGACGCATTGTAAACATTTATTCTCATATGTACAGCAGTATGTGCGTCAAAAAGAGCACACTGAACAAAAGAAAAGTCAAGGCCTTGTGCAGCGTGAAGGGTGACATGTCTGCCTCATAATAAATAAACACAATATAATATCTCCATTGTCCCCTCTCTCGTTTAATACGGATGAAAAAGCAGATCACAGGGTCGAACTGAGAGACTCTTTCTTTGAGAAAATGCTGACACTCAACAATGAGACTATAGGATTATATTGTGCAAAGGGAGGGGAACTTCAGAGTGTGATTATTTCTTAATAATCCTGGCACTGTATTAGGTTTTAAAGTTGAGATTTTTTTGTCATAAAAAAGCCACACTTCAGCAGTTGCAGTGCTGTGATCATGTTTGGGCTGCAGCCTTACAAAACATTGTTATTGCAATAAAGTCCCACTTTCAAAACATAATAAGGAACACTGATATGAAGCTGGTTTTGTGTCTTCTTATCCAAAGCTTTTTTGATGATATTTATGTAATTGGATTTTGTTACATTTTAAGAACCGTTTTGTGCAACAGCACCCCCTGCAGTCACAGATAATATGTGTAACTTCTCTGTTTTATTCGCTGAACTCTTTCACAGACCTTTTCCACACTGTGTTTTTGTACAGCTGTTTCTTTTGGCTGCACAGTGGAAGAGTGGTCACCCATTCTGCCTTTTTGGTGGGGGGCAGTGGCTCAGTAGGTAGAACCCTTTGCTCACAGTGGGTAAACAGTGGGTTGGCGGTTTGAGCCCGGCTACCGGCATTGCAAACTGCCATTATGTCCTTGGGCAAGACACTTCATCCACCTTGAATGTATGAATGAGTGTGATTATGTGTTTGGTGGTGGTCAAAGACGTCATAGACGCAGAATGGCAGCCATGTCTCCATCAGTCTGCCCCAGGGCAGTAGTGGCTATAGAAGTTCACTATATTTCCAAAAGTATTCGCTCACCCACCAAAATAACTGAATTCAGATTATGATGTGGGGTTGTTTTTAGGAGCTGGACTTGTCCCCTTAGTTCCAGTGAAAGGAACTCTGACTGCTTCAGCACCAAGAGATTTTGGACAATTCCATGCTCCCAACTTTGTGGGAACAGTTTGGGGATGGCCACTTCCTGTTCCAACATGACTGCACCAGAGCACAAAGCACGGTCCATAAAGACATGGATGAGTGAGTTTTGGTGGATGAATTAGAGCGAAGACTACGAACCAGGCCTTCTGGGGTCTGACGTCCTCGTCCAAAGTTAGACACTGACGTTGGACGAAAACGTCAGACCAGATGTCTGATGTAGATCGATGCAAAGAGTGGGTCAACGTCATATTAAACCCTGTGGATTAAGAGTGGGATATCACTTTGGTTCATATGTGTGCAAAGGTAGGTGAGATAATACTTTTGGAAATGTAGTGTATCTTGCCACCACTGAGTGTGATGAGTAAAATGAATAATGCAATTGTTATTATTATGAATTGCCCATGAAAGGTTGTTTGTCAGTGTATGTCTCTAAAAGGATGAAATATAGCTATTGTGCTAATTCTGGCATATTTACATTGATGCTCACTGCTGATTTGTTGATGAAGGTGCACTGTCCTAATTCAAATAAAATTAAAATTAAATTAAACATGACCACTTCAACTAACTGGACATTTTCTAGGGTGCACTAAGCCCTAAAGCAGGGACTATAGGCTGTAGCCACTATCAGCCCTTGAATATGAATAATTTTATATGCACTCATTTTTTTGATAATTCATTTTTGGACACTGTATTATTCTCTTTAATAATAATACAAATATTATTTTGATCAGATTTCAATGTAAAAGTCTTGTCAAAATTCAAATGCAGTTACCCAAATTAGTGTCTAAAAACTCTGACACAAAAGCACCTTCATAGCTGGTCCTTTACACATTTATGAGTTACATAGTTGAGTAATAGTGCCCATCCACACTTGTGAACCCTCCAACACACAATACAAACAACACAGCCGATGTCTATGTACAGCAATAATTCTCTGTGTGTTCTTTTAGCAGCAGGTTTGAACTCAAAATCTCTAAAACACTATCAAAAGACAGTATTTTATTTTTTATTTTTTGCAGCGGACAGGAGACATACAATCACAGATGCTCATTTTAAATGCACAATCTCCTGTATGTTCATAAATAATGCAGATGTTACAGATGCTTGGAAAATGGGTCTCACTCAAATTGGTGAGCCAACAATGAAGTTGATGTGCCAAGGTTTCACTGGCAGACGTAAAATGGTGAACAACAGATTGGGTTATGAAGAAAATAGCATTTAGTAACACTTAAATGAAAATCTGAGTGTTTTGTATACAGTTGTTGAATCACTTTTTGTCTATACTTTCTTTACTGTTTGCTGCTAACAAACAAATATGGTATGTAGCACATGCCTTTGACTGGCTACAAGGACTGTTCATCTGTTGGCTATTGTAGTTTATTGTCTGAAAATAACTTGTACAACTGTAATCCTCCTCATGTTTATGAATGAATATCAGACTACACTGGTGCCATCATGAACCAGTGTCACTGACAAACCATCATCAATGAACGACCAGTGTAAGTAAAAACTTTGGTTTGATGAGTGGTCCTTTTGCTGGAAACCACAATGTCAGAGGCATTCAATATACCAAGATGGACTCTACTCCAGCGTGTGAGTTGAAAAACAACTTTAGATGTAAAGCTTCACAAATTGAACATAACATACAAAATCTTTACCACATTTAAAATTAGAGGAATGGAAAATTAACAAAAAGACAAACACGAGAGCCACAGAAAGTGGATTGGTAAAATCATGGTTTTAATTTAAAGTCATAGGCTCCAGGTGGGTTGTACTGATGCGGCGTCCACTGCACCAGCAGCTCACTGCAGTATCAGGACCACTCTCTACTGAGAGGGCACTGCTCTTATCCAGCTACAATTAGCCACTTTATTAATTCATCTGTTATCTCCCAGTGCCCCGTGGAGCTGCTCTGGCTCACCAGCCGTGACAGGAACCTGTTTGTTAGCAGCGTGTAAACCAATTAAGCTTCTCAGATGCCTAATAAAATTTATTAAGGGCTATAAAGCATGACTTAGATTGTTTGGGGTACAGTAGGAGACACACAAGTCGTCTGCCAATTCATTTAGGCAGTAGTGAGGAAAGTGACTTTTAACCTTTTAACAAACACAGTAAATATTTATACCATTCGATACAAATGAATTTTGCTCCATAAGTTTGTAAGAGGTGACACTCACCTGTTGAACAGCTGTCTATAAGTAACACAGTGGTGAGATGTACAATGCAACAGTTGTCATCAGTATGCTAAACATACTCCTTCTCTTAGGCAGTTTTAGGCCATTGTTCCTCTCTGAGGCAGCTCTGACAGCGACACAAAAGCAGAAGGCGATGTTCAAAGATCCACTCTTCCCATACATCCCATTCATGTCTGCAGACAGGATCCAGTCCATGTGGCGATGATTCAATTATACAGTGACAACACATCATGAAGAAGTCTGTGAGCTTATAGTCGCTGTATGTATGTAAATATCATTATATTTATTTTTACAAAGGGAACACAAGAAAGCCAGAAAACGTGGAGTATTGCCATCCACCGACTAGATTCCCTTTCTCCAGCTTCAGGTAGACTTTGTCCTCTTTCTCCAGGTACAGCAGGACTCCGTTGGTGGCCGCCTCACGAGTTACATCTTTGTCTCCAGCAAAGGCAGAGATGACTGGCTTCCCATTCAGCATCAAGTTCACCTGGACACAAAAGCAACAATTATTGGACTAACATAAACTAGCAATGACCTACGTTTTATGTATTCTGGAAGAAATAATAGGCATTACCTGTATGGTTTGGCTCTGGTACACTTTAATAACGTGAAAGTTAAAACTGTAGATTCCTTTTCTTGGGGACAAAAACACAGATTCGAATGTGAAGTAGTTTCCTATATTCACTAGAATCTATGAAAAGAGAAGAGAGAGAAAAGCCATTGTTATCTTCCAAAAGGTTTTCAATGGGGGTTTATTTATGTGAATAAAACATCCAACGGTTTGTTTGAGCCCGGAGGCTGTCCCTGTCCAGAGCAGACTGAAGGTGATACTCTTCTCATGGGGTCAAAACACTTAGCAAGCACTTGCAATTATAATATAGCGAAAAATGTCTGGTCAATGTTCAGTTCATGTTTTGCAGAGACTCAATTAAAAGCACAGAAAAGCGAAATTTCAGTGATTCATCTTGAGCTGTCTTCACCTGAACTGACATTACTATAGATAGCAAACCTCACTCGCCTTGTCTCACAGCATTTGAAGTTGCACCAGCGAGTGTCAGTAGAAGTAATCTTGATCCCACGTATCTCCAAGTGTATTCTGACACATTCAATTGCGTAAAACATATTTTTAAATTTAGGACACGCCATAGAAATGCCATTGCTTAAGGTCAGTAATGAACATACCTGGTCCACTCCAAAGCTGACATTACGGACACGCTCATAGCAACAGCAGCCTGCACTTGATCCACACCAATCAGATCAGCGGCAGTGCGTCATGACAGCAACACATTAGCGCCCTTATTATGTAATTCAAATCAGGAGGCCATGGGGTTCGTTAGACAAACACCTCGCAGTGTGGCGGAGCGCCCACCGCTGTTGTTTGGCCAGGTGTGCGCGACGACACAAGTGGCTAGAGGCAAACTTGTGCGCGAGGGGGTTCTGCAGGACGCACGCCCTCATACATGAATCACTCACTTTGAAATACCAACTTTCGAGATTGTGTGAGATTAATTTGCATGAGATTAACTTGGTGAATACTAAGATGATAAAATGTCAAAGGAGCCGTTTAAAAAAACAACTACACCGTAAGTTTTTTAAAGGACACATATGTCACAAGAAGTCAAAGAGACTAATGTTGAATAAAGTGTCCAAACCTGGTCGAAGTAGATAATCCTCGTCTTGTTGCTCATCTCCGAGGGCTCGTGGTTGTTGCTCCGGACTGCGGAGAACGCCACCTTGGAGTTGGCAGCGCGCACGGAGATGCCGAGAGGAGACGAGGACTTCCAGTCCATGGCCGGGTTCGAGTCGCACACCACGAGACATTTGCCCTCCAAAACAATGGGCTCCGTGTCGTTCTGAGCCCGCAGCAGCGCGCACATCGCCGCCAGGCTGAGCAGAAGTAAGAGGCACTTCTCCATGGCTCTGTCTGTGAACAAAGCGCGTCCTGGCTCCTGCACCAAACCAAGTTTCCCCAGTCCCTCCGCTGCTCTCGCGCGTCTCTCGCTCAGATTCTCTCACTGGATCCGGAGATGAGCATATCCAAGCAACACATCCAAGTCAAACCCAGCGATCACCGAATGTAGCCCGTGCCTCTCATTTTAATTGAGGGAAACCCTCCCGATTGGAAAAGATAAATGGTGTAACATTCAGAAAAAAACTGGGCAAATCGAGAGGAAGATGGCCCATGGTACTTTCCCCAGCTCCGTGCAACGCGTCCGGCTACAGCTGTTCCCCGCAGTGAAGTGCTGCGTCGTGCGCGCACAGCATCCACTTTACGCACGCTCATGTGGCATCACTTAATACTAACTGCCACTGTATAATTTGCCAGAATGCATTCCTGTCCAACCAGAAACATAAATAATTGTGTTTTAAAAGACATAATCGAAAAGTACAAACACAGAAATACTTTCCTTTGGAAATAAATAATTGGCAGCAACTTGGCTTTGTGCACACTGATGCAATTTGATGATTTCTAAATTTGTTTTAACAGCTAGAGAAAGAAAATATAAAAATAACCATGTATTAAATTGAATATTCTGAAGTTGCATTGTAATGAATAGACATAAAAATATAGATAATGTGAAATGTTTATTTTTATGTTTGTTAATGCCCTAAAATTAAGTTGCATTCACGTGGATTCAGCAGCACACTTTGATAAGTTCATTTTTCAATTTACTTGCTGGATTTGCCATCCAGAGCACACTGTGCACACTGCAGGTTAATCATCCTGTGGTGTTCCACAAATGTTTATATTGGGAACATTACTTTTTTATTTACATGTCACTAGATAAGCAGGACCTAAATGTTTCTTCCTGATGCGTCAAAGGCACCAACACCGGCTGTGTGCACACTAAAGCATTTGAATAACTTTTGCTTTTACACTACTATAATTATTAAACTTCTGAATATACTTCATAATGTTTTAGTTTAAATATTTGTGTGGTATATTGTATTGTGATGAGCAGGGACAAAATATAGGGACTGGGACTGAAAATTCTGATGTTGTAGTCTGTTGTTTTCATTCTACAATCGTGTTTAAATTGCATTTGGAGTTTATGGTAGAGGGCTTTAAACACAACTCTGCTGTCCTTGGTGTTCTGCAGAGTTCCCAAATTGGACCACTATATTTCATGTAATGGCTGTGACATTACATTTAAGTTCACCTAGAAAATAAATGTGTATTGTGTAACCTCACACCCTCTACACAACTGCAACTACAACTGCAACACCATCTGTACCATTTAAATTCTGAGGCTTCCTTAAATAAATGTCCTGTGTAAATATTGACCAGAGATTAGAGATGTACTCTTGTCACTTGTGTCCTTGTGTCTGTACACCTTCCCTACAAAAGCAGATCAATTCTAATGCCCTTTGTTTGACCTACACACACAGTCTTCACTTCATACCAATGCCGCATACTTTTTTGTACAATTTACATCCTTAATTTTAATCAATTAAAAATAAGCAAACATTTTCCATACATTCTTTCATTTATTTTAATAAATCGTGAACTACTAATGCAAAACTGTCCAAAACTATTTCAAAAAGCCTGAAAAAAGCATAGTATAGGACATTTAATCTACTTTTATAAGTACAAAGAGTAAATGCAACTCATTACTATCCACCTCTTCCTCTAAGCAAGGAGTTTTTTATAACCCTAAAATGCATGGGCTTTATGTGTCTATGAATATCCCAGCGCACTTTTATTTCCCTTGTGAACAAACGGTGTCTCGGCTGTGAAAAATAGTTTTGCATTAGAGTACCTTGGACACAGCCTTGGTGTCTTCAGTCAGGTCCTTGAGTGGGCTGCGCTGCTCCACAGAAAACACACGGCGCATTATCTGGAGCACCCATGTGTCGCAGTGTCAGACCCAGTTGAACTTCACTAATTCAGGTATTAAGAAAGCAGTCAGGGAGATTATTACTTCTTTTTTGTGAGTTTGTTGGTAAGGATCTGCTATAAACATACAAGATAAGTAAATGCAAATGAAACCAAAATGAGAGCGCTGCACTCTGGTGAGAGGTTCAGGAGATTGTTCATTCCTACCGCCATAAGACCAACAACTTATGTGCACTTTTTTTAACCATTTCTAATCTTTTAACTATTTATTGTAGTATATGTGTATTTTATGTATGCTTTTGTATGATTTTTACATTGTACTATCTATCTATCTGTCTGCTGCCCTTCACCTGTTTCTTTATGGCAGTAGTAATTATTGGAAATGCTTTCTTTTAGTCACATAATGTTTTTAAAGGATTGTAAAATGTGCAATGCTGTTCCAGAGGTGACCAAGTTTGGTTTAAAAAGCTAAATAAAAGCATAATATAGCCTCTTTAACCCTCAGGCCCTCCTATAAAAAAAATCACATTCATCCTCTTAAAGTCCTTTTAGGTCACTGGGTCACATTTAAAAATATAAAACAACTGTCTTCATCATACATAGCAAAAGTGAATTAATTTTCTTATTTTTTACCCTCTAAATGCCAGTTTGTTTTCATAATTCCACATATTTGTAAATAAAACATGGATTATTTACTATTTAAAGATACAAAGTGTTTTTTTGTTTGTGTAGCAATTACCAGTCCTGGTCTCTGATTAGACCTAACTCTGATTAGACCTAACACTGAAAAAGAAAGTGTTACAGAGGAATTACCATGATTTAACATTTCTGTATTGCAATGGCAGTAGAGTGAAAATAAGCGATGTTAATTTAAGTCAATGGGACCAAAAAGGGCTTTAAGAGGAAGAATGTGAGTTATTTTTTGTCTGGACAGTAGGAAATGTACTTTTTTCCAGTTGTGACACTGAAATTTTAAAATTAATTTATTAGTGAACATCATCAAATATCATCAAATATCATTATCCAAGCATAAGAAAGACCAAAATGAGAGCAAAAATACATTTGAAAACCCTGAATAGCTGCCAGGAGGCACGAGGGCATGTGTTCGGTGAATTGGTGAGGAGGGTAGGGTTGTATGAATGTGTCAGTGTGGCTGTGTTTGGTGGTGGTCAGAGGGGCTGTAGGCGCAGATTGGCAGACATGCTTTCGTCAGTCTGTCCCAGGGCAACTGTGGCTCCAGAAGTAGCTTACTACCACCGAGTGTGTCTGAGGAGTGAATGAATAATGCAATGTAAAGCGCTTTGGGTATCTGGAAAGGCGATATATAAATCCAAGGCAGTATTGTGTGTGTCTCTGTGTCAGCCCTGTGACGAACTGGCCACGGTCCTGCCCCGCCTAAGGCCCACTGTGATAGGCTTCAGTTCCCACGACCCCTAACGGAAACAAGTGGAAGATAAATGAAAGAATAAAAGATATAGGCCAAAGAGAGAACTACAATTTGTCAGTCTAAAGCTCCTTGTTTATTTTTCTCTGTAATGAAAGGTAATTGTTGACTTTGAAAATAGTGTTTAGCTCAAATGTGTTTTTTCTTTCTAAGCTCAAAATTCAATACATTACTTTTGTAACAAGGAGGTCTTTTTTTTTTTCATTGTCTTCTACCTGGAATTAGATTAAACTTTAAATAAATAAACTGAAATCAGTGTCTTTCTTCTAAACTCTACTCATACGTATAGGTCTGTATTGCAAAAATATAACCGTGTTGAACTCAAAAACCCATTTCCGTGCCAAGACCCTCTGCCTCAATATTACTGGTAACAATAACCACAGGCAATACTGCTTAAAATGACAATAAGGCGACTTGGCCGGGCTTATATTCTGCCAAGGCCCTACAGTCCTCTACAGCAATTCAACAAATCCCTCTATTTCACAATGTCAGAAATGTGAAGGTGGAAAAATCAGGACTGCTTTCATATAATGCATGCAGTGTTGGTCCAAACTGTTCCTAGTTTAATAAAAACCTGTGCACTGCAATTTCTAGAAACATATACCAACAACAACAAAATACAATGTCATACTTTCTATTTGTGAATGCATTTGCTCAAGTAAAGAAAAAAAGGGTTTACTGTATAAAACTAGCAACAGCTATTGTTTGCAAAATGTAATGTGTGATGTTTATGCATAATTATTTCACTCTGTCTCATCTTTACTCATGAAGGACTCATAAATGTTCCTTTTATAGCCAGAACCTGTTGTCTGTCAGCTAAATTAGTTGCATAATGTGTTTTATTTCTGCCACTTAATTTACCAGCCTTTTGTTGCCTGTGTCTCAGCTTTATTGTGTTGCTGCTGTCCTATTCAAAATGAGTAAGTGAACGGTTATGTGTTTGCTTGTGTTGTATTCTTCAGGAAAGTAGCCTGGCCAGTCCCTGCTACTATCTTTTCGAAAACAGGGAAGTCTGTATCCCCAGCCATAGAGAGCTGTTTCCAATCGGCTTGCTTGATACCGACCTATCACAGCCGTTTATCTGCTGCGTGTCTCACAAATGATCATTTTAAAGATCCTCCCCTATCAAAAATAATTGAGTGACTTTAATCAATTCTCTCACCTGATTAACGGTGATTAGTGTTTTCCTTTGTCACTTCTTGGTTCTGCTGAAGTCCATGTTGTTGTTCAGTTCTCTGTGGGATATTTTTTCTTAGTCTTGTTGCCAATTTCAACCATTTAGTAAAGTCTTTGTACAACTGCCTTTTGTTGATGTTTCAGTTCAGAAACAAGTACAGAGTTGCTCATAATATATTGTATTCTGATGTTTTAGGGCAAAACCGGCAACAACACTTCATAAGCGCCATGTTTGTAACTTCAGAGTTAGTGTGGCTGGCCAGGCTAACAGTAAAGATATGCTTCTTACAACAATAATATTAGGGCGGACTGATGGAAACGTGGCTGCCATTCTGCGCCAACGGCCTCTCCGACCATCACCAATCACACACTCATTCATAGGCAAGGTGTGTGAAGTGTCTTGCCCAAGGACATAATGACAGTAATGCCTGCAGCAGAGCTTGAACCACCAACGCCCCAATTGTAAGAGTCACTCACTCCAGCCAGAACAAATGATTTCTCTTTGGTGTGGACCTAGATCACATTTTCTTTGAATTCTTTGTGCGATGTAAAGCCTTTGTGGAGCATTTACCCCTAAACTAGAAGATCCTCAATTTGTGTCCAGGTCCAGTCTGTGTTCTTGGGAGATAGAGCCAAGTGGAGGTTTGCGTTTTCTAACTGCTTGGTTTGCAATTGGTCTGTCTTCTTAGCACCTAGTTTGACAAAAATGTAAAATGAGACAATGACACAGTGTAATTATGGGCTATATGTGTGTAGTCATTTTTGTGCAAGCCTAATTATCAGTCACTAATATCTTTTTTCAATTTAAAGTGACGTGAGAAATAATCCCAATGTGACAAATGGGAAATTAACCGTAAATGTATAAATCTCTCTACAGAATATGTTTGATAAATTAGTGTTGCATTTGCATGTCTGCCGCTAATGAATCACAAGTTCCTGTAGATTTAATTAAAATAGCTTGACAAGAAAACTGCAACTTTTGGCTTCTCTACGAGGGGCCTGCTCATTATACCACCGCGGTTCACCACTACAGGTCTCTGCTGTCGTCTGATTAAAATGTCAGACGCACAAAGGCTGTGTAATGCATAAATCAGTTAAAGATGTATCTGTGGATGTTCTGAATACCTTTAGAAAACTTCTGTGTTGTCACTGGCACAGGCTGCAGATGTGCGCCGTGCTTCACTGAAGGCCTTGGAGCTCCAGGTGAAAATGGCCCTGGCCAAAGCGCAGCTTTATCTTGATTTTCTAGTGTTGTCCATTTTGTTGTTGCCAGTAAACAGCTGTGGGGATCCGCAGCGCACCTGCATCTTCCAAAACATTAAGCCCAAAATTATTCATCTTCAGGCTTAATTTTGTACTTAGTTAATGGATGTGCTCTGGGTGGAAATGACACAACAAAGTGGCAAAATACATTTTGGTAAATATATTTTGAGAAATCTTACCTTTTTTTTTTTTTTGACATTTTGACAAAATCAAGCGCAAAATTATTCAACCTTTTTCTCAATAGTCAGTAAAAAAGCCTGTTTTTTGGAGCACTCTCTTTTGCATAGATCTCCAGGTCCTTGATGATGACTTCCCTGCTGTTTCTCTGGCCATCAGTTCTCTCTACACCCAACACTGGATGATTCAGGTCTGGACTCTGGTCTTGGCCTCTATAACGTGTTGGTCCTGTTCTAATATTTCTTTACCACTTTGGCTGTGTGTTTTGGGTTGTTATGCAGGTTGTTATGCAGGGAATGAAAAGAACTGGGCCCAACTGTAATAGTATTAAATACTTGCCTGGAAAATCCAGACTGATATGTCTCTGTTATTCTACAGAGAAATATCAGTCTGGTCACCACGCCGTCCACAGTGGTTTCCTCAAATCCAAACGGTACCGTGCATTTTGATTGGTTTATTTAAGTCACGTGTTCTTCGCGAGCACCGTCACTCGTACACGTCTCCTCAACAACAATCAAGATGGCGCACCGAGGAGCTGAGAGTTTGTTTCATTCAGCGGTATGGTACGGTAATGTTGAAATAACTCCCTCGTTCCTCCCTCGTGGCTTCACTACTCCGTTTGTTTACTTTCTCACTTTCTTGTCGCTTTGTTAACATCACGTCCGCCATTTTCTGATTGGCTAACTCCGGTGTCCGTTTACTCGGGTTTGCTCTGCCCTAGAAATCGAATTGATCCTTTAGGCGACCAGACTCATCTGCTGGTACAGCAAATTAAATACTACTTGTCCAGCACAACTAGTATGTCACAATCATTTTTATTTACAAAATCAGAGAATTCAGCAATTCGTTTAAAATTACAGAGCTGTACAATGGTAAAACAACTGAGTTGATTGTTCAAAGGCAGGATTCATTCATGATTGGCTGGATCA
Organism: Bostrychus sinensis; assembly: GCA_020698575.1. Classification (NCBI taxonomy): domain Eukaryota; kingdom Metazoa; phylum Chordata; class Actinopteri; order Gobiiformes; family Eleotridae; genus Bostrychus; species Bostrychus sinensis. The sequence goes on from CM036250.1 coordinate 12,232,643, forward strand.
AAAAATATATTCATTTTGGCCAAGGAGCAAACGTAAATGTTGCAGTACGAATTAAATTTCAGATACTGTACACATGGTAGTTCACTCCATTAGACAAAGTCATCTTATTAAGTAACGTGTGTGGTCTTTGATACAGACTCTGAGTGACAAAAAGGTGGTCTGTGGTCTGCCCTGGTTCTGTCACCTCTTATCCAGCACAACATAAGAATTCAGTGACTTGCAGCCATTAGCTTATGTAGTGCTAATTACTTTGGTAAACAGCTAAATATCAAGCCATTCATTAATGCTCTCTACACACGGGTTGCCATTTTCTTGTTTATGCACCATTTTCATTCTTTATGGGTAAAGCTACCTAATCCAGTGAGAATGTTGTGCTGTCTCCCTAACTTGTGGCGCCACACCTCAGGTCGTTTACAAACACTAAAAGCTCTGTCTTTTGGGGACAGTATCTGTATCCAGCATTATTAAAATGTAGCATTGCGGTGCGCCTCATACAGTTTCAGCGTGTGCCCTCTTGAAGTCGTGGACAAACTGGCAGATCACACCAAAAAGCTCCTGAGAGTCCTGGTCCGCTGCTTCTCCAAATTTAACCTTGACAAAAGACAGAAAAACACACACACAATGAGCTGCTTGCAAATGAAGAAAAACTTTACTCTGACACTAAGGACACATTTTGAGACCTTTCGAGGCCATAAAATCTATTTTTCAATTAACAAGAAAATGAGGTTTTATTAGTGACCTGCCGTCAGGTCGTTCACTGTGTCTTTAACAGTGAGATAATTAAGTCATATACTGTCTCAGCATGAAATCCATTTGTAGAGAGCACTTATAGATTGAGCTGAATTAATGTGCCAACTTAGAATAGTCTATGTAATTGTCAATTCAAACTTCATCACAAAGGGTCACTTTGGTCAAGTGAATTAATTGCTGAAGAACATGCTAAAGAGTGTTCAGACTTAGCTTTGAAGTCATATTAGTTACATTTTTTATTTTATATTAATATATATTTTTATATACACCTGCCATATTCACCTTTGAGTAGAAATCATCAAAATAGAAATAATCTGCACACTTTTATAAGTACACAAGTTTATGATTGATTATTATGTTTGAACTGGCATATTATGTGTTGTTGTAACATACAAGTGTCAGACGTCTTCAGCAGTGGATCTAGTGTTTCGTAGCTAAACAGTTATTGTGGCTGCCACAGATGCTAACCACTTGGCTGTGTTGGTTGATGCGGCAGATTGAGCAAGGCTTGTTATATTATAGATTGGTTATATTAATGATGTTAACCAGCAGTTTTGTAGTAACAGTAGAAGTATGTTAATGTCTGACTGGACAGTTTGATTTTCATATTGCTTGGTAACTTGCAGTTGTATTTTTTATTTTACAATAATTTATATATTATGCATTCACGTAGCACTTGTAATACATAACTGTAAAACTTATAAGCTTCAATTAATGAAATCTATTCTCTATGAAAGATGCCATAACAAATGACAGTAGTTTGTGAAAATTTGGCTTTCTTACTTTGAAAGAAAGTAGCAATAAAGCTTTTCGTGGTTGTGTTATTTGATGAAATTACTATTTCCTGCTAAAACATTTGGATGCATCTTTATTGCACTCTTCCCTGCTGTGCTGAGTATGGGCTGCATAAGCTAAGAAAAATATAAAACAAAAGCTCACTTCCAACACACTTTAGGACAAAATAATAGGGGAGCCTGTTATATAAATGGATGAGGACACAGAGTGTCTTTCCCTCTCATTAATGTGTGAGCGGCTGAAGGATAATGAGATTGACTGCTGTTTGGTCTGAAGGTTGGATCCATTTGTTGCATGAGTATCGTAGCGTAGCCGAGGAGACTAAGCCGCAACAAACCGAGTCCAGATTATTTAAGTCGAATTTACGCTGACAGAAGATACGTGTATAATTGGTGTGGAGGTCTCAGAGACGCCACTAATGACTCTGTGGAAAAGTACTTTCAGACCACTATCATTCACCGTTTGTGCAAAAGAAATCAATCCCAGGCTGAACGTTAATGCAAAAAAGCAGTCCTGCACAGAGGAGGAATAAGTACTACGACTTTGGACTCAAGAGTTTTGTACAGTTACTTCAAAATAATATTACTCAAGTAGAAGTAAAAGTACTTAACATACGTGCTACTTGAGTAAAGGTAAAATGTACTAAGTGTAAAGTGTACTAACTGCTACTACCATTAAGTGTACTACTTCTTGCACCACTACTACTGCTACTATTCCTTCAATAGCATCTAAAAATACTGCTACTTTTTGTCTGATTACTACTACAACTGCTACTATTATTACTACTACTAGTGCTACTACAACTCTTGTGCCACTTCTAATACTCCTACTGCTTCAGTTCAGTTTATTTGTCATTGGCAGTGTAAAAAACATTGAAAAACAGTTGCAAGGAGCTTAAAGTACACTGTCAACATTTAAACAGTTTTACAAAATGTACTCAGAAGTACATTCCTTGAGTAAAAGTATCTAGTTACTGTCTACCACTGACTATAACTATTACAGAGGTAAAAAATATTGAGTTACTTTCCACCTCTGGTCCTGAGCCCTGAAAGCAGATTTTTCTTAACATGCAGCAGTAGCAGTACTTACAGTAGTAGTAGTAATTAAGGTATATTAAAAGTTTTAGCTGCAGCTGCTGATGTAGGACTGATTTAGTGACGCCTAACCTTCCTGAATCTGTTAATAACGATGAATGTCATGAACCAAATAAAGTTGTGAAGCTTGTAATGCTGTCAAGGCTTATACAGATGTAAAATGGCATTAGCATAAATCAGACCGACTGTGTTACAGAAGTTATAGAATACACAGAATGGCTCTTTTATTTAGCCGTTTGAGCATTTTCACTCCAGGACTGAGAGCTGTAAAAAGTCCCCTCCAATTCTCCTAAAATGTTAAATGAGCCTCTTTCATGTTTTATGAATTTGCATGTTGGCTTTTCAAGGGCGTCATTACAAATTCTCATCTCCTTCAACGAGATGTGACTAAAACACAGCTTTGGAAGAAGTACTCGGAGTGTATTATAAAGTAAAAGTACTTTTACTTACAAATAATATTACACTAGTAAAAGTTAAGAAAACAACATAATTATTACTTGAGTGAAAGTACATAAGTATTACAGTATTATTTTGAATGTAATTTTTTTATAATTAATCTGCTATAAATCTACTACCACTACTACTACTAACACCGACCCTGTTATTCTCAATACTACTACTACTACTACCATTACCACAACTACTACCACTGCTACTAATACTACTAACACTACTTTAACTGCTACTACCATTACCACCACTACTAGGGCTTCCCATAAAGCTACTACTACTGCTGCAACTACTACTACCACCACAACTACAACTGCTAGTAACACCACTACTACTACTACTGCTACTACTACTACCTCTACTGCTACTGCTATTACTACTACTGCTTCCCTTACAGCTACCACTGCAACTAATACTACTACCTCTACTGCTACTACCGCTACTACTACTCCCTCCCCCACAACTACAGCTGCTACTAATACTAATGCAACTACTACTACTATCACTGCTACTAATACTACTAACACTACTACAACTGCTACTACTATTACCACTACTACTACGACTTCCTCTACAACTACAGCTGCTACTAATACTACTGCAACTACTACTGCCACAACTACTACAACAACAACTACTACTGCCACCACTACTATAACTGCTGCTAACACTACTAATACCACTACTACTACCTGTACTGCTACTACCACTACTACCACTGCTACTTCCACTACTACTACTGCCTTCCCCACAACTACCACAGGCACAAATACTACTACAACAACCACTGGAATCATATACTACACTATAGTTGTGAGTCAAACATGCTTCCACTTTGCCACTGAGGTTAAGAAATACTTTTACTGTTTTTAAAAAAGTACATGACTATGGTATTTTTTACTTCAGCATTTCTTCAAGTAAAAGTATGTTTTCAGAGAGTCTTTACTTTTCATCTCCTTCATCATCTCCCTTTTCCCCAAATGCAACCACTGGTTTTCGTCAAAGTGGCTGTGACTTTGGTGTTTTTGAGTTTCTCCGCTTGGTACTCGAGATAAGATGCACAATGTAATTATGAAAAGAGGACAGGGACTCAGATGTGACCTGCGGAGGTAGTTTAGGGTGAACAGTCTGACCTCGTAAGAACGCAGCAATTCAAATTTCATCTTCAGATCTCGTGTCCGGCCACCTGATGCAAAACCAGCGTCACACACAAAAAACATCTGTCGTGCATTTTGTTGACGTATGGCATGAGGTAGAACTTAGGTTTAACACAGTTGGATGATGAATTTGCATTGTACCAGGACCTGAAGCTACACAACAGTTAAAGGTCAATTGGTTCTGCTTTAAAGGCCACATCTGCTGCAATAATTTCAATAAAACCTAGAGGGAATACATTATGCATTACAGTAACCATTACATTGCCACTTGAATCACTGTGACCTGCAGCACAATAATGGGTGCTTTGACAAAAAAAAGTTGTTTGTGAGGAGATCTTTGCCTCTGAGAATACTAGTGGCTGCTTAGTAAATTGCAGCCACTTTTTTGTTTCTATAATGTGTTGCATTAATCCTCTGCTGGTAACCATCTATTATGAAACACATTTATCCAATCAGAAGAATAATTGTTTAGATTAGTAACAGCAATAGTAACACCTAAAACATGTCTACGATATATAACTGATTTATGAGTTTGGGAACTCATAAATCAAAATTTCAGCTGCTGCACATGGTAAGCATTTTTGGAAATATCAAAGGTCCTATGTTATACTTTTTTCAGGCTCTTTGAAATCTTTCTGGACACCTTTGCATTAGTATTTTATGCTTTATAACTTAAAATAATGTAGTATATGTATGAAAAACATCTTATTTCGGTGAGCTGTTACTTTCAGTTTGCCGAAAATGTTTGGATTAGGTGTCTGTTGCCCCCTGCTGGCAACTGTGGGGAATGGACAGAGCATAAAATGGCTAATTAACAAATAGATATTAATTAACAGCTAAATAAATGAGCTGACTGCTTGGTTGTAATGGCAGCTGACGTGCTGAAATGTGTCCAGTGTCCAGTGACAGTGTTTGAGCTTTAGAAACGTGCAGGAGCACTTCCTGGTTTCTACGTAGAGCGGTGAGGCTGAGTGTTTTCAGTTGAGACGGCCTCAGCATACATGATTACTCAAACAAGCATAAATGAAAGTTGAATGAAAGTACTAAAATACTACTCCAGGTTTGTTTGTAACATGGTTAAAAGCTCAAAAAAGTTGATTTAGTTTACCATAATAGGAGACCTTAAAGTAATAACATTTTAAAAAGCCAAATACAAAACACCTAGACTTGGATCAATCAAATTTAAATAAAGTGCTTTTTGTTAAATATCACATAATGCATATATAGTGTTACTCAAAAAAATATTCCGATGACTCATTCATTTTCTACATATATTTTATGTTGTAGTGCATGAGAGGGGCCTGGAGCCTATCCCAGCTCCTTAGGGTATGAAATAATATAATATAAAGAAAATATAACATGCTGAGAAGAACAACTATAGGTACTTCCCTCTCTTGTCTCCTTTTGCTTAGTTGTGAGTGATGGTTCAAGAATCAAGCCTTTAAAACCATTTCATTCAGAGTATTAAGCCTAATGTAAAATCTTTTATTTCTCCAGCGTTCGAACACAGCAGGAAAGAAGTGCTGCCTCTCTCTGATGATGGATCGTCCTCAGAAATATGAGATATGTGAGAAAAAGCTACTACTGTGATATTGATTGTTTTGCTGGGCGCTGTGTAAAGGAGAAGCAGCGGCTGTTAAAATGTCACAAGTAAGCCTGAGCTCCATAAAGCTAATGTAAGCAGGTTAGTGAGCAAAGGAGTGGCTTTCGTCTATCGATGGAGGTGTGATAAAAGAATACGGCGGCACTGGAGGAGGCTCTAAATCTAATCACGTGTGAGGCAGAGCGTGGTACACTCACACTCACACACACACTCAAACAAAATCGTTCATATCATTTGATCATCAGGACTCCAGTGGACATCAAAGCGCGCTACAGCTAATAAATCATTGAGTGTAATATGAATGCATCGCGCCACGTTACCAATCTACTTCAAATGAGATGTCAACTTAAGGAAAACAGATTATTCCAGACATCCTCGATAAGCAGCAGAACTTTGTTGTGAGTGTCCTTGTGCCCCAATCTTTAAAGACTCTGTCATGAAGCCAACAGGGGAGCTATCATCTTAGCCTTTTGCAGATCACTACCGGTCTTGTCAAAAAGTTTAAAGCCCACTACCACTTCCTCTCCTTTTCTTATATATTTGTGTCAGATTTACCCTTTGCGCTTTTCTTTTTCTGTCTCAGTTTTTCTTTTTTTCTGCTGTTTTGTGATGGAGAAACTGGTATCTTTCCAGTTGGGCTTGCCACCGCCATTACTCCATACTCAAGTATTTATCAATGAATAATACTCATATACACTACAGTAAATGCATCTTATCACATTAATGAATAAAAAGGAATGGATCATTGCAGCTGTTTGCCTCAAAGGGAGGATTATACAATGCCTGGCCAAAAAAAAAAAAAAAGTTATAGTTTATAGTTTGTTGGACCACCTTTAGCTTTGATTACAGTACATATTCGCTGTGGCATTGTTTCATTAAGCTTCTGCAATGTCACAACATTTATTTCCATCCAGCGTTGCATTAATCTTTTGCCAAGATCTGGTATTGATGATGGGAGAGTCGAGCCACTGTGCAAAGCCTTCTCCAGCACATCCCAAAGATTCTCAGTAGGGTTAAGGTCTGGACTCTGTGGTGGACAGTCCATGTGTGAAAATGATGTCTCATGTTCCCTGAACCACTCTTTCACAATTTTAGCTCGATGAATCCCGGCATTGACATCTTGGAATAAGCCCGTGCCATCAGGGAAGAAAAAATCCGTTGGAGTCCTTTAGTATATTCAGTGAGTCAGCTGACCTTTACAAACCTAGACCTGACCAACTGCAGCAACCCCAGACCCCACAGTATTTGCTAAGTTAAATCCAGGTGGTGACTTTTTTTTTTTTTGGCCAGGCAGTGTATTTTCATTTATGCAAAGCTACACGCTAAGGTAAGCTTGCAGCACACTAGTGTCACAGTTGTAGGAAATACAATGAATAGTATTTAGAACAAATGTCCTGTAGATTTTAATGTCAATCAATTTATAATAAATTGTGAATGGCGCACATGGCCAGTCAGAGTGCTCTTTTGATGCCGACGTCTGACGCCAAGTCAACATGTTCATGTTCAGTTCTGAGCCTATGATTGGTCAAAAAATTCGATCCCTGCTGTAATTTCCTTCAGTCAAAAATGCTTTATAATAAAGCCCAGATGAGGTCTCAGAGTCTCATCTCTTCCGAGAGCACTTCCATTATGCTGCTATTGACTGAATAATTAGTTTGGGAAAAAATCAGGGGTGCATCATTAAGGGTCAAGATGAACTTGTCTCTTTAGCGCCCGCCCAGAGCAGACAGAATCAATTACACACTAAAATTTCTGAAAAAGGAATGTGGCACATTTTTCAAAGAGTGATGCTGTGTACTGTGAATCCAATGCATCATGCGAGTCTTCAAGGACGCAGACTAAAAAAAAGAGTAACCTTGGGGGACTTTTTTCCTTTGTTTAAAATATATGTACTGTAGGTTTGGGGAGATAAGATGACAAATAATTGAAGTGGGCCATAGAGAGAACACAGAGCAGTGAACCATCCATCTCCAGAGCTGTATGATAGAGATACTGAAATAATAAGTCAGAGATTACCAGTATGACAGAGTAGAGTTTCTTCATCTCCTCACACGTCTTGGTCACAGCAGAGAGGTCCAACTTATATTTCTCAATGAGCGTCTGGGGTTTAGAGAAAAAAAAACATTAGTGGTCAACTCACTGTCATCTGATCTTATGCTGCATTCAAGGCAGATACTAAACTCAGAAGCCCCATATTAAAAAAAGGATCATCTGTTCACAAGATCAGCTCGGAAAACAAACATGGAAGCCCAAATTACAACAAATAAATATGTATTTCTATGTTGTTTTTCTAGGAAACATATGAATATGTTATTACAACTGCTGGCTGTGGAACAAAAAAGGTTATATAGAAAGCAAATATTGTCCTACTGTCACAAAGTAGGAATCATTTGGGCTGCAACCTTTCAAAAATAAAGTATCTAGTGACATATTTGATGTTATTATTTTGGTCAATAAATTTGATCATGCTCAATTAATTAGCCTGGTCAGCCATTTACTTTTAAAGCAATCTTGGCACTTGGCAACCATGGGATGGCCATGTGATCAGCTATTGACAAGGACAAATGTTTCTGACTATGGTGACAACACACAAAAAAAACATACTGTAGCCTACAGTACATTACAGTACATTTTGTAACCAAATATATGGTATAATATCAAGTATGGATGCTGCTAAACCTAGGGTCATAATTTCACTGTCTTTGAAACAGTGGTTAACAGACATGCAAGTAAAACAAGACTATTTTACCTTTAAGTTTTTCATGAAGTTTGGGTAACTGTCTCCCACGTTCCTCTTTTTGGATGCTTTTCGGTACTGGATGACTTTCTGCAGTTCATTCTTTAGGACTGAAGCAACAACATTTGGTTATCATCATTCTTATTCACCATTACCAAATAGCTGCGCTGAATAATAGTCTCCTGTGCTAAACTAACAAATGCTCTTTTTGTGCAGTGTATTTTGTCTCCATCCAGACAAAACCAGTTTCCTCAGTTCTATGTTACACTGTAGATGTTCTACCACAAAAACACAAAATTGTTAAAACAAGGTTTCTACATGTATCGGTCATTTTTTAACATTTAACATTTTTTTATTCCACAAACATAACTACATTCACACAACATGTGAGTGAAAGTATGTATGAACTAATTGTGTTTAAACCAATTTTTATCATTGAAAAAAGTCTTCAAAAATACTTTTAATGCCTGTTGGAATCAAATATAATGCTTTTTAATGACATTTGAGACATTATTGTGTGCTGCAGGACCCCTGTAAAACCCATAACACTGTCTATGTAATACTGTCTATCAAACTTAGTAACAGATTGTTTTGTGCAGTGTTTCCCAACTTGTAGGTTGGGACTTAAAAGTGGGTCACAGGGAGTTTAATTATAGTTTGAATATTGAGCTTTTTTTAAACACATAAACCAAGTGAAAAATAACTTTAAAAAGTGGATCACAATAAAGGTATCAGCAAAAAAACACACAATCAGACCAGCTGAGAAGCTGATTTAGTGCAATGACAGCATCCCTTTGTCTTTTAGAAGGAACAAAACTGATTACTATTCTTTGGGCCATGTATCGAGACAAAGTGCTTTCACAATAGTACACTACTTTTGCACTGCTGGTACTTTCTATAAAAACTTGCATTGGCACAAAAAGCTGTGTCAGTATTACAGCGGCCTCAGTGTATTTGGCCATAGTAAAATGTGATCTACTCACCGTCTATTTCTGCGGTCAGACCTTTGATGGAGGCTAGCAAAATAAAAAAAAACAACACAAATTTGTGATACTGGGCCAAACTGAGAGGTTCCACAGATATTTTCCTAGCCTTGATCAAATCTTGATTAGCTTATACCTCCAGGGACAGTTTCAAATTCTGCCAGCTCTTCTGTAAAAGTGACCAGAGTGGGCTCGTGCAACATGATCTGCTCCACAAGGGCGTGCAGCAAGGTGAACTTTCTGTCTTTACCTCGGAGCTGGGCAATCTGTGGACGAGAGGGAAGAGAGTGAACTGTGCTGTACAAGGACATGTCACATTAAGCAGAAAAGACATAAAGTGCATGTATACTATCTATCAGTAAATCCTGCGAAATGCATCTGCACAGAGGGAAATGTTGTGGATTGGATTCTGTTTACATTATTAATGAATAAGAAGCTCTTTATATATAAGAAGGACATTTCCCAGCAGCAGTCATTTCAGTAACAAACTATTGTAACTATACTGTTACGCAACCATTCAAAAACCTTCTCACAGCAAAGATAACAAACCTGAACTAAAATTTACAGGACATGACACTGAAATTTACCTTGGACTTCTAGCTCTGATTTTCTGATTTCGCCATTGTAATGAATCTTCCACTTAGGAGATAAATGCTCTATCCAATGAGACATAAAACCTTGAGAGCTCACAATGGCAAAGAATCCAGAATTTAGTTCCAGATCTGGGCCCATTACTGACCTTTTACTGAAAATGTTATTAAAGTTCAAGTTATCTTCATGAATTACAAACCAACCAAGGCAAGGAAAAAACACCACCTCCTGGTATACTCACTTTTCTCTACTTAGCTTTCTCTTTTCTGCATTGTTCTGTTATGTAAGCAGACATACCCAGCGCTGGGATAGCCATTTCCCAGTAGGATTTTCTGTTGCTATTGATTCAATGTTGACAGGACCAACGTCCCCTTCTCTGTATGCAAGCATGTGGTAAGCCAAAGCTATTCTTCATGATAAAAACTAGATGAAGTCTTAAGGTTTAGTTTTTCTGAATTAATTTCATTATTATTTTATCATTACATTATGCTATTGGATGATTGGTTTAAAAATGCAAACTGTCTCTGTATGTAGAGTTGTGTCACATTTCCAATAGTAGTAAAAGGGGCACTCTTATACCATAAAATACACTAATAGTGCTCTCTGGGACATTATCATAGATTTTATTCACCAATTTGAGCTCCTGTCTGGCTATTAAACACACTGAACATAGCTAAGTATTAACAATAAAAGATTGGAGAGGACTTTTCTCTCAAAGTGTCCACCTTTAATTTGGTGCGGGCGTGTCTCAAGCAGAAAGTGTTTACTCGTTTCAATTACATCTCCAAACACCTCTGAGGAAGAACAAAGGCTCAGCTTCATTAAAAAACGAACAGAGGACCTCTCACTTCTCAGCCAAAAGTACGGCCTGCTGAAGCTTCCCCGCAGAGACCCGCAACATTCAAGTGTGTTTGCAATGTGAATGCAAAAACAGCTTTAGAGAACCAGTTTCAAACAAATGACGTACACAACAACTAAGTTTTCCATACACACTCAGTGGCCACAATATTACACACACCTGTTGTAATGCTTCTAAATGCATCTAACAAACAAGTCACAATGCAGACACTCAATGCATTCATATTTAAAACAAACCTGAAAACATCAAAATGGTATGGGTGTTGCTGCCAAAATTTACACGTTTGCAAAGAATGTTTCAAAAGAGAGAAAACAGTGAGTGCCAACCCTGAGGGCGAAAAATACCACGTTCAAGATGATACAGAGGCAACAGTAACTCAAATAATCACTCATCAAACCTTTCTGGTCACGTTCTTCTCTGACCTCTGGCATCAATAAAAGGTTTTATGGTATGACCTTCAGCAGGTCTGTCTTGCTGCTGTGTTGTTTGTTGGTTAGATATTTGCATTAAGAAGCATTGTATGTATCGATGTGGCTGGTGAGTGTATATGTAACTAAACAACAAGGGATTTGGTAAGGAATGGTGAAAATGGTTAAAGACAACCCACAGATCACCTACAACATCATCCTGCTGCAGATGCATGGTGTTTCTGTACACGAGTCAAAAATTCAAAGCACTTTGCACAAAGAACAGCTGTATGCAAAAAGTTTTGTGTTGCAAGTAATCCATTTTGAGAAGTTACATGCATTCAAATCAGCAAACTTATAAGGGTGCCCAAACTTTTTCACAGACATTTTTTCATATTTCATTTCATTTCATTTCATGCACCTAAATACTGCTACCCTAAAAATTGCTGTTCGGAAAACACACTAGAACTCAGATGTCACTGAGTGATCTTTTTTCGTAAAGACAAGGCAACCTCAGAGGGCTGCCCTAACTTTTACATATAACTATATATGTTTTTCTCTGATCACCTCTGAGATTAAAATACATGCACAAAATCCAACTGGCCAAAGGGGCTAGTCAGACTAAATGTGCTTCTAGCCAAAAAGGAAATCTACAAGCATTTGAAAGGTTGACTAGTGTTAATGTAAAGCCCTGCTAACAAACCAACGAACATCCACCTTCCTTGGCGGAGGTAACAAACCCTGGTCACAATTACTCGAGCCACTGCAGGTGGTGAAAACTTTCCCCCCATCGCACAACCCTCAAAGTGACCCAAGTGAACCCGAACAGCTGCACTCCAGTGGAAAAACATCCAGATACACAGAAACCCTGCGGTGTATATCAATGAGTAGTCTTATTAGCCTTGTGTTGGTGCTCAATCAAAGGTCATGAGGCAGTGGAGCAGACATACTTTAGTTAAGGTGGAGAGCCGGAATCCCTTGGCCTTTTCCTTTCCGGCGTTCTCGTTGAGGTAATTGCCGATGGCGAGGAGGTACTCCAGCACGGAAACAAATGACCTGGAGTTGTACAGCTTCTGGCACATAGTGATCTTCTGGTTAATCAGCTGCAAGACAAACACACGAGAGCGAGCCAAAGTCATTTATTCTGTAATGTATTTGCATTTATTGTGTGGAATTCAGGTAGAAAAAAAGGCTGGTTTTGAGTGGTTACAGAAAAGAAAACCCAGGCTTTGATATCTATCTTACATTATGAGAACTGCCCAGCACCTCATTTGACCTCAGAAAATTAATCTTAATCAGGGCCGTGTTGTTCGTCAGAGTCGTGTTTGGTATGCATTTGTGTCAAGTGCAAATATCCCTGCAGATATTGGCCAGATTCCTCTGTTTAACGAGAACTGAATGAATTTGAATTAAAAAACAAAAACATGGAGATGGGTTTTAGTTTAGTAATGATATGAGAGACTGTAGTCCTTGACAATGAGCTTTTCCAAATAAAATTAATGCCAGCCAGCCACAATACCCACACCATATGCTCAGGGTTTAAGAATAACTTTGCAGCTCCCCCTACCAGAGGGACAGCTGCGTGAGAAAGGAGAAAAAGCATGCACACAGACATCAATGTGATAGCAACTTACAGGAGTCTATGAGAGCATTGTTCAAATTAGACAAAGATGTTTAGTCAAATATTTTACAAATGTGGTAAAATATGCTGTGCAGGAGGCACCAAACACTCTTTTAGTGCTTGTTAACAACATGAGCCACTGGCGCTTTGTGATAAAGCAAGTTATCACGAGAAATTGTGTGAGAACAGCACATTTTTAGCAAATGCCAACCAATTGACTGTGTGTTCATGTTCATGTGTGACTGTACCTAGGTACAGAACATTAGTGGCTTGATATTTAGATGTTTTGTGCCAAAAGTCATAGAAAAGTAATGCAATCCTGGACAGGTAGTTATGAACTATGGCAGCTCACAATGTACAGTATGTAGGGATATTGTTTACAGCTGTAATAATTTCTCATTATTAATTTGGAGCCTACTTCTAAATGTTTGTCTGGATTCTCATGGAAAACGCTGCACTGAAAAAATATGGTTTTCAATTCTGAATCTCAAAGACACAAAAACACAAAATTAAAAAAATTTAAAGAAGAAATTGCACTTATTGCACTTGCAGTATGTACGCAGACTGAACTAACAGAGGCAGAAATGGTATAATGCTGGGGGTAGGGAAAAGAAATCAGATTTTTGAAAGTGAAACTGAGGTGGCAGCAGCCTGTATGAATGTGTCAGTGTGACTGTGTTTGGTGGTGGTCGGAGGGGCCATAGGTGCAAAATGGCAGCCACACTTCCGTCAGTCTGCCCCAGGGCAGCTGTGGCTACAAAAGTAGCTCACCACCGAGAGACACTGAGGACTGAATGAATAATGTACAATTGTAAAAAGTGAGTTTGAGTGTCTAGAAAAACGATATATAAGACTAATGCATTATTATTATTAAAATGCAGGGGTGAATAGTAATGAATTACATTTACTTAAGTAACTTTTTAAATAAACTGTACTTCTAGAGCAGTTTTATTGCCTTTTACTTCTACATGAGTAATATTATTTTGAAGTAACAATACTATTACTTGAATACATTTTTTGGCTACTCTACCCGTGTCCATATGTTACCTTCTCTGTTTACATTTACATTTCAATGTGCACATTGTTAAAGGGACTGTAAGCAGCATGCACTGGTTTAAAAACTGTACTGCAGTCTAGAGCTAAACAATGGTCTCCTTTCTGATTGGACGATTGGCAATGCAGTTTTAGAACCAAAACAAAAAATGTAAACAAAAACAACTTCTATTGTGTTTTGCATAGTTTAAATAGTTTATATTTCTATTGTAGTATTTGCACGCTATTTTAAATGCCCTTTTGCCTACTGTTAAATTATTTATTTTATACCTTTAGATTTTATGTGCAATTCAGTGTGGACAGCAAAGCATTTCCTTATTGTGCATATAACAATAGATGCTTTGAATCTTGAATCTAGTATTGATTTCAAAAGCTTTATGCTGTGAAAAAGAGAGAAGATTTGGCAAATTGTGTTTCTTGTGCCCTAATTTAAACTTAAACAATAATGTTTAGCCAGAAATGAGTGAAAGAAGATAGATACATTTTGTTTTATTTTTGGAAATAATAAAAGAAATAATAAAAGAATCCTGATATGAATTTGCAGTTTGACATTGTTTGCTGCTGGAGGCTTGGTTGCTTGTTTCTTAACTTTCCTACATGTGGTCATATCACACAGAGCTAAAACAAACAAGGCAATACAATCCTTGCTCACAGTGTTAGGAATCACCTGAACATGTGCACCAGACCTGAGAGACATTTCCCTGGAGCTAACGTCTCCATTTTCTCACCTCATATTCTGTCAGTGCCAGTGTCAACCCCCCATACACTTATGTAGTCTGTTCAAGCAGGGTTTTAGGAAGGATAGCTACTCAATGCATTTTTTGTAGGTTCAAAGTATAAGAAGAACTTGTGTACCTCATTTTAAATATACCCTTTGTTATTAAGGTATGTAGCAAAACACTGGAAACTGGAAACTACTAAATGTAATGAAATTGCTTATCTATCATGTTGGGCCATCTAGACAGCACACAATATGTTTGCCTCTGTGTTTCGACAGTGAAAAATTACTGTCACGCTCAATGAATTACACCGTCATATTTTTTTCCCCCTTGTTTCTCCTCATTCGCAGAAGAGAGATTAGGGCCGAAGCACTGATGCTGAAAGAGTTGGAAGTTTGAGAGAATCACATAAAAAATACAAATACAGAGAGAGAGCCGGATGGTTTGCAGTATCCTCTCAACTTGGAGCTAGACATATTGTTTGCTACATTGTTTATTGTTGTTGTTGTTTGTTACTTGTTTAGGTCTCTTGTGTTGTAAATATTTAAAAGTAAAAGCTTCCCTGCAGTAGCTTATTATCAGATTATATGCTTTCGAAATACTTTGTTATTAAGTTAGGAACACATTTTTCGGACTTTGTTGCATCATTTTGTATTTCTTACCATTGATATTTATAAATAAATCCATATGTTTACAATGTACAAAGCCAGGATTATTAGCATTTAGCGCTCCTGGTAAATACCCAGACCACTTTAAAGCACCTTTAGCATTGAGCAGCATATAAATTCATACATAGCAAGAAATCCCGCTGTGAACAACTTCTAAATGTAAAAAGTATTGTTTTTTTTTAACACAAAGTCTTTGTTTATATTTTTTTCCTATTCTTTAAACAGTTTGCTGAATAAAGTGGATTTGTTTTTCGATTTCTGGTTTTCTTCTGTAAAACCCTCAAAGTGCTTTTTCCTGGGACGTTTGATGAGGATAAAATCTTTGCATGTTTTACACCCACGGTAAAAAGGGAACTTGATTTGATTAAGATATGCCTTTTTCTTCGCCATCAATTGAAGAGCGCTGCTGTCTCAAAGTGCCTCTGGTGTATCTGCTGATTTGAAGACTCTTAACTATCCGGCAAATAGAATAGAAAATACCTCAGCCGTCACTTCAAATATAAAACTCGAGCTTGAAGGAGAAAGCTTTCATGTATTAATGTCAGTTCGTTCCCAGATGTTCTTTTCATTTATGGCGAAAAGTCGCAGTGTATCCGAGCATTAGCAGCCACATTACGGAGAACATTTGCATTTAATGTTTTGTCTTTCGCTGTAGTGACTCCCAGTTTTAGAAAATAAGTCTTTAGTAGCATTGAGATGGGCTGTGGATGATTTAGGTGTAAACTTACAGGTTGCAGGTCATTCATACCGACAGGGAGTTCTCTCAGAGTCAGCAGCAAGTCAAGCTGATTGCTCAGGTATGGGATGTTGCACATCTGTAGGAGAGAATATCAAAAACTGCAATTAGTCCCATTCAACAATTAGTCTCAATGTAATTACCTAAATCTAATGGGTACAAGGCCTGCAAAATGTAACACTAATTTACTATTACTTTTTAGCCATGGTTTAGTCCTGTATATTGCATTTATGATATCTTTTTCTTAGATTGTAAGTTGTATGTTTTTTCATGTTGAAACATTTTTTTTCACACAGCTCACAGATTACATTTAACTTTGGCTTTCTGTCCAGTTAAAAGATAAATGTTAGGGGCTATATTATGCAAAATCGACTTTATTTCTACCATGTCAAAAACATATCTGGAGTTGTGTTTTGTTTCATTCATGTCTGTTTGAGTAATTCTCTATTCTCTGGCACTGCCTTTCTGTGAGCTCCAAATGGCTTGTTCCTATTTACCCCTGCCCCCCTCCATACCTCCTTCTTCTACAGGAAGCACTGACCAATTAAAAAGCCCCCTACATCCAGTCTGCTCTCATTCATTTATCCAGACAAATGGTGTACAGCTCTGTTTCCACTGATCCCTCACAGCCATTTTTTATTTTGTAGTAAAATGGCCTAACACAAAGGCTTCTTCTTCTTCTTCTTACTTCTTGGACACTCGTGCTATGAAAGTCACTTGGTAAAAACATTTAACAGAATAAACAGCGCTGTCTTTTAGCAGTGTGTTTGCTAAACTGCTGCTGGATTTATCTGAAAGTTAATAACAGTTGATAAGAGGATCATTTTGTCACAGAAAGATCAGACGTCTCTAACATTTTAACAATGTTGTTACCTGGATAATAGGCACTTTCATTTAAATTTCCATCAGTTGAGTTTGTGTCTGTTTGAGTCTGTTTATGCATTGCTTTTCATTTTTGCCAGTTAGCACTCACTGCTAAGTTGCTAAGAAACAAACCCAGCATTGTTCAAAACATCACAATGAAATGCATTATGGGTAATATACTTCAGCAAAGTCCGCACTGATCCACACTTACTGGAAGTGCGCAGTGAAGTGCGTGATGAAGTGTGGTTCCAAACGCTGAAGGGAATTGGGACGCACTACGCACTTGTGCCCCTCAGCGTGAACGCGCATTTGAAAGGCACAAGTGCACAAGTGTGAGTATTGGGACAGGGCCAAAGAGTTCAAGGAAGTAAACAGTTTTTCCACTTCTGTTTTTGTTCAAAACAGCACAACAGAACTACACTCTGCTGCCCTCTGCTGGTCTATTCACCTGTTTCAGTATAACAACGTTGAAGTATTTAAGAAATGTTTTATTTAAAAAAGTTTTCTTTTAGTTAAATCATGTTTTGTTTTGGTTTTTTGTTGTTGTTGTTCTAATATGTGCATTGCTGTTCTAGAGGTGACCAAGATTGGTTTAAAAAGATACAAAACATAATATAACATAATAATATATACCCCTTTTAATGAAATTTACAAAGAAAGATTTTGCTAATTTAACATCTATCTAACAATAGCAGCTAATTTTCTCATGTCAGCAGCAACTCACAGTACAAACAATGTTTAGTCAAGGAGTTGCTGTACAATATGCAAATTAAGTAATCAAATAGATTCCTGTGATGTCTGTCATGCACTGAGAAGGCATTGTTGTGAAAAAGCATTCCTGAGTTTCTGAGGCCCGCATGAATGCACCATTAGTATTGGCTTAACCCTGACTAAATCCTACACTGGTTTACTTCTTGTGTAGTCCTATGTTACATCTAGTTTAGTCCTTGTTCAGCCAGTACAATATACAGCCACATGAAATAAAGGCTTTTTAAACTTCAGGTTAATTAAGAGTGCCTTGTTATTTTCTTTACTTTTTGCTTTTTCAGCCAGTGTTTAATATTAATTCAGTCCTGGCATTGATGAGTGAGTTTGTCCAAAGTTATGTATTTTTTCTATATTTTGTAATTCAGTTAAATTTTTACAATGTCAAAGGGGCCTTCAGCCACAGGTTATACTGTTTTTGCAATATTTAAAATATCTTTTGCATATTGCACATTTTCTCATATTGTGCAGAGCGGAGAGTGGAGTCTACACACATCTACACAGGCTGGATTACCTGGGGCTAAGACAGATCGCTGTGGGCCTGTCCACAGCCTGATTTAACAGAGAAACTGAAGACCTGACACCTCGAAACGATTGGCTGAGCAGCCTAGTCGACCTTTGCGCTGATGTTAACCTCCGATAAATCATTCTACATTGCTGAACTGTCTCATCTGAGCTCAAGTACCTTATCCCCTGAACCCAAAGACCACTCAAACTGACAGGTGCCTATTAGGATTTGTGTTAACAATTTAAAACATCTAATCCATTTGGTTATTTTAACAAAAAGAGCCCAGAATGTGTCATCTTCATCCTGCTCAAGTGCTGCGCTCTCATCTCGTCAGATTTCCAAACACATTTTTGAATTTCTAATGGGGGCTTAACAGATTGGGCTAATGCTATGCCAAGGTAACGCCGTGCTAATTCAATTCCTCTCAGGCTAAAATTGTGTTCACATTAGTCATTGGGTTTAAAGTAATCACATCCTCAGGTGTTTGGTGACATTTTCTGCACATCCTTAATGAGAAATCATCATGTCGCTCCTAATGGGGAATTCTGTTGACCCCAAGAATATTTTTTGGCAGAAGTCTTGTCTACAGAGTTTGCAAGCGTTTCACAAATACTATATGACCTAAAGCACACACAGAAAGTTTACCATGTCAGATGTGGAAAGTAATGATAAACTTTTACTTAAGAAATTTACTTAAAGTGAATAAAGTGGATAGCAGTAGTACTAGTAGTAGTGTTAGCAGCAGCATCTGTGATAGTTGTCGTGGCAATAGTAGTAATAATAGTAGTAGTAGTAGAGATTGCTGTGTATTTTGTACTTTTGTAAACTTTGTATTCAGTCATTTTCAGTATTTTGTTAAGTACTTTGACTTGTACTTCTAGTTATATTATTTTAAATGTTTACTTGAAAACCTAAAAACAGATTTGAGTCCTTCTACCTAGGCATAATGTTAAGCTTTTATCCTTCTGATTTTTATATTATTCTGAATAATGTCTTATGTAGCCTTGAATAATGTTATTGGGGCACAAGTAAAAGCAGGGAGAATAGCAGGATACAGAGAAAGCCTTATAATGATATTACAAAAGTCAAATTTTCTGATGAATCATAAAAGCTATGTAAGGCCACAGTTTTTATGGAGTCATTTAATAAGTCTCCAAGGGGTGGACAAGAAATTGCAGAAAATTGCAGAACATTAGCTTTTAACTGGCCACTTTTGGTGTATTTCTCAGACGAACCACAATTTAGCATGTAAGTATAACTACCTCCTGCCTCTGTGGATTTAGCATTTACCCCTCAACGTGAAGATCTCTTGTTTGAGTCCAGGTCACTTTATCTTTACGATTGCTAAAGGCCAGTGTTTAGTGGTAGAAATGTTATGGAGCATCTTTTTCTTTTTAAGTGATGACTCCATGATATGTCCAGATACTGTGTATATAGGTTGCTGTCTTTACGAAATCTGTGTCCTGTCAAATGTTCCTGCAAAAAGAGTCTGTGGGTTGATCCGGCTGTTCCCCTTCAGAGCCGCTGACAGAAACATGTGGTCAGATATGTGCCAGGAATGCTGGGAAGTGATAAACAGATGAATAGTAAAAGAACTTGGCATGACACCCACGCAGTGTGAATGAGGAGGCAGGTGCATTAAATTTTTATCAGCTTCACCTGAAGAAAGTGGCGGTGGTCTGAAGCAGAGTTTGGGTTTTGCTTGGGTCACACAGTGTCTGCAGCTAGAGCTGTGCTGGATAGATTTTGAAAATGCTGACAATCTGCCAGTGTGCTATCATGGTGTAATCTATTTGTCACACTTGTTAACTAGTAGCTGTTGCATATAATACACACTTACACACCATTAGCATTTTAGTAGTAGGATTTACACTTTTAGACAACTTTTTATTACCACTGCCAAAGTGGTTTAACAGACACTGGTTGGTTTGTTAGTCTGTTAGCAAGTTTAATAAAAAGTAATAGTCGGAGTTTAATAAAATGTTTAGGTAAAGTCAGAAATTGGCCAAAGAACAAATAATTGGTGTGAGTCTGGGACATCACTCAGGGCACAATATCTTTACCTTTGCAAATGCTTTAAAGTGCTTTTAAGAGTGCTTCTACTTTTTTTCTCAACTTTCATGATTATACTGTGTGATTAATACATACCATAATATTTGTACCATAATTTTTACAGATCAAAAGGCATTTTTAGAAACAGTTCTATAGACATTGTGTTTTATCTGACATTTTATATATGAAAATCTATTTATGTCAGAATGTTTATATTGTTGAGATTTAGTAAAGTACACCAGTGGTTCCCAAACTGTGGGTCAGGACTCACCCTCTTGCACGTGATTAGCATGATAAGATATGATGAATGGTTTAAGTTAAGTAGACAACACTTATTGATACTACAGGAATACAACTATACATTAAGACACATAATAAGATAACTGTATTTATATGTCACATATTATTACTAATGTTCTTATAATATTATACTCAACACTGTCTTCTGCTTGTTCCCGTTAGGGGCTACGTGTACTGGAGCCTATCCCAGTAGGTATGGGCCATAGACGGGTCACACCCTGGACAGTGGCCATTAGTCACAGACAAAAACATACACAGACCGACAATCATTCACTCTCACATTCATGCACTAGGTTTACTTCAGAGTCACCAATTCACCTCACACATGAATGTTTTTGGACGGTGGGAGGAAGCCAGAGTCCCGAGAAAAAGCCCACTGCAACAACAACCTCCTTGCTCTGAGGCAAGAGCAACCTTACTAACGCTATGCTGAGATAATATTAAGACTTGCTATGTTTTTGTAAATGCTCTCTATTAAGCATTGCTAATACAATGACATGACTATTACAGAAGCTTTCCAACCCTAACAATTTATGAAGCTTTGATAGCAAAGATTTCTTTTTGACACTTCTTTTACAATCCAGAGGAAAAACATCTTCCCCAAGAACTACAGCTGAACTGAATATTGTCGTCCGTGATGCACCTAGAATCACCCCAGCACAATTCCCCTCGCTGTCAGTGCGCACATCAGTAACACTTCAGTGTCAGTGAGGAGCTTTGGACTTTATGACCCTGTGTGTGAGCAAAAACCCACCTCCAACATGTACTGGTCCACTATGTGCAGCTCTGTCACCGGTCCCTTGTGAGATTTGTACATTTCCACATCGTCAATGGTGGGCACATACCTTTAAAACACAAAAAAACAAACATCATCATTTTTAATATAAATGAAAATATGCTGAGTGTTTAGTTCCATTGACAAGTGCATAATAGTAATTAGTCTTCATATCTGTTGAGAAAATAACCTCATTTGACAGAAAACCTTGACAGCTTCTAAAGAGTGTGTACGGTAAACTGAAGGTTTTGTCGCTAAAATATGTTGAGCCTCCAGAAACAGCCTGTACAGAAGATTTCTAGAGATATTAAATTCAGTTCCACTTTAAATTCTGAATACCTTCTTTCTGTCTTTAAATATACAGTAAAGTTGAAGGTTTAATTGCCTTCGGGGCAGCATGTGGTAAGTGGTCCATGTTGTTTGCAGAGGTGTGTAGTAATGAGATACATTTACTCTGTTACATTTATTTGAATAACTTTTTGAATAAACTGTACTAAGAGTAGTTTAATTGGAACATGCTTTTTTACTACTACTTGAGTAATATTATTTTGATCTCAATTTTTGGCTACTCTACCCACGTCTATCTTGATTTTGACCTGAGTAATTATTTGGATGACTACTTTTTACTCCTACTTGAGTAATATTACTTTGTAGTAACAATACTCTTACCTTAGTACAGTTTTTGGCGACTCTACCCAAATGTTTGTCTGATCCATCTTACACTCTCTCTTATGGATCATTTTCTTTACCATGTCCACATGTTTTATATGATCCTGTCTATGTCCTTGTGTTACCTTTTTGTTTTATTTTTATGTCTCCATTACTCCTTGTGTTTTTCTGTTTTACTTCCTGCCCTGCTGTGTTTCCCGCCTGCCCCGCCCCGTGTTTCACCCCTCCTTCCCCTTGTGTATTTAGTCACTGTGTTCTCACCAGTCCTTTGTCGTGTTGTCTGTTCTAATTGTTCTCCAGTCTGTTTTGTATTTTGCTCTGCTTTGGATTTTGCATTTGCCTTTTTCCTAATTTTTTGTCTTTTCAGATTTTTGTTCTGCACCAGCACCATTAAGATTTTGGAGTTGTTGTTTTTCTGTTTTCCTCTCTTAAACTTCTTCACTGCAGTTCTGCATTTTTGGGTCCTTTTTCCCCCCTTGCATCCGAACATATGACAATATATAAATATAAGTTGTGTCCTACAGAGGTGGATGACTGCAGACTACTGCAGATGCCACAGTACTACAACTACAGGCAAAGCAACACAGTACATCTTACTACATATATGTACGTATATATACATTTTTTATTTTTGTTTTTCCTCTGAGTGCTGTAGTTGAAATGCTCAAGATGGCATATACTGTAAATGCAAAACAAACACATGTGGCACCTATGTACTTTTAGACAAGATTTGAATTATTGATTTGATCCGACACACTTTCCCTTTTTGACCTTTGCCCCCATATACGCTGCGCCTTATTGCACCGGACAGATGCTACGGAGAGAGTGCAGAGATTAAAAAGCCAAGTACTGTTGATATTCCTGGTCAGATTCCATAAACAGCAAAAGAAACTGACAGGAGAGGCCCATTTACTCGCTTGCACTGAATCTGAACCCAGCTTAAACTGAACTTCCTTCCTCCTGTCATTTCTCAAACCAAAGATATTCACTTTTTCATGAGCCCAGCCATGTGCCACTGGAGTAGCGCTGCTCATTAATATTGCAGCACCTGTTGGGAGTGGTCCCCTTTCAAAACAGTACTCCTCAGGCCTGTGCTGTGGTGCATTAAAATATATATTACGTTTTTGATAGAATAAATATAATCCCGCGCACACAGGACATAAGCTCAGGAGCCTCTTCGTGGAGGTCAGTTTCCAGAGCCACTGAGTAAACTGCAGGTAACTACAGAGAAGCTTTTTACCTTCTTATTTTCCTGAGGGCATGTCAATAGTGTCCATATCCACAAATAACCCACGATAAAACTTTTATTACTAAGCTGCTCTGTTAAAAGGTTCAGACATTTGCTCTTTAGCGAAACTGCGAAGTGAGCAGTGTGTCGCCTTCACAAGGTTCGTCGTTCAAGGAGGTATTTTATGGCAGATGTTGGTTTGTTTATTTGTCTGTTTGCTAGCAATATAAGAAGGTTTTGTCAATTTTTTTAACATTTTCAGGAAAATTCAGTATAGGGATGGCAGACATGTGGTTTTAGGTGTGGATGCAGGAATATTTTACATTATTCTCTATTCTTTTAAAATAGGACCAGTCTAGTCTGATGGGAGTGTAACTTAAAATGTTACAGGTAGATTGTCAAATGGGGAAGGAAGGAATGATTCGTTTTTAATAAACTTATTTAGGAAAGGTCAGTAATGGGCCAAGGAAGACATTTTTGGTGTGGATCTGGATCACAGGAATACAGGACACTTAAGGAGCTATCATTGCGAGATAGAGCATCTTTTTTGTCTGTTAAATGCCCACTGCCTGAGATTTTGAGAATATGAAGAAAGTTTAAGTTAAAAAAAAGCTCTCCTGCTCCCTCTTATTTATTTATATTTTATTTCATTTAAGGTCAGATTTGTGCTTTGCTTCTCTTTTTTTCTCTCTCTGTTTTTCTTTTTTTTCCCCAGCTGTTTTGTGGTGTAAGCAGATCCACCCAACACTGGAACTGCTATCTTTACAATTTGTGTCTACTCCAGTGTATAAAGGCATGTGCAAGCTTGAACTCAAACAATGAAAGTGTCCCTGATCCGAATGGGACCACCCATCTTTGTTGTGAGCGTGTGATTGGTCAAAAATTTCAGCCCCTCCTCTAGTTCCCCTTCTTTTAAAAACTCTATAATAAAACTCAGATGATGTCTCGGAGTCTCATTTTTATGACTTCTGTTATGCTGCTGTTGACTGAATAGTTAGTTTTTCCTCAAGTACAAGGGGAAAAATCAGGCAGAGCTTCTTTAACAACTCAAAACCTACAGGAAATACAGCAACATTAATAGGTGAAAGAGTGAAACTATAATGACAAAAGTCAGCGCTCTCTTTGTCCTTCTAGTCTCTCTTGTGTCACATTTTCAAGACCTTCAAACACATTTTCTTTGTCTGTGAGTTGCAAACAAACCCGTTTCCAAGTTTTTGTCCCTGCCAATAAAAAGATAAATAAAAAATCCAACCGCCCACGGCTCAAAAAGTCTTTGACCTCTCTGCTTTACTGTTTGACACCATAAGGAGCGCATACAAATCAGCAGGTTTTTGGGCACACCTTCTCAAAGAGGTGATGTGCTCGTCACTCAGGCCTCCGTCTTCCTCATTAACAGTGAACAGCTTGTCCTTCAACTCTCCTGGATGCACCGGAAAACTTTTGAGGAAAATGTCTGCAAAAAACAACAGATTAAAACAAGTCAACACACTCATCCCGTACATGAAAGCTCTACTTTTGACAGATAGTCCTCTCATCCCGGGATTGAATGGCTCAAAGCATTAGGAAGACAAAGGGTCCCTACTTAATCAATCCTACAAAAAACATCTAAGAAATGCACCTTTTTCCATTGTCTCATGTCAAACTTGAAGCTATTTCATGTTGTAGAGAAAACGTCTCTGCATAATGAAGGGGCTTCATAAGGCAGAAGAATTTTAAGTAGCAAGTAAAAAGTGCAAAAGTCTCTTTATGCTCATGCAAAATCCTCACTACTCAAAAACAGTCCTCAACCTTAAACAACAATATAGCAAGTTATTATCATATTAAAAAGTCACTCATGCAAAATACTAAGAAGCTGAATCTAATTTCTGAAATTAAAGCCTCTTTTAATTACCGGCACTATTTTTAAGCATATTGTAAATTCATTGCCAATATACATACAATACATTTTATTTTGCTTTGGCTTTTTCGCTATTTGTTTTTCTTGTCTGTACTGTTTTTCTGTAAGCGGATGTAACCAAAGCTGGAATAGCCACAATCTCTGTATTTTGTTTGATTAAATGTAGAAAAAAAAGCTATGTAGATCTTTAACTCAAGACAGCTTACAATAAGGGCTGAATACTTTTATCTATTTAGAAGGGCAAGATGACAAACTGAGGTCTCTCTAAATGACTAAAGGTAAGGGCTTCCTCTCACCGTCCAAAGACATGCATGTGTTAGGAGAATTGGTGACTCTACAGAATGACTGTGAGAGTGAATGGTTGTCTGTCTGTGTGTGTCTGTGTCAGCCCTGCGACCAACTGGCCACTATCCACTGGGATAGGCTCCAGTACCCGCAACCCTTAATGGGAAGAAGCGGAAGAAGATGAATGAATAAAGGTATTTTGACCTTGATAGTTCACACATCCACACCTTGGATTCAATTCTATGTTTAGTAGCAGTCAAAGCAGAAGCAATAGTAGTAGTTGTAGCCATAGATTTGAGTACTTATTTCACCTCTGTTTATAGATTAATTGTCAACACTGAAGGAAGTTGGTCTGTATGCCTGCTGGCCATTCAATTTTTGTTATGTAAAATGGCCAGTAGGTATATGGACCAAAGTTACATGAATTTCCATTTTGCAATATTATAAAATAGGGCTGCACAATGCATCGCAAATTTATTGTTATCTCGATATCAGCAAATGCAATATCTATATCACAATAAACTGAATGAAACACATTTAGTTTGTCCTCCATCTGACTGAGATCCAGACAGATCTAATTTTCCTATTAAATAATAATGAAAGTCTGTCCAGATTTAGTTGTAATTTCATTATTTTCCTCATTTAGTCTTTGTGAAATAAATAAAGGGACTCATATATCTGCTTTAATTTTATTTATGTTTGTGTTTACTTCTGAAGATGAAAATCATAGGAGGAGATTTAATTTTAACCATCAAGTTGCTCGGACTACGTTAAAACAAATGTGTCTTTCGGTTGTTGGTGTAAAACTTTGAAATTCTCAACAGAATGATTTAAAGGGTTGTACAAATATTTTTCAATAAAAAAAAATGTATAGAGTTAACAGTTAAAACAATGTGCGCTTGGAGCTCATTTGGGTG
This sequence comes from Bostrychus sinensis, assembly GCA_020698575.1. NCBI lineage: Eukaryota > Metazoa > Chordata > Actinopteri > Gobiiformes > Eleotridae > Bostrychus > Bostrychus sinensis. The sequence continues at coordinate 12,259,126 of CM036250.1, forward strand.
TTTAGGATGTAGTAGTTTTGTGCATATTTCTGTGTGTTATGTGTTATGATTGATTACGGTTGGTGTAGGCAGCAAAAAGGCCATGGGTAGAGCCAACTAAGTTTTTTTTTTCTTCTGAGATTAAGTAAAGGAGCATGAAACGTATCGCTTATGAAATTATGTCAAATATACATTGTATTATTGTGTGTTTTCATGAAAGGAATAAAAAATGAATGAATTAATGAATGAATTTAACCACAATGTCAAAATATTATCAAAATATCCCCAGTCATAGCGTCATTGCAATATTCAACATAATTAAGGCATGATTTTCTCATATGGTACAGCCCTATTATCACTTTCTTGGGTTCTCTTTTCTGAAATAATAGACCAAACCAAGCCAATCAAGCCCTGCGCTGATTGGCACTCACACAAACTGGCCACTGCTCTGTTAGATTAGTGCATTAGAGACAGAGAGCATCTCCCACTGGGCACAGGAAGCCACAGGTGTACTTTTAATTAGCAGGACGACATTTCTAGTCATTAAACAGGCAGCGTGCGCCGCGGCTCTCGAGGTAAATAAGCATCTTCGTTAGTTAGGCACATGTTCCAAAGTAAAGCGCACCATGATCATGTGAAGCACAGATATCATCAAGGTTGGCGCGTGGCTAATGGGGAAGCTGTTGTGAGCAAGACATTAGCATTTCATCAGAAAATTCAAACTTTACAAAGCCACGGAGAGAGTAACACAAGCACAAACAAAACAAAAACACACACGACTATCAGAGCTGGTATGGTTTAGAACTAGGTAATCATCATACAATATCTTATTCCATTAGGATGAATCATACAGTGCATTGGTTATATTAAGTTGTTGATTTGTTTTGCTCTAGAAATTAATGAAAATCTTCAAAAATAGCCATAAAGTCTGTATTAATTGGGAAGCCAGTGGCACAATAACACGACCACCCTCAAGCTGTCAAACTCCATCTGACTCTCAGCTCAATATCCAAAAGACAAACGTGCTGTATTCAGTCAAATGTCTACTGTCTCCAGGCAAAATGTTAAAGTTATACAAAAACTTAGATAAGGTATAAGTGAATTTTCTCAATAATACAGCAGTCATTCATTGAATGTTCATAGATTTGTTTTATTTACTTATTGCTTCAGGTCACCTAGGCTTCATAGTCAAGTTCTCATTGATTTGTCTGAAATCCTTATTAATAATAAAAATGGCAGATGCTTTTAGAAAAAGTGTTCATTCTTTTCCTTTAAAGCTCCCATATTATGCTGTTTTCTTTTTTTTTTTTATTTATCATTTTGGATGCTTTTCATTAGTATTTCACATTTTATAACTTAAAATAATGTATATGCATAGAAAATGTCTTCTTTTGGGGAATTGTTACTTTCACTTCACAGAGAATGTTTGGATTAGGTGTCTGTCGCCCCCTGCTGGCAATGGAGGGGAATAGACAAAGCATAAAATGGCTATTTGGCAAGGCTATTAGCAACATGACGCTAACAGATTTGTAGTACTTCATAGTGACAGCAATTTAAGCGCTGAAAGATCAGAACAAGTCCGGTGACAGTGTATGTGTTTTAGAAACGAGCAGGAGCACTTCCTGGTTTCATGTGGTGGGACAGATAGTGTACCTTTATGTAAGAATTTGGAGAAAGGTTGCTCATTTCTAAAATTGTCACTCTAGACTCAGTGGTTCTCAAACTGTGGTACGGGCCACACTGGTGGTACATAGGTCCTTTCTGGTGAATAAGTTTGTTTTGTTTTATTCCAAGATGTAACAATTAAACAAATAATTAGAGACTGGTTGAATTTAAGTTTAGACCTAGTTTAATTCTGGTTTAGTCCTAGTTTAGACATGGTTTAGTCCTGTATAATCCTTTCAAGTACTTGAGCAAAAATATTGCCTGTGGTTGTACTTAGTGTAAAAAGTTTGAAAATAACTCAAGACAATAGGCCACCTGCTTCGAGCGTCAAGTTATTTAGCTCACAAGCAACTCAACAATTAATTATTCCAACTCCCAGTGTCACTTTACAGTAAATACTGAAGCTGAGGTAAATTTGTCTGACGCAGTGCTAGCTGTGAAGAATGCTACACCACATGGCTCCTACTGTAATGGGATGAGATGTATAAATAGTGTGGAAATGTGGCAAATGCTTAGCGTGTGAGCAGAATACAGCACAGACCGGGTTGTGATGTGAAACATACATGAGCAGGGTGTATATGAGGCGAAGTAAAGTAGCTTGATTTTTAGATCTAGCTTCTGTGAAAATAAATGAGAAATGTACAGTAGGTTCTCTCACTGATTACAACTTCTTTTTAAGCCATTCAAATGTCATTTTTCTTATCTGTGTTAAAGAAAAAAGACACTATAAGCCACTATGAGAGCTCTCTGTGTTCTCTGTATTTTTCTAAAGCTCACATCGGCGTGCCCCAGGTTCACTGCAGGCTGGTGTCGCTCATCTCCTGCCTATGACACAGAGTTTGAAGGTCAGGGCAGAGCTGGAGTGTTCGGTGTCTGTCTTTGTTGCATACATCCCCGCTCTGTACTTCATGAATATGTGAACTCTAATCATGTTGCTGCTGGGACTTTATGCTCTCAGAAATTCAGTAGTGTCGTGTTGTGAAAAAGTCTGCCTTTTCTTGGGCTGCTGACATATTTCAGGCCACGTACATTTTGTTAATCAAAAGTGAAAAGCCATTAGAGGAGTTATACAGAGGATTTTCCACTTCAACAATGGCTTTGCAGATTGTATGAGCAGTTAAAAGGGCAGCGAGATCAGTGACATAGTGCCCCCTGCTGTTCCTCATCCACAATAACTAGCTCAAATGTTTTACTGTGAAAAATATGAATTTCATGAAAATAAAAATATCAATAAATTAACAGTTTCCTAATTTAATCAGGTGAAACATGGTGATTTTAACCATTAAAGTCCTTCCAAACTAATAGAGCCTGAAATGTCTCAACAGAACTTATTTCTCACAGCAGTACCTCCCTCTGCTGGCTGCAAAAACAAATTCAAGATGAGGCTGTGCATTGGAAAACTTTGTCTGTGATGTGACAGACTGTATTCTGTAAGTATGCCAGCTAAACCTTTAACACCAAGCACCACCTCAGAAAATATATGGGTTTCCAGGTACCATCTTTTGTGAATTAAAATGAGCATTACAAATTAAGGACAAACAGGTCTGCATCGGGAATAAACCTGGACTAAACCCTGTCTAAGCCAGATCTAAGCCAGGTTAAAGCTAGGATGTACCTACAAATAAAGACTAAGCAGTTGTCTACAGTTCAAATGTAAGTCCAATCCAGATTAGGACTAAATCAAATCTTATTAAAACTGGCTCTGAGGTAAATTAAATCACAACTGCATCAGTGAGTACCTCCAGAAGAAGCCTGAATATGTACCACCAATGGTACCCGTGCCACAATTTGAGAACCGCGTTTCTGTCATCCCACTTGTTTTGTTCATTCAGTATGTTTGTAAACTGTATGTACCATTAAATTCGTTTGTACAATATTTAAATACATTTTTTAACAATACCCTTACTTGAGTATAGACTTAGAATTTTCCATTGACATTTTCACTCAACAGCAACTTTCCCATTAGCCACGCTGTTCTTGCTGATGCTTTACATAGAAACATGTGCCAAGCTAAAAAAAAAAAAAAAATACACTCACCTGGAGAGCGATGCTGTTTTTCGTAACTTATTTCAAACTACTTACTGAAGTTATGTGCAATCTTCTGGTTGAGCATTATATTCTGGCTCTGACCAAGCTCGGGGACTCCAGGCACTATTTTTTTTACAGCAAAATGCTCATACAGGCGCGATGTGTCGATTTCAATCTTCCTGCCACCGTTTTGTGCCCAGAAAGACTTTGAGACCTTCAACAGAAAACATTATTTTGCATTGAATATTTTGGAAAATTCTGTGTCCACAATAGAAAACAAGAGCAATAGCTGAAATAGTATCAATCGTAAAAGTAAGCATGGGACAATTATTTTTTAAAACATGAATGGGATTTAATGTAGAAATTAGAATGTAGGCTAAATCACAGAGTTAAATGAGTAACTTAACTGTGAGTGGACAGAAGAGAGCTGTTTCTTGTCTGTTTTTTTTATTCGCTTGTGTGCTGTTTATCACATCTAATGCTCGTTAATGACTGTGATCAAATGAGACGCACCTAAGTTACTGGATATAGGTGTTTACAGTCACTGTTGTGCCACTTTCAAAACAATTTAATAAAATATATTTCCTTGTGCGTGTTTCCAAATTTGTGGGCATGTTTTTTTTTTTTTTTGTAATAATGTTTATTATCTGCTGGTCGGTCTTATCATTGTATCATTAACCCATAGCATCACATCTGGGAGCCAACAACTCATCCTTTTCTATTTCTAACATTTTTCCGTTGTATTTTATTTTATATTATATTTTGACAATATGACATTTTAATCGTAAGGTAAATATGTAAATCATTGGCAATTGTTGTGGTTATTATTGTATAGTGAAACATAAAATCTCCAAATAAGAAAACATTAATGATTAATTTTGTCTGCATGTAACTGGCCCTTGCCCAGGGATTTCCCCGCCTAAGGCCTGTAGTTCCTGCTGGTATAAGTTCAAATAACTAATGACTTTGTTAGAAATTCTGCAGAATACCTTGAAACCAGTTATTGTCTCATGCCTACTTAAAACTTAAAGTAAACTTAATTTCTCAAAACAAATGAATAGTCTGAAAAAGTGACTCTCCACTGGTGAGTCGAAACCAAAAGTGAATCACAGAGAGGTGGATATGTCAATGTTTATCTTATTTAAAATATTCAGTTACATTAAATAGTGAAACTTTTTCAGACTTTTTGGAATAGTTTTGAACACCTCTGCAAGAGTATTCCAAGTTTTATAACTTAATACAGTGTATCTGTATGGAAAAGGACTTCTTTTGTGGAGCTGTTACTTTGACTTTGCAGTGAACGCTTGGATTAGGTGTCTGTCGCCCCCTGCTGTCAACAGAGGGGAATGGACAGAAAAAAAAGGCTATTTAGCAAGGCTATTAGCAACATGATGCTAGCAGATAGATAAATGAGCTGACAGCTTCGTAGTGACAGCAATTTAAGCACTGAAATTATCAGAACAAGTCCGGTGACAGTGTATGGGCTTTAGAAGCGCACAGGAGTACTTTCCGGTTTCATGCGTCTACACAAAGCAGTGAGACAGAGTGTTCCCAGATCGTTAAAAGAGGATGGGCTCAGCATACAGGATTACTCAAACATGCGTGAATGAAACTAAATACAACTCCAGCTATGTTTTTGATGTTTATACCATGGCTACAAAAGTCAATTTAGCATAATAGGTGACATAATGGTGGTAGTAAAATAATTTAGAAAAATAACTTTGAGTGGGTCACAATAAAATGATCAAAAATAAAACTGGGCCCCATGGTAAGACCAGTTGAGAACCACTAGTTAGAACAATTGAGATGGCTGAATTGTGATCTGGAAAAATATGACAACGTTACCTTTTCAGGGCCAAGCACATCCCAGTGGAAAGCTTTAGTTTGATTTGTCTTGGTCAGTGTCCTTTCTTTGACGGGCAAAGGTGGAGGTGGTGCTGGAGGAGGAGGTATGATAGGTGGAGGGGTAGGAGCTGGTGGCACTGGCAGGACGGGAAATAGAGGCTGTGGGTGAACACTCTGAGGAGATTGTGGCCAAACACTGACGCGGGTAGTTGGACTACTGGGAGACCGGCTGATGGGAGATTGTGAAAAAATAATTTTGGGAGATTGTGGTGGTTCGGGGCTGGGAGGGAGGATTGCGTGGCCTGGTGAGTGCTTTGGAGAGCCAGGTTTATTACTGGAAATCACACGAGGTCTTGGCACAGGTCTGGCACCAATAGCTTTTTCACTAGGAGTAACCTCTGAACTTGAATTAACTGGAGTCAAGTCTTTATTTGTGTCTTTACTGCCCAGTCCACTGCTCAGCTCTTGCTCTTTCTCGCTATCATCTTCTTCTTCTGCTATGCTATCATTTCGCAGTGCCACTTTGTGTGCGACAAGTTGTTCTCCATAAGACTTCCTCTTCCAGTCGGTGCATAATTTGTCGATGGCCTGGACCCAAGCGTTGCGCTCCCTTTGGACAGAGGCCGAGGTGTTTGGCTCTGGCGGTGGCACTCGAAAACTGCAGGAAAGCAACAAAACAGAGCTCAACTTCTGTTGTATGTAAATGAGATAACGCTGCCCATTTTAAAGCTACATTTTTCTAAACACACCTTTATCTTTTCTACTAGTATTTTATTTTAAAAACCCATTGCCACCTTAATATACTAAGACATTAAAACAATCTTAAACATCTAAAGTTCATTATTAGACTACCTGGTTAAACACATTGTGAATGCATTACCAATTCATATGTCACTTTGCTTCCCATTTCTGATTGTTCAACATATTTTTATTTTTCGGGCTGTTTTACGGTGCAAGTAGACAAAACCAGGACTGGAAAAGACATTTCTGTGTGTATTTAGCAGCAAATAATACATCCATAATTTTTTAAATTCCTCCTCTCCCTGATGGAAGATCTAATGGCAAGTGTTACCGTCTTGAGCATCTTGTCTTGCTTGTTTGACTGTTTTTGTAACACAACTGCTTTTGTGATATTTTCTCTCTCTATCAATAAAAAAGCCTATGTCAGTGGTTCTTATTCAGTGGGACCCAGTTTTAAGGCTGACCATTTTATTGTGACCCACTTTTTACACAACCAAAGTTATTTTTTACTTTGGCACACGCACAGTATTTGACTATTTATTATATAATACTAGTTATTTGTGTTTTATACTATTTTATTTACTCACAACAAAAGGTTAAAAAGAAGTCATCTGCACTTGGTTTTTCAAAGCCAAAAAAAAAAAAAGAAGTCCGGATGACTTCTTTTTAACCTTTTGTTGCGATTCAATTAGCCTGGATGAGTTAGAGTCTTCACAGACATATTTTATTTACATGATCTGTTTCAGCATTTCATGCAATTTAATATACAACATTATTTCGGCAAAGATGAATATTGAAACTATATTCAACCTCCCTCTAGTCCAGTTTTGGGTCCTGTCCCACCCTTTGAGAATCTTTTTTTTTCCTCCAGATAAGTACTGTGACAGCATGCTATATAAATATCTATTTCTTTTAAGAAATCCTACAACAATGTGATGCTCCTCTGTATTGCTGCACATTACTTACTGGTATTCATTTTTGTGAGTTGTCAGACTGAAAGTTTCAGAGCTCTGTGTTTTTTGTACACTTGTGTCACCGTCCGACAGATGAATGACAGTGGGCACAGCGGGGATCACTTCACCATCAGCAGTAGTCCTATGCCTGACGGGAACCATGATGAGCTGACCTGGGTGAAGCTGGACCTCATATCTGAAATAATCAGTAAATACTTACTTATACTTACTTATAAAATAAACCTTCTAATCAAGTCACTGTCACTGTATGAAAGTACGTACTTAACCCATCTTAACGAAGCCAGACCCCCTCTGTGCAGTAACAAGACGCCTTCCCGAATGCTGTTTGACAGTTTAGGCTGCTGAGGTGTTTCTGCATTGCTCTCGTCATGACTGGTGTAAATGTTGCCATAGATGATTTCATTCACCAGCTCCATCATCTGCTCAGAAACAGTAGGACACGTGTGAAGGGAAAGGCAGTTACACAGTTCTGGTGTAGACAACTTATTGTTGCATGCATGAAACTCTGGTCTCCTATCAGAGTACTTTCAGCTGTAGACTGTAGAACGCCACAGGAGGTCTTTCCTACCTGTGGCCATCAGTCTGTTTAACTCCTTCCCTTTTAGTAAGGGTGACTCGGACCATCTTGTACAATGCAAAATAACTGTGCTGGGCCTTTCTATCTTATTTACTTATTTATTCATTATTTAACCTGCACCAGCTCCATTTTGCATTTACATTTGGAGGCATTTAGGATGGTACTTCTGTAAAATGGTATTTTTTAAAGATTTTATACTATTTTACTACTGCCCTATTAATAGAATTAATGTTATTTTATGTCCATGCTTTTTGTGTATGTTCATGTCTCTGTTCCTCTGGTACAAAAATTTCCTTCGGGATTGATAAAGTTATATCTTATCTTATCTTTTGCAACTCTGCAAACCTTGTGTTTGTCTTCCACCGACGTGGCCTCCAGCTCATAATCATGATGCCCTTTAAATGAAATGGAGAATCTGGAGCCAGCGCCATCGTCACAGCTTTTGACGATGGAGAAAGGAAGCTGCCTCTTGACAATACCCTTCTCAATGCTGCACAGCATTTTAGTCTTGAAATCGAACTATAGAGATCACAGTTGGAAAGTAGGTTAGCATAAAAGAATGCTGTATATTACACGATAAAATGAGAATATGAACATACCTGAATAACCCGTTTCTGCCACCTGTAGCGGCCATGTTTATGAACACTGAAGTTATACTGGGAAGGCTTCTGTTCCTGTAACTAGAGTCCAGACATCAGGCATTAAGTAAGAAACTCCAACATCCAGAACTACACTAATCTAGAGATAATTTGAGTAGATTATCTGTGTTAGTCTTTTCTGGTTTATGGTAAAGATACAGGTCACATTCCTACTTGGCCCTATCAGACAGTAGCAGGGCGTCTCAAACCAAGTGAGCAGGAAGAGCAGCTTATTATGAAGACAATGGGCGAGCTCTGCTACAACTGATTCATTAAAAACAGGTTTCAGTCAGAGTAAAGTCATTAAACACAGGGGACAAGTGATCATTATAACTATAGTGCAACTTTGCTTGTGTAAAATAAACAGAGAGAGCAAAAACACAGGATAAACACAAACACATACTACGCTTCCTTATGTCTTATATTTGTATTTATCAATAGCAAGTATGGATTTTCAATGCATTTCATAGTCCAGAGATGCCCTTAACCCTTCTCATTAAACTTAGTCACAGTATGTATGTATGTAAAATGTGAGAAGTTCTTTAACAACATAGGTTTTCAAAATAAATCTGTGGTACCTTGTCAACACTTTTCTGTTTTCTGCGCAGTTGCTCCCGATCCTTCCTGGCCTGGTTCAGAGCATCATCAATGGACAACTCTCCACTCTTCACCTTGTTCATTAGACTCAGCTGCATTTCATTGCTCAGCTAAAACAACAGCACAACACAGTATTTTAAATTGAGACACAAGTATTTTTAAGTTTTGTTCTATAATGTGTACATAGCTATTGGATTCAGCAGTTTTATTATTGCACACAAACAATAACAGAGCTGAACTTCTTTCCTTTACTGAAACTGTAAAAAAAGGAACTACTACAGGCAGCATCTGAATTGTTCAAACTGACCTTTAGTCTGTGCTTCCCCAACATCAGTCACAATTCTGACTAAGAATTCAACAGTTTTACCAGCAGGGAAGTAAAATTGAGGAACTAAGAAGCGCTTGACTGACTTTAGAAAGCATGCACAATAAGCACACCTGTTTGTAAAGGACGGAAACTACTTTTTTCTTTCTACAAGTAAGCAAACTCACATCGACAGTTTGTTTCTTGTCAACAAAAGGAGATTTCTTACCTGTGGTATGTTCCCAGAACCCCATTCCATTCTGGAAGGGTCACTGTTGTTCTTCTTTGACGCTAAACTTGGCATAACCTCATCTCATATGTCATCTCAGTCTACAAATATCTTTCTTATTGCCACTGTGTGTTGTTATGGTGTTTTACCTGTAATGCATGATAGCAGCACTGATTTGTTACAGCCCTTTTCTGCCTACACTCCCTTTGAGCTCAGGTTACACCTCTGAAACTTCTAGGTGAAGCCAGATCAGCCACACCCACTGCTCTGCAACAGCTTTCTCTGGGGAAAAAAATGCAAGATAACAACTGAAGTTGCTTTTCAAGTCTTTACATGTTTCTGTTGTACCTATTTATCCACTACAGGGGGCATTGGAGAGCATTCCTGGCAACTCTCATGTCCCGTGCATGAATCGAGTTGGGAGAATGAAAAAGGCAGACATGCAAAGCCATCTTGTCCTTATCTTGAACCTACCACAGCACATACGTTAAGCCCAAAATGATTCATATCCTGGCCAAATTTTCAGTTAAAGTGTTGTTGTTTTTTTTAACTTAATGCATCTGTTCTTTATAGAAATGAGACAACTAAGTGGCATTGTGGTAAATATACTACTGAGAAATGTTACTGTTTTATTTTATCTTGTTACATTTTGACAAAATGGTCAATACCCAAAGATATTCATTCCCTCAATAATCAATGACAATGCCTTTAATTTCTTTTTTTCTAACGTTGTTTTGTAATGCCACGATTATGGTTATGGTAAACAGTTATGCCAAATTAATTGTTTACAAGTTTTTGGCACATTTCCACTTAGACCACTGTTTTTGCATAAATCTCCAGGTCCTTGATGTTCGAAAGCTTCTTTATCATTACTCTGGTCTTCAGTTCTCTCCACAAATTCACAATCAGAAATTCAGGTCTGGACTCAGGTTTGGTCACTTTAACATGTTGATCCTGTTCCTACCATTTCTTTACCTCTTTGTCTGTGAGTTTGGGTCATTGTGCAGAGGGTATAAATAAACTTGGGCTTGTGAGTACATGAAGTCACAAAACAAAGCTATCGACACACATCTATGCGCTAAAAAATGAATATATGATTTCAAAACAGTACTAAAGGTATAGGTCTGAAACTCTGCACAGACTATTTGAGTAACATGCTAGTTAAATGATGAAAGCCTTAAGCTTAGGATCTGGCAATGCAGAAAGACAATAAATCAGAGATAACATCATGCTGCAATACTGTGAGCAATTATTTTTACTTTTACATAGAAAAATCTGAACATTTAGAATTTCCAAAACCCCACCTGTGTTTTTGTTGTGGCTGTCATTACAGTAGACCCACTGTGGGAATAATACTGTTAAGGTCAAACAACAGATAGTCACAGCTGCTATGTAGTGAAACCTCGTATTTCAGTGACACACTCAGGAAAATACCTTCATGTTTTAGTGGCTGTTACTGTAGTTTCTTCACATGAATGGTCAATACACATAACTATGTAAAACAGTATAATGAAGGCAAAAAATAATGAGATGTTTTGCTCAAGTAATTAGCTTAAATTATATTTTTTAGTAAAGATTTTATACATTTTAGGAGAAATTTTGTATTTAAAATCTCAGGTTTTTCTTTTTTTTTTTACCTCAGTGAAAGCGGGTCACAGTAGTAATTGTGGTTATAGTATAAGTAGCAGTGGTAATAGCAGTAGTAGTGGTGGTGGCATTAGTAGTCGAAGTAGTGCTAGTAGCAGTAGTATTTTAACTTTTCTATTCAATACTTTTCCCCCAAGTACTTTTGTTGAATACTTCTAGATAATAGTAATATCATTACTAAGTAACTGTACTTTTATCTGAGTACAAACTCTACTCTTTCCACCTGAAATATAGTATTTTTCCCTCCTAATAATTGTATTTATGTGTCTGTTTACAATATTTAGCATACTGATCTGGCTTATAGAAAGTGACAGATTATAAAATGCTAACTAAGAACTATGTTTTCCTTCCCAGTGCTATGAGATCACTAAATATTCCTGACTCGCTTTACAGGAAATGGTCACTTGAAAAAAAATCACATGGGGAAGCACCCAACTCTACAACAAATGTACACTTATCTACTAAACCCCGCCCACTGCATTTGGACTAGGGCAGTATATTACAGAGCATACTCTCTCCTGAAACTGGATTAGACAGTACGCACTTGGCAAGATGTTTCTGTATGAAGTTTGCATCATTTTAATTGGGACACTTTTGGTAAGTAAACCCAATAATGTTTGTCTGGCTAGTTAGTTTGGCTCGGAATAGCACTGTTAGTGTATCGACTGTATGCTAACTCCCGCAGCAGAATGTAATAATAAAGTATTTATAGCATTTAGCTTAGTTAATGCTAAATTGGCGCTTGACTTTTAGCGATGAGTAGCTTACCCACCGCATTTGTTGTTATTGTCGAAAAGCTCCACGCTATCGACAGAATGACTGGCTTTTTCCACTTTACTTTCACTTTCGTTTTATACGTAGCACCTGGAAGAGAAAAGGGAATAACGTTTAGGCACATTTACATGAATAAACAGCTTAAATGTTAGAAAATGAAACTAAATTCTTCAAGATGAGCGTTTTTATTTGTTCAGTTTGAGTGAAAGCTGGGTACTTTCCGCCACGCCCCTCGCGAGACATCGAGGAGACGCTGTCATGGCAACCGCTTTTGTCAAGTCAGATTTTATTTCTAAATCTTTTTTTAAAAAAGAGGAATAAATTATCCAAGTGGTGTAGAAATTGTGCAGAGATAATGAATAGTAAAATAAGATTTACAGAAGATTTACAGAGTCGTGGACAAAGAACTCAAACTCTTTACTTGATTAAAAGTATAGATCCTCCTGGTCAAATATTACTCCAATACAAATAAAGGTGGCTAAATCAAATTTTTACTTGAGTTAGAGTACATGAGTGCTTTCAAAAATACTTAAGTATTCAAACAATTTTACAATGTATTTCAAATGAGTGCAGTTAAGAATTTTGGGTAAAATGTCTTCTACATTCAAATCACTAACTCGCAGCTCTAAAAAGGAAGGAAGAACAACTTATAAAACCATAACAGATAAGATTTACAGCAAAAACAAGCCATACGTATTATAAATAAGGCTAGGTATTTTGATCATACTAATCAATTATTTTTAAATTGGTTTATTTTAAAATCATCCAAATAATTTTCAAAGCAAAAGCTAAATCACTTCCACATTCTGTCCAGAGCTTCCTTTTAGTTCCTGAGAGCAAATATGAGTAGTGTTATGTTGTAAATAATTTTCTTTAGGAATGAGTCAGTTGTCTTTCGGTTTTAAGACAATTTCTCTGCAGAAGTTACTTTTGCTTTTTTAGAAATGTAGTGGGGTAAAAAGTATTATATTTATCTTTTAGATGTAGTGGAGTAAAGGTAGTAAGTTACCCCTAAAAATACTACTCAAGTAAAGTACAGATTCTCAAAAACTATACTTAAGTACAGCACTCAAGTAAATTTACTTTGCTACTGTCCACCTCTGGTAATAATATAAAATACAACCCTGTGTTTTACTAACGTTAGCTAACTCAGCATTGTCCTCGGAGTTCCCAGCCTCCGTTTCTGCTCGAGCCACGATCCTTAACGGGAATAAGCGGAAGCAAAATAAGTAAATTAAGATGAATAAAAACATCATAATGAGATCAACAAATTATTAAATAGAGTTATTAGAATTTTAAAAAGACAAAAGTTAAGAAACGTTTCTTCTTTGTGTTTCTTGATGGCAGGTGTTCACAGCAGGGGCAGAGCCTCTTTGTGACCCAGAGACCCAATACTTGCTCAATGGGGAGTGCTGTCTAAAGTGTAAACCAGGTAAGTCTTGTCTGTTGTCTTATGTCTTTTTAAATGTTAGGCTTCATTTGAGGAGGATTAAGAGGGAACATGTTCCTTCACCTTCAAATCTGGGGCCAGGACCTATTTGACAGGATCTCCTACTGTTGCGTGTCTTATTTATTGATTTACTTTTAACCTAGGGTGACTAGATGTCGCCATTTAACAGGGACAGTCTCAGTTTTAGGCTCCATTTCCGATGTCCTAACAAATACATGTAAACACAGTAATATGTCCCAGTTTTCACCAGACCATGTCCCAGTTGTCCCCATTTTAAGAGATGGAAAACCATAGGAAACAAAAAAACACACTTATTCAAAGACTTTTGTCACTAAATTGATAGACCATGTCATTGTTTTATCAAGAAATTCCCATCATATTCAAAACGTCAGCCCTAGTGTCATGTACTTTGGATTACATGACAGAAAATTGCATGGATTTTGGACGCTTTTTTGTCACTTGAAAAGTTCAAATGCACCAGGATTTGTGAAAGAAATAGGTGTTCCAGTTTTTGGGTCTAGAAATCTGGTCACCCTATTTTAACCAGAATGTTAAAAAAATACTTCAAGATAAATTAAACACCAAAAACATAAAACTAAATAAAAGCTGTTACAAAGTATACTTTACCACCAAAATATACCAAATATACTGCTATCACGTCTTTATTGCAGTAGACGTTCCCATGCCTCAAAAAATCCTCTACAGTCATATGCAAAAGTTTGAGCACGCCTCTGAGGTTGCATAATAATTTACTCTGTCTTCACGAAAAAAGGTCACAGAGGTATGTCATTCATTTTACAGAAACACCATGCATCTGCAGCAGGATGATGTTGTAGCTCTATGGAGGTGATCTGTGGGTCGTCTTTAACCATTCTCACCATTCCTTGCCTATGTCTCTCTGATATTTTTCTTGTTCTGCCACATCTGGCCTTAACATCAACTTTGCCTGTGTCCTTCCATTTCCTGATTACCACCTTAAATACCTTTTCTAATTATTGAACACACCTGTCTTTGAAGTTCAAGGCTTAACTAACTAATCTAGCAAGTTTTGTGTTGCAAGTAATCCATTTTGAGAAGTTACATACATTCAAATCAGCAAACTTATAAGGCTGCCAAAACCTTTGCACAACAATTTTTTCACATTTCATTTAATATCATACAGCTAAATACTGCTACACTAAAAAATCTTATTTGGATAACACCTTAGAACTCAGATGTCACTAGAAAATGAATGACATACCTCTGTGAGTAAATTATTATGCAACCTCAGAGGGGTGCCCAAACCTTTGCCTATGTAAGTGTTCCCCAACCTCTGGCTTTACAAATAGAGTTTGGGACCCATCAATGAGCCATATTTGGGTTCATAAAAGGTGAAATAAAATGCAGTTGCATTAGTCACAGGCAGCGGAATAAAAACATAAACAAACAAGCCTTGAAACAACTCTTTTACCTGCTTTGTTTCGCTTGGTGAATATTTAAACACACATACTTTTGAGTGAATGCTAACTCAAGTTGTATACATCTTAAATTGCTCCATTGTTTTACTATTGGAGTGGTCCTTCCAGTATTAATATCATGAAACTTCAACCGTTTGTCATTATTTCCCACATCGGCCTTGAGAGGAAATACAGCAGCCCTTACTACACCACAAGTGCTTACTGTTGTTGCCAGAAGAGCACAGCTTGTGAGACCACTTGTCCCAAAATGCTTTGCGATGTGTGTTATAGGCCAATATAGGGCTAATATTTAAATTTTGCATAGGTCCCTGTTTAAAAGTGACAGCAGTTTATAGACTCTACATGGCTTAAGAGCAGAGCTAAGCCTGAACAGTTTATCTTATAAACAAAACATGATGATAAAAATGCTCATGTTTTTAACGCTGTAACAAATGTTTTGCAGGTACTAGCATGGTGTCCACGGGACAGTGTAGGGACCCTGAGTGCAAAGCCTGTGACGAGGGCGATTACATGGACAAATACAACACTGAGGCAAGTTGTGAACGGCAGCCATATTGTGACCCAAGTAAGACTTACACACATTAACACTGTCAATAATAAATGCTGAATCAGTGTTGTGACCACTGTTTTGTGTAAATCTATCCAGACAGAAACTTTAAGATGAGTGTACACACAAGTAAGACAGAGCAGGCCATGTGTCTGTGTAAGGAGGGCTTCCACTGCTCCAGTAAAGAATGCCTCACTTGTATTTCCCACACAAATTGTAAAGCAGGATATGGAGCCACCACTATAGGTACAAAAACGTTCCCTACTGAAGATGTCATAAGGCAGTTCCTTGCAGTCTTTGTAAACTCCATTTGATATTGTATCTTTGTTTTAGGTGATCAGAATCATGACACGATGTGTGAAAAATGCCCTGATGGGGAATTTTCTGATGAAGTCTCCTGGGATGGTCCCTGTAAGAAAATGTCTCAGTAAGTACGAAAGGGGAAAAGGGGAAAACCCAAAACAAATGTTCCCTTTTACGGTACAATGTGTTCAATGTTTGAAGCCCACTGAAATGAAAGTACAGATGTGCCAAAAAGGAGCATTTAAAACAGAGTGCTTCCTGATACCATGCATGGACTTTCCTCCTACCTCTTAACTTTTTTCATTTACGATATATAAAGAAAAGAGGAAACCCAAACATACACCGCTGGACATAAAGTATTTGTGTGTTCTGAGTATCTGAAGAGAAGTATTTGTATTCAAACATCTCTAAAAATCTCACCTCACCCCTACGTCACTGATTCTCAACTCAACCCGTGTTATTTTGGGACTGTCTTATTTTACTGCTGAATTAACCTTATTATAACCAAATAAGGCTTTCATTATATGACAAAACAAAAATATATATAGTTTCCACCTGTTTCTGACTCCGCAACCTGCTGAGGAACATACCACTTACCCACGTTTGGGGTTAAAATTTTGGCTGTACATTGTTCAACAGTGCCATAGCTATATAATGAAGGAGATAAAAATATTAATTTATCCATAAAATCCAGTATGTTTTTGTTTTTATTTATTCTCTGGATTCCATTATTGCTAATTCAGATGTGATGTCAGTGTATTGTAACTAGGCCTGCACAATATATCTCAAATTTATTAACACCATATCCATATCGCTAAATAAAACTAAATGTTTTGTAAAATCACCAAGGTTCTCCATCTGACAGAGATCTACACAGTTTCCTATCAGAGCCTTAAAGGAAAATGGAACAGAAATATTAAAACAACCACAGTCATGACTTTATTTTTTTGTATTTAGTCCTCATTTAGCCTTATTTTAGACTTGTTTTAATCTTATTATACACTTATTATACACTTTTAATTGAAAATACTACATCAAAATATTGCCAATCATATTGTCATGTTGTGCAATCCTAAGTGTAACCCACATTTTACAGAGCCATAAATTATTTTTCTGAATACTTTCACTTTGAGGTTTTTGGTCTATTCTAAACTCTTAATATTGTTTTTGCAGATGTCCAGTGGGATTAGTACCTCAGAATGGGAGCCCTGAATCTGACAATACCTGTGGTAAGTCATGTGTTGTGTGTCTAACAGCTTGTTCAAAACGAAACTCACAAAGACGGCACATACAAAGAGTGGAACTAAGTGTGGCTTCTGTGGTTTGTGTGGGTTTTCACCTACACATGCTTTACACTACACATGCTTATATATGTGGTAAAAACCTGTTGTTTATTTTGGTAAACGTAAACATTGCACATGCCATACTGTGGTAGATGTTGTTTTTTTCAGATTGTATTGTTTTATTTAGCTGCTGCCATGATTTAACAATAAAGTCTTTTTCTGTGTTTCAGTGAAAAAAGTGAACTGGCACATAGGATTGATCTGTGCTGTCGTTGCATTTGCACTACTTGTATGTGCAGGGATCTTTCTCTTCAGATATTGTCGAAGTAAACAACTCAATTTCTTTACATATCATGAACTGCTCTATTTGTCCTATTTTATCTAAATTTACTACATTTCTCTTTTTTTCTCTAGATAAAAATGATTATGCAAAACCGAAACAGGAGGAAGAGGTATTGTTTTCATTTTTGCTTTGGCTCAAATCTTGATTGACTGAGTGGAGTCTGTGTCCTCCCTAATGTTAATGTTGGTTCTCTTTATGTACTCCGGCTTGCATGTGTTAGGTGAATTGGTTGTTAGGTGAATTGGTGACTCTTAAATGACCCCTAGTGGATGAATGTGTGACAGAGAATTGCTGTCACCTCATGTACAGGGTAGCCCCAAGGTCTTAAAAGTGATAAAAAGGTATTCAGTTTGATACATCTAAGTCAAGTCTTTCCAGTGGTGTAAGTAATGTACAGATTAGTAAATACATGTTCAACCTTTTTAATATTAATTATTCAGATCATTGTGTTAGTGCTTTTGTTTCCTTCATACAAGATATAAGTGTAATTAGAAACAGTTCATTCGTACCTAGAGCCTTGTAATTTTGTGACAGGTCTGCTGTTTATTGGCTGCATTACTTTGCAAAAAACGTAATATACACTTACTGAAGAACCTCTTATTTCTGAAAATAAGTGTTAGGCTTAGTGTGTTAGGCTTTTAAAATACTGTATAACCCTTTCATTATTGTAAAAGTCATGCAGATTGTTGTTTTTCCATCAATTTTAGTATTAAATTTCCTTCTAAGTGGCATTAAAAGGTCTTAAAAAGGTCTTACATTTCACAAGACAAAACCTGGAGCTACCTTGGCGTATGTCTGTGTCAGCCCTGTGACTATCTGGCCACTTTTCAGGGTGTACCCCTCCTAATGCCTAATAGTTGGTGGAAGTTGCTGGCTATGTATTTTTTTCATTCTGCAAAATGATCTGACCTCTGTTTTCTGTATCATTAGACATTTGTACCGACACAACCTGAGAACAGCATGGACCCGAGCAGTGTTCTGGTCACTCCGTCTGATGGCAGCGCACATTTTCCATATCCATCGTCCATGGCTAATTACTCTTTTCTATCAGCGCGCCCGAGTGGGACGCCGGAGGAAAATGAAGAGGTTGTTCGCACTCTCAATGGACACAGGTTATCTCAGGATGAAAAAGAACATATCATATCACAACCAGAGACACAGGGACAGGATTTAATAAGCAATAATAATGAACTTGTGTGTTGAAAATATTTTGTAGGGGGTGCTGAGTCTGTGAATTAATATTATTCAAGTAGGAATAAAAGTATGGTGTAATGAAACTACTCATAAAGGGTACAGTTTGTTCAAAAAGTTAACCTGCAACCTCTACCTGGAATAAGTGTTACGGTTGAAAATAAATGAAGAAACACCTTGTACATGTGCTGTAAATATCAAGCTAAATTCTGTAGATATTGCTGGGAAAGATGTCATTTAATGTGAAATGTGAAAAATAATGTGCACTGTTTACTAACTATTTTGTTTTGTTAATGTACAGTAATGTGTGTGTTGGTTGTAAATAGTAAAAGCGGTACGTTCACTGTCTGCTACCATCATGCATGTAGAGTAATTACAGGCTGTTTATAAATTATTATGTGTGTTCTGTAATGCATTATGGATGGAGTGAGTTAGTTTGTCTCTTTGCATGAATTAAAAAGAGTTGTGGAATAAAATGTAAATCTGGGTAGACAATGGATCACTCCAGTCATATTATTGGTTGTTATAGGACCACCTTTCTTCTCCTAAAACACCGTACACAATACAAAAATGGCATCTTACTCATAAAAAAATGACAATAACACATACAGTAGGGTTATGTATTTTTATTTTTTTATTTATATAAATTAGTCTTGTTAAATGTCTAAGTGTACGTATGCTTTTTGTTTTTTATGAGAAATTGTAAGAAACATGACAGGTACAGTTAGGCTATATATGTTATTAGATTTACAGAATTTGATGTATGTGTGGAGCCTTTGCCTGACAAATCGTCCTGCTTGGGATAAAGATCTCTTATGGCAGTGTGAAATATTTAATAATAATAGCAATATTAATTTATTTGTTAGTCCAGTGGTTCTAAATTCTGGCATTGGCTTCTTCTGGTGGTTCCCAGGAGTTTTTGCAGTTAAAGTCCCTGATTTATTTTAATTCAGAGCCAGTTTTATACCTGTCTGCTCTGGTTGGGGCTTAAATTTGGGGTTTATACCACTGCTTAGCACTGGTTTAGATCTGGTTTATTCCTGGATTTCGTCCTGGCCTATTCCTGGTTTAATCCTTGTTTTAAGGCCTGGTTTAGTTCTAGTTTAGTGTATTAACATGTATTAAAATTGTACTTCTCTAAGGTGGTTCTTGCTTGGGTGACCAGACATCCCTATTTAACTGGGACAGTCCCAGTTTTAGGCTCCATGTCCCTATGTCCCATGTTTACAGCAACCCATCATGTCCCAGTTGTCCTTATTTTAACGTATAGGAAAAAAACAGGTAACTTGTATAAAGACCTTTATCATTAAAACTATTTACAATGTCATTATTTTGTATCAATAAATTACTGTCACATTCAATACTGAAGCCCTAGTGCCATGTACTTTAATTACATGACAGAATATAGGATTTTTGAAGCTTTTTTGTTGCTAGTAAGTTCAAATGCACCAGGATTTAAAATAATAAAAAAAATTGCCCCAGTTTTTGGGTCCAAAAATCTGATGACCCTATACTTCCTGTAAGAAAATAGCCTCGCCAAGACAGCCACTCACTCTTCCCAAGTTTTGCCAAAAACAATAAAAAACATTTCAAACTATATTAACCCCAACACCAAAAACATTGCATTAGTTTTTTTCTTACAGAGCCCTTCTGGAATGTTGTAGTTTCACGTGTTCGCCCCTAGAGTCTGCTAGAGCATTGAAAGCTTCTTCTCAACGTCCCATATCAGAAAGCCATACATATATAGGCCTATGTGAAGTCTTAATATAAAAACACTACATTATTTTCTTAAAGTTGCCCTGTATTGTCTTCTGTCTCTGTTGTGTGTTTGATGTCATTGAGCTAATCTTCCATTATGTGTGTTTCTGTTTGAAGGGCTTTGCATAGAGTGGCCAAAGCAAGAAAGACAAGGCCACTGCATGACGAGCCTGTTGCTTCCAGGGGTTTTCTCATTATCCCTGGATTAATGGAGATACGGCCCTTTGAATTTACATGGAAACCTGAGTGATTGCAGCGAGTGACAATGAGGGATCTCCCCGAACAATAGACAGCACCTTCACAGAGAGAGAGGGCCCGGGCCTTCTCCTGTGGCCCAAATGACACGCTGTAGAGGTGGGTCATATCAAGCAAAGATCTCTGAAATCAAAATATAAAGAAAAGAGTGGTTCCCAAATAGGTCAGAGCCTAAAATTGGTTCAGCAAGGATTTTATTTGGATTGTTAAAAATATTGAGTGCTAAAAGTGCTAAGAATCATTGATATTATTGGTTTTGAAGCCTCTCTGTCATTGAGGCTGTCTCAGTCAAAACAAACAAGGTTACAGTAAAAATAACTCATCTGGACGTGGTTTTAGGGTTGAAAACTAAATCTCAGCTCTCTCAGCAGAATTGAAGAAATATATAAATATATTTTACTCTAAAAACTACATCCGGATGACTTCTTTTCAACTTTGTTTTCTTCTATTAAAACCATGATGCTTATGGTCTTTTGAAATATGTTTTATTTCAATTTAAAAATATGTTTCTAGTCACAAAATTAATATAAGAAATATTTGATTTTGAACATGCTAGTAACACTTACAACTACTATAGATAGTGGTTGCTCTAAACCCTTGTTTCTCAAATGGGGGTATTTGTAAGCAGCCCACAGGCTATTTTAAGTTTTGGAAAAAATACATTTAATAAGTAATAATAGTTTTTAGAAATAAATTTAACTGAAAACGTTTGAGAACCACACTCTAAACAAATAGGTTTAAATAGTTTGTCTGACAGTCTCAAACATTTGTTGCACCACAAAATGATCCGTACTAAAGAAGGCAATGTTCTGCTTCTTGAGATGCTAAAATGTAAAATGTTAATGTCAAAGCCAGCCCAAAAAGTCTAATCCCCCAACTTTTATCTGAAGTTTTGAAGATCCCTGTTCACTAAACCAATTCCAAAACAGAGGAAGACAAAATAAGTTATTGTTTAAGATAACATTTTTTATTCAAGAAAAAATATTTCTTCATGATTAGACAAAAGAAACATAATTTACAAAGGTTTGATGGAAAAATACATCTACATTTATTTACAATTAATCTTTGGCGCAAAGAAACGTCGGGAGCAGTTCATTCCCTGAGCTCTTACAAGTGGATTAAAGTGCAAAAGTGTGGCGAGAGAGTCTGTTTTTGAGTCCGCCTATAGGACCTCGGGAGTGGGGTAAACTGTCTGGACGAACAGCCCGTTTCTGGACGCCCACTCTGCCCACAGCTTCCCCATCTGTGCGTTATCCAATGCGGGTTTACGCACGGTTTCTGACGTGGCTGTTTCCGCCAAAGACCAGATTTTGGGCTTTTGGCTGACCGTGTTATCCTTGCTGTCCTTAGGGGCTTCAGGTGCGTCCTCACAGTCTTTCTTCTCTGGTGTTCCCTCTGCCTTTGGCTGCTCTGTCGTCTCCAAAACATCCACCAACACTTCGCTTTTCTCCTCTGCCTCAGCCTGACTCTCAGCCTCCTCATCCAGAAGAGACTTGTCGTCTACGTCGCTCTCTCCTTCCTCTTCCTCCTCCTCTTCCTCCTCATCAGATTTGCTCTTAGAAGCCCAGCTGACCCGGTTCTCCTTCTTGAGCCTCCTCCTGGCGTTGGCGAACCACGTGGAGACCTGGGTCAGGCTCATTTTGGTGATGATGGCGAGCATGATCTTCTCGCCTTTGGTGGGGTACGGGTTTTTCAGATGCTCGTTGAGCCAAGCTTTAAGCGCGCCGGTGCTCTCTCGAGTGGCGACTTTAGCGACTCTAGCGGGGTCCTCGGGTGCTCCTGAGCGGTATGAGGGGTAGAACGGGGCAGCACGGGCCAGGAGTGCGGGATGGTATGGGGAGGCGGCCTTCAGGTCGTATGCATTGCTCTGGAAAAAGGTAAGAGACACGGTTAGAATCACGCAAACTGATAAACTGACAGAAGTGGTGAAAATTAAGTGGTGAAGTAAATTAAAGTTTAGTTGCTGTAACTTACCATGTGCGTAACGGGTCTGTGGTGCGCATAAGGGATGAAGTTATATCCCTGTAGTCCAGAATAAGCGAGCGGAAATCCAGCTGCCATCGCTGCCAGTTGCTGAGCCTGCTGCTGCTGCGGTTGCACACCCGGCGGTGGGCATCCCAAAACGGGGATCTGATATCCAGCGGGAACCATGTTCCTGTCCAAGAAAAAGTTTCCAAATCCAGTCTGCGATGCAGGCATGTTTCCTCTTTGCGTTTTCCTTTTCCTTCCTTAACTCCTTTATTTCCTTTCCTGAGAGTGTTTGAGTTTGACTGGCGATCTGCTCGTTCCACGCGTATTTATACGCAGCGCGTGAAGAGGAGGGGGGAGCGGGACGGAGGGGGGAGGGCCCCCGTCTTAGTATTGACTGACAGGTCCGTTCAAAGGACCTACACCTTTCACTCGCTGCAAATCCCATCAAAAGAGGCTCTCCGCTGTTCCTTTTTTCGTGCGTTTTTGGCCACAGTTTCTCAATGCTCTCGACTTTATCAACTCTTTAGCAAAGTTGCAATTTGAAATAAATCTTTTATTCTCTACGTTCATCCATATATATTCACAATCAGTAGTTAAAAAGTCTTGTGCAGGGAACGATGAGTAACTGTGCGTAATTGTGCCACAGTTTCCCGCACTTTTACGCAACATTTCCAACTGCAATTTTATTCCCATCAAACCATGTACTATTCGCACTGATTAAAAGCGCATCTATCTTTGTGTATTCCTATCAAAGCGCACGTCTTTAATCATCCTTTTTATGTCGCGTTTACTACAAGGAGCTTGACACCAGTTTGATGTCATTACACTGGCAAATGTAACACCTCGCGCGTCTGGCACTAATCCATCAATCCAAGATGAAATGCCAAATCTATCCAACTAACATCCTGCTAGTCTGAAGTCAACTGCAACTCTTAACACTTTGGGTCTCTTTTCATGTCAAAATATGTCAATCGAATTAACAAGGTCAGTGGAGGTGGTTTTGGGGCGAAGATGCGCTTTTATCCAAATGCGTAAAGGAAGAATAGGAAAAACAATTGTGCTGTGACTCTAGTTCTTCTGGTTATCATATCTTTTTATTTGTTAATGTGTGAGTAAACCATAACAAACTGGCCTTTACACTGCGGATGGCATTGTTTAGAGCGGAGCGCAGCGTTTCAATGGCCCTAATTAAATGAGGTTAAGCGAAACAGGTGTTGACTAATGTATATGATAATTGTGAGATAACAGATGCTAATACGTGCGCGGGGTGGGGGCGGGGGCGCAGATAAGACGGGCAGATTACACTTCTTATGCGCCCCTCGTGGCCTTCAAACGAGCCCAGGGTTTGCGTTCAAAGAGCATCCTCTGCGTCTTATCGCGCATAAATTTGATTATGATATTAACGGCGTTAGTGGCGCAAAAGGACGTGGCCATAAGGCGATAACACTTGGATCAGACACAAGTGGAAGCGCTACAGACACAGTGGAAACGCGTCAGGAACGTAAACATAACATTTTCAAAAGTTTATTCACTGATAAACTCGGATTTTTTTCGTCAATTAAAATAACGTTTGAGTGCCATGGATCATTACGCACAGTTTTACGCACTAACCAAAAATAAAATTTGCTGCGAATAAACTTTGCAGCGATGTATACATTTCGCTGTTGTTATATGATATTCATTTTATATTTACATTCAAACTTTTTTATTAGTCAAACTTATTATTATATTAAAAATTTAAGTTTCTATTGCAGAGGTGTGATAAAGTAACATTTAAAAACATTTGGGCCATATCTGTTTGTTGTGCTATAATTATTAATAATGACTTAAAAATGAAAAACATCACTATAAACAATACTATTTATAACGTAATGGAAATCAATAAGGTAGGAGTAATGCTTAAGTGATACAATATAGTGGTTATATTGTAGCCTAAAACGATTTTAAAACAAAATTTATTCTACCTTTTGTCAAATGATGCTGAGTAAAAACATAACTGATAAAATGTAAATACATTTGAACATAGTTACAATACACTCATTTGAGAAAATACATAGCATCAAAACTATAAAAATATGAGCCATCAAATGTGTTTTAATAGTTTCCAGACACGAAAAAGGAAGAATTATCCTTCTCTCACAGATCCTGTCCAGTTCAAAACATACTGTACTTCTGTAAGTCTGAGTGACGCGGCATGTTACTGTTCACATGAGAACACACATCAACACAACTCTTCACACTTCTAATATACATCAGCCACATAAGGACAAATAACAGCGTTTACTGAGTTTAAACCACTGCTGTAGAGTTTACCAACATAGCTTTGATCTAATATGTGTACAGTATATCTCATTTCAAAATAAATGGTTCATTAAGAATTACTTTAAAGTTGTCTGTGGCAAATGACAGTGAACATCAGCTTTGGAGTAGCAGACAGGAGTAACAACACAGGCCTAATGTTATGTATGGTTCAAATGGTGCTGTTGAAAAGCCATTGACAAAGCTACTTCTGGTACTGTGTCATTTAGGAAGTATTCAATTCTGATCCATGACTTCAGATCCACAAACACTTTACACGAAAAATGTGTACTTTTATTAGTGTCAAATCAAATGGATACCAGTGTAGCTTTTGTTGAGTTAAAAAAAAGCTTTGTCTTAGCAGTACATATACATGTTCCAGTGCAATTACATCTAATTTAAAATGTGCTAACTAGTATATACAGTTGTAAAGACATTAGATATTGTTTATATATTATCAGCTGCTATATCGTTCAATTTAAACACTGAGCCTGGGTCCCAAAAGTTTATCAAAGGAATACCAAACAGCATTTCCAGTTATCCACGTGTTGTTTTTAGCGTCCAAAATAAAACCTCTAATGACCCACTTTTTGAGAACCACGTGTTTAAAATATAAATTACACCATTGGTTCTCAACAGGTTTGATTGCAGGACCAACTTTAATCTCTAATGATTTTATTGTGACCTACTTTTTACAATTTATTTCATGCTCTTCGTAATGGGACATGTATTTTGAAATCTGAAGTTTTGGAAACACAAAATCTTCCAAGCAATGATAATTTCCACAATAGCAGCGGATCAATAGCTGAAGGGAGAGTTGTACGATGCCCGGCCTTAGAGACTGTTGTCGCCTGAAGAAGAGAATAAGGAATTCATTTGGGTGGGGTCCCCAGAGCCTAAAGCAAATTTGTTCAGGAGTAACAATGGGCTGGAGAGAGGAGAGCAAAGAGGAGCGGGCTTATACGAGCATCAGAGCTCTACATCTCTACGCAAACAGCTCAGGGCAGCGGCCATTGTTCCCCCTACACCGTCCTCTTCCATTCTCAGTTCCTCTCAGTCCTGCAACCAGACACAGAAGTACAGGAGTTGGTCTAGCACTGACAAGTCCAGCGTTTACTCAGAGGATGTTTACAGAAAAAGTCACCAAATGGATTGTTCCCCAAGAGATAAAACTCAGATAGGAGATACAAGATAACAAGTGGCTTCCTCTGCTCTGCGATGCTTTTTTCCCCCTCAAAAAATAATGACAAAATATATGCATTAACTTGTTTAAATATCTTCTTTAGGTGATGGAGTGAATATGGCATGTTTAGTGTGTTTGGAGCATCCTTATTTTTCAGATTGCATAAAAAGGTGAACTCTAATCAAATATGTGCCATAAAGGTCATTGTGAAATAATTTAAATTTTTTAGGTGGGTCAAAAAATAAAATAAAATAGAATAAAATAAAATAAAAGGACTAGAAGAGGTCTGACTCTAAACCAAATTAATGAAAATAAACTCAAATAATAACATAAAATAAGTAAAATAAAATAAAATAAAATAAAATAAAATAAAATAAAATAAAATAAATTAAATAAAATTAAATAAATTAAATTGAATTAAATTAAAAAATAAAACATAAAATTAAATAAAAAACCCTAGGTCGGCTACTTGTACAAAATCAGTTTAACTAATTCACCCCTGTGTCCTGTGTTTACAAGGCTTGTACACATGGACTACAACAGGACTACAGAAGGTCTAGACTAGGACTAGATCAAGACTAAACCAAACAGATTAAAATAAAATAAAATAAAATAAAATAAAATAAAATAAAATAAAATAAAATAAAATAAAATTACATTAAATTAAATTAAATTAAATTAAATTAAATTAAATTAAATTAAATTAAATTAAATTAAATTAAATTAAATTAAATTAAATTAAACGCAAAAACACTCGGTTAACTACTTGTATAAAATCAGTCAGTAACTAATTTACCTCTGTATTTACAAGGCTTGTGCGCATTTGGGCTAACATATCAGGCAGTGGTTGGTTTTGGCTGAAATACAGAAGGCCATTGTGTGGTGCTAATGAGCGGCCCGGGACAATAGTTTTAGGTGTGACCACAATTACAGGGCCATCACCTACCTGCAAGCCAACAAAGACACTAAGCATGTCATTAGGGGGCTCTCGGGAAGGTGTGAAATAACGCAACAAAAGTTTTCCACGCATGCAGCGCGTTAGTTTTTTTTAACTGAGAAAGTTGGAAAAGCAAAGAGGAGGAAACCGGTATTCAACTCTACAGCCGTTAAAGGTGGAAGAGGTACTCAGAGTGTGTACTACTGATACTTCAAAACAATAGTAGAAGTAAAAGTATGTAGAGATTTCTGAAGTTAAAAATATAGTGCTTTTGACACATTTATTTTGCAATTGTACACCAAATACTATTATTAATCTCACCTCTACTAATATGGTTTTTGGTGTCCTTTTAATTGTCCCTAAGTACTACTACAACTTTTAGTACTACTGATGCTGCTACTAACACTGGTACTACTACAGCTGTTTCTTTTTTGTTCTTTTGATTTTTGTTCGTTTCCAAAATACCAAGTTACTCAATGTTTTTTGATGGAGTTTCTTGGCGTTCCAAACTAAATGTTCCACAGCCCACTTTTGGGCCTCCACCCAGTGTTTGGGAACCACTTATTTAATGTCACTCTACTTGTGAAATGGTTAAATGTTTCCATTTAAGTGTGCACTCAAGACCTGTTAAAGATCATCTATATAAAAGCACAAAAGAAAAGCTAAACATTTTGTCCCACTTGAGCTCCCATACATACATTATAAAGGTCTCCCGCTCAGAAGTCCATTTTGTTCCTAATGGGATTTTCCTGGGACCCACACAAATGGAGAGATGTAGGTAAATTGTGAATGTTATCAAGCGGTCCCACCTCTGAACAGTGTAACCCCTCGCACGACCCCCCCTTCCACCCTTTGTCCTTTATCATTACTGTTATCAGGGCCACTCTATCACTCTTTCAAAACAGTAGTGGCGCTGAGAGCATTGCAAATGTGAGTATGTCTTTGTTTAGGGCCGGTCAGGGGCCCGCCTCCCGCTCCCTCCTGCGAGGGCAGTGATTGACGGCCCTCGGTGGGTGAGTGACAGGCAGCGTTAGCCCGGCTATGACGGCCCGCTATGACAGCTGCTCTTCTGCTGGTGTGGCCTTGTGTCGGCCCCGCTGGAGCCCGGACCCCCAGAGGCCCCTGAGCGCAGCACAGTACAGGTCCGGTTAGCAGAGGCTTAGACTGGGCTCGATGGTGCAGTTTGTTAGCCCCTGTCTCTCCAGCTGCACATTTTTAACATGCTGTTGCAAAATGTGAGATAAAAGAATCAATAAATCAATGAAATCAAATCTAAAGAGCCATTCAAGAAGATCGTCCCAACTGAACGTTTTGTAACAAATCAAAGGAAACAAAACAAACAATAAAAGAGCACAAAACTATTTCTCCATTGCTAAAATATAAAATGTATGTCAGCTTTCAGTACAAGATTTAAAAATTTGTATTACTTTATTTTCCAGCTCAGTAATAACATGAAAATAACGGAGTAACTTTCAGGTTTTATATATTTTTCAGGTATTATATGTACTGTATTTTGTGAATTGCCAGAAGTTAGAGCTTTTAACAATCATGTAACAATTTTCATGCAGCGCTGGGAAATACTTCATAATCGACAATTACTGTTGTATAATCAGCTTCATTAAAACTATATTTAAAAGAACCATATGAGACCAACTATTATTGTTGCCCAATTTTATTCACATTTATTGATATTTTTGGTCGCTTACACCATGGTTTTGTTTCCTCTTTAGTATCGTTCCCTTTTCTGTCATTTGGTGCATTTTCAGTAAATTCCCAAAACATTTTTCTTTTTTTGAGGAGATGGAAATTACTGGTGGCCTTAAAAATCTGCGATGACCCAGTGTTTGGTAACGACCGATCTATTTAATATAATCTTGTTATATCACTTTTACAATGTCATTACCGAGCTGGAACATAAAGTGCACCTCAGTGAAAAATCTGAACTGTCTCAGTTTTGTAGAAATGTAACTGAAAGTAAGAGTGACCCATATTTGGTCAGTGTAGTGTTGAAATGTTTTCTAAGCGTATGTGGTCACTAGTTGGGTGAAAAAAGTGAAAATCTATAACACATTTTTCCATGGCACCTGTAAATTTCAGTTCACTTACACTGAATATTTGAGTACAGATGCCTCACATAAAAATATTTAGGCACATGACCCGTGTGCGTAAAGTGTAAAGTGCAGTGGAACAAACTGAAGTTCATCGTTCCATTATTGTCCTGCATGGACTCACAGAGAGCAGCTAATGAGCTACTGGGCATCTGTGACGTGACATCTACATTTCGGCCCATTTGTGAAACAATGGTGACAAGGAAGCCCGGGACACTGGCTGTGTGTTTCCAACTCAAAATAACAAAGCCACACTGCTGCTGGTGGGAGGCTGTGCTCTCATGGAAATGAGCAGCCAAAACAACAATGTAGCTCCTAATCTCTTCAGAGGGAGGACTCAGTTACACCGCAGCACGCACCCCTCCATGCTTTTCATTAGAGCCAGCGTGCTATTGAAACAGCCACTCCACCCCCGGCCCACAAACACAACTCATACATGCGCGCACACAGTGGTCGGGCCGCTCGATACAAGGTAGCGCCCCGACAACAGAAGGGCCCAAAACACAAGTGGGGCAGTTCGGGGGTGCGAGGCCTCAAAGCACGGGATTAGAGTTAATGTGCCCTCCCTGGGTCTAATCTCTTCAGAGGGGGACTTTGTTTGAGGGGCTTGAGGGCAGTCAGATAAGTATCTATTACAGAAACTCCCTCTTATCCCCCAAACATCCCTGCTTCAAAAAATGGAGCACAAAAACACTCGCCTCTGTTCCCCTCTGTGTCGTCTGATATCCAAGAGCCAAAAGCAAGTGCTGCCCTTTTCAGCTAATCAGGAATTAGGCTCCAAAGCAGTATGGAGGGATAGCGGCGGCCATATTTACTCCATCTGTGGCACACAAAGTCAGGTAGTTTAAAGACAGATCAAAGGGAGCTTAAAAAAAGAATTATCATAAGTTGTAGAAGAAGAAGGAGCTGGGTGTGAGCAGCAAGGCCCTCGAGAAACCACCAAACAAAATAAGAATAATTAAGTTTAATATCAAAATATCTTCATTATATAAATATTGTGCAAATACTTTTTAAGGCTTAAGTGTTTTTTTTTACAATCACATTGATGTAAACAAAAGATTACATTTTCTTTCAAGAAATTAACACAATAAAAAGGCAAGTAACGGTGTCAATATTAAGGCGGGACAGATGCAATGAGGCCAATTAGTTTAGAGAATGACAACTCTGACTTTTACAAGGATCATAAATCACTCCACAAAGCCGTTGAGTAAATGAGTCAAGAGTGAAATCACGGCAAAAATCAGTGGAGAGGGCGTAAAATACTCGTAACAGATTTGAAGAAACAGGCCGTTCAATTAGGTCTAATAAAGAAGGATACACCTGTAGGAACATTATCTAAAAGTCTCAGTAAAAAGACTTTGTGGTCAAACAGAAGCTATTGAGAACAGCTTCTTTATACATTAAGGTTATGGTTAATCTTAAAAAAAATATATATAAATTAAATATTTTCATCATGTTGACCTTTACAAATGAAAGCAAACTGAAAACCAGTCAATCCAGCTGTGCAGAGTAACGCTTATGTAACAGGCCACTTCACAGAAAGTGAAATTGAGACAAGACAGTCCACTTTTCTACTGGACAGCTTCACACAAACCAGAAACAAAAAGCACAGAGGCAGCGACGACTGAACACTCAAATATTATACAAACATTAAAGGGACACTACCCGTATTGTTCTTGCTACAGAGGGATTACCTACAGAGGGAAAATATGTGGACCACCACTGGCTATGGTCTACTTGCACTGTAAAACTTGAATTAATGGAAGCCAAAAATCCTATGGGTAAGTGGCTTTTTTGTTCTTTTGGCACATTTAAAGGTCCTATATTATGCTTTTTAGTCTTTTTTTAGTTTTCGACACATAATGTATAGGTATAGAAAAAGTCTGCTTTTGGGGAGCTGTTACTTTGACTTTGCAGAGAACGCTTGGATTAGGTGTCTGTCGCCCCCTGTTGGCAACGGTAGGGACTGGACAGAGCATAAAATGGCTATTTAGCACAGCAATTAGCAACATGACAACAACACAGAGATAAATGAGCTGACTGCTTCATAGTGACAGAAACAGGATTACTCAAACATGAATGAAACAATCAGAGGTGGACAGTAACTGGATACTTTTACTCATAGTACTTTACTTAAGTAGTTTACTTAAAGTACATTTTTTGAAGAAAAGTACTATCTAAGTACATTTTGTAGAACATATTCCTACTTTTACTTGAGTAAATTTTGGATGATATTACTTTTATTTTTACTTGAGTAAAACTTTAAAATGTCTGAAAAGCTAAAAGTATTTTTTGTCCTCTGTGGTGTAGTGGGTAGAACATCTGACTTCAATCTGACTTCACAATCAGAAGGTCTTCTTGTATTTGTGTACATTTTATGTTTGCTCCCCTCTTCCCTTTCCTTTCAAGCGTTCTCTAGCACTTCCAGGTCAACACTGTAAACGTTAAATGAAAAGATGGGTTTGAAACTCGGGGGAGAAGAAGAAGAAGAAGAAGAACACTCAAATGTACTTTTTTACTGAAGTACATTTTATACTCAATACTTTTTTACTTTTACTGAAGTAAAATGTTTGTTGGGTACTTTTGCTTCTACTTAGAGTAGAATTATTTTTGTAGTAATATTATTAATAATATAATATTATTATATAATATAATATTATTATTAGTAATATTATTTTTGAAGTAACAGTACTTTTACTTGAGTATGGTTTTTGAGTACTTTGTCCACCACTGGAAACAATACACAACTCCATGTATCTGAAGTGGAAACAACATTATAACATGGTTAAAAGCTCAAAAAAGTCGTTTTAGCAGAATAGGAGACCTTTCAAGAGAAACTACCAAAAAATAAATAAATAAATAAATCTAAATCTAAAAAGGGGACACTGAAGCCAAGAGATAAGTGAATAAATATTGTACTGTAACCAGTTTCGGGTAGTGTGCCTTTAGAGTTTGCTTTTAGTGCTTTTTGTCTCCAAACTTTTCATACTTCCATACTTAAATACTTCAATTTTTACACATAACAGATGAATGTCCATGAATGGTATGTGCAGTAAAGTTTGCCTCAGCGGCTGAACTTCCTGGGTCTGAAAGGGGGCAGGACGAGCTGATGCGAGGCCGTCCTCTCCTCCTCGATGGGCGCCAGCTCCTCGGCCGAGCCCCACTTCTTCTTGGAGTAGAAGAGTGACGCCAGCTTCCTGTTACGGTTGCGCTCTCGGACCTGAGTCACTTGAAACTCTGGGGTTGAGAGAAACAGACATCAGTGAGGGAAGATTGCCACACTCACAATTATGATATTCTGGTGATTCAACAATGGGACGTATATAAAATCTCTACTTTAACCTTATACCTACTTAATACAGTGCACATTTTTATTTTTGCCCAGAATAAACACCATACATAAGCTGGATATGATGATGTTGTGTTGAAATTTGAAGTCATCTGTGTAAAATTAAACCTTAAGACGTCATCTTGGCTTTATTTACGAGATATTTAGGAGACAGAAATGTTCACTGCATATTCACAGATTTGACCAATCACATGCTTGCACAGAAGGAGTCTCATGTTAGAAACACGCCCATTGGCTACTTCTGGTAACGCAGCTTTAATAGGCCGACTGTTGCATTCTCAAACTTTTTACATACATCACACTGTTGAAAACATTTTGTAGAGCAGTAAAATTCTGGCTCCTGGACAATCACACTCACATTTTAGACACTTATGTACTGAACAAATGCTTGTCTTCTGTGTTTTGTCCATTTTCACTTTCCTCCACTGTCTCTGTGCTGAGGTTATACAGTATGTGGTAGTTTCTGTTTGTGTTGTTGTCTGTTCACTGTGTAATGTGTTTTGCTTTAGAGTTAATTGTGCTTACTGCATGCTACTTTTACTCATCCATGTTGCTTTTTTTACAGGGTTTTTGCAGGGTTCAAAAAGTTGAATTTAAGACTTTTTTAGACCTTTTTAAGACCATTATTCAAGAAAAATTATGACCCATTTCATAAGCATGCCATTTGCTTGTGTTTTTAGGTTGCCTTTTTACATTTGGCAGAGAGACTACAGATGAAAATTAGCCTAAATCTGCTAACTCAGGTGCATTTACATTGTTTAATGTTGATTAATGTACACTGTCCCTTTTCAAATAAATAAATACATTTATTATGATTGCCAGAAAGCATTTTGATTTCAGCAATGGTATTACGCCTTTGAGCATTTCACTGGGCATCAAATTTAAGTGGCATATTTAAGACCTAATACTCCCCATCTCTGAAAATTTAAGCTCATGCACTGTTGTGTGATTTGTCTTTGCCTTGTAACAGCACCCTGCCATGGGACAGCAGATGAAAATTTGCCTGTATGGCTAAATCTGGCATATTTCAGGGTATACACTTTTTTTGACCTTTCAAAAATTTTTGACTAAATTTCCAAGAGCCGAATGACTGAAATGTTTTATAAATAGTATTCAAAATGTCCAGTGTGGTGCATTTGAAACTTTTTCTGCAATTTCATTTGTTAAAATTGGAAATTAGTCAGTTGGGGAAAAAAAAAAAATATTTGGGGTGATTAAAAGATAATTATGCTTGATAAGTTGGTTCAGAACACATTTTTAAAAAGTAAATTTAGATATAAAGTAATCATCTAGGCAGGCTGGCACAGGTTTAACTAGTAGTGGTCGAATGTCACTCAGACTGTTAAAATTTCCAAAACATTTCCAAAACTTTACACCAAAATATAAAATTCCAAAACTTTTCCAGGGCCTGCAAATTACATTTTAAAATTCCATGACTTTTCCAGGTATTCCATGACTGTACAAACCCTGATATTTACATGATTCATTTTAATGTGGTCATGTCATTTAATATGCATCGTCCCATTTAAAAAAATACATAAATAAATAAAAACAAATCCCAGAAAAATGTGAACTAAATATACAACGTGCAGGATTTACTATGACCCATGCCATTTGTCTCATATTTTTGTCACAGCTCAGTTTAGAGTTGCAACTGTTTGAAAGCTCCACAGCCAGAAACATCCGACAGACGCTGGTTGTCTTTATCTTGAAAATCCTGCATAATGGAGCTTTAGGTGGAAATGTACTCACGTATGTCACATTCCTCCTCTGACACTTCTGGTTCCTTGATGTTCAGATAATGACAGGCAAGATGGCCGCTGTAGTCCCTCAAGTTTTCTTTAGCTCCTGATAAGAGAAAAAAAGAAAATGTGAAATTTGACACTGGAGTGAGGAATGCACTAAGCCGCTTTAGTGATGGTGTAAGCTCAGGAGAAAAGCCCAAGATCCACAGGTAAATAAATCAAAGCAGCGTTTGTTACATGAGAGAACAATGTGTTGAACAAATAAATCTCGTACTGGAGATACAGATTTAATTTGATCAACAAAAACTATAAAACCCAATTAAAAATGTACATTTATAACAATATTTTTAACAGAAAGAAAACAAGAAAAATACCTAAAACCATACTATTATATAAATGACCTCTGAAAAAAAACAAGACCTAAAGGACAGTGGTTCTCAAACTGTGGTACAGGTACCACCGGTGGTACGCAGGCGTCTTCTGATGGTCCTTACGACACTTTTGCAGTTCTGATTTAATTTAGAGACAGCTTTATTTCTGTTTTAGTGCTGCTCTAATTGCTTAGACCTGGTTTAGTTCTAGCTTAGACTGTGTACTGTTTTGAATTCTGGTTTAGACCTGGTTTAGACCTGAATTAGTCCTGTTTTAGACCTAGTTTAGTTCTGGTTTGGACTTGGTTTTATCCTGATTTTAGTCTTTGTTTAGTCCCAGTTCTGTCCCTGTTTAATAACTCTCATTGTAGAGCTAATTAAAGATGGGACTTTGAAAGCCAAAAACCTTCTGAGGTGGTACTTGGTATAAAGTTTGCGAATCACTGCTCTAGGCTTTATTATCAATGTTCATGTGGCTGCACTGTCAAAAAAGGAACGCTCTAACAGGATGTTAGTCAGCAATTAATTAAAGGTACACTGTTCAAAATTGCCATTATTCATCCCAACATGAGCAAAGCTAAACATTTGCTGCTATTGTCTGAATAAAAGCGGATTATTTTGCCACTGTAAACACTCATACTTGACACTAAAAATGATGTTTAGCACTTGCCATAAAGTCACAGCATCTCCTATGCCTTGTTAAACACTGCATGAATGCTTTTGGCAATATTTATCTACATTTATCTTTCTCTAAGTTATGTTTTTTTTTGGGGGGGTGCTGTTTTTCTGTGTAACTAGACGGTGCTGAAAAAGCCACGTTCTGTGTTGTAGGCCTTTGAGCTTAATAATAAAGCCTATTAAGGTCTTGCTTTTTCACAGACAATTACTATCACAATAATATTATGATGATACTATGATCAAACAGTTTTTCACAATTAAAAGGGAAACAAATCAGTATCTTTTTTTTATTAGCATCCTGTAAGAACATTCATGGAAAAGACAGGGAAGAAAAGTGAAACACAGATAAATAGTCAAACTCTAAACTCAGCTACAAAGTTAAGGTAAACACCAATTTAGTAAAAGAAAGCAGGAAAAGTAGCCATGCTAAACTGGATACTGCAGTGTTTCCCAGCCAGGGGTACAGGGACCCCTAGGGGTACGCAAACACTTTACAGGGGGTACTTGGTATTATTTGATAATTCATGTGAAAGATTAAGAGTCCCAGTGACACTGAATATGGTCACATTTGGTCCAAAACAACAAGGGATATTATTGAATAATACATTTTGTTACAAATGATTTTTTTATATTATAAGTTTAAGATTTTATACATTTTTGTTTAAATAAAATATATACTAAATTAGATTAGTTTGAATTTGATTAGACTGAACTTTATTAATCTCACAGTGGAGAAATTCACTTCAGGCAGCTCTTAATACAGAAAGCAAGAAAATAAAGTGAGCATGCAAACAAAAAGGTGCAATATAAATTATTTACGAAAAAGCAAAAGCAAAAGCAAAAAAATATGTAACATTATTAAAGCTGCCCTACCAGATTTTTTGACTGTAGAAGTGATGTGTCTAAAAAATGTTGAGTTTGAATGATACACTCCCCTTTCCTAATTCCTCCATCACAGTCTCACACAAACCTGGAAGTATGTACACAAGCCAGGAGTAATCACAATAACACAGCAGAGATCTGGAGTTTCCTTTCAATTCTTTAAAATAAAAAATAAAAATACTGTGAATAAGTTACGAATTTTGAAATAAAACAATAGCTCCTTCACATTCATTCTGATAGATTCTAGTTCTGGATAGATAAAGGATGTATTGACCAATCAGAGCGCTCCTGTCCTATGAAAGCGTGTGATTGGTTAAACTGTTCCTTCCCTTGCTCCAAAACAAAAACTCTTACAACACAGCCCACAAGTGACCTCAAAGTCTAATTTTTTCTCAGATGACTTCTGTTATGCTGCACTAATAACTAAATAATTATCTTTACCAAAATACAAGGAAAAAGAAATCAGGTAATGCAGCTTTAATATAAACTATAAAATATAAATTTAACAGTGCACAACAACCACAGAGGCTATATACCTATTTACACAGTGATGGCAAAATATGAAGAATATGATGGTATTTACAGTAATGGGCGAGTATTGCACAGTATTATGATTATACAGACAAGTTGTACAGTCTGACAGCAGTCAGATAAATAAAATAAATAATAAAATACTAAAATAATAAATAAAGTAAAAATAATTAGAGTTTATATTGTAAAACTTTTATTTTATATTTTTAAAATATATTATTTTAAATATATATTTTAAAGGAAAACAGATTATTTTGGGTTGTTTTTGTTTTGTTTTCAGCTTTGAGTTTTCAGAAATGCATGAGAATTTGTATTTACATAAAGTGTGTATACAATGTCTTTGCACTAATAAAGACAGAACATGTTTTGATATGACCACCAATAATCATGTGTATGTATTTGTAAGGGGGTCCTTATGGTCTGACAAAAGGCCCAGGGGGTACACAAGACAAAAAAAGGTTGGGAACCACTGGGGTAATGTATAAGAAAATCCATTTTTACCGTATGTCCCCACCAAGAGGTCCAGAATGTGCTGATGTCCGTGTAAAGCCGCTATGTGTAAAGGAGTATATCCCTGCATAAAAAGTAAAAAATACAGTCAATGCAATATAACAGGCCAATGCTGGTTATTTAACACATGACATTTGGTCTTAATGCAGCGGCAAAGAATAGAAAGGGTTGAGTACGTACCCCCTAGAGTTTCCCAGGCCCAAAGCGGAGCCAATGAAAACACAGCGGGGGAAAAAAATATACAAATTAGCAAAGGTTATGACAACACCAGATAATGATTAAAAAAACATAATTGCTCGGCCAATTCGGTGAAAATTGCTTAGTTCTCGAGGCTGGCGCGCTGTTTTGGGAAACAATTAAGATGACATGACATGATTTATTAGCAGCGCCCTGCAACACGTGCTGCTGTAATACATTTGCACAGCTGGATCTTCACACAGATTATTAGGAGCATTACATCACTGAGGAGCGCTGGATGACAAACAACCCCAAACGTCCTGGCGGAGCTGTGTACTTACATGCTGAAAGACACAAAAAAACACATCAGAGATAAAATTAGACACAAAAGGGGGCTCCCCAGTAATAAACATTTCTATTGAGACACACAAATGTGAACTTGAACATGTTATAAATCCCTGTGCTACTTAATTTCAGAACATTTTAGGAACTGAATTTCTAGCGTAAATTAGAGTTATATGTTCTTTCCTAAGTGCTATAAATATTACTGACAAGAAATACAAGATACACAATTACTATGAGATATAGTTTTTAATTTTTACTGCCCATAGATTTATACTTTGTGAAAAAAGGGAGGTAATGATCCAAATTTCACAGTATTATCACGATATCAATCGCATAGTACAATATTTATTGTGATATTGTGGGGAGGCTCACAGTATTTTAGAAATGCTCATGATAACAAAATGTATTATTATTATTATTCATTATTCAGGGTAGCACCAGGTTTTGTCTGAAATTTAAGACCTTTTTAATGGCACTTGGAGTTAAATTTAATGCCAAAATCGTCAACACCAGAACTATAATCGGTATGAATTTTACAGTAAAGAATTATCCAAACCACTCTCTGGGTTAGGGTTAGGGTTAGGGTTTTATTTTAAAAGTCTAATACAGATGAAAGAACTCCAGTGCTGCATTAAAAAATCATGAAAAATAAATCATGCATTTCAATGGTAAAGGTTTTTCAATAAATATATTTTGTTATTGTGGTGACACTACTGTAATATTAACATAAAGTTTTAAGGCCTAGATAAACACAATGTAATACCTACTCATAATATTTAATACTTTCAAGGCCTTCATTTCAACAAGTTCAAATTTAATACCTTTTTGATTCTTTTAAGGCCTTGGGGAGACCCTGTGATTGTGCTACTTCAAAAGATTAAGACTAAATAAGTGTTTAATAACAATAATGTTGTCACTGAAAAAGGATCATGGTCTATGTAGTTTCCTTTGCTTTTCTTTTCTTTTTCCACTGCAACAAAACAATAAAGCGTACTAGCCCTGGGAGCATACTATTGGATATTGTGAAAGTCTGCAACTATATTGTGAGACTTTTGATGTTACAGTATCATATGACCAATATTGTTACATCCCTAGTGAAAAATGTTCAACTTTGGCTCTGTAACCTCAAGGCTAACGTTTAATAAGTGGAAACAAAATACTACTACTGTAAAGGTGCTAAATGTGGACAGTGCTCTTACTGATTTGGTGTTGACATCTGCACCAGCTTCAGCCACTAAAGCAGCCATGTCCTTATTGCCGTGTTTGGCCGCCCAATGCAACGCTGTCTGGAAAATAAAGCATAAAGAAAATAACTTAACTTAATAATATATACAAGATTAACATTAACTTTATTGTGCCAGGCAAGTACTTCCATGTTATCGCCAGGTTTTGCCTAGTGAAATTTTTAATACCACTTTGAGTAAAATTTAATGCCAGCATCATCAACAACAGCACAATAATCTGTAAGAATTTTAGAAGATCAGAAGTGTCCCATACATCCAATACTAATAATACAGACTTTCTTGCTGAAATGTTACCTCTTAACATAAGTCAAAAAAGCTCCTCCAGCTGCATAGTAATATTTCCAGACTCTGTTTTTTGCTTGTCACAATATTTTAAGAGTTGTTACTTCTGTCAAATTCAAAATCAGCCATTTTTTACTTAATGAAATGGTAAAATATCTCAGTTTCACCATTAGATTGTTCAAGAAAATATGTTTTTATGAGACTGGTAAACTTTGGGAATTACAGTTGGGCAATTAGGTAGGCAGTGATGGGTTGGTTGTACAATGAGCCAGCTCTTTAAAGTGAACGGGGACAGCTGGCTCCCAGCTTTTTTTTCTGTTTTCAAAAACAGGGCAGATAACAGAGAGAAGCCCCTCTGAGCTGAGGCACTTCCTCAATGCAAATCTGCGCTGAGAGTAAGAAAAGTAAAACGTTAAAAGTTACAGTTCGATAGTTGACGGTGTTAGTTCAGAGAGAGACACCTGAAGCTGTTTGGTGGTGTTGTTTTGCACAATGCACATTGCAATACATTTCTGTTATTTATTTTTATTATGTTATATATTTATGAAAGGTCATTTTAGTTTTGAGGTCAGCTGTTGCTGTTTTTTTACTTTTTAATACTAAATAAACCTCTGCTTTTTGTAAGGGGTGTGTGTCTGTGTGTGTGTTTAAAACAAAAAAGTCAACATCTGTCTTGTTTTTTATCAAAGCACTAGAACTATTGAATACTTCATCACAATCCATGTATTTGAGTTATACGAGTACACAATACGATTCATTTATCAAAACTGTGCTAAATTTGGCTGAAATTTAGGTGTAGTTGGTAAAATGAAAAGCCATTTTGGAGCCAAAAGAGTCGGTTCTTTTTGGTGAGCCGAGGCAAATGATCCAGTTCACTGAAATGAGCCAAAATTCCCATCACTATTAGTTACACCATCTTGCTGACCAATTGATTTCTGAGTTGTACTGGCTGCACAGTCATTAGAGGGTGTGTAATCTTCTTATTGGTCATCTGGGGCATAGGGGCCAGCTGCGCTCACATCATGGGGACCGTCCCATTGGAGGCAGCTGAGGGAAGTTTCCTGCCATCTAACGGAGCCTAATTACAAAACAACGCAGCACTGTGTCAACGGTTGGGGGGCCCGGCCGCCTGTCAGCGCGCCTAAGATTGATGATGTTAGTGTGACCCTCGGAGGGGAGCCCCACCCCACACATCAACTGCCCCGTACTGTCAGCCCACGTCAGAAGGGGAACCTACGGATAACACCCGCGAGAAGACACTCAAATGGGCGAAAATAATTTGGACGTTTGTAAAACACAATCTCAAGCAGGCAAACCACATCCACCTGCCCATTATGAACGGCCGCTGTGATCTTCGGTGTTGCCCTTGTCAGTGCACTCTGAGCGGGGCAATTATCAACAGGTGAAGGCAGATGTGGGCTCAGCAACTGCCATCCACTCACTTTACTGAGTATGGAGAAACACACAAGTGCAATTTAAAGCCCTTTATGGATGTGTCTATCTTATATTAGTCAGTAATAGTTTTTTAGTAGAATTTTTTAGGCCTTTTTCAGCTTTAGTAGATAGTGCATTTGAGAAGTGACAAGAAAACTATGGGGGAGAAAGCAGGAAGAGACACTGGGCAAAGTGTCAGAGTCGAACTCGAACCCACAACGCCGAGGCAGGCTGTAGTCACTGTGCATATGCATCGCAGCTCAACCGTATTGTGATAGTTTTATAAAAGTCTAAATGCACAGATTACAATATTTGTCAAACCGAATCTTAACTTATGTAAATAAAATTATCAGACTAGTTCGGCAGCACGGTCGTATATAGATTTACTAGTGATGGGCACATTTGATTTGATAAAAAGAGAGTCAACTTCCCCAGCTCTAGTCCTGGGACATCCTGTGCATAAATGTTCAAACCACCTTTTGTGCATTTTAACAGTTTAAATGTACTATGAGCAGTATATTTTATTAAACTTCAGAAAAATTACCCACATGTGTCCCCCGATATGATGTAAACACTTTTAAATAACAATGGTATGGCTGATTTATTCACAATTAAACTATACTGTGCAGTTGTTTACATTTTTATTTTGGTTCTAAAACCCTCGCATCACAAATAATCCAATCAGAAAAGGGAAAAGAGCTCCATGCCCTGGTTGAAACACAGGCCACATTTGTACATGCAGCAGTTGTGGACACAGCTAACAGCAGAGCTACAAAACCAGATGGCAAAACAGCTCACTGTGACTGGCAACCCACAGATCACTCTTTTGATTCAGACTGCAGTACAGTTTTTAAACTAGTATGAGCACATGCCGGCCTT
Organism: Bostrychus sinensis; assembly: GCA_020698575.1. NCBI lineage: Eukaryota > Metazoa > Chordata > Actinopteri > Gobiiformes > Eleotridae > Bostrychus > Bostrychus sinensis. The sequence continues at coordinate 12,300,635 of CM036250.1, forward strand.
TGGTAGGCCCTGGTAGACCAATGAGTTGCTGGACAAGATTGCAGTAGGTGCACCCAGACAATAACTTAAAAAGATCACATACATCACTTGGGTCTGAGCTAAATGACGACACATGAAACCATCCCACCTTCACTTCTTAAACAGTGCATTTGTGTCCTGTGTGAGGTCACGACACCTACATCTCACCACAGAGCAGCTACAACCTTGTCCAACATCTTGTTACATGAAGTATCCTGTTCTTACTTTGTGCTGGAGGGAGAGAGGAAGTGTGAGATAGAGACAGTATGTTTGTGATAGAGGCTGTCTGTCTGGAGTCTCTCTACTCTTTTGTCTGTCCCTGTCACACTGTAAAAGACAGATAGTCTGGGAGGCAGTGTGACGGGCGGCTGGGCCTGCTCTCCCTCTGGGCAGGAGTGATGGACGAGGCCCAACAGGATACGGCGCGTCTCGTTTCTGTCTGTGCCCATCGGGCCGGCCCCCCCACCTGTCTGATTCATCAGGGACTGCTGTATCCCCGCCACGCGCTCCCGCAGAGAGGGAAGCGGTGTTCACAATGCCCTGACACTTCTCTGGGACATGGAAGAGTGATGAGCCAGTGATGTACTTACAAACTGTGTGGCAGAGGAAGTCCGGCACAGCAGGAACGGCAGAACACATCACCAGAGAAAAACGAAAGAAGAAGGATTAGACATTCATCAAATTTAAACTCTGGTGTCATACAATACTTTCACTTTTCCTCCAGTAATCTCTCAAAGCAACATTTCTGACTTTATCTGAGTTTACATGCACAAGAGAGAACCAAACTGCTGCTCTGCTCAGGGTAATGGTGCTATCAAGTGATCGATAGTAGCAATAAATGCAGTGCTAAATGCTAATAAACCCAGTATTGGTAACTGAAACTCATGTAAAAGCACAAAAACATATCATAAGCTACAGTGGTCAAGCTTATTCTTTAAGTTTACAACACAAAAGAACAAAACAACATGATAACTAGTGGCAGAGTGACCAAGAATATGAGTCTTTGTATTTCACATTGTTCTCCTTGTTTACTGTGTGCTGCTGAATGCCTCTCTAACCTTAACTTCAGTAAGACACATGCAGCAGTAGCGCAACCATGAACTGCATAAGGTGTGTTAGTGTGATTTAAAGAAATATGAATAACTGCTCCCCCAATCTGAGTAACACATGCAGTTCAAAATTTTGCTGATCAAAGACATAAGGCATGTTAAGATCTAATAGTTTTACCTTTAAATCCTGTTTTTTGAAGTATATCCCCAAAATCTGTCAATCCCACCAAACATTTGAAGAGAGCAGGAAACACTTAAGTACTTTAAGGATAAAGGAAGACACAGTAATCCCTTATGTGTTGTGATTCAGAGTGCGGTTTGTGACACAAGTAAGAAAAATTTGACAAGGAAGCTCAAATATACTGATGCTGTGTTTCAAACTAAAGTTCTCACGGATGCGGCGACTCTTCCTGCACGCTACATGATGTATCTGTGCGATCTCATGCACCTCGGCTGAACAGCGAAAGGCCGAGGGGCTAAAAGGGAACATCAAAGAGGCCCGAAGAGGACTTAGCACCTTCCCAGGGACACAAGCAGTATTGTTCTACAATTAATCCCAGCCTGCTCTATTACTTTCAGATTATCTTAAAGTGGGTGAAGTCTTTGTGGGGCATTAAGACTCTTCTTAATCCCCCCCATCTCCCTGCAACTTCAATGGCGGCCATGCTATCTTGTCCGGGTGGGGAAGGCAGAGGCTTAGGGCCGCTCTTAGAAGGTGGTCCGCGGCCGGCCACAGGACAGTGTGAGAACGGTGACTGGGGAGGGACAACAAACATGGGCTCAAATCTCTTAAGCGCACAGGGAGACAAATAAAAGGATTTGGGTTGTCAAGGGGCACAGGAGCTAAAAAGCTATCTTTCATAATCCTTTTGATAGTGGACCTTTGAAATGCATGATCTGGATGTTTTAGCACTGGCTTCTCAGAGTAGTATCATGAGCCAAATCTCAACAGAAATCTGAGAAATAGTTACACAACACTTGTTTTGCACACATAAGAGTTGTACTAGACAACACAGGGATCCTGCAGGTATCAGCAAGTCAAATTTAATGCTTCTGAATGCCATTTTTAATTCCACTTTTAACATTTTTAATGCCACAAGCATACAATCACGGCATACAATCATGGCAGCTCATATTGTCAAAACCTATATGCAAGTTTAGTACAATGCAGTTCATAAAGCACCAACTATGTTGAAAGTCAAAAATCAAATGTTTGGGTAATGTGGTCGCGTTGGAAGCAAACTTGTTCTGCCCATCTATCACACTAGTGTAGGCTACAAAAAAGTTTAATTAATATTTATACTGTATATATTCACAAATAAAACTAATAATGTAAGCAATTTTACTTCAAACATATTTTACACATTTTTAATGCCTGGAATCAATGTTCGTTAATGTTTTTAATGCCGTTTAATGCCTTAATTTTCACAAAAACAATTTAATGACTTTTAATGTTTTTTAATGCCCCGGCTGAACCCTGTAACAGCAAAAAAAAAAAAAAAAAAAAAAAAATGCTGTTGGTGTTGCCCGTCTGAATTTGTGAATGAACTTTACACAGAATAATTGTTATGTTTACTTTAATTTGCACACAGTAGTTTGATCGATGTAACGGACGCTCCATTAACTCACCCCCTGAGAAGGTCAGTCATGTTCACAGTCAGGAGCCAGAGTGGGACAAAAGAAAATACAGGTTGCATTATTATCATACAAAGCAAGAAGCTGATCAATTTATATTTGTAGTGCAAACGTTCAAACTTCCTGATTGTGATGAAATGAAAATACTCACTGAGGTGAAGTCCTGGATTCCCACGCAGACAAAGAAACAAAGCAGAAAGAAAACAGTAAGTAACATGGCATGTATAAAAACAGAGGTTTGTCAGCACCTAAAATGTTTTGGACATCACCTAAGCTGTGAAAACAAGCAGGACTGCACTACAAGCAGGTAAATAAACTGTGCACAGATGTGGCTGTTCTAACCAAGGAGGATGCAACGCTGGCTAGATTGCCAGTGTTTGTTTGTTTGTTAGCAACATAACTCAAAAAGATATGAGACAAATGTTGATGGCATTTTTAGAAAAAGTCTGGCGAGCCAAACACTTTTGGGTCGAGGATATTTTCATTTCATTACTTGTCATTGCAACATAACTCAAAATATTACAGGTAGATTTTGTGGAAACTTTAGGGAAGGTCACTATTTGGTAAAGAAACTAATGATTAGTATTCAGTGTGGCTTCAGATCAGCTGTAACGCCTGGGCGGAGGTCTAAAACTGAGGTGTGAGGCCTGCTTGTGAAAGCTTGAGTACTTCCACTTTTGTACTGGACATTTTAATACATTTGATTTAAGCCATTTTGTTAGTATTTTCTTAAAATAATGTAATTTTTTAAAATGTATCTATTATCTGTTGGTTATAGGGGCAACAGTGGGTTAAGGGGCAAGACATACTGCCCACTCAAGTCACAGTAGCCACAGAACTTTCCAGTTCACTGTGGCGACCCCTAATAAATAAAGGAAGCAGCTGAAAGTTAAAAAAAAAAAAAAAAAAGGTCTGTTTGCTATGGCTCACATTTTCATCACCCGTCACACAGATGGTTCTATTTACTTTTTAGTAACAGGAACTGTCTGTAAAAACAAGACATTAACATATCATCCAGGCTTTTTTGTCAGATTAGGCCAATCACAAGTTTGAAAATGGGACGATCCCCCAGGCTGTGGATCATTGACTTTATGAACTGCTGGTAATAGAGAGAAATTCTCTATTTTGGCGGTAGCTGGGATCAAACTGGAAGAAGATTTTGGTTCAGTGCAGCTTTAAGGCGGGGCTACCTTCTTGTTGGCCAGAGTGGGGTCCTGTCTGAGCAGCTGAGAGAGGTCCGGTATTCGAGCGCCGGCCGCCGAGTAGATCCACTCCTTCTCTATGGGGTCCAGCTGTAGCGCAGAAAACACAGAACAGCACACCACTGAAACGCACACACCCCACGGTCCACATCCTCTTGAGGGCTCTAATCCATTTCCTATTGACGCCTGAGTCACAGCCAACAGTGTGGCAAATACACACCAGAGATTCACTGTAGTAAGTTTGTGTAAAAGGTACAAAAGACTTACCGCAACAGCAGCGGAGCCCATACTGCCTGTAGACTCCTCGTCCTGCTCCGACTCGGACTAAAAAAACAAATGACAGAGCATTAGTCAGTGGTGACCAGAAGCGTGACACTTTTTAGACAGCATGATTCACCGTCATAAGGTGTCCATTCATCCATACACACTTAACTTTCACAGACACACACTACTAGTCACACTGCAGTGATGTTTTCCAGCTGACAAGACACGACCAAAGGGTGTCAGACAGATAGAGCTTAAAATGAAACAGCGAGAGAGTGGTGGTCATTTCACACGCAAGAGGTAATGAATAACAATCCAATTAGCAATTAACCAGAAAACGCACTTGTGGCTTGTGTATTTTGTCGCCATTTTAGGGGGGAAAAAAAAGCTGCAAAAACACAAAAGGCAGCAGCTTTTCCAGCAGTCTATAAAAGTGTCACTTGGGCTGATTTATGTGAAAGGGGAGACTGTTCTTTCTTTCTTTTTTTGAGCAGATCCTGATTGCAAATTGTTCTCAGATCATAGCGAGACATGATGTTAAAACACTTGGGCCTTTCAAGTCCACTACACAAACTGCCACACGTCACACGGGCGAACATGAAAAGTGGAGGGTTAGTATTTATTCAGCCAATTCAGGCCTGACACATGCACATTTTTTGCACTTTAGTCGGAGCGTATAATAACAGGGTGGGAAAACATTGTTGGGCAAAAAGGGAAGTCTTGGGTGTTGATGGAAGAAATCTATCAAATGCTTTGCACTTTGAAAATATGTTGTTTTTTTTTGTCTCATATTATGTTTCTCAGAAGGATTCAAAGAGGAAAGTCGTCTGGATACTTCCATAAATGGTTAAGTGAAGTCACAGAGGATTCCCATCAAATCCTTTGCACAAAGGAGACAAGAAATCATCTTTTATACACAGGCCTGGTTCTCAAATGGTGGTGTGGGACCCAAAAGTGGGTCACAGGAAGGTTACTGTAGTATATACTATGTTCAGATTATTTGCAGACAACATAACAAACAAGAGAATCTTAAAATATACGCGCCACAATATAATGCTGAGGAATAAAATCAGACCAGTTGAGAACCACTGCTGAAAATATGCTAAATTCTGCATTAATTGTGAAAGATTGTCAAACTTACTTTGACCATGAACTGAATTAAAACAGATAAATGCGGAGATTAAGCACTGAATTAACTGTTGAATCTTTGTTAAATTATTCACTGAAAGCAGCAACTGTAATATGCTGTTACAGTATATCGACTCCTTTGCACAAACAAAATGATGTTTCAGCACACTTTTTGTGAAGCTATGCACAGAGTCAACAAAAATTTTGTTCGTTAACAACATAACTCAACAGGTTAGGGTCGTTTTTTTTTATGATTTTAAAAGACATCAGTAATGAGCCATAACTCAAAAGGTTATGGTCTTATTTTGACAGAAAACTTAAGCAATAGGCCAAGAAAGAACAAACAATTAATTGTCTACAGTGGATCCAGGAACTTTTCACATAAATACCATTGTGACACAAGGCAAATTTTTGTTTATTAGCAACATAACCCAAAAAAAGTTAAAGCCGGAGTTTTATGAAATTTACTGCAAACATTACAAAAGACAAAGATTATTCCTTTTTGGAGTGAATCTGTATAACTGACTGGATCTCTGTGTGCTTCTAGTTTGGGATTTACTCAGGCAACATCGGTAATGTATTTAATAAGTAAAGTAATTGATTTGTCATTAAACATACAAGGTGTACAACAAAATTGCGTAGATGGTCTGATGGAGACTTAGCCCTGAGCCAATAAAACTGAGTGCCCTGCCACTGTCAGCCAACCTGACCCACATGTTTTTTAGTGGTTTTAGGGGAAAACCAGAGCACCAGGATAGAAACATATGCAGTCACGAGAAGAGCACGCAAACTTCACAGAAAGGCCTGGGAATTGAACCCAGGACTTTCTTGTTGTGAGGCAGCAGTGCTTACTACTGTCCCACCATGACGTTGAGGAACTATAAACAGATTTGAGTCAACTAAAACAGTAAAATAATAAAGATTATTATGCTTGTTAAATGGGTCACAGGGAGGCTCCATATTGTTCAGCTCTTGTGAAGGCCAAATATTGTGCCATAAAGTTAGTAAAATATAAAAAATGCCTTAGATCCTATACGTCGATCACAGTAAAAAGATTGGGGAGATTATGTTCTGCAGTTAACATCATGAATTTTGCTTTCCTGACTACCCTTATTTTAACCATCACCGTATTTGGTCTATAAGATGGGAACGGAAATGTTTTACTGTACAACACTGTCTCCTAGACTGGAAATGTGAACCATAATCAGCTAAATTTAGTCTGTCCCTGAGCAGTCTAGGTGTCCTCCCACGATCAGTTACATGTTATGCACCCTTTATAACCTGCTGGAAAACTCTAGTGCAGATGTTTCAGATCTCTGCTATCTCTGTTAAAAATGTCTGCAACCTTACTGAACGCAATAGCTCTATGGCCTGAGGTTTTTCCTGCTTCGCTGTTTTCTTGATAACAACAATCACACCAGTTGAGGACCATGGCTTTACTTTATTTGCTAAACTGTAATAAAAAAGGAAGAATTTGCAGGTAACAGTGAATATTGCATCCATTAATCAGCATATGTTTCTTTGAACCTCAGTCATAGTCAGTAATCATTGTTTGAAATGCAGGAGGAATCGGAAAATCTGCACTAGACAACAACAAATCACAAATCTCCCTAAATGTGTTAAAGTCTCTGTTTGAGGGTGCTAATACACAAATCTAAACTACACTATTAACACCTTATTACTCGGATTCTCATTCTTTCCCTGGTCCGCTCGAGTTACCCAAAATACATCCACCTATGTAAATGCGCTCATCCATCACGGCGACAGATCATTTAAGTGTTTTTTTTTTTTACTCAAATGTCAAACCTTCCCTCCCTCTGAGCTGCTCCATCTACATTGTAAGCATTCGCCGCTTATCTTTGTCCCACTGCATTGTAAATCAATTATCTTATCTGCATCTCTGTAAGTGTAGGCTTTGGCTAAACCACATTTCAGCGAGGAAATTAGGACAGTACTCTGAAATAACTAATATTTTAGAGAGCAAAAGATAAAGAAATGAATACGCTTAAAGTGAAACAATGTAATGCAGGGAGTCTTACAGTTTGAGTATTTTAATTATTTCAGCCAAAAGAGTTGTTGTGGCCAGAACTGGTGTGTTTGTTTGTTAGCAAGATAACTCAAAAAGGTATGGTCAGATTTTGACGACCTATTCAGGACAGATCGGTGATGGGATATTGAACAATGATTAGTTTTTGCTGTGGATTCAAAACATCGTCTGGATTCATGAATTTCCACAAAGTTGCAATTGTAATTCCAGGTCTATGCTCTTCAAGTGTTATAGTTTATCTGCTAGCAACATAACTCAGATGACATTATGTTCAGGAGAGGTTTTGAATAGAAAAATGTACAAAATAAAGCTCTACAATGTGTTGCAAATTTATTGTTATCTTATATTACCAAATGCAAAGAAAAAAAAAAGTATGACAGTATTGTTATGGTGTTCCAGCTCAACTTTTGTTATGTCTAAAAAAAGAGCTTCAATGAAATGATCATGAGACATACCCACTGCCTCATGCTGTATTGGATCATACACTCTACATATTTATAGCTTATTATTTTGTTTATTCATAGTCTATTTAAGGTCATATAGCTTATTTTGTTTCTTCTTGGCCAGATATGTTTCTGATACTTGTGTGCTAACTGTTTTATGACAATGCTGTTCCTACATTTCTTCTGCTGATTCAACACTGCAATTTCCCCACTGTGGGACTACAAAAGGTTTTCTTAGTCCTAGTTTAGTCTTTAGCAGAGGTAGACAGTAACAAAGTAAATTTACTTGAGTACTGTTCTTAAGTATAGTTTTGAGAATCTGTACTTTACTTAAGTAGTAATTTTAGGGGATACTTTTACTCTACTACATCTAAAAGATAAATAGAATACTTTTTACTCCACTACATTTCTAAAAAAAAGTGAAAGTAACTTCTGCAGAGAAACTTACTTAAAACTGAAAGACAACTGACTTACTCCCTAAAGATAATCATTTACTACATAACGCTACTCATATTTACTCTCAGGAACTAAAAAGAAGCCTCTGGACACAATCTGGAAGTGATTTAGCTTTTGCTTTGAACATTATTTGGATGATTCTATAATAAACCAATTTAAAAATAATTGATTAGTATGATCATAAAACCCAGCCTTATTTATAATATGTATGGCTCCTTTTTGCTGTATCCTATCTGTTATGGTTTTAAAAGTTCCTCACGAAAATTATGTAAAATTTATTTTATTCAGTATTTTTAGAGCTGCAAATTTGTGACTTGAATGTAGTAGAAATTTTACCCAAAATTCTTGACTGCTCTTATTTGAAATACATTGTAAAAAAAAAAAAAATGTTTTTTTTTAATACTTAAGTGTTTTTGAAAGCACATACTCCAGTACTCAAGTAAAAATCTGACTTAGGAACTTTTACCTGTAATGGAGTAATATTTGACCAGGAGGAGCTATACTTTTACTCACGAAATGAAGTACTTTGTCCACCACTGGTCCTTAGTAAATTCTGATCAGCCAGTCCAGAGCTTTCTATTTCTTCATAAAAATGGATCTCCTGGATCTCCTAGTGCTTCCAGTTTTGGATTTACTCAGGTGCCACCTGTAATGTGACGCTACTGTAAACACTGTTGAATTTGCTTAATACAAAGAGCAATGCTGTGACTAATACTTTCAGCAAACACACTGTTTGACCTCACCGCTGTATCACAATGAGGTAACATTGCATAAACATATTCCATGTGTCTTGTGCACAGGCTACAGTGTAGAGCCTCACACACTGTCCCCCTTTGGTGGGATAAACCCAAACTCTTTAATCGCCACAAATGATTATTATCTTTCTAATGAGTACCTACATGTCGCTGCTTAACATAAGAACAGTGGGCTCAATTTAAATGGAGATGTCTTCCCACCCTTCTCTGCCTCCTGCTCCTCCTCCCACACAAATTCAACAAACTGCAGCAGCACAGGGACAGGTAACAGACAGAGCTCCCCCTGCTGGAGAGCACAGGAACCACTGCTAGGTCAGATTTGTTAATGCTTACTTAGTTCTTATCTACAGTGGCTGTCAGTTGTGTTCTTCTCAGTGGACTGATAGCAGAAAGAGAAGCACATGGCCTTTTTTCATCAGGGAAACTGGTATTTAATTAAGGTACTAAGATAAACCTGATAAACCTTTTGATAACATGTATATGTTAATTCATATGGTAAATGCATTTTCCTAAAATACTGGTTTAACAGCTTAGGGTCTCAAATAGATGAATAAACTCTATATATTTCTTCATACTATCTGTAAATGTCACTTTAGGTTACATTATTAATAATTTAAAACATAAAATGTGAGTTTTTTTTTTTATTGTAGCAATGGAAAAGGTGTTACTATAAAACTCAGTTTCATTGGTTACTTTGAACTAACGTAAGAACCATCTATTACTGTAGTTCCCCACAGGTGTGATTGTGGGATTTTATTTTATTCTTATCATTTCACACTATTTACAGTGGGGTTTTTTTTCTACATTACTTTGTATTATATTTAAATGCTGTATGTATATAAAAATGTGTTTTATAATTTCATCTACGTAAAGGTCCTACATTATGGATTTTTTGGGCTTTTTCAAATTGTTTTGGACATCTTTGCATTAGTATTTCATGTTTTAAAACTTAAAAAAATGTATATGTATGGTCTTCTTTTGGGGAGTTGTCACTTTCAATTTGCAGAGAACTTTGGATTAGGTGTCTGTCACCCTCTGCTGGCAACAGTGGGGAATGGACAGAGCATAAAATGGCTATTTAGAACGGCTATAAGCAACGTGAAGCTAACAGACAGATGCTGTAAATGAGCTGACTGCTTTGTTGTGAGGGCGATTTAAGCGCTGAAATTATCAGAATGAGTCTGGTGACGGTGTATGGGCTTTAGAAACACACAAGAGCACTTCCTGGCTTCACGAGTCTATGTAGAACTGTGAGACCGAGCGTTTCCAGATCTTTAAAAGATGATGGTCTCAGGATACAGGATTACTCAAATATGAGTGAATGAAAAAAAATACCACTCATGTATGTTTTTGAGGTGAAAACAACATTATAACATAGTTAAAAGTTCAAAAAAGTCAATTTAGCAAAATAGCAAACTACATTCAACTTAACCCCTTCTGGGTCCAGATCCACCAGCTGAGAAACGCTGGTTTATAGCTACTTTGTGTTAGGTTAGGTCTGACATATTTTCACATATTTTCATGGTGTCATTTTTTTTATTTTTGACTATTGTTTAGCCTCACAATTTACTTGTTTCATTGTTGATAAGGCTATTCAATAAAAATACTGAAGGACATATATTTTTTAACTACTATAGCCCTTACAATAGCTTTTATTTAGTCTTCATGAAAAGCCAGTTACATGTATTAAAAAAAGAAATTTTTTTGCCAAAGAACAGTTGGGAGTGCTACGTGCAAACCTCCAGAAGTGCTGTTAGGACGTCCAGTTTCTGTGTTTGTGTTCACAGTCCAAACATGAAGCTGGCTCAGCATTAGCTCTCCGTTCCACTCTGCATCGTCTGACTGTGCACACTCTCTGTTTACTCTGCTGTCTGCATGAATCAAGGATATCCAAGCACACAAGGTCATTAATCTCTCAAATGTACAACGCTTAAGTTTACTGCACGAACAAAATGTAGTAGTACTTCCAGAGGATTACTGTGCATTTAACAGCGTGTAGTGTTATTCCCATGGGTAAAGTGCATCTGTACATTAGTTTAAACAGCAGTGGCCTTGATGTAAAAACATAAGCACTTTGACCTTCTCTTTCTGCTGCAAAGCCTTACTTACTTGTTGTAGTAGAAAAGCATTTTGCTGTTTAACAGTGTTTCTCTGTGAGTGTAACTAACCACCACAGACAGGCCATTGAATGCTGACACAAGCTACAAAGACAAGCAAGTGTTTGCCACAAAGAGAGGCCTTGTGTAAAAATAAATGCATCGTTCACACATTGGATAAAATGGGAGAAAGCCAATGCAGCACATTACAATTACAAGTGATGCTGGCCTATACTCTCACTCATATCCCATTTTCCCAAACATGATTACAGAGAACATCAAAAGAGTTGCATCTGTGCTAATAAACCCTTCCACGAGTGACGTATTCAGATTTGTTGCACCTGCAGTTTGGAGACAAGCATTCTTGCCCATTCATTTTTATGAGGTAGCAGACTAAAAACATCAAATAAGATGTTCTTTGTCGGCCAAAAAGTAATGGTTGTTAAAAATTACTCTGAATTAATAGCACCCAGATCTGATAGTGAGTTCCATTTGCTAAGGTGAACTTATTAAAGTAGGAGTTGTGATAATTGATGGATTAAATCTGAGCATACACAGACAAACTATTTTGGTCTGCCAGGTTTCTGTCTAGCTTAACATAAAAATTATATATGCAACTTATATTTAGCCATTAGCTTATATGATAATTGCTGTTTAGGTTGCGTTCACGTGAACAGTCTAAAGCAACCTTTTTTGTATTGTGTACCCCCTGGTCTATTTGTCAAACAATGAGTACCCCCTCACTCATCTGTGTTGATTATTCTTCAAATCAATTTACTGTAGACACAAATTTTTCCGTCAAATTCAAGACAAATAAAATAACATAAAATAACAACAATTTGCCTGCCTTTAAAATAAATATATATATACAAAATATAACAATATAAACTTCTACTACATTTACTATACATTTTATGTTCAGAATAAATAAAAATAAATAAATAGTACTAATAATAACAAATAATAATGCTACATATTGGTTCATGTCTCTGCAGTTACTGAGTCTATCCACATGAAACAAAAACTGGTACAAAGTTCAATGTCTTCTCTGTCAGCATGAATTACCTAAGCTGAATTTTTATTTTCACTATAGTCTCAAAAAGTCAGTGGACAGGACATTTAAGTCACAATATAGTAAGGCTGTTGACTCAGTTCCTAACAAACAATGATCAGGTTCAATATTTGATTTTCTGTTTGGATATTTCTTTTAAAATTAGTGTATAACCTGTACAGTAATACAGTAAGGTCAGCTCCCCTTCCATTTTAGTTTTTGACATAATCAGATTGTAGAACGTGAGCGCAACAAACCTTCACATCGATGCACTCGCTTATATTTTACAACCAGATACTCAGGTTTTGGACATGTAGTCGACTGGTGGGTGTCAGGGGCCAAAACAACCTTGATAGTACATAATTTTTTGTGACTAATGCTAATTCCTCCATAGAAAATGCAATGTGGTGCACTTCACTTTCTTTAGAATGCAGCATTTCATTCACGTTCTTGAATCTGGTGTTGTATAAAACTCAGATGTTATAATAAACAGATATAAATCCAATACACGGCATTTGTAAGATACTGTTTTATAAGAAATACCCAAACAGATAATCTACAAACAGTACATTGAATCTGATCATTGTGTGTTGGTGACAGGTCTACATTCTCTTTATCTTAATCTTGTGACTTGCTCTGTCTTCTGTCTACAAGCCGCCTGTCTGTAACGCCTGTGTGATTGAATAATATCACCACTTTTCAGTACTTATGGTGAAAGAATATTTTAACCTTTGAACACTGAACTTTATGCCAGTTTTTGCTTCATGTCGTGAGATATTAACCATGATCCAGATGAAGACATCTGCATTTTGATCTTTAGCAGCAACTTCCACCATAGAAGTTCAGTTTTCCTCCATCTCAGTCTAATAACATAGGCCCTTTACAATATTATGACATCACGTGAACACAACCTATTGTTTAAAAATGTCAGTACTTTCTAATACAACTTGTAGAGCATTATTTAGAAGTAACTGTTTGTGATAGGTCTATACTGATCTTTTATCAAACAGCAAAAGTTCAGATTATTAAATAAAAAAGATATTTGTGGTTAATATAATAAAGGTTCACCTCTTGTAAGTGATCTTTAGCTTCTGCTGCGATATGTTCAGGCTCCCCAGACTCCATCGGCTCATTTTGAGTGTCCTTCTGGTTTGAGGCCTTTGAGGCATCAGGTGCGTCCCATTGAGCGGTGCGTGTGCTGGCGGAAGATGTTTTTGTGTTTGAGGCTGAATTGCGGTCCTCATTTGCCCCCTGAGGTTTGGTGTCCCGCTCTTGCAGCAGCTGTCTGTACTTCTTCTTGAGGACAAGATACTTTTCACCCTGCAAAAAGTAGAAAAAACAAATAAGTGTGTCTAACATATATTTTTATATATAGTACATTATTTTGGTTACTTATGACATTTATGTCATTTTTTTATTTATTCTAATTTAAATACATTATCTGCTTTTTTTTGTATATTCTACACTGTTAGAGTGTTGAGTGAAATACAGGCCAGTGGTTCTCAAACTGTGGTAATGGGCACTTCTGGTGGTATGCAGGCTTCTTCTGGTAGTAGTTTAAATTAGAGCCAGTTATGAACCTGGATCAAACCTGGCTTAAACATGGTTTAGTCCTGGTTTAGTCCTAGAAGAATGTTGGTTTAGGCCTGGTTTAGTTCTGGTTACTCCTCGTTTAGATCTAGTTTGGACCTGATTTAGTCCTAGTTTAGTCTTGGTGTAGTCATTTAATAATACAAAATATTTTCTAATATTTTTCTATCTTCTGGTCCTTGGTGTGAAAAGTTTCAGAATCAGTGATAATAGATTATTGATTCATGTTAATTATATTACATGGGAAAAGTTTCACAAAACTTTATGGGACCTATAATTCGGTTTAAGGTACCAAGCCCAACACCCAGGTCTAGTGTAATGCCATTTGATGTCCCACATCACTTTTTGGCGTAATTTTAGAACTCACAAAAAATATTGGGTTTTCCCAAATCAAATCGTGGATGACCCACTTTTTGGTTACAACCCAGTGTTTGGGAAACCACTTTGTCAGAAATGTCCAAAATTGCTTTACTCAGTTACTCATTGTTACAGTTTGCATAAGTGGTTGTAATGTGAGTCAGAATGGAAGTAGGGGAACTGAAATTTGCAGCTGCTGACCCTCGGGAGAAAACTTTGAGTGAACTCATTTCTGTTTCTAACAAAATCTAAAACGTCATCCTAAACCACAAAGGTTAAACTGGAGAGACCACCTTTTTTCAATCGAGACTTGCATTTCTTTGTGCCTCAAGAGTAAAAATAACAAAGTCTGAACCCTTTCCATAAAAGGTAAAAAATTAAAATAGTTTACTTACATTCTCTGACTTGACCACAGCAATTCGGTCGATTATGAGCTTGAATTCTTCTCTGTATTTAGCTGCGAGGAATGAAAAAAAATGGATGTAAAAACTAAATATAACAACTAATTTGTAATATTTTGTCATTTAGCTGTTCCCATGGAAAAATTGCAAAGGCCAACACAGTATGACTGAGAGTATTTTGAAAGAACCGTCTTACTATTATGCTCTAGGTATGCAATCTGAGAGTGTTACTGATAGTCTCCTGGTTACTTCTGCAAAGGTTATGTTTTCACTGTTTGTTTTGTTAGCCTCTTAGCAGTCCAACCTAAAAACTAACAGTCAGACTTGATGAAATTTTCAAAAGAGGTGATGATTGCCCAAAGCAGAAATACTTATTTTTTGATGTGGATCAGGAACACTGTCCAGATCCAGGAAATCATTAAACAATTCTGTACCATTGCAAGATGGGCCCAAAGATACAAACTCTCCAGCCTCCAGCCACTGTTTTGGTAATAAAAGCACTTCAGTCAGCACATAACATGTTTCAGAGTCTATGAATAGCCAAAACAGTGATTAATCGATTATATAGTTGACAATTATTTCAATAATGCTGTTGCAGCTCTAGATGCTTTACAATTGTGAGATGTAATTGCTTTGTGGCTCAATTGATAAAGCACTTGTAGTCCCAAAATTAAATATTTATCTTTACCATTGCAAGACAGGCTCAATGCCTTGGCGAAGGTCTGTGATCTCCTGTACTGCTTTTAAAAATGGACATTTTCTCTTTACCTGACTATAAACAATTCTGGTACAATAAGATGCCAGAAGATGTTCCCCTCCTGCACTGTTTCAACACAAACAGAGTTCTTCATGATCCTTCATGTGGGAACCAAAAAACTGGTTGTGTCAGGCAACAAAAGTTATCAGTGTTTACAGATATGCTAAACGTGCTTACACCACACAACACTGTTACCCTTTAAATGTTCAGATTGACTTTGCAAACAACAACAAGGAAACTCCAGCTCATAAAGGTATTCCAGTCATGCCAAGGTGTCCCGGGGAAATGCTGCTTTGGACAATTGACTCTTTCCGGCCAGTGGCAGTGAGATAGTTCGGGCTTCAACAACAGGAAACCCAAAGGAAGCCACCACTTACATCTGTCTCAACAAAAGAATTCCTGCCAAAAACCAAAGCAGGCAACAGCTCAGTATACACACAAGTTATTTATTAGCCACTGAAAAACATACACTCGTTTGGTTGTACCTCCTTAAAAAAATAAAATACTGCCCCAGCACCACTGTATTCTGCCCCAGTTTTAGTTATCTTATGAAAAATGTGCCCCCTTTGTATTCGGCCCAGTCAGTCGTGCATGTGGTCTTAATTATGATTAAATTATGACACAAAAAGCCCTAACCACATGCTATGACAGACTTTAAATATGCAGGGGAGCACTTTTCTAATTGAGCAGCCGTGTCAGATGGCGCAGTATCAAGGCGCTTGCTCTAAAACCTCTGTTAACAACTGCACCGCTAACATCGCATCTGTCCCGGACACTGTCATTGAAGGTCACTCTGGATAATGATTCTGGGACATTGGAATACTGTATGTTTCTATTTACGCTGGTGCTGATAATGTTGTACTGATACTGAACTGGTATTGCAAGCTTGTTATTGATATAGAGAAGCAAAATTACAGAGTAAACATTGTGGTAACATATTTTTATTTGATTAATTATCTCATTAGGCCAGTATCTAGGACAACAACGATAAGAGAATGAGACAATTTGACAACACTGATGAGTGGTATCAGGTTGGATAAGATGACAGTGCTACCTCTTTCTTTACAGTCACAGAGCTTGGATATACAGCATTTGGTTGCTACTTATAATATAATGAATATATTTAATGAAAGTGTGATACAGGATAAATGCATCATCTGAACCTATGATATGGGTTTTTCTAAGGCCAAGGTCATGAAATCCAGAGAAACTGACTGTCGTTAAACATTATCAATTTATTTGGGGGCGATTTGGGGGAACAATTTTTCATAATTTTTACTCAAATTATATGATGAAAGACTATTACTCCAAGTCCCTATAACATCCAGTTTTGTTTCCTCATGTACTGTGCATTCATTCATCTTCTCATTGTTGATTTGTTACACAATAAGAAATGGATGGAGTTTGATGACATTTTCAAGAAAAAAGCCAAGGGAAGAAATTACTATTTTGTCTTGTGAAACCCTCATTTGTATCCTGGAATTTTTTTAAAGGAATTTGTATCATTGTGAGATAGGGATATCTCAGTTAAAGATACTACCTGAGCACAGAAGTGAATCATTCTTTTTGGTTTGGATCCAAATCACTAATTAGATCAAGGTATTTTTTGTAGGTTTAGTATAAATGTGAAGCATAACAGGATCTAAACGAGTAAAGTATATTTTTATATTGTGTCTAATCTTTATTTAACTAGAAAAGTCTCACTAAGATAATTAATGAGGTGACTCTTTTGTAGGGAGAGTCCTGGCTCCATTGGGGACCTTTTGAACATGTTTTTGATGGTGAGAGAAATCAGAGCACCTGGGGAGAACATGGAAACTCCACACATGGTCCAGGACAACTGGGAATCAAATCTGGGACCTTCTTGCAGTGAGTCAGGAGTGCTAACAACTGTGCCCACCAGTATACCTTTGATCCACCTACAAATGTACTTTAAATTATTCTATGCTGGAAAGAAGTCACAAAAATAAATCTATTATTTTGACTGGGTATGAAATCCTCTACACAAGGTTTGCAGCAAAATATGACAAAAATAGCCAGTAGTGATTCCAACCAGGATTACATAAGCATCTGTAGTGTAGTGGGTGGAGAGGAACTGCAGAGGAGTTCAGCCCTGATGTAAATACACTGAAATCATCAATGTACTCCTCCTGCTGTGAAGGTCGAGGGACAGCCTGTGGACACTTTTATAGGCCTTGCACTGTCACGTCCCGTCCTCCCTGATGGCTGTTAAACCAGCCACAGTAGATAAAGGGAGGGGGGCCAAGGAAATGACACAATTCCTGCTCAAACTGCAGACCTTTGAGGGACATTTAATGCAAACCAGATGTCTACTTTCCGACTGAAAACAATGAAAAGAAAGGTAAATCCGCAATAGCAAGAAGAGACAGTTCAGAGACAGATGCTAGCCCACGTTGGTCCACATGTGGCAAATGTCAGATAAAAACGCGGTCAACAATTGCATATTTTGGACACAAGATACCGATGGACTGCTTATGTCGTTATTAAATGATAGTACGCGACATTTTAGGCTTCAAGGGAGATATAGCGTCTACTCACCACGCAACTGCAAGTCACTGTGGCCAATAAAAGGCTTAAATGTCTTGAGCATATCTGCATTTTTGACTCTGCCTGAGTTTCCTCCGGCGGAGTAGAAATAATCCAGCAGCGACTCTTCACTCACATCCCTCATCTCTGCTGGCTCTTTGTGGCGACTTAAGAGGCTCCTCTGTTTACTTTTCTTTAATCGTGTTCAGTTCTGCTGTGGTATGTTTCACTCAGCCATAATACTGCAGTGCTCTTGGCTAATTTGTTATAGTAAAGTCTAAACTTCACTCCACCCAAAGCGCGCTGGCCACGGCTCCTCCTGTTAACCCTTTAATGACACCAGCAGCATCTTACAGGGATCTTTGGGACAGGATGTACAAGTAAATATTTACCAAAACATCCAAATAAACCCTTAAAATCTCACAATCTCTTCCTAAATACCTCTACAAAACCCTCACAGTACTGACGGCTAAAGCTAGCAGCACGCTACACAAACGTTATTCATTCATGAGGCTAGAAAGTTCTGTGGAACAATTAGCTATTATGCTAATGTGACACAAAAGAAAATGTATACACAATTTGTACAAATAGTTACTTATATTTCTTCACAAAACATATAACTCTTCAACAAGGCTTCGTTAAATTAGTTTTAGGCTTAATTAAACATGTATGAATGCAATTATTTGGCAAATTTCTGGGTCTAAAAATCTGGTCTCCCTATATATTAGGCTTACACAACTTCTCAAAGTGTGTGTACTTACTTATTCTAAATATATTTGGTAGAGAGGCCTGTTAGCTGCAGCTTGGTTTGAAAAAGGACAAAGTAAAATGTAGTCATGAGTTGCCATAAACAGGCCAATAAAACAGGTACTTAAGCTCTTACTGGACCACAAGAATTTACAGGAACTGCATGCATTCACTGCATGTAGCAAGTTGTCCAATACTGGTGCGTACCTATGTTCCTCTAATTTCACACATTCTGGTAAATACTGATGTTCCCTAACCTAGCCCTAAATGTAGTAAACATACATATATAAGAATTACAATTAAAACTGTAAAATACATTTTTTTATTATCTTATGAATCTATTTTAAATTAAATTAAATTAAATTAAAAGAGAGAGTGCAGATAAAACACTTTCAGTTGTCATATGGACAGCTAAATAGAACAGTTTTAAGTCTGGACTTGAACATTGTCAGAGTAGAGGACTGTCTAACATCGTCAGGAAGACTGTTCCAGAGTTTATCTCGGTGAAACGCTGCTTCACCGAGTTTAGTCCTGACTCTGGGTCCCAGATCTGTCCCTGAGGTTGTCCCAGATGTTCATATGGGACCAACAGGTCAGAGATGTACTTTGGTGCTAAGGCATGGAGAGACTTGTACACAGCAGTGCTGTTTTAAAGTCTATTCTCTGAGCAACAGGAAGCCAGTGCAGAGACCTGAGGACAGGACTAATATGGTCGTACTTCCTGATTTTAGTCAGGACCCGAGCAGCAGCGTTCTGGACGTCCTGCAGCTGTCTCACAGCTGGTTTAGTGAGTCCAGTGAGCAGACCCTTACAGTAGTTTAACCTGCTGGAGAAAATTGCATTAATAAGTCTCTCTAGGTCTGGTTTAGAGAGTAAACCTTTGATTCTGCCAATGTTTTTGAGATGGCAAAATGCTGATGTTATAGATTTAATGTGACTGCTGAAGTTCAAGTTTGAGTCCATGATTACCCCTAGATTCCTAACCTGACTTGAAGATTTTAGTGAAAGAGACTCGAGGTGACTACAGACACCTTGTCTTTGTTTCTGTGACCCAAAGAAGATTATTTCAGTCTTGTCTGTATTTAGCTGGAGAAAGTTGTTTCTCATCCACTCAGTGATCTGTTGGATGCAGTGACAGAGTGAATCCACAGGTCCATATTCACCTGCTGTCAGTAAAGATGTAAATCTGAGTCATCTGCATAGTTGTATGTTATTGCTGCTTGTTAACTGGCTTAAAGGGAGCATGTAAAGACTGAACAAAAGAGGTCCCAGGATGGACCCCTGGGTACCGTGGATGGAACAAAAATAGAAGGAGGGGGTTGAAGTAAACAACGTCACTATGAATATGCAATGGGGTATTAAACTTGCAAATTAGAAAATATGCATCATTACTTCCTTTTTTCTATGAATGAAGAAGGACTTGAAGGGACTGGACTGGAAGCAGTATTGGACAGGGTCAGCCCTATGTTTCTGGTAGGCATACCTATGTTCCCCAGTAGGCTATCTATGTTCCCCAGGACCTTTGTTCCCTGGAGAACTACTGTAAGGTTAAGGTTAGGACTTATCAGAATGCACAACTACCTATGTTCTCTGGTACGTGGTTTCTATGGACCGAGGAACATAGGTACTGGGGAACATAGGTACTTTCACAAATATGCATTTACCCATGTTCCCCGTGGAACCCACACCCACTATTATGTATTTAGCCTACATCAAGCTTAACTCCTTGACAGGAATTGTAGCTGACATATGGAAGAGTAATCCCAGTGGACTTTATGAACAGGTACGGTTTCATAAACAAAGCTTAATTTTATTCCTGTTTCATTTATTATATAGTCAAAAAAATGTCTGTACCCACACCCAGGATTGAACCTGGGACCTTCTGATTGTGAGGTGAGGGTTCCAAACTGAGGTAAAAAAAATACAGTAAAGTACAATACAGTACAGTCTATTAATATTATTTATTTCTATATATACAATGGGTTAAGCATTATTTTATTTCCCCTGTTTAGTAAATGTTTTTAACTTCTTAACTTAATTGAAAATGTTTGTGTTGTCGGTGGGATCGATTGGAAAAAGACTATTACGTATCAAAATCCCAAAGTCAAACTGTAACCAGACGAGTTGAGGCTCAACTCTTATCTAAAAGTCAACAGCTGTGAGATAAATGCAGTTATGATTGCATCATGTTGCCTTGATCATTCGCAGTTCAGGGGCTGTTGAAATCCACTTTTAGCTTTATATACTGTAAACCTACCCAAAATAACTTTTTTTTATCATGTTTTTCAGAGACTGGTGGTGCAGGTCAGGAAGGCCCAGTTACCCTCCCCATGTCGTAATCGGTAATCCACTTCCTGTGCAGACACTGGTCCCCTGCAGTCCCAGCTCAGGTATTAGGTACAGAACACACTGTCAGATTAATTGTGTGATTGCACAGTAAATATTAAATGTGTGGGACTTACATGTTAATCCCTCTGTCCTCTTCTACTGTAGATTTTCTTTAGACCAGCGTTCATTTAATTTAGAAATGAATGATTTCTGTTCCATGTTTGAGACCTCGGTCCTAAGAAGACAATATTGTAATTACAATAAGCTCCTTACACACTGATACAATTATTGAGGTGAGCAGTTTACATGGCCACGTGAAAGTGGGACCTTATGCTCTTTTAATTTAGAAAACAACACAACTTTTACAAGGATAAAGACATTTATCCGCAAGCATATGCCATGTCTTTGTGTAATGAATTACCAGCAGATGGCAGCTGGCAATACATTTATCACCTGCTGCAGGGTTATGAGGCGTAGACACATCCGCCTGCACGGTGCAACAGTGCAATAACCATAAATTAATATTCCTAAAGGCTCTTTTATCATTCAACAGCACACTTTAACCTTTGATTGAAAGCTTAATTTAATGAAATCTTATCTTTTTTTGCCCTCTTATCTAAAGTATTTGTGCCATATGTGTAGATCTGGTGCTTTTAACAAAGGTTTATAATCCAACCTTCCAAACCCATTTATTATGAATTTTTGTTATCATACAGACTAACATAAAGTACATTAAAGCATGTTTAAATACAATACAGCAAAATTCATACACTAGAGGAGAAACATATTTAATTTGTCTTACTTCATGTGCTTCAGGGCTTCATGTTTTTTATTCATTTTGAAATGTTATCATTTTGGTTCCCAGTCCTCAGACGCTCCAGATTTGGATGTTTCCAGGCCAACCATGAGACAGTAGCTCCAGCATGCACAGGAGGCATCTGAAACATCTGCTCTGGGAGCGGAGGAGCAGCGACTCTACTCTGAGCTCCTCTGGGTGACTGAGCTCCTCACCCATCCATTCAACTCATTTCAGCCTCTAGTAGCTGAGATCTTGTCCTTCTGGTCATGACCTCTAGTTGAGAGCAGGTACATCATAGTTTGAGCAAATCACCTTCACAACAACAGACCTGTACATCGACAGCATTGCTGAGTTCTGCATTGACCGCTCCCAGAGAAAGTGGTCGCATCTGAGGGTCAACTCTACAGCAATGATCCCTAAACGCTCTCTTTGCAGATTGTCCAAGGTAAAGGGAAGTCTGGGTGTCTCTGCCTAGGGTGCAGCCCTTGCCTAGACCTGTGTGAGATAGAACAGCTTGCCTTGTCTCCTTTTCACTGAAAGACAGTACTAATTCACAAAATAACCCCTAGCTGATATTTGCATGAGGAACAAACCAAATGTAACTCTATGACTGTACTCAAAGTGTAAATGTAAATGTGGTGCAGTTGGCCACTGTTTTATATAGAAATAGATCATCAAACCAAAAACAGCAGATTTATAGACTACTGTACACTATGCAATACCAGTTCATGAGTGAACCAACCAACATAGATAACATGATATGTATTCTGGCTTCAAGTGGCAAAACACCAGCAACAGCAATACATTGTTAGTGCTACCAGCTGTAAAATAAATACTGTTTTTGCACTGTTTCATCTGACAGTGTGGAAATACAAAATGAGGGATGCAGCCTTTTGCATCCCTCTAGACATGGGTCTGGTGAGAGACTAAATGACTCTAAAACAATAACGTTCTTTGGTGTCAGTGGCCATCAAAATAAACTCTGAAGTTGTCTGTTGTGTCCTGCAGGTCTCTCTTCAGTTGTGGTTGATGTGAACATTGAAGGTCAGAGCCGGTCTAATGGCAGTGTCTGCTGTGATCAGGGGCAGATGTTCGCGGGTTATTTCTCCATATGGCCTCTTCTCGTCCATGGGCCTTTTCACAGCACAGCTCTTGTAAACACGCTTTAGTTTGCTGTTGTCTTTTTTTGCCCCTGTAAAACATGTCCTAAATCCAATCACCTACTGCCTGTTCAGGGATGATGTTGATGAATGGGAATGTGTAGTGCTAGTAGTGACCTATAAGCCCCTTGTGAGATTACAGGCAGGCGAGCAGCCAGCCAGGCCTGGCCCGAGCACCAGGAAACAGCTTAAAGAGGGATTGTTTAGATAGACAATGGTGTCTACCTGTTTTTAATCCCCGCTCAAAAAGAGAACAGGGGATTGGCAGACTTTAATAAATGAAAGTGCTCCTATAATCAGGATTTACTAAAGTGCCCCTTTGTGTTAATCTGACATTTTTACAGCATGGTTTTTGACATCTGCTGCAGTGAGTGGTGTTAGCTCTGCGCTGCCCCGGCTGCACGCTGCTGTCAGTGCTGTGTTTCAGACGCAGACTAGTGTGGACAACATAAATGATATAGACTAAATACACTTCTCCTTGCTCATTTCTGATTAGGGGAGAGCCACTGTAGGTTGCATTGTTTAAATGCATATTCTGGACTTGCTCACACCACACACACATTAATAAATGTGCAACACTTTCCAGCGTACCCCCAACTCCATTACATTGTAAATACTGCACACCTGTTGATGCACTTTTTTGTTTTTGCTTGCATTAATACTTTTTTTTTTATACTACTGTAACAAAGGAATCTTTCTGCTGTGGGGCCAATAATGTTACCTTATTTTACTAAAAGACATTATGAAAGATAATAATCTGTATGCTCTTCCTCACAAACATAACTATAAAACATAAAAGGAGCAGGTGTCACGGTGCCACATCTGTCTGCAGCGTACTTAGTATAGGCTAATAGAACATGTGTAATTACTTCACTGCTAAAACAGAAAGCTGCATTTATTAATTAAAGTTCAGCGTATCAGTGATAAAGCGTAATAAAATTGTTCTCAAATGGAGGATTACATGAATAAATCCTGAGGGGCCAGATGTGGGAATGGGAGGGGCTGTTGCATTCTGGGCCAGATTAAAGAGAAAATCCCACGGGACCACACTGTCTTTTCCCTGCAGTTCAGAGCTGGTGTGGACTCAACAAGCTGTAATCCAGCGATTAGCTGATAAAATCACCTGTAAATAAACCTCGTCCCACTCTGCACCACTGTCCCACATGCTGACGGACACTCTGCTGTGGACACAGGCCAGATCTGATTTAAATGTACCTTCTGGGAAAGAGAACCAGACGGTCAGAGCTGAGCAACAGCTGGACATGAATGTGATATAAGCATTTTCATATTAAAACAGAGGGTTAACTCTGGTTATCAGTGCATACTTACACACAGCCTTAACAGAACATACAAAAGCATTTGAGAGCGTAGACCACCACCAAGGCTTTAGCCTTATCCAGCAATGGTAGCTTAGGGGTAAATGCTCAATTCAGGCATAACTCATGATGAAAAAATCTAAGTTGCTCATATCGACGGGACACCAGAGCCACACCAAAAAGTAATCAATTGTTCCTTTTGTTGTGGATGGAGTTAGTGTCATTGTGGCAGCTGCAATATCCTCTTCTATAGATTCCTATTTCTGGATCCAGACGATGTTTTTTAGGTTACTAAAGCATACAAACAAATCTCATGCTTCACTAAACTTAAAACTTGTACTGTATTAAAGTGATGACACATCCAAGTGTGTACAGCACACAGCATTGTTGCAGGCCTGGTTTGGCCTAAAGCAACAGCTATAATTATTTATTACATACCCTTTTAGTATTTGTAAACAATATGGCTGCACATGCAGAACGGTGAGCCAAGCAGGCATACTTAGGCTGTTTTTTTGTTTTGTTTTGCTGGACAAGTAGATACAGAAATATGATGAACCACAATAGTTTTTCAAAGTATTTTCAGGTTAAATTCATCGTTTATCACAATTTCTACTTCAAAAGCTAACTTTGGCAAACGGAAATCATCACCAAATCCAGGTTTGAAATATTTTTGTAATTTTTGATGTCTTTCTGTTAGTTAACTGCATGCCTAGCTTTTTTTGATTACATTGCTTGTGGAAGGGTCTATAGGCATAAAAAGGTCATGAACTATTTATTAATATCCTTAACCTCCTTAACCTCCCATAGCCTTCTCTCACCAGCTGCTGCCTGTCTGTTAAACTGCAGATAAGAGCAGTAGCTACTCTTTAATGACCAGTGTAGTTTTAATGCAACCCCATTCACGATTTATACACAGATTACAATGGATTATGATTGAAGACCACCACCATTAAAGACAGCGTTTGTTAGATTTTTTTTTCATCATTTTTATTTGTGTAAGACACTTTTAAAGTCATTCCAAAAATAGGAACACATGGTTTTGGTTCAGAGCACATTCATGCCTGGCCGAGACAAATTATTAAGACTACATCAACGGAAAATGTACAAATCATATTAAAGCAGAACATTATAAACAATATCTTATATATAAAACATAGCAGGCATAATAAATATTACACATAGACAAAACTAAAAGTAAACAGACAACCTATGTGGTTTGGAGAAGGTTATCAACACTGAATTTCACCGGTGGTCAGTCCTGTTCATCTCCTCGAGCCAGCTCTGCATTTTATAAAATATCACTCATATTTTTTATTTTGCAGACTTTTGAAATGTGCCCCATTACATCCAGACATTTTTTCTTTCTTTTCTTTTTTTTTTTACATTGGCCAAAGTTTTTTTTTCTTGTGCACATTGCTAAACATTAAGGATGTGTGAAAGCATAATTATATAAATGTATAGTGCGGGAAATCAACCAAAAAAACAGCTTTGAAATGTTAACCACCTCAGTTCAAAGTACTAGCTGTGTGGCAGGGTTGTCTAGTATTAGTGACGAGGTGAGGAAAAGTCGTGTTAGTTGCACATGCCAACTGTCTTTTGGTATTTTTCCTAATCTTTGGGCATCGTAGCCTTTTCACAGGATTTTGGTTCAGTCATGATGCTCATTCATACGCATACAAAAACGTGACTGTAAAGTTTTTTTTTACTAAACAACTGTGCAATTATTCTCTGTAAGCAAATCAGGAGTAGTACAAAAAAATGAGGACGTCCTAGGTGCTGGTTTTCTGAGAGCATATTCAATACTCTAATATGTCCTTAAGGCGGCGCTGTTGCCTTGTTTTCCACCTCTGCCGTTGCTTTTGTCTCCAGTCCACCCTAAGGTCCCAGCTCCAAAAAATGCTACTTCAAAGTGCAAGCAGTTAATGTCTCCCCGCCTCTCTCTCCTCCTCCTCTTGAGAAAAAAAATGTTTCCAACTCAACAGCACAAAAAATGGTTGTTATTGTTCAAAATGCACAAAATGGTTAAGTTTGTTGTCCCATATAAAAATACAAAAGAGAGAGGGCAGCAAGAGAGAGTGCATTCATGTCAAGAAATTCAGTCCATCCACGGTCCGCAGCGTGCCACAGGTCGGCTGTTCTGCGAGTGGTTATACCTCCCTGGAAAAATAAAAAAGAGATACGTTAGTATAATCAAATGTAAAGACAAAATATTCTGTATAATTGTATGTTAGGGATATTAGGGCCTAAATTAAAGAAGTTAGTTATTGTAATAGTGTTAGTGCTGCTCATAACCCAATGCATGTCAAAGCTCTCATAATAATTACAATTTGATGGACCTCCAAGAAATGTATAAAATCTAAACTCAATATTTTAAAAAATAAAGGGGCATTCATAAATCACAAGTCATATTGATAAAGGAATATTCAAAGTGTTTCTAGGAATGAACAGTGAATAAAAGTGGTTTTCTAGGAATGAACACTAATTATACAAAAACACTAAGTTATACAAAGTTGTTATTAATCTATAGAAGTTTTTGTAGCTATTGGGAGTATAAAAAGTGATCCCAATTTTTTGGACGAATGTTACCAAAACAACATAATTTAATAAACTTACGAGGCAGTGAGCGTGGAGTTTAGGACCAGAGTGGTGCGTATCCTGTAGAGCTGTGCAACTGTCAGCTTCTTGTGCTGCTGGGTTTGGGATTTCTTCTTCTTTAACGTCACTTCTCCCGATTCACCAGGAGTAGTACTCTCGCATGTCCTCTCTCCACCAGCAGAGGTCGCCATATCCCCGTCTGAGCAGCTCATGTGTCCCTCTCTGCTGCCCTCCCCCAGCCCGGCCAGCGCCCTGTGCATGTGCCTGGCCTCAGCCCTCCTCAGAGTTGCACACAGTTTCTCCGAGGGCATGATAACACTCAGTCTGTCGTCTGACTGGCCAAGCTCGGTGTAGCTTTGGCCCAGCTCGGACATGCTTCGACTGTGAGGAAAGAGTGTCTCTGAAGTTTGGGACTGGTCCTGGGGTTTGTTATTGAGCGAGTTTGAGTAAGAAATGTTCGGTCTGGTGTTTATTCTTTGAAGAAGGTTGTCTTCAGAGCGAGATAAGGATAGGGAGGAGAGTCGCTGCAAGCCGTGCCCACGGTTTTGAACGTGAGGCCTTCTGCGTGGTTTAGAGGATTGGACCACGGACACCTGAGAGCCCAGCGAGGTACAGTCCTCCTCCTCCTCCTCCTCTACATCCTCATCATCATCGGCTTCCTCGTTTCCAGCCTCGTCCTCCCTCTCTAGCTCCGCAGTCTCCTCTCCTTCACTGGGCTGAGGCTGCAGCTCTCTTAGGAGGGACTCGGGGGACAGGGTACCGTAAGCGCTGTCCATAGACAGAGAGCGACACTGTTTGTCCTCGTCCTCGGGCTCCATCTCCAGATCGGGCTCAGAGTAGATGGTGGAGAGCGCTCTGTGCAGGCTCACGGGTAGAGACCGGTGAGACAGTACACTTGTATCTGCTGAGTTTTCCTGATTACTGTCATCAAAGTTCATACTGGTAAGAGGGGGCTGCGGGTGATTGGCTGGTTCATCGATGTCCATCACTGACAGGGTCTCAGTGGAGCCGTCTGATTGACTGAAAGGACAGAAATTATTTACTATTACACATTAAAGTACTTAAAATATTAAGCGTACCAACATACTTTTATCATTTACAGAGTATTACATTCCTGCCAAAGTTGTAAACATTGTTATTAATTTTTTAATAGTGAATAATAAGCCCATATTAAATTATATATAAGTGATAGCATCTACTAATAGTTTCTTCATTAACTTAAAATTAAACTGATCATTACATATTTATTATGGCTCTATTACTCCCAATGTGCAGTATCAATTATTAAGTGGCTCTTTCAGTTTTTTATTTTATGTTATTACTGCTGGGATGGTAGCAATACAAAATCAAACTTTAAAATAAAAGCAACTTGGTGTAGTATCAGGTGAGCCAGGTGCACTGTGGCTATATAAGGAGTTTTCTTTTTCACATTAAATAATGAGAGCACATGCATTTTAAAGTCACTGTATTGGCTCCTGGTTCATTTTTGTATTGTTTTATTTTAAATTCTTTTATTTGCTTTTATTTGGTCTGGCCTCACTCTATCTGTCTGACCTGCTTCAGCCCTACACTCATTGTTAGTCCACAGTCTCTGTTAGTCGTCCCTAAGACAAAGGGGAAGCTTGAAGGGGACCATGCTTTTTCTATTGCTGCCCCGCACATTAGACTGATTAGGCTGATTCACTTACTATCTTTAAGTCATCTTTTCTCTTTGGCCTTTAAACTTTTTTATTAATTCAGCTGTTGCTTTTAGTTATTTTATAGTTGATTTTACAAGTTTATTAGTAGTATATTTATAATTCTTTGTTGTATTTTAACTCCATCATGTTGTTTTTTTTAAAGTGCTCTATAAATAAAGTTTTGTGAAGGATTGTGCATTTTTTGGTAAAATGTGCTATCCACTTTAGTGTTATATTAAGCTGTACATTTCGTTACCTTGAGTTTTGCTTATGCCTCAGACAGGGGGAACTGGCTGTGGAGTTGCTGCTTTCATCTTCCTCCTCCTCCTCATCCTCTCCTATACTTCTCTTCAGACTGTTCTGCTGCCGGACGACCTCCTCGCTGCGAAGCCTCTGGAGCTGGTTCTAAACAAGATTTTTAAAACACATTATTTTAAGTACTATGCAAACTAAGTGATTTTTTTCCCCCCACCAGCACAGCCCTTTTCAACCAGAGTCTGAGTCAATGATATGAGTCAGCTTTCTAACCTGGACATTGCAGATTGCATCGATCCAGCTTCGCCCCTGGGTGGCGCTGTTGGCTTGGAAAGTGTAAGCTGCCACTGCACTTTTGAACTCGTTGAGGTAGATGAGGATAAAGGAGCCTGCAGAGACAAACCACATGAAGTCAACATTAGCATAAAACACAGGGTCTAAATAACTTCTCAACATATAATAACAGTAGTAGTAGTGAGTACTTTGACTCACCAGGGTCTTTGAGCTCCTTACACACAACATTGTGCATAAGGAGAGGCTGCCGAATGACTTTCACTTTTTCCACTCGTTTAACTGGCTTGGTGATTAGCAGCAGATCAGTGAACAGGAAGCAATAAACGTCCATCTAAAAGGGAAATAAACGTACATTAGAACATTTACCACACAGTGAGTCATCCATTTGAAGTGAAATGTGCAGTAAAAGCAAAGCAAAGAGGGCGCCAGATGAGGCCGAAGATAAGCACTTGTGGATTGTGTGTTGGTCTTACCCGACTGTCTTTGCCCTCTTTCATTCTGAGCGCTCCCTCTAGATGCAGCTGTCGCGTCTCCTCCGCTGATATGCCCCTCATGGGAGCCATAAGGTCAAAGCGGTTGTACTCTTTGAGGATCTGAAAGCAAAGATAAAAGCTGAATCTCACTGGATTTTATAGATGTATTGGGTGTCTTTATAACTGGAGTTGTATAGGTCAAGCTCACCTTCTCCACTTCCTCGCTGCTGCCCTCCACGGCCTCATAAGAGTCTATCCGGGCCGAGATTGTTGCAAGCTTTTGTTGTTCCTGCCGCTGTCGCATTTGTGAGTCCACGCTGTTGATGAAGCCTTCCACTGTGGTAACCTTGAACAAAAAACAACACAAGTTAGTCATACTGCAGTGTAAAACCTGCAACAGTAAGGTATGCAAAAAGGAACAATGGGATTTTTCTCACCATGTTGTTGACGATGTCGCGAGCAGATGGCTCATCAGTCTTTTTGAGAATACTCTTCAGTAGCAGAGGATATTTGGTAAGTCTCTGGTGAGGTTTTGCCAACATGTCTGCCAGCTTTAGGCGGTTACACTGTTTATTTGCCTCTGCCCACTGTATTGAGATAAACAAAGGAAATGTCGTCCTATGAGCAAGCGGGATAAGAGGCAAATCAAGCAAAATTTTTCCAGCATGAGATAAAATTGAATTATTATTTCCACCAAGGAGGTGATATTTTTGCCAGCATTAATTTGTTACTTGTTTGTGTGTTAACAACATAACTCAAAAAGTGATGGTTGGATTTAGATGACATTTTTAGAAAACTCCATAAGGGGTTAGAAATTTTTTGTATAATTTTTTATTTGCATTCGGAACCTTTCACGAGTGGAATTGCCTTGGTTTAATTTGAAAGGTTGAGAAACAATACTTACAGTGACATAGGTCCTGAAGAGCTCGTTGTCCCTGTGTAGTGTACGCATATATTCCATACAGCCCTCCTCCTCCATACAGTAATGGATGTACGGCTGGAACCTGGAGCCAAACTGAACACATACACAGACATGTTTATTTCACAAATTACTTTCTGCAACAATGACCACTTCAGACTCAGCTGTGCTCTACTGACCGTCCTGAAGCCGTCCTGCAGCTCTGTGGGGTCGAGCAGAGCGCGAGCCTCCCTGGCCTTGTCCAGGACGGGCACCATCACCTGGTTCCACAGAGACGTGTGGAGCCGGACTATCTCCTGAATGTTACTGAAGAGCTTAGTGGGGTCCACCTCTGTGAGGAGACCGCTCTCCTGGAGGTTCAGCAGCCCAGAGAGGAACAGCTGTAATATCAAACATGTCATCATATTACTTACTGTAAGACAACAGGTCCATTGTGTGTTATCACAAAGACCAGACATGCGTCAGTTTATCTTATGTGATAGCAACTCTACAAGCACACTTACATCAGTGATGACTCTGAGTTTCTTTATGTATGTGGCCTCAGTGTGCAGTAGCTCCCATATGGCCTCCTGCTGGTGGAACTGCCGCCTTGTCAATGTCTGCAACAAATAATTTATCATATTTCCATTTTTAGATATAAGAAATATTAGCATCTTTCAGTTTCATTTCACATTAAATTTCTCTTAAAATGTATCTAGAAAACTACAGAAAACATATCCAATTTTAAGACGGTATAATAAAATGACAGCGATTGACCTCATTACGTCACAGGACTTATCTGACCAGTGGTGAAAGTGTGAGGTACTCTGAAGTAGTTAGGCTATTAAAAAACCAGCTGTCTAGATGTTTCGATTAGTCAGAAGAGTTATCATCTACAGTACACAAGAATTTATGACTCCAGACAGCCGCACAGACCATAAAGCATCTTGCAAACAGCATTCTGGGAAATGAGGCAGTGGGAGGAATGAGAAATGAGGAAGTTTAACTGAAGTGCAAACTAAAAATCCAGCTGTCATCTGACTATGCATGTAGTTCCGTTATTAAACAATTATGTATAGTGCAATGTGTGAAAATGACAATAATTATATGTCCACTCTGCCCCCCCCCCCCCCCCCCCCTTTCCTGTCTGAATATACTGTAATATTAAACTAAATCATGGACCATTTTGCAGATCCCATTACACTCATTACACCTGTTTTCAATAGCCACATTTATAGCTCGTCTAATTAGCCCGTGCGCTCTGTACCTCTGGGTTATCCAACAGCATCTGCCAGCTGTCCTCTAGATTAGGGTTGGTCTCCTCCTCCTCTTCCTCCCACGAGTCCTGGTGGAAGGACAGTTGTCGTGGCACCTTGGGCAGCCCGTACGCCGAGTAGGACAGGAGCTTGTTCTGTAACTGCTCCACACGGTCGACATCCTGTAACAAAGGGATAACATATTATTCAGCTAAAAATCAGAGTTTTTTTGTGTTCAAACTGTAAGCAGAAAACACACTGCATTTGTATGTAAATGTGTTTGGCGCCCAAAATCACCAGTATTCATGCTTTTATTAAATGTGGCAGGCTTTATGTAATTATGAAAATGAGCTTTGTGCATTGAGGTCACTTTAACAATAGAAAAGCAAGCAGTGGGGGAAACACATGCACACACATAATGGGCTAATATTTTAATAAAAAAAGAAATAAAACTAAAGGTGGTGCAGTTTTATACAGTAATTTGATATCAGAAAACACATTTAAAAGGTAAAGTGGTTAGAGGCAAAAGAGGAGGATGCAGCGAGGGGTCCAGGTCCCAGCGGAGAGCCCTGAGGGGGTTAATGGGCCTTGCTCTGGGTGAATAGAGATGAAGCGGGCTCTGACAGGTGACTGACACACTCTGCCTCCATCTGACATCTGCCACTGTGCGGGCCAGGACCTTACGACGGGCAGCACAATGGAAGTGTGTGAGGCTGTGTGTAGCTGTCATTTAAAATGCAGTTCTACTAGATACTGTGTGTTGGCTAATTTATTCCCTGCAGATCAGCACACAACACACTCCCAGTTTGGAGGAGCAACGCCACAGAAGCTAAATCTGATTTCAAACACGTAGCATTTGAAACAGTGAACTACTATGTCTCAGTGGCTATTTAAATATATGGTTCATATTTCCACAACACAAGCTATGCTTTGGTGAGAGATGGCCACAATGAGTGACTAGTTACAACAAAAATAAACCCTTTTTGTAATTGTAAGCAACATTTAACATGTATTTATGCGCTGAGAGTAGTTTTTCAAGTTGCACAGTCCTTTTCACAGTTCATGGACTCATTATGTCACTCAAATACCACACAAAATCTCTGTCATTGCGCCTGTCTGCTGAAAATGTGCTGTCTGTTATCAGTTATCTAAAAAGACACCCATCCATATGTACTGTATACATGAGACCAACTTTGAGCAATTGCTGGATAATCCCATAAACTTGGATAAAGAAAGTAAGTTAGCATCAAGAGATTTAGATTTTACCTATAGGACTTTCCTCTTCCTGCTAAATAGTTGAGTGCATGGAAAGTATGTGCGCCAACAAGTCAGGAGACTGAAGGGAAATTACCTCACCAGTGCTCTGGGAATATGGCCTTCCTGACCCCCTCCCACTGCTGCCTGCTACTGTTTTGTTTGCCTTTTAACGCATTCTTAATGAGAGACAAGTCAGGGCAGCGAACCCCCTACAGCTTTCACTTCGACTTGTAATTGATCACCGTACCCTGACAAATGGCCCGGCTCCGGTGTTAGAGCTGAATAAGCCGCTGAAGCGACTGGCGGCTCGGTTCTTCCAGCTGTCAGGTCCAGCCCCGGTGCTGGGTAAGGAGCCCCCGATCTGTCCCACAGCATCCGGAGTGGGAATGTTGGCTTCCCCGAGGAACTCTGTCATGTTTTTCCTCCGCCGCGGACCCTGGTAGACAGACAAAAGCACAGATGAGTTACAATCAGTTCATTTACAAGCAAGCAGAGGGTACTATTATTATAGCTCAGTTAAGGCCTCACAGCTGGAAATTCCACTTTGTCCGAGTATACATGAAAAAAAAAAGGTGAACAGCTGTTTTCTCAGGGTTAAAAGTACATTCAAGTGTGTGTGTCTGTGTATTTACCAGAGGTCAATAGTAAGACTTACACAAAACAAACCTCTCATAAACACATAAGCTTATCATGTCACAACACAACAGACAAGTTAAATAGCAGCAGAGTGAACCAAAATATGTTTTTGCTGGTCTGAAAAAGCCTGAATATTGCTCTAAACACCCTCCGTATCATTTGAAATCTGTTTGGATGCAACTAGGGCTAACAGCCTCTGGTCACTGAAAACAAACAGTACAAGGACACAGAAAATGAAAGAGAATGTAACTGTTGTGAGTGATATCAGAGGAAACATAAAATTTCCAGTCAGACAGATGGAAAGGGACAATGTGGCAAAAAGAGGAATAAACAGACACGACAAACAGGATATCTTGGGGAATTCGGCACAAGAGGTGACATCAGCAGCAGCCATCGCAAACAGAGGAGGGAAGCACTGCCGTTTCCTCACAGTAAATGCTCATTACATCATAGTGGGGTGAGTGAGTGCTGCACCGAGGTTGTTCCATTAGAAAGATATGGTGCGAGTCTGCCCATTGTTCCTTCTTTTTATTGTTACTCTGTCAGCGGACCCTTCACTCCGCGCGGTCTCCAGCCACTTTTTACAAGCCACCGGCAAAGCAAACAAACAGGGGCCACCTTGGTATCTGAGGAAACAGTTGTTTTTACCGTCAGAGTGTCAACGCTGAGGAATCCAATCTAACACTGCTGGGGGGCCGTTGACCTCTAACTTCAAACTCAGTTGACGATGGACCAGCGGCATTCCTGAACAATGACTGTGGATGAAACCGCTCTGAAATTCCTTTAAGTGACCACACGACCCATTCACAATGCCACCAAAACACTGATGTAAAACACAGACGTTAACAAAAATAAACAACAAACACACGGAAAGAACACAGGCTTTTATCTCGCAATGGTAAAAATAAAGTGCCCACACCTGGTCTCGAATTGAGGATCCATTAAGCAACAAAGCCAACAAAGTTCAAAGAATCCACTAAACCTAATAAGCTGTTTCATTACTGACCATTAGTGGCAGGATTTACAAGCTATGGCCCTATTTTTTAAAGAAACCCTGGATCTACGTGGTGTTTCAGATCTCCAACAAAACTTGGCCCATAACAGACTTTTATTGAAAATGTAATCAAAACTTGACCATAATTTTTAAAAGTGGACATCCTAAATGATGGCAAAACATACCCCCATTGCTTGGGGTAATCAAAAATTGGATGGGACGCCTGGCATTCTCCTTCCCCTTCACCAAAACACTGACGTAAAAGGCAGACGTTAACAAAAACAAACAAGAAGTGCACAGAAAATACCACAGGCATTTGTCTCGCAACGGAAAAAAAAGTGCCCAGACCTGGACTCGAACCAAGAATCTACTAGTTATGGGGAAAATGTTCTATACATTAAGCTACAAAGCCCTTGCAAGTTTAAGGAATTCACTAAAACTGTTTCATTACTGACCATTAGTGGCTGGAGTTACAAGCTATGGCCCTATCTCGCAATAATACAGAGCCCTTAAATAAATACTGGATCCTTTTGGTGTTTCAGACCTGTGACAAAACCTAAGCATTTGTTCCTTGGCCCATCACGGACATTTACTGAAAATGTAATCAAAATCTGACCATAATTTTTGAGTTGACAGACAAACAGACAAACCAATAAATGGCAGCAAAACATACCTCCTTGGCAGGGGTAATACACAAAAATTATACGGGACGCCTGGCATTAAGTCAACTGATAACAGCCATAGGAATGTATATGTAACCACTAAATGTACGGCCTGAAATGTAAATATTATGCACAGCTCTGGTAGAAGCGCTCTGTTCCCATTTATGGAAGAACATTCGTGGCCCATTGTGCAAGAGTTCAGATAAAAGAGAATAGGAGCACAAGTGGCCTAAACACAGTTGCATAACGACACAGCTAAATCAAACTTAGGGGGGTATCGGGTTTTTCAAAGGAACAGCATAGCGTTCCCATTTTATCTTTCCTTTTCTAAATAACTGCCACAAGTGGGGAGTGACTTCACTGCTAATAGACTGCTTGGCCCTAAAAGTGAAGAGCCGAGCAGAGTAACGGGGCACTTATCCTAATTTAGTGCTGCTTCAGTAAAAGGGAAATGGGACTATTTGGGGATTTTTGAGAGGGGAAAATGTGGGCCAAGTGGTCAAGGACACAGGTGTCAAGGAAGCGGCATGGGCAAACAAGGAAGGTCTGAACTCTGCTATGGGAAAACAAATCTAACTTGGTTTTAGTATTGTTACAGAATAGCTCTCTACTAAAGCATTTTTCTCTATTTGAGGAAACCTTTAATCCACTACTAGGATAAATGATAGCAATCCTTTAAACAAAGCAATAATAACAATAATGCATCATCTAGGCATTATCCAGCTATTCCACATCAGTTGTCAACATTGAATAATGGCAGCTGATATGATGGAAAATGTGTCTTTTCCAGCACAAGCTACATTTGCGTACACATTCATTGAATAAAAAAATACCATAATAAATCATCTAGGTATTAGCAAGTTAACAAGAGTCACTTCACACAAACTACTCCAGCACTGATGTAGATGTAAACAAGGCTTTAATACGTCTTCTTGGCAATCTTAAGCTTTTACTGATTATTCAACACTTTTTGTCTACACTGAATTGATGGCAGCTGATAATAGATAGAAAGTGGTTATTCCAGCATGGGCTAAAACAAGACCTCAACTTATCATTTAAGCATTATCAAGCCACCACTGGTTAGTTCACACAGGCTGTCAGCAGTTACTTAATGGTAGCTGATAATTTAGAGAAAGTGACATTACACAAGCAACTATTGGTTGTCCCTCACAGTTTCTCTAAACTAAATTAAAGGCTGTTGATAATACAAAGAGAGGCTTACTACAACACTGGATATGCGAGCTTATACAGTAAAACAGTCTGATAAAGAATAACATGAATCAAGGAAAACATTGATAGAAAAAGGAAAAAAAGCAAACAGAGAAGGTCTGGACTCTGCTACTGAATAATCTGACCTAGTTTTGGCTTAGACCTTGTTCCTACTATATGTAATGTAAGTGCTCAGAAGTGATCAGTAAGTGAGCTGAGAATATTGGATTGGAAGCAGGTGTAGCAAAATAGTTTAATAAGTATCAAATAGCACAGGCGGAAAAACTTGTTACCAACTTCAGCTCTTGTTACCGCAAATGAAAAAGGAACATCCTGAACTACTTGATCAAAATGATTCTCACAGGCAGAGTCAAAATACTGGAAGTCAAGAAGGAAATTAATCGGAGGCAGTTAACCAAAGTGCTTACCATTGAAGCCATCGGCATGTCAAAACTCACAAAAACCATCCTAGTCCTTCAGTTGGCTTCACGCATTGTAGTCCGGTCTAGAGCCAGCTGCTGCTCAATTCTTCAAGTCTCCCCCCGCTTCTTCCTCTGCTCTTAACTCATCCACACAGTTCGTAGGTATGATAGCAATACAGCAGCGTTAACGTATGGAAACCTTCATTCATTTCTTGTTGTGCGAGGTGACAGTCTGCTGTCGTGTCCCGCTGTGTCTCACCCCTTTGAACTCGATCGAATCCTGTCTCGCTGTCCAAACAGTCAGTGGTCAAATCTGCTCTCTGAGGCACCGGCCTGCTGCATTTCGTATGGACTCTGGTCTAATGTCATAGCAACCCGTGGGGATCCCAGCTTCATTGTGTTTGGGCAGGAAACAGGAGGCGGGGCCAAGGAGGAGCGAAGTGGCTGATTTGAATACTTAAGGCTAACTATAAGGCAGAATAAGAGGAGTGCTGAATGTTTGTGGAAATGCCAAATGCTTTCGATTCTTTTAATTGTCTTGTTAAATAATCAGTTTAAAGAGAGCATCACATTTTATTGTTTAAACCTTTTACACAGTGAACGCTATAGGATTTCATTCATACCATTCTCAATCCAGCTGCACAACAACTCACCTTTCTAACAAATAACTCCCTCTTATTCATGTTATTGCTCCATCCATATTATTGCCCCTTATCATTTATCCTATGTATATCGTGTATATTTAGTTTTATTTACTTCTTTTATTTCAATTAGTACATTTGTACAAATGTAAATGTGTATAATTTTGCTTATACTTTTGTATTTTATTATTATTTTGCTTTAACAGAGGTAATGCTTTTCATCATCACTAAGGGTTCTACTACACCAATATCTACATCTGAATTTCTATACATCTTAATTAATTTATTGGGATCAATAAAGTATCCATCTAATTTAATCTAATAACTATCTTACACCTTTTTCGTTTCTTATTGTTTTTTCAAAACATTTATGTGCAACTGAGCTCCTTTTGTGGATAAAGTAAGTCCATCTAAGCCTACGCCTGTGCCTATGTAACATACAGTATATACAAGAAAACTACTATTTTTCACTTATTTTACCATTCACTGCATTACTCACTAACGCAGTAGTGTATCCCAAACACTGGGTCAGGACGTTGAAGTGTGTCATTAGAATTTATACCAGAAATTCAAAAAATAGTCTATCAGGCATTTACTGAAAATGCAACAAATGACAGAACAAAAAGCTTTCCTGTTTTTTAAATTGCGTGACTGTGTTAGACCAGTGACAACATTGGCACCTTTAACTTTCTGTTTTCAAGTCACTGCTGTCTGCGAGCCATAAAAAAATTCCCAACGCTTCTGTGTTTCCTTTTACCAAAAACTCAAAATCAAAAATAAGGTTACTGTAAACACAGGCCAGTATGCTTTTCTTTTATCTTAAAAATCACTGCATTTCCTGGCGACCTTTAAACAATGCCTGCTTATTGGCAAAATCAAGGAAAAGAAACTGCTCGAGTAATAGCCAAAAGGGAAATTCCCTTTGTTTACTTGCATGTTTCAGCACATTTCACATGCAGCTTATGTTGCTAGATAAGCTTGTTCTAGATCTCTAATGGGACAAAAAAAAACAAAAACAAAAAAAAACAAGTGATTATGATCAGATTTTAATAAAGCAGGTACTAAAGTTTATTTTAGACCAATTTCTAGTAAACACCAAGCTGCTCGTGCTCATGTCTGCTGAGCAAATTATGTTTACAAGGTTTCCCATGTGCCTCTTGTGTAAACCTGCCAGTCAAACACGAGGGCAGCAGGAACTATGGCTCTGTAAATTCAGTTTACTGACAGGTAATAAGAGAAATGACTTTTAATTCTCTTTTCAGGGACCCAACTTCCTGGCCTGGTTTCGCACATTGATTGTAATAAGTTCAGTCATGTTTTTTTAGTGCAATTAATTTTTACATCCAAAGAAAGAGGCGAAGTGAAAAACACTTTTTTGGGGGGCAATCCACTCAGAGGTCCTGCCAAGTATTTGGGAACTACCTCTCTAACTCACACAAAGGGCCTGTATGTTTAATCACATCGAGCTGTGTGTCCACTCAAGGCCTTATCTTATCACAGTGGCATTAACCTTGGCCTGGAAAGAGGAAAAATCTTTAAAAGGTAGGGACTGTATTAAAATAAACCAAAGTGTGACAGCACCATCTCCTCCACTACTACTCGTACTACATCCACACACTGGGCCTCTCTGCTACTGCCCCCACTGATAACAGCTCCCCTTGATCAGGTTACTTTGATTAACGATGAGAAAAACAACACAACCTTCCTGCTTCCAAACACAAGGCTATCGCATCACGTGTGCACAACCAGGAAAAAGAAACTAAAAGAGAGAAACCCCCAGCAACACGCGCTTGCACTTCTCAAGGCCACTTCTGTCTCCTGGCTTAGTATCAAAACTGACCAAAGCAAAAATAACTAGATGACGCAATTACTATCATAACTGCTAATGGGATGACACAAAAGCTATCATTACTCCACCCCCCAAAAACTCTTGAGGAG
The DNA here is from genome assembly GCA_020698575.1 of Bostrychus sinensis. NCBI lineage: Eukaryota > Metazoa > Chordata > Actinopteri > Gobiiformes > Eleotridae > Bostrychus > Bostrychus sinensis. Next base: position 12,339,990 of record CM036250.1, read on the forward strand.
ATCATTACAAGCCAATAAGACCAATAATTAACGCTTTTACTATCAAAGAAACAATGCATCCTCAAAGACAACAATCTGTGACTTGACACAACTCCTCACCTGACAGTGCATCAGCGTAATGCTTTCAGCAGAAGAAGAAGAAGGTGACTCGGGAATCTACTGAGTCCACTTGCAGCAGATCCCAGCTGTGCCAAGATGAGAGACGACCAAAACGAACCATTTTTCTCATGTAGGAAAAATATCTCAAATGGATAAAAAAACAACAACTCAAAAGGTGCTGGGAATAAAGCCAGGAATGATTTCAGGAGTCAAAATAAATCCATTTCGAGGAATGACATGTGCAGAGCTGCCTTGATTCCCAGCTGCACTATGAGTAAGGCTCTCTGTCAATGTCTGCATAAAGCAATTCCAGACAGGCCAACGGTCACAAAGCCATCATAAAGGTGTGTACTCTCCACCGAAAGCACACACACCTCCCCAGCAAAGAAACAACTTGTAGCCCCTCCTCCTGCACCTAATGGGAGTAACTCCTAACACTCTCCCAGCACCTCAAGTCATTCATTTAATTAGAGAATGTGCTCCTGAACAAATGACCTGTTTAAAGTTTGTATTTGGCTATTAGGAAAGAAGGTACAAGCTAACAGTGTTACAGCAAAATGTACATTATATAGTGACTAAACTTTAAACTTCCTTATCTTTCAGTCATTTCAACGTCTGTATCACAAAGTCACTTGTATTGCAGTAGTGTTTTTATGTTACATGTGATTAGTTATTAAATGTCAAAATAATAGTCTACATCAACCCATTTGTGCATACAAATAAAAAAGTGATAGGTTAAATGAATGGTTACCTAATGGTGGGACTGGAGCTTAAAGTGGGTTGCAGGGAAGTTTGATATTGTGTTAGTGTCAAGCTTATTTGAAATCCATATATTGTTGTAATAATATAAAATAACACTGTGTTGGTTAAAATAACTTTCTGTATACAGTGTGCCAGGGTTCATATACATTTTTAAAGATCTAACTCAAGCACTTTTCAAGCTCTTTCAAGTTATATTTTCTATTTTTTTCAGCACCCTACAAGTGGACAAAACCGGAACAAACCTACACGTCCTCAACAAAAGCAGAAATATCAGAAATGCTGGTACCCCGAAGCCTATGGTTACAATTTCAAGCATCTTCAAGCACTTTTAAAATCTTGAAGATACAACAATTAATTTCAAGCACCCGTACGAACCCTGCCCTATAAATTAATCAGGGATAAAACTGGGTCCCATAATCAGATCAGTTAAGAATCACTGGTGTGGTCATGGTTTAGTCCTGGTTTGGTCCTGGTGTAGTGCTATTTTTTGTCCTAGAATAAACCTAAGTGATATGGGCTTTGCAACATACAAAACAATCACACATCACTGCTTTGTATTACCTTGAGTTAGCAAATTTAAAACAGCACAGACACTTACTCAGCAATCAAAAGACTAACATTTAGGCTAAATACATTATCAGCTGAATGGCCGATACTTCTCTCACTGTTTACAGACTGCAGTCAATGCTTTAGCTTATGTCTCAGTTGAATTAACTTACTGACAAGACCATTAGCTCTCTTTCAAAGTCTCCAGATGAAACAAATAGCGGTGGACCTTTGTGAGCAGCCATTGTCATTCGAAGCAGCTCCAAGTTAATCGACAACGTTTGCGCCCTATTGTGATTGTAGATGTGTGAATGCGATACTGGAGAACTTCGACTATAAGCACAAGAAGCCAATTACAATGCGGTTTTGAAATGCACGGCTTATGACACCTTGCAAAACAAAACCGCACTGAGTAGCTACATTGTATGATCCAGCCATGAAACTTGCAACAGGAATATAATGTCAAAAAAAAAAAAAAAAAGATTTAGGTGTGGGTGATGCACACACGCCTTCTTCTATTTTTAAAAAACACAGACAGCGCTGACACAGGGAAAGCCTGGAATTCACCACTCCCCGCTGCCTCATCATCAGCTGCTAATGTTGGGCTCACGATGTTATCACGGTTTCAACAAGCCCGAGGGTAGTTTTTGAAGCTACTGCGAACTCCTTCCCCAAGCAGCCATGTCTATTTTGAAACAATCTACAGCTTGTGTCTAGAGGAAAACAAACCTGACTGCCCCGTATGCCGAAGCCAGGCTTGAATCTAAAGGACAATATAATAGTAAACAATGCTGAAGTCAGTGAAAACAGTGAATCAGACTTTATATTGAAAAGTATAAGGTTAATGTTAGCAGTAAGCTCATGGGAATTAAGTGGGTTTATGAGGTTTATGTATAGAGTTAGAAGTTGTCCACATGGTAAGATTTCAATTCCAGTGAACCCAAATAATGACATTTACAGAATAAACTAAACTATTAAGGGCTTTACCTTGCTCTTATTAGTTGTATGTGAACATGACTTTGAACAACTGAGTGGTTTGAGATTCTGAGTTGGTTTAAAAATGCAGAGCAGTAAGGTTGTGTTAATCTTTGGGGATTTCTGAACTTTTTAATTTTTATAGCACACTTTAGGTTTGAAATCCCAGTATAATTGTATCTAACAAACAATATGACACTGTATCAGCGGTTCACTGATAAGAAGTTAATGGCCGTCTAGGTACTTGACCTACGAGTGCCATAAAATAAAAGAGTTTCACTTTAAGAAATGCAGTGATTTTACTTTTGTTTATTACAGTCAAATGCATTATGTATCAAATCCACACAGAGTCTAACATGTGTTGGGTAGTTTGACCAGATACATTTGAACTAAAAAAGTGACAAAAAAGCCTCTGAAATCCATACAATTTTCATTAAAGTACATGACACTAGGGCTTAAGTTTAGATTTTTTATGGGGATTTATAAATAAAAATGATTTATTGGTCATGATAGTAATTTTAGTGACAAAAGTCATTAGACAAATGTGTTTTTAGTTTCTGTGCTTTGTGATTTTCTACTGGCTAAAATGGGTACAACTGGGGGACATGGTTTGTTGAAAATGGGACATACGAGTGTCTTTACAGATATGTCTTGGGTCATGGAACAAGGCGCCAAAACTGGGACCTGTCACGGTTAAATAGGGATGTCTGGAGTTTTGGGAATATCCTACGGCCAGACACTAAGGCTTAATTTAGTCAGAACTTACTAAACCAGTCTAATGAGTCACGGCATTGTTAAGAAATGAAGAGATTTAATTTAAGCCTGTTTAGTAATAACAAATCGAAACTACACTTCAAAGCAAATGAACTCATCTCATATTAGGCCTGAACATTTAAAAAATATTTGCCTTTCATTAAAGCATGATGAGGTATTTATGGTATCGGCAAGTTAAAGAGTAACACTAAAAATAAATCAAAACTCAGGAGCATTTTGTAGTTTAAATAGAAAAAATCCTCACTTGATAAAAGACGAAGGGAATAAAAATGAAAACTGTGGATTATCTTGGTCATCAGTTTTGTGGTCCCATTATAAAAAAGAAATAATAATAATAAAATAAGTGCCATGTATCCAAATATTCTCTCTCTTCTTCTATTCTAGTATAAAATCATTATATACTATTCATTTTTTAAGCACACAGACCACAGACTTCTTACTTCAACAGTAAATAAAAAGCGCCCTCATCTGAATCAGACATCGTCTAGTTTAGGGGTAAATGCACCCTCAACAAAATGCCACAATGTTGCTTTTTAAGTCATTTGCTAACAAACCAAACCATCACCAGTGAAAAAATACCTCCTTGGTGAGTCTAATATGTATTCTGTGTACTGTATTTCTGCTTGACTTGTATTGTGGGTGTAGTTGATCTGTTAAAAACCCAGGTGAGTAGACTGTTCTTTCACTTTTTTCCCTCCAAATCTTAAAATATAGATGTGTGGAGGTTGTCTTCTAAAGATATTTTCTAAGAGTGTGTCGTTCGAGGTCAGTGTCAGAGGTGATTTTCTTCAGCATTCGTACAGTGCGGGTGTAAAAGTATGTATTATTTGCAGATGGTGCAATAAGTCCAAAGCGCAGACGGGCAGTGGTGCTTTATGGGAACTATCAGTGGGACTGGAATGCAGGATTTGACCAATCAGAGCGCTTGGCCGTCGTAAAATAATCAATCCTCATCATCAAAGCTCTCTGCAGCCTATCACGACGTTGCCAAAGCCTATAAAATGTAACATGCATGCAATATTTAACTTGAAGTACAGGACATGGCAGTGATTTTGGTAAACATCTGGTGTAAAGTGCAGACTATTAATATGGTCACAGGGCAAAAATATCTAGGCATGCTTTTAATTTTATGTGGCGTGCCAGAGCTGCTGCCATAGAAACTCTGAGTGTGTAAAAAGTCGCCAGATCTTATGAAATCAGCTGAAAACCAAAACGGGTAACAATGTTTAAGTGTCAGTAAAACAAAAGTATCTGCGCACACCAGACAGAGTGGAAGTTCAAGAATAAAATAAAGAATCGAGAACCTGAAACTAAAAGAGTGCGAGTGTTATTTAGTAGAACAAAACATGTCAACTTCAGCAAGACATATCATTTTTATATACTGCTCAACATAACATCAACAACTGTTATTAATAACTTTACAGAAAAATGCCCCTGCTCTAAAAGAGCCATGGGAAATAAGAAAAAAAAGCCTCATGGGGGTCCCACAGAGGGAGGCCTCTACTCCTAAGAAGAGCAGCTCATGCCATAAATGTACCGCGCAGAGTTTCCCATCAATTCAGAAGACTACGGCGCCCACCATACTCTAATTTTGTACTCCAGTCTAAACGTTTTCCCCCATAAATATTTTAATCTCAGATACTACTGACACTACACACACAAAATAACAAAAATATCAAAATTGTAGACACCAAAACGTTGAAAAGTGTGGTGTTTACAGTAATATTTTTGACACTTGATTTATAATGAAGTGGAAAAAAAATGAAGAAAAAGCTTTAAAGTGAGAAAATATTGTAATAAAAAAAGAAAAATATAAATGAAAAAAAAAAAAAATGAAAAAAAAAATAATTTATTAAAAATGTAGCCACATAGACTCAATGGGCAATTATAATATTTTCATTGTCACCTCTAACCTTAAATGTTTTAGTTAATCAAATACAATGATCATTGAGCAGATTAAGAGGTAGTCACTGCAGGCTTGAGTAAGTTTATTTTATCATATTCTCAGAAACACTATTGTCCTGTCACTGATTACATTACTGTACATTTTAGAGAGCATTCATCAGGATTGAGAGGCGCTTCATTTGAGGGTGGAAAACTTTGAAGTTCAGCAGATCTAATAGATTTAGATTTGACTTGTAAAAAGACTTTGATGTTGGATTTTTCCAAACAAAAGATACTATGAGATTAAACACTGTCCTGAAAGACTTCTATCATGTATTTCACCTGTTCTGTACTGCTTTGGTGAATCAGTGGCATGCTGCTGTGGTTCAAGAGGCAACCTATGATCGCCCCCTTGAGGTTACCTTTAGACTTGCCCATTACTTCATTCTGAGGAGCTTAATACTATTGCAGCTGTGAATCAGAACACTTCCTACTTTTGTGACCACGTAGTAGCGCACGCACACACGCGCACACCCCTCTGACTCTCCTTTCCAGAGTAACCCACTCTGTTTACTTGTGTGTGCGCTCAATGACTAATCTCAGTGAGTGGCTGCAGGCCGCAGATGACAGTAGAGTGCTTTATCTGAGCCTCTACCTGTTTCCTAGCCCCGAGCCACCGCCGTGACATCAGCGGCAGCGTACATGTGTCGTCTGTGCATGTCTGCGCACCTGTGCAGGGGTTTCGGCTGATGAGTAGCGGGGAGGCACGTAGCGGAGCAGCCAGTGTTGACAGGACGCTGACTAAACGCGTGTGGGGAAAGTTTTCACTGTTTGTTCTTCTCACAGGGGCATGACCGCTGCTGCTAATGTCTGTCAGTAAAATCTATAGACTATGAACACAAGGTGATTGATGAATACATTTTAAATTGAAGCTTATGATTTAATGGGTGTGGCGTGTATGGGCAATCTCATACCTGATGATTATGTTTCAAAACATAATTATAATTCAGAGGTAAGCATGTAATTTCTGTTGCTTAGAGACAGTAAACACAAGTTGAATAAAAAATACAGGGACAGTAGCTTCACTCAGTTTTACTTCTAACATATTTGAATCTACCCTGTTATTGTGAAAGTTTATTTATTATTAAACGCTCTGATTGATCAGTTGACATTAGTGTACAAAGTCTTTCACCTGGAGTGGCAGTTCTTTCTAATAAGAAAATTGCAGTCATTAATACTCTAATAACAACAAATGTGGAATATAGTGTGCAATTTTATAAGCAAGAAATAATAATAATGTATAATTTTTTTTATCTTTTCTAGACTCTCAAAGTCCTTTTATAATTAGGTGCACTATTCATTCATTCCTCAGCCACACTCAGTGGTTGTAATCATTGTAATCTTTCAAGATTACCCATCTTTCCTCCAGAGCATGAAAGATTACAATTGCCTTGAACAACTCATGACTTTATTACTTTTCAGTAGAAAGGTGTGAGAGGAACCCACCTTTCCTGCTAAATGCTCATTGTTCCAGATAAGAAATGATGTGTGGTGTATGACCATTATGACTTAAAAAGGTCTACAAAAGATCTTAAAAAACAAGACATTAAGACACTTTAGTATTACTCCTCAGTCACACTCAGTGGTCGTAAGCACTCATTCATGCACTGTAGGCAAGGAGGGTGAAGTGTCTTGCGCAAAGACACAATGACAGTATGCAAAGTTGCGTAGTGGGGGTCAAACTATCAACCTTCAGGTTAGAGGGCGAACAGGTCTAACTACTGAGCTACTGCTGCTGGTCACCTCAATTATCAATTAGGAATTTTTGTAAAATATTACAAACTGAAAGCATAAATAGTAATTATAATTTTCCCATAACACAAATACTCCCACTGGCCACTTGCAAACCTATATCTTAACTTTAGAGGTTAGGCCTGAAATTATGTTGCTTTGAGTATATGCTATTTAGTATAGTTAATTCATTATAAATAAAGAAAGAAAAATATTAATTTAAACAAAATAGCATTTTAAAAATGTTTTAAAATATACTTTTTTCTGCTGAGGTAGACCTGTTTAGTATTTGATAAATCCCTGTTCATACATAAAACCAAATTTAACATTTATTTAAACTTATTGTATACTATAAAATATTCACATTAACTTAACTAATTAAATTATGGCTAGTAAAAACACTAATTAGCTAGCAACTTTTGACAAAGTCTAGCCACAGTGGACAGTGGGCAAAAAATGAAATGTCAAGCCCTGGTTATGTGTACATTAAGACCTTGTGAAGGAAGGTGGTAGCACTCAGACCCAGCACATCCAACCATTATTAAGTTATTATGTGTTTTCACAAATAATCTATGATTGGTATCGGCCAAACATGGCTTTCATTGATTGGTGATCAGCCTCAGAAATCTAGACTGGACCACCCAGAATAAGCACCAGCCTATTTAATCTAGAAACATTTTGTAATAATTTTGTACACCAGCTTCAGGTTTAATTTTTAGCCACAAAGCGCTCTACCAACATTATCACAGCTATCAACAATCAGTGTTTCTGTAAATAACCCTTTCCTGTTTTGGAATAACTCCTCTACGTTAGAATTTTTAGTAAAGAGCGCACACAGAAAAACAAGCAGGAAATACATTTCTACAGTAGTGCTAGAGAGATTTAGGTAATAGACCCAAGGCACTGTTGTGACTTGAGGAAGAGCAGTAAGTATTTGTCCTAAAAAGACCTTGGGTGTGTCTGTGTTTATGTTTGTGTTCCAATGTTCCAGCGTGCATGGGATGAGCCAGACTGAGGACTCTCTGAGTTACCTCACAGTGTTTTCTGCATCACGTTACTCACCCACAGGTCGATGCTCTCCCTTCGTCCCAGTGACCCGTGCTCCACCCTGTCGCTGCCGGGCGTCAGGATGTACGGGCTCTGGCCTCCGGGGGGCTTCATGTTGGGCAGACTGAGCGAGCGCAAGTCCTTCACCCCCTGCTCCACTTTCAGCTCATCGCCGGGACGTGCTACATGACAAAACAACAACAAGTCCTTAAAGATAAGTGGAAAGCACGCAGAAAGATTACAGTCAATGTGAACCGCACCCAAAGCATTAAGAAGACTTCACTTTTTATTACATGTAATCTTTTAACGATTGCATGTAAGCCACTACTGCTTCTATTTTTGTGTGCCTGGATAAAAATAGAGTTTGGATTAGAAGAATACAGAACTAGACAGATCATGTTGTACAGTAAGCCTCTTTGTCCCAAGCCAGTTTGACTAAACAGCTGTGAAGTGTTTGCTTTTGACCTCTGCAGTGCTTTCAAACTGCATGTCACTGGTCGAGAGCTGCAAGTCTGGAAGGAAACAGCTCCAAGAGAATAGCAATTAGTCATGGGACAGAGGCGCTTTTATTACGGGCTTAAATAGCTCTTTGATTCGCAAGCTAGTTCAACTGCAGCAGGTCCAAAAAGGAGAGAACGCATTTCCCCCTTTCCGCCTGAAGCTTTTTATAGGTTTAGAAAGCAGGTAGTGTCATCACGTAATAACGCTTAAAGCAGTAATTTACTCAAGAACACTGTGATGACACACCTGGCATAGGAAAAGGAAATGTTTCACCCAGGACTGATGGCCTTATTCCTTTTCACTAGAAAGGTGTGAGAGGAAACCTGTCCGGCTACCTCATCGATACAGAAGAAATTACTTTTACATTCACGTCACAAAAGAAAGAGGCAATTATTTGTATTAGAAGAGCTATTAGCTTACTTAATACAAAAGTTCTATAAAAAAAAAAAAAACATAACACATTATCTTGGCTTCATTATCGAGGCTTTTAATAGATGAGAATGTTGAGCAAGTCCAGGCCTGCTTTGTCTAATTACATGCGTGAATTATTTGTGTCTGCTCATCTGTTTCTTACAGTAAAAGTGGATGTTTTAGCGCTGACTTAAACAGATACGCCCCCAAAATCAAACAACAACAAAAAATAGAACAAGAGAACTCAAGCATCCACCATTACAAAAAGTACTGTATGTAAGTGATTTGGATCCACACCAAAAATTGAGGATTAGTACTTTTCCCCATTTGTAATGCTTGTAGTTTCATAAAAATCCCTCGCAATGTTTGTAAATCCAGTCAAAAAAATCCTGCATACAGAAAGTTTTCTTAAGCCACACCAAATCCGAATTAGTTCTCTGGCTCATTTATGAACTGACATCACTCAAAATGTGACCATTACATCTTTAGTCAGAGATAGTTACAAGATGAATTTAAAGCAAGTCAGAGTAAGCATTAAATTTAACTTTGATACAACATATTAGTATTTTCATTCATTCATCGTCTTCTGCTTGGAGCCTGTGTCAGTAACTTTGGGCCTTAGGCGGGACACACCCTGGACAGTGGCCAGCTAGTCGCAGGGCTGACACAGACAGACAACCATTTCATTCACTGGGGCAATTTAGAGTCTTCAATTCACCTAACACATGCACGACTTTGGACGATCGGAAGAAGCTGCAGAGAGCTGGAAAGAACCCACGGTCTCTCTCCTTTCACGGTCCTGTCCCCTTCAGGAAGCACTGCTACAGCTCATACCTCCCAAACAAATCATGTGAACTCCACAGGCTTTGAAGCACTGAAGGAGCAGCAGGGCAGGGCAGCGGGGAGGGAGGGCTTCTAAAGTGACAAGGACCTAATCGCAGCATTTCTCATGATGAGTTTCTTCAAATAAGGTTTTTTCTTTAATTATTGTGTTTTCTGACCAATAAAATGTAAGATTCTAATCTAGATGTGTCCTAAATTAATGTAAAAGACATAAAAAAGCATGATATAGGCTCTTTAAAAGGAGGTGAGGGAAGGCGTTTTGGGGTATGGCAGCTTTAAAAGGAAAATTACTTTTACTATGTTTACCTTTGACTTTGAGGTTGTGTCCTCCAAAATGGTAGGCCTCAAAGTCGAGAGACAGAGGCGTCTTGGACTGATCTAGGAATAAGTCGACCCGGGACAGCTCGATGCCATTTCTCTCGAAGACTGGTCCTAGTACCTCTCTGTCAAAAAACCCCCCACATACACATGGTTAGCTTGCATTCAAAAACATTATACATTTTAAGAGCAAATCCTCCCGTCTCACCTGAGGCTTTTCTTTTTCATCGCCGGCACAATCTCGGTGTTGATGTCCACGTTGAGATCAAACTTGAGGCTGAAGCACTCCTTACTGGGGTCCTGGAGGGAACAGATGTCAGTTTACACAGGTGGGATTGTGTATGTATGCAAGTGTATGCACTATCAGCAGGTGCACTGCACAGCTCAGACTAACAGCATTATGTGTAGCACAGATGTTCAGAACAGCGGTGCTTTCCAGGGACTTGCGCAAGACTCGACTTTACAGCAAACAACCAAAAATGAAAGTAACTTGTACTGGTTACAATGTGAATCATGCAGTTACTGAGAAATACACATAAAAAAAATCTAGATGTCTATTTACAAGAAACTGAACATTGGCGGATAGAGGTGCAGGGCCACTGGCTTCAGTTGAAATCTGATTTGCCCGTAAAGTGCTCCTATCCTGTCATTCATCTGTATTTTGTCCACGAGATTATTGGTGTATGCATTTCCATGTCCAAAAGGTTATTGACAGTAATGTGTGAAAAAGTTTAGCTATCATTTAGAAGTCTAAAGTTGATATATTATGTTTTTATTCATATTTTTAAACCAATCTTGGTATGTTTTAGATGGAGAAACATTATAACATGGTAGAAAGCTCAGAAAAGTCAATTTTGTATAATATATTCCCATTTTTCTTTTTAAAAAACCCTTAGTACATTTAAAGGCTGGTAGTAGTGTTGTACTTTAATACTAATATTTTGAATATATAATATTTTGATACTATGATGATGCAAGATCCGTTAGAGTCTGCAGCCACTTTGTCCATTATGATTACTTACATCAGTGTATCGTCTTCGTGGCTTCTTTTTTGCCGATTTCATTACCCCAGTTTTCCGCTCCCTAAAAAAAAACAAAAAACAGTGAAACAGGCACATAAGAAATGAACTGCTGATGTCACACTGTACAGATGGAAAACCAGGACACACATTTCATAGCGGAAATCCTTCAGAGTAAAAAAAGCAAAACCTCTATCTGCTACCACACATAGAGTGACATAATGGAAGGTTACCCACCCGCGGTCATTGACCCCCTCATCCTCTTCCTCCATGTCAGAGGGGGGGCTGGTGCGCGAGGGACAGGAGCGCGTGGACACGTTCCGAGCAAGGATGGAGGCTAAGGATTAAGAAAACAAAGACTATTTTACTGGAACCTTATTTAAAAATTTGACAAAAACAGCAATACATTTAATGCAAAATGATTTGTTTTTCCCATAAATAATATTCAGCTGGTTCCATGTCCACTTCTACCACAGCAATGGTTCACGGCCTTTTGCTTAGTCTAATAATTAACTAGTCAAGCTCTTTTGTACATCACATGGAAATGGATGCTGTGATGTAATGACGTAAGCGCAATCCTGAAACCCACTATCTCTGACTGAAATAGAAAAACACCAGATAAATCTCCGTACCTTGAGGTTGTAAGTCAAACCGTGGGTGCCGGTCAAAGTGCATGTTGTCTGTGTTGTCGGAATGACGGCGTGAGTCACATGACTCACACAAGTGAAGAGGGCTCTTGTTGTTCAGGTCCTGGCAGTCTGGGTGATGGCAAACCTGCACATGAGAGGACAAAAACCTGTCAAAGACTGTGCACAAAAGAGTCAGCATTAAAACAGGGGGAACATTTAACGGCTGGCCACAGTGAAAGGGTAACGCACTCTCACACATTTAGAATAAACAGCCCTCTCTTTGACTATTGTTTCTGCCACAATTAAATGACCACAGAAGCTGCCATGAGCATTCCTGAGGTCTGCTACCTCCCTCCTTCCCACCATCTGTCTCCCTCTCTGGCATGGCTACTAATTGACTTAAAGTTACCCTCAGTTTTTTACTTTGGTGGGCTGATCTCAGGTCAGTGTTATTTAATCCAAGGCCTTGCATAATCTAAGAAAAGACTCTGAAGAAGACAATGAAACTGACCACAGGTCAGCCAAAGGAACAGCAGAAGCCGACAGGCAGCAGAAGGCTGCAGGATTTAGACCTACAGCATCAACCCTTATGTCCTGGAGCAGGCACACCAGGGGCTCGCCCCATCTCCTTACTCCACCCTTTGTCCTGACTGCCACCCAGCTCTGAGTTTCAGCCACAGAGCTGTCAGGAAGCCAGGACGTATGCAGAGATACAATGGAGTGCTGCTAATGTACTTCCTGTCATTGTTTCACGAGGAGCACTGTGTCTAACCAACAGTGTGTATGAGAGTATAAAAACACACACACACAAACACACAACAGGCTGACGGCAGCTTTGATATACAGAGATATGAAAGTCACTTCCAGACACAACAATACCCTGCAGCCAGCCAATAGTAATGTATTGTTATAGCAAATGAATACGCACAGTCACATGCTAAATCTAACAATGTTTATGTCACATGTCCCTAAATGCCAGAACATCTGAATGTACATAACTCCCACTCCAGGCACAATACCGTTGCAGCTTGCAGACAGGCGTCTCCTCCACTTTTGCTTGGCTCTGTGTCCATTGCTAGTAAACCCTGGACAAAATACATCCGAGTGTCCACTCCACTGACCTGCCCTCTCCCTACGGGACGCCCAGTAAAGCCCCAGTGACGAGCTGCTCATTAATCCATTGCTCTGGATGTCTAGCCAGGTATAATCACAGATTTTGAGATTGCAGGTTGCAGGGCTGAGGAAGACAGAAGGAGAGTGGACAGGAGGGAGGGGAGGTGAAAGAAGGGTGAGGAGTCCCACTGAAGATATAAACCCGTTGCAGGAAGGAAGAGAAAAAAGGCTGGTCCAGAAGCTTTTCAGAAGTACAAAGCCCCCCTCCTAATCTGGCAGCCTAATTGAAGCCTGTGCTCTGCCAAAGCCATCTGACGGTCGCGCAGAGATTAAACAGCCCAGCTCGGAGTTTGGCCGCTCTCTTTTCCTCCTTCTTGCTGTGTTTTCTGTCCTCTGCCACCAGCACGACTCCTCCCTTCCTCTCATACGACCAGGGTCACTACACCCAGGCAGAGCCCCAACCAGAAATAGACAGAGTCAGTCAGTAAGCGCTGAGCCTAAACAAAATAAGACAATGGCCTCATTTACTGCTGCAAGCACAACCCTGTAGTAGTAAAAGCAACTGCATTTAGAAAAATATGCCATTTAACCAAGGCGGCCTTCTACAACTAAAGTTTGAACAATACTTTGTTTTTTATTAAAACTATATGATAGATAACTGTAGTCACATTGTTAATTCAAGAAAATGTGACCACACAGTATTTTAACAATGCATAAGGTGCATGGTTGCAGAGTGGTTTGCACTCCAGTCACCAAAACTTCCTGGCTTCAATCACCAGGCCAGTGAAATGTGTCGCTTCCTCCCACCAACCAAAGACATGCAACTGAACTAGTGACTCTGAGCTGATAGGCGTGTGAATGATTGTATTCATATTGTGCATGTTTCGAATCAAGGACAGTAGAAGTAGACTAAAGGCGTAGTAACAGCACCCTTTCCCTGTCCTGCACTGGACATTTCATACATATCTGACCATTTCTTCTTAAGTAACCTTGCAAACAGACTAACAAACCAACAAAGCAATGTCGGCAAAACACAAAATACAAAAAGTAAAGCAATGTTTCAAGGGAGTATCCAACTGTTTTTGCAACTCCTGTCTCTCTGGTGAGAAACATAGACATCGATCAAGGGCAACTACAGTATGTGAAAATATTGCTCTTTGCGTGACTTTTGCTACAAAGAAACAAAAGGATAAAGTGTCGGCCTTTGACTGACTCACAGACTATCATATGATAAGCACAGGGCACAAAGTAACTGCTCCTTGGAGGAAGCGAACAAGTTGCATCGAGTCTTTACATCATCACCTACTTGTGTTTCTCTGAAGTGCGCCCCAACACATGGCTACACATTTCGTGCAGCCCGGTCAAACACCTCATCACATAGACGCAGTATCTTCATAATGAGACTCTGCCTGAGAAATATGTGCAAATCAGATGCCATATTTAGACAATGGCGCAGATAGGTAGGCTTTTCGATCCGTCAAAGTGGGTTTTTTTCACATTCCTGGGGTAGAAAGAAGAAGCAGATGAAAATATCCGAGTTGTTGGCCAAGACAAGCTAGTGCATCATAAAATAAAGAGAAGGATTTGAAAAAGAACTCAAGAGGACTGAAGCCTGATTATACACACCTGAACAAAAGAAAGGGGAGATTTTTGCAATACTGAACATTCCTAGTCATGACATGAGAGGCGAGATTGATTCTGCAAGCTGACTGCTATTATCCAGAAGGATCAGTTTCCCCCAACACACAGGAGGCAGTTTCTAATGTCAAACAGGCTGTGAGGGTTTCAAGAAAGAGAGTGTACAACAAACTATCCCACTGTCTGCACCATTCTGCTTCGGTACCAGATTGTAAGAGGTACACTGTACACTCACTGTAGTTTAGTTGCCATAAGAATCCTAATCTGATGACAAAACAAAAGCTGGTCTGGGGCATAGAACATCTTGGTGGGCCCCCATGCTCACTTGATATTCCAGGCTTGAGCATAGTGTCAATAGTGTCAAAATTAATGGCTGTATTTCAGTTTATGTCTAGCGCTACAAGCAACAGGCCAGGGAGTGTGTTTGTCCAGGGGATTGCAGGGTTCCAGTTTTGGCTGCTTTATTTCAGGAGTTGCATTTGGTATAAATATATATTTTTTTATTTTTATGTTTTTACCATGAATGCCCTTCCTGACAAAACCTCTCCATTTATCAGGCCTTGGGATGGCACAAAAGTGAACTTGTGGCTGGAGTTTTCCCCTCAGAGAATCAAACCCTGGTCTCTTGCATAACCAGTGGTGTAGTCACAGCTCCAGTTTGTTGAGTCCTCACTGGACACCATAAAACCTTTCAGTATGAGCCGCTTAAGCAGAATGACAACTGCCCATGGTTCATTACATATCACAATAAACTTGCCCTATAATGTGCAGCCACAAGGAATTTCAATAGGAGCCAGAGAAGGTGACTGTATGGGACAGCTGTCAGAGGGGTGAGAAGTACCTCATGCTGACACTGTATAACTCCATCAACATGTGTCATGTGAGTGTGTGTCGCGTGCAGCCCCTACGCCTTTTGCATGCCTACACTTAGATTAGCGAAGGTCCAAGCGGAGGGGGGACATGTAGATGAAAGGCCACATACACACTCACGGATATCTCTGCAATATTCACAGCTCCACAACAGCAGAGAACACAAAAGTGGCCCCTCACAGCCTCTCGTCTCGGCTTAGCACATCCGACACCATGTGGCACCTGCTTATGTTATACTCAAGTCGATCCACCTCCGCACACATGCAAACACAAGCCCGACCGTTGCGAAGCTGTGTCACCGATGAGCAGCGAGTCAGGCGGGCCGGGCGCAATAAAGGCGTTCTGTTTGAGAGAAGATGACTCCAGTTCTCAGAGGTGAATGGGGATTATTACCCTTAACACTTAATCCTCAGTGTAGTGGCGTGCCATTGGGATACACACAGAGGAGGAGGACAGTGTGTACAGATTTGTGTAGACATTGTGGCCTCTGTCAGCTGCCGCCATCAGAAACCTGCACTGGGACGTCTGAAAAGTACAACTAAAGATTTTGTTACAGTGGGATTGAGACTGGATTAAGCAGTTACTATTTACGAAGACAGAAATACACAATGCACAAAGTATCTGTTATCATCAAGCAGTGCTAACAGCCATTTGTTTATGAGACATGTAACTTTTTAGTCTGGCTGAACACCCAAATTATTCTATTCTGTGCAAACAAGTCGCTGTTGATTAGAGTGAAAACAAATTAATGCAGATTTAACTAGGTCTAGACAAACAACCAATCAGACTTCACAGGGCAGGACTTACAAACGCCCACAGAACTGTTGCAATACCTATTTGAATAGATAAAAGATTATGATTGGTCAAGTGGAAATGATTTTTTTAATTGGTTTGAATGGAAGGACTTCTAAACCCATTTCACATCATAAATGTCGGCTTGACAAGGCTAGTGTATATCTTATAAGCTATAAAGTCTTCATACATTTAACTATGAGCAAAAATAAACCTGGAATGGTTGTATTATTGTGGATTGAAATGACTGTTGTGTAATATTTGAGGCTTCATTTATCTTCCGTCTTCCTCTTATCATATTCTCCTGTGACATCTATCTTGTAACATAACCATAGGACTCATTGCAACACAAAGGTCTACTGATATGTTTTCTTGTAGATTTTATGTCCTTTCCCTCTCGAACACCTCACCGCAGCCTGTGCAATCTGGGAAACCTGTCAGTCTGTGCTGTAAAAAAAAAAAAAAAGGATTGTCTGAAGGAATGACCCAAGATAAATTCCCAGCTAGATTACAGCTATTGACTCAGTGCAATACAATGGGTGTCCATCACCTTCCGCAATACTCCTCTCTCTCAGGTCTCGACCAGGAAGAAAACACTGATAACATTCAGGAGTTTAAAAAAGCCTAAACCTCCTGTCTGTCTGTCTAGATTCAGGCTGGGATTTCTCTGAACATCTACCCTCTGAGGAACAGTGTGTCCTGCCAGAGCACACCTAGCACTTGAGCAACAGTGTGCATCAGCTTTTGCATGTTTGTGTTTGCATCAGGGCGAGGGGATGGGAGCCCCAAGCTAC
This sequence comes from Bostrychus sinensis, assembly GCA_020698575.1. Classification (NCBI taxonomy): domain Eukaryota; kingdom Metazoa; phylum Chordata; class Actinopteri; order Gobiiformes; family Eleotridae; genus Bostrychus; species Bostrychus sinensis. The sequence continues at coordinate 12,356,796 of CM036250.1, forward strand.
GGTTTCTCTAAAAATGTCTTCAGAGAGTGCAAAATGTTTTTTGTTACCGTTTAGTTAAAGAAGGTGAACGTCAGCACATGATGAGGTTAAAAAAAAAAAGCAGACAAACAGGTAGAGCTAGCATTATGATATTACTTTGTACACTAATGAGCCTATGATGTCAATTTTAGCACATGTAAGGTCAGGTCAGGTAAGTCTGAAGGTGTGATGATGAAACATGTTTCCTATCACTGGAAGGTGGGCGGTTCTAATCCCGCTCTCCCCAGTTCATACTGTTGTTGTGCTCCTTGACAAGACACTTCACCCACCTTGACCGCACAGAAAGGCTGCCATGTCAGTCTGCCCCAGGACAGCTGTGACTACAGAGGCAGCTCACCAGCACCTAATGTGACTGAGGAGTGAATGAACAATGAACTAATTTAAAATGAGAAGCCTGAGAGGCTTGCAAATATAGAAAAAAGAAAGTGCAATATAAATCTAATCTATTATTATTATAATTAACAGTGAGAAGTCCATCTATAACTACGTAAATGTGATTGTTAACCGAGATAAGCAAATGTTAAATACTATTTAGTTTGTCAAGTCTGTTTCTGCAGATTTTATCTCACTGCTTGCTTGGCAAGTTAAATCCTTTCCCTGGACAGCGATTTTGACCTTTTATCTACAATAAAGGCAGATATTTTGCAAACCTTTCTTGGAAATCCCACTTGAATCTATTCCTTAGAGCAGAAAAAAAAACGAAGGCTGGGTAACAGCGTGTTACGTGAATGAGGATATTTCTTTGAGATAATATTAATTTTAATATAACTAGTCAAAATATTATGATCTAATTGACTGACTTCATACAGTTTAAAAGACGGTTAGTATAATGGAGAAAAGACTATAAAACCCTTATCTTTCATGGCCATATTGTAAAAACAGGAGTTCCCACACATTCATGAGCCACACACACAGCTGTTTGTCACAGAGGCGCCCACACCCTCAGAGCAAACTCAACTCCCCGTCATTGTTCCCCATCATTGCTCTCAGACAAGAAATCAAAGTCAGTCTAAGGCAGCACAACACACTGCCTCTTACTACAGACGAGATACTATTTGTAGACTCACTTGCTTATGTGCGGTCTGCATCCTTTAAAGGGTGTTTTGTTGAGACTGCCAGTAACATCCAGCGTGTTTAATTACACAAGCCCCATTTCTACGCTTATCATCACTCCACTCCCACAGACAGGGCTGCGCAAAGGTCCTGTACTAACATGCAAGTCATCACTGATCTGGCAACAGGATGAGCTTCTCCTCGGCACTAAGTCATGCTCGCTTTGCTAAAACTTCAACTGCTAATCAGTCATAAGGATCCGGAGGAGTCTAGTTCACGTCAGCCTCCCAGTCTCTCATTTTCAGAGTCCCACCACTGGCCTTGTCATTTCTCCCTTGACATTCTGGAGAAAAATGCTCAAGTACATCCTAATAAACACCTACGTACACAAATGACTGGTTGGTGCTTGACTAGAGGCACAGTCATGTACGGTCTTGTTTAAACAGCAATGACTGGAGTGAATGTAGTCAAATGCAGACTTTAGACAAACCTACTCATGCTGTCTAAAACATTAAAGTAATTAAGTATAGCCCAGGAGTCAGACATGAAGACACATCACTGATGGTTCATAGTCTATGTCTCGTTTTTACACAGAAATACACTAATGAACTTTTAACCTATGGGTCAATATAATGCAGACACACAGCTGGGTATATAGACTGACTTATGAAGTCTATGTTTTGACATAAAACCATTTTTCCAGACATTAAATATGCCAATACCAAAAGCAGATTATTTTGAAAGAGACGCAGTGACACATAAATAGAAATCTGGACAGCTGCATAAACTATATTTTGGATCTTCAAGACTGATCCCTATCAAATAAAGTTTCATTTTAGGGCTCGGGACAAATAAACTCCCTCTCACAGATTTAATAGAAAGGTACCAACATGCACCTAAGGAAAATCCATATGCACTTTGAAAAGCATACAACCCCTCAGCAAAAGAAAGCATTGCAACGATTATGACTGGTCAGACAGGATTGGTTTCAGTAGAAATACATTTGAATAAAAGTGGATCCCAAATCCTTTACAGCTTGGTTTACTTCAATAATAAAATCTCCACTTAAACCAGTCACCATCCTGGAGTCACAGTTCCTGAGAAATTGGACAGTTTTCATCTCCAATTAAAAATACACAATCAGTAGCACTTTTAAGGATGATTGCCTGACAGAGCGCAGGTCTGCAGAGCTGAGCACTTGCAGAGGGAGCATGCTCAACATCAAACAGACTTGACAGAGCCAAGGCAGGTCAGCCACTGCTGGATGCTACTTGTTTCACAAATCTTTTTTCCTTTTATTTTATTTTTCCATCAAAGGGCTTACAGTTTTAAATACTGCACTGGAAATTGGAATTTGCACAAAAACTGACAGTGAGGAGGAACCCACTAATGGAGGAAAAACAAGAGTGGAAGTGTTATTGTTTATTACAATAACCATCATTAGCACTATCTCTGTATGTTAAATTAGTATTGTTATGCAGCCCTCATCTAATATGGCTTTCAGTGGGTCACAGTGGCAAAGTGGTTAGCACTGTCACCCCATAGCAAAATAGTAAAAGTGTGTTTTGAGAAACATGCTAATAGTTTAGTCTAAGTAAGTAAGTGGTATTAGAAATAATGGCCAGTAAAGCCACTTGAGATCAAAAGAGGAAGCCAAGGCAGACTTTTTTTCAATAAATAAACCTCTGCATCTGTTTGGCATGGCAGACAGCCACTGTGGCCTGCACTGCCCGCTGTGTGTCCTCTGGCTGGACACAGCTGCTTCTTCTTTACTGTGGCCCTTATGCAACACGACAGCGCGCCTGTCTGCATGCCTGCTTTCTCTTGTTCTGCTTTGGTCCACACTCCTGCACTGCTTCACACACAAACATATGGATTTAGTCAAACAGAGACACTTGTTGTGATTCACCGTCCTGAAAGCTGAATGCTGCATATAGACAGAGCATTTACCCCTGATCTAGAAGATTTGCTGTTTGACGCCCAGGTCTTGGCACCATCTTTAATATTGAGCGATGCTTTGGTGGAGGTGTGTGGTCTCTGGAGTTATTGCAAGTTTTAATAGATGAGAATGTTCAGCACAGACCAGCAAGCTTCAGTCAATCAAATGTCAAACGCATGCATTCAGATCTGCTTCTGCATTAGATGCTGCCCTTGGCTGTGGTCTACTCATCTTGTAAACACTGAAATAATGGCAGCCAAAAACTCCTATTGCTATTACAACAGTGACTTTATTAAAGGTAATGCACTGTACCACAAACATTAGGTTGCAATTCCAGAAGGGCAGCACAATTTATCGCAAATCTATTGTATATTAATAAAGTCATGGTCCTCCATCTGACAGAAATTTCCACTGTCAGAATAATTTTCCTATATGTAAATACAAGGACTTATAATTCTGTTTTGGTTAAATTTTACTTACTAATATGAACTTACAACAACAACATATTGTCAATTGTTTAGTTCATTTCATTACAATATTTAACATAGTTATTGCATGTTTTTCTTATAATGTGCAGCCCTACTGGACACCATAATTAGAGTCCTTACAATCTTTCATAATTTTACTTCAAGAACCAGAATGTTCTGGCTTTTCCCAGCTGCATCCATCAAAATTTAAATACTTCAATTACGTCAAGATGTTTCTAACACTATCACAATGTTCCCAAATTTCACCACTCCACTCAAGAGACGGTGAGTATAATGTTATTGTAACCAAAAGGAATGCGGGACTAAAAATAACTGGACTAAAAATAACAGCTATAATAAATCTGAATTAGAAAACAGACATTTTTATCAGCAGTATATAATTCGCTTAAGAATAGACAAGATTTTTACATAATCCTCCTCTGCACAGTGACAAGTAAGGGATTTTGGAGTGGTTTTTCCCACATTACACACAGCAGACAGTTAGAAAAAGGCATTCTGCATCACTTTCCACAATCTCTCCTGGGGAATCATATATCTATATAACGTGCGTTGACCGTAACTACTTATTACTGCTGTATAAAATGTTTATTACCTCTGCCAAGGCAGTTTGTGGCTTTATCTGTTATATAGCCCAACTAAGTAATGGTTGGATTTTTTTCCTTCTGGGAAAGGTCACTAATGGACCAAGGAACTTTTGCTTTTGGTCTGGATTAGGAACACAGTATGGTTCCAGGAGTTAATTAAGGCATTCTGTTCATTGCAAGATAGGGCCAATTATGTCTTGTAGCAAGAAAACTACATTTGTAGAGAACTTTATGCAAAAAGCTACTAGTTCTAGCCATAACTGGTCAGTAAGAGACCAATCAATTATTTCAAATGATTATGATGTCTTAGTGGAGGTCTGTGGTCTCCAAATGTTTTTAGTCCTTACAGGACTCATTTACAGCCTTTATCTATATTTCTTAAGCAAACCACCTGTAGGTGGGGTTGCACACCGAGGTCCACATGTAGACAGTACGTAATAAACTCAGGAACAAACAAGTTCAAAGGAAATAATGCAACTCCTTTTGATGCATTCCACTGAAAGGTATGTTTCAACATGCAGCACAATTTGCCAAAGAAAAATATTACCTCCTCATTTTCCAATGAGGTTGCTTTTGTAAAGTATCCAAGTCTGGGACTCAGTGGAAAAGTTCCTCGACCCCAGCTGAGACCAATATTTACATGACACCCGAATGACACATGCCGCTGTCACTGTGTCGTCAGCGAGGAAAAACAACACACTGCAGCAGTAGCTTCTTAATAAGAGAAACGTCTTAAAAATCCTCTTAAAACAGAGAACCCACTCACGCACACTCAGATCTGCTCAAAGAGATCGATGGGAGAGAAAAGGCAACACTCACCGGCAGCTGGCCTCATTGCTCTAATAAAAAAAAAAGAAGAGTCAAGAGTACTGACAGGAGACTCAGGCTGGACTATGACGCAACCAACCCTCTTATCCATAGCTTCAGGGCAACAGAAGAAAGACAGACAGGAGGGTGGTGAGCGAGACCAAAAAAGGAGGAAGGGAGAGGGAAAAAACACAATGGTCTAGTCCATGACAAATCAGAGATTCCACTGAGAGCTGATTTGGACCCAAGCTGTTCAAACATCACTTGGAAAGTAATTATTTAACCAGTTTTTGTTTTTCTATGGAAAAGTAAAGGGAGCAAAGAGAGTGCCAGGGGGCTGCCAGGTACTTCGTATTAGAAGCAGATAAAATATGCTCAATGAAAAACTCCCAGCTTTAGTGTCTTAATCCTCTGGCACACTTTTTCACTTGAAATATGTATGGAAGTCTGATGCCTGTCACTGTTTGCAATTAAAAACACCAAATGTGCTCCAGCCACTATTAAATACAATTCAGCTATAGTCAGCTATATGCAAAGTCAACTTGTGAGGCATGTGCTACTTAAAAACTGAGAAAACAAATATATATGTTATTATTATGTATTATTAGCATAGATTTGTTTCCATTGCCATTTAAACTATGATGATATTATAAGATGTAGTAGGATTTTATTTACCCTGTCAGATATCTGTTGGTTGTCATCAACTGTAAGATGAATGGTTGTGATATACAACAACCAGTGTAAAGCCACACAATTAGCTTGTTTACCATCTACTGTTACTATACAATTTTTGCTTACCAACACTTTGAATAGCACTTTAAAAAAATGTTAATATTCATCCATTGCTCAAGAAAAGAATGAATGAAAGCTGCAACAACAACACATCCAGAGTATCCCTTGAAGTAAAATCCAGCTATACACTGATCCATAAGAGAAAACAATAAACCAGATGAGTGTATTTTACCCTATATTTTCTTTTAATAAAATTCCTTTGAAGCTAGAATCCCAGAGTAAGCTTTGCATTATGTTTATATACGTACCATATAAAAAGAGCCCTCCCTGGGTTAGGAAAGCTCAGAGTGCTCTGTGGAACAACTGATCAATATCTCCGAAGTTCAATATGTACAGGCGTCCGAAGGGTTAGTCCAAGCCAAAAGTGATCTTGCTTTGTAGTCTAAAAAAGAAAATATGGACTTGTGGAAGAGAAGAGAGGCTCACTCTAAAGCATTAGGATTGAGGGACTAGAAGTTCACTCAGTTTACAATGGTAGTCATCTGGGAGCACGCACAGGAAAGCACAGGCAGAAGATCATCAAACTCCGCCCACTTTTCCCCCACATCACACCCCCACATGCTCGCACACATCCCGGCTGACTCATGTAAACTCACACTTGTGAAACCTGAAAACTTTCCAAGCCTGTTTGATTTTATGTTACAACCTGGCCCAGATGCAAACAAAAACTTGAGATTTTTAGTGCGCAACATCGGTTCTTTCAGGACTGCTGCCTCATTTAGGACTTTAGGCAAACTTTGACCCCGTGGTGACAAAAGGTCAGACAAGGGGGTTCAGTGAGATTACCAAGTATTGACTTATTGAGAAAAAGTGGTTGTAAAGCTCTCTAGACACAACATACTAAACTTTATAAATAAACCAAAGCAATATATTTTACAGGCATGATTGCATCATCTAGGCTTTTTACGATTAAGATTATCAAGCTCCAGTTGGCTCAAACTCTAATTTGTCAACACTGAATAGATGACTGTCAATAATACACAGAAAGGTGATAAGCACAGCATTGCATTCAACTTAAAGGTTAAAGGTTAGGGTAAGTTTATGTCATAAGTATTAGTATTTTGCAAAAGCAAATTGATCCAACTTAACTTCTTTTACGGTATGTAAGAGCTTTCTAAGACTTTTAATACCATTTAGATTGAAATTTTATGTCAGCATTGTAACAAGGATAGAACAAAAATCCGTATAAAATTTACACTTGGAAATTTTCCGTACTAATCTCTGAAACTCACTGATTTTGATTTAAAGCCAAATACAGATGAAATAACTCCAGCACTGCAATAAAAAACTTAAATGTGAATCATAAATTTCAATAATAATAATAATAATAATAATAATATCTTCAACAAGTAAATTGTAGATACCGTTATTGTGGCGCAAGTACTTTTATACTTAAAATTAACAAAAGTATTTGACAAATTTAAGGCCTAGATTAACAAAATTCAATACCTACTCATAAGATTTCATACTTTTAAGGCCTTGATTTTGACAACATCAAATTTAATACTCTTAATACTTTTAAAACCTTGGGGCTAACCTGTTTTTAAACAAAAAGCAAAAAAGCAAGGAAGTTTTGTTTTTGATTGATGTGGAAATAGTGTTGGCTCTGGGGCCTAAAATGGTAAATGGGTGCCATTTAGGGGACAAAAAGCACAAATTTCTGAAATGACAGAAAATGTGACCACAATTCTGAATAACCAGACGTGTTGACTGGGTGAAAGAAGGAAAGAGGTGGTAAATCTTTCTGGACACATATATAAATGAATAAAGATGATATATCTTAAACACAATTTGAATTTCTGTGGTTGCAGCCCATAAAAAGTTCTAAATTCTGGTGTTGTGGTGGGCAAATGGAAGAGACACTGCTACATATGTGCGTGGTGTGACAGATTTACAGCCAAAACACCCTGCTACAGTCTGTTACTCTTACCGCAAACAAACCACTGCTTTTTGTCATCCGGGTTAATCCGAGATGAACCACGTTTAAATCCTCCGCAATTAGCAAGCTCAATTTAGACCCCTGAGGCTTGGGGGTACTACATTTTTGAAAAAAAAAGAAAAAAGATCAGGGTGAAAGTGGGAGGCGACCGCTCCTCGTCCTGTGTCTCCAAAACAGCGGCAACCTGTTGAATCCATGTCCACCCCACTGTCAGCCTTAATTACTGCTGACTATATTTAAAAGAGTGGGCTGTGGTGACGGAATTACCCTGAAGGATTAGACCCCACTGGGACGGCCATTGTTGGAAGCGGAGATGGGAGGGGGGGGCTGTACATAAGTGACCTTCCCTTGATGCCTGACCTTGGCATTAACCCCTTTGTATCCATAAGCTTTGAATTCTTTCATGTCTCTAGGGGGGTGGTTAAATAATGGATAAAGACAAAGGGAAAAGGGAGTGTGGAGATAACAAGGATGAGCATATCGGTGTGGGAAAAAAAAGTGTACAAAACGAGGTGGATTAAAGCCAAACATCTCTTCCAAGCTGCTGCTTCCAAGCTCGGTTTTTGCATCTGGCTTAACTTATGAGCAAATTTTAGAGCGCAAGCCCTACACACTTCCACAGCCATAATAACATGTTTTGAATTGGAGATTTTTCAAAGCTTATTATCGCCTCTGTAACTAAGCTCCACAAGCTGCCTTTCTCACAGCACTTGATTAGGCGGTGGTTGTTTACGTTCTCAAAACACTCGCAGCAAACTGTCAATTAGTGGGATTTGCTGATGAGAAGGTGCTTCACATGCAAAAAAAAAAAAGGATTTAGGGGGTTGCTTCCTCTCCTTGCTGGGGGCCTGCTCTCAACCCTTTGAACCCCGGCTATATTCGTCGACCCCTGCAAGGCCGTTTCCAATGGAGCGTCAGTCAGGTACCCTCTTCCTGTTATTCCCATGTCTGCAGCGATGCGACTTCCTGGCTGGGATGCTCCTCAGGGTTTGGAGCTGGCGTCAGCGGCCCGGCCTCCCGCTTGTGTTTTGTGTTCGACAGGACATTCTATAGATGAACACAGACGAGGAGTCGCTGTTTGTTATTCTTGGAAACCTGTCACATTCATTTTCTATAGGCCAAGTCAGGGTCCCATTTCCTCAGACCATCACTGCATCTATTGTTGTTGGAGGCCATTGTAAGCTAATATATAATTAATGTTTTAATATTACAATTTTTATTGTTACATACATGCATGCAAATTATTGTAATAAAAATCAATCAGAAAATCAATTTGAGCTGAATCTCCATAGCAGTTCATTTGGAAGTATACAATTTGTATCTTGTATTTAGAAAAAAATATATATAATACAGGCAAATAATAGATTGTCTTAGAAATAATCCATGAAAACAATGAGACCCTGTAGGACTCATGTGGGTTTTGTTATCAAGCTTCATTTGGTTGGGCTACACCACTTGTCAACACTTATTTAATGAATGGCTGCAGGACATCAAACTGAAGATCAAAACTTGAGTTTGACGTCATATACAATTATTTTGTTATAAATTGTTGTTGTGGGAGGGTGGGAGAAGATTTTGGATAATAATGTACCTTTATAGTGACAAATCCTTAAACTATCACATAAACTGTCACCAAAATCTTGAATAACCAGAAGAGTTACAGTATACTGGAAACACTGCATGCTTACTTTTCTGTATTTTTCCTAAAGTATTCCAACCCTGTTATTCCAAAGAGTGATTAGGTAACACTGCCTCTCCTGCAATGATATCCAATTGACTCCAAAGTCATCCGACCACGACAAACCACCACTTCCATTACTGGGCTGAGCCTTACATTACTTCATAAAGTAAACTTTCCAGGAACTTTTCAGTTGAGGTCACATCCTTTGACATTCTTCCATGGAAACTCATTTAAAGATAATTTTGTGTAGCCACTCAGGTACAGCATAGGCCATGTGACACACGCGTGGTCAAACAGCGCTGAAGACTGGTTTGTGCATTCATGGTATAAAGAAAATGAATTATAATAGCTTATTTTGACATATGGGGAAAACAATTGTGCAAAAGAAAAATGTCAAGAAAGAAACTACATGTATAGAGGGTAAAGGAATTACTACAGACCTGGACTTAGCCTTGAAATTCAGGGGTAAATGCTCTATCCATTAGGCCCCAAATTAATGGTAAAAAAATCCACTAACACTAATGATATGGTTCTTCTTACTGCAGGGTCAAAGACTAACTCCAGTCGCAATTAGTCAGTATCTCTGACCCTATCTAGCAGTGGTACAGATTCTTGTATGTCTATTAGAGGTGGGAAAAATAATAATTTTTTTGATGCATCAGTCATTTCCTTCTGAATCAATTGAGAAAAGTTAATGCAGAGATAAAGATAATAAAGAGTCAGCTCTGGCAAATGCTAACAGAATTTGCCACTGAAACATCAATTATTTGTTCTCTAATTTTGGTTTTTGAAGTAGAAAGTGTTTAAAATTAAATAAAAATACAAATAAAATGAATTATTTCTGAATAATTAATGCTGACATGAACCAGAAATAGGTCTGATGCATCGATAAATCAATGCATCGCTTTTGCCTCAAATCTTGAGAATCTGAATCAAAATCGAATCAAATTGTGAGATGCCCTAAAATTCCCACCCCTAATGCAAATGTAGGCCAGACCGACAGACCAACAAACCAACTAAAGCCAGCAAAAACATAACCTTCTTGGTGGAGTTAATCATCATAAACCAGCTGTCCCTATGTGCAGGATGACAGCCTGCTCCAGCCTGCAGCTTTAAGGACAGACCTCTTAAGCAAAAGCAGGACAGTGTTAGTATAACTGACACCTACACAACTTAACCCATCTATCCCACGAAACAGCACCAAGCACAGTGTACCCTGAGCCTCTGCACAAAATGGGCACCAAGCCCAATAACAGTGTTTACCTTAGCGCTTTAGCAGCTCTCTGTCACTGTCAGTTAAGTGAGATTTTCAGTCGGGCAGTTCAGTTGAATGGAGATGGCAGATGCTTTCAGTCTAGTGCTCCACAATATTAAACACAAATGCAATGTACAATATCCTTATTAAAAGTACTATGAGCAGTATTTTTTTTTAATACTTCATAAAAGTTACCCATGTGTCCCCAGATATGATGCAACTGACAACAATGGTACAGCTGATTTATTTACATTTAAAAAAATATTTACGTAATGACCAAGTTGCTTATGTTTACATTTTTGTTTTGGCCCTAAACCCTTGCATTGCCGATCGTCCAATCAGAAAAGAGACCATTGTCTTGATTTAAACTGCAGTAGCGTTTTTAAACCAGTACGAGCGTGTGCTGCTTACAGTACCTTTAAATATTAGGCTAGTAAGTTTATTAATTTAGCGTGCAATATAAGGATGTCCCAACACCACCACACCAAGCAGAACTATTTAAAGTTTTGTACCCACAGTAATAAAAAGCAGCTGGAATATTTCCTACTGATAAACAGATTCCAGTATCATAAATCCAGCAAGTCAGACCCAGTCACTTTTTTTTTTTTTTTTAAGCAAAGTGAAGTGGGTCTTGAAGCTCGTCCACTGAAGCGCATGCTCTTTGTGGTGCTTTGATTATCCGATTAGCTGGTTATTCTGCCCCTTATTTTTTACACATCCACTTGTCCCGCACAAGTGAAATCAAAGTTGAAGTCTAGCCCATTCTTCAGCGCTAACTCCTCCTTAAAACGTAGAGGTCGTGGTGGGACATTTTGTTATTATGTGGTTTTGTGTTGAAAGTTCAAGTGAAGTCATTTGAGCTGTGCACACCCAGGTATTAAAAGGTGGACACAATGTTCCAGTTGTAACAGCTGTTTTCATCCAAGTCATAAACATTCTGTGCATTTTGTTATAACAAGTTAGCAAGTGTCAAACCCTAATCAAATGGTCCTGTAATAGAATACTACTAATGTAAAAAACAAAACCTCTAATGATTCAAGCACTAACAATGTCCTATCGTGGGAGAAGTATTTTAGGGTGGTGACAGTTCTCATGATGTTAATTAACAGGGGTGTAACGATACGTTTTTGCAATGATATGATATGTATCGATTAGAACTGTTTTGATATGATTCAAGAACGATATTTGCTAATTTAGAACGATATGATTTGATATGATTCAGCATCTTCATATTGATAATCGATACAGCAACTTTTTGACAAAAATTATTAAGGTTTACTCTCAAATGTAGCATCGCTGCCAGGGCTGATTATGTCCAGCTGACAGAGAGCAAAGAAAGAAAAGTTGAATATAACATTTTATTTCATTAAAAACACAAAAATTACATTTAAAATGCTAAATCTGGTTTTATTTTAATGTGCAACTTTCTAATATCGATATTTCCAATATTACCGATCAATATTCCATGTGTATCAATGCACACTTCCTAGAAAACAAATGGAGGGAAAAAAATCAATACATCAATAGTTACTGTATCATTGCACACTTACAAATTACTTACGTAAAATTACCTCACCTAAAACAATTAGCTCATGCATGATTACTCATGTATGTGGCAAAAGAGAAACATGCCAGAAGTAAGAGTAAAATTCAATGGTAGTGCCCATGACAAAGTCAGCTAACAGAAACCTTTCCTCATCTCTTTTACTCTCCACATTATCCGTGCGCCTCCAGCAGTTTGGCCTGTGAAAGGCCCCGTCACCGTGGCAACCCACACCTTTCAGGGCTCTGTCTGGTCCTGTCCCGTCAGAGATGAGCGAAGAGGGAATGACTGAGGGAAGTAAAGGAGCCATAGGGGATAGGATTTAAAGGAGAGGGGGGGGGGGCAGTGATTGGAAATAAGTAGCTCTTCTTATGTGGAAGTCTGGGTTGAGGGCGCAAGTTCAGACAAGTATAGAGCCAGCCTTATCTGTAGTCCCAACTAAATTTGGTCATAACGCCATCTAGTAACTTGGAAACCTGCAGAAAACCAATATAGTATAGTAATATTATGAGGAAAATGTGACATTTGTTAGCTATTGCTCAATGATTTGGTATGTTTTATGGCGGATGCTCTCCGTGATGCAACTTTCTCCATTTATCTGGGCTCAAGACTGGCAAAAACGTCCCCTTGGATTAGTATAGTACAATATCTATTTACTTAAAGGGGATATGAACTGTATTTGCTGTATATGTAAATAAAATTAACTTTTGGGGCTTTCTACCATGTTATAATGTTATTCCCTCATCGAAAACATACATAGAGGTGTGTTTTGTTTCATTCACGTCTCTTTAATGAAACCTGTATTCTCTGAGTTTTTGAGGCATCACAACACTCGGTTCCACGAACCTCTGCCTCTTCCAAAAAAAACAACCACTCCAGGAAGCACTGAGCAATCAACAATCCCTTTATATCCAGTCTTCTTTCATTAATTTATCCAAAAAATGGTGTACAGCTCAGTTTCAACTGATTCCTCACAGCTATTTTTTATTTTGTAGTAAAATGGCATCATACAAAAAGTTTACAGAAATAAACAGCTCTTTTCTGTTTCTGTTCAAAAGACCGTGACCAAGAAGATTTGTTTAGAAAGATAAATAAAAGTATAATATAGCCTCATTAAATGACTGTAACTTGATTAGAGAATGTTTTGTTATGATTACTTTGCTGCTGCCAGAACCAGTCCCAGCCCTGTCTGTAATAAATCTATTAACCAGGCCAGAACTAACTTTGGCCTGGTTGTCATCTCTAACTTGGACTTGGACTTGGACTTACAGAGACCTGTAGCTAAGCATCGAAATGCAAGTCAAGCCCTCGTTGAATGGCCATATCTGAAACTAACCTCTGAGCAGTGTTGCATAACCCGCCGACAAGCCTGCACTCTGGCGGAGGGTGCCACCTGGTGTGATGGCAGTAAATTATGGAGCAGGTGAACTCCTCCACTTTCAGAAAAAGCAGGGAGACAAAGTGCACTGGTGATATATAGATACACAGAGCCGTAGCGAGACCGTCTGGAAATAAAATGCTTTCAATCCGGCACAGTGTTCGGGTCTGCTCTGTGTCCTGTTGCCAGAGTGGCGGCGTATCAAAGGGAATATTCACAGTGCACTCTAAAAACTCTTACAGAGAAACATAAAAGTTTAATGCTCAAAGCTTTTCTTCGTAAAATGCTTTCTTTACTGCAACTAAGTCTGTTCTGTCAAGGAATCTATTTATATTCTCTTTACTGAAAAACAGAAAAACTGGCACTCTCTAGTCAAGCAATGAGAGGGAATAAGCAATTACTCAAAACTGCCCACACAATTGCCCTCTGCTGTCAGTAAAGGGATTACCTTTAGAAGAGCAGTGTCAAGAATGCACATCTTATAAAAATGTTTTTGGAGCTGGAAATGCCAAGATTGATGTGACTCATGTTATCACTGCGAGTTCTTTACAGGTCAAATTTGTTTTTATTGCCAGAAATATTAGGAATTAGGACATCCTGGAATATCACACCTTTACAAAAACATGAGGAATTATGGGAAGAAAGGGAGGAGAAAAATGAGAAACATAACACATAAAGGAAGCAAAGTGAGTAGATATGAATTTTTTTTCAGGAATTTTTAGGGACAAACACTTAAGAAATCCTGGTGTTTCCCCCAGCACTTCATAGTCAAGAAGGCCCCCTTGGCTATAATAAGCACCTACCACCTTGACTACTATTCAGTATAGGCTATATGAAGTAAAATATCAATTTAGTTTATTCCTCCAAAACCCAATTTTAATGTGTTTATGATGCAGTGTTTATGTTAAATAAACTTTTTGTGGCATTTGGGAGCTATATGTGGGGTATATAAATGCCATTAATTGTAGGTTCACAATTTGGAGGCACTATGAGCTGGCCACCACCTTAAGTGACACATTTATTTTCTGCAGGAAACTGATTAATCCCATAGTGAAATTGATAGTTTTTTTTTTTTTAGATCAGACTACACAGGTCAGTCTTCGCTTCCATCATGCATCTCCTGTCGCTAGTTCAGTTTAGTTTAGTTTACTTCCATTTATTACCACCACAACCCACACTATAACTGCCCCTCCAAACAACAAACAGAAAATTGGTTACGTTATGCTGCTGTGTCTATTTGCTGTTCTAGACATCCACCAGTACCTGTCTACAATGGGCCAACAAGCCTTTTCCCCTAATCTTTTTACATAATATCATCAGCCCTGACCCTGGCCAAGGAGACAAGTGGCGTCAGATGTAGTTTGTCCCACACTGCCTCCCCTCTGTTGCGCTGTGGCGGGTCATGTAAACACTGCTTTTAAATATTGCACATGACCCTAGAGTCACCTCCAAACAGTCCCTCAGAGAAGTGGTTGTGTGTTGCTGTCATTGGCACAAAAACTGGCATCCGGGAGATTCTGTAGTAATGTGAAGAGGGGAGGGGTGCGCTGGGAGAGCTCAGGTTAAGCTCTTTAACTCACACTTTATTATTGTCCGTTGTCATGGCAAAGCATATATGCAACTGTCTCCCTCGACATGCTGTCTGTAATTATTGCCATCTTTTTCTTTACGTCTCCCCATTATTTCCATAGAAAGGGCAGCAGCGGGACAGCAGAGAAAATCCGTCTAATGCCCTGCCCCGGAGGCAGGAGGAGGCAGACTTTTGGGACCGAGCAGACAAACCAAAACAAGCCAGAGCTCAGCAGAGCGACCCAACACTTTCCCCTTGGTCTCCTGGCCAGACTCCCATTTTCAGAAACCAGTGGCTTCAAAGGAATAATTCATTTCACAGTCTAGTGGCCAGACGCAGCGCCCTGACACGCACGCCCCTTTTTACACCAAATGGAAGGAGAGCAGAGTTCCTACTTTGGCTCAATATGTTCTATAGAGCAAAAGAGCTGAGGCAATTAAAAGCCCGGGGGGGGGGTCATATATAACGAATAGTGGTCAGATGAAGCTTTTGTGTGTCTAGTTGACGGCAGACATGTTATTGGTTGCCAACTATTAAAAATGTTCTGCTCAATCAAAGCAAATTTCTGGTTAACTTTACACACATGTTCCAACCTTCTGCTGACTCAGCTTGCCTGACGCATGTTGCTGCCAAACTCAAAATTAGCAGTAAGATGAGCATTAAGCATGATCTGACATTTTTGCAACACACAATGCCAAAGTGGTTACACTGTCAAAGTAGTCAGAAGCTCTCTCTTCTGTCAGCAAGAAGGTCCAGGTTCAATTCCTGGACAATGCAGGGCCTTTCTGTGTGGAGTTTGCATGTTCTCCCCCATGTCAGGGTGGGTTTCCTCCAGGTACTCCAGTTGCTCCCATCAACCTAAACAAATGCACAATAAGCTCCATCCAGGTACTCCAGACCGGGATCCTGAGTTAAAATCTAGAGAAGGGTCTTACTGCTCCTGACAGGTTGCCCCAGCATTGAAGGTTGTGTCACATGCAGAGAACAATAAAGTCTACCTTAACCTTCACACCACAGAGAAATCAGTCTCACACTAAACTGAATGGGAGGAGACAGTGGGGCTCTCTGTAAATCTCAGATTTTCTAAATTTAGGATTTGCTTTGAGTTGTTTACACAAAGGTAATAAATTGTTCTTTATACGCTCAGTTTTTCTCAAAATGTCCCATAAATTCAGAAGCACTAATTACAACTTCCCTTATTCAGGTTCATCCTAGGACTGACTTCTCTCTTCCTTTGTGCTATGACTTCTCTCGTTTCCTGCCAGCTGTTTGTAATCTAGTTTCTAATAAAAACATGAAAATGCCCAAGGAAAATTGTAAGGCAGCACCTTCTTTACTGTCAGATGCACTGAACCTGAAGCATACTTTTGCAACAGCTATTTATTATTCAGTAAAATATTTTCAAAAGGTCACAGGGGAAAGTTCTGCTTTTTTTTTTTTTTTTTAGAAACAGCAACGAGTTAGACCTGCTCCTAAAGTGTTGTTCTCATTAGTCAAGCCACTGCAGAGTCGCATTAGTGGAGTTGGCAGACAGTATGTTTACATGCAGAGCATTTTCAGACTATGTTCATTGCTGGATTTAGCCCTCACAGCAGAATTTCTCACTTTGTCCACGTTCATTCACATGCATTAGAGAGAATCACACTTCTGCTCTTGTTAGTCTAATGCAACATTAAAGTGATCTGGGTATTTACCAGAAGATCTGCTCTTTACTGGGTAATCACTGTTTTATTTATACATGTTAACAGTACATTGTAACTGTGATTTCCAAATGCACAAAAACATATCAAAAGCTATAGTAGTCAATCTTTCTCTTTTTAAATGTTTACGAGATGGCACAAGAGACCAAAACAACCAAAAACAATATAGTCAGTGGCAGAGTGACCAAGAGTAAGTTTCTACACTTATGTAAAAAAGTGTGACTATTGCTTTAAAAACTTACTGTGCACAGCTGAACGCCTCTCCAACTTTTATTGTTGTAAGCCACGTACATGTAGCAACAGTCTGACAATAAACTGCATTATCCATCAGAGAAATTCAAATGATTGCCTCCTAATTGAAGTAAGTCCTTTCGGCGTTTCCCTTCTGACGTCGCCACAGCAAATGATCTGCCTCCAAGAGTGCAGTGATTTGCATGTTAATTTGGCATAGGCTTCATAACAATCCTCCCTACTGTATTTATCCAGGCTTGAGATGGGCACAAAAGGTACACGGGTTTGTAACCCCTTATGACTGGATTTGAAGTAACACATTTAAAGGTACTGGAAGCAGCATGCGTTCATAGTGGTTTACATATTGGCCTATGTGGCAACCAGAGCATAGAGCCCTTTCTGCTTTTCTGATTGGACAATTGGCGATGCAAGGGTTTTGGAAGCAAATAAAATAAAAAAGAATAAAACAGCTGTACCTATAAGTATTAAAAAATATACTGCTCATTGCACCTTTAAATGCAGAATTTCTCCACCTGCATGTAGAGATACTGAGTGTTGTTCTTGTTAGTCAAGCCCCTGCAGAGTTCCATTAGTGGAGCTGACAACTTTTTAAGAGTCTTACCTTTGAGGCCCTCCGGCGCTCGGGACACTCTGAGTGCTGGCACACCACCCAGTCCTCCTCCTGGACAGGCTTGTCATCTACAAAACACAAGGTTTAGGTCATTAAAGCCACTTTCAACATTAACTCACCAAACCACCCATATTTCTACCCAGCCATTAGCACACCTTTGTTTATACAAAGCCAGAACAAAAAAGAGGGAGAGTGACTTGAGGTAAAAGCAACAACCCCCCACGCTGTAATGAAGACTCATAAAATGAAAAAATGAGAGAGCTTTTGGAGATTTCTATAAGGAAAAGTAAACAGTGGGAAGAAGGAGGGGCACGTTACTGGGAACAGATCAGAGAGAAAAATGACTGACGACTACAAAGACAGGGAAAAAGCTAAGAGAATTCAAGGAAGGCCCTCTGATTGTTGTTAGTCATACTCTCAACTCCATTATAACAAATCATCAGTGTCAAATAAACCTCTGAAATCTTCTTGAGTATTTAACCAACACTGGACTGGGGGCAAGATAAAAGTCCATGTTTACATCTGTGTCTTTTACATGTACACACACGATAAAGATATCATAACACTGCCTGGAGCCTTGGTATTTAATGAGAAAAACAGAAGAATAAAAGCAGGAGGAGCCAGGGGGGCTGGGACAGGCACTTTTAAGAGTGATGAGGGCCGTGCAGCAAAAGCTTTCTCAGATAACCTGTCCACTGCAAGATAGCTTCTCTGTATTCATTAAAATGTCTTCTGAATCCTCAGGAGATGGGCCACAGCAGTCACAAAGTGGATGAACTTTAAACAGTAATTCATCACAGCCACAGAAATAAAAGAACACCTCTCGACTGGAGGCTCTGAGCTCTTGTGTGGAAACAAGTCACCTTGAGTCATCCACTTGGCTAAAGCTCCACTCACGGGTCAGAGTGCGTGTGGGGAAGTGGGAAAAACACTGTAATTGGTGCATACCACAGAGCCCCGCGGCTTCCTCATCGAGAAGAAAGGGTCAACCTGTCTACATGGAACAGGCTCAAACTGAGCAAAAAATAATCTAACAATCCCAGTGGAACAAGTTGATGCTGTTGAACCTCACTGGCCTTCAGGAAAAAACACAGGAACTGCTCCGTGTCATGATGATGGTCTGATGACAAAGCAGGCGCACAGGAACAAATCGTGCTCTGCAGTCATCATGGCCCTGCTCCAGAGCTGGCTGAGTCTACTGTGCTGGGACTGGGCCGAGACGGCTGCTCAGCTCTCAGTCCTCTGCAGTGGGCCCTGGAGAAAAGGCTCCCTGAGGGTTTACAAGCAGCAGGACAGAGAGGAAGCTCCATAGGGTTACCCAAAGTGCCAAAGACAGTTGTTAGAGTTGCATGACAAGTGCCGTTGTCAACATGACAATTAGGAACAATCTGGGAGGGCTTCTACTTAAGCATTGGCAAAAAACAAAGTACTTAGATGAACACTTGTAGGGGATTAGTTAACCTCTTTATTATGAGCACATCACCATGTTGTTTTGTCACCAAACCTATAACATAACTCCCCATAACCAGCACTGCCACTGGTCTGAACCAGAAGAGGACTCAAGAAGTGCTGTCCTGGATGGCTAGAAGGTTATAGGACACCTTTATTAATGGACAAACTGATGGGGTAGCTTGTGAAAAATATGCATTATTATAAATTGTGCTCTGTGTGTGTGTGTGCACGTGTGTACAAATGGATTTCATCTGCATATGGAGTGTGTGTGCATGCTTTAATAGTTTGTTGCATTGTATTGTATTGTTTGTTTTCCTGAGACACCCATAGGGAGAACAGATGGAAATTAGGTTACAATCTGGTGTTTACATTTATAAAATATCTGTCATGCATGTTCACTTGATGCAATGTCCCCTACAAATAAATAAATTGTAAATGCAAATTTAACAACATGAGAATCTTAAAATAATAAGAAATAAATATGACTGAAATAATGTATGAGTTAATTTGTTTGGTAATTGGTTTAACCTTGATCTTCTCTTCTACTTAGCATCATCTTGCTGACTCTCCCTTTCTCTCTCTGATGATGTGGAATCCCTGAACTCAGCACTGCTGATTAAGCCAAAAGCAAACACAAGCACACAGTATGCAAAGACACACGTGACGGCGGACAATGGGCTTGCACACTAAAGAGAGACAGTGAAACATCCCATCCAGGCTGCTCCCTGCTCGCTCGCCAGAGAGAAACTGTGCCTGGGGCAAAGGCCCATTAGACGCCCATCAATACACTAAAGCAGCTGTGGCTCTTTGTAGATGATGCACGCAAGTCTTCACAGCTTGTTCTTCCTTGAAATTCATTTCTGTGATAAAACATCATAGGTTGAATGTTTTAAAATGTACAGGGTGAAATCACATAATTTTATGAAATGCAGGGTGTATTACCATATGTGGCATTTTGAATAAAATCCAACAAGACGCTCTAATATTATATTGTATGATGCAAATGTGTACATTGGGGGGTGGGGTGGGTGGGTTATAGTATGTTATGACAGGGCTCCCTTTTGTCAAAGTTTGTTTAAATGGGCTGTGTTGTGTAACGATACCTGTGTGCATAATTAGCTAAGTATAATTAAACAAAAACTGCAAACTTTTTGACATGAAAGCAGAAGTCCGCAGCATATCATTGAAATATTGTAGCAAGAAAATTAATAATTCACTAATAATTCACACATAATCCCACACTTGTTCCTACACTGTAGGTCTCCTGCAATGACTCTTCTCAGGTACCTACCTCAGACCCCACCCATTCGATCTTTAGACAGAGGCCCAGCCGATGGTTAGTTTAGCCTTTAGCCTTACAGACATTTTTATGAGGAATGTAAAGAATGTTTCAATATGCCTACATACAGTTAGGTCTCATGGTGGTACACTGAGAGAGGGTAAGCATCGACCTCTGTTTGATGAAGCTCCAAATCCACTCTTCATTTTCATGTGATGTTTGATAGGACCTCCACACGCGCTGGCCCTCACCTCTGTGTTAAGAGAACCAAAATGTAACATACACCTCCCTGACAGGAGACAGTTACAAAAAGCCTCTTAAGGAATGGACGCATATGGCAGACAGACCGGCAAGATGGCATACAGAGAGAGAAACCTGGCACAGATATTGCTATGTCAGCAAAATGAAGAAAGCAAGTAAGCTGGAAAAATAGATCAGAGCGTCTGGGCCTTTATCAGCTAGTAACTATTGTTAAGATGGGAGGTTGTCTGAGACAGCTTCTATAATGAGGAAGAATTATGAGTAGTATACTGTTGTAGGGAACTGTTTGACATCAGGCCACATTCAAATTTGAGGGTACTTTATAAAACTCCTTATTGGCCCATTACTGACACCAGACAAAGAAAACAATTAACCTGGCGAATATATACCCTTCTTGGCACAGGTAAATGTACTCAGGTAGACATCCAGGCTTAGCATTGTACGAGTCTGGGAGGATTAAGGATTATTTGCACCTAGTACTACATGTGCCCTACAATGGGAGTACAATGGCATTGTTTTTACAACTTTTCATGTGACTTACGTTTTATGTAATGAGAGGTGGGTTTCAGTTGGACACTAATTCTCTTAAATTTAAGACCAATCAGAATTTTTCATAAGCTTTTTAGGGCCTAACACTGTATCATGTGGTTGTACAGACTGAGCCAGGGCAACAAAAAGCTGGAAAAGCAACTACTTAATTGGCTACAGGTCAGTAACATGACTAGATACATTTTTTTTTTTTTTTTTATAAAGGCCTCAGAGTCCCTGAATGGTGCAGATGGACAAAGGTTCACAACCCTGTAAACTGTAAAGAAATCTCACAACACCTGATGCTGTTTATGTTCTTTTGGGAATAAAAAGTGGTTTTATGAAGATTTGTAAATCACTGCATTCAGTTTTACAGAGTCCCAACTTTTTTTGCAGTGGGTTTGCACTATTCTGAAGGCCCAGCAGAAAGTGTGCCACAGGTGACTGGGTGCATGCCTGGTGAGCGCTGGCAGGTTGCAGCTGTTTTTAATGTAGAGGCCTTAGTGGCAGCAGGAATACGACACAGCCCTCCTGCTTCATGTTGTTTTACCCCCGTAGTGGTTAAATCGCACACATGTGCATGGCCCACTCTGTGACCCCTCCTTCCATCTCCGTCTCCTCCACCGCATGACCAAAACCAATGTCCCTATGTATAACACAGGAAACCACACAACAACAAGTGTATGCTGCTCCAGAGAGAGCATCCAGTTACAAAATAATAACTGCTAGATTCTGCTGACTCATTCTAAAAATATTCAACGACAATGACAGTGTTTAAGAAATGGTTTTCTAAATGACTTGGGGTGTTACATAAAAACAGTCCCTTGTCACCATATTAAGACGGGTCACGGGGGATTGATGCATAACTTAAATTTTTCAGGGTATTTGTGTCAGAATTTACAGTAATTGGTTGAGAAAGGCTTGGTTATTATATAATACTGTGCCCTTTTGTGTCTGGCTTTTTCTTTTTAAGGGCTTTATCCATGTTAATGGATAAACTCACAGCAAACTAAAGGTACATTCTCTTGTTACTAGACACCGGCTAAGTAGGACCTGAGGAATGCCAGGATGGTCTTGTACGCTAGGGATATTTTAGACTGGACGGCTGAACATGATGTACAGCAGGAATGTTGAGCTGCACCAAACACATTCAAAATCTCAGAACCTAAATTAGAGGCATGTTGTTTAACCCACAAAACTTTAACATGACCTAAATTATACTAAGTAGTAGCTTTAACATGGTAGTTTGTACATGGCACTAACATGCTAATGTGTGGGGATGTTAACAATCCCAGTGCCATGCTAATATTTGTAAGCAGTAGACAACTAGGCCATCTAGACTTGCATCATCACAGCTTCGTAGGTTAAGCGTCTCTCCTTAAAGATGAAAAATATAACTAGTCGCATTTTCATTACATAATTAATTTTCATAAAAAAAAGTTTTAGTTTCAGCCTAGATCCAGACACAAGAACTAGATCCACCCCAAAAATATATTATTAATTTCTTTTTCCGTTTAAAAATTTTCCTAAAAGAAAAACTTGTAAATAAACTATGACCCTATCTCACAGGAATAAAGCATACTGGATCCAGACAGTGCTCTTGATCCACCTCAAATATACAATCATCTAAATCTGACCATAACTTCTTGAGTTATCTTTCTAATGGACAAACAAAATGGTAATGAACTGAATTGTTCAACGGAGGACACAAAAGTGTCATCCCAATGGCCTGTTATTTTGTTCATTACCAGTAGGGGGAGTCTTGAGCATACACTTTGCCCAACCTGCCCGCCACAAACTAAAATAAAATGCTGTGACTGAACTACAGAAGTTACTACCTACTGTAGTTAGCAGTTACTTAGTGTTTTCACATCTTATTACAAGTCGATAATACATATAACCCCAGTATAGTTTTTGTAATGTCAACAAATGTGGGGCACAAGACTCCCATAATCAACTGCTACTAAACAGTTGTATTAGCTATTATGAACCCAACAGATGTTACATGAGTCTAGATCAAGGTACTTTACTTAAGGCCTTACAGACAAACCCACCCTACTCACAGACGTACTGCTGGGCCTAAAAAGAAAAGCTCAGCCAAAACATAGAGGCCCATTAATTGAGTGAGCTGCAGGAGCCTAATCTTGTTTATGTTCTCAAGGCAGTAAAAGCACAAATCTGATATACCTTCAGCACTTAAGACTGCCGCTTTATAGAAATCCAACACTTGAGGTGCAGGTGAATTGGTCCTGGTCAGGTCATGTGTAATGTGTGAGAAGGCAGCCTGAGCCACAAATGAAAGGACCGCTTTCCATTTTCTTATAATTTGGTGAAAAGGGACAGTGTGCTTGAGTTGAAAAGCAGGAAGTGATCCAACAGAGCTTTGAAATGTTTTCAGTAAAAGCATCAGGCTTAATTACAGGCACTGTGAAAAGGTAAGGATCAAAGCTGTTCCTCTGTGGCATTCTTTCAACAGGCGCTGCCAAATAGGTCTGCCTCAGTAGGCCTTGTGCTCCTAAAGCTAACCAGGACATAGCTGGACTTTGATAGAAAGCGCAGGATAAAGGACATTCCTCTTCAGGCCAGTGTTATCACTTCCTCTTCACTAATGGCATAAAGTGGGCAGCACAGAGCACGGAAAGTGACCCATACCACGTCTAAAAGCACAGTGGAGGCATTTCACTTTAGCTATGCACTTCTTTGGTGGTAAATATTTCATCTGTGGTGCTGGTCCCGTCCGCTCTTTCCCTCTTCTCTTTGCACTTATGTGAGGCTGTCTCCATGCCAGGTCACCCAGAGCTTTCCACGGAAGAACAGGGCAATGGAAAAATGCTTTTCCATCATGGTGCTGAAGCGCTCAGTTCAGAATGCAAGTCAACCAGATTGTCTGCTTGCACAAAAGTTAGATACAAAATTATGGAGTCACATGTCAGCCATCATGAGTGTGGTACAGCAGTGGAGCTCAACTGGTCTCACTGACAGACTTTGTGACCCACTTTTCAGTATTTTTCTTAATCATTTTGCTACAGCCCTTATAGCAAATGTACTGTAAAATCAAACTCTTTATAGAGTAAATTAGCCTGGCTGGCCAGACATACTCTTTTCCTATTCTATATAAAGTTAGTCTGGTATCCGTTTGCTTAAATTTCTTTTCTATGGGCAGAACAATCACAGGCAGAGTAAACCAATCAGAAACACGAAGGGACAGGGGTAAGGGGTGCACCGCTGACCCAAACAAACATGGCAGTTTGCCAGTTTGCAGTTTTTGTCATAAAACACCAAAATATGGTGTATTTTGAGCAGCTCTGTAGGCTACTTATTTCTAAACGGGGACAGCAGCAAAAGCCAGTTGTACAAAGAGTTGTGGAAAAAGTGGATTTGTTTGAATGTGGTTATTACAGCGAATATCAACAAGACTTTACTGTTGTTAAAATGGCAAAAAAACGAACAAAAAAAATCTGACTTCAGCAGAATCAACAGGTAACAAAGGGAAGCACTAAACATTGTTAATCAGGTCAGAGAAGTTATAAAATTAGCTCGGTAGCCAGCGATACTTTGGTTAGCTTCCCCATTCAGATAAACGGCTGTGATAGGCCAGTTCAAAATCGTCCAAAGAGAGAGTGGGGAACAAGACTATCCTGCTTTCGAAGAGGACGTAGGAGAGGCTGGCTCACTAGGCTAGCTTTAAATAGGCTGAACATTGAAATATATTAACCTTATTGTAGCCCACTTTTGGGTCCCAATCTATCAGATGAGAATCAAAATCATATGACATTGGATTGGACATTGAACATCAATAGATTCTGATATGAAGTGTCGGCCTAAATTGCTCTACAATTATTATAGTCATTTTATAGATTTCAAAGCTCACCATAAAGCTCGTGCATGACGTCCAGGGATGAGGACCAAGAGTAGCGCTCCATCCCACCATCGCTAAGAGAGGCTGGAAGTGCCTCCAGCTCATAGGCACCCCGCTTCTTCCAATACAGAAACATCTCAAAAACCTATAAGCAACTTTCTATAACTCAAACATGGCCTAACTGTTTTGGTGACCCAATGTCTAGACTTTGCCACTTTTGTTAAACACAAATCTCTCCATTATCATATTAAAAAGTACACTTGCCAGCCTAACTCAATTTTGCACTGTACCAAATGCCAGTATTTTTATAAGTTCATTCAAAACCTCCACCTGCACAATTACCTCATCCAGCCGAGCCACAAAAACACTTGCTTTGAACCTTCATTCGAAATGTGCTTCTACTTTAAGCCCAGTCCAAGTGAACACATTCCCTTAAGTACAATCCATTACCACAGGGGAAAAATATTAGTTTCTTAAGCTTCAATAAGCTGCACTACTTCACCAACATTTTTGAAGTCATAAGGTCACCATCCATATACATATCTCTGTATCTTAAAAGTCACTTCCTGTCGCTCCTTGAGTTCCACTAATCATCTGCTAAAAGCCACCCACTGAGCTCTGACACCAAATGCTACTCTCTCCTAATCCATTTACTGGAGCTATCTTTGACTAACTTATACATATGCCAAAAAGACGTCGCAAACTTATCTCCAGAACCAAGCCAAATATCCTCTCCTGTCTGCCTTCCATAGCCCCAAAGTTATCCATGGCAAACTTTCTCAAACTGTAAAAAATGTTGCCTTTGAATCTAGCTTAAAGCCCTGTGTAGGATCTCTGGGCACTAGGGGGGTTTCTCGGCCCACTCCATCAGACAAGTGTTGTATTCATACAGAAGTGAGTTGCATGCTGGGACGGGCGAGCTAGGCCAATGGCTTTTGGACTGGGTGACACAAAGATCTCTTTTAAAGCACCTCCTACAGCCAGAGTGGACTTTTCCTTATGTTTTGCGCAGACTGTAAAAGGCTGACATTTTTGTGCATTAATTACTGCCCGCCCTTAGTTTTCCAGTAAGATTTATGCCTTTTTATGAATGTGCAAGCACTGTGGTGGATGCTGTAAGTTATTTCTGAGGAGGTACAATGCAAACACTGGCCTTTTAGATATGAGAGGGACGAAAAACAGTCCCATGAAAGGATTACTAATATATTCCACACAAGCTGTTCTATATCTCATGTAAAATCATAATAGTTTTAGATAGATGCAGTGCTGTTATACATCTAAAAAGGGGAGAAGAAATACTGTGAGAATGTAGAGCGCCGGCCGGGGGAAGGGAGGGACGCTGTCACACACAAAGACCCGCATGTCCAATTTTGGGATAAGAAATTAGAGGGTAGGATGGGAGCCGGTTAGCTTCTCGGCTCTGGGCTTTGCAGACATATGGCAATAATCTGAAGCAGCTTTGAGCACGCGGCTTCCCTTTTTAATGAAGAGAACAGTTGTGCAGCATGAGAACGAGACGGCGAGAGGCGGGGGCCAATTTCCACCTACTGCAGAAAACAAAGAGAGCTTCCCTTTCATCATTGTCAATTACATCAGCGTCTAACACACAAATGCTTTCCGAAAGCTATCTCGCAGCCAAAAAGTACCTGCCTCGAATGGCAAGGTTCTGATCTCATGCATAAGGCTCATGCGATAGAGTATGCATATAATAACAACATCAAAATCCTCTTTGTTCCAGATTCAAGCTTTTTGGCAGCTGTGTCCTGGCACAAAGTGCGTTTTCTGGCATAGTTTAGGTCCAAGCATCTGTTAGGAAGCCAAAAGTTAATCATGAGCAGAATATAGGGCAATATAGCCTGTCTTTTTTCTACCACTATTCCTTTTACAGATTTTCAAAAACATGTCAACTGAAGGTTTTCTCCTCTTGACGGGAAAGTGTTGCAAAAAGTTGCCAAGAGTTGACTGAAATATGCGATAACATTATAATAATACAAAGGCTGAGTAATGCCAACTTGATCCCTGAGCTTTGGCGAAATGCTAAGCTGCCTGCTAGCCAGTTAACCCAGTCACCTGCAGGCACTAGCTTCATGTTTCAGACAATCCAGGCCCTGGAGAGGCAATATATAAACTTGTCATCTCGTATTTCACAAGACGCCCCAAGACTATGTTTCCTAGATTGTCAAACTTTAGTTTTAATTGCCCACAAATCCTGTCTGATTATATCTGTGTGAGGTATTCTTGTTTAGATTTAAGAGGACTGGCAGTTTATCATCTTGTAGCTGCTTTTTGGCTAATTAACTCATTAAACGAAGTTGTAAACAGAAATCCAAATCTAGCATTTTAATTGTGAAATCTATACTACTTTTTTGAGGTTTTGAGGTTGAATGTAAGATACTTTTTTAAGTAATTTACTAAAGTGAATAGTAATAGTAGTACAAGCAGTAGCAGTAGTATTAAAAGTGGTATTAGTAGTGGTATAGTCAGTAATAGAAGGTGGTAGCAGTACTTTCTATGTAAACTGTACACTCAGTAGCCTTCACTCAAGTAACACTTTTGAAATTTACTTTTAATTCTACTTGAGCAATGTTATTTTGAAGTAACAAATTTGAGTACAAATTTGGAGTACTTCTGCCACCATTTTACTGCAAATGTCAGGCTGGTTACATTAACATGGCTTATAATCTATGTCTCCTGACAGGTGCATGTAAACAAACTAACTCACTTCCAAGACTTCTTCCAAACATCTTCAGATCCAATCATGCAATTACCTATTAACTGAGTGGCTATACTTTAATGAGAGCTAAAAATAGCAGGCCAAACCTCCTGGTGAGCTTGGCCATCTTCTTAACTAAACTATTAATGGTGTGTTAAGTAATGAGTGCATGAGCAAGCGAGATACAGCAGGACTGTAAATGAGTGTGTGAGGAGGAGAGTGTTGACAGAGCGAGTGCAGTTTGAAGGCTTGTGCGTGCCCATGTGGAGCAGGTTTGGGGGTTATATTTAGCGGGATGGACCATCAAACAAGCCGAGGTTAACCCTTCACCACCAAGTTAAGAATAGCACTTCTCCAAGGCTCCTAAGCGTGAACAAAAGAAGAACATGAATTAGAGAGAATACATTTTATCACTCGCAATGTAGATGTTATAAAACCATACTCGCTGTTCTTGTAGTCAATGAAGTCAACTGAAGGTTTGGATTTTCAACTATGTCAAAAATAGCTACCAGTATTTTCCGCACTATAGGGCGTTCCAGATTATAAGGCGCATTGAATGGTCTATTTTCAAACTTTTTTCACATATAAAGCGCTCCAGACTAAAAGGCGAAACAAAACAGTCAGATAAGTCAGTCAGTCAAACTTTATTCAACACGTGTTCACCATAACTCCCAAACTTGTTCAGTTGTAACGCGTGAATAAAAAACACAATCTGAGACCGCTAAATCAAACGATAGCGTATTCACAATAACTCATAACTGTTCAGTTAACGTTATAACAAAATACAACACAATTCACTCACTTTTTCAGTTCACTCCTCGTCCACAAATCCCTCAAATTCATCATCTTCAATGTCCGAGTTAAACAGTTGGGCGATTACAGCAATATTATGGTGAAGCACAGTATGTATTACTCCGCGATGCTCCTGACTACGGTAGCCGTAAATAAATTGATATATAAGGCGTTCTGGATTATAAGGCGCGCTGTTGTTTTTTGAGAAGATTGAAGGCTTTTAAGTGCGCCCTATAGTGCGGAAAATATGGTATACTGTAAAACCAACCTTCACATTGTGTAAAGGCTAATGCTACTGCTAGATCTCAAAACATATAGAAAATTTGAAAAGGATTTATTTATTTATGGTTTTATGAAGTAGCAGAAATACACGCACAAATATGAATAGTGTATGTGCACCATGTAATTGTTGATTTATGCCAAATTAGCCATGCTTTATACTTTTAACAAATTCTTGTAGCTCAATATAAGTCAATTAAAGGGAAACAATGCAACTTTGCTAATTTCGGCGTATATAGCACTATTGTAAGTACTCAAGAGTACGGTTGACTCCTGTACAACCTCTCAGCTCTGCCTGGCTCTCATTTTCTCCTCCTCGTATATATACAGTTTCCCTCTGCCTTTTGGACGCTCTGCCATGGCGGAAATCTAAGAAATAAACCACTGCTAGCTTGTTGTTCTGGCTAACAAGGACATGTTGCTTTATTGTAAGACCCAAGACTTCAGGGGTCGGTTCTCCTGGTCTTGCAAGACCATTTTTCACCAAGATACACCATCTTGCTAGTTAGATAATTGATATCAAACTGGTATTTCTTTCAAGGCTCCAGAGAGAACAAGCAAACAAATGAAATGCATTTTTGTTAATTGCCTTAAACACTCACAATGTCCAATTGTATACCTGTAAGTTTAGGCAATAAATTGTACATTATGTAGAGGCTAATGCTATGGCTATCTCTCAAAAGCTCACTTCTTCTTCCTATAACTTGTTATAGGTGGTTGCTGGGTCTTTTATATGTTGTTAAAGAGAGGTAAAACTAAAAGGCATCCACCATAAACTCCTTTATTTTCACAATCTCACATCAGATGCCATTTTTGTGTTGGCATGAACATAATAAGAAAAAAAACATCTATATTTAAAAAACAAAACAAAAAAACTGACTATATTGCCCCATAAACTGAAAAATGAAAAAGACCTCCTAGCCCTATTTTGAAGCCATGTAATTTAGATGTGCATCCTTAACTAGCAGTTCAGAGGGGGCAACCACTCTTTAGCTTGTTGATATGAATAATCCCATAATTGAAACAATCTGTCTTGAATTGCAGTGGGGGCTGCACTTGAGAGGCCAATAACAGAGCCAACACCAATGCAAAAACACCTATTCACTTCAAAATACAGTTATTGTCAAGTGGAAGGCTGCAATAAGCATAAACAGTCATTGGAAAAGGGTGGAGGTTATAAGTGTTGAAGGCCACATTTAGAGATATTGTTCTAAGGCATACTGGAGCTACACTGCATTCAACATTGTAAGGCAAAACACGACTGTAACATGATTTAAAATGCAAAATAAATGCAAAGTAGACCAACAGCTTGTCTGACGATGCAAAACAGTATTGTAGAATGAGGACATCAAAAGCTCCTCCGGGAAGGCAGCCTTTACGCCATCTGAAACACAAAGCCTCACGAAGCAGTGTCCCACAAAAATGACTATTCCAGCTTTACAAAGTAACGTGAGGACATGTAAGAGGAGATGTAAGACTAGTAAGGCAGCGTGAGCTTATGTTTAGTGTCCAGTCATTTCCACATGGTAAAAAAGGCCTTTGTGAGAGACAAAGATCATGGGAAATGAGACACGAGAGAGGGTAAAATATCCCTGAGCAGTGGATGCGAGTATGACTTCATCTGAAATAACAAAACAAGAGATTCAAGTGAACAATGGGATAAATGGTAATCTATAGCATCTGTAACATATGTTAAGTGTTGGATAAGCCGATTTAACTTGTGAAACTGTGTGTTTGTTGTGAGAAATTTAAAATTAACATGAAAAGGGCACTGACAATAGAAAGCAGGGCTCAGGTCTTCAAAGTGAAAAGTTCCTGAAAAAGAAATGGGACACCAAAACATGACTGTGAAAAACATGACTTAATATTCAGCTTGTATATCCAATGTGTGCAGTTGATGTTAGATCATAGCTAGCTATATGACTAGATTGAAAGTTTAAAAATTGCAGTAAAAAGGTGTTCAATCTAGCATTTGGACAGCACAGACCTCCACCAAGGCACAATAAAGTGGCCAGACTTGAAATTTGAGGAGATTAGTTCAGGGGTAAATGCTGCATCCACTAAGGCACACAGTCCAAATCATTTGTTCCTTTCTTTACCCACCTCACAGCGTGACAGAAAAATTCCTATAGATGCATAAGGAGTACCGGATCCACACACAAAAATATAACTTCTATCTAGGCCTGTTTTAGACTTTTGTCAAAAGATCAGAACTTGGAGAAAAAAGATGTGCACACTGGAATTATTTTATGTCATAAAAATGGCTTATTATCTTTTAGATGCGGAGAGTAAAATCAAACAGAGACAAAACAGTGACCCCAAGCCCCACCAGGAAAAGACAGACAAGCAAAGAGGGGAACAGGGAAAGGAAATTACCAAGAGGAACAATAGAAAGACAGTCAGGAGTAGGAAGTTTAAACTGTAACAAGCCACGAGCTGGGCCAAAACCAATCTCCCAAACACACGCAGAGCAAGGCACACATGTGAGTCTAGTCAGGCTCATGTTCTGCAGCTTGGTGGCTTAGTCCAAACAGTCCCTCTGGAAAGAGCTGCAGCTTTTTCAAATTAGAACCAGTCAAAGTTGTTTTAATGGACTTAGATGCATGAGTTTGTAATGGGAAACTCATAGGTTTTTCTCTGCTGCAAGTTTGTTAGTCTTACTAGTTGACTTTTTGTCATAAAACAAAAAGCCAAATACAAAAAAAAGTTGGGAGACTGTGTATAAAGGAAATATGAATTTGATGGCAGTAACATATGTCAAAGTTGGGCTAAAAAAGTATACACCACTAAATGGTTTTCTGAGATTACTGAAATATTGTATTCAGATTTTTTTATTAGATTTGTACATGAGCAAAAGCATACAAAAGTGCATTTTCTCACATAATTATTCATACAGCAAGGATTCTTTACCAGTGTAGCTCCAGTACTGACAATACCTTTAAGACATAAGTGACATTTTTATCGCAACAGTTCACTCATTTAATCACTAAGTAAAAAGCTGGGATTTGTAGTCTGTATTTTGCTTTTATGGTAGTGGACAGAGACCAGACAGGACATCTGCTCCCAGATTAGGCCAGTATGTTTAAGACAGGCTTAAGGCTCTGGTGGCCTGGAACACTGAAGGGTTCCAGACTCAACCAATTAGGGCTGCTAAACTTTAGGTCTGTGCTTGCTTTACTTACTGTATGTGCCGGCAGACAAACATCACACATATGCATGCGTAAGACAGAGATGAAACATTCTGCTTGTCTCTGTGCAAAGGCTTAAAATGCATTAAGAAGCTAAATTACGAGCCTGGAAAGAAAGAGAGGGGGAGATGACAAGCCTCTGAAAAAATGCTATAAATTGTGGGTCTGGATTTGCAAAAGGTTAAAGCTGTCATCTGAGTGTATCCTGAGTCGTCCCAACTCATTTGGGGATGATTAAGATCCTTGAAGTTGTTGGGAAAAATCGCTGGACAGATCAGTGTGTACTGTCCTTACTGACTCATTCAAAAATAACATTTTTCCTGCAGCTGAGATAATTGCAGCAGGTTACTTGCCAAATCCAGCCAATAACTTTGAGGATAGCTTTAAAAAAAGATACATCACTGGTCAAAGTCAAGCGAGCTGCTGAATGTCTACCTATGACTCAGGAAAGTGTGACATAGGCTATAAAAACTACACAAGGTCCGAGAGAGATGTTTTGAGCAGTGCTCATACAAAATTGTATCAATAGTTTAGGAGTTTTTACTTACTGAGTCGTAATCTGAGGCCAAGCCAGCTCCTTGGTGGCGATTTGTGAAGGACTGAGTTCATGGTCCACTTGCTTGGCACCATCTGCATGCATGGAAGCCTTGTTTGCAAAAAAAAAAAAGAAAAAAAATAAGAAGAAAACTCCGTCCAACGATAAGCAGCAGCTCTTCTCAGGTTTTGTCTGTGGCAGCAGCAGGCTCACACGGGCTCAATGCTAACCACACACGCACCAATGTTTAATTAGCAGTGGCACGTCTTTGTATTCTCCTCCTTTGTGCAGCGGTCTTGAAAAGGCATTGCACTCAGAAAACCAAGCCAAAAGTCACCACACTACGGTGAAGATTCGCTAACTGGTGACAAAAAGCATCCCACGGTTGGCAAAGTAAAACAAAAACCTGTTGCGGAGTGAAACGTCTTCGCTGCCCGGTGAAAGCGTCTGGAGCTTTGTGTTGGGATAAAAATACTTCAAACTCTTTCCTCGTGTCGTATAAAGGTCCCACGCGACTGCTCGCTTGCCTTTTCTTTGTTGTTTTTTTCTCTAAAGAGCGAGCTGCAAAAGAAGTTGAAGACAGAAGAGACCCCGCTGACTGCTGCTGCTGTGGACCATCGTCTCCTCTCCATTCATTCAGAGACAAACCTGTCCCGGGACTCAGAGGCTAATGCGGTTTGTCTGGAAGCTAACGCGGGCTACAGCTAGAGGCGCTGCAAACACCGCCACTGTGGAGCTAACGATCAAGATTAAATAAATATATACGACGTTATGTAATAAATACTCATGGGAATAAATAGTTCATTATGTAAAAGTATCATTCAATTATGAAATAACAAGCATTATTAGTTAAATACAGTCCATTATTATGAAATATATTGCATTATACTATTTGATAATGTTTATTTTATTTTAGAATGCTGTTTTTATTTATTTCATATCATATTTGTTTCATAATCTGCTTTTTATTTATTTCATGGTGTATTTATTTCAAAATGTGCTTTTTATTTATTTTATGGTGTATTTATTTCATAATACCATTTTCCAGAAGTCTGTTTTCATTTCATAATGCCGTTTTACAATTTCATACTACTCCTTTTTTGTTTTACTAATGTTGGTTACCTGGTGGTTTAATGTGATCAAATTGCCCAGACCATATAATAAATGATTAATTTGAAGATGCCAGTATGCCAGCTTCAGTAATGTTGAGGAGGGCATAATACCATTATACGGTTTTGTGATCTTGTTAACGTTGGTAAAGTCATCACATAGCGCCTTCTTGTGTTTGTAAACAGAAAGTTTGTGTTCCAAAAACTGGTACCGGAAGTTAGAAAAGAGGATCATACATTTCTATGAGCAATTAGCTCCTTTAGCCACCAAAGATCGCGAAATACGAATAATCAAGACAGGTTTGGCAACTGACAACCACTCTGCCACATGGGAGTAATATCAGGCCTGGTTTATTAACATTAGCGACTCTGTCAACGTTTAGCCGTTTAACGTAAGGTTGTAATTAGTGTCTAGTAATAGACCCTTTCCAGAAATGACGTGTTTAAAAAAGTTGCGCACGCAGCCTGGTACCGGGATTAACTTCTGTCTCATTCATTTCTACAAGGAAGCAAAATACAAATATTAATTTAGACGTTTTGGGGCAGCAGGAACGAATGGTTCTTAGTTATATAGTTCATAAAAAATACTCTGAATAAATATAATCCAGATCTGTTTGTCAGTACCAGTTGCTAAAGTGAACTTATAAAAGTAGGATTTGTGGTGATTGATGAATAAAATCTGAGCAAACAATGTCAAACTACTGTGTTCAGCCACATTTCTGTTACCATTTGTCCTGCGTAACACTGAAATTAAGAAATGTAAATTATGTGGCCTCCACGGAGGTGAAAATGACAGAAATGAATGACAGAGAGGCAGCCTAGCTTGCCTTGACAGTACCCAGAGTGGCCAGCAGGGTGCAGAAAAGTACACAGTGAACAGGTAATAGACTGAGTCACAATAGAAGTGAAGGCAAAATGAAATGTTAGGAGAGATATCGATTTAATTTCGTTATTGTTTTAATCCGTGTGTTTTTTAGATTTAATTGGTCAAGCTTGCCCAGACAGCATGGCCGTCAATGAACTTTGTGGTTTTTGTCTGAATCTTAACAGAAAGTTTATCCCTTTACACTTCAGAATTCATCTGGCTGCTTCTGTCTTATCAGTAAACACCAGTGACCCAGTGCCATTGGAAGTTATACACACTCATGCATCACACTGCTTACAGAAGATGTGGTGTGATTTGGATCATGAGCCTTCTCCAGACTTTTCTCTGCCCATCATTCTGGTACATGTTGGTCTGAGTCACATCTGTCCAAAGACTGCTGTTCCAGACCTGGAACTTTTTTTTTTTTTTGGCCAAGTCTAATGTGGCCTTTCTATTATTGAGGCTGATGAATGGTCTACACTTTAAGGTGAACCTTCTGTATTTTCTCTCATGAAGACTTCTTGTTATGGTGGACCTAGACCTACTTCCTGGAGTAAATATTATTTACTGCATTTTTTTCACACCAACGCAGAGATACTCTACTCATAAATGTAAAACCACTGCACATTTAATTTTTATTCACTGTTGATTTATTTCTGTATGTTGTTAATTATAATACACACTCTCTTTAGATTCCTAAAGGTGATGCTGTGAGGGTGAAGCTGCAGCTGAGGAGAGCAGAGAGGCTGGAGGCT
Source organism: Bostrychus sinensis (assembly GCA_020698575.1). NCBI lineage: Eukaryota > Metazoa > Chordata > Actinopteri > Gobiiformes > Eleotridae > Bostrychus > Bostrychus sinensis. Next base: position 12,392,041 of record CM036250.1, read on the forward strand.
CTATCCACTTCTTGGTTGGTCCTGAAGAGGAGATCATACACACTAAAGAAGGTGAGTTTATCACATTAATCGTGGTAAACTGTGACCTCAAATACTGTATATGTTACTAGTTTTAGTATTAAAATGAAAATATTTCAGGTACATTACATTTTTATTTATGCCTTAACCCCAGTGAGCTGAGACAGCCTGGAGTTAGATCTTGTACATTAGCTCCCTCTAGTGGTGTTAGTGGGGTATAGTACGCAGCTATATTTTCTGTTGTTTTGGAGAGTGCAGTAACTGTTAATATAGTGAGCTCATCTCAGTAAGTGGTAAAGTTATGGCCCCGTTTATATCTTGTTAAAAATCTAATTGTGTTTATTTGTGTTTTCCTGTTTTCACATGATGATCAGAGCGAGCCTCTGAAGAGAATCCCTGTCTCAGACTTGTATCACATTACACGTAGGCTATATTTTAATACGGCTTTCTATCAGGGCTGTTTTGGGAATAGATCCTTTTGATTCCTGTTTTTATAAAAGTAGAAGAGCTGCTGTAGGCTGTAGCTTATAGCTCCAGGTTCACTCTGACAACCTTGATGATTATTTTGCTGGATTTCCACGTAACCACGTCACTTCTACAGCAGGTCCCTGACTGGGGACCCGCCACTAATATTTGTCAAAGTTCAAATTTTTCAACTTCAGCGAACAGAGCTTTAGGTGTTCGCTTAATTCGCCGATTCTCTTCTTCGTGGGACTCACTCGTCAAACACTCAATTCACAGTATTCGCTCATTCGCACCGCAGGACTTTTGTTCGCGTCTGAACGCACCCTTACATAGACTTTAAATGTAGATCACTTGCGCAAGACTCCTCCTTCGCGTTCGGTGTGAACGCACCATAACAGAGGACCAGACAGGCTGTGGACAGAGTGGAGACAACTAGTAACTGTGAAAACATGTCTTTATCTGAGCTATTAAAACATAGAATTGTCTGTCTTTTACATGGTACTATTCTAAAAAAAAAAAAAATCATAAAGCTATAAATGGTGTAATTTACTACCCTGCTGCACGTAATTTGTAATAACCAACAAGGTGAGTTATAACATTGTTGGTGTTGTGGCTACGGTGACCACCTCAAAAAGTACTAAAAGTGGGACCAGTTATGCAATTTGGTGGGACAAAGTGAGACGGACACAAGAAATGCAAGTTTTGCACACATATCTAACGTCATTTAGATAAAGATACAGCTGCTCCTTTTTAGGATCTATAAAACATCTGATGTGCAGTTTGTTTCATCACGAAAAAACAGATTTTTCAAAGTAATGTCTTTACTAAATCAATTTAGAAAAATGAATTGAAATGGTGTAAAACCAGAAACACTGACCTGAGCTAGTTGTTTTTAACTTGAATCTCACTTTTTATAAGATCCACTGGGCACCAACGAAAAAGTGGGATCTGGAGGTAACTCCAGATATCAAATGGTCAGTCCACTGTATCAATATAATATTGTATCATGATGAAAGCTGCTTTACAGCCCTAGTGATGAAAAGTAATTTCAAATCAACTTTAACTCAGAGCAATGTATGATTTGATTGTTGTGTGCCATTCTATATTAACCAGAAATTGTAGGTACCATTAATAGCACTCAGAAGGCATCTTGAAAACACCTTTTTATTTAATGAGTTTTACAGATTAACTGGTAACATAGTGGAATGTCAACTACAGATACAGATTCAAATTATGGGGATTACAAAGTCTACTGAAGTACTTTTGCTGGGAGTTATGTCCAGAGCACCCACAGATTTCCAAAATTAATCCAGTGAAAGGAAATAGTTGGTGACCTCTTGCAGAGTCTGTAACATTGTGTGCTCTGTAGTGCTGAGTCTTGAAATGTCCAAGTAAGTGTCAAAGCTGAAGGTTTTCAGTACAAGTCCACAGTCATGGGAGATTTGGAGCAGTATAAAAAAGTTGAACATTACATCCCCATTTGACCCGGTCTCAACAATCCCTTGAAGACTGCGCAGTTTTCCTGCTCCAGTGAGATCAAAACTGTACTCAGAGGTGACATAAGGCTCGTCTTCATTACAGCCCTACAAGACAGAAACAGAAGTCCTATTAGCCAAAATGAACATGCAAAATACAGAATGCAGATTATTTCAAAGCTCACCTGTGTTGTGATGATACAGGAAGGCAATGATATAGCTCCAAGCAACAGACAGTTGACTTTACAAAGGAGGGTTGGATCTACAGGCGTCAACAAATAGTACAGACCTTTTACCACGTCAATGCCTCGAACAATACCTTCAACCCACACAAAATACTATTAAAATCTGATTTACTGAATAGAGAAAACATTTTGAAATAAGTTTCTAAAAAAAATAAATAAATAAAAATCATACAAGGACTAGATATACATACCAAAACCAAGACTTGGACACAGAGGTGCTTGGGATAGTAGCACTGGTTCCCCTCTGCTTGTTATTTTCTCTCCCAGGCAGCACAGCGCCACTAGGCTGGCATTTGCAGCATAGAACATGTGATTGGACGCCACCTCACAGTGGATTACACCTAAGGCAACAGCACTTTGTGGCACCTGCGGATTAAAACACAAACTGTGTTAAATTATAAATGTGACATCTCCTATGCCCTATGCCTCCTTCAAAGAAATACATTCCTTAATTATAGACACGATAGGTATAGTTTTTAAATGGCTTTCAATGTGAAACTTTCCAAGATTGTTGACATAAATATAGCAAAAAAATGTATTGCAAGTTTTGAGTAATTCACTGTTTTCATATGCAAATTATGCATTATACATGCAAAAATACAAAAAAAAAAAAAAAAAAAATCTGAATATTGGAATATGGCGGGTTTAAAATTCTTGATTCATTTTGTTGACATGTTAGGCTTTTACAGAGGGAAGTACTGAATTAAAATTTAAGTAAAGAGAGTAAAGAGTAAAATGCCCAGTAAATGAGGCTAGGAATTACATATCAAGAAATTCTTCAGTAAAAGCCTTCAAAATGTAGTGCAAGACTGGAAAATTTGTGGAAAGTGGAGATTTCTGACTCCGAGTGTGAGAAAAACCCATTTTGAGAAAACGGCCTTTGAAATTAATATTTCCAACAGAAATCTATGGAAACAAATGACTAAATGTATTAACTAACACCTTAATGTGAAACTTGGAAATTTTCTTTGTTTCAGTGTTAAAACCACGTTGAGGGTGAAAACTGCCCCAAAACCTGTCTCCCCTTAACACATATAAGATTAAAAGAAGAAAAGATGTATTGAAACAATACAAATAAGCATGACAATGAATACTGTGTAAAATGTACCTGGTAAGGAGTGAGACTGTGCAGAGGTCTAACTGGTCCAGGGTCAGGAGACTGTAGCTGACTCAAGTAGGCCAGTAATGACAGCTCTCTGAGTTCATTTGTACGTTGGTGTTTTCTACACAAGTTTTATATACACAAAATAAAATTAAAACTTGGATGATATAAAAAAAAAAAAACAACCACAAGAACACAATTTTAGTTTCATCCCTTAGTTTTAAACATGCATTTCCGCTGGACTGTATGTTATGTTAAACAGGATCTTGTTTCTTCTGGCACTTATATTGACATTATTGGCATATAATGGCAGTAAGTTTTTTTGTTTTTTTTTTACTGCAAGCCAGGTTGTATTGAGGGCACATGTAGCATATAAAAGACTTATGTGTATGTATTAAATGCATTTTCAACCTGCACTGGGATAACTTCAATATGCTTTTTAAAAACAAAATATGAATATGGAGATAGAAAACGTGTGTGCTACTTCTTACGCTTTGCCTTGGATTCCCACTCCTTCAAACTCTGATTGTACAGAAAGATGAACATAACTTCTGGGAGGATTGTGGCTCTCTGTAAACTCATCAAGCGCTGTCTGGGCAGGTGGGTGCGTTTGCCAGCCATGTGCTGTTCTTAAAAACTCAGGAGTGAGGGACGAACACTGATTGGACCCCCCATAACCGAGCTGGACAACATGTGACACTGGGAACAAGCGGATCATGTCCACAAGCAACTGGAATCCAAATCCTGTTGAAGACAAATGTATTCAGACAATGGTATAAACAGAAAATGTGGACAACTAAACTCATGTTTTTAGAATACCACAACAGACCTTTGACCCAGCCCATGGTATTAATAATCACAGGCGTCTCTCTGCTCTGGGGACGTCTGTGCCACAAAGATTTGAGAGCTTCCAAGTAGCGGTCCAAGTTTGACTCACATGATGGTTGCCCGTAGTATATCATGTGCTCCGGTGTGCGCTGGTGTGTGAATGGGGGACCTGAAAAATAACCATGCATTTACAGTAGCTGGATCCAGGAATTTTGGGTCTAGAGGATTCTGTCCCATTAGGAGATGGGGCCAAAGATACAAACTCCAACCACAAGGGGGCAGTAAAGAAACAAACCTCAAGTTTTTTCAAGATTCTTTACCATTGAGATATGAGGATTTTTGATCAAATTAAGAAAAGTAGATCATAGGTCTGGGTACTATAGTTTTACTATTGTACTTTCTCACATGTAAACAACAACATTCAAACCTTTTTTTTTTAATGAGCTGAAAAATGACACAAAGGTATATCCAACCTCCATGGTATGTACTTTTTGGGTTCTGACTAACCATTTAGGAAGCAATGTCACTTATTCGGCGGTGACAGTTTGTGTATGGACAATTAATGGCCAGGCGTCTCATCTAGAAAACTGTGCATGGAATTCTTACTAAAAGTCTCTGTACACCAGAAACTCAAAAGCTGCGTATGTTAAAAAATATTCACACTTATAAAACTGGGCGCATGCACAGATGCATGCAGTTGACACAATGAACTTCCTCTTAATATAGATAACTTTAAACATTAAAAAAAAAATGTTAAAAATGTAACAAATGTTTTATTTGGATATTTGCAGGTATCGCTTTTTGGGGATTTCCTTGCGCTGTAATTGAGACTTAAAATAAATGAAAGAGCATAAAATGTGTGGTAAGCATCACAGTCTTCTGTTCACACATGTAGCACGCTGTACGTGCATGCAGAGGTGCGAATGGAGGTTGTGTAAAGGAAGGGGGCAGAGCCGCGGTGCAGGTGTAAGTCGTGCGTAAAGACAAATATAACATGTCCATTCAGTCTCTTTTTAACTCTGTGCTTCATTAAAACCTATCATCTCTAATATAAACCGCCTGTAGGTTTATATGTTTATGCTTATGTCCGATCATTATTTCATAAATCCAGTCACAGATCAGGGATCGCCTCTGCTGTTAGTTAACTCTGCAAACCATGACAGAGCCAGCGAGCAGCACCATGTGGAAGTGCACGAGCGTGAAGAGGCGTGCACGGTTCTGAACAGCTTTAATGTCAAGAATATTGAGCAAAATTATGAAAAATCAAATGTCCTTTCCTCTCTTTTACTCACTACTTGTTTAAATTATTATGTCTGAATCACATCCTTTGGGTTTTCTGAAAAATATAAAGTAAAAGTGAACTGTATCAAACGCACATCAAACATAAATTTATGTTTGTTAAACCTCCTTCACTTTCGCAGCTCGCCGTGAGGGTCGCCTTTGTCCCGTGTCTCAAAATGTGCATACGCACGAGTGAGAACTGGCGTAGAGATACTCAAGGTTGTACGCCTATTTGCTTTTTTTTAAAAACTCACATTTGAGACAGAGAGTGGCATATGCCAGTTTCAGCCTCGTTTTGGGCATAAGCAAGCTTTATAGAGGAGACCCCAGATAATTATCAGGACTCACACATAGAGACAGATGAATGAACCATTCATCCAGTCAGTCTTACATTCATACAGTATGGGCAATTTAGTTTAGTTAAATGACTAACACTAATAGGACGGATCAAGGAAGCTGAAGTACCCAGCAAGAACCCACTGTCACACCAGGGAAAGGACATGCAGGCCCTACACAGAATTTAATCCACAACTTTTGCTCTACCCCAAAATAACTCCAATTATGTAATGTAATGTGTTGTGTAATATAGCACAGGCATTTAACATACCCAAAAGTGGTTCTCTAACAGTTGACAAAGATAAGCAGCCAGCAGGGGTAAATTCTGTTTGTCCCAGGTCACCTTCCAAATACTCTACACTCCCAGTGCTGCGAACACATAAGAAAATGTTCAACATCAATGAGGACAAAATACAGGACACAATTTTTTGTACAAACAAATAATCATAGCTTGATTACTGAACTTACTGATTTAATAATGTGTTGATGAGGATGCGGATAAATGTTGACTTGCCCACATTCTTTGCTCCACAAACCAGAACAACAGCAGGGCCATCTATATCCCCTGTATAAAGAAATCATGTCATGACAATCAAGCAGTACAATTAGGTCCATAAGTATTTGGACACTGACACAAGTTTTATTATTTTAGCCGTTAAACAAAACACATTCAGGATGCAGTTATCAGACTCTCAGCTGTAATTTGAGAGTATTCACAGCAAAATCAGAGAAAGAGTTTAGGAATTACAGCTCTTTAATGCGTAGCTGCCTCTTTTTCAGGGGCTCAAAAGTAATTGGACAGATGAACGTTACTATGAATAAAATGTTTATTTTTTATACTCTAGTGAAAATTACTTGGCAGGCAATGACGTCTGCCTGATGTCTGGACATGGACATCAGCAAACACTGGGTTTCCCATTTTATGTTGCTTTGCCAGGCCTTTACTGTAGCTGTTTTCAGTTGTTGGTCACTTCTGAGTCTTTCTGCCCTTAGTTTTGTCTTAAACAAGTGAAATTCATGCTCGATTAGGCTGAGATCTGGTGACTGACCACTGGCCAGTTGCCACTGCAGAATATTTGACTTATTTGCTTTAAAAAAAACTCCTGGGCTTCTTTTCCAGTATGTTTTGGGTCACTGTCCTTCTGTACTGTGAAGCGCCGTCAATGAACTTTGTGCCTTTTGTCTGAATCTGAGCAGAAAGTTTATCCCTTTACACTTCAGAATTCATCTGGCTGCTTTTGTCTTATCATTAATAAACACCAGTGACCCAGTGCCATTGGATGTTATACACACTCATGCATCACACTGTTTACAGAAGATGTGGTGTGCTTTGGATCATGAGCCGTTCAAAGCCTTCTCCAGACTTTTCTCTGCCCATCATTCTGGTACATGTTGGTCTGAGTCACATCTGTCCAAAGAATGCTGCTCCAGACCCGGGGTGGATTCTTTAGGTGTTTCCAGCCTAAAGATGGTCCACTTCTATTGAGTTACTGTATGTTGTGATTTCACAGAAACAGCTTTTAAATGCAAATGTAACATCTGGAATCCAGACCTTTTACCTGCTCAGTTTATGATGGATTAATGAGGGAAATAGCCTATGCAGCTCAAGAAATAGCTTTTGAAGCAACTGTGCAAATACTTTTGAGCCCCTGAAAAAGAGGCTGCTACACACTTAAGAGCTGTAACTCCTAAGCCTTTTCTCCAATTTGGACGTGAATACTCTCAAATTACAGCTGAGAGTCTGCACTTTGAGCACATTTGCAATTATATAACTGTATTTTGAATAGTTTGGGTAAAAAAGCTAAAATAACAAAATTTCAGTCAGTGTCCAAATATTTAGGACCCAACTGTAAATAATTTATTACGTATAACCTCTTTTTCTCTCACTATTATTGTACCTCTGCAAGCTTCGACAAGTGTGTTTAAGGCGTCCGTGATGCTTTTTGAACCCTTTATGCCCTCAATGTTGCTTGAAAGTGGAATTATACCAAGGCCATTAAGTGGAGTGTCAAGAACAGCTGACAGAAGTTCATTCTGTAAGGCAAAGAATGTATAGGTAAACTACACAGTGTCATTTTGTACCCATTAGAAAAGCAACAAGCAATCAAGGGATACCACTGGAGGGCTAAATAATCCACTGAGAGCTGGGAAGCTTGACAGAAATCGAGTCAGTGTAGATTCCATAGGCTCCAGCAAGATGATTGAGGTGTTTCGAATCACCTTTCCAGCTAGCTTCTTTCTGGATCCTTAAAGATACACATTCAAAACAATTTAATCACAATTGACCACAGATAATAGAGGGACAACAAGGATAACATATCCATCTAAAAGAACAGATTACAGCTCACTATGAGTACCTGATGTTAGATAATCCCTGAGGATGTCTGTAAGCTCGGCAGTGTCGTCTCTGAAGTGAGTGTTTTCTGTTTCCAAACCTCTGATTGTAAGAGGACAGTGAGAAGCAGGAGAGAAGAGCGGATATGGCTGTTGCCCTTCTTCAATGGTGAAGCCCATCACTTCGACCCGGCCATAGAGGCAAGTCAAAAAACACTTTCCACGAAAACACAGGGTCTGAAGGTAGAAGAGTAAAATCAGTAATAATACATAAATGTAAAAGGCTGCATGTTTAAGATTTATTTCATTACATACCTGATTCTTTTGTATAACAACCACTGCATGATTTTTCTTGTCATCTCTAACAGCACAGTTGTGGAGTGCCCTTCCCTCCAGCCTGCCAGGCTTAAGAAATTGTGTGTCATCCATCGTCTCTACACCATTTCCATGCAGCGACCCCGAAGTGCTGTGGTCGAGTTGTGTGTCCTCTTCTTCTTCCATTGCAAAAGCAGAACCCCCATTTGTGTGAGCATGTAATTTCTGAGGTCCAGTCTTGGTCTTTTTAGAGTCAGAGACAGACTTTGGTTTAGTCTGCAGTCTTTTGATGCTATTTTTTTTCTTTGTTATCGTCTGATGTTCATTGATTAATCGGGCCATGACTGGACTTGAGTTGAGGTCAGATGAAGTGACTGTTGTTGGTCTGCATCGTTTAGCTCGAGCATCCTTCCACTTCTGAGATTTCTGAGCATTTCCTTTAACCTGTGTGCTCCTTTTCACCTTCATAGTGGAAGACGTTTATTCATGTGGGCGTCAACAATCAAAAAAGTAACAGAGCAGGGTGGATCTGAAAACAGAAGAATATAGTAATTACCATCAACATAAATAAAATAAAGTAACGGTCAATATTACAAATATCTTTTACACATGCAACCATCACTGTCTCGTATTAACACGTTACAACAGTTAAGAGCTAAGTAAGCATCACATTAAACTAGCCATTAAGTAGTAGTACAAAATTAATGGTAATAAGACATAAAAGACAAGATTTCATATAGACACTGATACAACATTTTGGCAAAGTTAACTGACGCTAACGTAACAACAAACTGTTAAAGCTAATTATTGAAGAAGCTAACCTTAATGCTTTGCAGTCACATAAAGAAAACTTACATGCTGGCTGTGAAAAATCAGTGCAAACCTACCTATACAAGTTATTATCTTGTAACGGACTGCATTTAATTCATAACGGGCTAAACATAATGTAGAGGAAAATTAGGGCTGCCTTGTATGCAGCGCGGACTGCTAGCTTAGCTACATGTGTGAGCCACAAACACACTCCGTTAGCGTCAGTTCAGTTGGTGGCCAACCACAGACTTGCCCGGAGGAAAGTTCTCGACGCATTTGGATGATTTGCTATAAATATGTATTATCTATTTCTAAATTTGTTAAAATAAATTCAAGCAGTGATTCTGGCTACATAAATAAAAAACAAATCTTACAGTTTCATTATATTTAGTGTAGTTTTATAAAGGACAACAAGTATGTTTCGCGGAGTTTAGTCGCACAGTTTACGTCACATCCTTTTCCTTCAGCACTTTTTTTAGGCCCAGTTTAGCAACAAATACGATTGTGCACCTGGCTGGTTTCTATCAGACCATTTATTTCAAACTTTTAAAAAGTAATGTGCCTCGTAAATTAAAGGAATGAAAAGGCGCCTGCATAGCAATGATGCTTCTGGAGCAGCAGGGACCCGGCGCTAAGGGATCGTCTTGAAAGATGTGTGTCACGCAGTAAACGTCGAGGTGCGTAGCTAGGGATTTGCTTTAATTCTATGAAATGGCTGAAGTTTATGGACGGTGTGGTCATGGGAAAATGCAGAACACTGCAAATGAATATGAAGAATTTGTGCCTTAGGCATTGTGTTTATGTTTGTTTTAAAGGTGCATGAATGTAGCCTATGTGTGGAGAGCAGTTGTTTGGTGTAGTGGTAGGCTACATTAATCAGTGGTAGGCAAAAATTAATCAGTATGTGTAACCTATTTTACCTTTCATTGGAAATCAATAAAAATTCCATATTACATATTTAATTTAGCTACATTTAACAAAGAGATCATTAATGCAATCCCTTAACATTGCCCGTGTTTTCAAAAGATTCAAAAGGCATTTCTTATATGTAAGAAATTTGTGTGCATGCTAAAGTACTGTATTTTATACAGAACATATTTTTAATCAGTTTTATTCCAAGTCACTATAGAATACTGTGCAGGTGAGTGTATTTGTATGAACTGCAACCTGGCAACGAAAAGGAGGATTGTATAGTCTAAAATTCCATTAAAAAAATAAAATAAAATCTCTGGAAATGTTTAATGTTGGTCAAGACATTAAGTAGTTTAGAGATCATAAATTTGTCATTTAGTGTAAATAATGTAAAACTTAAGCAGTGCAGTAATAATCTCATGTTCATGTTTACAGTAAAACTTGAAGAATGGAGAGCCATGCTCAACGCGTGCTGTCCATCCTGAACCAGCAGAGGGCAGTGGGGAAGCTGTGTGACGCTGCTCTCAGTGTGGGCGAGGGGCTGGTCCGCTTGGCCCACAGGAACATCCTCGCCTGTTTCAGTGACATGTTCCAGGACATGCCCAATGCACAGGACACACTGGTGGTCACGCTGAAGGACTGTCCTGAGGAAGGCTTGGAGCTGCTGCTGGACTTCATCTACACAGGAGAGCTCCAGCTGGACGCTAATAACTATGAAAAAGTGCAGCTCGCAGCTTCCAGTCTCTGTGTCCCAGAAGTCATTACAATGTGCCAGCAGTTTAGCAAACCCTCTGAAGGTATTGTGAAGCGCAAAAGAGGGAGGCCTAAGAAAGCCACATTACTCACAATTACTGACGCTTCAGTGAAAGAGAACCTGCCCACATACAAAAAAGATGAAGCCAACCTTGATACTACAGCGGACAGTAATTACCCAGTTACCACTACCACCCGCTCAGGTCGAGTGGTCAGCTGCCCCAGACGACTGGTGACTCAAGGAATCGCAAACAGAGAGTATACAACGCCTAAAAAAGACCATAACAATGATGTTCTTATATTAATTGAACAAGATGTGGAGAGCCAAAATCTTGATCATCCACCTGGTGAACGCGAGGTATGGCATCATATAAAAACATCAGAGGTTATTAGTAAAAGTACTGTTACTTTAAAATGACTTCAGGTGAAATATATTGCTGATAAAAGTTCAATATAAAGTATCCTTGACTTTTTCAATTTCCAGTGCCACTACATCTACTTTTACTACTACTACTATTTCTATTATAACTTCTACTACTACTGCTACTACTACTTTTTCTGAGTTCCCAAAAATGAGCCTAGCCTCATTTTTAGGAGCTGTTACTTTAACTTTGCAGAGAATGCTTGGATTAAGAGTCTGTCGTCCTCTGCTGGGAACAGTGGGAAATGGACAGAGCATATGTTATCTATCATTTAGATAACAGATAGATAAACGAGCTGACTGCTTCATAGAGATGGCAATGTAAGAGCTGAAATTATCAGAATGAGTCTGGGGATGGTGTTTGGGCTTTAGAAACACACAAGAGCACTTCCTGGTTTCATGCGTCTACATACAGCAGTGAGACTGAGCGTTTCCTGCTCTTGAGAAGGGAATTAATTTATATGACCTTTTATTTAACTAGACTCAGCATGCAGGATTACAAGCGTGACTGAAACAAATACTTCTACAGGTATGTTTCTAAGGTGAAAACAACATTATAACATGGTTAAAAGCTCAAAAAAGTCAATTTAGCAAAACAGGGGACCTTTAAGGAAAATTATGTTTTTGAATACTCAAAAACATTGTTACATTAATTATTTGAATTAAAGTATCTAGTATCTATTTTACTTGCAGCCACTGTTAAACATGTACACTATATTGTTAATACACTAATACAGTATTATTATTATTTGTAGGAAACCAGTGGGCAGATTGATACGAATTACACGGCTCCCATTGAACCAGATGAAGATAATGAAGATGGGCAGGATTTTGAAGACTTAAATGAAAACTCACTTGATTCTTGGGATCACGATTATGAACCCGAGACTTCAGCCCCATCCACATCCGCAGCAGACAAGAGGAGGACCAAATCCCAGGGTAAAGCTATCCAAAATAAGAATGGTGGGAGTGGAGGAGTGCAGTGTCCTTTTTGTGACAAGAGCTTCAAGAGCAAGTACTACCTTAAAGTCCACAACAGGTATAGTATTTGATGTTTTTTTTTTTGTTTTGTTTTTGTTGCTGTTGTTGTTGTTTTTTTTACCCCGTTTAAAGTATAATTTCTAGTTTGTGTGTGTGAAAGTGCGTAAAGTCAAAGTAGTGAATACTGTCAAATCAGTGTCTCCAGTCAGGTGCTTTTCAGTACAATACAGACATCAATGCAATTAGTCGCTTTCTTTAACACAATTGAAATCAAGTCTGTATGGCTTGCAAGACAGAACCAAAGCTGTCCTGGTTAGCCCAATTTAACAAGGCACATACAAATATGTTTTGAGCTTGACTGTAGTTCAAGCATCTCACAAATTACACATGTAATAAAATCCACAGTGGTTAACAGAGTCGCTTCACAGCAATAGTGTTCTTGATTTTACCAGATGGGGCCTCTTGTGTGGAGTTTGTATGTTCTTCCTGTGTTTGGGTGGGTTTTCTCAAACACAAGAACAAAGTTCTTGCGGGGCATTAAAAAGCATTAAGTCATTAAATTGATTTTGAGAAAATGAAAGCCTTAAATGGTATTAAAAAGCATTAAATTTGATTCCAACAGTTCCAACAATAATTTTGAAGTAAAATCCCTGGCATTCATAGTTTTATATATATATATATATATATATATATATATATATATATATATATATATATATATATATATATATATACTTCAGCATTTTTGTAGCCTACTCTAGCATGATGGATGGGTGGAATACGTTTGCTTCCAGCGCAACCAAATTACCCAAACACCGGATGTTTGACTTTCCGCATTGTTGGTGCTTTAAGAACTGTTTTGTACAGTAACCCTGAGATAGTCCATTTGTGATTATCAGCCTAAAACTGTAACAGTAATCATCCTCCAGCTAGGTACTCCTTATCAAAATCGTCACTCAGGACCTGGATGTGGATCCCTGGATCTTATTGGTCGCACACTGCTTTCAGCGGCATTGAACAAATTTCTCTGTGGGCAATAAAGACAATAAAGTGTTCATTAGTCCTAACTTTAAAACACACATTTCGCCAAGAAAAGAAAAAGGTTACACTGCAAGCTCTATATAAGCACAGCACCTTTACATAACATCCAAAGATGAATACCCTACTCTAGTCTGGACTTTGCTTCTTGTAGTTATCACCTGTTTTTAATTACATGACTTATACCACTTAATATTACATTAATAAAGCCTCTTCTGGGCCCCAAACTAAGTAAAGCTTAGAAGTGTTATTTTTTATATGGTGTAGTTTTTGTACTTTTAGGATCCAGGTGCTATAGTAGGGTGGCTCTGTTTTCAACAATTTGACAGTTACATTACAGGTGATTTAACAAAAAACATTCATTTCATTGTTAAAAGTCAGTAATGTTATTTTTCCTTAGGCGTCACACAGGTGATAAGCCCTTTGTCTGTGGTAAATGTGGGAAAAGATACTTCAGGAAGGAGAATCTTCTGGAGCATGAGGCCAAGAACTGTGCAGTACAGCAGCAGGTGAAATAGAGCTGCGTATGCATTTTTGCAGTAGAGAGACAAAGCAAATTTTCTATGAAATTTACCGTTTGTTTTCATGACAGACACACACATGCCAGACGTGCTCGTTAACATTTCCTCGGAAGGTGCAGCTACGTCTACACATGGTCTCACACACTGGAGATATGCCCAATAAGGTATGGCGTAGTGCAGTAAAACACGTGTATGCAAGTTATTATTTAAATGGTTTTAAGATGTTGTATTTTTACAGTGTTCATTATGTCCTGAGCAATTCATGCAGAAGAAACAGTTGACCCATCACATGATGAAGCTCCATGGTTTTCCAAAGCCACATGCAGTACGTCTTTGACATTGGCATTTTACAGTTACACAAGGCCAGCGCACTATGTAGTTTTAAGCTTTTTTTTAACTCTCTTTAGTGTTCTGAGTGCAATAAATCCTTCATGACCAAGACAGAGCTGCGTATCCATGACTCCTCCAAACATCGAGGCGAAAAACCATTTGTGTGTGAGGAGTGTGGCCATCGAGCGTCAAGTCGCAACGGACTGAAGATGCACATTAAAGCCATTCACAGGTGGGCTCTTACCGACTGAGTGTAAATATTTGTCAAAAACCTCACAAAATCAATGTATTAAAAAATCGCAGTTTATTTTCTCATTACAGTATCACATAGCAATCATGTATTGCATGTTTATAATAACCTTGGTGCCTGTAATTGATCCAACCAATGAGTATAAACAACGTACTGTTTATTTGGACCTGGAAGTTAGTCGGGAGAGAATTTAATTGGGTTGTATTTAATTGAAAGATGGCACTGGTCTAGAGGATATCAATATTTTATAAGGGCTGCATTATTATATAATTATTTTCATTGCAGACATGACCGGCCTTTTGTGTGTAACGAATGTGGCCATGCATTCACTCAGAAGAACAATCTCAACATGCATATGCTCGTGCACTCCGGTGAGAGGCCTTTCCAGTGTCACCTGTGCGGCAAAACCTTCCGGACACAAGGTGAGATTTGTCTGTAATGTCATATAAATACAAATCTTATTCAAAACGATGTTGTTTATTCAAAAAATGCCAATATTTTTATTACTTAGGCACTCTGGACAAACACAACCGGACGCACACAGGAGAGCGTCCCTTCAGCTGTGAGTTCTGTGAGCAACGCTTCACTGAGAAAGGAGCTCTCCTGCGACATATTGCCAGTAAACACCAGGAGGGCCGCCCACATTCCTGTAACATATGTGGGAAAACTTTCAAAGGTAAGCACTCCCATAACAGTCTGGTCAGCTACACTACGACTTTTTATGTTCTACACAAAGAATTAGTCTGGTCCTTGAGTCAATTTGAGTTTGATTTTGAGACGTAGAAAAGTCAGCAATAGACAGACATACAACCAATCAAAATTCAGGGCACGGTAACAACATTTGCAGAATAAGAAGAGAGTGGGAAGGATGCAAATCTCTGCTAAGGCAGTTGCTCTATCTTGCAGTGTTATAGAGCTACTCCCTAGACCTGGACTCTAACCAGTAATATTCAAGGTCATGGGTAAATGCTTTATCCATTGCGCCACAAAGCCCTATATTCAGAGGTTGATGCAGATCCACACCAAAGTTCTATTTTATTCAGTTACTCTCCACTTGTAAGTAAAGTTAGTAGTTCTTTTGTAGGTGGGAAATCCTTCGCAATGGTGCAGATTTCCTTTAAAAAATCCTGGATTGACACCAAAAACTAAACATTTCTTCTTGGCCCAATAGTGACCTTTCCATAAAAATCTTACTACTACTTTTTGAATTATTTTAACAAACCAGACAACTTTGGCAAAGAGATAACAGCCTGGAGTGGACAGTGCCTGCCCCCTCTGGTGCTGGAAATAAATTTCCCATTAATTTTTCCCAAAGTCTTTTTGAAAAGTGTGTATATTATGAGTTAAAAGTGCAACGGAGGCTAATCAGCTACAGAGTAACTCCAGAACACTTTTAATTTCAATCAAAAAGAATGATGTGAAACAAAAAGAAGGCAAAAAGGCAAAGCTAGCTACAAATATATTTTTCAAGTTCAATATTCCTTGATTATGCCTATCCCAGTAACTTTGGGCCTCAAATGGGGCACACCCTGGACAGGGGCCAACTTGTCAGGGCTGACATAGAGACATACACAGACAGACAACCATTCACTCTCACATTCATTCACTAGGGGCGATTATGGTTATGGCCTCTTAATTTACAGATTTTCCAAAAAGTCTATGGGAAAAATGAATGTGAAATTTACTTCCAGGACAAGTGGGTGGCAGGTACTGTTGAGCTCTATAGTTAAAGCGTGTTTTTTTTTTTTTTTTTTTTGCTGCCTCTAGCACGTGAACAGCTAAGAGTCCATCTGAATCGGCATAAGGGCGTGAGGAAGTTTGAATGCAAAGACTGCGGTTACAAGTTCACACGGCAAGTAAGTATTTTCACAGCTGAATGCTAAATCAATATTTGCTCATTTTACAGTTTTTGCCCTCTCTTCTCCAGGCCCACTTGCGTCGTCATGCTATGGTGCACAAACGAACAGAGAACTACAACCCGAAGCAACGGAAGTTTCGAAATATAATAGTAGATGATTTGGAAGACGCTTCGAGTGAAAACCCATCTGTTAAAATTGTACAAGCTTCGCTGAAAAAAAAGTCCAAGTTAGTCACAGAAACTGTAGAGGACATAAATCTCAGTTCTAATGATTCAAGTGATGGGACGATGCCCGAAGAAGCAACTGACAAGGAGGTGGCACAAGAAGAGAGTGTCCCAGGGCAGGATGACTTAGCACGAGCACAAATGGAGCCAGAAGCATGCGAGAATACAGTGGATATGTCGGAAATTGTTGATAAAATGACAGACAGTAAGACATAAGGGGAGGGAGATCCTTTTAGAGAGAACAGATTAAGTGTAAAAGCAACACGCTGGCCACTTTATTAGGTACAACTGGCATGGTCAAAACATTATTATAGCCTAATTTTTTTATTGTATTCATTACTATGTTGATAAGTTGAATCTAGGTTTTGTGTCCTGTTTCTCAGCATAGCATCATTCCTTTTTCTGTCATTTGTTGCATTTTCAGTAAATGCCAGTGGACTTCCACAAACATTATTCTGAATTTTTGAAGTGATATAAATCTGACAACCCAAATAACCTAGTGTTTGGGAACCACTGCATAAAAAAACAAAGATCTATCTTGTGGTTAGGGGGCTGTGTAATGGTGTGAGGGATATTGCCTTGGCACACTTGGTACCATTTTTCTGCGCCAGAGCCTGCCTGGGTATTGTTACTCACCATATCCATCTTTTTATGACCACAGTGCTCCCAGCTTCATGTCACAAAGCTCGCATCATCTTTTTATTTCTGGAACAAGTTACTGACTTCATAAACCGGTTTGTAGAGCGTGACTATAACTTCATTGTAGTTCAGCGGCCTCCACAGTCACCACACTTTCATCCACTAGACTAGAAGCATCTTTGGGAATTGTTAGCATTATTTTGTGCAGCTAATCATGTCATTATGGACCACAATCTATGAGAAATGTGTCCTGCACACTGTTGAATCTGTGCTGCAAAGAATCAAGGCAGTTGTAACCAGAACTGGGTAGTAATAAGTTACATTTACTTTAAGTTTTTTAATAAATTGTACATCTAAGAGTAGTTTTTTGCAACATACTTTTTACTTCTACTTGAGTAATGCTATTTTTAAATAACTATACTCTTAATTGAGTACCGATTTTGGCGACTCTAGCCACTACCCAGGGCAAAAACCTGATACTAGTGAGGTGTACCTAATAAAGTGGGTTTATGTAACTTTAATACTTTAGTTTTGAAAGAATGCCAAAGGGGATGCTCCTGTAAAAAAGTATTTGCTTTGAAGGACAACTTTAATGATTGTAACAACCGATGTGATGTAATACCTGCCAATAATGTAATAAAGTTTTTGAGCCAATAACTTTGACTATGCAATATCCAACAGAGACACTGACAAAACACAAAAATCTAAAACTCTAGTCCAGCTGATTTAGTTATGTTTTTGGTTGTAATTTAGAAAGCTTGAATAAGTCTTCACAGATAAACCTAAGCAGAGAAACAATATTTTAACATTTTGTACATGAAGAAAAAAAAAAAAAACTGGCTCTTACAATAATAATTAACTTTGTCATCCACTAAACCTATTTCGAATGAGCAAACTACACAAAACTAAAAAAAAAAAAAAAAAAAAAAAAACACCCAAAAACAAATAAAGAAAAACAAAAAGAAAACACCTTCATTCCAAGAAATGCTGTCCCATTGATTGATTTTCAAAGTTTTTTTATGCTGGGCCAATAACGTAATAACTCATTACATTATTGGCTTTATTACATTTCAATTTGCCAAAATTATTACATTATTATCGTCTGCTACAATGGTTTTATTTCTTTGACCAATCCTCCTTTTATGAATGTCCTACTGCAGCCTGCAATAAATTACTGACAAGTGTCTTCAATAGCTGTAATAGCCAGCCTTACATATTCTCACAGTAAGGTCATTTGGGTCTGGTACTCCTTCCCATTTAAGCCCTTTAATGTTTGTCCTGTCTGAGATAATCTGCCCCCTAAATTCTGACCGGTTGTTTATCGGACTGTAACAAAGTAACTAAGGATGGATGAAAAGCTCAATAATGGGCCATAAAAGAGAAAATTAGTTTTGGGTGTGGATCCCAAACACTCTCACTCCAGCCACAAGAGGTCAGTAAGGGGACAAATGATTTGTTTTAGTGGATTGCAAAGAGCTTTTACCCCTGAACTAGTAGATTCCCAGTTTAAGTCCAGCTCTGGGCACTGTATCTTTACCATTGCAACCTCGGGCCAGCGCCTTGGCAGAGCTTTACAGTCTCTGAATGGTTCTAGTTAACTGTGTAGTAAAAAAATAAAAAATAATGAATGGCTAGGGTACGTTTTCACAGCCAGTGGTGAAAACAAAATAGACTTGGTAATAAAACACCACGCCTTTTACAATTTTACAAAACATAGCTGTATTTGTAAATGCAATAATAGAGTATTTTTATTACAAAATGGGTCACTGCATGTATTGCTTGTTAGCTGCTGATCACAATAGCTCCGCAGTAAACTCAGCATCGAACCTGCCTGCAGTTTTATTCTCCACACATGTAAACATTGCCGGTACAATACACAGCACAATAATATAGTGTATTCACAAACCCACATAAAATAGAAAAGCTGCATTGACATAATCACAGAATCAAAAAATATGATTTCATTAAGCAAAAATATGTTTATAACTGAGATTGTTTGAGCACTTCCAGTTTGAAGGCATTACAAGTATTCACTACACTAACAGGAACAACTTTAAACAACACACAGCAAAATATGTCTATAAATAAACAAATGTATATAATGTACAATACAAAAACTACTATAAAAATAACATCATGCACATTAATGGTGATTATAGTGGCTGAGCTAAACCCAGGAGAAGTGAAACACAGATGCTGTGCAATCTAATTATCACTACCTAGGGAATATCAGTAAGTAAGTAAGTAAATATCGCATGCGGCCATCTTGAAATAATCATAATACAATGACTCGGCACATCTGGTAAACGTCTGCTCTTCATAAATCCAATGAGGTTCATTAAGGTCAGCTGTCTGCGTAGTGCTTAATGTCACGGATGTGGAATGTAAACAGATAATTGTCCGAATTTTATATTGTATAGACCCTTTTGTAAACAACATAAGCAAATTTGCATTCTGCTTATTATGCAAGTTATCCACACCCAAGACATTGTTGAAAATCTGATATCAGTGCTTGGTTAGCGGTTTTATTTATAGGAGCTAAACGCCACTGAATTCTTACGTAGCACTCCAACACTTGCTTTTATTTGGTTGAAAACTGAATCAACTTCTTCAACTGTGTCACCAAGTCATATTTTAGTGTCACGATGAAATATTAAAGAAAATATTAAAGTTATTAAAATATTTAAAAAAAAAAAAATTAAATATTAAAGATTTTATCATTTTCACATATTGACATCGCCAAAGGAAACACAGAGTATTTTTTTATTAAATGCTTGATTCACGTTTTTAACCAAACATTTAATGAGCAGGTGTTTACTTTTTCCTCAACTATCAACCTGCCTGACAGTCTTTGACAATTTTATTCCTTTTTATTATTTTTTTTGATTAGCCTGAAGGACCTTATAAACATGTACTAAGCTCTAAAATTCTCATGATTATTCTACCGTGACATTTATAATCACAAAAAATTGTAAAATCGGTTAATCCTGACATCCCTAGTTTCAAGCTTACCTTAGAGCTCTGAGTTTTGGTACAGATCAGTGACTCTCAAACTGTACCACCTCAGAAAATATTTGGCTAAGATGAGCCTATTCCACAACTAACCCAGGACTAAACTGGGACTAAACCAAGTCTAAATATTGGCTAAACCAGTAGCCATACATAGAGTACGTTACATACCAAGCCACTGAGATTACAGACATGTATTCAGTCAGTTGTCATTTGTCCAAATCATATTGTTTAGGGATGATTTCAGTATCATCAGTATCAGTTTATGGTTTCAGGTTTTAGTTTGCTCTCCATCAGAATTAATGGGACTTGTTTTGTCCCTCATTAAAGGGTCTAACATATCCACAGAGCTAATATTTCATAAACATTATATAATAACTTTGCAGTCAGGCTGAATAGAGAGAGCTGATATAAAGTCATGCATGCTTAGTCGCAAAGTGCTTTCTCTTCCGATAATTAAAGCTTCCGCATTGTGACGAGTTTCACAGTAACGTACTGTTGACACAATTAACGCAAACTAAAAAGTCACTGGGATATTGTCCGAAGTCAGTGGGCTGGGTTCACGTCCTGGTTTTGGTTGAGTATATTCAGATTGTTTTGAAGCACTTGTTGACGCTGGTGCCGGTGCAGCTGAATAGCGTTAGAATCCGGTGCTTCAGCTGGTTCGAATGCACTGGACACCAGCGGCATGAACTGACGAAATATACTGACGCTGCCGTGCCAGAAAGTGCGCTGAGGTAATCTTCCGGCTACGCTCCATGTGCGCGTACCAGGATCATAAGCTTCCACCACATCAGACAACTCGAAAGTGTTGTCGTAGCCTCCGGACACGTACAGTTTACCACCCAGCACTGCCACACTGCCCCCGACATGGACCTGGAGAACACACAAGAAGAGAAGAGTTCAGTCTAAACAGAATGTACTCCAAATGACAATACTGACATTAAGCAGATCTCTAACCTGGGTCATCGGGCTGATTTTGTCCCACTCGTTCTTTTGAGGGTTATAAACATCCACCTCAGCTGAGTCATCCCTGTAAATAGAAACACATGAAAGTCAAGCCACATTCAAAACCGACACTTAAATCCATCCTGCCTTTACTGACTAGTACAGTAAAGCTAGATTTATGAACTGATAAATTGTTAAAAAAAAAAAAATTCATCAGCACTCCTTAACAAACGTACTGTGATAGGAATCACCTTCAAAAAATAGACCTTGATATGTCATATAAGCATTATTATACTGAATTTAAATAGACGAGTATGTCCAGCATTTCCAGAAGATTACATGTTTATTCACTGAGTCAGAGGTTTCCAGTAATACAAAGAAAAATCATTGGCCATGTCTGCTAGCACAGAGAAACTTCCCAATTGTTTTT
Organism: Bostrychus sinensis; assembly: GCA_020698575.1. Lineage (NCBI taxonomy): Eukaryota > Metazoa > Chordata > Actinopteri > Gobiiformes > Eleotridae > Bostrychus > Bostrychus sinensis. The sequence goes on from CM036250.1 coordinate 12,413,565, forward strand.
TATATATTTTTTTTTTACAATTGTGAAATCTAAATCTAATTACTTAGGGTCAGATTTTTAAACCATTTTCAGAAAAAGGTTAGTAATGGAGCAACCATGTTTCTCTTTTCCCTTTTCTATATTTCTTTTTGTGATGTTTCTCTGTGTACCTAGATGTAAATGTGTGAATGCTGATGTGTACCGAGCTTCTGTTAGCAACAACCATTAATTCAGTGTTGACAAGTGGTGTAGACCATTTAAATGTTTGATAATAAAGCCTTGAATGTGTATTAAGGTCTTTTTTCCACATATGATTACTGCACAATACTGTATTAGGTAATTAAATATATTTGATTAAATAAACAATACTTAATCATTAAATGACTACATTTCTCACCTGACAAAATAAATGAGGCCGTTCAGAGTAACAGTTTTGGGAGTGAAGGACCAGGGCGGCAGCTGGCCACAGTTAACCATGGTCCAGCGGTTCGTGTCAGGGTCATAGCTCTGAACAGACATGGTGTCTTCTCCGGCCAGACAGCCTATGGCATACAGACGGCCGCTGCATGTGGTGGTGGTGCAGTTGTCCATGGGGTGTAACATCGCAGGTAAGGGCTCCCAGCAGTCCAGCGAGTGGTCGTATCGCTCTGTGCTGTCTGAGGCCACCACGTAGAGCTGACTTTTCAGAACACACGAACTGTGGTACTCGCGCGCCTTTAGCATCGGTGACACCTCGGTCCATTCGTTGACGCTGGACTTGTACCGCCACACGCCGTCATAAAGCCGAGAGCCATCAGAGCCACCTACAAGGCAGATATAACGCTCATTACCATACATATCAATATCACATGTCTAAGTTTATGGCTATGAGTCAGTGAATCCAAAGCAATCTGCAACTCAGTATTATACTCAGTACACAACACTGCTGCTGGTAATTCTGTCGCTGGGAAAGTGATCTTGCATCGCTAAATTTACTTGTTCATCAGTGTCTTGCTAAGACCTTGATTCCTAAGCTGTGAGTAAAGATCTTGGATAATTTTTCAAGGGTAAGCTGGTTTCAGAGAAGCCTACTGTTAAAGACGATGAAGATTATGGTAACAACAAGGTGGGAGGTGCTGGCAGTACACCATGTTCCACCTCAGTTCGTTCACACATACTGTAGCCTTGAGCTAAAGAGACAGCGATTTATTTATAAGTAGTCTGGCCGCCATTTTATAAGGTCTAAAGCGTTAATAGAAAGACTCCAAATGCAGCTGCATGATGAGGCAATGCAATCTGTAGAGGATAATCTAAACAGATTATGCAAAACAAGTATACAGAAAAATACATTATATTACTTTACTATATAACTTTTCCATATTGAGCTATAACACAATAAAACACATAATGATGTGGTTTCATCTCAGTATTATTTTTGTGAGTGTTAAATGTAAAGAGAAAATCAGACCTGTGACATAAATATCATTTCCGAGGGCAGTTATGCTGTAGCCTCCTCCGAGGTGGTCAGGGAACTCGGCCAGATAACGCCACTGTCCTGTCTGAGGATTGTAGCAGTCCACTGTGACCAGTTCATCACAGTCCTGGTCACAGCCTCCGATCACCACCAGGATCTCGGCCAGCCCAGTGGAGGGCCGCGGCCTCATACGGTGGCACGGCCGGTCGTGGCGGTCATACTCACAGGACTGGAAGCTGCGAGCTTCATTGACCAATCGGAGACAGGTGGGGGAGAGGTACACGAGCGGGTCGCTCTCCACATGGGCCAAAAGGAAGAATCTCCGGACAAACGGCAGCCTGACCTGCTGAAGGAGTTCAGGCCAGTAGTGCAGCCTTCTCTGGAAATCAGCCTTCACCCAGCGCACCGCGATCTGATAAACTGTCTCCTCTTTGTCCACACACAGCTCATCGTCTGAAACAAACTCAAGCAGACGCTTCCACGACAGGCGCTCAAAATCTGTTCCTTTGGCCAGATCCATGATGTTTTTGAGAACAAAGCGGCGAGCGCTCGCTGCCAGCTCTTTGCAAGCATAAGCCTCTGCAAAGTCCTGGATCTCCAGGCAGTTGGACTACATCTAGTCTCTGCTCCAGAAAAGCACAGCAGGCCTCTTTGACCGAGGGGAACTGGAACAGATCAGCAGTCTTCAGCAGCAGGTCCACGTTTTCCTGAGTGACTGTGACCCGTCCTGTGTAGCAAAAGTCCACCAGCAGGCCTAACAGCTCAGCGGAGACCTCATGTAGAACCACACGGTCCATAGCACTCTCTCTCAGTGTCCCAGCAAACATAGCTCTGAAGTACATACTGGCAGCAGCCAACACCGTACGGTGGCAGTGGAACTCACGGCCCTCCGCACATAGAGTAACATCAAAAAACTTTCTTTCAGCCCGGAGTTCATGGATGCCCCGCAGAAGGTTGAACGCATGGGCCGTGTCAAAAAACGGCAGCGTGGACGGCTGTGTCTGTAACACTGGCTTTTCCATATCCTCTCTGTTTGGTGACTCTGATCAGAAGCCTTTAACCTAAAACAAAAAGAAAATCACAAATAAAAATTCTGAACACAACATAACAGAATTTTTTTTTTTTACTTAAAAATAAATAAAAACATGTCACACCTACTCAACAAACATAATTTGTCCTCATGTTTGATTTCTGTAAGAATTTCAAGCCTATACGGCTATAATTACACAGTGTAACACTCAAAATCAGGATAAAATACTTCTACCTACCTGGTGAACCTATTACGCAAGAAAAGTGACAGTACAACAGCCCAGAATATACGACAGGAAAGTTAGCACGGCTCCGGTGGTACTCCTTGCAGTCTTTAAGAAATAGAGCGCTCTTGTGCTGTGGGGCTATAAATATACTCGCAGTGTCCATTTCCAGGGACGGGCGGGGGGGATTTTGGGGAGAACACCTCACATGCATCAGGACTAGTGGGAAAGCGTACACCCATCCCCCTTCTTCGCCCGACCACTCGCGTGTCTCTGTGGTCAGTCAGGACGACTTAGTACAGCCAGAGGAGCCCAGACCTCCTCATCCTCACTGTCATAACGCGTCAACTCTAAGCTTAGATTATTGTAAAAACAGTGACATTTTGGGTAATTACCTCTCTTAAATCACTGTTAGTTGGATAATGGTCAAAAACTTTTGGAATAAACTGGAATAAACCGAGCATCAGCAATCCCTTGATAATAGTTGGAGCTGCTCATTCCTTCCTAAAATACACAGGTGTCTCCTTTCAGAGATTTGTTTAAGGTTGTAATGTTGCCTCTAGTTCTCTGGCCAAAAGACTAACTCACATTCCACACAGGGGTTCAACAATGCAGCGGCCCACATAGCTCTGAGTGTGATCAAACTCCTCTCCTGAAGGGCAGCGCGAGCCTCAGGGGCTTCTCTGTATCAAAACACAACCCTCAAATCTCTGTTCAAGTGATCGTCTTTATGCTGGATAATGGCATTTCCTTACATTGAGCTTTTCCTTTCTCTGACTAACTTGATGCTAGTGGTTTGTTACTTACATTGCATTTCAAAGGAGAGCTAAAATAGGCACAGTACCTGAAATTTTCTTTAACCTTCCCTCGTAACAGCAGCATTAGCTACCTTTCCCGTTATTATTAAAAAGTAATATTGTACTGATAGAGCCTTACATGCATGGTGGTATATGTTAAGCAGGACACATACAATTTCAATGGACAAATTAAAATTATCTCATAAAAATCACAAATTAAGAATCAACACAATGTTTTTGGCAACTGTCAACCAATGACTGCATGTATGAGCCTGGTTAGACAACATAAGTGAGATTATCAATAATTAGCTGTTTATCTCATGAAGAAATTAGCACTACATAAGCTAAAGACTTCATACTGAAAGTTATTGAATTTTTATGTAATGTGTAACAAGTAAGGCTCGGTACTGTTAAATAATGCCTTTGTGGTATTGAAAGAAAAGTTACAATACTACTGGTATCGAAAAAATATATTTTTTTCAATACCTAGTGGGACCTTTAATGTTCCTTTGCATGTCAAATAAATGACACTGAATAAATAATACAAACTACTGGCTTTAACTTACAGCTAAGAATTTTGCTCCATTTTATTTTTATTAAATAGAATTGTGTGTTAAGATTGTAGAAGATGAATTAGCACACAATAGGTCTCAGAATGAGTACTGCTCTGGTACCAGTATCGGTATCAAAAACCAGGTATCGTTTAAGTACAGGTATCAAAAAAATCAAAATGGTATTTTTCATATTTTTTTCAAGTAGTTTGTATGATTTATTCTGTTATTTAATTCATACATGCAAAGAAACATTAAAGGTCCCACAAGGTACTGAAACTTGGTATTGAATAAAAATGTTCTTTCAATACCAGTAGTATTGTAACTTTTCTTTCAATACCACAAAGGTAATGGTACTTAGCCCTAAACAAGTTACTAAAACGTCCCATATAACTATAGTTTGTCGTTGTATACTGCAAATAAAATCCACCAAACATCACAACACTGAATAAAACTGACTACCAGATACATGTGCTATTATTTGTAAGTGAATTTATACAATCATATTCACAATATCCAGTTGACTTATCTCAAACGTCATAAAGGGGTCTATTCACGACTGCAAATGTTAAGGTTTTGTTGTTTTGAGCTTTAGCCATAGACTAGGCTGTCCTGCAGTTACCTCAGTCTTGTTAAACATTGTGTGAATGTTTTGACGATATTTATGCCCTACCTCCCTTGTCTTTTGCCATGTTTTTCTTTTGTGCTGTTTCTCTGCGTAACTAGACATAGACAGTGCTTAAAAAGTAGGGCTGTAGTAGAAAAAAAAAGGTTAGTTAGTTGACCAAAGTTAGTAAAGTTAGACAGCCTTGATACAAAGCCACTCTCTTTGTAAGCAAGAGCCATTATTTACTAATGATAAGTGACGTAGACCAAGCAATGGGTGCATGATGAGCCTAGATGACATATTTAGGTATGGTTTTTAGTCTAACCGTGTGTCAGAGTGCTGTACTTACTCAGGAGCAGTATTGAGCAACTAACTATCTGAGTGTTTACCAAGTGCACTCCCAGAATAGACAGAAATGCACCCTGGCAAAACAAGCACAGAGCACAGAGAGCGCTGGAAAGTGAGACAGACGTAAACACTAGGGATCCAGAACAATCTGACTGCTGTGAAAAAAAGAGTGAGAGTGACCCGGGACAACTACAAACTGCCAACAACCCAACCCGCTTACTTTAAAGGCAGGACATTTAGGGGGAGGGAGTCCGTACCTGCTTTTATCACCTACTACAGTGTCACCTACTTTTTTGTCTTGCGTACCCTTTAGGCTTTATGTCATATTGTGAGTACCCCCTCGCTCACATACGTGTTAATTTTTGTAAAAGTGGTCATAGAAAATATCTGTGTGTATTAGTACAGCGACATGTTATACTTACTTTATTGTAAATGTTAGATCTCCTGCATTTTTGGCTTTGGAAATTTAATTCAAGATAAAGAAAAATGCCTTTAAAATAACAATAAATATCAAAAATAATTAATAAAACTATAAACTTCTATTTCACTAATATATTTTATGTTCAGAATGAAAAGAAAAATCTTACACTCAGTATAAATTTACCATAAAATTAATCAAAAATAGTCATCATCATTTGAATAACCCCTCTTTGAAACAAGCTATTAAGCCTAAAAATATGTGACAAAATATATATCCAAATAATATTTTTAGCAGTGTGATCTCTTTTTAACCACTCATTTTTAATTAATCAAGTGTCAAGTTGTTCATAAGGTTTCATGAAAAGATTGCAAATGTTTTCTAATGATGAAATATTTCCAAGTACCCTCTGTAAAGTTCACGTACCGTTAGGGGTCCCTGCGCCACTGGTTGGGAAACACTGACCTAATGTACACTGTAAAAACTAACATGCTAATGACAGCCAGCTATATTCACACAATGACACTAAAATCATGTCTATATTTTGATTAAAACTACAAACAAGGGTAACATTTGACCATAACTGCAGTGTAAAAACTCAGTAAGACTGGAGTTATTATGCTTTTATCATATTCCAGTGGTTCTCAAACTGTGGGATGCGGCCTTCTTCTAGTAGGACTCAGGAGTGTTTTGCAGTTCTAGTCATTATGTGGACCACTTTAGTCCTGATTTAGACCTGGTTTGGTTGTGGTTTACACTGGTTTCAGTTTTTTTAGACCAGAATTAGTACTGGTTTAGTCCTGCTGTGGTTTAGTCCTGATTTAGACCTGGTTCAGTTGTGGTTTACACCTGTTTTAGACCTGAATGAGTCCTGGTTTAGTCCTGGTTTAGGAGATGGTACTCAGAAAGCCAAATATTTCCACACCTGCTGAGGCAAAGCTGCGTTATTTGTATATTTCTGAACTAGTTACCAGTTTGCTTCACAAATTAAATGAATTATTCAACAATGTGGGTCATGGGGAGGTCAAATACAGGCCATAACACCTGAAGCCTAAATATAGTTTCAGTTACATCAAACTAGGGCTGTGGATTGGCAAGAATCTGGTGATCTGATAGATCACAATAAAATAAGTTTTATTTCATCAGAATAGTAAATACTGCCGCTGCAAGGTGCATTTCTACAAGAAAAGCAACAAAATCAAAGTGCTGCCAGATTTCTATTTAATTTTATAAAACATACAAAATATTGCCAATATTAACTGATTGATCTGTTTTTTCAGGAAGATATTTTTCAGTAAAAGAAAATCAGTATGACTGCTTTTGATATCAGTACAGTATCGTCTAATTAAATATCGCAATATAGACATTTTTTCAATATTTTCTTACTCCGCTAGTGATTTGAAAATATATTTGGCTTTAAGATTGCTGTAAAACTATCAACTAACTTTGGTTCTGTAGAAAGAGGGTCACAAAAAACAATCACGGATACAGTTGGGTCCCACAATGAGCTGCTTAGAGACTTATGTCCATTAGAAAGTCCAGCTTCGACTTAAACTGGACAACTTAGCTACGAACAGTCGAGCACCTGTTTGGCCTGGACCCAGTCACACAGCTGCTGTCCACAGTCTGCTCCTGAAAGTGTGCAGCAACATAAAGCCTGCTTCTCTTCTCCCTGAGCCTGGCCTGGCCATAAAAAGGCACACGGCACACTCATTACACAGCCTGCTGCTGCTGAAGAGGGCCCACACTGAGCCGCTGCTTACAGAGACAGCACCAGATAAGAAGAGCAAGGATACATGTTAGACTGTGTTAATGCCTTTATCTTATCTCAGTGGATATTAATATGACGCCCTATAGGGAGGCAATACTGTTACAATGCTATTAATGTTTTATAACAACTGTAACATGAAGCATAAGTTGTTAATGATGCTGTACAAGTTCAACAACAGTGCACAAACAAAGTTACTATTTCTGAGATGTTAAGAAGCTAGAAGTAAATCAGAAATAACACTGACAGGCTGTGAAGTAAGTGTCACTAAAAGCTGCAGCTACATTTTAATGCTAATTGTGTTTTTACCAAAGGAAGACATCTGTGTACCAGCTGAGTTCAATAATAAAAAGCAGTCTCCCACACTTCATGACTCACTTTCACAGCGTCTGTCTCAGTGCTGTCTCCACACATTTGCATCGCCTTTATCCGCTGTTTTCTACAAATACTGCATTGAAAACGCAAGCAGATAAAACCAAAGAGTGAAGTAGACATCCCCGTTTTAACACATAACAAGTTAGCTTCCCCGTCTGCTGCCGCTGCTGCGTTAAAGAGAGACAGAAAACACGACGTCCACAGCAGCGGAAAACTCACTGTAGGCCACTCACCTGAAAGCGGATAATCGTCTGCACAAACGGAGTCTGTTTTATTCTGAGAAACGCGCAGACAGAGCATGGATTAGAGCAGAGTTAAAGTTTGAAGGCTCGGGTGTGTGTGGCCTCCCCTGCGCCATGCTACACAGTCCTGCGCTGTACTGCCGCCTTCTTCACGCGCTGTCGTACAGATCTCCAGACGCACGGACTGCCGCAGCGGCAGGACCGGGAATTACCAAAGAGAGACCCCTCAGTGAGAAGGGGACTGGCCTGGGGTCGTGCTGTAGCGTGGGGCAACTCACTGCCAAGCTGAGAAAATACCACAGAGTACAGTTCACTTTAACCCACACCTGGTAAAACTATTATTGAAAATACTGGGGGTTTCTTTTCGTTTTTTTTTTTTTTTTTTTTTTTTTTTTTGTGTGTGTGTGTATGTTTTTTTGTTTTGTTTTGTTTGTTTGTTTTTTTTTCAATGGAAGGGGTGGTGTCAGTTGTAACATTTATTTCCAATTGAAAATACAATGTTTTTTTATGCAGTTCAGTAAAAAAAAAACTATTTTTTCTGGAAAGATCTGGCATAAATCAATTCTTGTAAACTTTATTTCAGCAGTTTCCTGTCACTGTTACATCTCTCCCTACCTCAGCCCGAAACAAGCAGCAGCAGCAACTCACAGCACCATGGAAGAGCACACCAATCATATGCTGTGCAGCACAAAAATACCAAAAGTGGGACAAGTGGTCACTTTGCACAGTGGGATAGGGGTTAGCACTCCTGCCTCACAGCTAGAAGGGTGCAGGTTTGATTCCTGGACCATGTGAGGCCTTTCTGTGTGGAGTTTGCGTATTCTTCCCACAGGTTTCCTCCGGGTGCTCCGGGTTCCCCTGCCACAACCACCACCACCACCAAAAAAAAAGAGAGTACAATAGGTTCCCAGTGAGACCAGGACAGGACTTTCCTGGTTAAATAAAGGTCAAATAAAAATACTACTATTAATACTTCTACTACTATTACCTTTTACTACCCACATTAAAATCTAAAAAAGTCTTCTTCTGCTTATTTCTGTTATGTGCTATGAGTGACTGGAGCCTATCCCAGCCACTATGGGCCTGAGGCAGGGCCCAGCAGTGCTCTTCAAAAGCCAACGCTATATTCTTTATTCCCATAGTTAGCCTGCACTTTTCTTGTAATTTAACCTTCATATCAGACATCTGTGGTAAATTATGAATGTGCCCGTCTCAGAGTAGCTATTGGTCGTCTTACTATAACTTAAATTCAATGTCAACAATTCCCCACCGAGCAAAGTAGGACATGGTTTGCATAGGAATATCTGACTCATTTATTCAAATGCTCTTTCTCATTCAGCCCATACGCTTATGTATAATCTGTGACTAGGCTGATCAAAATGGTAGTCTTGCAAAAACCTCCACAGAATCTATAAACATATTGGCAAATTTCTCTTTAACATTTCCAGTGGCATATCCCTTTTATCTTGTAACCTTTATAACGCGGATAATGAATATCCTCCAGGGCGGCACCAATGTTCAATAAAAATTAAAATTCAGCCCGTGGAGCAGGAGAAGTACATGTGTCCACCTCGAACCACTCATCTCCGAGAGGTGATAATGAGCAGGGAAGAAGGGAAGGTGGCCTGAAATATATATAAAAAAAAAGACTGATTTACCCATTGCAGTGTAATTAGCGCTGGCCTGGTGTTGAACTCTCTGTCTCTGGCCCCTGGATAGGACGAAGTACAGCTGTAGATGTCTTCTAAAGAGGTCACACTGGACAAATACAACCACCACTGAGGCCTCTTCTATTGATTTTACACTGACATTATGTGACACTGAAAATGAACACAGATTTAGGGGACAGGCCGCTCGTTATAGCACACAGATATGATTTATTACTTGTGACAGGAAACAGGAAACATGTGGGGAAAGCTGTAAAGTACATATATTTGCTATGAGGGAAATAAAACCATTCAAAGGAAGGGAGGATGAAAGAGTCAGTGTTATAGATCAGCCACTAGATGGAGACAGTTACTGCTTTTTTTACTTCAACTCCAGGTTCAACCCTAGAAAAGTAACATTATTATCATTTGTAGCACACTTTGCTTCTCCTAACAGTAGGATTAATGTATGTATATCAAGATCAGTGCTTTCATGGCCATGCCCCGGATACTTAACAGAACTACTAACACCTCACACAGCAACCACACAGCTCCGGGCCACAGACGCCGACCTTCTTCAGCCCCCAGAACCAAACTGCACACCGAGGGAGACAGCTGCCCTCCAGCTATGGAAGGCCCCACCAGCCCAACCTGAGGGCCCCACAGAAGAAAATACATTGTTAATCCAATTTGAACTTTATTGTGTGTTTTTAAATGTGTCACCATTTTATTGTTTGATGTCTGTTTTATTGCAGCACTTTGAGATTTTCTTTAAATGTAAAGTGCATTATAAATTAAAGATATTATTATTACTATTGTTGTTTTGTTTTTGGGCTATTTCATCTTTAATTCATAGAAACAAAACTGGAAACTATGGATTGAGAAGAGGAGCAAATGAGCCCAATTCAAGGAACTCAAATGCAGTACGCTCCAGGATGCAGTATGTGCTCTACCAGTTGAGCCACCACGGTGCCCAAAAAATGTCCTTTGTATTTCAGAGAAATCCATTTTGACAGTAATTACATTTCCCTTGCTCTGAAAATAAATATTCAATTTATAAATGCTTAACTTTTATGCACAGAGCAAAATAAGATACTTGCCCAAGTTAAACTTAAATTTCAAAGTTAGTATTTTTGTAAGAATGCATTTTTTAAATAAAAGTACTACAGTGAATCTCTTTTATTTCACTTTTAATGTAGAAACTAATTACTAGGGTTTTTCAATTAGCAAAGCAGGCAATAACAGTTTAATATTGCAAAAACAATATTATCTGCAATATTCACACAACAGTTTCAATCCTGTAAAAGTAAATTCAACCTCCACATTTGTGTCCCAGCCGCCATCTGTAACAACTGCTCAGGAATTTATTTTTAATCTCTCAGCTGCTCCCGTTCTCATTTGGTGTCGCCAGTGGACCAGTTGCACAGTGCTTTGGTGACATTTTATGCCAGATGCTCCTCTGCCACAACCAGGACTGTAGCAGTGGGCAGTGTGGGTGAAGTGTGGCCCAGCGAGCCAGCGGGACAGTCTGTTTCCTCACTTGGAGGGAAGTGTTTCTCTGCGGTCGATTTGGAACTGACCAATCACAGTTGTTTATCTGCAGCATGTCTTACAAATACAGAAGCTGACCAAGGTAATACCAAGATAATTTAATAACTTCTCTGACCTGATTAACAGCGTTCAGTGATGTCCTTTGTCACATGTTGATTCTACTGAAGTCAGCGAAGTTGTCCTCTTTGGGATTTATTTCTTCATCTTGTTGTCATTTTAACAACAGTAAAGTCTTGTTGATGTCAGACATAACGACCACATTGATTGATATCATTGTTCTGCCCATAGAAACACATTTTAAGCAAAGTACCAGACTAACTTCTTTGTACAGAAAAATAAAAGTTTGTTTGGCCGGCCAGGCAGGTGAAGTGTCCTGCCCAGGGACATAACAGCTTTGTGCCTCGAGCGAGGTCCATACCATCGCAGACCCTTCAGCTGGTGACGCTTAACCCACTGCACCACTGTCGCCCAAACAACTGCACTGGACTGACTTCCACTTTTCAAAATCAGTGATTATTGCATATATCGAATGTCATTACGTATATTAGAATACAACACATATCAAGATCAGTGCTTAACAGAACCACAAACACCCACACAACAACCAGACAGCTCCGGTCCACAAACACCGACCTTCTTCACCCCCCAGAACCAAACTGCACACAAAGGGAGGACAGAGCCTTCCAGGCAGCTGCCCACCAGCTATGGAAGGCCCCATCACATCACCTGAGGGCCCCACAAACATTTAAAACATTTTGTTTCCAGTTTTGAGTCTATGGACCTGTTTTAAATGTGATATCTAATACAGTAAAGTGATATTGGATATACCGATGTCATTAAGTCTAATAGAATACAACAAATAGAATACAAAATCGTTTATCAAAAGTGTATTGACTTATAAAGGACTAGTATGGAGGTTAAAAACAGCTGTATGAATGAAGTGCTTTTTCTGCGATCTACAAAAACTGGGCATGATCCTTCTAAACTCATGATGTTTATTTCATTGCTTTTGCTTTATCCAAGTACAATACAATATTTAACACAGATGATGGAGACCCGTTTTTGAAGCTCAAACCTCTAAACTCTTCACTGTCACTGCCAATAAATCCATTCTGTGTTTTTGAAATTCTTTCTACACTGTGAAAATATGAAATGTTGAATCATGCTGAGGTCACACAGGAACACACTGTAAAACACTGGGAGGGAGATGAAGCTCATCATTCTTGAGTCAAGTACTGTCTCTGGCTTTAGTTTAGTTACAAGTACTGTCATCATCATGCTTAATATAATGTATGGAAATCTGTACTTCAAAACATTTTTTTTTTTTTTGTAGTTGAGGAACTAAATAGTATATTGTAACAGTAATGAAAAACAAGACCTTAGGACATCATCTGTAGGATTTAATAGATAGAATAGAATAGATAGAATAGAATAGATAGAATAGAATAGATAGAATAGAGAATGTTTGGCACCAACAAGCTTTGCCTTTAAGTGAGGGTCTACTCTGCTCGTCAACACTAAATTAATTACTGTCAAAGGTCAAAGGTGGGAGACTCGAGTCACATGACCTAAGTCAGACTTAAGTCATAATTTTTACGACTTGAAACTTGCTTGACCAATATTGCAGAAAGACTCGACTTGACTTTGACCTGCTCTTCATGACTTTAGACTGGACTCGGGCTTGAGCTAAATGACTCGAAATGACTTGAAAATTTGGAATGAATTTGAGTGTAACATAAATGAATTAAAATAGAGGTGCATTTGTATTTACTTTTGCTAATGAGGAACCAGGCACAATAACCTGAAAAGTGTTGAAGGCAGTCTTTATTTTGATGCTGTAGTGTCAGATATAACACGCTTTGACAGTCTTCCTATAAACTTTGCCTTTAGCCTGCCTCACACACATCATTCATCTGTTGTCTGTTGTTTCATATTGAAAGTTACTAATCAGTATAGGCACATTAAACACAGCAAAAATGACAGAACCACTTTTTTTTGTTAATTTTATTAACCCCTAAGCTCTGTGTGGCCCTCTAAATTGTTTGTTGCCAGGCACTGTATGTGATAACTACTGTCTGTAGTAAAATATAAATATGTAAGAAGAATTTGGCCAAAAACAAAACATGTGCATGAATCGACTTGACTTTCTTGGTTCTCATAAAGACTGACTTGGATTTGCACTTGAAGGTTAGGACTTGATGCTTATTTGTGACTTGCACATGAGTGACTTACTCCCACCTCTGGCAATGGTGCAGAGAAAGTGTCTGTCTCACCGCTGACCATAAAATTAGCTTAAAAATTGCAGCTTACAGCCAAAATCCTAGCTTGAGTTAGCGTCAACGTGAGACTAGGGGTTTAAGTGGTTCCATGAAGACTGGACTTCCACAGTCAGACCAACACCAGTCAAACTAAATATGCTGCAATCCTGCCCCACACCTCAGCAGCTCGTCCAAGTCGAGTGATGTGTCACTAAAACCTCCACCAACATCCCTTTGACACACAGAGCAATTGGTCTACCCAAAAATCAGAAACTAAAACAGAAATATGTCACCTTTTGCCTCAGTTCAACACAGCACAGAGGATAAAAGTTGAGAATAATTAAACACGTGAACAAGTGAACTGTGAAATTGCAATTCATGGCACAGAAGCGACGACAAAAGCCTGCCCTACAAATATCATGGGTTGTTTTAAATAAAGAAACATTATGAACAAAAACACTGACATTTCTGCTTTTTCCTTCCAGGGTCGCCACTACAAATCATCTGCCTCCAAGCGGGCATTGATGATTAAGCCTGATTTCACAACAGAAGCCCTTCCTGACGCAACTGTCTACATTTATCCAGGCTCGGGACTGGCACAAAGAGTCCACTGGCTTGTTACATGTGCTTGAATTATAGAGAACCAGTTGCAATGTAAAAAAATGTGCTTAAAACATACAAAAGATGTAATATTTGTCTATATTTAATTTGTGCATTTAAATTCTGAACTATACTTAGTAGCTATTGGTTGTTTTTTCTGATCTCAGTTGTTAGTAAAGACCCACTACACAAATTTTTGAGAATATGAGAATCTGTTTGTTCTGAGCGTGTGATTGGTCCAAAACTTCAGTCCCTGCTCCAGTTCCCCCTCTGTCAAAAACACTTTATAATACAACCCAGATGAGGTCTCAGATGATTTTTTTTATGCTAAAATTGACTGAAAAGGACTACAAAGGAACAAAATGATTAGAACATCTTTAAAATATAATGAAATATTAACTGAGCAGTATTTAAATGGTAAAAAAGCATTACTTCTCCTTTTCTCTGTCTAGGCTTTACCTTAAACCTGCTCCGGGCCAGTCTAAAGTTCCTCCATAAATTTCCATGGCGAATAAGTCTGACTCAAGATTTCACTGCAGATTTCCAGTGAAAATCCTGTTGCATATTCAAGTCAAAGCGCGCTCTCTTTCTAAATTATTGATACCGCTGAGACAATAGAGCTTTGAATGTCAATACTTCTCAGAAAAGGAGGAAATAAAAAAAAAAAGGTGAAAAGGAAAAAGGCCTGATTTAGAAGTTTTGATCAATACAGACACAGAGAGGTGAGTCACACAAGTGGAGTGGAATAAAAGCCAAGACTGAGACAGGTGATAAGAAATTTAACATAGGCATGAAGACACCTGTGAAGTCGAGAAAAACAAACCCACACCTCGCAGTTTTACCAGGAACGTTGCTGGTTACCACACACGCCACAACGGATGCCTTATTATGTCGTGCAGCGAAGTGAAATCAAAGGTCAAGATGTGCTGTGCTTAATTGAATTCCATTTTTTATTTTTTATTTTTCACACCGCCGCCTCCCTCTCCAGCCGGTGACAGCTCCTGAAGGGCTTTAATAACATACTCCACAGCCGAGTTCAAGAGCTGTGCGTCACTGCGTCACCTGTGGGCAACGCTACAAAAACAGAAAACGTGAAATGTTTACAAAACTCATCTTTCTCCGGTGAACGAAGTATGCAAGGCTGCAAAATGAGGGTCGGCCTGGTCAGCGTGGCCTTAACACTGAGATTACACAATGTGCTATTTTTAAACATCCATTCTTAGTCATGCTTTTAAATGTTAGGGTCATTTATTATGTTCACTTGCAGGGAAATGTATGGCAGTGTAGAAGCTTGCAAATGGATTCAGTGGTTTATCCAATGGGGAAAGAGTCTAGAGAAGTAAAAACTAATCCTTATTGTTCCTTTCTTCTATTTCTACATGTCTACGGTCCCACAACCCTATGTTCACGCATTATTTTCCAGAAAAACGTCTTAACATCGAGGCCGGAGCTAGTATCTTTGGCCTATCACACAAAGGTACAAAATCCTATCATGGATGTTTTAAATCCACTTAAAAAACAAAACAAACAAACAAACAAACAAAAACAAAGCTATTTCTTCCTTGGCCCTTTACTGATCTTTCCTGAACATTTCTTACAGATCTGACCATAACTTTTTTGAGGGCTATCCTGTTACAAACCAACAACTAAACCAAATAATAGAGAAAACAAAAACACCTTAGCAGAGGTAACATCTCCAAATGATTTTGTTATATAACACAGCTGGCATACACATTGTGCTGCAAATTAAGATTCAAGATTCTTTACTGTCAATTTCTTTATGTATACAGACACACAGGGGAATCAAAATGCTTTTTCTGCTCTTTTTTCATTTCATTTTTTGTTTCATTGTTTATTTCATTCATTAAAAACAATTATAATAAGTTAACATTCAATTGAAATATCATAAATGAAAAGGAGCAGAAAGAAGTATAAACTTATTGTGTGTGCCCCCTATACACAAATTAACATTTATAATCAGCTCACTTTTCTATTTCATGACAAACACATAAATAATAGACAAAATTGGACACTTTTTAAAAATACATTCATAGATTTTGATTTCTTGATTTTGCTGTCAAGGCTGTTCCATAAACTGACAGCTTCCCATTGTCACAGTTCTGAAATACTTTCTCTTTTTATGAATCTGTTTTGAAGGTTGGTTGGTAAAGCTTTTTGGTGTGCTTTATACTAGTTTTCAAAATATTAAATTCTACTGATTCATTAAATTGCACTCTCTTCTATCGGTGTCATAGAACATTCAATAAGATTAAGAAATAATGTGACAAAAAAAAAAAATATGTAAAGATATTATGTTAAGTACAAAATAATAATAATAATATAGGTTAAATGCAAAGTCCACTAAATACAAACTAGAACACAAAATAAATTTAATGGAGGAATTAGCATTCGCCACCAAAATGGCTTATTGTGAATAGAAAGATAGTTTGTATGGCTTCATGTTTTGTTTACAGTGCTATGCTAAAGGCTACATGCTAAAAGTAACTGAACTGTTATGTCACGCTGGGCAAATATTTACAAAACTTTGGCAGAACACAAAAAAATTTGGATTCAACCACAATTTTGACTTTATGAGATAACTTTGGCTGAGAAAACAAAGCGCCAAATTCATGTGCAGGTCTATTTACTGCAAATTTATTGTTTATTGGTACAATTTATCTCAATATTGTAATGGTGTGTGTGTGTTTTTTGTTTTGTTTTTTTATCGTGGAGCCCTTGTAAAAAGTCATCATTCCTTGTTGCTCTTTGTCTGTGCAACATATATCGCTGTTCCCTTCAGTTTTTGAAGAAATGTAGCTGTGAAATTGCCCTCTCCTCTGACTTTCTGTTTGCAGTTTAATGTCAGCGGCTGTCACGCTGTTGTCATGTTGCGAGGGCGACTTGGGGGCGGCAGAGAAATGAGCTGCGCCGCGTTCTTCGAGGTGATGCACAGGTTTGTGGTGAGTTGTTTTGTGTTGCGTTCAGTCGGGCGTTCGCTTCATGCGCTCTCAACCTGACCGACCCTAAAGAACACATTCATTCCTTTCTCACAGAAAAAAGTCTCTGTCACATACAGCTCTGTCACACCGTTGTTATTTTTTCACATGTGGCTACTCTCAGCTAAAGGTCATCTCTCCTGATCTTTTCCATGTGCTGCTGTTGTTTTTTAGAATTTAGACTTCCAGATTATAAACCAGACCTAAACAGAACTCAAACATACTGCACAAAATCGGAAAAACATTTGCTTTACAAAACCTTTAGTGCAGCCATTCCCGAAGTCAAGACTGTCCAAAATCCCAAGCGGACCCCTAACAATACAACTTCCCTCTATTCAAAAGATTATGCAGGGGCAGATCTAGAGGGGTGGCAGAGGGGGGCAGCTGCCACCTCTAAAGAGCTCTTGCCACCTCAGATGCCACTCCACCTTGTAAAGGCATACATGAAAATACACATTTTTGTCATGAGTCAGACATTTATGAGGAAAACTCTGATTTCCGAGTATTTAAAAATTTTTAAAGATAAACTTCATACAGGAAATGTATTTGAATGACTAAGAATAAACAATGATACACCTGCTGCCCTGGTGGAGTTTACACAGTTTCTGGACAAATGTGCTGGGGTGGGGGTGGGGGGATGGGGGGGGTGAATATAAATGTACTAAAGTTTAGCTCCGGACATGTTTGTGAGACATTTAGAAGAATAAAACTGTATGTCATTCATTACATTCAGCTGTAATGGACAAAGATGCCATTTTAGATACTGGCACTTTTTTTTTAACATTGTGGAAAGATTGTTGAAAACTAAGTTAATTAAATGAGTGTAGCCTGTTCTGTGCTGTGTTTTACAATAACAAAACAACAAACAACAACAAAATTGTAGGTTTTTTTTTCAATAACCTTACCTTGTTCAAACATTGGCAGTAGATGTATTCATCCATTTGCCACTCCTAAAAATGATGCATCATCCTCATTGCCACCCCATAATTTTTTCTCTAGATCCACCCCTGAGACTAAGTCAGGTTTTTCAATATATCTCGATAAAAACATTACAAAAGACTCTGACTGTTGGCTAAACAGTGTTTAAAGGTTATATTTTAAAAGAAGTACACTGTTAAAAAAAAAAAAAAAAAAAAAAATCAAAATGCTGCGAAATCTCAAGGCTTTTTGAGTTTTGGGGCAACACTATCAATCACTATCATTATTTTTAACTCATTATCATTATTTTTAACTTAACCCCAACTGACTATCCATTGTTCAGGAAAAGTATTGATCTTTTGCTGAATTTAGTATATTTATAATCAATAATAAAACATTTCTGAACAATGGATAGTCAGTTGGCTGTAAGATGAGTTAAAAATAATGATAGAGAGTAAAACTATATATAATTATATATAACTATATTTTATAGGTTTTTAGACAAATTAGGTGAGTAAAATAAATATTCTTTGTTTAAAACTTGAGATTTTGAGTTGACCCCCAAATTCAAAAATCTTGAGGGATCCTGTTGCCATGAGTTTTTGAGTTTTCCTAACTTTTTTTTTTTTTTTTTTTGGCAGTGTATATAACTGTAATTTATTTCAAACTTAAATTTCTTTTTATGTACTTCATAACGACAGCCTCTGGGGGCCCCCTGCAGTACCTTCACAGACCCCCAGGAGGCCCCAGACCCCACTTTGGGAACCACTGCTTTAGTGAATAACAATATGACCTCTGAAGCCTGGGACACCCAACCCAACGCCCGACCACTGTCAGCAGAGGCGGGACGACTGCTCGTCTCCTCACGCCTCCTCTGTCGGAGCGATTCAGACCCACGACCGAGCAGTGCGCATGGGCAAAACCTAATAACTATTTACAACAGCAGGCAGCGCTAGTCACTAAACTCCACGGTTATTTAAACACACACACGTGTTTAACTCAAGTATTTATCAGTCAATAATAATTCTACGCACTAAATTAAACTGGTCTGATCACAGTAATGAATAAAAGAGACTGGATTATTGGAGCTGTTTGCTTCAGAGGAGGATTATATTTTTATCTGCACGAGGCTAAAGCTAAGGAAAACTAACTGCAGCACATTAGCGTCACAGATGTGGAAACATAATGAAGTAGATGTAGAACAAAAGTTCATTATATTTTGATGTTAAACTCGAGCTGTTTGACAAATTGTGAACGGGACACACAGCCAATCAGAGCGCTCGCTGAGCATGACGGCCCAATGCCGATTTAACACGTAAAATCAGCCAGAACTACGTCCAACTGTCTCCTACTACGTCCGATGGTGAGGACCTCACCAAACAAACTCACATCACCGACCGCGTCAAACCATCTGACCACACCCAACGGCCGATGATCGCCCCGCTGTGTCCCGGCCTTAACATAGATGGTATGGATTTCTACTACACCTGACTAAACTAAACAGTCAATGAACAAAGACTAAATTAATAACTCCGACAAGGCATGGGACCACTCACGATGCCTAATGGAAATCAGCAGGAGGGAAAAAGGTTAAATGTTAGTGTGCTTCAGACTGATTTCTGCGTTGTAGAAAAGAGGGAAAAAATGAGGAGAAAAAAAAACACAAAATAAAACAAAACAGCCTACTCATTTTTATTCCCACTGCGTTGTTTGTGAGTTGTTTTGATCTCTTATGTTGTAAATGTTAGGATGTAATGAGGTTTAAGTTTGTTGTCAGATTACTGTAAATGCAACTAAAGTGTGTTACTACAGTTATTAATCACTGTTCATTGAACTGGAGCAGGACAGTGTTTCTCAGCTGGAACACAGTTCAAGTCCTGACTTAGTTTATTTAGAGACAATCTGTTCCTGTTTTAGACTTGTTTTAGTTGGGGCTAGTCCTGGTTTAGTCCTGGTTTAGTTCTGGTTTAGTCCTGGTTTTTATATATATTTTTGGTACTGGTTAAGTCCTGTTTTAGTCTTAGTTTAGTTCTGCATTAGTCCTGGTTTAGTCCTAGTTGTATTCTTGGTTTAGTCCTGCATTAGTCCTAATTTGTCCTGTTTTAGTCCTGGTTTATATATTGTTTTGTACTGGTTAAGTCCTAGTTTAGACTTGGTTCATTATGTATAATATTTTCTGAGCTGGTACTTGGTGTGAAAAGTTTCCGAACCACATTCACACACATTTAAAAACTAAACTTTTAATCCAAACTATATAAACACAGAAGGACAAACTGAGACTCTTACATCTAAAAAGCCAAAACTTTAACTAGGTGACCTTTAATCCCTGTCTGTCTGTGCTGTCCTACTCCAGCACAATCACACAAACCTCACAGCGCTATAAGCCTTCATTATTACAGATACCAACTTTCTTTCAAGCCGCTGTTTACAGAGCAATTTTGCAAAAGAAAAACAAAATTGCCAGGCGTAATCAAAAACCTGTCATTTGCCAGTGTTCGGGCAGCGCTGAAAAGTTTAATAAAAACTAGTTTACGGCAAAGGAAGTCATAAACAGGGAGATTTTTCTCGCAGCCAGTCATCAGTCTTGCATTTGGACACTTTACCTCTTATGTAACGTATTTTGGGAGCCAAAGCATTCAAAGCCTTTACACTTGGTTTATTGTGATTAATAATTTCTGAAGGTTATCGGTCATGTTGATGCACACGGCCTACATGATCATTTCCGGTGTAATCTTCTCATTTGTCACTGTGGGCTTCCGCTCGTGGGCATTACCTCTGTTTGTTTGAGTCCACAAAAGAAGAAACAAAAATACTAAATAAGTTTGCACACTGCGTAAAATGTAAATAAAAACTGGATGCAATAGTTTGAAACTTTTAAAACTTTAATTTATTCACAGTAGAACGTTAATGGCTGCAATGAATGGTTGCAAAAACGTTGAACTGATTTATGTTTGTGTCCTAATGTAAATAAAATACAGTTTATGACATTCGTGAACCATTGCATTCAGTTTTTATTAATAAATCCTTCTACAAGTGATGTCTTCAGATAAGTTGGCCTGAAGTTTAATTAAGGGCATTTTTATGAGAAAACTAAAAACATTAAATTAAATGTTTGGTAGAAATAAATGGTTTACTTTGGATTATTAGCATCCAGTCCGTTCCATTTTTGAAAGTGAACTAATTAAAAAAGGATTTGTGGCGATTGATGAATTAAAGCAGAGCTGTGTTCTCAGACTTCCTCTGGTGCTGCTCAGGAGTCTTCTGCAGCTAAAGTTCTGATTTAGAGGCTGCTTTATTCCTGTTTTAGTCCTGCTCTGGTGACTTGGTCATGGTTTAGACCTGGTTTAGTCCTAGATAACAAGCCCTGGTTCAGTTTCGTCTTGGTTTAGACCTGGTTTAATCCTGCTTTAGTCCTTGTTCAGTTGTGGTTTAGTTCTAGATTATTATTGCTTTAAACTTGGCTTAGATTGAATTCAGTCCTGGTTTAGACCTGGTTTTGTCCTGATAATGTTCCAATTTATTCCTGGTTTATTTGCTCTTTTTATTTCATTAAAGAAGGTCCAATAAAAGCCAAATATTTTTCTGAGGTGGTACTTTGTGTAAGAAGTTTGAGAACCACTGAGTTAAAGGAAACGCTGTCACATAATATTGTAGTCCTCCACATTTCTGTAACAACTGTCCAGCGTAAAGTCAGCAATTCAAGAAGTTTTTTAAAATTAGAAATAATATATTCCCCCACTCTCATCTGGATGAATCCTTACAGAGCTGATCTATGATCCTATAGATGAACTAATGAACTAACAGTCCTAGATGCATTGCCTGTCCGTCCTGGGAGAGGATCTCTCCTTCAGTTGGGCTCCATAAGGTTTCTTCTTTTTTCCCGTAGCTGTTTTTTTTTAGGAGTTTTTCCTTACCGAGAAGGAGGGTCTAAGGACAGGAGTGTCCTGGGTCTGTTTAGTTTAGTGTAGTTATTGTTTGTGCTGATTGTGTGTTAAGTCTGATTGTGTGTTTATGTTTGTGAAGCCCTTTGAGGCGACTTTTGTTGTGATATTGGGCTATACAAATAAATGAATGAACTGAATGGAATTAGATATTGCTTTAAATATGTAGGATAATTAAAGTAAATACACTTAAAAAGAGCTGTAGCCAGTGAAGCTATATGCTAATCACTTAAAAAAAAAGCAACATGTTGATACACTTGCTAATGTTTCCTAACTAGGGTCTGACATTACATTTATGGAGTTGATTAGTTGTCTTGTGCCAAAATCATTTTTACTGTCCAAAATTTGAGCTATTTGGTGGCTAATGCTAAATCCGCCATAGAAAATGCATTAGCGTGTGCAAAAGCTTATGGCCCCATTAAGGACACAGCCATTCTGTTTACTGTAGTCCTTTTTCTACACAGTGTCCTTACTTTTTTGGAGAAGTGTGGTTTGTGCAATCGTTATTTCCTTCTTTCAGCATCTGTGGTCAAACTCTGCTCTCTCCAACAGAGTCTGTGGTAGTTTATGCCAGTTTAAAGTGTCCGACCGGAGCCTGAGCGGCCGTTTATCCTTTTGAGAAACATATTGTTTGAGTATTTCTCGAAAGCGTTTTTCTAAGGCATCAGCGAAATGTTTGTGCGGGTTCATTTATCATCATGCTGCTGCTCTCTTTCATAAACAGTTACTTCTCTCCCGCCACACAACACTCACACAGACACACACACACATTGGCGAATGTTTAGTTTGCCTCTGAACTCACCGCGATTAATCATGCTGTCACGTACAAGCGCTGCGTGAGTGAGTGCTGGATGGCCCGGGGTTAGCGTGCGCTCAGTGACACAGTTGAGGCCAAATAGCGGCGCATGTTAAATACCCCAGGTGCAAAAACTCTGGTAGCGTTCATTATCACTAACACAGTGCTGTATGAGAGTGTTGGAGCGGACATTACTCATCTCACCTTATGCAATGTTCACTCACAGGCCTTTTTAATCTCTCTCTCTCATGCTCTTTCACTCTGCACCAAAGCCTAGAAAAGCAAAAAGAGGCTCATAAACTCATAACCGCGCTGAATATTTATGTATATTTTGTTAATTAGCTGACTTACTGTCATCATCAGGGGTCACGAGACAGTGTAGCAGACTTTTGTGATGGTTCGCTGCTTAGATAAATGGAGAGAGTTGTGCCAGGAAGGGCATCTGACCAGTGGCGTAAGGTGGTAATGAGGGGCCCCAGTGCAGGTTTTCAGAATGGGCCCTAAAGTTATATACAGTTACAATATTTTCCATTCAGTGAGTTTATGTATCCACATATCATACTTTAAGTTGTAAAAAGTGCATTGAAATGTTTTAAAGTGGACTAATATTAAAAAAAAAAAAAAAAAATTAAAACATGTCGCTGCATTTTTGTTTATAACTAAATTTTGTAAGCATTAAGTACATAAATACTGTTAAGGTATTATACATATCATACAATTTTTATATGTTTTAACCATATGCTTTTTCTTAAATGAGTCATGCTTGAAATGTAATTTAAAGCCCAGAGTAAAAATAAAATTTACTATAATTAAGGTCTCTCAATGGGGGCCCCCTCATGTCCTGGGCCCCTGCATCCAAAGCAAGATATAATTGATATTAGATTTTCTGTGTTTCCTAACCAGGGTGTACGGGGCCACTGAGGGGTGCGTGGGCACTTTGCAGGGGTACATGGAATTATGAAGAAAACATTTGCTGTCTTTCCATAATGAACTATAAAACTTATGAAAGACATGGTCAAGAGTCTCATTGCTTGATAAAAAGGGAGAGAAACAGCTAAAGAATATGATTAAAATATAATACATTTGAGATTTAGATAAAAAAATGTATTTATAATAATGTAAGTATAAAATGGATTTTTTAAACTGAAAAACACAGATGTTTTATTTGACGAGTTTTGGAAGAATGTATGAGTGAGGGTAACACTGCTGTAGACTCTGTAGACCCAAAAACCTGTTTCCTTGGGGTCTTTACTTCTTCACCTCACAACAACAAACAGTTCTTTCTTTCTTTCTTTCCTTCTGTTTGGATTTTGACAAATTTTGAAATTTCAGGACAAATAATACATTTTTTGTGGATCTGGAGCTGATTTTTGTTTTTGTAAGAATTCTGTAACATTGCAGGAGAGGGACAGGGACAGTAACACTAACTCCAGTAAAGGATACAATTATTATTTTAGTGGATTCTTTACCATTGTGAGATGTAAGAGCTTTGCGGCTCAATGGACAGAGCATTTACCCCTGAACTCTGCATTCTCTGACTGCTTCTTGTTAGACATTATTAAACAGGAAGAAAAAAAACTATAATATGCATTTACAAACTAACAGAGCATATCAGCTCATAACTGTGCTCCTGATTTACACACAGTTAATTTGCTGATATATTGTCACTAACGTATACTTCACTACGCTTCTGTCCCTGCTGTGAGCGCATTAACACTTTTCGACTCTGACATGGGAAAATAATTGGATAATGCTATATTTGGCTGCAGCTGTGTGACTGTGTAGTATAGTCGTCCTTGTGTAATTCCTTCTGACATAACCTCTCCAAATCGTCTTAAAAAAGTGAAAATGCCAGCTAAATGAACAGCTGAGCATAATATTTTCTGGAGTTTTTTTTTTCTTTTTTGAGCAATCGTGAGTGTGGAGGCTGTGACACTGGCACAGCAGTTGTCCCGGCTGACAAAACTGTTCATTTTGGTGATGTCTTTTGGAAATAATAAGACATTAAACCCTGGGAGGGCTCCAGTGCCTTATGCTCTTATACCAAACACCTCCTCCTCCTCCTCCTCGCTCTGCTCTCTTGAAGTGAAGGCGCTTTAGATTTGGGGGCTTGTGCCTCCTGCCACATCTCCACGGCAGCTGTGTTATTACGGATGGAGATTAGAGAGCAGTGGTGGGCAGAAGACGACCTCAAGTGATTATTAGGGAGACAAAGAGCGCTGCCAGAGCCGGCCAATGAGACAGCAGCAGAAGAACAGTGTTGGATGGAAGGATGTTGAATATAGAGCCATGGGAAGCTATGTTTGGCTATATGTGCATGAATGTAATAAGTCAGACGTATTTAGGAGAGTCATTCATAAGGTTTGCTGTTGACCTTAAATGTTCAACAATAAATAACATTCATATTGTTATAACAGAGGAATTGCATAGGGATTATCTGTGGAAAAGCTAGATTAATTAACTTTAATTTATAATGTTCAGCAGCTATTACTGGGAAGCTTTGGCCAATCACGTGTTGCATAAATCTACTTCAGCACCAGAACATTATATGGTTATTGAGCTTGTAAATACAGCAAGGTGTGCAAAAGTAGCTATTCCAGTGTCTTCTTACACAGAAACAGTGCAAAAATGACAAACACATAAGTGAGAAAGTAAAGAAAGTACAAAGCAGTTTTTGAAAAAGAATAGATTTTTTTTATGGGCAGCATGGGAACTAATAGTTCAATCTTCTGCATGAAACTGAACTGGGCCCTTACTTGTCTTAAAGTTACACTGTGTAAGATTCCCGGCCTTGCGCCTCTAGAGGCCACAGGTGCCACTGCACCGTCGCAAAACGTAAACACTAGGGCCCCTCCTCCTTCTGAAACTGTGCGAGCGTGCGACTATTTCCATCATTGTTTCAACTTTAGTTGACCTGCTGCTACCTTTGGAAGTTTGGACTGGATCTTCTATAGAGTTAGCGCTAGCGTTAGCTTATCAACAAATATTGCGCAATGGTCGCAGTAAAAACAACTAATAACTGTATGAAAAAGCACGTTCTAAAGAAAAAATAAAGAGGCTAATTTACCTGCCCAACAATAAAGATGCAAAAACTTGATCCGATTTGCAGCCTTCTCTGTCTCTCATCTGACGCCAGCGAGCAAAAGTCTGTCCGATGTTGACTCTTGTCTGCGATCTGGTGCAGTCCCTTTCACATTTTCTTTCTCTTGCCTCGTCCGACATTGTCTTCATCTTCTTGTGTCCTTCGGCCCTGACGAACTGGCGAAAATAACAACGCTAAAAGTAGCTTCCTGGTTATACTGCACCTCAAGTCGTTCCCTGTCACATGACTCTTCCTCAACAGCGGAGCGCTCCCGGCCAAGTTGCTAGGGTGGTTTCTCAGTACGGAAGCCTCGCTCGGAGCAACAGATCGCGCCTCAGGCCTTATAATCGCTCAAAAAATCACAAAAACAAGTCAGTATGCCCCACATATTTAGGAGAAAAGTTACACAGTGTAACTTTAACTTATAAGTGCAGAAAAAAAAAAAAAAAGTTCTGCTGGGCCTCAATAAAAGTGACATTTTTGTAAAGTCATTAGAAAATTTTATGCTACAAAATCACAAGTCTAGCATAGTCATCCAACCAAATTCATCATTTATCATCACAGACATTTAAAATATATACTGGATAAAGCAAATGACAGCTTAAACTATAATAAAGTAATAATAATTCTCTACTATTTAAACCATTATAAAAGTTAACCCATTCTAGGTAATAGGTATTTGCTCGTCAATAACTGTCAAACTGAGAAAAGCCCTCTGTCATAATGGTAGGAGCACATGGAGGAGAATGACATCAGTATTTTTCAATTTAAAAGGAATGACATGTTTGCAAATTCATGTTTTACCTAATATTACGCAGCCCTAGTCCCAGCTGTAGTTATAAGCAGGGTACATGTAAACCAATATATGCTAGAGCTGTGCTTTTCATCTAGGTTACTGTACTGGTCAACACATCTGGGGCCATTAGTGTTTTACAAGCATAGGTTTGCAGTAAACTATGGCTCTTTTCTCCTTATCGTGTGGCAATGTCCTGAGGTTACTTGCTTTTGGGAAAGTATTGCAAATATCTTATAAACTTACACTGGGAGAGCCATAACCCACACTCTGAGGTTGCTTTTGTTGACTGACGCTTCAAATTTAAAACTGAACATTAATGATAGTCGCCCGGTTTCCAGCTGCCAAATAGATTATAGCATGTCGCTGGAAATCAACAGCACCTCTGTCTGTGAAGGAGTGGCACCAGTTCTTCAGAGAGAGAGCTCAGATAAAGCTCTCTGCAGCTCCACAGAGCAAAGACTGAAAATATCTTTGGTTGGTCAAGTCTGTTATGATTAAAATGTTATCTATTTGATCAATCTATTTGATAAAATACATAGCTTTAAGTATTTGCATTTCTCTTTTCTATTTGTATTATCATGCTCATCATGCTTACATACAGATACAGTTTGTATGTTTATTGCTATTTCTGCGGATATCTTTGACAGAGGATACTGGCACACACCTGGACAGCAGCCCTATTTTATGGGAATTTATTTACTTATTTTTTATGTGATATTATAAATTTACATATTATTAAATTTTGCTGTTTGTTTTTTGTCTGTATTTTTACTTTCTAGTGTTTTTTTTTTTTTTTTACTGTTTTGACACTATTTTGGCACATCATATGAGGCTTGTGGGTGGCTGTGGAGGAACTAGAGGATTTAAATAAATGTACAAAAATGTCAAATGTGCATACTATCCTTACGTAGGATGACCAGACGTCCCTATTTAACCAGGGCAGTCCCAGTTTTAGGCTTCTTGTCCCATGTCCCAAGACAGATCTGTAAAAACAAACCATGTTCCAGTTGTCTCAATTTCAACCAACAGGAAAGCACAGGAAACTAAAAACACATTTGTCTAAAGATGTTTGTCACAAAAATTATTATCATTATCAATTTAAATTAAACTATTATTTTTTATTATTATGTTGCCATTAAAATTCAAAACCCAAGCGTCATGTACTTTCATGACAGAAAGGACAGAGGACAGAAAATTGTATGGACTTCAGAAGCTTCTTTTATCACTTGGTGAGTTCAAATGCACCGTAATGAGTAAAAAAAATATGTGTCCCAGTTTTGGGTCTAAAAATCTGGTCACCCTATCCTTACGTGATTATACAAAACAATGCAACCACATAAATAAATATTTGACAAGTGACCTAATACGCCAAAATACATTTCCATAACTTTTTCAGACGAAAAACTTTTTGATTTCTAAGGCAGTTAAGTAACTCTTGTTTCGTTTTGTTTTTTTGTTTTATGTAATTATTTTCTGCCTTACGGACTTATAAAATTGAAAACCTAGGTAAATTCTCCATTGGTGAGACAAGCATTCAGGCCGTGTTTATCTGCACAGAAACAAATATCTGGCTCCTGCGGCACAGCCAAACATCTCATCATTCTGCCCAAATGATTTCATGCTCAGGGAAGTGGAGGAACTGGAGGTTTGGGGCTATATAAGGTAAGACTAGATAGAAAAAAACAGGACAAAATGCACTGCCCATGTTCCTGTTCTTGCTACTTAGTGTTCAAAGTGCTGTCGCATCTCTATAATTTTGCCATTTTAGCAAATGCTTGGGAAAACCCGGTGGCTGTTCGATTGGAGCGGAAATCTGTAATTGGGTAGAAGTAGAACTAGAGCGATTTTCTCTGTCTTCATCTCTGTCATCTCGGGCGCAGTGTGTGACAACAGCGTTTGACTTCAATCTTGGTAAACAAAGCCATTTGGTGAAGGCCCTGACACGTTTCTATTTGCTTATTGTGTTTTTTTTTTCTTCCTCCAAACACGACCTCTTGATTTTAATTTCTCAAGTCAGTGTGCGTCCCTGGGTTTGGCTGCTTTGGCAACTATCACATTTCCTCTTCTCGAATGAAAACAAGCTTATTTAGAGTGTCATCTCTCCAGACTCTGTGTTCCTGCCTCAATACAAAGCTATAAATGTCTTAAATTACCAACACACCTATCATCGCATTAATGAGTTAGCCTGCAGCCAAACAGGAGATCCTTGAGAAGGGCTTAGCAGGATAAGCTGCATATCAACAGGTAGTGGAGGATTTGGAAGATAATCACTAAACTGCTTTAATGTCAACTAGCGAGAGAAGCAATAAGTGCTTAAAAGAAACAATCCTCTAAACATTTGCTTTTTACATTTTGATTCAAGTCACACACACAGGGGTACTGTTGCACATAAAAAGATCTGATTCAAAACTATTAAATTGATTCTGAGTCTGATTGAATTTCAGCGTCAGTCTGATGGCTAAATGACTTGTTGCGGGGTGAAAAATGTCCCCTGCAACTCTCCTTAAAAGGCGTAAAAACAGCCTTGCAAGAATGGGAGCATAGACCCGTGTCTCTGCGTCTAGGATAACAAGCAGATGGCTTTATTTCTTTGATGTTCGTCATCCAGAGCGGCTAAAAGGCAGAGGAAACCTTTGTACATATACGAGAAGGAGAAAATGAGAGTCAAGGCAGGCGAGGGGGTCACACAGCAGTCACCGTATATCTGAGTGTTTGTGTAGTGGGAGCTCTGTAGAGGAAAATGCTACAAAAACAGCAAAGAAACCAGCAATGTTTGTGTTTTCTCCTTTAAAGTTCATGTTCATAGCCTTTCTTTTGACCCTTCCACTAGTGACCTAACCAAAGAAACAGCAGCGCTGACTGCTGTAAACGAATGTCAAGTCACTTGTAGTCGGATGCTGTTCTTGTTTATGCATTGACACTGCATTGCCTAAAACTTATGGCATCCAAATATGCATGCAAAATTCAATTCGGTTCAATTCAGTTTTATTTGTATAGCCCAGTATCACAACAAAAGACGTCTCAAAGGGCTTCACAAACAGTTAATCAAACATAAACACACAATCAGCACAAACAATAACTACACAAAACTAAACAGACCCAGGACACTCCTGTCCTTAGACCCTCCTTCTTGGTAAGGAAAAACTCCTAAAAAAAAACCCAGCTGTGGGAAAAAAGAAGAAACCTTATTGAGCCCATATTGAAAGAGAGATCCAGACAGGGGAGTGGGGGGTGAGGTAGGTCTGGGAAGTCCAAAGGATGCAGAAAATGATGGGACA
Source organism: Bostrychus sinensis (assembly GCA_020698575.1). Lineage (NCBI taxonomy): Eukaryota > Metazoa > Chordata > Actinopteri > Gobiiformes > Eleotridae > Bostrychus > Bostrychus sinensis. The sequence continues at coordinate 12,443,218 of CM036250.1, forward strand.
AGAGAGTAATATGTATACAATACATTCTAACATGCTGGTTGGTTTACATGACTTATTAACTTTGAGTGGATAGTGGATATAATCAAACAGGGAGTGTCTTATTACGCACTGGCTAAATGGACTTTTTTAATAAAATTAAAAGAGGCATTATGTTGTAAGCACTGCATTGAGTCCTCGGAATTTTATATAAATGGTTATGATTAGTCAAGTAGGATTGATTTTGCTTTAAACAGGTTTGGACGAGATGGAAATGGATTCCAGACCCGCTTTAAGAAGAAAGTGAAAGGAAGCCAAGCTATAACTAACTAAACAATGCATATACTGTTGCCCAAAACAGTATTCAGTTCCATTTCAACAGCTAACGTCCAGCTGACTTCCTCAGAAAATATATGTAATGTGTCCCTGACCTGTCCTCTTACCTGATTTTTACAGAGGACAGCACCCCCTGATGTCCAGCTTCAGCAGAACAGTGTCCTGGGTGTGTGATGCCAGCGCTCAGATTGGAAAATAACGGTAAACTGTAACTGTTCCCTAGGCTCACACAATAAACCCTCCTCCTTTTTTTGTTGATCCCACAATGCCGTGTTGTTGGCGCATGTATAAATCAGCTGAAGAAACATGCCACATAAACCCATATTTGAAGGAGAAGTTATCCGCCTCAAAAAGACCACACTTTTGCTTGCATCTTCTAGTATTTTCTTCTCTGAGGGACCAAAATAAGATTATAACACATTTCAAAAGACCTTACGCAACTGTGTATAATGAAAAGGAAAGAGTGCATCAAACATTAACATGCACTTTGCACACTTAACTGTCCTTTAGGTGCCAACTTTCAAAGGGCGCCTCTTCCTTCCAAGTCTTTGTCTTGCTCTGAAACAGAAAACATCAAAGACACCATTGATCCTTTTCGCCTTCGTTTGCACTCGTACTTGAAGGCGAGCTCGGCCAGGCAATCATCTACTGTACGCACTGGAGCCGACCCTTAAGGGCTCTATTCAGCGGCACAATTATTATTAAGGCACTGACTTTGCTAATGGATTTTGGTGTGGCATGTCATCTTAAACAGGATTTATGTGCCCTGCTTTAAAAGTCGGGACAGGTGACCTTTACTTCCCATGTCATTTTTTCATTGTCCTCTGCCCTTGTATTTAATGTCTAATGTCTGTCATCTGATGAAATGAAGAAATGGAGTGGTACCAAGCTTTAGCACAAATAATCCTAATACTCAAAATGTTGGGACACTGTAGAATATAAATTATACACGAAATGGTTTGCAAATTTTAACCACATTTCTTGATAAAAACAATATGAAATAAAACTGATGTCATATAGTTTAATAAAAAAACAAAAGCTCATTTTGCGTTTGATGACCGTAATACATCTCAAAAGGTTGGGACAGGGGCAACAAAAGAATGGAAAAGTAAGTGGGACTAATAAAAACAGATTAGATTAGCATTTTGCAGCTAATTTATTTTGAACATTTCAGGAAGAGGACCTTGGTATAAAAGATACATTTTAGAAAGAACGGCAGTAGCTCAGTTGGTAGAGACATTTGCCCACTAACCCAAAGGTTGGTGGGTCAATCCCCAGTACCAGCATTGCACACTGTTGTTGTGTTCTTGGGCAAGACACTTCACCCACCTTGCCTTTGTGAATGTGGCTGTGTGTGCAATATAAATCCAATCTGTCATTATTATTATTATTATTAAAGAAGGAGAGTCTATTATTAGCACTGGATGTATGGATGCTTGTAATTCTCAGTACTGAAATGTTCCCTAGTTCCAAAATGCTTATTGTTATTACCTACATTTTTATGAAAATCACTGTTTTTCCAGCCTTTTCATGCATCTCTCCTAATCTTTTTGAGACACGCTGCAGCCATCAAATTCAAAATGAGCTATTTTTTTTATGAAAAGGTAATGCTCTTACCTCCCACCCTCTCTCTGAGCGGAGTCTGCATGTCCTCCCCGTGTTACTGTGGGTTCTCTCCTCCCGTCGTCCAAAGATGTGCATGTGTTAGGTGAATTGGTGACTCTAAATTGCCCCTAGTGAATGAATGTGAGAGTGAATGGTTGTCTGACTGTGTTTGTCTCTGTATCAGCCCTGGAGTACCCCACCTTGGGCCTGTATTTTCTGGGATAAGCTCCAGTATCTGTGAAGATAAATGAATGAATGAAAAGTATTTACCATATATTCAGGGTGTGTATGACAGTAATTTGAGAGTGTGAGTATGGATGGTGTAAAGCAATACGGAGGTGACAGCAGTAGATAGTATATATGAGCAGGATTGATATTCATGAAGGAGCAAGCAGAGAAATCAGCTCCATCACTGTTACAGGCAGCAGTGACAGCAGCTCCATTAAACATCTCATTTTAATAGAGACATGTTTGGAAGCAACATTACCTGTAGTGTACACGGAATAATTATGCAAAAATCCTATGCATACTAGTAAGTAATGTGATTTTAATAGTACCATGGTGTTGTGAGCACAGCCTGCTTAAAAAACATAGGCTCCACAAGCCATCAAGCATCATGTGACTGCAATCCATTCACCGCAGTCAAAGGTAAACCCGAGCAGTAAACATCGAGAAGCACTCAGATTGAAAACTGCCAAAGTATTATTATAAAAAGTAATCATTTTTTTCCTTTACTGACCCTTTGTGGCTGGAGTTAGTGTCTTGGCAGAAGGTGGGAGTTGCTCCTGGGTCTAAACTGATGTAACATTTCGAGTTATGTTGCTAATAGACAAAATACACTCAATACTGCAAAAGCACAGAATCCTTAAAAACATTCCTGGATCCAGACATTTCTTATGAGGCTCATTTCTCACAGTGAAAAAATGAAACAAAATTGTGCTAATAGACAAACCAACTAACAATCCAACAAACAAACCAACACTGGAAAAAACACAAGCACCAGCACAGCCCTCAGTCTGCCCCGGTTCAAAGTAAATACCCTGCAGAGTCACTAAAGCAGCAAAGTGTGTAAAGCTTTTCAAGGCTGGCAGGACCAATACTTTTTACTTCTCCAGACTTATTCCAAAGTCCACTGCACAACAACTCCTGTATATCAAGCGTTTAAAGAGCCACATTAGGTAACATAATACTTTTCTGCACAGATTTGCACTAATAATTACCAATGTGCTTTTGGGATTTGATTACACCTGCAATGCAAAGATTATTTTGCAGTCCACAAAAATGCTAAGTTTTGAATACTGCTGAGGAGGTGTCTTTGGTTTTGTTGCAGCGCCTGTGTGAAGATGGCCTTCTCAGTAAAAACAATGATGTAACAACAGAGAGATATTAGCTGCCGGCTATAAACTGACAAAAATAAGTCATGTGGATGTAGTTTGTAGAGTTGAAGATGGTTTGTTTTAGAATTTACAAATCTCTCCAACTTTAAATAAGTAAGCCATATGCAACCAGCAATAGTGCATCAATGAATCACATGGTGTAGGTGTTTTTGTGATTAAGACAAAGGGTGTTCGTGGTTAATCAGTTAGTAGATTCATTGGCATTATGGCCATAATTGATTAAAAGAAATACTAACAAGTAATGGTTATGCTGCACAGTAGAGTAAAGGTACTGTACCATTAGAGAGTTAGGGCAAATTAAACACAACAAGCAACTGTTTTCTAAAATATACAAGCTTATAACTTGTCTTTAGTTCAAAAAAGCCACTTTTTTATTATGGTTCTTGACTTTGAATAGGATTGGATAGCGGATGTCAAGCCAGTGGTTTATCGATAATCATTAGTTAAGATTACCAATTAACTGATTAAAGTGGTGGAAGTGTGCATCCCTAAAAAACACTATAATTACTGACAGACAGACAGGGTTATTGATAGGGCATGTTAGTGTCACACCAGGTGTGAGGGTTCTTTAAAACCAGCTTATAAAATATTATAATTGTGGGAGCCACCAGGTGGGAGGTGGCAGACACTGCTCGCCCACTGCTGGCTCTGGCCTCTGGGGTGTTGGCACTTTGCTATGCTGCAATACATTTAAAGGACACAGCCGAAGGTTATTTCGGTGTATAGTGCGCATGGGTGTCTCTTTACCTTCAGGGCGCACAATGTACACTGGATGGTCCTCACGCAGCGGAGCCACAACAACAAAAGGTTCCGGGTTCCATCTTGGGGACAATTTCCCTCTGGTTCTCCGACGGAAATTGATTATCAATACTCGTTCTCCTGGTAGTAGGGGTGCCAGTTTAGCTCTCCGGTTATAACGGGCTTGGTCTTGTCCTTGCCTATGTTGAGCCTTCTGCTTTGCTACAGAGTAGGCACGACTTAGGGCCTTCTGGTGCGCTTTGACCCATCCTTCCAAGGTGTGGCTTTCGGTGGTGGGTTGCAAGCCAGTTGTCCAGTCCACTGGCAACCTTGCATGTCTTCCAAAGACCACATAATGGGGTGTCAATCCTGTGGTGCTATGGGTGGTGTTGTTATATGCCTGGATAAGTGCAGGCAATTGGTTATGCCACTGTGCCTGCTGCGTCTCATCCAGGGACCCTAAAAGCTTCAATAGCGTTTGGTTGAACCTCTCACAAACACCGTTCCCTTGGGGGTGATAGGCGGTGGTACGGCTCTTCTGGCATCCATACAATTGGCAAAGCTGGCCAATCAGAGATGATTCAAAGGCAGCCCCACGATCAGTTAAAATACGCTCTGGGCATCCAAACGTCTGTATCAAATGACTGTACAGGGCCCGTGCAGTGGTATCTGCGGACTGGTCTTTAGTGGGCACTGCAACGGCAAACTTAGAAAAAAGATCAGTCATTACCAGAATGTACGAGTACCTGTCCTCTGGGCGTCCCAGCGAGAGGTAATCCAACCCCACAATCTCAAAAGGGTAAGAGGTGGTGATGGGCAGTAGTGCAGCTCTCCCATCTGGTCCAGGTTTACTACATAAACATTGTGGGCATGATGCAGTCCATTCCTTTACATCTTCAGTCATTCTGGGCCAATAGCAGCGCTGCCGTAGTGCCGCTAAGAGTCGATCGCTGCTTGGGTGGCCCATTTTCTGATGGTAAGCTCTCCATAAGCCTTCAGCTTCATGTTTTGGTACAATATGCTGGAAGATCTGAAGCGCAGAACCTGGCTCTTTCCACAACCGTCCAAGCACTCCCTTCCTTAGAGAAATGCGGTCCCATTCTCACAATAGTTGTTTCACATATGAGGAGGCATCACGTACCTCTGGACAGGGGTCCTGTTGCTCCTTCCAGTGTTTAAGTTGAACAAGTTCCAGATCCTTTGCTTGACGATCCTCCCAGGTTCCACTTTCCTCTTCAATTGCAATATGGCCTGTATGTACTACTGGCATTTCTTTGGCTTGTTCCGGTAACCTGGAAAGAGCATCTGCATTTCAATTGTGTGATCCTGGGCGGTATTTTATAGTGTACCTGAAATTGGCCAGCTGTGCTGCCCATCGCTGCTCCACTGCTCCCAGTCTTGCAGTGTTTAAAGGTGTGGCAATCTTAGAAAATCCAGGAATGAAGCGATGATAGTAGCCTGCAAAACCAAGAAAGGACTTCACCTCCTTCACTGTTTGTGGTATGGGCCAGTCTTTCACTGCTGCGGTCTTCTCCCTGTCCATGGGGTCCATCTCCACTTGCCAGTAACCACTGGCCAGGTCCAGTGTAGAGTACCACTTTGCAGCCTTTAAGCCAGTCAGGGACTCCTCAATGCGTGGCAGGGGGTAGGCGTCTTTGTGAGTGAGTGCATTTAGCCTCCGATAGTCCACACAGAACCTCCAGCTCCCATCCTTTTTCCTCACTAATACAATGGGAGCTGCCCAGGGACTTGAGCTCTCTCGAACTACACCACTCTCTAACATGTTCTTCAGCAGGATCTGCAGCTCAGCATACAAACTTGGGGGAACTGGCCGGTACCTCTCGCGGCTAGGGGGAGCAGAACCCGTAGGGATCTGGTGTCTTACTGCGCTGGTACGGCCAAAATCTTCATCATGGCGTGAAAACACTCCTTTCCATCTGGACAACAAGTCAGCCATTTTCTCTTGCTCCTCTGGGTTAAGGCCATCCCCCTGCAAAGATAGAGCTGGATGAAACTCCCCCTCTGTAACCGGTTCCACACCCACGCGCCTTACTGCCACTTCAATGACATCTGGTGCTACGCTATCCAAGACCAACTCTTGCTCTCCTTGGATGTCAGTCACGGCTACTTCAGTCACCAGAGCTAGAGGTTGGCGTTGTGGAACTTCTACCGGATAGGGGTTTGGATTGCATACTTTGCAGGGCACACGTCCACCACTGAGTGTAGCCAAAGTCCGTCCTACATACCACTCTGAGTCGCTGTCAGGGAAAGGCTCAACAAAGACAGTGGGTTGGTTTGATGGATTCCCACTCACTTGCATCCATAATACCATTTCCGAGTGTGGGGGGATGATTACAGGCAGTTGACGAGCTAACTTGGCAACACCCTGATAGTCAGTCACAGGACCTCTGGTGGAAACCCGATGGCATTCTGCAAAGGCCTGTGTCCAGACTTTGCCCTCTGCAGACGGCAGCAGGGTCCTGAAGGCCGACAGTCCTGGGTGACTTCCCTGGGTGAGAGCAGACCAGACAGGTTTGATGACATTCATCCCCAGTATTCCCTTATCTGGCCCCAAACAATCGTCACTAACGATAAGTACACCCTTTTCTGGCACCTGGACATTTCCAACCGTACAGTTCACCATGGCATAGCCAACGTACGGAATCTTTAGTCCATTAGCAGCACGTAGGGTCAGCCACGGCAGTGTATTGGCACCTGTTAGCCCTGTTCCCTTTAAATGCCTCTCAAATAGGCTGTGACTCAATAGAGTGACCTGGGACCCTGTATCAAGCACGAATGGTACAGCACAGTTGTTAAGTTTTACAATGACATCGAAGCACTCACCAACCAGGGCAGCTTTGGTCTGAGGAGGTGGGGGATCAGGTGGTTGGGTCATCCCTGATATGGGCTCTTTATCCAAAGCAACCGCCCCCACTGCTTGGCCCTCAGCTGTGGGGGGAATCAAAAATCCTGGGAGAATTTGCGCGGACACCGGCGCTGAACATGCCCAGCCATCCCACACTTACGACAAATGGGTCGCCCCTGAGCATCCCATTGATATGCTAAGGCATTCATTGGCCTGTATGGTTGGGCTGGGGGTTTAGGTGTAGTTTGTGGCTGAGCTGGGCTAGAGAGTTGGGTTTTAATTTCCTCTACTAAACTAGTAGACAGGGTTTTCATTTGCTCCTGGATCTCCTTCCTCATCTCCACCATGAGCTCTTTCTTGAGTTCAATACAAATTTGTCCTTTTAATTGTTCTGGGTCTGGTATGGTAGGGGTGGGTGGTGTATATGCCCTTACCCGCTGGCTCAATATGGCATCTTCCTCGTCCTCTAGTTCTTGTTCTAGTGCTCGTGCCTCTTTGCAGGCCGTGACAAAGGTGATGTTGTCATTACGCCGCATCAGTCTGTTCAGCTCTCGCTTTACTGGTCCCTTCTTCAAGCCCACCATTAGTTGGTCCAGTAGCAGGTCGTCCTGACTGTCGGCCTCCATCTCTTCATGTTCTTGCCACCTGTAAAACATCTCTCTAAGCCTAAGGACAAATGCATTAACATTCTCGTCTGCCCGCTGTCTACAGTTATAAAAACTTGTTCTCGGTTGTGCTTTAGTGGCTGGTTTGTCATACAGGCCTTGCAAAAAATCCAAAATTTTCTTCCCAGTGTCTCTTTCTCTCGAGCTAATCAACTGTAGCTCTCGCTTAGCCTCTCCCTCAAGGGCTGTCAGCACGAAGTCAGCTTCTTGTTGAGGATTTAGTCCCTGAGCGCGTAACATGGCCTCCACCTGAGCTCTCCAATCCAAAAATTTAATTGGGTCTCCACTAAATTTAGGAATAAAAGCTGCACCCATAAACCACGGCATTGTGAACTGGGCAGTAATAGCTGAACTAGTACCAGGCCGTGCCTCCATTATTTAACAGTGGAGCTGGATCCTGCCAGCAACGCCAAAAATGTCACACCAGGTGTGAGGGTTCTTGAAAACCAGCTTATAAAATATCCACTGTTAAATAATGAGTCAAAATAAAAAATCATACGTACAAATTTATTACGATTATAGTAAATAAAAAAACATGTTCAGTTCAATAAAAACAAGGGCATAAAATACCCAGGGTAAGAAGTGGAGGGCAAATATGTTTGTTAAAAATTTGATTAAAAAAAAATCAACAAAAAGGTATTCCCATAAAATGTTAAAAGGTCAGCTAGCAGAATTAAAATGTATTCTTGGTGGGTAACATCCAGTTCAGGTAAAAAAATAAAAAATACTCAGTTCTTCCTTTGTGCTCTCCCACGTGCTGTAGGTTGGCGATCCTGTTCTTACAGTTCCACAGCCACTTGGTACGTCCCAACAACACTTTATTTATCGTGTCTAGCGTATTCAGCGAAGCCTCCAGCGGGTGGGGATCCTCCCAGGTGTGGGCATCCTCCGTGCGTCCCCCGTGCGTCCTCAGCAGTGCTGAAAGAAGAATGCTAGACTCAGGGCCTGTGCTACACAACAGAAACAGGCTGGCTAGAGCGGCAGGTTATCAACGTTCCTTTAACTTATCTTATTGGGAGCGTTGCACACTTTTCGCGTCTCGGCCCGTCGCGGTCCTCCGCAGCTGCTCTCGGCCACGTTTTCTTGCCCTCACCACAGCTCGTCCACGACTCCTTTTGTCTGCCTGGCCGGTCCGCCTTCTTCCTGTTCCCGTCGCGAGTAGCAATTGCTCCTGGAATCTCCTCCTCCTTCTCACCAGCTCCTTTTATCTTTGTGCCTTGTTTGTGACTGCAAATCAGCGCGTACTAGGGGTGTGGTCCCGAATGAGAGCCCACCTGTCCTCAGCTGCATTGTGCATACAATTAAAGTTTAAAAAAACACAACACTAAAAACAATCTAAAACACAGCAAACAAAAGGCAAAATGTGTGCAAAATGCAAGTACTGAACAATAGGACCCAAACAATAAGGACCACTGACATTAGCTTAAATCTAATGACACATGTGGAGATAGGCTTATGAATTATTATATAGATAATTTACAATGGTACAGACACATGAGGCTCCTGCTGGCGGATATATCGGGGGATGAGTTAAACACATTTTGACATTTTCACAAAAATAGCATGTCAACAGCAAATCCTACTGGTGTAATGCTCAATGGCAGAGCTGTTTGTTCAATGATCATCTCATCTGTCGCATTGTCACAGCTGAGCATTGTCTATCAAACCTACAGACAGCATTTAGGACCGTTCATAATGAGCTTAACCGGGAATCAAAATAGAAATATCTTTGCCCCACAGCTGAGTTTGGTGATGAACACGTCATGACAATGCAACCCACACACAATGCCATCGTCACACACCGACAGACTCCAGTTTACTTCACCGTCTAAATCAAGAGTGGCAGAGAGAAGTTGCATGTGACAACTATGGCGGCCTGCTGGATACATATACCACTCAAGCACAACATTATGACCACAGATAATAGGCAGGTGGTAACAATAGTAAGCATTATGACCACTAATGCACCGTGTATTCTGACACTTCTCTATCAGAACCAGCATTAACTTCTTCAGTAGCTCCCCGCAAGGCCAGCCTCAGCTCCGCACATGCATCTCCTGTCACCACTGTTCCTTCGTTGGACCACTTTTGATAAATATTGACCACTGCAGACAGGGAACCCCCCCATTAACAGCTGCAATTTTGGAGATGCTCTATTCCAGTCATCTAGCCATCACAATTTGGCCCTCACCTTTGCCCATTTTCCTGCTTTTAACACCAACTTTGAGGAAAAACTTGTGTTTTCACTTCACCTATCAGCGGCCACAACATTATGCCTTATTGGTGTACTTTTGTCTATTAGGCCAGAGCAAAAATAAAATAAGATCATAGTCCATTTGATTAGACTGTGATTTTACATTTTAAAAAGCAAAAACAAAATCAATTATTTTGTGTGCTCAAAAGGAAACGGGAGTGTGCCTCTATATCTGTGCATCCTATCCATTTTATATATACACTATATTAAATAGTCACTCGCCCATCCAAATAACTGATTATCAGATTATGGTGTGGGGTTGGTTTTAGGAGCTGGGCTTGGCCTCTTAGTTCCAGTGAAAGGAACTCTGAATGTTTCAGCACCAAGAGATTTTGGACAATTCCATGCTCCCAACTTTGTGGGAACAGTTTGGGGAAGGGCCACTTCCTGTTCCAACATGACTGCACCAGAGCAAAAGCACTGCCCATAAAGACATGGATGAGTGAGTTTGGTGTGGAAGAAGTTGACTGAACCTGCACAGAGTCCTGACCTCAACCTGACAGAACACCTTTGGGATGAATTAGAGCGAAGCCTGCGAGCCAGGCCTTCTCGTCCAACATCAGTGTCTGACGTCAGACATCTACATGTCAGACGTAGATAGATGCAAAGGATGAGCTGATGTCATATTAAAGCCTATGGATTAAGAATGGGATGTCACGTAAGTTCTTATGTGTGTAAAGGCAGGTGAGCTAATACTTTTGGAAATGTAGTGTATAAAAGAGTTATATTTATATGGTCAAACATTTAACAAATATGGAGCAATCATAGTGAGCTTAACTGAATCAAAATAGAAAGATCCTCCATATTGCCCCACAGCTGACTTTGGTGATTAACACGTGGTGACAACACACACGCGCGCACACACACACTCACACACACACACACACACACAGGAGGACAGAAACCAGTTCTATACCATCTAAATCAAGCGCCTGAAGGGAGAAGTTCGGAAGTGCCGGTGTTGATTAGCATAGCTCTGAGTGAACCGGGCCTCTTTGTCATGCATTTGCCACGATGAATCAAGTTCATCATCCGCGGCTGTCGCCACACAAAGATTTACCATAGACAAAGTGCGATTTGCATATCAAACCCAGAGACCTCATGTGCCACTGCCCCCTCATTTGCTGTGAAAAATATGCCGGCACCTGCTCCGTTAAGTATCAATAGCTCAATTTATTTATATCTTATAGACGGCAGAATCCCTAACACCAGCAAAAGTGGTCCAAAAGCAGCTGGACTAATAACGGTGTTGCCTTTCTAATGAGTTCCCTCAGCAGTACTCTTGATTATCACATTAATCCGCCATTAGCAAAAAACGCTAGCTTTATTTATTTTCTTTAACGCTGTCGGCTGGTGAAGCTCTAAATAATTTAGAGCTGGAGGTCCATTTGTACAAGAGACATTATTTTGTGTTTTTTTTCTTCCGTAATTGTGATGCATGAATAATTAACAAAGACGATAAAATGTTCCACAGAGTTCAATCTCCAAAGTTAAATCATCGCTTTGCTCTGTTTAACTAATATGGCCTGCTGGTATCTACACATCAGTTATGGGATATGCTGACTATTCAGTGTATTTTAGCCTGATATAAATGCTAATGCACTTACAATAATAAAACTTTCTAATCTAGCCTTCTAGTATTGTATCCCTCCAATTGGAGCTCCAGTGTAAAAGGCAGTGTTATTAATAATGTGGATAAGGAAGAAGAGCTTTTCTTGGTAATGCCGTTTTATCTTGAAATGACAGGTCATTTCCCAAGCTGTCTCTGTGTGATGGAATGTGAGTTAACATGGAGCCGCTACCTGTGACATGACAGGCTAATGTTACAGTACAAGAAAGAACTCTTAAACCTTAAAACTGGGTCAGTGCTGCAGACTTTTACACTCCCATTATTGCATGAGGTACGCAATGCTTCTAAATAAATGAAGTCTAATGTAAAACTTTAGCTTAGTACACTTAGTCAGACATATTCAAGCCTCTTTTCACTGTGCTCGACCTTTCTTTCACTAAAATCAACTCTTTTCCCATTATATACCAAGAAGTTAGTCTGGCAGCTCTTGGTTTGACTTTCATTTCTATAGACAGAACAATCACAGGCACAGTAAACAGCCAGAGAAACAAAGGCAGGACGTGAGCAGTGCACTGCCGACCTGTAGCCAAAACTGGTTTTGCCAGCAAGAAAAGCCAGTTGTCTAAAGACTTGCAGAAAAAGTCAGTTTGTTTGAATGTGCCGTTTGTTTATCAGGTGGGAGAAGTAATGCATTTCACTCTGTATAAGCTGGCGCCATCTTGGTTACTTTTGATAGGAGATTAGCTTCTACTTTTATCAGAAAAGGTCTGTGATAGGCCGGTTTTAAGCTAGTCGATTGGACTCTTTTGCTTTCGAAAAGATAGTAGGAGGGGCTAGTTGGCTACTTTTCTAACCAATACGAAGCTAAAATGAGTGGGCTTAATGATCTTCTTTATTTCTCCGATTTATTTTATTTTCTTTAAACGACATCAGTCCTAAAGCAGCTCTGCACATGTTTATCCTGAGCAGACATTGTTAACCTTTTGTTATTCTGTACAAACCATCGCTCTGGTCCATGTTGATTGAAGTTGGATTTCCAAAGAGTTGAACAAATTAATGCAAACTTTTTAAACTACATTTAAATGCAAATGTGTGGATTTGAGTCCAGACCCCAAGCATTTATCAAAAGTCTCTCCTTGATGATTTTCTGTCTCGTCTCTACTGTTCTGTCCAATGAAGCCATAAATGCCCAAAAATATATGACAAAAAAACAACAACAACAAAAAAAAAAAAGGTGCATAAAGCCTGCCGATTTTAGATAAATACTGAACCCAGGCAAATGATTCATGGCAACCTCTGAAAGAAGCGAGCAAAGGGACTTTTGTTAATTTGTTCATCACAAACAATGACTAAGGTTTTGTTTGTGAGGAAGAACACAGTGAAATTGGTCATTAGAAATGCAACTATTGGATACACTTAAAGACTGAATGCAAATCAAATGAGAAAACACCCTAAATGATAAAAAGGTGATTTAGTTGAAGTGCTAAACAGCCATATGCCAAAGAGAAAGAAGACAGATTGCAACCTTGTTTTCCAAGAAACTCAGTGATGTATGGTCTTTTGGTCCTTTCTGCATGAATAAAAAACACTGCATTTGTTTTTAACATTGTAATAAACACAGCTTACAGTATTTACCCATTTTGTGCTAATAAACATTAAGCCTTCCATGTTTTTCACTTTGGGTGTCATTTTTAACCTTATTGCGGCATCTGTTGACAACACTAGCATTTGTTCTTTGAGTGACCCCTTGTGGCTGGAACAAGCATCTTTGGCCCTATCTTGCAATGGTAAAGAATACTTAATCGACCCAAACTTTGAACCACAACCATTACTTTTTGCTAACAGACAAACGAACCAATGTCAGCTAAAATCTTGGCAGAAACATTTTGCTAAACTGTATACTACTAAATTTTACACAGTGCACCTGTAACCTTTGCCCCATGAGAACATTATACTGCCAGTGTCTTGTTATTTGGAGCCTAATCAGCTTGTGCTTTGTAATTATGAAACCTATATGTCATCTGCAAAAGTAATTGATTGACTTCTTTTTATAAAGTTCAGCCAAGACAAATTCTAATTTGCGTGCTAATCGTGACACGCATCCAGTAACAGCAAGTGCACTCAACCCACAACTAACCTTTACGAGGAGGGGCTGCAGCTACCATAAGAGCTTAATTGGCCTGGCTATCTGGAAACAAAAGCCTATCCAGCAACATACAGTGTGGAGTATTTACGCCTGGTTTTAACTCAATTAACAAAGGGAGGCAACCATGGTCTGGTAAAACTCTCAGTTTCCTTGTAATTACATTGCCTGAAATGATTTTTTTCTAATGTCTTATTCCTCACAGAGTTTATTAAATTAGTTTGATTAATGGTAAAGTGAGGAAGCGGCGTAATTAGAACTGAGGATCAAACAAGTTCACCTAGTTCAACAGAATACAGCAGGAAAAGTCAAGACAATTAGTGACTTTTTTTCCTCTCTCCGGCGTGGGAGGATGATTTGAAAATATGAGTCAACGTTTAGTGCAATTACATCAGATATGAGAAATTTATTTAAATTGATTCCTGGGAGGATTGTGGAAAATGCACGCAGGGACAAATATAAACAAATATAGGCTTCGATTATAAATAAGAAAAGCTCACAGTTGGTGCGTCCATGCAAATGTAAGGGCTATGGCTATGAAAGAATCTTGTCCAACACTGAAGTCATCATAAACAAAGCATCAGTACCTCAAGAGACCACTCACTGTACTCGGATGACATAATTCATCAGAGACATGTTCTCCATGGACCAGGCACCGAGAACACTCTGCAGGCAGGACACATGCCAATAAACATGCTCATCCTTCTGTGTAACTTTTTAAATCTCCAAATGGATTACTTGTAACCTCATACTGTTTGTCTACAATACCCAGAGCAGGTGAGTGGATATGAATAAAACAAGCCAGTGTTGTTCACAAACAGCAGTGTCAGTCCTCATGTTGTGCTCGTTACACACACGATAGGAGAGCAAGGAAAGTGCAGTCATGTGGCTCATTCACCCATCAGAGCAGTGACTCACCAAAATGCAACTAGTGTACAGACTAAAGTCATTTTCTTATACTTGATTCTTACACAAAATACAAGCAGGAATAAGAAGTTTTGAAGGGGCCATATTATACTTTTCAGGTTTTTTGACATAGTTTTGCACACCTTTGCATTAGTATTGCACAATTTATTACTTAAAATGATGTATATGTAAAAATGTTTTCTTTTGGGGAGGTGTTGATTTTGATTTGATTTTGCAGAGAATGCTTGGATTAGGTGCCTGATGCCCCCTGCTGGCAATACACAGTGTGGGGAATAGACAGAGCCTAAAATGGTAGTTTAGCATGGCTATTAGCAACATGAGGCTAACAGATGGATAAACAAGCAAACTATTTTGTAGTGACAGCAATTTAAGCACTGACATGATCAGATGAGCCAGTTGTTGACAGAGTGCAATGGGATTTAGAAACACACAGGAGCACTTTTTGGTTTCATGGGGATGGGCTTAGCACACAGGATTACTACTCCAGGTATGTTTTTGAGGTAGAAACAACATTATAAAATGGTTAAAAGCTCAAAAAAGTAGATTTAGCTTAATATGGGACCTTTAAATATCAAAATACTTTTGTTTGTGTTGCAGTGTTTGACAGACCAAGTGCTCAGAAGAGCAATACTGCAGCACCATTATTAAGCATGACGTCACAAAAGTATTGATACTTAGTACTGCGTTACAAATTATTGCGATACATCACAAAACAATATTTTTTCTCAGTTCAAATATTTTGTGAAATGGAGTGCTACTGATACAGGTCAAGTCCAAAATGAATAAAATGTAAATTGAATGTGAAACCATACTGAAAACCACAACAGTGGGGAATGTACAGAGCATAAAAAAGCTATTAGCACAGCTATTAGCAACAGATAAATGAGCTGACTGCTTTGTTATGACAGCAATTAAATTAAACTGAAAATAATATTGACCTTAAAGAGCCTATTATTGTAAACAATGGTGTGCAAGATGGCTTTTCAATGGCCTGGAATTTTTAATGCATAAATTAGCATTAGCCACCAAAATTGCAAATTGTGCATAATTAGAACAGTTTTGGTAAATGACAAATGACCACATTAATGTCAGGGTCTGGTTAGAGAACAATAGCTGATGGCTCAATGGTTAGTGGATTTATTTATAGGATACTTGAACTTTGTGCTATACATGAGCACTGTACCAAATCCACAACAACCAACTACTTTTTCCATCTAAAAAGGTCTCATTTGCTAGTTTTAGTTTGTTTTTTCCACCAAATAAATGAGAAAGTGCTTTTTTTTGTCATGAAAATGCATACACAGTTCCTTTGATAATGTTACTTCTTCACAGTGTTTTGCATAATAGTCAAGTAGACCCTGGCTTTAAGAAACCAATCCCTGCAGCTTCAGAGCACAAGTTTGATTGCCTCTGGTTCTTCAGCCTGCAGTGCCAATAAGTCAGGGATGTCAAACTCAAGGCCCAATAATCAATAATTCCCTTTGGCCTGTGATATAATTTCTCATTTATATTAATAATGGCCCTGCGGTAATTTGCACTGAACAACATGTCGCATTTTGAGTCCAACTTAGTGTTTCCAAACAGTTTTGGTATCTTATACAACATCCAAAACCGCCTTATCTCAGCCTGAAACGCTCAAAACAGCAGTAACAAGATTTTGCTCATTTCTCAGGCATAGAACATGACAGAACAAACATTTCGAATGCATTTTGTATCTCTCCCCAGGCTCCCCAAGCACATTAAGTTTGATTGAGATCGACTCATTGGTTTTCTCAAAAAGTTCATCTCTAACTGCTGTGAGTTCATAGGCTCCATTAAAATAACAGTCAACATTTTATAAGAAATATGTTTAGTTTAAAAAAGTGGCCTGGGGTGTAAATGCCATATTCATGTAAACACAAGTAGCAAGAAAAATGCTTTAAAATTATTTTTAAATCTAAAACTGTACTGGCCGATATATTGGTGATGTGCAGTGGTGGAAGGTAACAAAATAAAAGTACGTAGTTACTTTACTTAAGTACAATTTGCATGTATCTGTACTTTACTTATTACTAAATTTTACAAGGGGTACTTTTACTTTTTACTCCACTACATTTATGAGTCTGTTTAAAGTACCAAGCATTTTGAGTATTGGTTTAAAATCATGTGTTTTTGTCGTGCCCTCACTGACTCACAGTACTTAAATATAACACATGCAGTAAAGTAGTACTCCTTTAGAAACATCAGAATAATAAAGACAGAAGACCTCAGCGACGGATTCAGTCTCTTCTACTGCAGCATTTTGTTCATTTCATCTGGAATCAGCAAAATCCCTCACATTTAACACATTCGTGAGCTGTCGAGTCTGTACAAAATACTTTTACTTTTTTACTCACAAGTACATTTAAAAGTAAGTACTTCTATGCTTTTACTTAAATAGAAATTTTAAGGTAATACTTTTACTTTAAAATTTTTGCTCCTTTATCTGTATTTTTACTTAAGAAATTGAGTACTTCTTCCACCACTGGTTAGGTGTATTTTTTATTCCCTAATATTTGCATCAGTATCAGTATTTGTAGTTGTTTGGGGAGCTAAAATATATTCTGTTAAAAAAACCTAATGTAGCCTGACTGAGAGCAAAAGTACAGTAAGATTTAATGGCTTCACTATTGCAGATACTCTTATTTGACCCGTGACCAAAGACTGTTTTTCTCATTTTGCCCCTGCTATAAGTAATTTCAACAACAATTATGACATAAAGACATGTACTTCAAAGATGTACTTGTGAGCATTATCCCTCCCACACACTTAACTCTGCACTTGTAAACAATCCAAGTTCCCAGTCAAAGCAATGGGGGAATAAGCTGGTGGGAGATATCTGAGCCACAGGTGGTTTAGCTTTGGGAAATCCATCACATGGGACACAGCCACCTGAGGGACCCGCCGTACAATCAACCTGAGAAAAACAAGCCCAGTGGTGGTTATGAGGGTATTTTAGCTTGTACTAAACACATGGAGGAGTATAGTTGTAGGATGTATATGGGTGGAGTAGTGCATAAATGGAGCGTGGATACAGAGAAGAAGAGGAGGAGGAGGCAGGGGATGGGGGCCAAAACCCCTGTGGCACATGTTGGCGTATTGTAATTGTTGACTTGCCTCTTTAGCATTGATGTGATGCAATAATTCGAAGAGAAATCACCGGGGGATAAATGTGATTCACCCATGCAGCCTACAAACGGTGGCATACATACATACATACATGCTCATGCACAAGCACTCGCAGTTTGACCAAGTTTTACACACAGCACACAGATTTATACAGACATGCTCACACACATGACCGGGCGCACGAACCCAAAGGGACACGGACAGCCACACACACACTGAAAAAAAAGGAAGAAAGCAAGAAAGAAAGAATAAGACTCAGGCTGCAGGACGAGAGACAAGTTGCATTTCCATTCTGCATGCGAGGCTGCTGCTCCTGAGCGAGGATGTGCAGCGGTGGTGTGTGTGTGGGATGTGTTGGCAGTCCCCTCGGATGATCGCGCGCGGCCGGGGATGCAGCTGGGAGCATGAGTTCTGACCGAGAGGAGTATGACATGGTGTGTCAGAGAGCTGTGACCCTAATTGTTGACCTTTGCCTGCACAACAGCACGCTGCTGGAGCCGGACACCTGTCAGGATTTCCTCTTCCTGTTGACCAGCCACAGCTCTGAGCCCAAGGAAGGGGGTAAGGACTATTATTAAGATATAATGAGCTATAGCTGTGTGATTCTGAGCCAATTCTCTGTCTCTGTTACTAACACAGTAGTCTGAAGACAGGTGCTTTGTGCCTCTTGATTATTTAGCTTTTCTTCTTTACATTTGTAACAAGCTCACACATAGTAAGCTTCCGACTAAGCTTTTAAAGTGATTAATACATCCTTAATGAGTTTTTTGACCCGGAGCAGCAGGGAGCAAAAGGTGTATCAAACTAACTCGCAGTGACTGTGCTGTTTGCCCAGGAGAGCAGTGCTGCTACGGTTAACAGATGAAGCGCCGGGCAAGATAAAAAAATTCTCTGGACACAAGAAATCAGTAACAAGCGCACCTTTTGTATTGTGCATTTAAATGTGCTCTAATGAGATCGGTGCGGGTGACGAGTGAGGAATGGTTTGCACATCTGTTGCTGCCTCTTGCATCTGTTGCATTGGCACTTGCAGCGAGTGTCTTTTCCTCGCTTTAGAGGAATAATCCCACTTCTCAAGCGCATTGTTGTTGAAGGAGCGCTCCTTTTGGCATGGTCTTTAGTCTTTGGCTTCCAGAGGGCGCATTAAAAATCAAAGGATTATAAAAGAGTGCAACAGAAAAGTGGTTTATAAATGTATGCTTTTTTGTGTGTCAACTATTTTAAACAAGCCACTGAATGTGGGTTAAGTATGTAAGGAGAGCAGTAAAATCAAATAAGTTGTTAAATAATAGATAAGCTGAGTCGGGTAGTAATGAGTTACATATAGTTGAGTAACTTCTAAGAGTAGTTTTATTTGAAGTAACCACTCAACAATGCTTTAGCGAGTAGCAGTTTTAGTGATTCTGCCCATGTCTGTGGTTTACTTATAAATTGATTTCAAAAGCTTTGTGAGAAGATCTGAAAATGTTTGCTTCTTGTGGGATGTAATTTATATTTACACATTTTTAATGTTGGAAATCATAGAAATGAATATATAGAAAATATATATAGATAATATATATAGAATATATTTACATTTATTTATATTATATTATATTTATATGCTTTGGCTGATTACATTAAAACAAAAACATTAAACAGAGGTTACCTGAGTAGATTTTTCACCAAATACTTTTTTTTAACTTCTACTTGAGTAATATTATTTTGAAGTAACAATTTCTTTACTTGAGTAAAATCTTTGGCTATACCCACCTTTGGTAATTAGTACTAGGTGTAATGATACATTTTTGCAGCAGTACAATATGCATCAATTAGATTTTCAATCCGATTCAACAATGATATTGACTTGTTTAAAATTATTTCATTCATTACGGTACAACCGATACAGCAACATTTTGCCAAAAATCATTAAAAAAGTAAAAACGTATTAGTAAAGTAAGTAAAAGTATTCTCTCAAATTTAGCTCCGCGGCCAGGGTTGATTATGTCCCGCAGACAGAGAACAAAGCCTGTTTCATTACACCCCTAGTAATTAGTAAGAGAAAGTCTATATTATGTCAATATTATCAGTGATTACAAAATTAAAATTATTTTGGGAGTCAACAAGTTAAACTATTCAAGTGATAAATTGGTGAAGTATGTAACATGGATTTCAGGGCATTAATAAAAAAGTTCAACAAGCTTTTCCTTTTAGAATAGAAGTTTTATTGTCATTGTCTAGTAAAAACAATGAAATACAGTTTAGCGCCTCACTGTTCCAGCAGCAGTAAAAGCAGCACTATATAAAAATCTATATTAATCTATATCTAAATTAAACACATTATCTACAAATTACATTATACACAAAGAGCAGGGCAGAAAAATAACAGCAACAATATGGCTATTGTGAGAAAGTAGTCAACACATACAAATAAATAATAAATAATAATTAAAGAGATCTGTAGAGCTGTGTGTGCAACATCAGTATTAGTGCCAGTTAGGTGCAGCTACAGTAGATTACAGATTGATTGTTTCAGTCTGTCAAGGAAGGTAGTGTGATGGATTTGTACACTTGTGGAGAGAAGCTAAGTTTCAGTCTATTGGTCCTGGATTTGATCAGTCTGTATCTTTTACCAGAAGGCAGTAGATTAAATGTATTTTTAATATAATTTGGCATTTCCTTTCTGAGGACGCCGCTGCAAAGGATCTTTCTCCTAGCATGCAACCTTCTCCAATTATCTGGGATTGGGACCAGTACAAAGTGAAGTGGTGCGTGACCCCCTGGATTGTATCAAGGTCTATATAAGTATAATTTTTAATCTGTACCTGTAGAGGGCAGTGTTGCAAATTTGAACACAGCTTATCACTGTCAGCCATTAGTTGGAAGTGATTCAAAGAAGTTCATATTGAAGGAAAAAAACAAGAACTTCTAAACCTAATCCTTACTAATTTATTAAAAAAAACAAATTAAACGTTAGGTCACAAATTCTGACAAGAGCTGTTTCAGATTTGATGTTTTTCTGGCTTTGTATAAATTGGAGATATTTGATCAAATAGTGTGATATGCACAAGCCATGATTTAAATGATATGAATGTTGCTGTGTGAATTATTAAATTATGCGTTGTGTCAACAATTTTAAGGTGAGAAAGTGAAGTGTAAACATTGGTAAAGTATTAAAATCAGTGTTCAATTGTGTAATTAAAAAGCTCTGTATTAGTATCGAACATTACAATACTAGAAAAGCTTTGGAAAATTGAAATTTTAGTGAGCAGTCAACTATTTTAAATAGGCCAGCGTTGGTAAAGCATCTAAAAATTGTATCCAACTTGCTCTGTTTAAAAATGTACCTGAAAATAAACTTGAGACTACATTGTTTACCACTGTTTGCCTCAACACCTCCCTCCAGTTCCTCGGTGCTTCTGGAGGTGTGCATATTTAGCCCCGTCAGCAGTTGCTCAAGGAACACAAAACTATTTCTTGTCACTGTTTTTCCTGACGAGAGCGCACATGTCAAACCAATCCCAGCCAAATCTGCTGTCACCTCACATCATGGTCAGCGGAGGAATCTGAACGTACATCGCTGTGCCACTGGCGAGCTGTGGGCACGGGAAATGCCACTGCACGTTACGCGGGGGCTGAAATGGATGGCTTGTGCAACGTAGACGTAAAAGACAAGATGTTTCTGATAATGTTGGACAATGTGTAGGTTGGGGGTGGGATGAACTGTCTCTCTGCGTGTTTTCAATTCATAGATTCCACTGCAGGCTGCTATAGGGGACATCATATATGATAAGAGGAGGCCATACTGTCCTAGATTTGCTTTTCTACCCTCTTTCCCCTAATCCTACGTTGTACTGTGCTTATTGATCTAAAGTTAAGAAAAGGTAAACAACTTTCTTTGACTTATTTATATTTTCATAGATGCATTAATTAATTTCTCATAGGATTACTTAATCTTTGCATTATATACATATTTTCATTTATAAATATATTTATATCAAATGTACATTTTGCCTTCAGTGTGACCTTTTTTCTTGCTTGTAAAGAAGGGCTTGTAGCTCTCTTTTCAATACAATTCCTTGTTTTGTCCTTGATGCAATGACATTGTGAAATTGCCCATTGGGGGACAGATCATTATAATGAGCTATGCCTATCAATTTATACGGAAATTGGTAGAATGGCAGGGTTCATCTACCTCGCAGGATATAATACATAAGTAATTTCAAGTTGTTCTTGTTGTTTTTTCAGCAGCTATATTATATTAGATGTTTTTAAATCACAGACCTTGTGTTACTGATAAAACCAAGACTAAACCAGAACTACACCAGGACTAATCCAGGACGAAACCAAGACTAACCCCGGGCTTATCTAGGACTAGACAACATCATGACTAAGCAACCAAAGCAGGAATAAAACAGTCTTCATATTAACCTAAATTAGGACTTGAACTCACCATGCAGCTGGATTGTCTTGAAATTTGAGAGTCCACAAACTCACAAAATGCATCTTGTCCTGTTCCTGCTGATTCGTTTGGGTCCAAACCAGGAGCCAATGTTGTGGCAGTACTGCCGCGAGCAACAGCAACAAGCACTTTCAGTGATACTTGTAAGCAAAATGGTGATCAAAGTGATCAATGTAACATATGCTGCTATAATTTACAAAAACAGTAAAAAACCTCTAACAACGTCTTTATTGTGAAGTTTTACTGTCATAGCAGTTTGTTGTTACTACGTAGCTACGTGGTCATGTAGCTAGCACTTTATCCACCTCCAAGTTTTCGACTGAAAGTCCCACCCCATTACAAACATTTTCCAAGGGAGCCATTCCCGAGTGCATAGAGTTGCTAACCTCATATCAGTCTGGCTTTTGCCAGGTTAGAGTTGAACTGCAAAAAAGCCTCTGAGTACCACCAGAAGAAGCTGGCCCGTACCACAGTTTGAGGACCACTGCTGTAGACTACATAGTTGGTGAATTTCTCAATCTAGTACTGGAATTCAACAATTTATGTACACAGACATACATTTTGTTTGGATCCTTAACTTTGACAATAATATCAAACTCATTATGTCTAGTTACACTCAAGTTAAGTGTGTTCAATCACCAATGATGATTTAAAAACACTAAACTAATTTATCAAGCAAGAATTTCCGCACTTCGCTTCTGCACTGTTAGATTCAGTATTTTTGGCTTCATGACTAACCTCTTCTTCTGGGGAGAACATGAAAACATATTGCCTTTATTTGCTGCTGTGTTTTCTTGTTTGTGTGGTAAGAATAGCGCACATTAGCAGAGTGAACATACATCTGTCTGGGCTATCAGGCTCACAGCAGAAAAGGCAATCCACTGGAGCAAATGTCTCTGTGAACTCCCAGCAGTTGGCTGTGTTTCCTCTTTACCAGTTTCCGATCGATTATGATAAAATAAGGAGGAACTAATTGGTAAACCCGGGACTCTCACTGCCTTATACTGATGATGCAGCGCAGAGATTAAGTTCTTTATTGACCCCATTTGTTGAACCTGTAGCTGATTGTATTCGGATCACAAGTGCACCTGCTAAGACTTTTTCGGGGAGATAAATATGGCCTTAGATCACTGCTGCACGAACATTTCCCACTGAAAAACTACCCGGCTGTAAATGGCCCCCTTTTCCCTTTCACTGCACTCATTACACATTCCACTTCCATTACCGTCCGCTGCTTCAGGTGTGTGGGCTTCAATTGACGAGGCTTATTTTTGATCACATTATTTCTCGCATGCCCATCTCATTTTGAGCTTTATTAACCAAGACCTTGCCTGGCAAAGGACATTAGCATCGCTAGATCATTCATTTAGTTCCCACCGGTCTGCTGTAGCCACGCTCCGGCCGTGGTATTTGCTGGGATGGATGGTGCATTGCAGGTTGAATTCAAAAACAGAAAAACAAGAACATCAAATTAACTGCACTGTAGAGATTAGAAGACCCAGCACAAACAAACCACTGCGCCTTTCAATAATTCATACTCCACTGTCTACTGTCTTGGTCTTTTATTGATACAACATTTCACAGTGGACCACAAAGAACACCAGGGATGTGGCGCGTTCTGCTGCGAGAGATAACGCTGGGAAAAAAACATGGCTCTTGGCTGTCAAAGAGAAGCCCAGACAACGCTCCTCCATGGACCCTGGCATTACGGCTGTAATCATTAGAAAAATAAACCATTTTTGTGTGTTTATTTCTCTGCTCAAACAAGTTGTGATGGGACTCTGAAGAGTGGGCCATTAAAACGCTCCAGCACACGCCATAATGTGGTCACATGGCGTTTCTGAGGCAGGAAGCTCTGGCTCGTGTTTGAATGACATCAGGGTTAAAATCAAACACGTTGCCTAAAGTGGGGTCACTGAGTCGGATCAGTGGGAGGAGGAAATAATGGCCGGCCAAGTGGAACACATTTTTCATTAAAATTAATGCACTAAAGACAAAAGTCAAAGAGTGCCTTGTATACCAATGGGCTCTGTGTAGGAAGACTGTGGCCAGCATTAAAAACGGGAGCCTTCATCTTCATTCCTCTGAAGGTTTCTCTCTAGCCGCATGTTAATAGAGGAGCTCAACGGCGATGGGGACACCCCCTCAGGTGCTAATTCATAGTGATGTTATCTGCTGCTCAGCTAAACAGCTGTGCTAGCACACTGAATCTGAATCCATTCCTATGAATAAATAATATGAAACCCTTCCTGAACGCAGCAGACAGCCCAGCAGCATGTTGCACTTTGTGGAAGTGTTTCACAGCGGTGCAGCTCTGTGCCTGGGCTTCTATTAGGAAATGCGTCAGTGTCATTAACGACAGAAGTGTTAGAGACATGAGTAATGTAAGAGTGAGTGGTGTTACCCAGGCCAGCTCGTCAGGCAGGCCCTCTGCCAGGCTATCGAGCAGAAACATTGGCTTATTGATTAAAGAATGAGACCTGGAGCGAGCGCAGTCAGAGAAGCTCACAGGAGCAGCTCAGAAACAAACACTGAGAGCTTTTCTCCATCTGTGCTACCTCCAAGACAATTTTATATCACTGTGATGGCGACACTAAGCAGCCGAGTGTTAATTGCAGATTACTGTTGAGGTCCTGCAGCTGATGGCATAGCCTCTGTGTTCCTCCCTGTGGGTGGGCAACATGCTATTTTTGTTCTGTCTGCATCAATGCCTTACTCCTCCTTCAGTGGAGACTTATTACAAATTGGGGCAAGTGTGGCTTAGGAAGTAGAATGGTCATCATATAAGTGGAAGGTTGGTGGTTCAGATCCCACTCTCCCCAATTCTTACTGCTGTGTCTTTGGGCAAGACACTTCACCCACTTTGCCTGTATGAATGTGTTAGTATGATTGTTTGTTTGGTGGTGGTCAGTGAGCCTGTAGGCACAGAATGGCAGCCACATCCCCATCAGTCTGCCTCAGGGCAGCTGTGGCTACAGAAGTAGCTCACCACCCCGAGTGTAACTGAGGAGTGAATAAATAATGCAAAGTGCTTTAGAGTCCAGAAAGGCTCTATAAATCCAATGCTTTATAATTATTATTAATAATAAAATATATACAAACCTATATGAATAGTCAGGCGTGACCATGCACATTTCATGCATAATTCATAATTTTAAATAAAAAGAGAGTTCTGTACATTTATGTCAAAGCAAAACATTTCAAAGGTCAATTCCATGGCTGTACTGTATAGTAGCTATATATAGCAGCAAAGTTGTGTTGGTGAGAAAGCTGGTATTAAATAAAATACCACTGACCAGAACTACAAAAAAATGCACTTGAAGAAGACAAAAGAGATTATGCAAAGGACGAAGGATGCAATTTTAGCAATCATACTATCTATATAACAGAAAACTTGTAGCCCATTAAACTTTTGGCCTTCCATCTGATGAACATTCACAAGAACTGTCCAACAGTGTGGTGTCCAAGGCCTGCTTTAGAGCTGCTTAACATATTGTATTTATAGTTAAGCTTTAGCCCCACATTTAGTCCCAGTTCAATAAATTCAGTCCTAGTTTAGTCTTGGATAAAGCCCTTTGTATTTCTTGTTATATTCTAAATCAATTAAATTTGTTTTCTCACACACATTTATTAATATCATGCAGGCTGAGCTATGTTATAGCTCATAAATGAAAGTTTAAAAAGAAAACTGTATTGTAGACTGATCACATGCAGTTGTGTAGTTCAGGTGTGTCTCTCTGTCATTTGTGTCAAACTTGTCTGCATCTCTAAAAACAGCCCCATGTGTACCTCTGGTGTCTGACAGTGGGGCTGCCGGTCGGACTGGAGCTGTTTTGTCAGGACGGCTGTTGAGCTGTCTGACTCGCTGAACGCCGGACGCCTCTGGGGCTGACACTCTGGTCACGCTCGCACAGCTGACGGAGGAGAGGCGGACATGAAACCAGCTCACTTCACAGGACAAATTAATGTGGAGGCTTGGAGGCTAAGTGGTGCAGCAGAAACTAACAACATCAGAATGGTTTCACATACAGCTGAGAGTTTTGGGGACTGGTAGGAGTAGTGGTAGTAGTAGTGGTAGTATAAGTAGTCATACTAGTGGTGGAGGTAATAGTGGTAGTAGTAGTAGAAGTGGTGGTAGTAGTGCTAGTATAAGTAGCAGTAGTTGTAGTGGTAGTAGTAATAGTAGTGGTAGTAGTAGTAGTGATAGTAGTGGTAGTAGTAGTAGTGATAGTAGTAGAAACAGCAGTAGTAGTGGTGGTAGTAGTGGTAGTAGTAGTAATAGCAGTAGTGGTGATAGTAGAAGTAGTGGTAGTAGTGCTAGTATTAGCTGCAGTAGTAGTAGTAGTGGTAGTAATAGTAGTAGTAGTAGTGGTAGTAGTGGTAGTAGTAGTAGTGGTAATAGTAGTAGTGGTAGTAATAGTAGTGGTAGTAGTAGTAATAGCAGTAGTGGTGATAGTAGTAGTAATAGTAGTGGTAGTTCTAGAGGTAGTGGTAATTGTTATGGTAGTAGTAGTTATAGTAGTATTTGTAGTAGAGGTAGAAGCAGTAGTGGTGATAGTAGTAGTAATAGTAGTGGTAGTTCTAGAGGTAGTGGTAATTGTTATGGTAGTAGTAGTTATAGTAGTATTTGTAGTAGAGGTAGCAGCAGTAGTGATTGTTGTAGTAGTGGTAGTAGTAGTAGTAGTAGTAGTAGTAGTAGTAGTAGTAGTAGTAGTGGTGGTGGTGGTGGTAGTGGTAGTACAGTAGAAATGGTGGTTTTACAGGTAGAGGTAATTGTTATGGTAGTAGTAGTGGGAGTAGTATTTGTAGTAGTAATAGCAGCACTAGTAGTTACAGTAGAGTTAATGGTAATCCTTATGGTAGTAGCAGTATTTGTAGTGGTGATAGTAGCAGGGCTAGAAGTAATAGTAGCAGTAGTAGTAGTAGTAGTAGGAGTAAGAGTGTAGCAGCAGCAGATTTTTTTTTCCAAAAACAATTAGAACACTCAGCACCTCACTAAAACATTTTGTTGACAACTTTTACTTCTACTTCAGTAATACTTTAATATTTCAACATAACAATACTTCTACTCTTTGGTTTTACTTCCACCTCTGTGTCCAAGTAATAAATAAGAAAGACACATAGTTAGTGCTGCAGTTCCTCCTGATCACCAATAGAGGTCAGTGAAGGAAACCAGTCTCAGATCCTGCTGCTGTCATTAGTAAAGGCTTTTCATGCTTAAGAGATAAAGTCATTTATTCACACTAATAAAGTTTTATTGTTATCTTTTCAGTTTTATTCTAAAGACTTTCAACTTCACTGACAATGTCTAAAGAGATTTTCTGCTTTTAATTATTAAGGGCTTCACACCACGGTCTACTATTGTAATTCTGAATCATGATAAAAGTCTCCATCACCGTTTTCAAATAACTGTGAGCATTCATTGTTATCATTAGATGTTCATAATGTGATTCTATTCAGCTATATTCACGGTTTAATTGATTCATTAATACGGCATATCACACAGTACAATTCCAAGCATCAAAGGCAGAAACAATAGCTACTTTTTCTGCACCTTATCACACAGCGGGGCTATATTTAGAGTACGTATGTTATGTATGCGGTTGATTGCAAGACATTGAAAGAGTCAAGCATGTCGAAGTTGTTCTCACATGAAACAATGGCTTTGGTTCATGTGTTGCCAGTGGCTCGGAGACAGTCTTCGCTCTAATGAGGGGTAGATGTACTATATGAGAAATTAAATAGAAGTTGTGTACTAATTAGAATGAGACATTAC
Organism: Bostrychus sinensis; assembly: GCA_020698575.1. Taxonomy (NCBI): domain Eukaryota; kingdom Metazoa; phylum Chordata; class Actinopteri; order Gobiiformes; family Eleotridae; genus Bostrychus; species Bostrychus sinensis. Next base: position 12,471,059 of record CM036250.1, read on the forward strand.
ATGCATGAGAGGCTAAATTAAATGCAAATACTAATGCTTAAAGGTCAAAGCGAGGCTGCGGTCTGGATTTAGAAGAAATAGTGAAGAGAGAGAGAAATGTTTGATTCTTGGTTAATTTAATTTTAGTTACGTAATGATAATAATAATACATCAAACTTATATGGCACTTATTAGGACACTCAAAGACACTTTACATATACAGTAAATAAATAAATAAATAAATAAATAAATAAATAAATAATAGATAGAGAGCTATGGAAAGGTCAGTTTAAACAGATAGGTTTTGAGTTGAGATTTGAAGGCATGTATTGAGTCCAAGTTCCTGATGTGCTGTGGGAGGGAGTTCCAGAGAGTTGGGGCGGCAGCAACGAAGGCTTGGTCCCCCAAGGTCCAGCGCTTGGTTCTGGTAATGGGTGCCAGGAGGTTGGAGTCGGCAGATTGGAGACAGCGGGTGGGGAAGTGGCAGTGGAGAAGGTCAGAGAGTTAAGGAGGGGCAAGGTTATTGAGCGCTTTGAAGGTGATGAGGAGGAGTTTGTAATGAATGCAGTATTGACCTGGGAGCCAGTGGAGCTGTTGGAGGATAGGGGTGATGTGGTCTCTGGAACAGGTGTAGGTGAGTATCCGGGCAGCTGAGTTCTGTATGTATTGCAATTTTTGGAGATTGGTGGAAGGAAGTCCATAGAGAAGGCTATTGCAGTAATTGAGTCTGGAGATTATGAAGGCATGGATGAGTATTTCTGTGGTGGAGTGGGAGAGGGAGGGGAGAAGATGAGCAATGTTGCGGAGGTGAAAAAATGATGTTTTGGTGATATTGTTAATGTGGGATTTGAAAGAGAGGGTGGAGCCCATTATGATACCAAGGTTGAGGGCAGAGGGGGAGGGAGTAATAATGTGGCCGTCAATGGTGAGAGAGAAGTCCTGGGCAAGGAGAAGGAGAGTTTTGGGTCCGATGATGAGGAGTTCTCTTTTATTGGCATTGAGTTTGAGGAGGTTATTGTCCATCCAGATTTTGGTGTCAGTCAGGCAAGCTGTGATAGTGGAGAGGATGACTGGGGAGATGGATCTGGTAGAGATCTGGGTATCGTCGGCGTAGCAGTGGAAGTGTAGTCCATGACAGCGAATGATGTGTCCAAGGGGTAACATGTAAAGGACGAAAAGGAGGGGGCCAAGCACAGAGCCTTGGGGGACACCGTGGATGACCTGGCGATCTGAGAGGTAGGAGATGAACCAGGTGAGTGCTGGACCAGTGATACCAACAGACTGTAGGCGGTTGAGAAGAATGGTGTGATCAATGGTGTCAAAAACAGCGCTGAGGTCGAGGAGGAGGAGGATGGAGAGGGAACCAGAGTCAGAGGCAAGGAGGAGGTCATTGGTGACTTTGAGGAGGGCTGTTTCAGTGCTGTGGTGAGTGTGAAAACCAGATTGAAATGTTCCAAAGAGCTGGCAGGAGTGGAGATATTGATGGAGTTGAGTTATAACACAGCGTTCCAGTATTTTGGAGAGTAGTGGGAGATTGGAGATGGGTCTGAATTTGTCCATGTTGTCGGGGTTCAGGCCAGGTGTTTTCAGGATGGGTGTGATTATGGCAAGTTTGAGTGCGGGTGGAACAGAACCAGAGGTGAGAGAGGTGTTGATAATGTTGGTGGTGAGTGGGATAAGAGTGGGAATGCAGGCTTTGAGGAGTGGCGATGGAATGGGGTCCAGATGGCAGGTGGTGAGTTTCATGGTGGAGAGGAGTTTTGTAATGTCAGCAGCAGGGGAGGAGGCAAGTTGGCTGGATATTGTTTGGATTTTGGAATGGAAAATGACAGGAGCTTATTGCATTTATCTTCAGTGAATGTGGTTGTGATATTGTCCTTAGGTTTGGTTAGTTTGGAGAAGGTGGAAAACAGGGCGCGGGGGTTAGGTGAATAAGAATGGATAATGTCAGGGTAGTGCTGGGAGCGGGCAGTTTTGAGAGCAGTATTGTAAGTGGTTATGAAGTCCTTGTAAGCTTTTGTATGAACAGTGAGTCCAGTTTTCTTATGAAGGCGTTCAAGTTGTCGGCATTTCTTTTTGAGGTTATGAAGTTCTGGGGTGTACCATGGGGCAGAATGAGTGAAGGAAACTGTTGCGGTCTTGATGGGGGCGAGCTGGTCAAGGCAGGTGGAGAGAGTGTGGTTGTAATGGCTGACAAGTTCAGAGGGGGTTGGATTTGTAGGGAGGGAGGAAGTAGTTAAGGCATCGGATATGGAAGAGGAAAGATCCGTGGGACTAAGAGATTTGAGGTTGCGGAAGGTTATTGTATGTGATTGTGTGCGAGCAGGGATGGGAGTGATAATGTCCATGGTGATAGCTAGGTGATCAGAGATCATGAGGTCAGTTAGAGAGAGGTTTTGAATCATGAGAGGGGCTGTGGACCAGACCAGGTCCAGGATGTGTCCATGGCTATGTGTGGGGGAATTGACATGTTGGGTGAGGTTGAAGCAGTTTAAAATGTCCAGAAAGTCAGCTGTGAGTTTGGATTTGGGGGAGTCAATATGGATATTAAAATCACCAAGAAGGAGAATAGATGGAGAAATGGAGGACAGCCGGGGTAAGAAGTCTGTAAAATCAGAAAGGAAAGATGGGCAGTATTGGGGGGGACGGTAAATGATAGCAACTATGAGAGACTGTGAACCAAGGAGTCGGAAAGCCAGGTGTTCAAATGACGATGTAGCAGAGATGGGGCGGAGGGTGAGGTCACTGCGGTGAATAATGGCAATGATGAACGGTTGTCGTGATTAAGATTGTATATAGTTAGATATAGTTAGCATAGAACATACAGTGTGTAAAACATCTGGTTTCAAATGACGCCTCAGCAACCAAAAGTGTCTCACAGCAATGTTGACTATATTTTCAATGTGAAAATGCATTTTTATAATAGTTCCTTGGTCTTATATAGCGCTTTTCTGGACACTCAAAGTCGCTTTACAGTTTGGTGCATTATTCATTCCCTCCTCAGTCGCACTCGCTGGTGGTGAGCTACAGAAGCGTGGCTGCCATATTGCACCTACTGCTCTTTATCTGAGCTCGTTATTTGTATTTTATCATAAAAGGAACAGAGGAGAATGGCAATGGACTTGACTACTACAAAGAACCATGTGTAATTTTATCTTTAGCTTACTCTGGCCACAGTCACATCATGTTTTGCCCTGACTGGATAACATTTTCTTGTAGTTCCTCTCAAGAAGAAAAAAGATGAGTACAGTCTACATATACGGAAGATAGAGGTGTAACGATACATTTACTATATCAGTTTATCATTGTTTATTCCTACGATATAACTGTATGCATCACCTCCTATCAAATTGTATTGTTTTCTAGGCAGAGTATATCGACTTACATGGGGGAAAAAATTATAATATCAGAAATATTGATAATAAAAATTTGCTTGTTAAAATAAAACCAAACTTTTATTTTTTTGACTTATTTTTGTGATTTGAAAAATAAAGAAGTTATATTTAAGATCGCTCCACTCTCTGTCTGCTTGACATAAACCCAGCCATGATGCTAGATTTAGAATATACTTTTATGGTTTTTGTGTGTTGGCTGTATCAATATGAAGGTTTTAAATCATATCTTTCTAAATCAGGCGCTGTCGTTAGTGAATCGTATCAACACAATACCAATGGTTACATATTATGGCAAAAAATGTCATGTTATAGAAGCACATTAGAGCAGACCTTTTAAAATAGTAACAATATAGAGGCCAGGCCTGGATGTGAACCTGTGGATCTTCTAGTTCAGGGTTAAATGCTCTATGCTTTGAACCACAAAAGCCTTATATCTCACAATAGAAAAGAATTGACTAACACAGATAAGTGGTTTCTTTACTGACCCCTTGTGGCTGGAGTTAGTATTTTTGGTCCCATCTTGCACTGGTACAGACAAAAGGGTCTAAAGAGCGTTCCAGAGCTACATCAAAAACTAATCATATCTTCCTTGGCCCACTACTTACCTTTCCTAACCCTTTCAAAAGGTAACATCATGATAGTACTGAAGATAAAACAGCCCATTGTTGCATGCACACTGTTCCAGTTCATTTTTACTGGAGATGGCTACATAAAAGGGACAAAAATATTATAGTATGTGCTTAATAAAGTCCACAGGCAAGCTCAAGTGAAACTTCAGAGGCCCTTTTCTTTTAATCCAGTGTCCATGAGCTATCAGAAAAACGTGTTAGTCACAGCCCACCTAGAACATATGGCGCCCGGAGCCCTCCATCAGCGCAGACTGTATCATTCCCATTTCCTGGAATCTCGTCTGCTTCCTATATTTTGTCTTTTCATTTATACTGCCATTAATGGTGCCCCGAGGAAACGCGAACCTGGAGAGGAACAATCAGGGAGATGGGGGAAAAACAAATTGAATAACAACATCAAGACAAAAGACTAGGAGGCAAAGGAAAGCATGTAGGTAACAATTTGGTGACGTGATGCTTTTGACACACAACATATTGAGACTGATAGCTTTACATTAGTGCATATTCATTTTTATACAGAGCGTAAGGCACAGTTTTAGCTTTGTTCTGACATTTATTTCATCCTTTGATTATATTAGCAGTCACTCTCTGGCCTCAAATAAACGATGTTACATAATCTGACGAGGATTGATGGAATGACCTTACTGCTCATCCAAAGCAAGAGAAAATTGCTCTGTACTCTCCACAGTTAAACACGGGAAATGTGAATAAGCCACGTGGGCCCTTATTGTATTTTTTATCACGCACATTACATCAGTAGAACAACACTACACGGTGACTTAAGAGATTGGAGATGTAAGGAATCACTTCAAGAGCCACTCAAACGCCACAAAAAGCTCCCTCTGCGCAAAAAAACAATCAAAGATATTACAAAACAATATTATGTACACGCAGAGAAGAGTAGTTACATTCACCTACTGGAGCCACTCAAGGGAATTTAATTTTCACCAAGACTGGCTCGCATTTACTTTGCATATTTCATTTATCTGTTTGATGATGTATCCATATATGGATGGTGTGCCACTGTGAAATAAATTCATGTTCATTACTTCTGAGAGGATGGGAAGTTTTGCCAAGATGGAAGATACATTAATGATTGGAACAAACGGGAAGAGAAAGGGATAAGTTGAGCAACAAAACAAGACAGAACTACAATCAAAATATCTAAATACATTGTGTTACAAGTGTTTGTTTTGTTTTCTAGCTTAAATTAGTAGAAGTATTCTGTGACATAGTATTTTACAGGAACTGGCTTTCAAAAAAGGTGGCTCAGCTTGGCCCAGGACAAAGGTTACGTTGAACCCCCAGGCTTAATGCTGACATTGTGACTAAAAAGAATTACAAAAATCCTTCTTTCATTTTTCATGTGTCCCATGAGAGATTTTATAACAGGAACATTGAATAAAACATGTATCTTTTTTGTAAATGTATGCTCCTAAGCTCCTAATTCAACTTCTAGAGTTTAACTTCAAAACTACTAATGTAGTAGGCAAATGTAAAAATATTATCTTGTCCCTATCAAACTCAGAAACCTCAGAATCATGTACAAATTACAGAAGTGCATAAAATAATGCAATATAGGCTATATCCATTTTCCATAGTTATTTTTTTGCCATTGTTCCTTATGGAGACGCACACAAAAAAAGTTGCGAAAACTCAAAAACTCAAGGCAACAGGATCCCTCAAGATTTTTGAGCTTTGGGGCCAACTCAAAATCTCAAGTTTTAAGCAACAAATATTTTTTTGTTCACTTAATTTGATCTACATATGTCTAAAAACTTAAAATTTTAAGTTTAGTTTTACATTTTTTTAAGCTCACTATCATTTTTTTTTTTTTACTCATCTTACAGCTGAATAATCTACTATGCATTGTTCAGGAAAAGTATTATTAGTGATAATAATAAAACTTTAAAGTATTAAATTTAACAAAAGAATATACTAAGAATACTTTTTCAGAAAAATGGATAGTAAGTTGGCTGTAAGAAGAACGTTAAATTAGGTGAACAAAAAATATTAGTTGTTAAAAACTTGAGACTTTTTGTTGACCCCAAAACTCTTAAGAGATCCTGTTGCTTTGTGTTTTTACGGAAGCGCATAGTAGTCACCAAAAAAAAAAAAAAAACTATCTCGTAATTACGAGACAATAAGTCGTAATTACGAGATAGTTTTTTTTTTTTTTTTTGGGTGACTACTATGCGCTTCTATAGTAAGCTAGCTGGTAGTTTCCCGCATGCTAAGTGGTTAGTGGATGATAAGTGGATAGCCATTTAATGTCCAAGCTTCATTGTTATAAAATTCATTCATTCATTCATTCATTGAAATTGTATAAATTTCAAAATAATTGATTAATTGACAGAAATAATTACCTCAATTAGCCTACTGAGGCCCCTGGAGGTTCGGGCAAAACTCTCTGGCCACTTAAGCTGTGATGACTTACTTACTTAGGTTACTTAGGTGCTTTCTGGTCGCATGCCCTGTGGCCTCTATGACCAGATCTTGAGCTGAACTTCATACTTCATAATGTTTGTGATTTGCGACATACTGGGTTCGGGGTAACTAAAGGAGTTATCTTCCCAGTTAAAGTAGCATGGGTGGTGTTTCCAGAGTTGATCAAGTCGTGATTTGAAGCAGTTCAGACTTAGAGCAGTTACAACAGAGGCTGGCAGGGCATTCCATGTATTTACTCTCCTATTGTTAAAAAACCTTTGTCTCATACTGGTTACTGTGACGGGCGCCATTCAATGTCCTAAAGGGTACGTAGATCTTTATCTCGTAATTACGCGATAGTTTCTCAAAATTACGAGAAAACTATCTCGTAAATACGAGAAAAACTATCTCATAATTACGAGATAGTTTCTTGTAATTACGAGATAGTTTTTTTTTTTTGTGTGTGACTACTATGCGCTTCCATATGTTTTTGAGTTTTCACAGCATTTTTTTTTTTTTTTTTTTTTACAGTGCAGGCGGATCACCTTAACCCATAGCTCAATTTACTTCACAGCCACTATTTTTGATAAATGAAGCAAGCTTGTTTATAAGGAATAAAAATGACCTAAATTATTAATATAATTTTATACCAAGTTGCCAGATAACTTCTAAGATTTAAGGGGTGGGTCCACTTACCCAGTGGCTCTTGTGCTCTTCCCTTAAATGTGGTATAATGAGGTTTAAATCGCATTTTAATTTCCTGCAATGAAACAGAAAAAAAACAGCGATCATCATAATAACACAGACTTTTCTTCATGGTGAAAAATAGTTTAATTGCATATGGATCGCTCTGATTAAAACATTAATCAGCACAATTATGTGACAAGGCCGTAAATTATTACCGTAAAGCGGCGCATTTTAACGTGCGGCGCATTAGCATAATAACAACAGGTGAGAAGCAATGACAAGACCTGAGCCAGTTTACATTAATGAGCTATCAGCAGAGACCCAGGGTCACTTATGGAAATGCGGCTATGTAAATAAGTTACACTCACACGGTAATTTGTCCCTCGGTGGATCACAGCAGCGCTCGGTGACAAGCTAATCCTCAGCCAGGCGTGTAATTAAAAAGAAGAGAGCTGGAAACGACGGAAAATGTTGGAAAGCTCGCGAGAAGACGACAGAGACGAGACGACAGTGCAGCAGGTTACTAATCACCTGTCTCTGCTTTAATGTACAGCCTCTGTGTTCAGTCTGTCACTGTTCTGAGGAAACGATCAGCGATCTTCCTCACTCAGGTATGTTGGAAAGACATATCCTTGTTTGTGAATAGAAAGCTTGATATGGAACCACCATTAGCTCACTGGCCACCGTGGCTAGTTTTTGTGTATATTTTATAGTATATGGCAAGCATAAAGAAGTGTGAAATTTGGTATTATATGGACAGGGAGTTGTCAAATATTAAAATATTATAATACAGGTTTATTTACAGGCAGAATAAATTCTACCTCTGTGACTGTGCAGTCACATTTTTTGAAAATGTTATTTTGTTGAAATTAGTGTTTTTATTTCTTGGTCATGATGAATTACTACACTAAATGGTGTGCACTCGAGCAGAGCAATGATATAGGTGCATAAAATTCAACTGGCCAAGTGGCTAGTCACACATTTGTGTGACAGCCAAAATGAAAATCTACCCTCATTTGGCTGGTTGTAGAGTTAATGTCAAGCCTTGAACTTAATACTAAACACATAACATTTGATGTTTATCATAAGAACATCCAACCAAAGAACGTCTTTGTCTTAAACTTCATACTAATGTCAGCAAAGTTTCATATCCACAGTTGTAAATTTTCTAGCCAGAAACCAACATCTGTAGTCCTAAATTCATTTCTGTCCTCATTGCTAACTTTTTAAAATTATTGCACTAATCCAAAAGCTTTGAAGACCAAAACTCTGTGTAATGAATTTGAGCTGGAATATGTATTTGATAACTATTTTTATTTCTGTTGTTGTTTGTATCTTAAGCTTCAAGTTTTGTTAATGTTAAAATATTGCTGTATATTTTACCTCTAAAGTTTATATAAAAAAAACAAAACCAACAACAACTAATCACCTTTCTTTAAAACTGACCAAATACTGTCAGTAATGCATAGACGAGGCAGTTTTTGCTGAAGGCAGAGTTAGTAAGTCATCAGCTGAGTTATTTCTAACTTTGACAGTATCATTCTGTCGGCTGCATAATGCTGTATTCAACATATTTCTGCTTTAAGGCCTGCAAGTATAGTCTAGGTTTGGAGATGGAGGCATAGGCGCCTTTTTAAAATGCTAGCCTCGTATTAACATACATTACCATAGCATAATGACTTCATTACTCCAGGGGTGCTACTTATGCCTGCTGCTGGGTTGTTATTGAGATGTTGTCAGCAGCAGTCTTGGTAACTTGGCACATAACAAGATACTGTGTAGGTAGACTCTATACAAGGATGTAGAGGAAGAAATACAAATGTGTACTCAAATAAAGCTGTACTGTTAGTGCAAAATAGTAATTCTCCAGAAGTAAAAGTATTGAGGAAGTTTGTTTCCTGAGTAAAAATAAAAAAGTATTAAATATAAAAGTAAAGCTTCTTACTGCTACTGTCACTGCTAGTACTGTTACTTCTATAGTTTTACTGCTACTACTAGTGTTGTAACGACCAAGGTCAGTCTCGGTCTTGGCTGCAGTTTTACTGAGTCTAGGACTTGGTCTCAAATCCAATTTTAGATGTGACCATCTCAGAGATGTTTTTTTTTTTTTTTTTTTTTTTTTTACCAAACATTACAAGAAAAAGCTTTTCTTCATAACTTTGGACTACTTACTTTTAGAAGAAACAGGAAAAGGCTCTGTCTGTTTGTGGAGTCTGCTGCATTAGATCATTAAATTATCTTTATTATTATTATTATTTTTACTTATCACTTATTATTATTATTATAATTTTTACTTTTCTCCTTTATTTAGTGTTAGTTCACAGGGTTTGATCTGGACCTGGTCTCAGTTTGCCTTGGTCTCCGTCTTGACTTGATCTCTGTCTCAAACCCTGAAAGTCTCGTGCCTTGGTCTCGGTTCACTCTGAACTTGGACTGGTCTTGGTTTCAGTTAGTACTAGGAGTGTAACAATACAGTAACTGTATCGATGTATTGATTTTTTTCCCTATGGTACAACTATATCGATACACATGACTTTGTATGGAATCGTATCGTTTTCTAGGAAGTGAATATCGATACACATGAAGTATCAATCGATAATATCGGAAATATCGAAATTAGAAATTTGTATGTTAAAATAAAATCAGATATGGCTTTTTGGAGATACATTTTGTGTTTTTAATTAAATAAAATGTTATATTCAACTTTTCTTCGCTCTCTGTCTGCTGGACATAATCAACCCTGGCCGCGGTGCTACATTTGTTAGGAAACTTTTACGATTTTTGGCAAAAAGTTGCTGTATCAATCATCGATACGAAGGTGTTGAATTGTATTGAATTGTATCGTTCCAAATGAGCCAATATTGTTCTTGAATCGTATCGAAACACTATCGTATTGTTGCAAAAATGTATCGTTACACCCCTAGTTAGTACGATCTTGACTATGACACTAGCTACTACTAACAATACCAGCACTGTTATTCTTCTACTTTTTGTGATGCTGGCTGCTATACTATATCATAGGCAAATGTAAATGTATGCTTTAGAAAATTAACTCACAAAGATTTTAATCTTCCAAAAAGTATGTTTGTTAAGTTAAAGGATGTTGTTGGCTTCCTCCTCTGCAAGGTTGCCATTTATATGAACTTTAAGAACCCACAGCCAGCCATAGAGTAGGTTAAAAATGGCAGTAATGTGGTGCATTGAACTACTCAGGCAGGGCTGCTGTACGATGATGAAAGATTATCCCTTTCACTTCACAGGCATAATCATTTATAGTGTGTTTGCCTAGTTTATTTTCTATGTACTAAACAAATAGTGGACCTGATGATAAAATGGCCTTTCTTCTATATTTACTACAAGCTCCGCTGCAGTCTAAAAATACCCTTCATACAGCCTGCGCAGCGACAGGTACTGAATGGTAATCAGTCTCCGGTCTCCAGCAGCCTATACAGTGCTCAGATAAAATACTGGATAGCTTGTTGTGCTCTAGCTTCAGCCTGAAAAAGGATGTGTCAGCGCTGGAGGGCTGCCCCGCATTCAGAGTGGAGCAGGTCACTCACAGAGGAAATAAGAACTCTCCAAGGATTGTTATGCCTTTATAAGAGAAACTTTTACAATATCCGGCATCCGCAAACACCTCAGGTATGAACAGCTGGATAAAGGCAGATCAATACTTTCTAAATTAATAAATGACACGCAAGTTTTGGTTTATTACACTGTCATTGCAAAAGTATTATTGTTCATGATTAGCGTTCTGGCTAAGTTAGTTGAAAGTGCTGAGGTGGACTGCCTTAAATGCTACACAAGAGCTATTTAATTAAATTTTCTGTGTACTGCTGCTTCTTTCTGTCACACATTTGTACAAGCACTTTATAATGGTTGCTTGGTTAAACTGTCTTTCAGGGGCACATATTGTTGATATCCTCAAAGGATGACACATTAAATATTAAAGAAGTGTAATTTACAGCAGTACATTTAGTCTCTGTGGTGTTGCTCCCATGTGTTACTCCGAACTGGGAGTGTTCTACTGACAGCTAAAGGGTATAAATTAGCTTTTAAAATGTCTTTAATGAAAGAATATTTACATAATAAATATTGAATGCTTTTAGGCTCAAGCAATGTTTATATCTGCTTCATTTTCCATTCGCAAAATAGTTGCAAGTAAGAACAATGAGCTCAACGGCAGACAGCTGTAATCAAATTTGACATTTGATTTGTTTGAATATATTAGCATACACCTGTGGTTTCCAGCTGCTCTGATTGGGATACATAATCATTTTACTGTGACTCACTTACAAAACTATGGTCTTTTTCCAAACTATTTTACTATGACCCACTTTTCATTCTTGACCAGCTGAGAATCACTGCTATGCCATATATGGCTGAGGACACAGGCTACTGGCCAAGATTCAACTACAATAACATATATCTTATAAATCTTATAAATACATACACAGTTCATGAACTTTTCATCTAGGTCTACATTGTAGCCATGACTGTAAAGTATGAACCCCATACAGATGAAATAGCAGACATTACACTTTCCTTGACTGTGTCCCTTTATCTGTATCACATCTGCTGCATTGCTCGGGCGGCACCTTGAGTCCTGATTTAAAACCTCGACTTTAGCCTTCTTCTCTTTGTTCCCAAGTTGACACACTGCTCTGGGTCTGCCCCGCTGATGCATGGACGGATTTCACAAGCCTGGTTGAATACCTGAGTGGATTTTGATTTAGATTTTTATTCTGTCGGCATAAGTCCCCGGAGAACACCATGCTCCGGCACGAGCTCAGTTCCCTTTGAACTCGACTTAGATTTCCGCGCATGCAGGGCCACCGGCCATAAGCAGATCCGTTGTGTTGTCTGGGCCTTGAGGACGGGAGCCTCTTGATGTATGCTCCATTATAAAGATGAATAGTGCCAAGAGTGTCCTTGGTGAGGACTGGCCCTGCTGGATGTATACCACAGTTGTTTTGGAAAATGGCCTGTGTATTCAGGTCATTGCGTCCTGCTTAAGATGACAGAATTGTTCCCTCAAGTTTGTTATATTGAGCCAGTGCACGGCATATTGTGCTTTTTTATCTACAGTGTGTACTTCATGGCAGATCAATGGTGTTTGTGCAGCACTTAGAGCAGTCACTCTCACTTGGTGGCATCTTGGGACCAAAAGTTTTTCCTTTATCTAATTGGGACAATCTTTAAATTTTAGTGTTTTACGGTCTGATCCAAAACATAATCCTAGTCCTAATTGAAGCATTTCATAATATATCATTACAGTGACATAACTATATTTTTCTAAAAATTACTTCTATCCTCAACCAAGGACATGCCTGTGACCAAGTTTGAGCAAGGACTTAGGACTTAGAGCTCTCTCTTGACCTTTGATGAGAGTAAGGATGCACTTTCAATTGATTTTCTTTAATCAGTAAGTGGATGGCCTTAAAAAAACGATCATCGATTAACCATTAATCATTACATTTTATAAAGAACAGTTCTTTAATAAATTCAAAGTCATGAACCATAATATTTTTTTATAAACTAAAGACAAGTTTTAGGCTTGTATATTTTATACATTATTTTATATATATATTTTTAACAGTTGCTTCATTTTCTGTTTAATTTGCCCTAACTCTCCAATGGTACTGTACCTTTATTCTACAGTGCAGCATAACCATTAATTATTTAATGTATTTAATGTATTTTTATTAATGTAAAGTCGATTTCAGTCGATTATGGCCATAATGCTGATAAACTGCTTAACCATGAACAACCCTAGAGAAGAGAGAACAAAAGTTGCATTGTGCTGTTTTAAGGCAAGCACAAAATGTAAGTTGATGCCTTGTATTAACATTTTGTGGTTGCAGATTGTTCCAGTTTTATTTTGTTAATAACAATATAGATGGAAAAATAGCTGTGCTGTCTTGTGGGGGTTAGGATTGGGACTAGGGCAGATTAATTGTCCCCTGACGTTTGTTGTCACATTGAACTACTGCACAGGGAGTATCATACTGGGCTTTTGGTATCTATGGTGTTTACTTGCAGTGCAGATCGATGCTATTTGCAGAGCAGTCTGTTGACTTGGAGAGCCCACTCTGCAAACAAACATTAAGGACTTAGGGTAAGTTGCAATTGCACATAATGCCGACAGGTGCTTAGAACAACTGTCTGCAACCTCAACTTATCTTTCTGCTTTATTTAGTTCGAAATCAAGCCAGTCTCAGTATTAAAGCAACAATAAAAGTGGACCACCCCTTAAGCTTTCTCCAAGGATATTATGTAAGTATCAAGATCGTACATCACATACCACAATGTATGCAGGTGTACTGAAAAGTTGATAATGAAACTGCCAGGTAGCCAGAAGGACAGCCATTGAACCAAGTGGTGGATATTGCTCTTAAATGAATTCTTCGGCAGATGGTAGATGTGGTAACTGGAAGGGACATTTGTGAGTGATGGTCTTGTGCATCTGGACATAAAAATGTTTATAGTAAAAGATTAGGGTTGTAGGGAACGCAAGGAAGAGTACAAAGTGTCCCTCAGTGTCTTGGTAAACATCGCAAGGAGAAATTATGCATGGATCCTTATCTCCAACTGCAGCCATATTAAATCTTAGATGATTGGTGGAGTGATATTTCCTGTCTAATTCTCCTCAATTCAAGGCCAAATGTTTAATATTGCAAGAGCTGGCTCTGCAGCAGGTGTACAGATTATACAGAGGAGTCCCTGATGCTTCATGTCATAGGATATCACTCCATCTTCACCTCTTGTACTTATCTTTTCTACTCTAGAGAGTTGTATCACAGAATATTGTTCAAAGCTATTTCGGCTTGTTCAGTGCCAATGAACGTCCCTTAATCAGTGTTAATCCATTTACTGTGAATTAATCAGCTTGTAGATGCTCAGATTGCTGCATCAAATGGACAATCTTTGTTATTAATGTGACCATCCAGATGTAAACACTTCCGCTGGCATCCTTTTTGTTTTGCTTGGTTATGCTGGCTTATGTAACTTCCTGTCCCCTCCAGCGCTTTTGTTTGTTAGCCTTTTTCTAAAGGTTGCAGACCACATTGACCGGCTATACTATTTACAGTAGCTTTTAGTTATTTTTTTCTATCCTGAGCCTTCCTTTGTTGCTGCTGAGTGGCAGCTTTTAAATGGTACTATACTGGCATTTCTCTCTCTGTGTTGGTATTTCTGCTAATCCCTCATGGCGATCTTGCAGTTGGTTTGTGAGCAAATAAAAAAAAAGATAAAGTACATAGTTACTCCAGTGCCGGATTTATGGTTGACCCAAAGGGTTAACCTGAGTGGTGCAGTAGTTTCATTTGGCGAACCTATGGGGCATGATTTCCACTGCTGATTGCTTCCACACTGCACTAGACACATACACTGAGTATATCTCTCATATGAAACAATTAAATATAGTTTTATTGTATAGTGTAGCCCTAGAGGCCGGTGTAGGTACCAGACTGACTTTGGTGCATTCAACAGAACTTGTGACATTAAAAATTCAGTCACTTCAATGTAGGTGCAGGCAACTCTCTGTATTAAAAGTTTAGGAAGCTGTTAATAAACCAAAAAACAATCTTCTACAGTTTATTGCAGCACTATACAGTTCTCTCTCCAGCCTCACTGGATGCTACAGCTGTGTAGTGGTGTTAAATGAATGCATTTAACACCAGTACACAGCTGTTTGCAATGTCTCATCTCAGACTAGCCAAGCTGCTGAAGCCAGGAGGTCTGGCATGGTCCTGACTACTAGAACTGGCCAAGATTACAATAGTTTCTGTATTTTTTCCTACTCTATAGGCACTGCACAACTGAATAAAGGGATTTTTACTCTGTTTCATTGCAAGAGGGCTAAAGATACTAACTCCAGCCAGTTGTTTAGTTGACTTTTTGGCTCAGTGCACAGAGCATACTCTAAACTAGAAGTAATAACAAAATATATTTAAACAAATATTGAAACTGGACTTGTGTAATTCTTGGGCGAGGCTTTGGTGAAAAGAGAGTATAGACAGACTAGATATTATGCATAAGAGCTAAACATAAGTCTCAGTAACGGTTGAAAATTGCATGACTTGTAAAATGGTTGGGGCGACGGGCACAGCGGGTTAAATCTTCACCCGCCAACTGGAGGGTCAGTGGTTCAATCCTTGCCTGAAGCAGCATACTGTCATTGTATCCCTGGGCAAGACACCCTGTAGCTCCTCAGTGACAACACTGACACAGGTTTCTCGAGAATGGCCGTCTTTTGATCTTCATTCAGTGGGTTCAGGCTTTTACATTCTTCTGAGCCCTGGATGTTGTGACACTATAATGCTGTCATTCCTTACACCATGAGAACTACAGAGTACATGAACACAGCTAGCACTAACATGGACTTAAAGAGCTATTACTATTGCACAATTATTACAAGTACATACAATACTTTGCTGCCACTGGTCACATTGGAATTCTATGACCAAAAGTCCATCAAAGTTTGTGCTTTTTTTCGCAGTAATGGCAAGCTAGTAACTTGTTTTGATTAGCTGTCATTTTACAGTATGGATCTTACAGTTTGTGAGGATTCGCAGGGAATCTTACAATTACCCAGCAAACTCCATGTGTCTAGAGGAAATCTTACTCATACGTTAACAACATAAATAATTATGAATTTTGGCCATAACTGTTTACTATCATCTGTTTACTGCTATTTATTTTCACACTGCATTTTCTGGTCGAGTTCATCATATTGACAAAATCTGAGAGGTTTTTGACACTATCTTGGACTCATCCCACGCCCCAATCCTTTGAAGAAGTATAAATGATTAAGTATGCTGTTGGAGATTCTCACTTCAGTTCTCCAGTCTGAATGTAAGTGTGTGTAGACTCTTGAGTCCCTTAGCCATGGATAAGTAAGGTATAAACTCTATTCTCTTATTGTTTCGCCATGCTTGCTTTCTCTCAAAAGCTCGCAGTGCACTGTTGAAGCCCCTAGTGAAGAACCGCATTAGAGAATATTAGAAATGCTGTGGAGATATTGGAGCGCCGCTATCTCTCACACACACAGCAACAACAACAGCAAGAGCTATTTTACCGTATACAATAGACCTCCTATGGCCTAGAATGCTGTGAATTATTATGTACTTTCCTTCTGGACCCAGAGGCGTGTTGTGACCCCATTATAAACACTGGCCGTCTATCTCGCGTGGAGCAGCATTGGGAACTCCCTGGCACATCGGAGATTCACTTTGGATAATGTCCTGCACGAGCCTGTGAGGACAGAGGCGGCTGTAGTCGTAGCTGTGCATTTTTAATGAGGTGTAGAGCTGAATTCATGGTGTGGCTAACGTTGTCCAGCTGCATCTGCTCGCTCGGCCTCGTAAAAGTAGAAGCACAGACAGACTTTACGACAGGTCTGCGGCTCTGAAGCTGTTTGCACTCCTTGGGATATTTACACTAACTTAATTTGTTTGCAGACTTACTCAGCATATACAGCGATACAGTGAGTATGTTTAAAAGGAGAGAATAT
This sequence comes from Bostrychus sinensis, assembly GCA_020698575.1. Taxonomy (NCBI): domain Eukaryota; kingdom Metazoa; phylum Chordata; class Actinopteri; order Gobiiformes; family Eleotridae; genus Bostrychus; species Bostrychus sinensis. Next base: position 12,487,690 of record CM036250.1, read on the forward strand.
TCAGACTACATGCTCATGGTTCGATTAAGCCCTCACAGATAGATTTCCAACTTGGACAAGAGAGACCCAGTAGCACTAAATGTTTATAAGCTTAATAACCAAACAATAATCAGACGATATCTTGCATAATGCGTTTATAAATGTGTTTGTAAAAGTCTTATTATTGAACTAACTTCATTAAACAGGAGTAAGGTTTTGGACAGCATGCTCCTGTCTGTCTTTACACTACAAGGATGCACATTCACATTTTAGTCTCGAGTAAATAAACACACTTGTGAGGAGCTACAGTGTTAAGTTAGCCAGCAGCAAAGTGACGAAGGTGTGAGCGTGGCTCTAAACTAGGGATGCACCGATACCACTTTTTTTCAAACCGATACGAGTACGTGTACTTCCATTTGAGTACTCGCCAATACCGAGTACAACATGGTTTGAACACCGCTAACCATGGCTAAAATTTGCTCAATATGGACATGTTATACCTCATTTTAAAGCTTAGATTCTCCTCTATTCAGTTGCTAAAATCATTTTAAAGAAAGATTGAGCATCTGCGCATAACCAGCGGAGATTCGCCAAGACATACAGCAGCTAACACAATTAGCAATGGTACTTCTTATGTTTTATCAGACAACAACTGCTACACACTCCGCGCTTATATCATCAACAAAAGGACAACTGCTTAAGTTTCAGGACTCATGTATGATTTGGGATAACTCTGGTTGAGCAGAATGTAGAGTCAGCTTTGCTTTTGTCTCCATACAGTTCACTTTGAAATCCTTCCACTCAGTTCTCACTGCTCAGCTGAGAGCAGGGCTTAATTTGAGCCGGATCTTGCCGGAACAGGATCCGGAAACTCCCTTATTTTGACGCGGTCCGATTCGGCAACTGTTTGCTTGGATCCGGTAACTCAGACACAACTCAGAACAAAGTGTTGACTACATTTGACTCTTTTGACCTCCTAAACCTGTGTTGAAAGACGGAGGTGTTATTACACAGAAATGCATGTTTTGAAAATAAAAGGCACATTTCATTTCCGCGTGAGCGCTTCAACATAGACTGTCCCCGTGTCTATAGAGTGTACAGGGAATCGGGTGGAAAAGACCTTCACGTGAAACTGGAAGATCTATTCACCACTGTTAACACCAGTGGTGCCTGCAGGTGTACAGCAGTACGCACTGTGCGTACCTTGAGATGTGCCCTGACCCCGCCCAATCCCTGCTGAATCCACAGAGCTGCACAGAGCCATAGGCTGTGTTTTTGCAAACGTAACTGGAGCTACAGCTGACTGCTGTGCTTTAAGTCAAAAGTGATCTGTTTGCTTTCAGCCAGAAGACAGTAAATCTGTTAAAGTTTGTCCTGACTTTGGTTACGGGACCTACTTGATGTGCTTTAGATGTGTCTCATTATTTCCCCACTGCGCCCAAGAGTGCACGGGACCTGGCAGAGCCACCTCAGTTTGTTCTTTTACTCAAATGCACATGAAAGCTAGAGCTAACGCGCTGATCGTGGGTCACAGGATGAGACCCGGGGCCAGTTAAAACGCCAGTGTCACTGTTACATAGCCATAGTTAGGCAGAGAAACCTTATGCCACACGCCCTTGATGTGCGCTTTTTATTCCTCCATTATATCCCCTGTGCACACGGGACATAGATCCACAGCAGTTTGTTATTTTTTGTTTGTTCAAATGCATCTGTAAGCTCGAGCTAACGCACTGAGGCTCACAGGGCCTGGAGCGGTGAAACGCCATTACGCAGAGAAGAAGTGACTGCTGCTTCACAGCAGTCACTAAAAAGAAGCGAAAGCAAAAGGAGAGACATAGGCTGAAAGCTTACTGCTGCTGTGTGCTCCCTTTCCTAGTCTAGACTTTGTTTATACAGACCACAGCTGCATGAGTCTGTGTTCTTGCTTCAGACTGGTGGCCACACACAGTAGGTCTATGACAGAGCGAGTCTACAAAAGCGCAATAATTATGCGTAGCAGCTGATTTCTCGATCAGCTGAGCAATCAAACAAACGTACACTGACACACTACACTGAAGTGAAACACTATAATGTAAACAAATATGTTAAAATATAATTTAAAACTCAGTATAAATTAGCAGTTGCTTGGTATTTTGGCATGTGTGTGCGCCTGAGCATTGTGTTGTGTACGTTCCGGGAACAGTGTTGGCCTTGTGGACTCCAGTATCAAAGAGCAATTTTTGTTCGGCATTGTTTGATTTACAAATTAAGCCCTGGCTGAGAGGGGAATGTCACGTGACAGCGCTGGCAAGTGGTATTGGTTGTTGGTATCGGGCCACTTTTATGAATACGAGTACGAGTACTTGGACATGGTACTGATACCATATCGGGTATCGGTGCATCCCTACTCTAAACACTGGACTTTATGTTGTTCAGTGACTGTGTGCTGCTAAACCTGTTAGGTCAGCAAGGGGGCGCACCTGAAGAAGTCATTGCTCTACTGTGTAACTTTTACAAGAACTTTTAAATACTGTGTTTGAAACAGTAACGCAAAAGTTTGCAAAATTATTTTAAAAACCCTAAAAACCCTAATTCACTTAAAGACAAGGATGTGTAACTAAATGTTTATAAAAATGGAGACAAAGACAACACAACAAAGTCCACAGTTTTGTTTGCACTCTCCGCAATATTTACTCTAACTTAATTTATTTTATTTGTCTCAGCAGTGATACAGTGTGTCTTTGGGAGAGTGTGTGAGAGATGGAACTGCCCATTGCATGCTGGGGAAATTCTTGCGGGTGTGCATTTTCCAAAAGGTCAAGCTGAATTGCGTGACCCATCATGCTGCGGTGCTCCTTTTGTTCATTGACCCACCACCTTTGGCAGTTCCTAAGAATTGTTGTGGAATTGATTTTTATATTTCCCACAGAGTATCGTTGTGTAATATGATCTAACAACACCTCTGGTCTCACCGAAGCTGTGATTTCCCACACAAATGCATCATTAGTGCTGTAAACTTGGTGAGGTCTAACTACAGTTTGGACGTGATTAAAACATTAGACTATTAGGCATGACCGGCAGGGGGTACAACAGTGTTAATTAGCTAAATAAGGTAATTAGCATTGATCTATTGCAGATACACCTTGCCTCGAGAGCCTTTTCTAAAACCTTTCCTGAGAAAAGAGAATGAGCAGGTCCTAGAATTTAGGTTCCTAAAAGATGTGTACACCTTATGATTTTAAATATTAACAAAGCAGCCTTTCTGGGGTTTTTACTTCATGAAAAAATGTAAAAGTGAATTAACTGGCCACCTTAAAGTCCTTAGAAAACAAAGAATAAAACAAAAGTTTAGAGCTACCTTAAACTTTAAGCTCAATCAATCAATAATCTAGCTTCGGGACCCACCATCACCCTAAAATGACAAGCCGTGACCCAAATAAAAGCTATTTTTCAACTACAACAACTTTTCAATTGATCAAATGTATTAAACTCGAGAATAATGTCAGAATATCACAGCACGCCAACACAAAAAGAACACATTTAACAAGCATGAGGCGATGCTAGAGAGGGAACTATTCTCTTCTACATTCTGTTAGATGCAGTTTGATTTAACCAAAATACATGAAATAATGAAATAAAAAAAGTGCAATTCAAGAAGATTTAAGTCTACAGAATGTACTTTTCTTTTGATGACCTGCTCAGAGGTAAATACTGAAAGACTTTGTGCTTTGAGGAGAATTTGGCAGCACTCACTTCAAGGTGTAACAATAACATAACTTTTTTATTAATCTTTTTTTCTTTTTGGCAAAGACCCGCCACCCACTGAAAATGATTCCGTGACCCACCTTTGGGTCCTGACCCACCAGTTGAAATTCACTGCTTTGGGCATTGCTTCCCTTTTTTTCAGTTGTGTTGTGTTTAAACCTGCTTTAGTTCTGGTTTAGTTCTTTAGACCTAGTTTAGTCCTGGTTTAGACCTAGTCCTGGTTTAGACCTGGTTTAGTCCTGGTTTAGACCTGGTTTAGTCTCGGATTTAGTCCTGGTTTAGACCTGGTTTAGTCTTGGATTTAGTCCTGGTTTAGACCTAGTTTAGTGCTGGTTTAGACCTGGTTTAGTCTTGGATTTAGTCCTGGTTTAGTTCTATAATCGTGGCAGCTTAAATTGTCAAAATCTATTTAAAGCACCAGTAATGCTGAAAGTCAAACATCCGATGTTTGGGTCCTGCTGGAACCAAACTGGTTTCCCTGTCCATCACACTCATGTAGGCTACGAAAATGTAAATTATTATTTATAAATAAATTTTTTATATTCACAAATAAAAGTAATAATGTCTGAGATTTTACTTCAGTGCTATTTTAAATGTTTAATGCCTGTTGGAATCAAAGCTAATGCCATTTAAGTCCTTAATTTTTAGCTAAATCAATTTAATGACTTTTAATACTTTTTAATGCCCTGCAGGAACCCTGTATATATATTGCACATTTTAATCTACAATATGTCAAATATTCATACCCACTCTCATTACAAGAGTCTAATAATGTCTGCCTCGTCCTTTTTTATCCAATCTCCAGCTGCCAAAGAAATCATAAAGGACAGCAATTCGTATTTTTTTTGTAAGTTCCTGCCTTTACTATGAACATATCGTACTTAGCTTCAAGGCTGCGTTTGTTTGGCTAACCCACCTCAGCAGTGCACCTTTAGCTGAGCCATCACTATCCCTCTACTCAAAGCCGTCAATGCCCTGTCAAGCTCTCATCCGCTGCTGTCAGACGATTGTCACGGCGTTTGCTTTTCATAAACTAATCTGTCACGCATAGTTAATGGATGATTTGTGTATGTTTGCACTACACACACAAAGCTGAACAATGCGCTTGTGGCACAGAACTGCTGAATTATGGGAACACGTGTTTACTTGACGCAAGACATTTTTTGTTCAGCATTTTCAGTATTTTAAATAAATATGAAATGTCTGCACTGTGATGATGATGATGATGAAAGTCAACTGTAAGCTTCTTATTTTAGAAATGGCTTTACTGTAATGTTGTATCATGAGCTGCAGTCAGTGTGCATTGTGCTAACAGAATGTAAACTGACTGCACTACATTTTAAATGGAGAGTGGACATTGGGCACCAAAAATCCACAAACTGAGATTAACCAAACCAACTCAAAAATGTGTGCTGTCAGTGAGCAGGTGGAGTACGCCATATGTAAACATGATCCTGAAACACTGCTGTCTTCTCCTTATTTCACCACAGAACAATTTCCCGTTTAACTTAAATTTTAAGATCTAGGTGTCCAACAGATTTATGCCTGTTTGTAATTCAGTGTTGCTTTATGGCCAAAACATTATAAATATCTTGTCAACTTACTGAAATATTGCAAATTGTACACTGTAGATGCAAAATGCTTATGCCAAGTGTTCTTTTTCTGTTTTGTTTTTTGCCAATACAACTTTTCACCACTTTTTGTTCCCTTGTCCCATAATATGTTCCACATATTTGAGACGTGTTGCTGCATGTCACACCAATACCTGCCAACAACTTTTACATTTTCTTGTTGATTATTAGAGGACAATATTGCAATATTCACAAAATTCTGCATAAGCTGTTTGTGTGCATCTTTGCTAATGATTAAGGCACATAAGGAAAAGTGAGCATCAGAAACTGTAGTTTTTGACATTACAGGTTGTAAATTCAGATACCTCACACTCCTTACTCCTTCCTATCAAAAACTTTTAGCAGTATTCAACATTATTTCTTAGATTTTTCTTCTGCTGTAAATTGTAAACTGAAAAATCCAGTTTCGTCTGTATTACACTCCTCATCCGCAACTACTAAATACTTAAACTCCTCTGCTTGTGGCAGGAGCTCACCACCAACCTGGACAGGGTGAGCTGTGCTTTTCCAGTCGAGAACCAAGGCCTCAGATGTGGAGCTGCTAATTCTCATCCCAGCCGCTTCACACTCAGCGCTTTGATAAAGTCAGAATTTATAATCTCTTGGATGAGAAATTAAACATCTACAACTCGAAAATCCTATTCCAGAAAACATCTTTTTACACTTTTTTGTTGTTTATCATCATGAAACTCAACTACATGAGATAGATAAGTAAATATTTTCTTTATTTTGATTTATATGAACACCACATGAAAGACGTTGCTTGTAAAAAGCTATACTGCAGCACACATTATACCTCTGCCCCACACTCAAATGAAATCATTACAAACAAATTGATTTATGTATTATTGAGGTGGTCTGCTGCAAACGGAGTTAAGCGCATTATGTAAACAATAGAAACAGCACATTCACTATCCAACAGCAAATTGCCATTTTGTTTCCCCAGCTGTTAGCAGCAGCGGGGGAAGCGGGGCTAGCAGCAGGAGACTGACGAACCAAACAGCCACTGTCTAAGTCTGTGCTCACAGGACAAATTTCCCATAAAATGTATATGAAACAACCAAATGTTTCATTTTAGTAGGGTTGAACGTTGGGCCCCTCGCTATGGTTTTGTTGCATTTGTTAATTTGTTTGTTGGTTTGTTTGACTCTTGACTCAACCCAAAAAGTAGTCGTTGGATTTGAATAAATTTTTTAGGAAAATGTGAGCAATGGGGCCACAAAGAAATTATTCCAAGTAGTTTTTGGTGTGCATCTACAATGCAGTTTTAACATTTTGTACCATTGTGAGATACTAAGACATGGTGTGAGTTCAGTGTCAAACCATTACTTTTGGATGTGGCCCATTGTAAGATACAGTATAAGGTCTGACTCAACGGGGGAAGAGTATTTACCCCTGAACTACAGGATTCTGGTTTGACTCCAGGTCTGGATGCTGCATTTTTACTTTGGCCAGATCTAGGTCTGGTCTATGCCTTGGTGGAGGTCTTCGTGTCAGAGTGCGTCCAGTTTGAGTTAATTATGAATGAGAAAAACTCTTTAATAAACTAGCCCTTCTTTGTCAGTCTCAAAGGTGAGGTCTTTTTGGTGACATCTAGTGGCAACATTTCAGATTGGAATTACTCAGCCTTACTTTTTTACAGCGCGAGTACAAACAGTATCCAAATTGGGACAAACGGCTCTCTATGAATGATCTCCTCAGATAATTAGTTTACTTAAAATGACCTCATCCAAGACCATGTATTGGTAAATTAAACATAAACATACTTCTTTTCTGGCAGTGCTCTATTTGTCCACCCCCGGTTGCTGTACAGGACCCGAAAGTAATGACTATTTCCACTGGGATCTAACCATTCTAGACTTAAATGTTTGAAATTGAAATGAAAGAAATTCAAAGTGTTATTTGATGTGGTTATGTATATACTGTATTAAAAACTCAGCATAAACACATGGCTTTAGTTGAACTTTATGCTATATAATTTAATGCAATGTACCTTCAAAAATATCTTTTTTAAAGGTACAGCAGATGTTCACATATTGCTAGCAACTTACAAAGACATTATACAAGTGACTTTCTTAGATCTCTTATGTGACTTGTTTACATGGAACACAATCTAAATCAAAGAAAAGCCAACATACAGTATCTTAACACCATCTGAGGGAGAAATCTCAATGCATAATGCATGAGCTTCTATAAAAGTTACTTGTGAAAAAAACCCTTCCACTGAATGTATCTGCTGTGTTCATCTTATCTAAAACACACATTTCTGCGATCAACATTTGATTGCTCACCAAATGCACCATTTCACACGCTACATGTGTGCAGTGCTACAAATGCAATTAATTTGTATTTATTTTGCCAGTGTTGCGAATCCAATTGATTTGGCAGTGCCGTTGCGGTGGGAGCCTCCGGTCAGAGCAGCAGCAGCCTCTGCGGACCACAGGCTGTTGAGGAACTGATGCTAATCTAGATAGAGGGAGGACCAGGGGGGCTGCACTTTTCCCTTCTTCAATCCCTCCTCCTCTCCTCTCTTCGCTCACTGTGTTGAAGATTGTACTGATTGTGCTGCAATATGTCGCATGACAATAGTCCAACTGCAGACCGGGGCTGGGCTTATTAAATCAATGGTGTGTGGCTCTTGAAGTGCTCTGTGTGTGGACGCACATGTGTTCATCAGAGCAGATCCTCTTCTGACGCTGAACAAAGCAGACGCTTGTATGTGTTGCTCATGTAAAAACTCTTTTGATCCCACATTTCCCTAATTCCATGCCGTGTAGCAATAAAACACTTCTAATGTGTTATCTATTCACCAAAAAGCTTTGATATTAATGAGCATCACCTTATCAATATTCATGCTCCTAAACTTATGCGTGTGTCCTTTCTTTTGCTGCATTGGACTAAATAAAGCTTATCTTAGGTGCTTTTTCTTTTTTCTTTTTATCACCCCTCTAGGATCTTTGCAGCAGAAGTTAAGGCTCCTGACATGAACGTTTTGGATTGAAGTGGCAGGCTACCGAGCGTGTGTTTGACTGTTGGCTGGAGCTGAGGAGTGAGGGATCTGCCCCTAGACATTTGCACTGCCAGAGTTATCCTGCTGACTTGCTTGCTCACACTGCCATAGAAACAGGGTGCCTGAGTGCAGTGGCGGCTCATTCGGCTCGGGAGCAGGCAACAGAGAGGATCGGGCGAGAGGAGGGTAGTGAGAGAGTCGGAGCCGGCGAGCGAGAGAGAAAGCGAGCAAGTGAGTAAGCCAGGAGAAGGAACAGACACAGTTAGACCGAGAGAGTGAGGGATCAAAAAGGAGAAAAGTGAGAGGCGCTGTCACTGGTGAGTACTCGGCTGTCACTGCACATTGCATCATGGGCTCAAATCTAATGCTTTGAGGGTCTTTTTTTCCTCTTTTGTTCTTTCCTTGCTGGATTTTTGCTGCTGCTTGTGAAACAGGTTGCAGGTTGTTGGGGTGTGTGTGTGTGTGAGATTCTCAGATGCAGAACAGATGCAGAACAGCAGTTGCTATTTACTTATTAATCACTTTTTACTAATCCTGTTTCATTTGCGACCTTTAATTTCTGAATTATGCACGCTCACATCAAGCTACTTCTTCCCGACTAATATCACAGGGCTTTGTATGATTTATGAAGCTCAGTGTTAATATTTGATCAGAGTAGATGTCTGGAACACATCCCGCCTCTGTCTTACACACCTTTCACCCGTTGCGGTGTGATGAGCCTTGAAATATATCGACTTGTTCCACTTGTTTTATCAATTATTAAACGAGTTATTCGGTGTGGTCCACTTGTGCAGGAGATGTAGCTGGATTTGTAGCATACAGTGTGAAGCAAGTTTTCTAAGTCACTTTTTGTTGCTTTTTTTCTGCATGCAATATGATGATTAGCTTTGAGGCTAACAGATGCCCACTTTGCTTTCTTGTTTATCTAGTATTATGTTGTCCTTGAAGTTTTAGAGTTGCTCAGATGTAATGTGAATTTACAGTATCTATTCTAGGGTGAACTTTGCAGAGTTTTTATGCTACAAATGCTTCACAGATCTTTGATGCAAGAGGCCGTTCTGTCTGCTTATGTTTATCTCTGCAGCTAACTTGTACCCCCAGCCTCCGGTTCACCTGTTCTTCCAGCATCTCCCCTTTGAGCTGCTAGGTGAAAATAAAAAACTGAATTGGACAAGCTCAACCAACCTTATCTGTTTTCATCCTGTTGCCACAACTGGACCCCGGTGGCCTTTTTCCTGACGGCACTTACCATGTGACTTGCTGTATCCACGTGTGTTGTTGACATGATTACGTGTGATCCGTATAGCCACAGGGGTTGTTTGCTTTTTCGTTGCATTTCCCTCTTCCTCATCCCCCATGTTTTATGACTTCTTGTTAAAATGCCACTCACTAAAGCCAGGCAGTAAAAAAAAAACAAAAAAAAAAACATCCCTATGTGGGGGAGCTTGGCGTGAGAACAATGGTGCACAGCAGTGTGATAAAGCCACTAAAGCGCGCAGCTGGGGAAAGGGGCTGCAGGATGTGTCTGAGATAATGCAGAGGCATATGTGAAGGGCCCCTTCAAGGCACAATTTGTTCCAATACAATACAAATTGGACTGGGTTTTGACAGGCCTGGCTCGGATCAATACCTGCGCCAGCCGTTAGCGGAAACTATATTGCTTTTGTAAACTAGAGGAAGTACAACAGTGCATAAGCAGGAATCCAGTGTGGATTTACCAAGTGGCCAAATGCATCGCTGATGAGGGAGAAAAAAAGCAGCTAGTGAAATGCAAATTACTGCACATATTATCATACTGCTCAGCCAATGCATGTTCAAACAAGAAAATAATTTTAACAAGATAAGGCTTTCAGGAGAGGTGGTGCAGCTCAAAAGCTTTTATTCTATTAAGCTTCGTTGGTAGGTACTTTGAGCATGTTGCAGCTACTGAAGCCGTTAACCTGATGTTGCCGGGTTGTTGTTGTTGGATACTGTTATCCCATCCCACACCACAAAAGATAAGGCTAAAGAGCCTTAGGCTCTGTCTTAGACTCTTTTTGTTCATTTAGAGAGGAGTAAAAAGAGCTTTGACCTGGAAAGTCGATAAGGACAGTTCCTGCATTGGAGGTTTGTTCCCAAATTGTGCTTTCAAGTGTTTGTTTCTAAATAAAAGATGCTAAAAGAAGGGTTAAAAAGCTACATTCATCCCTTCCCTCTACAGATTAAAGTTGCTGTTTGTCAGAGCTCAGTTTGCCTTTTCAATCAGCAATTCAATTTTAAGCTTGATTTTTAAAATCTGAATATACTATGTAAAGCAATCAAGCACGTGGCTAATTTACATAAGTAAACCATGAACACAGTGATACACGCCATGTTTGCTTTTTGACGGTTTGCTGCCACCTTGCTAAATGAAGACTTTAGCAGTATTAGTCATTCTTTTTTGTGATTATTAGTGTTTTCAAATTTAAGCTGACCTGGTGCTAGCAGCATCATTAGCCACAACACAGGGGACAGCGCAGCATTTTTCCATTAAATCTGATTTCACAGAATGTCTATTTTTGAAATACAAAATTAAAAACTGAATTAATTTTATTTATTGCAGTCCTAGTTTGCAACATACATGTTTTTGAACTGGTTTTAATGCATCACAAGGCCATGGGTCCCCAGTGTCAGGCCTTCAGTCAAAATGATGGATGCATCATTTCCTTGTGCTGACTACTGGTTAGCTGTCATCATTTAGGGCCCAAGGCCAAAGGTCGGGTCGAACTGAGGTCTTGGGCTTTGCTGAGAAATCCGATGAGCTGGCAATTTATGCAGATGTGATGCAATGGGATTTGTCCTTGAGACCTTGAGACGCTAACTACAGTGTCTAATCAAGACGATTAATGTCCACTGCATTCATTGTCTTGAATGCAGTGTTTTTGGATATTATAGCTCTCTTTGAGGTGAAGTGGCTTAGCGACACAATGAAGTGAGGGCAGAGGTCAAATGGATGTGGGCTAAAGATAAACTAATTTAAATGGCCTTTGACTCTTTATTGATTTATTTAACTCATTTGGTGGGCTACTAGATAACAATTTGTTATTTGCACCAAATAACATTAAGATATGAATGGAGCTCCCTCTCTGAGAGATTTCCACGAGGTTTCTTGTTAAGTGCTGTGAAATTTGTTTGCTGTAAAGTGGCATGGTATTGATGACCATCAAATTACTCATTAAAGTGTTCACACCCCTGTGATGTTGCTCATAAGCATACCTATTGGTATGGGCGATTTTAGCTGCTAATAATGTAGTTAAATTTAATGTATATTTTATATTGTCTATTTTTATTACCCACAGATCAGTTTAAGCCTTTTAATATAGATTTTTATATGAATATTATGGATATTTAGCATTACTTTTAGTGTTTATCAGAAAATATTCATAATTTAAGTTTATTTTGAATGATGTTTGCTTTGATCTCTATATTAACTCTAAGTGCAGTGCTCTACACTGTGTGAAGGTTAATGCTGCTGCTTGCACACAGACCCAGCCGGAAAATGGCTGTGGTGACTCTGCAGACAATAAGGATGACTAATAATCACCTGAGAAAAGACTTATATTATCTCTGTAGGGCATTGGCTTTACTAAGTGTCAGGAAATTGACATAAACACAAATACAAGTATCTCTTCTATGTAAGATGCTGTCATAGTTTAATGCAAACTAGCCATGCGCTTCGATTTAAATGTTCTTTTTAGACAAGACATTATGTGTCATCCAACCCAACTCGCTTTGTTTTGCAATATCTGCTGTAGAGGTTGACCAATATGGGTTTTTCTATGGCCAATGCTGATTATTTTATTTATTTTTTATTTTATTTTATTATTTTTTTTTTTTACCAATATGCACGCCCAGATTTCTTAATTTTAGTAATGCTTATAAAAACACAAACAAATGTATTTGAATGTGACACTGAGACCAGTTAAAGATGAGTTCTTTTGAGAAAACCAACAAGGAAATCTCAGAGAAACTTGCTGTGTAGGTAGAGCCTGGGAGTGCCACAAAATGCACTTGGAGCCAGAGAAACAAGCAAAAACTTTATTGCCATTTTGAGCTTTTCAGGCTGAGATAAAGTAATTTTAGATGTTTCCTATGAACTTATATTATACTTAGATTATACAAAGGGCATATTTTCCATTTTGCAATAAAACTTGGGCACGCTGTCCCTTTTTGTAGGTTAGTGTTTAAGAGGATGAAAGCTTCGCACATCAGTTACTTGGGACGGGTGTGTAGGAACAGAGGGAGCAAAAAGTACATCAAATAGAAAAAATTCTCGCACATCGTCTAACTTGCAAATTTAAGACTTTATTAAGACTCAACAAGCAACGTGCGGGAATTTTTTTCTATTTGATGTACTTTGAGGTTAGTGTTTAGCCATATTACTTTTGATGTTGATTTCCTTGTTGTCAACTTATAGGATGCTATTGATCTCACTGTACTTTGAACACTACAATGGTAAACCTCACCAATTGCTGCTAAAATCCCTATTTCAGTACATTTTTAGAGTTTATATACCAATACTGTTTTGTGCTGTGTATCTTATTTGTTGCACTATCTCTCACTTTCAAACAAACCAACCAAAGACTGACATTACTTTTAGCCTCCAGTAAACAATCAAGTATTTTAATAGGCTTTTAGCGTGTGCCAAAACATATTACCCTTTCAATTATGCTTCACCCACATATTCTTTCTAAACCTAATCAGAGACATTAAGAAGCTATAGCGTCCTCCCCCTCTGCACATCACTCACATCCTCTCACTGTACGCACGACTTGCCGGGCTGCTACTCGTATTTATTTGTCCCGATTAACAATGCAATATTTCAAAGCAACTGTGCGTTTCCAAAAGCTTTCATGGCGCTTCAAACTCGTGCCAGTAATGGATGTTGCACAGCCATTTAAAATCCCAGGCGATAAAAATTACTGAGACTGAAAATGAGCTTAAGCTATTTTTACCGGGCCAGATTGCTCGCCTGTTAGCTTTATTGTGATACCTCTGGAAATTTAAACATCCATACAGTTGCACGGCAAAGGAGCACACGCCAAATCAATAAAGCTGCTCCCCCCACCCTTGTAATGTTGTAAATTTACAGCGTTTATTATTTGATAGCATCATGGCGTCCACCTGCTCCACTGCACTCACAAGGTCTTCTGTTATGGAGAACTCCAGCTGCTTCACGATATTCTTTTCCATTACAGCTCATGTGAAATGAATCATAGGAGTTCATACAATTTTATTTATGGCTCCCTGTAAGGGTATTAATTCATAAAGTGTGTGCAATGACAAAGCTCTGGGGTATGACGGATCATGTCACATGCAGATGATGCACTGGTCAGTTCTTATTTATGGAGATCACCTTGAGCAAACAGAGAAAGGTCAATGCACTTTACTGCTGCCTATGACTAAACTAACATGAGATTATAGATCTGAATTAATTTGTTACTGGAAAGAATAAATTCATTATTCAGTAACAGAGTTGGCATTAACTAAAACAACCCTCTTTAGAGAAAAAAACGGCCTTAAGAGCATAAGTAGAACTATTGTAACTGTATAATAGAAATGGAGCTTGTACTTTGTTGTATGCAACAAACAAAACAACCAACAGAAAGACATGGTGTGTTGTCTACAAAATTTAATCAAAAACTGTACCCCAAAAGTAACCATTGGTGTTTTCTAAATGTTTCAATTCAGAATACTTTATTTATCCCCAAGAGGTAGTTGTCAGTCAGTTTGCAGTCATAGATCACAGCAAAGCAAGACGAACACAGCAGCATCAGTATCAGTGCAGCAGGACAGAACATCAAGAGTAGAGCACACCACATCATAAAGACCAATACACAAGGCATAAACACAGAGCAGTTACAGCAGCTGATGATAAAGTGCAATGACAGTAGTTAATAAACGAACAGATCAAAAACCTCTATAAAAAAATAAAACCAGTGTACTGTAAAGAAACAGTGTACTGTGTATTGGTTGTTGGATCAACCATTTCTGTCATTGCAAAAGAGTGCCAAGTCCAGCAAAAAGGGGTCAGTAAAAGAATAAAAAGTGTGGATTCTGTGCCACTGTGAGATATAAGGGAGTTGTGTGTCAATAGAGAAAACATCTACCCCTGAAGAGACACTTTACCCGGCTACAGAACTGTCTGTTTTAGTTCATAAAGGTTTTGTACTACAAAACTGTACTACACCATACACATACATTCACTTACTGTCGAAGTTTCATATGATGACATTTTCATTTTTGATAAAACATTAAACATTTTGAGATTTTCATTTCACACTTTTTCACATTCAGTTTGGCATAAGTGGATTTTATATGCTCAACACATCCATGTGAATCTCTTTTCAAGCAGACAAAAACAGTTTAATTTAATTTAATTTCAGAGACAATCTTTGCACTTTTCTGTAAAATCCATTTGCATCCTACGCAGTGGTGGATCATGACAGGAACTACAATAAATGTTCAAGTTCATTTTTCCAATTAATTTTATCTTATTTTATTGGTAACTGCAGAATTGCATAAAGGCAGAATGATACATCCACACTGCTTTTTGTATCCACACAATTTCTCCCCTCTCCAAACATTTACATTTGTGTTTTTTTGGATGTTTATTTTCTCTTAAGGAGGAATAAATGCAATGTTGTAAACCCTGTTTCAATATTTGCTCTCTGGCATTGCACCCATGAATAAAAGGCAACGTGGCAAAACTGAAAGCTGTGCAACGGAGATAGCGGCTCCTGAACAACAAGCAGGTTAATTGTCTGATAGGAGCATATGCTAATACTGGCCCATGCTGGATAATCAAAGCCCAGTGGGAGGATCCCTCTGTGGGCCGTGATTGGCTGTACAACAGAGGAGCCACAGGACATGATATCCACTGGCTAATGCTGCCTTAGTTTAATATTGAAATGTTCTGGACTGCTGACAACAGCGTTTGGAGAAGAGAGAGGGCACTTTGATTAGGTTCACACTTGTGGAGGGGATAACATCTTGTGAAAGTCTCTCGTGGGCAGATTATCGAGTGTGAGCGCTGGCACATTGTGTGAACCCACTGAAGTCCATTAGCAAAGCCAAGTCATTACATTGTGACACAGTGTGAACCGCACTCTGAACAAAGCCATAGCCCATAATGTGAGGACCGTGTGTACATCATGATCCACACACTTTAATACGGCCATCAGTCAAGATCACTGTCGCGCTATTAAAGTGGTAGACTGCCGGGCGTAAAGAGGTAGATTATTGGATTAAATCAAGGTGTTTTTAAAAGATGTATTGAACTAATTATTATTAAAGGGATTAAGTGTGGTCTTGACATTTTAATCTCTAAAGCGTCACCCCATCACACCAATGGAAAGACATCCTAATTGACTTCGTGGAAAGGGACACATCTGTTTAGTGTGGACAGAAAGTGGCTGATTGCAGCTCACGACTCCATCTAGTGGTTGAAAATGACATAACAGGCTACCCAGGAAGGCACAAGTCTTCTTTTGATATTTGTACTACAACAATGAACGTCGATGGCACGCCAAGATCATCAAGTGACATTTTTAAAATCTAGTGGGGCATGGAGGCAGAGTGGTTAGTGCTTTCGCCTCCCAGCATCCTCGGGCCAATCGACACGCAAACTCTCTGCTTGTCCTCCCTGTGTTACCGTGGGTTCTGTCCTGGTACGCCGGCTGGTGACTCTAAAGGCTCATTTATACTCCCATTCCATACATTAATAAATCTGTCTGTTCCAAGCGTCACAGCATTTATACTTCTAACCATTTTCTATGTTACTATGTCAGTATGTGTGTTATGTTAAATAACCAGTAGGGGGCGATCGCCGACAATCAAAGATTTTACTAAGATGAAAGAAAAATAGCAAGAGTAACAACAAACATGGCAGCACTGAAGGTCGTTTCTACTCCACATTTATTGAAAAAAGCCAAGAAAATTAGGTGAAAAATAGTGGTGGTCTGTTCAGTTTTTGGATATACCCTGAATAATTTGCTCTAGGCACTCCTTAAAAAGTTCAGTCATTTCTTCTGCTGTGAGCTGTGTTTCACTAGCGCCCCCAACGGTCGACACGCATTTCCAGAGCTTTTGAACACAGATGAACAGAGCAGTACATCCATGTTCAAAAGCTCTGGGAATATGGACAGAATGAACACAAAGACGGACCGAGCGCTCCATCTGTAAAAGTGTACAAATGAGCCTTAAATCCAAGTCTGTGTATGTTTCTGTGTCAACCCTGCCTGAGGCCCATAGTTAATGGTATAAGCTCCAGTAACCCCTAACAGGAATAAGCAGAAGAAGATAAATGAGTGTATATTAAAATCTACCAAAAAGTACCTAAGGAATCATGCTTTAAGATAATCCATTCCAAGTGAGTTTCGCACATTTTGTCTCATGTAATAAAAAAAGGAGGCACCCACTGTGTTATTTTTTAATTGACCTTAATATTTACAAATATTAATTAAGTCAAGATGCCATCCAGATGCTTCATTTTAGTGCTTAATATTTGGATATATGTATAAAATTTAGATGTAGAGCATACAGGTTAGCAACCATGCAGTAGGCCAGTGGTTCCCAAAGTGGGGTCGAGGACCCCCTGGTGGGCTGCAAAGGCACTGCAGGGGGCCCCCCAGAGGTTGTCAATATTAAATACATAAAAAGAATCTGAGTTTGAAATTAAGTATAGTTATATATTTGTTAAAAAACTTTTTTAGCCAACAGTCAGTCTTTCCTGCAAGGTTTTTATAGAAATATATGGAGAAAAATATGACATAGTCTTTTGAATAGAGGAAAGTTGTGTTTTTGGGGGGCCGTGTGGGATTTTTGGAAATTCAAGGGGGGTTCGCGACAGTCTTGACTTTGGGAATGGCTGCAGTAGGCTACACACACTTAAAGTTTCTGTGTGGCCCATGATATTGCCTATAATTTAGCACCAGCCTCCATAGCAGCATGTCACAGATATATTTCTAATTTAATCCAGTTAATACAATGTTATTGAAGTTTATAGCTGGAAGAATCTGTAAGTGTTTGAAAAATGACTTTGCGCCTCTAGGTTCAATACCCCTGTGCTGTCAGTGAGTTTTTCAAAGACAAGTCTTCACTGTCACACATTTTGGCGAAGCTCAAACAGTAGAAAAAAAATATAGCCCGGCCAAGAGACAGCTTGAAAATATCCTAACATATTTTGACTCGACAGTATATCTGTGGCTCGCAGGCTGCAGCTGTCATGTGGATTGTGTGAATCAGCTAACAAACACGAACAAATGGTTTTAAGTGAGTGGCTCCGAAAAACTCCATCTCTTACTTTTCAGTTTGGGCTTGGGGCTGCAGAGTTCACATAATAGAAACGGTTATGGACTGTTTCTCTTTAGGGTCTGTTTCATTATTGCAGCTCAGTACACAGACTGAAGATGCAGTATACGGTTATACATATGCAGTGCACACTCGGAGTATGCTCATAGCTCAATAAGGCTTAAAATTTTCTCACTTTGTCAGAGTTTACATCCACGAGAGAGAACTGAACTACTGCTTCTCTCAGACTAATGATGCATTCAGGGTATTTACCAGTAGCATTAACAAAGCACAAAAGCAAACATAAACTCATTGTTTTATTTAAAACTATAAACAGTAACTGACTTTATGAAATTACTCTTATCAAAATCTGAAAAATGTGTTCCTTGGCAAACAATCATAAACTACATCAGTCAAGCTTCCACTTTAAAATGATCTGTGAAAACAGTAAGAGCCCTGATAGACATACAATATTTTGTGCAAAACAGTATTTTTGACAAATCTAAAGTGTTTCAAAGTCTACAGGTGTTTACCTTTTATGCTACATTTTATTTTTCTTTGGACAGTCACAGAACTTGTACTATATTGTGCATAATCAACTTTTTTAAGCACTCTACAATGTAACAATGTTGTCCCCTCATCAAAGGCATACTTGTGTTTTGCTTCATTCAGGCATGTTTAAGTAATCCTAAATTCTCTGGCACAGTCGTTCTAAGCCCTCAGAACGCTCGATTGTATGAACCTCCGCCTCTTCTACGAACCCAAGGAAGCACTAACCGATCAACAAACCCTCTACATCCAGTCTGCTCGTTTATTTATTTAAGCGCAGCTCTATTTCCACTGATCCCTCACAGCTATTTTTCAATTTTGAAGTAAAATGCAGCATACAAAAAATTTGTGGAAATGAAAAGCTCTTTTTCTATGATTCTGTTCAAAACACCATAGCAGCTCTGCTGCCCTCTGTTGGCCTTTTCACCTGTTTCTTTATGGCAGTATTTATTAAAAATATTCTCTTTTAGTCACATAATGTTTTTAAATGTTGTAAAACACGCAGTGTTGTACTAGAGGCAACCAAGATTGGTTTACAAATATGTCTCAAAGTTTAATATAGCCCCTTTTTAAAAATACTATAGCAAAGTTTTGTATCTTGGACAATGGAAAATTTACAGTACTTAAAAGTAACACGTTCTCTCTTTGTTACTGTGGGTTCTCTCTGGGTACTCCGGCTTCCCCCCACTGTCCAAAGACATGCATGTTTTAGAAGAACTGGTGACTATAAATGTCCCTCAGTGAATGAATGTGAGTGTGAATTAGGGCTGCAGCTATCGATTATTTTGGTAATCGAGTAATCTATCGATTATTCTGTTCGATTAATCGATTAAGTAACACAATGCGAATCTGTGAATCTGTCAGAAGTGTTTTTTCATATTTTAATGCATTACATTGCAAATAGCTTTGTCAGTGTAGGTTTTATTATTATACATTATGATATGGTCTACTAATTATATACTTACTTATACTTATGTACACTGGGCTATATTATTATATACTAATTATATATTTAATCAGAATATTTGTAAATGCCTATACAAAACAATACAAAAGCTGCAGCAGTGTGCATTTCCCTCACAGTTTAAAAAGTATTTTAGTTTTAACCCTCTCTGCTTCTAAAAGTGATATCTGTTATCATTTATACACCAGGGGCCTGTTAAAGACGCTAAACATCACTGAGCTCACACGGCTAATTAGCATAGCTACATTAAAAAAAGTTTGCAAATTACCACAGGGGATTGCACATCACACTACGCTGTTCATTTTTGCCAGTTTGCTGCCACCTTCTGAACAAAGGTTTTACAGAGGTAATAAGAATACTTTCTCTGTGGTTATTAGTGTTTTTGTCGTCTGCAGGGTCTCCAGAGTCAGTATTTAAGCTGCTCTGTGCATTAGCTGTAGCATTAGCCAAACAGTGTGACGTTTGGAGGACGCCGTTTCCTCTAAAACCTCTTTCACGATGGTGCTGTTCTCTATGTAGTTTATATTTACATTAAAATTTATTCAGTTTATAGCCCAACCCCAGCCTCACTGTCGCTAGTGTGTTGTGCATTAACCGTGCAGAAAACTGTGCAGAAACTTCGTTCCATGCATACAAAGTTCCCACCGCTAAGCGCCAGGCTTATTTACATTAATTAAACGAAGCTTCGAGTTCAGAGAATGTTAATCGAAGCTTTTTACTAATCGAATTACTCGAATAAGTTGATGAATCATTGCAGCCCTAGTGTGAATAGTTTGCTGTCTGTGAGCTGGCCTTCGAGTCTACAGGCTCCTCCTGTAAGTAACCTGTAAGCCATGGGTCGGCTTGGGCTCTCTTTGATATACTGGGAGGCTGGGAGGTAGTTTTTCTCAGCTCCATAACTTCAGGAGTTTGTCTTTTTTTTTTTTTTTTTAGCTATTGTTGGCAGTGTAGCTTTTGCAGAAGCTTTTTCCTTTCTCACCACATTGACAACACTCCCTTTGTTCTCCACTCCTTGCATCTCTGAGTGCGTGTGCAAAACATTTAATGGTTCATAGTTTAAAGTTTAATTACACTGTGGAGCTTATTAATGCCTCACTAAAACACTAAATTGAGATTGTCGTGGTTGTTTGTGCCCCCATGCGGTTGAATTGACAGTTGCGCAATATTACAATAATGTGGTTACAGCGACAATCCTATACACTGCTATGCCCAAGATCAGAGTAGGATATGTTATATTCAGACTAAGGCAATAATTCGAATAATTTTCTCTAACAGCATCTTCTCATTTCCTCTTATTCCAAAAATGAAATGTAACCATTTAAACAGTTTCAATTATGCAAACTTCCTTTAATCCCACAGAAAAGTGAATCTGAGTTAAATGAAGCGACGCACAAAGCTTCTGATCGTTGTAAACACTGGAGGAAAACAGGGATTTGCGAACTTAAGCTTTGTTGAGGCGTCTTCCCACACTTCTCATTTCTTGTTCAGCTCCCAAAATCCCTTCCACACCTCCGACTGATTTCCCGGGGTCTAAACTCCTCTTCGAATGCGATGCAGCTTTAGGATTTTAAGGGGGGGATCTGAAGGATTAGGGGATTTTCTGATTGCTCTGAAAAAAAAGGCACCATGGGACACAAAAAAATCCAAAAATGGCAGAGGTACCCACATCAAGATTAGAGAGCATTATCTGGACCCTTGGGGGAAAGACTGGGGAGGTGGCGCTGACAGCCTGCTTCGGCTGGTGGAACAACTGTTTTCAGATGTTAATGAGCAAAGATGCACGGCGCGACAGTACCTATAATTATACTGACAAGATCAAATTCAAGTTTCTAAACATGCAAAGTCTTTAATTTCACCCAAAAGGATGTTTTCATTTCAAATCCTGCGGAAGCTTTTTTTATTTTATTTTATTTTGTGGATGTTAGAGGTTTGCACAACAATTCTGGAGCAGAAAGAAATCCATTTGTCAAAGTAAATTGAAGCTGTCAAAAAAAGACACTGTTGTACTTTGTAATATTTGGTGAGTTTACATTGCAGTGGAGGGGAGTTTTAGAAAAGCAGACAGGAGACTTGACACAGCAGCTATGCACACACCTACAAACAATAATGAAATAATGAGCACATTCATGATCTTTTCTTGATATATCTCGATATTAAAGCTGTAACTTTTTTACCCTAAATAAACTGTTTTACCTAAATAAGGTAAAAACAAAACAAAAAGTTACTGTGATCTGTCTTATATAGAATATAAAAATTTAAAAAAAGATTGATGAATCTGCAACATTGGCTGTGCAAACCCAGGAATTTACATTTTAAAAAGCTGTTTTATGTGCAAAATGATGTAGGTGATATGCCGTCTTGTTAGGTCAAAACACGTGAGCTGACATTACTTAGCGTATAATGGATGTTATAAGGTATGTAATTTCATATTTTTCTTCATCTGGTTTCTTCATTTCACCCCATTTTCAGCATTATGTACTGTGGATGCTTAGTGGATGGCGTTATAGGCGACTGGTTTAAAAATAGCCTCTCTGTCTTAAGTAATGTGCTGCCTATGGATTAGTCACATGTTCTGTATGTTGGTTTTCTAAAAAAAAACCACTTACCCTTACTTGCTTAATATTATACAGAGATTTGGTGTTTATCCAGAGTAGTAGTACAGTAGTAAATATTTGTAGTAGTTGGTAGCAATTACAAGCATCATGTCCCAAAGCAGTAGGGTACGGGTCAGTACTTGTAAGTCTCCACTGCCAAAAAAGAGTAAGAAGTCTATAGCTACTTTGGTAATCCCTCAGCTCCCATCAATGTTGTCTGCTTGGCAAAGGTTGGTTCAAAACATTACTGTAGGAGCCAAAATGCACCCTTTCTCCCCATCAGTGGGTTCACGCCTTCGGGAAACCCTAAAACCTGAGCACTCAGGAGGCGAGCAGTATAAGGCCGCTTCCCCTCTACAATTACTGAATAGACGATGTTCTATTCAAGTTGTATTCAGGAAGAAACAATGCTATGGCTCAATAAAAAGAGAAGATAATAGTACACTGTCAAGAGTGCCTCAGACATCTCCTCTTTTATTGACATTTGCTTTTTAGCCCTCTTTTTGTTCTTGAATACAACTTTAATTTTCTACTTGACAACTTGTTGATTCGGTGTGCACTCCCTGCACTTTTCTCTTTAAATTATTTTTTCCTGTTAATTTCAATAGTCTACATCGATCAGGCATAATATTATCACCACTGACAGGTTAAGTGAATAACACAGTTTATCTCTTCATCATGGCACCTGTTAGTGGGTAGAATATACTCGAGAGTGAACATTTTGTCCTCAGTTGATGTGTTACAAGCAGGAAAAAAGGGCATTTGACAAGAGTTTAACAAGGACCAATTCTGATGGCAGGACGTCTGGGGTAGAGCATCTCCAAAACTGCAGCTCTTGTGGGGTGTTCCCAGTCTGCAGTGGTCTGTATCAAAAGTGGTCCAAGGATAAAATTCCAGTGAACCAGTGACAGGTGATGCATGAGGGGAGCGAAGGCTGGTCCTTGTGGTCTGATCTGACAGATGAGCCACCGAAAGAGCTGTTTCTAAAAGAAAGCTGTCAGAATACACAGATAATTGCAGTTTGTTGCATATGGGGTTGCATTAATCGCGATTAATAACTAACAGTTATTAATCACGTTTAATCGTATTATGAATTCACGTACAAACACAAAATTGTAAATTTAGAAAGTTTATTTTGAATTAACCTTCACATACTTTACTGTAAACTTGTGCAATGCAAACAAAACTTGCAAAGAAAATAAATTAATAGTCTCTTTGAGACCTGTAACTCAGACAAAGTTTGCCTAAATAAGGTACAACCAACAAATACACAAAATTTAACTAAAAAAGCACGTGTGAACAAAAATAAGTTTATTTCTTCAATTAATAACAATTGTTGTGGTTCACAACAGTGTAAATACTATGAACTGTGTTACTCCAATGGTAATTGAACTCATCCTTGCATCGACTGCACATAACTTTTGTTTTGTCTATATTGCTGTCTGGTGACGATTTGAAACAGAATTGTCCATTTAGCGTCTTATTATGTGTCTTTTTGGTCACTCATGTTGCTTTAGCTCGTTCACTTGTTGCATTAGGCTCGTTCCAGATGAACTGCGCCTCGCCTGGATTGTGAACGAGAGTGCACGGCCGCAATGAGAGCAGGGGAAATACACCTGTACTGAAGTCGGACAGTTTGTGGCTCAGATCACGCACCATCACGCCCGAAATCTACTTCTGGTTGCTGGTTGCTGGTTGCTACTTCTGGTAGCTTTGGTTTATCCAGGTCAAAACTGTAACTTTAGTCTGTATTTTTTTTTAAAAGAGGCGGGGGAAGAAGGAGAGGAGGGCAGTGAAGTGTCGTGCGTTACGTTTCTGATCAGCACTAAACTCAGATCCAATCACCTGTCTGTTCACCGCTGACAGGTGTTGCTCCTGATGAACTGCACGGCTCAGGCGCTGGTCTCGTTTGGATCTCACGGTGACCGTCGCACTTGTGGCATCAGAGCAAGTTGGGAACAAGTCGGACACAAATCTAACTGGCGTGCACTGCGCACAGACCGACACTGATCGAAACTGCGCAGGTCTGGCTCATCTCGAACGCGCCTGATGGATGGAAATGTGGAAATGTGTCGTCTTCTACGCTCATGCAGTGCATTTCTGCCCCGCTGGAAGACCCGCAGCGTGTTGCTGTCTCTGTCAGTGTCGTCGTAATATTTTTGTTGTGATCAAATTAATCGATGCGTCAATTGAAATTAACGCATTGAAATCAATAAATTAATGCACTGCGTTAATGCAATAATTTTCCCAGCCCTAATAAATTTATATCAAGTTTTAGTTTTCAGGTCTTGTACAATTGTTAACTCGACATGCTGGGAATGTAAAAAGGCTGTACAAGAGCTTCATTACTCAGTGTTTTTCTCCTCTGCCTCCATTCACAAAGGGAACAACAACAAGCCCAGGGCAGACGACAGGAGAGACACATCTGAAGGTATTATTTAGGCTGCACCTGTTTGCTCTGTTTACCATCGTTCAGAAAGAAGCCTATTGTTAGCAGTGATCTAAAGCAAAGCTAAGTGGCTAACAACAGCTTAAAGTTTATCTGAAGTTTCAGTGGCCCCTCCCCCGGAGCGTTTCCATGGAGCTTAGTGTCTTTACTGTGGATGTATCTTTCCTCATTGATATTTTTATTAGACCTGACTTATATTAAACCCATTATTTATTTCTGACAAGCTGCTTCTCTAAGAGGCATTGCTTGCTACTATAGTGTCTGTTTTTGCAGGATTAATGAAAGTCACAAACAAATTTATTTTATTTTGACATGTAATTTTAATCTCATGTAATTTATCTGCCTTTTTATTCAGTTTCCATTACTAAGAAATGTACAGCAATTTAAGTTTGACACCAAAAGTATGTAAAAAAAAAAATGGTCATAATTATACTGCAACAAAGTCTGATAATAAAAATCGTTAAAAAAAAATCATAATCGTGGACATAAAATTGTGAATCAAATAGAATCATGACTTCAGTGCATTGTTACATCCCATAGTACATTACACATTAACATATTATGATTGCCAACAATAGGTAAGTGGTCCTGCTGCTATGCTTGATTGGTGTATGCCTTCTGTAAGCTTTTCTGCAGGGATTTATGTTTATTCTAATTGATGGAAACACATTTAAGTTTTGAAAGTTCACTTCAAATACCTTGTACGCTGTTTAATTCAAGTTTTATTTTCAGGCGGCGGAACAAATGGACACAGATTAAAATGCAATTGGATTGACATTTACCAATGGGAAAAACGATATAACCAAGATGAGTAAACAAGGCCTAAAGAAATTGACGCATTAGTTTCCTTCTTACTGTGTTCTTTCCACACTGTCCTTGTACTCGCTCAAATATCGGACTGTGTTTTGACTGGCAGCGCGTGAGTAATAGTTGCCGACAAGGGACACATTGCAGCTCAGCCAGGCTCCTCGGACACCTGCCTTTAGGTAAATGAGTCCACACAGGGTGACAGATTCATGGTCATTGATCACCGCTGTTATTTATACCACCGTTTTTTCACCTCATCTGACCAAAGCCTGCCTGTCCTCCCTCTGACTGTATCAGCCTGCGCACTGTAACTTACGCGCAGCCAACACAAATGACATTTTGATGTCTCTATGACCCATGTGTACAGAGCGGTGGTATTTTCCCGTCCGAGATGGGCCAGTTCATAACAGCAAACAGAGTGAGTGTATATTCTCCCTAATGACCAGGTTACTATGGCAACCAGGTTACAATTGAAAGCACCTCAAGAAGAAGAAGAAGAAGAAGAAGAAGAAGAAAAACACAGCTCCAGGCTTCACTTTGGTCTCTGACTCCACAACCTTAATTAAATTTGTGCACCTGATAATAAGTAGTTTTTGTCTTGTGATAAAAAAAAACAAAACAAAAACAAAAGCTTGTAGGTGTAATCAAAGACAGTGGGAGTACATTGAAAGTGGCAGCGAGGAGAGCAGCCACCGGTTGCTGTGTGTGCGTGCTGGAGCTACAGTCGCTCCTGTGGGGAAAGGGTACGGATGCCACAACATTTTACAACAGCAGGGGTCCTGGTCTGTTTTTACCAGGGGAAAGCGGGAAGGGCACACTGACTCTGCACAAAATCGACAGGTCGTATTCAGGCCCTGTATATTTTCTGAAGACCTTCCAAATCTGAACAAAGACATTTGAAAGTTTTTCCACTGCTTTATAGTTGTCTGAAACTTATTTTCTTTATTCTGACAAGTACTACAGTATATGAATATTATATAATTCTTGGTTTTGAAACGCTACCAAACCTAGAAGCATTTGGAGAGCACAGGCCAAACCAAAGGCCTCTAACTGGGAATCTTCTAGTTCAGGGGTAAATGCTCTATCCATGTAGCCACAAAGCCCTTAGTAGAAAATCTAATAAAAGTAATAACTTGTTCCTTTACCGCCCCATCACACACCTTTCCTGAAATTGCTATCAAAATCCTACTCATACCTTGCTAACAAACCAACCAAACTACATGCATGATGTTGGTTAAAAGACTTTGCAGTATTCTTCCTTGTTTAAAGGGGCTATATTGTGCTTTTATTTATATTTTTAAATATAAAACAAGCTTTTTCAATAATACAGGATTACTCAAACAGGTGTAAATGAAGCAAAACACAACTCCAGGTATGCTTTAGATGAGGGACCAATATTATAACATGGTAGAAAGCTCAAAAAAGTAGATTAGTACTATATCCCCTTTAAAGTAACCAGTGTTTTTTTAACACTTGCTGAAGCCCTGCTTTCACCAAGTAGCATAGTAGAGGTTACACAATGCCTTTTAATAAAAAGAGTACCCAAGTAATTATTCCATATTACATGTTACATTATGACTCCTGAGAATGACTACAAACTGCATCCGGCAATGAGACCTTGATTGGGGACTTTCAGGTTTCGGGGGATTTGATTCTAATAAAATTATGGCGCTACCCCTTAATCACCACTGCTCTCAGGTTCACTCTGGTCCAGACTGTTAGCACCTGTAAAGACTCCAGAGATGGATAAATAGGCTCTGCTGGGCAGGGAGTGAAAACCCTGCCTGGGTTCCTTGGAGAAGCACTAACTCTAACTTTAAACCACCTGTTGCCTTGTAGTTTATGCCCCTTGGCTAAAGGCTATAGCCCACCACTGATAACTGTGGTTGGCATCAGCAAAGGCATCCGGCTGATAAAACTTTGCACCAAAATACAAAATGATGGCTTTTGAAAATGTAGAACACTCATGGATTGTTCAGCGTACATGTTCACCTATGTTCCCTTACTGAGGCAAACTGTATTATAATCTGTGTGTATAATGTGGCTAAAGTAAACATAAGTGCTCGAGGTGTGCCATTGATTCACCACATTGACTGTTTGTATTGACTGTACCTGTGAATATGTTGATTTTTCTGTGTATTGTGTAGGCACTCTGGCCAGGGAGGAAACTTCAGAAATTGTATTAACACGGTTTATGTGTAGACTCAAACATCAGCTGCTTCCTTTGTACAACCCATTTGTTTTTTTTAGCATCACTAAATTGCGTTTTTTCTTAGTCTGTGTGTAATATAAATAGTCTTGTAAATGAATCACTAAAATGGCTGTACATTTGTATATAGTTTGACTCTGGATCAATATACACAATCCTTACATAGACAGTACTTTACATACAGTACATTCGGTCTGCACTGTAAACATCATTGTCACCTTTAATCCTCCACAGTGGACAGTTACACGGCACGTTTTATTCTCCTTAAAGCCCTTCACACGCCTCACTCGCTGCCCTTTAGCCTGGGCCTAAATCCCACCTTGAGGAGCTTTACAGTAAGAGCCTTCTGTATTGATTTCAAAAGCACAAAACGGCTCAAAAAAGCTCCTTTTGATTGACTGGTGGATATCGATAGTGCACTCCTCTCGCGGTGGTGCGATCATTAATAGTGTGCTAAACCCTGAGGTCAGTCTTGTCTCACATTGTCAGGTCCTGGGCTTGGACCAGAGGGACTGTTCACACCGCTCTGCTCCATTACTTCTGTCGGCTGAGGAAGAACAATGACTTCTCTATCACCCTCCATTTCTCTTGGCTCTTCCCGCCCGCCCCTCAGAGTATACCTCACTAGCACCACATCATTAGCCCCGCGCATACAGCATGCATCATCTGCTCGAGTGTCGAGGGCGATAAAAGGGCTACAAATTAGCCCTGGTGCTATTTTCTCCCTCTTTAAAGACACACTACCTGAAGTTTTCTTTTGGCCAGGTCATACCCCAAACACTTGAACACTATTGCTGTTCCTTTTCTGCTTTTATTCTTTAATAAATACATTACTGGGCCAATTCACCACTGCAGTTACTTCACATCATCACATTGTAGCTCTGAGATCACACTGAGATCAGTATTCCCACGATTATTCCCACCCTGTTAAACAGTGTGTGAATGGTTGCACATACAGTATTTAGCTACATTTCACTTTCTAAGACTTTTCTCTGTTTACGTTACCCCAGTATCATTAAGTTATTGTTGACAAGCTGTGTAGACTAACCAAAGGAAGTGTCCTGTATTCACATGACTGGCCATAGCTTCAGGTATGTGCTGCATCTGGTAAACTAAAAACACTTAACCTAAATAACTACACTACACTATTAAATATTTGTAAGGTCTTACAGTCCAACATTCATATTCACAATTAAGTTATTTTGTTGGCCTTGCTGGCAGCATCACATGGATTTTTGGCAGAGATAAGTTCCTGTATTTGCTTTTGTCTTGATTAATTAATCGTATTTATTCACAGTATGTTGAATAACAATTAAGCATCTATAAACTGTATGTTTTATTGCTCTGCTACTATTGTGTAGTTTTGGTGTTACCATCAAAAAGCCTATAAGATGTTGTAAGGTACTCAGGGGACCAATGTATTTTTTTTTTTTGCCTTTATCAAGAATTTCGGGGTCCATGTGGTGCTAAATAAGTTGCAGGGTAAATAAAACATCCTGCACCAACCCCCTGGTGTATCTTGGCAAAAAAACAGCCTTGTAAGAATGAGAGAACCGACTCAGGGGCCCTGAAGTCTCAGGTGGTCTCATAGGAAAGCGTCCCATACTGGTTAGCCATAACAACAAGCTAGTGCTGGCTTCATTTCTTAGATGTTCAACATGGAAGAGTGGCCAAAAGAGCAGAGGAAACCTCTTTGTGCAGATACAAGGAGAAGAAAACAAGAGTAAAGCTGAGCGAGGGTCACACAGGAGTCATCCAGAGTTTTTACCATAGTGCTTTATCCCAAATGTAGAGCACCGTACAGAAAAATAAGACCAAAACAGCAAAAAAAAACAAAAAAAACAAGCAAGTTACCTTGTGCCCCACTGTGACTTTTTTCAAGCCTTCCTAAATGTGTTATTGGGTGATTAAACTGTTTTCCTCAAATACAAAGAAAAGCATACTTTCTCTTTGATGTAAAAACTACTTAATTGTTCTCCAGCTGATAAGAGTTGTTTGATTACCGCTATCACTCAGTACTGACAGCTTTATGGTCCAATAAATTGCTTGACAATAAAGTACTTCTCTTATTTAAACTTTCTCTTTAAGGAATGTTAAATTAATGTAGCGAGATATAAAGAATTCAGCGTTACATAAACTCCTCCTAGCTCATCAATTTTGTTCATCTGAGCGTATTCATTTTGCAGCGCAACTTTAGGAAGGGAGTCTAAAAAAAAAAAAAAAACAAGCTCAAGTGCGTTGCCCTCCAATTCTCAAAAATAATCCCAATCCATCAAAGTAGTAGGCGACGTTTTGTCACCGAGTCCGTCGCGGGAGGGTCTGCTTCGATTTGCTGTGATGGAGGATGAAGGCTGGGCAAGTGACAGTCCGGTTTGCCATGATGCTTTGTGGGGAGATGTGTGAAATTTCCGATGACATAGAAGCGGGCCTGGACTGTGGACAACTGAGCAATCCCCTCAGGCATAAATCCTCCAGACTCCAAATCCCGTCCAGCCTTTAGCTAAGCCATAAATTTGCCTCAGTGGACAGTTCGTTTAAAGTTCAATGAGGAACATGAAGGATCATATTGGGGTAAATTAAGGTGGCAAATGTAGGCTCTGACAGTTGAAAGTAAGAGATAGGGGCTGAATGATATTTCTAAGATGATTTAGCAGAGCTCATGCTTTGTAAAGGGATGTCTTGCATTTTCATTTTCAGCCATACTTACCTCAGCTAAGAAGGTTATGATTTCACCTGCATGGGTTTGGTTGTCTATAAGCAAGATAACTCATAATGGTTGGATTTGGATGACATTTACAGGAAAAGTTTGTAATAGATCAAAAAGGAAGGAAAAAAAAAGTTAAAATAAAGTTTCTGACATTGCAATGTTTGGGCCAAAGATACAAACTCCAGCCACAAGGTGTCAGAGGATTATTCACCTTTGATATAAGACCTTTGTGGCTCAACCCCCTGGAATTGAACTGGTTTGGGTCCAAGTCTGGTCCTTGTATCAAAATGATAAAGGAGTCCCCAGATGTCATCGGATGAGAATAACTGAACAAAAGAAAAGAAGTTGGTTGATAGGTGTGCAAGACTGTTTTTTTGTGAACATAAAGTCTCTTTGTCACTGGAGGTAAGGTCACAGGTGAGGGCAGTGTCTTGCCCAAGGACACAGCGGCAGCATATACTGGAGAGAATGAGGGCTGTCTATGCTAGTAAGCTAAGAAGCCAATACTCAAGCATAAGGACAGTTAAAGAAATGAACAATTCATCATTTCTGTGACAGATTAGCTATTAGGATCTTAGAGCTAACTCCACTTCTGCTTCCTTAAAAGCAACATGCACTGTTGGGACATTATTGATTATGCTGGCTGTGCTGATAGTTTATACAGATTGTTTTAGGTTATTTGAGATGTGCACACCCAGGTAGTTAAAGATGGACAACATCTCCACAGTGATCTTTCCTTCTTAAGTCCTATTCCTTTGGTTTTATGCACATTGTTTTATGCCAGATTAACTTGTTTTCCCACCTCCTGCCTGTACACATCGTCCTTATTGTGGCAGATTAGCCACACTTCAGCTGTGTTACCTACAAACCTCACGATACCATTGCTTGGGTATTTTGCAGAACAATCATATGTATATGAGTAGTGTGTACAACTGCAGCCTGGGCAAAGCTACCATGGGCTACCATGAAACAAGTAAACTTTATTTTACTTTGGAGTCACTTTCTGCTATCTTTAGTTTGTACACACAGAGAAAAGAACCTACTGAGAGGCCACCAAGTCGAGGCGCAGCAGGAACTCTGTAGATAAATTGGAGTAATCTCTGCGTGGAATTGAACACGTTTTGAAAATTGAATTCCACCTCAGCTGCAGACCTTCCCAGTATCAGGCGTAGAACTATAATTACTTCAAGTCAGCCATGGAGTGACTCTGGCTCGCGTCCCAACAGCGAAATTTTGTATGTTTCCTTTCACCTCTTTCTTGGGTCACTATGCAAGCTTGCACAGCCCTTGTCAGCATTCTGGGTCTGTTTTTCGGCTTTTTGTTTCCTGTTGGTTCTCCAGGAAGACATCAAAATAAATGTCTTTGATTGTATCTGTAATCCTCACAGAAAGGCTTCTTACACCATGGCTTTATTCCCCTAAGCTATATTGATTGTTTGCTTTATATGATCTATGTATGGTCTGTAATTTTGTCTGCTCCAAAGAGACTGGTGTTAAAAATGGTATTTGATATGTGCTTGATGTCGTGTTGCAGACACCAAGACCAGTCTTGAGATGGTCTTAGTCTCGTTTCGGTCTTGGCTGCAGTTTTACTCGGTCTTGGTCTCAAATCCAATTTTACTTGATCTTGTCTCAGTCTCGGATGTGGCGGTCTCAAAGAATTTATTTACCAAACATTGTAAGAAAATGTTATTCATAATTTTGGAGTAATTTGTTTTCAGCTTTAGAAGAACCAGGAAAATGATCTGTCTCTGTTTGTGAAGTATATTGCATTAGATCATTAGAATACTTATTATTTATTTGAAACACTTTTCTTTTACTTTTTTCCTTTATTTAGTCTTGGTCTCGAACTCTGAAAGTCTCGGCATTGTCTTGATCTCGATTCACTCTGGACCCGGACTCATCTTGGTCTTGAAGAGTACTAGCTAGATGTGTGTTTAAACTGCATTATTAATTTTCCACTTCAAGTTAAAACAGTGAACCAAAGTTTAGAGCTTACCTTAAACCGCTAGCTTTACATTAGAGTTAGACCACGCCATCCTGCATTCATCTTATTCATCTTTTTTCTCCGTTATGAGTATCTTTTCACATAGCCAATGCAAGAATGGACACTTTGTTTGTTCTACTAGCAAGCCATGGTTTTAATGTTGACAGAGCCAGTAAGAGCATCTACATACGTTGTATATGTCTCATTCCATCCTTTGATTTGCCAAAGCTTCTGATGCTGAACATTGCCTGCCCTTTACAGTAAATTCTTGATGATAAGGCATAGGATGGTGTCTTGGGTAAAGTTTTGTTTTGATTCTTATTACAATATGCTATATGTGCAGTTTTCCTCAAATACATACAGTACCCTTTGTTTGAAGTGTTGGATATAGAGGCAGTTTTAATATTTAATATCCTTGGCTCTGTGCTCCCATCTTATATAAAACCACAAAAATAGCACCAGACCGTTTGAGAAATGGTTTTCTAATAGACTGCCCGTGTGTCCCCTCTCTCCCTCTTGTTCCCACCATCTGTCGGTCCATATTGTGCGATGCTGTGTATCCGGTACCAGACTCTACTTTTGGCCTGCTGCTCGGAGTCTTCGTGCTTTGTGGCCTGGCGCTGCTGGGCCTTCTCACATTCATCTCCTGGAAGCTGTGCTGGCTCCCCTGGCGAAACAAGGCCCACTTTCCCGGTCCGACCCTCACCCGTGGCCCAGAGCACCGCCTCGTGCCGCTGCAGCCGCCCCCCCTGCCGCCCAGCCCCCAGCAGCCGCCCGTCACCATGGCGACAGAGAAGGTGAAGGACCCCATGGGCTCGGTGGGCTTCCTGGAGGCAGCGGTGAAGATAAGCCATACATCCCCTGACATCCCCACCGATGTGCAGCTCTCCATGAGGGAGCACTTCCTCCGCCGCACGCAGCGCATGCAGAGACAGACCACAGAGCCGGCCTCCTCCACAAGGTAAGTCTCACACACACACGGGACAGGCCCATTCATGTGGAAGTGTGCTCAGGGACACAGGCCTAATACACTGCAGTAATGTCCTGGAAATAAGAGATTAGCACAGTGGCATATATGACATTTTCATGACATGATCCGGTGCAGCTGCCCTGGGGCCCCAGAGCTGGAGGGGGCAAATCAATAGGCCCATACTGGAAATACTTACACAAGGAATCATATTTTAACAGGATTTTGGTGTTTGGTGTGTTAATAGTAGTAAATAACAAAACTGGCCCAAACTACATGTTTCAGCCATGTATGTTTGTTGGTTTGTTAGTCTGTTAGCAACATTACTCCAAACGTAACTATCTAATTTTAATAATATTTTCATGAAAGATCAGTAATGCGTCCAAGGTCCACCATCTGGAGCTAAAAATTTTGATAAGATTTTGCATCATTGCAAGATAGGGCAAAATTATAGCGGAATATGATTTGTTTTAGTAGTAGTATTTGTTGCTTTTGGTACATATAAGGACTTTGTAGCTCAATAAAGAGAGAGGGAGAGAGAGCATTTACCCCTGAAAATCACAAGCATCAAGTCCAGGTCTGGGCATTGGGCATATGCCTAACATTGTGATAGGACCAATGCTAAGGCAGGGGTCTGTGCTCACCAAATACTTCCAGTTTGCACATTTATATGTTAACTCGTTACAATATAATGGCATGCAGGGAAAAAAAAAAAATTATTTTACTAAAAGTACAAATACCACATAAGGCACATAACAGATTAGGGTCAAAGAGACTGAACCAGTGCGATAGGGTAACAGTAAAGCTACAGTGAATGGTGCTGCAAAAAATGTAAACACTACAGAGTAAACACACAGCAGTGATTGAGTGAGTTTATCAGACTGGTTTAAGTGACAGTGGTCCACAGAGGCAGTCCTGGTCATGGCCCGAAGACTCGGCTGTCTCGTCCGCGATGGCAGCAGACTGTAGACTCTCAGATATACAATACAATATTCACACACTCTACTGTAATCTACTGTGGTTTGTTTGTAAAAAAATTGCAAAATAGCTTTAGATAAAGTGAACTCATGCAGAAAATGCAAAACGTATGGATGAACTGATAAGATGGCATTATCTGTGCATCTGTATAATGTAGGGCCATTATGAAAAACTTACACTGTTGATGCAGTACTTTTCACTACATGCTTTACGCCAAGAACAATAAGGACTGTAAGTACCATTTTATAAGGCTTAAAGTTATTTGTTAATTGTTTTAATTCATGTTGATTTCATTTGTATGTTTGTTCAAAGAAGGTGAATTTATAACTAAGAATTCATGGTAATATAAATAAGAAACAGACCCAGATATATGTTGTGAACACTAGAGTGCGTAGACTTATGGTTTTGGGGTTTGCTCATGTTTTTCACCTGAAGAAGTTTTTCTGTTGTTCATGACTTTGTTAATAAAGATGGACGGCGGTTGTTTTACTGTGTGCAGCGACGCTATGTTGTCCAGTGCATAAAACAGTTTTGTCATCTATTCTTTATAGAAGATTTTAAAATGAAGAATTTAAAGAATTAACAGAAGCCTCTACAATAATTTTTGGAATCAGTGAGAGGGAGTAAGACTTTCTGAAACTGTCACCTCAGGCATATGCATAGCCTCCAGCCACCATGACTCTAAATGTGAATAAGCAGCACAGCGCAAATAAATGAACAGTAATAAAGGTTTGTGCATGTTTTAATACAACATTTTGTGGCATATTTTATGGTTCATCAGGAATTGCACTATGGATTTTTAACATCCTCCCTGGAGTGAAATGGCCCTCTCCACCCCTGAAAGAAGCTAATTTAACCCAACATAAGATAAGAAACTGCATACGGGGACAGCTACACAATAAGTGCCATCACAGACACTGTATATTTAATGAGTAGTTAATGAAAGTAGAAAGTGCATAAAGGCGATTTAGTGTTCACAGAATTAATTATGTTAAACAATTATGTTTAAAGGGAGCTTCTTCCAAATGCATTTTGCTAAAGTAAGGCTATTAACATGTAATGGCTTCTTCATGTGAAATAATAAGAGACTCGAAAAAAGCATTAGTGGTAGCATTAGAGCACATTTTCATGTTAATAAAAAATAGAGGTACCAATTTCTGCTTATTGTGCAGAAATTGGTATTTAAAACATTAAGACCAAAATTGCAAAAATCGTTCTGTCAAAGTAAGTCACATGCATTATCTTTTCCTCACGGCGAATTTCTTAAGCCGCCAAAGTACACCTGTTTTTTAGTGATCTCCTGTAGCTTTTGTTTTTGTTATTGCTCATTACCATTATAGTACATGTACATTTGTCAAAAAACAGCTTTTGCTTCAGGTTTTATCTCACCGTTACACCAATGAACAGACAAAGCCAAAGTCATCCCAGGCCAATCTATGCGGCGTCATACATTAGAGGGGAGCTGTTTTGTTTGCTCATAATTGCCACAGACTAGTTATTTCCTCTCTCAAAGGAGACAATTAAGCTTACAATTAACATTTCTCGTGGTTGGATCAATACAAAGTTTAACAGAAGCCAAGCCATGAGGTGAGACAATGGGTCAGAGTGTCAGCACTTCTTGGTGGCACACTCAGACTTGAATTTCTTGAGTGTAAATCTAGCAGGAGTCTGACTGTCCTCTCAGGGCAACTCTTAGTTTGCTTCAAGTAATCTGTCTTTCCCACATTGTCTAAAGACGTGTGTGTGTATAGGTGGCTGGGTGAGTCTGAGCTGCCCACAGTGAATTAACATGAGAGTGGATGGTTTTCTGTAAATCTCTAAGGTTAGCTCCACAATTAACCTAAGATTCCCCCAAATTTATGCAGCTCTCGCCCAAAATGTGATTTGGGAAAATTGTTTTTCACTAGATGCCCTTCCTGATACTATACTCTCCATTTATCCGGGCTTGGAACCAGCACAATGAGTACACTGGCTGGAGATCCCTTGTGAGAGGATTCCAGATAGTGACTCAAAGTAATATATGTAATCAAATGGAAAAAAAAAAACAAGACATCCAGTATCTAGAACCATATTTACATTTTAGACTAAAGATTAAGAAGAAAGATGCAGTATGTTGGGTCTTTGTCTCTCAAAACATAATAAAAAATGCTCAAAATACACCATATTTCCAAAAGTATTCGCTCACCCACCCAATTAACTGATTTCAGATTATGGTGTGGGGTTGGTTTTAGGAGCTGGGCTTGGCCTCTTAGTTCCAGTGAAAGAAACGCTGAATGCTTCAGGCCCTAGAGATTTTGGACAATTCCATGCTCCCAACTTTGTGGAACAGTTCCAGTTCCAACATGACTGCACCAGTGCACAAAGCACGGTCCATAAAGACATGGATGAGTGAGTTTGGTGTGGAAGAACTAGAGTGGCCTGCACAGAGTCAACTCTAATTCATTCCAAAGGTGTTCTATCGGGTTGAGGTCTGGACTCTGACCTCTGACTAGAGCGAAGACTGTGAGCCAGGCCTTCTCGTCCAACATCAGTGTCTGACGTTGGACGAGGACGTCAGACCCCAGCTGTCTGATGTAGATAGATGCAAAGGGTGGGCCCACGTCATATTAAAACCTATGGATTAAGAATAGGATGGCACTTTCATATGTGTAAAAGTCAGGTGAGATAATACTTTTGGAAATATAGTGTACATTGATGTGGTTTAAATATCTTTAAATGAAACAAGTGCATAAACATTTAATATTACAAAAAACAAGTCAGGTTCAATGAAATCTAGTTAGACTGTTTAATGGAGCTGATGACCATAAACCAACTTTCCCCAGCATGCAAACATAGTTAGTGATTCCTGTATCTACTCTGTCTCAACAGGCACAATTCATTCAAAAGACACCTCCCCAGACAGATGCAGGTGTGCAGTCTGGACCTGGGCAACGACTACGTGGACAAAGACGAAAAGCCCACCAGCATCGGTCGCATCCAGCCCGAACTGTACCAACAGAAGGCCCAAGAATCTGAGGACTCCTCCAAGAACGGCAGCAGCAAAAACTGTGGCAGGATAAACTTCTCCCTCAAGTACGACTACGAAAACGAGTGCCTGCTGGTCAACATCCTCAGAGCCGTGGACCTCCCCGCCAAAGACTTATGCGGCACGTCCGACCCTTACGTCAAGGTCTACCTGCTGCCCGATCGCAAAAAGTTCCAGACTCGCGTTCACCGGAAGACGCTCAATCCCACGTTCAGCGAGAGCTTCCAGTTTCCTGTGCCTTACGACGAGCTGGCAGTCCGGAAGCTCCACATGAGCGTCTTTGACTTTGACCGCTTTTCCCGGCACGACATGATCGGGGAGGTGGTCCTGGACAACTTGTTCGAGATGTCGGACCTCTCCAGGGAGACTGAAATATGGAGAGACATCCAATACGCCACCACTGTAAGTATCTAGTATTGATCGTGTCTCTTCTGTGTGACATGACTGAAGAAGGCTGTATAGAAATGCTTATATCTCATATCACAGCTATTGAATCGTGAGCTCAGATGCACTGGAAATCGATAATGTTACATATTCAACCTGACTATTGACTCCACTGGGGCCATGAGCTGAAATGGCTTCTTTTGGGCAAGCAATTAATGCATTTTTATTCATATAACACTTATTCATTATTAACATTGCCATTTAGAGAAAAATAAGCTACAAAATCCAAGGTCGTGTGTTTCTTTTGGGTAAAGCTAGGATAAATAAGCTCTAAATAATGCATACTGGTGTTTGTGTTTTTTTTATTTTTATAAATATTAATAAAACAACATACTATACAACAGCATGCTATATATTGGAGCATATTAAAATGAACTATGCTGATTAATTTATAACACTAAGCAGCCATGTTTTAATTTGTAAAAGTATTACATAACTAAGCACACAGAGAGAATGGACCTCTGTCTCGCAATAGTAAAGAGTGCCCAAATGTTGAGGGCTAAATGTTGAGCCACAAAGCTCTTACTGTGTATCCTGGGATTTCCGTTGTCCAAAGTAAACATTTGTTGCTTTACTGAACCCATCTGACTGGAATTACTATCTGTGGGGGATAAGATTTCTCGCAAAGGTACAAAACTGGATCTTGGTGATGAAGTCATAATTTCTTTTCTGCATTACTGATCTTTCCTGAATATTTCATTTAAAAAATCCAAGTAGAGAAAACTTCCACACACTGCTGAACTTGCAAAAGTGAGATTTATTTACATGTGAAGTATGGCAGCGTTTTGGCAGTGGGCCTTCATCAGGCAAACATTTAAAAAATGCTAAGAAACCATCTTAGGGAGGAGCCAACACCAAGTGACTCTTGCACAATCTGAATATGTTACAACATAGAGGCCAAAATACAGTATACCATCTATATAATAACAAAATATCAATAATAAAGCGTCTCTTGAAATATTTTGTAAGAATACAAAATGAGCTGCATCAATGTATACATAGATGAAATGGATATAACAAACAGGTTAATCATTCAAAACCTGAATACATTTGAGACAATTAAAAAATAAAACATAAAAAATACAATCATTACTTTTAATTGTCTTGCTAAAAGACTGTTATGTTTTTTTTAATATTGTGAATAAATCATCTGTGTCATTGTTATCAGTAAAACTAATATTTGATTTTTACATCATATCTGCGGACACATGGGGAATATTTATGAAATATATAAAATGTATACTGCTCATAGCACCTTTAAGGAATAATAAACACAGACATGTCATGTTTTGACTTGTAAAAATAATGCACAATCATATATTTTTCTGCCCAAAACAGTGAGTTACTTTATAATTCTAGTGTTGTACTGTACACAACGCGGGGCTTTGCAGCACAACATTAAAAAATCCAGCCGCATAACATCCCTGGCATCTTCTCCCACCACTCCTCTTACTTTTGGCTCTGTTTCTTGACAGAGTCCTGGGGTCATCTCGAGGAACAAAGTGTTCTCTATGTCTAAAAACGTCTCCAACGCTGTGTATCCTCCACTGCTCCCCTCCTGAAGTTGTTGAACTTGAACTTCTTTAGGGGTTGTTCAATAATCCTAATGTTATTGCTTAGGAGGCAAGAAAGGCAGTCAGCCCTCGCCTTGGCACGCAAACTTTATTGAACTTCCAAATGATTTTCTGACAAAATCCCTTGCTCCCATTAAATTTAAGCTTGGCAAAATGGGAGAATGCACAGATGGCGAGGTTTCAGTGGCGACAGATAAACATGAGGTGGCAACTACTGTAACTCTTGAGTAAGATAGAGACTGGGCAGCTTAATGAGCCAAAGGGACACCGAGAAGAAGAAGGCTTATCTTAGTGCATATAGATCAAAGGGATCTATTCAATAACACCCACCTACAACAGGATAAAGAGTCGGCTGGAGACCATTATGTGCATCAACAGCTAACTGCTTCTCATGTGTTCTATATAAACCTGCAATAGGCATCAGCATCAGTGTGAACAAAGCAATAAATGTTCTGTATTTATAGGATTTGAACAATTATCTGCTTCAAGGTAGACCATACCTGTGTCACACTAATCCCAGTTTGATGACTACAGATACATTAACATATCATTTGACAGCACTGTATCAGTTGACAAGAAAATACCAAATGATGCATTTTAACTACAGCTTATCGATTTAACAGATCTCTTAAACTGTGCAGCTATTTTCTATCTGTGCCAGACAATCATGCAAAAATTATCAGGCCTAACACAACTACATTTGTTTTTATGGCCACAGAAAAAAAATACATTTTGTTTCTTTTACATAGAAAATCCCTGAATCCAGACATAGATCCCATTTCACACCAAAACTAAACATTTCTTTCGAGGCAGTACAGACTGATTCCTTAAAAATGTCAAATCTGGTCATTATTGTGCTGTGGTATAGCTCAGTTGGTAGAGTTGTAGGGCAAATTACACAGCAACTACATCCTGCCTTGACGTCGTGGGTTTGAGTTTGGACTCTGACACTTTGCTGAATGTTTCTCTCCACTCTTTCCGCCATGATTTCCTGTTACTTCTTAACCGCACTATCCAATAAAGCTGAAAAAGGCCTAAAAAAAGAAAGAAAAAAAATCTGACCATAACTTTTTGTGTTATCATGCAAACAAAGAAACCAGCACCAGCAAAGACAAAACCTCCTTGACCGAAGAGTTGCAATATTTAAATTCAGTTTGAAGTCTTGTAAATACAACAGAAATACATGCTCTGCATTTCTGTTTTCACAAACTGCCTTCAGGAACTGCTTTTTACAAATTTATTCATGTAACCATGTGAATTAAAGATGCACTACCTGATGTTTTTTTACTATTGTATTTGAGGAAAACTAAGTATTCAGGCAATACAAAACAGCTAAGAAAAAGAAAAGTGAGACAGAAAAAGAGAAGCAAAGCACAAATCTGATATTAAACAAAATAAAACACGTATACAGTATATAAGAGAGAGGAGAGCTTTTTTAAAACTTGAACACTTCATTCTCAAAAACTCAAAAAAGGCTGTGACTGCTCAAATGTTTTGTCATTCAGAGTTTCAGATTTCTATCACTTCAAGCTATTGCAATAAAGGCAGTTCCTAGCAATATGGATACAGCCATAATCAGTTTTTAGATGCAGTAATCTTGATGATGTGTGCATACATATGTCCAAAATTTGTTGTGTTATCTTATGTGTTATCTAAATATTCTGGTAACAATTTATGTCATAAGTACAAGGTTGGTGGTTTGATCCCCGCTACTGGGGCAGCATACTGTTGTTGTTGTGTCTAGAAAACCACTATATAAGACCAATGCATTATTATTATTATTATTATTATTATTATTATTATTATTAATTACTTAGGCATTAAAACATAGTCATCACAAGGAATCGTGATCAGAATTTTATACTCTCCTATTCCCTGTAGACCTCACGTCAAGCACCATTACTGTGGGCTGTATCAGAGTGATGTGTTTGATTGTGAGAGGCGCGGTAACAGCTTGTGTTTCTGCAAGGACAAATCAAAGTGTCACTTGAAGCTTTTACAACATATGACATTTCTGCCGCGCTCTCACACTGCAGCTGAACCTTCACACCCTTCACACCGAATCTTTCCTCGCTTCCCGCAGCAGGGGAAGCCAAATCAGAGCAGGATGTGTGGAGAGGCGTCAGGACTGCAGCACACAGACAGATGTGTTGGGATTTGCCAATAAGCGGTGTTCTCACTAAGCTCATCGGGCTTGATTAGAGGTCGGTGAGGCCGTAATGCTGTTTATCTGAAGAGGCTAAGAACCCGCTTGGGATAGTTAATAGGACTTTAACTCTACTTCAGACCAGCGACCCCTTTTAGAGTTTGTATGCCACAAATTAGCCAACAAAAATCATAAATTATGCATAAATGTAATGGGTTTGGCAAATGGCGACTACATGTGGTGCCTGGGTAGATAATATTAGTGTTTGCTGCAATATTTAGCTGTTTTTTTTTTTTTTTTTTTGTGTTTTTTTTTGGTTTTTTGTTTTTGTAGCAGCAATTACCACTTCACAAACTAACAGCAGACTTCTTATGTTACGCTGGACAAGAAGTTACAGAACCATAGCAGACCACTTCATCATCAAAAAAGCAAAAAAGTAAGCAATGTTGTGGGCACACCTGGAAGTTGCTGCCAATACAACAACTGAGTGATAGCCTGCCACCTAGGGCGCCAAATAACTGGGAGGCACCAGCCGTCGCCCCACGCGCAGTGCTGCCATGTGCCGTCAGTGATTCTGTAAGCTGCTGACATGATGAGCCTGGTCAAAGTCAAGAAATTATGAACAGTAGGAATAGATTTCTATAAACAGCTACACTTCTCAAGCTTCAAATCAGTTTTTCTTTGATGACAATCGACCTCATGATCATAGAGGTATGATCATAAACAGCTCATTGAAATACAGAACAGTACTTGAGCTGTTTTACTACGAAAGCAACATTAACCATACTACAGACTTCCTGAGAAAAGTTTATGGAGCCTCTAGTGTTTTGTGGAGCCTCTGTCCACAGCCCAGTGTACTGAGACTGAAGGCTGAGGACTTCGGTCTCAGAACATGCTACCTTGAGAAACTACAATTGCTTTTGTAATGGAAGATATTAGCGAACAACTAAGCTAACTGACATAAAAAGTAAAGGCTGCCTGAATTTTTCTTCTGTGCTAGTGTTTGAAAGTAGCTTTGTACAACCATGCCCTTATGGGCATGGGTAGATTACAACTCTTTGTAATCTAAAAACATCTTCCTTGCCAGTATTAGTTTGCCCTCATATCAAAATCTCTATTAGCCCAGTAGGGACATGTGGGACTGCCTGTACTCAAATTTAAAACTGGACATGATGTGCTTGGACAGGTTTGTCCCAGAGGTCAATTAAAATTCACAGAGATTTTTTACATAAGTGACTCAAGCCTCAAAATTATAAACCCTTCATCGTCACTCAGTTGCTGCTGATGGCTGCAATTAGCTCCCATTACTTTTAAATGTTCATTTGTTTAAGATAGTCTCATGTGTGAGAGACAGTTTTATAGAAATGAGGCCTGAAGGACCTGTGCTGAGGAGTAACTTTATTGCTTCATTAGCACTTTTGTTACCAGATTTTAATCTAGACTTTATATTCCTTGACCTTATGGATGTACACAGGCTTAATTAATGAGGATGTTGTATTTTTTAATATCCTTTCATTTTATTTTTACATAAAGAACATGACAAGGCTATAAACTATTACAACTCTATATATATCCCATGTTACGATGCTCCACAATGGTACAGCTATAAAAATGTAAATGGCACATTCAACAAATACAAGACCACATAGCAATAATGACTGCTCAGTGACTGCAAAAGAAAGCTCAATATTACATATTCAGCAGTGTATTGTTTAAAATGCAATTCATTTTTGCTTGTTCAGACAAATGCAAATGAGTTACTGCTCAGATCATACAGTGTGCTGTTTGTTGCATAGAAACCAGGCCTCGGAGTTGCTAATAACGTGGGGTGTGACACAAGACACAGATGCCACAAGACAAGACACAAGGTTTATACACTATTTTTAAGAAAATAGATTCATGAAAAATGTAAACTTGTAATGAATGGTAGTAAGTTAAATCTATGTATTTTTTGCAGTAACAGAACTTATATACTGCTAAATGTTTTGCCACAAACTCCACTGACTGGCTTTTCTCAGTAAAAAGTACAAACAGAACTTGATCACCAGACTGATATTAATCTTTATGAGAATCTTGTCACTCCCCTAACACCACTAATTACATTCTGTATAACAAAAAAGACTAGGAGGAGCATTTCCCAGACCTCCAGAAGGTAGTGCAAGAGTAAAAAAAAAAGAGGTGTTCTTTGGGAAGGGACTATGACTTTGCAAAAACAACAAAACAACCATGTTATAGTGGATTTAACTGAGCCCCAATGCGTTTCAGCCTAACAGCCTTATAATAAAGGCTTTTTTACTTTATCAGAGAGTGCCTTGGGTATTTATTTATTTATTTATTTATTTATTTATTTATTTATTTATTTATTTATTTTTGCATACTAATTAGATATGTTTTGCTTCAGACCTTCCTATTCAAAAGGACAACCCCTTTTAAAATCCATGTAAATTACTTGATGATACACAGGCCTAATAAAGTAACTGATTATTGTTTAGCGCTATAAACATGAGCATGTCAAGTTTATGTTGTCTAAATACTAATACTAATAAATAGTATTATATTATAATAAATAGAGATATTAGCTATTAGCCACAAGCTAATACCATGAAGCATTAGAGAGAGAGCAGTAACTAGTGTTTGGAGACAAGAAAAGGTTGCACACAGATTTAGTGGCTAATCAAATATTTCTGATATATTTATTTTGTTGTGCATTTATAACAAGACTGAAACACAGTACATATTAGATAGTAGATGTGACTGTCTCTACATCCAGCCATTTTATTTACACTAAAGGTTACATGGTAGGAGTCACTGAATGCTGGAGAAAGAGATAGGATAAGCATATCATTATGAATTATTACGTTACTTGTGTGTATAGATGAAGTCAGGAAAAGACAGAAATCCAATTATACGGTCTAATGAAGCTAGATGCATTTTCTGACCAAGCTCTCCAAACCTACTGCATGACTATTGCATAAAGCCTGTTGTCTGATTCATTTTGTAGCAACTAATAATATAAATATGTATATAAATATAAATATAAATATGAATATGAATAGGTCATGATCCCATAGTAAGAAGTGAAAAGTAATGCTAC
This sequence comes from Bostrychus sinensis, assembly GCA_020698575.1. Lineage (NCBI taxonomy): Eukaryota > Metazoa > Chordata > Actinopteri > Gobiiformes > Eleotridae > Bostrychus > Bostrychus sinensis. The sequence continues at coordinate 12,531,857 of CM036250.1, forward strand.
AAAAGCGAGCTAAACGAATCAGTGTTTTTACAAGAACCATGGGTCAATATTTTGTCTAATGTATCTCTCATATGGATTTTTTTTTGTGTGTGTCAACAAGCAAACCGTTTCACTTTTCACTGCTACATTATTGGTTTGCCCCACTACCGGGGTCCTTTTGAGTGCAGCCAACAAAACAACATTATCTCTCTCTCACTGAAGAGTTTTAGGCAGGAAAAATTTAGAAATCAAACCTGTGGCTAACCGAAATTTATTACACAACCAGCTAAAGCCAATAGCCCAGTTGTCTAGTAAATGTGGTTTCAGTTTTGCCTCAGTGGAGCCCTGCCCGAGTGTTTCACAAGCCAATCCATAAACAAAAAGTAGAATTGATCCTGGAGGCAGACCATGAAAGAAGTCATCTATAGCCTGGGTTTCAAAGAACGAGGGAAAGCGGTGGGTCCCAACCTTTTTTTTCTTTCGTGCACCCTCTGGGTTTTTGTCATGCCTTCACTCATACATAAGACATTTTTGTAACCGGGAAAGACGGGGAAGCACTGGGTTTGAGGATTAGTCCAATGTTATGTGTAAAATAACGCAGGTCTGGTCTTGGTTCCAGGAAAGCGTGGACCTTGGAGAGATCATGTTCTCCCTTTGCTACCTGCCAACAGCGGGCAGACTCACGCTCACAGTCATCAAATGCAGAAACCTCAAGGCCATGGACATCACTGGATACTCAGGTGGCGTATGCTTATGTAGATGCATGCAGATGTGTGCAGTTCACTCTCACAGTGACTCACCGAGAATAACCCTGCTGTTTGAATATTTTGACCGTAAGGATGTCAGATATAATGAACAAACACTGCAAAATACAAATCCCTTGTCACTGCGGTGTTGTGTTTATTTCAGCAGCTATTAAGATTCAACTCTAGCAATAATAAGACATTGTCAGCAAATATAGTGCTCCTGGTAATCTTAATAGACCGCTGTTCCATTCCCGTTTTATGCAATACTTATATCATCTGTAAAACGTGACAGTTATTGTCTGCTAAACGGCAAGGTTCAAGTATAATCTGCAGTAAAATTGAAACAATCTTTTAGCTCTTCCATTTTTATTGCTGTCTTCTGTGATTCTAGTACACGCATATAGTCATCATATTACAGATGTGAATAAAAACTATATACTTTTACTAGTGCTTTAAATATATATACTGTATGTATATATATATATATATATATATATATATATATATATATATATATATATATATATATATATATATATATATATATATATATATATATATATATATATATATATGATGTTTTACTTGTACTAAGATATAGCCTACTTGAGTATATTTGTGGAATAAATTGTACTTTTAAAATCACTCACCAGTCAAAGTATTTGTGTTTACTGTTGGTGGTTTAATGCTCAGGTCAAAACTGAAAGGTCTTAGCAGTAGTAGTACTCGCAGCAGTTGTAGTAGCAGTAGTTACAGTAGTAGCAGAAGCAGTAGTTGTAGTAGTAATAGTAGTAGTAGCAGTCATACTATTACAGCTGCTGGGTAGAGTACCAAAAGGTCCTGGGTCCAATTCCAGGTCCTGTAGAAGTCATCTTAACACTAGCAGTAGTAGTAGGAACAGTAGTAGTAGTTGTAGTAGCAGTAAATGTTGTAACAGCAGAAGTAGCAGTAGTCGTAGTAGATTTGGATGTGATGCAACTTTAAAATTACAATTTTTTTGTATTTAAGTTAACTTTACCTCCATACTTATTCATTTGACTCAATATTTCCATTGACTTCTTTTACTTCTACTTGAGTAACATTATCTTAAAGTAACAGTACTTTTATTTGAGTACAGATTTTGATTATTCATTCCACCTCAGTCAGTTCGTAAGCTGAAGCCGATTGAGTTGCAAAGCCAGTGCTGTGGTTTGTTGTTTATAGATTGAGGGCAGCTTATGTCTCACTAAAACCTGTTGTAATGGATCACAGAAGGCAATTCGGTGCTGATGGATCAAGATTGAAATCAGCATTCATCAGAATGCTTCCTCACCCTTGTTATTCAAGCTTACTATGGCCCCCCCATCAACTTTGTTTACACACAGTATTGACTCATTTACTTCCATGCACATTACGAAGGCCCGGTCCTCCTGGGTTGCTTTAATAATACTTAAGCTTAAAGAAAAAAACATAAAACAGCTTGCTCCCTCGTGGGAATCAGTGAAGCTGTTGTGCTATTTGAGGATAGAGACAATGATCTTTCTAAGTAGTCTCAGATCGTTTCTTGATGCTAATTATTGCTCCGGCAGTGGCCTAAATACGTTTGCTAAAGAGTGGAATAAATTCAATTCCAATGTGGGTCAATGGACGTGTTTCTCTTTGCACTCTTTAGATCCCTATGTCAAAGTGTCACTCATATGTGATGGCAAGCGTTTGAAAAAGAAGAAGACGAGCATCAAGAAAAACACCCTGAATCCCACGTACAATGAGGCCATCATCTTTGACATCCCCCCGGACAGCATGGACCACGTCAGCCTGCACATCTCTGTCATGGACTATGATCTGTACGTACACTTGTAAAACAACACATGAAAACAAGCAGAAACAGTGGTTGCAATGCAGGCAGGTTACACAATGAGAATTGGCATGATAAAGGTCAGATTTTTGTTTAGTATCCAGTATATAAACAACTCTCTGCGGTGGACAACCTTTTGTATTTTGGGAAAGCTTGTTGTTTAGAAAGGTTCATATAAGGTTTCATATTAAAGCTACACTAATGTATGTATGTTAGCCTGGACAGCCATTCTAATGCTTTTCTAATCTATAAAAATAATTAGTCTGGTCTCTGTCGACTTCAATTGGATTTCCAGGGGGCACAACAAATGGACACAGATTAAACTATGTCTAAAAGCGATTGGATAGATATAAAATCAATCAAAATTTAGGGGGCAGGAGCAGAACACTGTATAAGCATGTTTCTAGAGCAAAACATTTTGAAAAACATTATAAGAGAATTAAAACACCACATAAATCCTACTCTACTTTGAAGAAACACTTATAATTGGCTCAGGGTATTGAGCTTGGTGGAAGACAGCTTTAATAGGAAAGGTTTCAGACACACCTCAAAAACAGAAAGATACAATCAACACCTTTTAAAAGGCAGCTGTACCAGTGTCTCCACAACTTGGACTGGCAGCATATTGCACTAAACTGTTAGTGACAAAACCATTTCATTTTCAGATTTGTTTAGCCTACAGATAAAATTATACATGAGCTTCTTTAATACAGCTTGTGAAGTGTTTACTCTTGCGGTGATAAACATTTCACTCACACTAGTCCCATCTCAGCTTCAAAAACACCTGCAGAGAAAAGGGGTGTGGCAGGAAGGGCATCCAGCGTATGGATTTGCAGCAACCCCTGAAATGAAGGGACAAACCAAAAGGGTCTTTGTATGTAAAAACAGGATTTGATTTAATCCACACATGCTGGAAGAGTACATTGTGTTGCCTTAATCCCACAATTTTGACATCAGTATATTAACAACACAGGTTACACCAATGGTCAGTACCAGTGTCTTGTATTAGAAACATTGCAGAGTGATGTTTCTATTGACAGCACATTGTCATGCACTTGTCTCTTTGAATTACAGACGCACTAAGCCACAGTTGAAGTGTGAGCTGTCGTGTCGTCTTAAGTCAGACACAGCTCTGTGTAATGCTTGTGTGCGTCCCCACAGGGTAGGTCATAATGAGATCATTGGTGTGATGCGGGTTGGATGCCACGCCGAGGGACTTGGCAGGGACCACTGGAACGAAATGCTGGCTTATCCGCGCAAGCCCATTGCACATTGGCACCCCCTACTGGAGTCCAAGAAATCTGAGAAGGAGGTGGGTTCATACTGTTATTCCATGCATGTTTTAGATTAAGCCTCAGCAGGTGAGTCACTCTCAGATTGCTCGAATTAAAGCTATTTTGAATTTTCAGACTTGCAATGGTCCCGTTAGTAATACTAAAAAGCAGCATGTGCCCCATGAACCCCTCAGTGTGATTATAAATTTAGATTTGAATTATTGCCTCAATCTAACTGGAGTTTTAAAATGGATGTGAAAGTCTTACTTAGTTTGGGGGCAGGAATTTGAAATTCACATACACAGCCTATTTAGACAAAGCGTATCACAAATTATAAAACTAAACCAGTGTTAAAGGCAAAACTATTTTTAGATCCAGAAAAACACATATTTTTGGGTAACTTTAGTTTTTCTGTGTATTGGTTGTTTTAGTTGCTAATAAGATCTGCATTTAAAAGGAAAAGAGCTTGTCTGCTGTTGCTTATGATGTGGTTGTGATCTGGTAAACAGTCTCTTATAAATAAACTGTTAATTATCTTATGAACATTTTTAATCCAAAAAGGTTAATTTGGTGTTCTGCTAATACGTGGATTTCTTTGTAAGGTATGATACAAAATAATAGATCTGTCTATAAGAAATGCATGTATTAATATGTACAAGTTTATTGGCCTTCAGATTTACAATTAACACTTTTTTCCTTCTTGACAAGTGCTAAATCCTGTTAAATACCAAGAGCACATAGCTTTAGTCTGAGTGGGACTCAATAGTTCAATTCTCTCTGAGCATGTAAAGTCGAACAAAGACAGAAATCTAGTTAGAGAGATTAATGGAGCTATGAATACAGTGCGGCGAAGCTCTGCATGCAAACACAGCGCCTTGTGCATATGTATGTGTGTTTTTCTTGCAGTGGAAGGCGAGGACAGCCAGCTTTGACAGCCAAGGATCGTGCCCCTCGCCCCGGCCCCCCGCCAGTCCTTGAGCAGAACCACCTGTGAGCCAGCCCGTCCAGAAGGGGGCTTCTTTCCTCCCGCTGATCCTCTTCCTGTCTGTGTGATTGAGGAGAAACACAACCCTACTGTCTCTGCCTCCCTTCCTCCCCTCCCTCCGTCGGTCTCGTCCCAGAGCACTTCCAAGAACTGATCTAGGACCACTGTCAGTCTGTCGAAGTCTTTTTGGCGTTAGGATTTTAGACACGTCCAAAGAAGAGAGAGCAGTTGTTGGTCGTACGCAGTCTGCTGACAAGCCACATCGAGCTGGTGAGGTGCACCGTTCTCCTCCTCACAGGAGACTTTGAGAACACTAAACACAGCTCTGTGCCGCAGAGACTCTTTGAAGGAAAAACTCAGTGGGGTCCCACAGAAAAGCAGAAGTTTCACAGGAGGGAGATGAGGACACGAGGATAGGGTAGAAAAAAGATCTTAAATGGGATCTGGAGCGATTTTGAAGCCACAGCTCTCACACATTAAATCTGACAGTGCTGTATTAACATAAAATATTAGTAGAGAAGTGTAGCATTTTTATTAGATGTAAAAGCCCATCTTGCGTTTGTGTTGGTGAAATGAATTTTGCAGCTCCAGCTGAGTTCACTCTCCTTGTAGATCCATCAGTAACACAAGCTATTACGTACTGTCTTGCTTATTCAGAGGAAACATGACCACTTTAAAAATATCCTCGACTTGGCAATTTTTTGTTTTTCCAGCAGCCAAGACTAAAAGCACACAAAGAGCGACACAAGAGCATCATTGGTATTCAGTGAGCAAATTGGCTGCAGTGTTATTTGTGATTCTAGCTATTAGCATTTTTGTCCAAAACAAGATTAGATGTGATAATACCTACGTGAAAATTAAACAACATTTTTTTTTCTCTATTGTTCCTCACGGAAGCAGCTTATCATTGTCGCGGAAACTTGTGAGCACACCACTCCATGTGACCTTACCTCCTTCAATCTAGTGTTTGTTTTTAAGTACTCTTTTCTTCCAAGTGAACTCAGACATCAACACGTTTTTTGTGCTCCTTTTCAAGCAGGTTGTATATATTTTGTGTACAGATGTCTGGTTTGTTTGAGTGTGTGTGTGTATACTTGGCGGTATAGACAGCAAAAAAAAAAAAAAAATCTATGATAAAAAGTAATATAAGATGAAATACATGCAATTTATGTGATGTTTATTCTGGCAAAGTCTACTGTTGGCTTTATGTGTACAGGGAAAGATTTTGTCACAGTGCTTTGCAAATGTTGTCCTTTGTAGATCAAAGTAGCACAAGTGGATTTATTTCTTTTTTTCATATAGTTTTAAACTATATGTGCATTGCAGAAATCATTATTGTTTAAATTAATTTAAATGTGGCCTGGCCATTCATCCACTGCACACTTGCAAATCTGTTGTTTTGTTTGGTTTGATCTCTATCCAGACATAACTCATTCCTCTTCTTTGGTAATGCTCTCTTTCATTGACTGGCTGTTTGTCTATCCAGCTGAGTTAAGAAGCAGTTACACTTTTAAACATTATAGGCAGCACATGCAACCCACTACATGTGCTTAAAGGTCCCCTATTATGCTAAAACAACTTTTTTGAGCTTTTACCCATTTTGTTTCCAACTCAAAAACATACCTGGAGTAGTATTTTGTTTCTTTCACGCTCGTTTGAGTAATCCTGTATGCTGGGCCTGTCTTCTTCCAACGATCTGGAAACACTCTGTCTCACAGCTCTACGTAAACACGTGAAACCAGAGAGTGTTTCTGTTTCTAAAGCCCATACACTTTCACTGTTCTGATCATTTCAACGCTTAAATTGCCATCATTATGAAGCATTCAGCTCATTTATTTATCTGTTAGCGTCGTGTTTCTGATAGCTGCGCATAATAGCCATTTTATGCTCTGTCCAGTCCCCACTGTTGCCAGCAGAGGGCGACAGACACCTAATCCAAGCGTTCTCTGGAAAGTCAAAGGAACAGCTCCTCAAAAGAAGGCATTTTCTATAAATATAAATTATAAATTATATATAAGTTATAAAACGTGAAACACTAATGCAAAGACACTATAACACTGTTTCAAATAGTCTGAAAAAAGCATAATATAGGACCTTTAAAGGAAAATTTGTGCTACATGAGACGTATGCTTAAAGTCAATGAATTCTTATTATGTTTGACAAGTAGTTACAGAGCACATTTTCTGCTATAAGTCATCTTTTGCTGATAATACTGGAAACCTGATTCATTTGCTATCATTTGAAAGTCTATAAAAAGCATCAGGATGGCTGGCCAGGCTACCACTAATGCTCAAAAAAGTAAAAAATCTAGCAGAAAGTTATTGTAGTAGATTTATTCCACAATTTGCAAGCACAGATAAACCATTCAGGCCAGGAAATGTTAAGCCACAAAGTTTTATCAGTCTGGAAACATGCACCCGTTTATAATAGCTTTTTGATATGAGCACCGTTTATTGAATAGCATCTGATTTTGTTTTTATCGGTCCACGGTCACTTTAATCTGATATCCTGCGAACATTTTGGCACCGGTCAAGACAGTTCCGCCCTCAACCCAAACAGCAGAGGACACCGAAGAGCGTCTGGATGAAAATTATGGAGTCTTGTGTATCGGCGTCTGTGAAACTGACATTGAAAAGCAGGGGAAGGGGGGCGAGACATCACCACATGAGCGGATGCATCGAGCAGACACGCCAGCATCTGTTTTAGCCGTTTGTTTGGTACCTTTGCCCCAGAGAACGCCTGTATATATGTTCCTGTGTGTGTGGGGGGGGGGGGTGACAGCACGGGGGCCGCTTGACGAGTGGACAGGTCAGTGTCTACTCACACACAGCAGTGGCATTTCTCTAATTGGCACTTGTTATACCGGGAATGAGTCAGTGCGTTATTGTCCGTGCTTGACGTAATCCATCACAGAGATCGAATGTTTAAATATGGCTCTCATTTACACTGTTGTTCTGATGATGAAGTTTCTCTGTCCAGGCTAATGGCATTAATCATACAAGCTCTTATTTAAGTGTACAGTTTAAGACAAAGTGGCGTAGCTTTTGTTCATCGATTTCTTTTCAAACATGTGCTTTTAAGATGGTCTTCTCTTTCTCTGACTTTGTGCTGTGTTTTCATAGTAGATAAAAGAAAAAAAAACCTGTTGCCTCATTTTATGGACTGTTCTGAGACCTACTAGCTTTGCCTAATATTGTAACTGTTTCTTGATATGATACCGTTTCCCTTCCAGCTGTTATGATAGCACTGAATTTACGATTTTCTATTGAACATTTTGTATTTGTAATCTTAGAAACATGAGAAAATGGTCTGGTGATTGATGGCAACAGTTGTTTTCATCGAGATTATAATTACGGCTCATTATGATTTAACAAGTGTGGAATAAAGTAAAGAGAAGTAAGCACACATCAATCGACTTCTTTTTAGGTTGTTGTTTTTTCTCCCATGGGATGTGATGTGTTTTGTGACATGATTTTGTTTTTTGATTAAAAGATTTATGCAAAACTGTATGTGGTATTTTACTTTTGACGCTGTAATGACAGACGTAAGCAGGAGAGGACAAACAGGAAACGAGATTTTGCCTTATATAAATGCTTACAGACACTGGCAATTGACTACTTTGATGAAGATTAAAAAAGAGGAGGCGTAGGTGGCCTAATTAGCATTTCACAATCATTCTTGTAAGTGTAAGTTAGCTTTAAGTTAGGTTAGCATTAGCTTTGCTTGGGTTCAGACCTGTGTTCTCCAGTTCATAACCCTAGCATAGCATAAATGACATTTAAGTTTCAAAGTAGGCCATAGCTCTTTTTTTTTTTTTTTTTTTTTTTTTTACAAATAATCAATAATAATCCATTTATTTACAAATTAGAATGAATTATTTGGCACCAGAAACAGTAAAACAAAAGTAAAGGACTGACAGACAGTGGCATTACTTTGGAGTAGATCAAACAAGGGAGCACACATCAATGGCCTAAATTTATAAACTACAATAATTCTTGTATATACGACATGAGTTAATTTGAACAAAATGATGTGCGATTTGGGTTTGAAACGGATAATACACTATATTCACACAATGTTTAAATGCACTTTAATTTACCTAGGTTAATTTAGCTTAGCCGTTGCTTTGCAGAGATTAGCAACAGGACAGGTACAGAAAGCATAGCCAACATGACTTTTAAGTTCCAAAGTAGGCCACGGGCTACTGTTAAACTGTTATTTTTTACAAGAAAGAAGACGCCTGTGACCTAAAAATATTCTTGTAACTCATGTAAGTATAATGAGCTCTACCATTTGGAAGTCTTTTCTAGTGACATTTAGTTTGAATTAGATAAAAACACAAATTCACACAAACTTTGTGTTAGCTTAGCTTTGAAGGGTGTAGCCACTTTAGTATATAAGTATATTTAACATTAGTTAAAGTTATATTTTCTGTCCAAAGTCCTAAAGACTATATTTAATTAGTAAGCAGCTCAAAATGTTGCTGTGCACTGTGTGTGGGCTCACTGGCTGGTTGCCTGGGAATGAATGGGTGTGAAAACCAGGAACACAACTTTTTTTTTTTTTTTTTTCACATTTCATTAGCATGCTAATTAGCAAGCTTGAGGTGTTTCCAGACATATTTCAATTTATGTATTTTGATAAGCCATGCCAATTATTATGGTAAGGCATACATGAGCTGGCTTTTCCCCTGCATGCTCTCCTTTCAGGGTCAGCCCTATGTGGCATCTCTTCACAGCTAAGCTACATCATTAGCTTCCAGTTAGGTAATTTAGAAAGTGGCATATTAGATACATTTGTGGAGCTAGTTTATTTCCTTTAGTGTGTAGTAGTCAGCAGCACAGTCCTTGTTTGGAGACAGAGGTTACTCCACAAACAGTAAACTACTGTATGTAGCCTACAGTGCTCAAAATGAGACTTAAAACATCAGTGTCCACGAATGGTTGGGTAAAACTTCCATACTTTGGTTTAGATGGCCACAATGAAGTGTTTGTGTATTGCTATGTTTTGGTGCTGTGCCAATGTCAAACAGAATACAAAGCATTCACACTTAAGACTGCAGCTGAATGTACTGGCCCAGCAGAACTTATTGTTCTTGTGTGCTTCTGCAAACCAGGGGTGTGCTGACAATTATACAACATATGTTGTAGAGGACGGTAATTACAATTTGCAAAAGGCAAAATAACCATTTGATCAAACATCACATTCCACGTTAAAATACACACCGGAATCAACACTGGTACAATGTTTTCTGCTTTCAAACAAGCAGTTTCCTCTTCATAGTTAATCTGTAAATGATTTGATAGCCATCATCCCAGCCATAGAGCTGTCCCTCCTCTGGGTTGTACTTCAGACTGGCATGGGCCCCATATCTCCTGGGGAAGTATATGAGTGGAGCCTCCTCACTGATTACCATGTCATTGACATCGAATACACACTGCACCCTGGAGCGACTCGGCAAGCGGGTGTTATAAACAACATAGACAGTGCCACAGACTATGAAAGCGGCCTCTGCGTTCTCCCTTGGGCACCTGGTGTCCCAAATCTGCTCTATATCTAGCGTGGCACGGTCCATCTTGGCGAGGTTGATGTTCGGTTCGGCTTCACTGGAAGCGAAGAGGAGCCAGAGGCCTTCATCATCTGCTGCTAAATCTGCAATGGTCTCTGGGTTGAGGCTGTAGACTGGAGTGACACTGGCTAAAGGAAACATGGCGATGTCTGTCACTAATCCACTCGTCAAGTCGTATTTGACCACCTGCACATCTTCTGCATGTGTCACAGAGTACAAATAATTGTTATAAACAGCACTTCCAGGACCAGTCCATTCGATGCTAAGTCGGACTTGTGTGCTGCCGTTGACCCCAGAGAAGTTGGAGAAGTCCCGGACAGATTTAAATTGGTACAGACTGTCTCCTGATGTCCCGTTGAAGATATAGACCTTGGATGATTTGGGGTCTCTTGTCCACATGCCCTTTGGACCGCCCACTCTTTTCAGGATCTTCACTGATTTGATGCCAGAAATGATTTCCACACAGTCTGCAACACAGAAAATGTTATTCATACAGACACAGTTCTGGAAATGCATTAACAATTCATACTTGAACAATACATTATGTTGAATAATGCTGAATATAAAAAGGATACTTCCCAGGAAAATACACAGACTCTCAAGATATTTAAATATGATTCATGTTTGCTGAAATGTCATAAGGCAGCCTGCAGCAGTCAATATCTGCATCTTTAAATTAAGGTAGATTCCAAAAGTAAGCAGAAAAATGAGACACACATTCATAATGCAACTAGACATTTGGACTACAGGAAGATGCTTTTAGTAAAAAATAAATAAATAAAAAAAATCTGTTTTGTTCAGGAGTAAAATTAGCTTTATGCTCACAAATCTGTAATAGGGTCTCTGTGATGCACAAAAGTTCATTCAAGGTCGCTTCACAGACATTCACAATGGATTACTGTGTGGCCAGCTCACTTAAGCAAACATGAGGCGGGAGAATAACAGAGCTGACCCTGGGGCAGCTTCCTGTCCCATCTCCTGCACAGCCACAGCCACAGATTAGACACTGGATAAAAGAGAGGGCTCTGCATTTCACTATCATTCATTTTTATGTAACATCGCAGTCAGTAAAACCTCCTTTCATTATGAGCATAACTGGAAATTATAAGCCTAAATAGAAAAATGTTTTGAGCAGATGTTTTTTGATGGAGGTTATTTATACGGTTTCTCAATATGTCGCTAATTTATTGCAGTATCAGTAAATGCATCATCCATAGTGCAGTATTTCCTCAAGGCTTAAATCAAACAAATCAATGGTGCAAGCAGATAAAAGGTTAACCTGGTTTAGACTTTGTTACCCACAGCAAATAGGTTATGCTTTTGCCAGTGTTGGTTTGTTTATTAGTCTGTTATCCAGATAACAGGATTTTAATACATTTATTTTAGGAAAGATCAGTAATGAGCCAAGGAAGAAATTGTATGTTTTTGGTTTAAATTTGAAACACCAGCTACATCCAGTAATTTTTAAAACTATTCTGTATTTTTGCAAAATAAGCCCCAAAAATACTCCAGCCACAAAAAGACAGTAAAGTAACAAATTATTCATTTTAAAGTTTCTCTACCATTTATAGGACTTTGTGACTCTGTGAATAAATGCAGCATTTGCCCCTAAACTAAAAGATCTCATGGTTTAAGTCCAGGTCTTGGCACTTTGTCATTACCACTATTTTAGTTTTAATTTGGTTCTAATGAAGAGTTGGTTTAGTTCTTGTTTAATGGGGAAATATAATGCATTTATTCATATTTTTACAACAATCTTGATCTCCTCAACAGCATTGCATGTTTTTAAAAGCATCATCTGACTAAAGGAGAACATTTTTAATATGTACTCTCCTGGTGCCATAAAGAAACAGGCAAAGAGACCAGCAGAGGGCAGCAGAGTGCAGACTGTTGTCATCTTTTGAGCTTGAACAGAAGAAAACTTGTTGTATGATGCAATTTTAAAATGAAAAATGTCTGTGAGGAATCAGTGGAAACAGAGCTGTATGCTGTTTTTTGGATAAATGAATGAGAGCAGACTACATGTAGAGGGCTTGTTGATTGGGCAGTGCTTCCTGGAGTGGGTGGGGGTTGGTGGAAGAGGCAGAGGTTTGTGCAACCGAGCATTTCGAGGCCTCAGAATGGCTGTGCCAGAGAATAGAGAATTACTCCAACAGGCATGATTGAAGCAAAGCACAATACCAGGTATGTTTTTGATGAGGGAACAACATTATAACATGATAGAAAGCTCAGAAAAATTTGTTTTTGCAGATATATTCTCTTTAATATTAATTTAGACTGAGCTTTGATGAACCCTAACACTTTCGAAAAACTCATACTATTAAGAATTAATGAAACACTAGTTAAGGATTAGTAAGCACTTAATTGATTATGTGCAATGCATTGCTTTAACATTTATACACCACTGATTCATAAACCTTTTGTTACATATTTCATGTTACATATTACATATTACAACATATTGTTATTAATGTTTAATTCTTTAGTAATAAACTCTTGTAAATCAGTGCAAAATTAACAACAGTGGTAATTCAGGAGCTATAAACTGCTTATTTAATAATTATAATTAATTACATATTTATGAAGGCTTTATTACTGCTTAATAGTTGTGAGTTTTTCTAAAATGTTACCAAAGTTTTTTTCTAATATCTTGCAGGTCTTGAATTTCGGTACTAATTAGATGTGGTATTGATTGTCAGCTTGCATAAGGAGGAATCAGTATCTTTCCCTTTTACCTTACCGCACTGAAGAGTGAGCACAATACGATTTATCATCTTTAAAACCTTATTAGAGGGGAAATCATGTTGGATTGTTCAGTGGAGCTGGCTTTATTGACACAGTCCATTTCGCTCTAAAGTGAAATACAGTTAAGCTGGCATTGCACAGAAGAAGTCCTTATTTCCCCTGTATAAGATTGAGTGTAGCTCTCTGCAGCATGTGCCTTGGGATCAGAAGATTATAAAGACAAATGCCGCACTCCACAGAACAAACAGGGGAATAGCTGTGCAAAAACTGAACGAGTTGCATTGAGAAACATTTCTCCTGCACAACACGACCGCTCCGTGACACGATGCACACATTAAATGACTTGTAACAACCTCATGTTTGTTTCCCATTTTCCAGTGGCAAGTTTTTCCAAGACAGTGACTCCACATAAGGGAACTGCAATGTTTCAACACCACGCCACTTTGCTCCTATACATGCTATATACAGGAAGCACACTGCGCCAACAAGGAAGATGGAGTTACCAGATCAAAGCCTCTGGAGAACTTGAGTGGATCTGTGTTTGTACTTCTGCAAATGTGGGACTAGAGTTAACTGGTAGGACGCTGTAAAGTGGCAGGAAATTGTAAAGGTTAGAGACAACTCTAAATATCTTTCTATTATATTCTGTACATTAGAGATGTCCTAAGCTGTGTACCTTCTTCCATGTAGTGTAGGCCTTCACAAAAGCATTGGCCCTATCTTGCAATGATAAACATGGCGCTGTAAGAAAAAAAGAAAAAGGGGGAGGCAGAGCTGCAGTAACACACTGCAGCTCTGCCTCCCCCTTTTTCTTTTTTTTATATTTTCTGTTATTTTTAGACAAGCTTTTCTTTTTTCTTTTTTAAAACTTTTTCTTGTAAATATTTTATGCTTTTTGTTTTTGATTAATGCACATTATTTTCTTGCTTTCTGCACTTAATGCTGCCTTAACAAGTGAATTATACCACTTGTGAGATTAATAAAGTTCAGTCTAATCTATAGATATAGTGCCCAGATCTGAACTCAAACAGGAATATTGTAGTTCAGGTGTTTAAATACTCCACCACTGAGCCACAAAGCCAATGGTAAAATGGCAATAAAATCTAGACTATTATTAATTTTTACGTGTGACCCTCAGGCTCCTTGTGACCTGAGGTTAGTATCTTTTGGGATATCCTTATCTCACAATGGTACAGAATCCTTGATGAATCATTTCTTGCTTAGCTAATTAATAACATTTCCTATTGTACTTAAACATGACCAAAATCTTGATACTAACAGCCAACGAACCAACAAAGAAACCAATCAATGTCTTTGAAAATATAACATATTTGATGGAGGTAATTAAAAAGTGAAGAACAGCTCAGTGGCTGGTTGTAGAGATATTCTGTGCTACAAAGGTTTAAGCAGTATCAAAACGTCACAATAATCAGAATTGCACTTGTTGGCCAAAACACTAATTCCCCCAAACAAAATAATGAGTTTAAAGCCCTGCCACAAGGGACGTAGTTATGTGAAAAAATTATTAGTTTAGTGCTTTGTGGCAGATTGGTTAGTGCATTTCCTTACAGAATCTGTTACTATCCTATGCCAACTAGGAAATAAAACAGAAAAATTACAATCTCTTTAAGTGTTTTAACCTGACCACCAGCGCCCCACAAACTCACCTGAGACTTGAGAGTGCACCTCCTCCCAGTCACCTTCTCCATCTCCATCTTCTTGTGCCCAGCTCTCTCTCAGGCTCCATTCTCCCTGCTCCAGCACCTTGTCTGCTCTGCGCACACAGGCTCGAGGGGAGGTCCAGGTCTCTACATAGTCCATTTCCCGCTCTGTGCGCTCCACTCGAACTGCGGCTCCTTCCAGGTCCTTGGACAACACGCTGTGATCCTTCCCCAGACCATCCATCACCTCTGCTGTGAGTTTTTTAAAGTCCTGCAGTTCGGTGTGATAGCGGCGAGATTGGTCATGCCACAGCTGCATGCGGTCCTACAGATAGGGCAGTAAGATATCGGAACTGCATTTAAATTCTTACATTATAGCATTTTTTCACACTTGCCTAAAACTTTTGCACAGTAGTGTATTCTGAAAGTGGACAACTTACTTAGCTTGGCTCTAAAAGCAGTCAAAGTGAAAACGGACCAATGAAACTGAGACATAACGGCTAGAAAGCTACACATTTGATTGCACTAATAAAAAGTTGTAAAAGTTTCCAAATTACCAATATGAAAGATTAGAGCTGGACTTACTGTAGTCATTGATTGTCAAAGAATCACCACAACAAACAAAACGATCACATTAGGTTGTACACACAATTTTAAAAGAAGAAAGCTGTGGCTGTGTGAATTAAAACACATGACTATTGAGGAGTAAGTTGCTAAAAAACCATAAAACTTTTGTAGATAGTTCACCAAAACATTGGCCTTATCTTGCAATGTTTTTACAGATCTGCACAAAAAATTGTATTATTTCTTTCTTGGCCCATTGCTTACCTTTGTTAAAAATGCCATCATAATCTGACCGTCCTGCTAACAGTAATAAACTTGCCAACAAACCAACCAACACCAGTGAATTTTTCTGCAGAAATAACCCTCAGTACATTTTTATTCACAATTGAGATATAAGATGATGCAGAGCACTAATGCTTTTTGAATGCTGTGGTTATCATCATAATGTGCTGGCTATTATGGTACACTATTTACATGTCTGATGCCCCACTCAACCTAAAAATTGCACAACACTGAGTACCAACTTCCACTGCCATGGTTAGTGAATACAGAAAAGCTAAATAGACTGAGAAATGATCCTTGTGGAACCCCAGAAACCAGTATTTACAAACTGGTTTCTTAGATCAGTCCTGAAAGATCTAAAACCAGCTCCATACAACTTGTTCAACACATTCAGTATAACAGGTGAATTATAAGGAGCTAAAGGTAATAAGGACTGCGTCCTTTCCATACTCTCCCATATTTCATCTTCTGCCCTTTGCTAGCTGTGGGGCCTGGGTCAAATGGGAATGAAAGTTCAATAAAAACTTCTTGTTAAATTGGCAATGCTGAGCTGAGCCGGCATACAGCATAAAGACTGTCTGGAGGGTAACCACAGGGGGTAAAGAGAGCAGGATTTAGCTCTAAACAGAAAGATTCATTTCACGGGAATAGTAGTTTTAAGACTGCCACTTTACTGTTTCGTGCACATGTTAAAAATAAAAAATCTGACTCTTAAAAGGAATTATTTAAATTAGACTTCAGGAAAATTGCTCCCTAGAGAAACCACGCATGTAATCATCTTGTACTTCATATCATACTCCCCCTTTAGCCAACAATGTCTACCATGCAAAAACTTGCATGACACCCGTACGCTGTCTTAAATCCCCTTAAACAACTTTGCAACAATTTCATTCCCTGCCTTGGGCTCTTTGTTATAAAGTAATTTGACTTTACCTTTGTAAAACACTATTAGGCTGCCGGGATGTTTGATGCTTTTTGCCACACAAGCAAAGGTTGCGCTTGTACTCATTACTGGTGTGTCATTGTCTTAAGCACTGGCGAAATGATAATGTTGTTGGACAGAAGCTGAGAGTTGCATGAGAAGGAGCTCTGCATGCATCATCTGATATTCTCCCAAAGGGCCCTGCAAAGTTGATGAGGTGGCCAGAGATTGCATTAATTGGACTGTTATACTGCAGATTACATACTGATGTGGTTTGGAAAGGCATTTTGAAAATATCTGTTTTAATTACAGCAATTTTAGATAAATGCATGCTTCTGATGTTTAAGTGGTACAATCAATCATATTTTTATTGGGAGCTTCTTACCTCAATTGCTAACAGTCTGTTTTCCAGATAGTCCATCAGCCCCTGGAAGTAGTTTTGTGCTGCAGCAAGCGTCCATGCTGTAGAAACTAAAATCAGGAATACCGGCTTCATTGTGGTTCGCAGTAGAGGTTTCTTGTCTGTTTCGGGAGTTTGCAAGTTTTCCCTCTTCCCCTCTGCAGCTGCTATCCTCATCTACAGGCTTTAAACAACTAGCTGCATTGTATAACGGAGGAGCTGCACAGTAACTACATAAGCAAAAAGGTGAGACGGACAGAGAGAGTTGGAGGTCGTTCCCAGGAGTTTCCAGGTCTTTGAATGGTCTCACTTAGCTGGAATGTTTTCTCAAACTTTCAGGGAGGAGTCTTGTGACTGCTGTCTATCTGTTGAAAACTCTTGTTGCTTATGTACAGTGAGTAAATAGTATAAGTGACATTATTTAGCAAGTGATTTAGTAGCAGTCTCTGGTCATTTTATCAATTGAGTTGTTCAACATTTGGGACTAAACACGATCTAATGTACAGTATATTTATAAATGATGCACAAATGTTTCCATATGTGACAATATTTTAAAGGTACTCCATTATGCTAAATCCATTTTTTGCTTTTAACTATGTTATAATGTTTCCTCAAAAACATACCTGGAGTAGTATGTTGTTTCATTCACGCTTGTTTGAGTAATCCTGTTTGCTGAACCTGTCCCCTCCTTAAGAGCTGAAAACACTCGGTCTCACTGCTCTTCGTAGACTCCTGAAACCAGGAAGTGCTCCTGCATGTTTCTAAAGCCCATACACCGCCCCCATTCCAATAATTTTAAGGCTAATAACCATGCTAAATAGCCATTTTATGCTCTGTCCATTCCCCATGGTTGTCAACAGGGGGCAATAGACACCCATTCCAAGCGTTCTCTGCAAACTGAAAGTTACAGCTCCCCAAAAGAAGACGTTTTCCATACATATACATTATTACATGGTTATAAGTTATAAAACGTAAAATATGGCCCTTTAATTAATATGTGTGAGATGGACCTGACATTAAGGAAGAAAAAATGGAAATAAATGCTTGGTGGCACCAAAAGAAGATCAACCATACTATCTGATGGTCCTGAGTCTGATCAAGAGTGAAACCTATCCCAAAGTATCCATGAGAATGATTCACTGTGACGACCCCTGAAGGAAAGAGACATTTTATGATGACTCGAAATATAGCGCCTTCAATGAGTGGCCCTGTTTTGCATATTTTTCAGTGTGCAGCTCTCAACTCACAACTACTCAACCACTGCTACATCCAAAATATTCTCTAATATCAACAGATCCAATTAGCCCCCGAGGGACTCCGAGGAAAATAGTCAAACATATTTCATAGACAAGTTGTTATATTGCCCTGTAAAGCAGCCGTAGATACTAAACAATATGTGAGCTGAGGCACTGCCCTTCACAATTTGGCCACCAGTGGACCCTCTGTTGAGTCACTTGTACAAAAACAAATATCAACCGGTCCCAGTTCTGACCCCTGAGGAACCCTAAGGGCAAGAAAAGGACACAGCCATAAAAAAAACAACAACAAAACAACAAAACAATTCAGACTATAACAATAACAACAATGTAAGGAGCGCTTTTTAACTTCTGCAAACCAGTTTAAAAGTTAAGCACACAGCGACTGTTTTGTTTTCACACCAGTAAACAAGAGCTGTGCTTTCACAGCTCCACTGGTCTCCGCGGCAGATCTACCTTATTGCAGCGGCCATATAGGTCCTTCTGCACACTGACGGCTAGAATTAATCAATAACACTTCATTGCTGCTCGGACGGCGATCACATTGCCTTGACGTGAGCGATCAGCACAGTGTCGATTATCCACGGCTGCAGGGAGCGGCAGTGCGTGTGGCTTTGATTACACAGGCTATTTCTCTGACTGGCAACAAGTGACCCATGACCCCCTCTGTCAGAAAACATCAAAGCTCTGTTGGAGAATTTACACTTCAAGAAACATATCATTGAGTGAGCAAAAAAGTTCAGGGCTTGTCAATTGTGTACGATCAGAGCTTGATTAAGAGCCAGTGCTACAGCTTCTCGAAGGAAACCCATAATGATTGTACTCTAATCACCGGCTGTTTGATTGTCCGCTATCACCACGGCGAGTCCTGAGCTGAACCACAACCTCGTCTATTTTTATGCGCGCAGACAGCACATCAGACTGGTGGAGGGTTGTCATGGTAACTAAGTGCCATACAGCTGCTTTTAGAATCGAAATGGGCTACCTGGAGTTTGATCTGATCCCGAGCGCGCCAGCTGCCTCCAAATCACCAGCAATAGGCCACCAGCAGCTCCAGCAATAGAAATCCAAGCAATTGTAAGTGTATACCCACACACAGTGCCCTCCACTAACATTGGCACACTTGGTAAACATAAACAAAGAAGGTTGTAAAAAAAAAATTATTATTTTTTCTTTTTTTTACATTTTCAATTTTTTGCTCAAAATATTAAAGGGGCTATATTATGCTTTTAATTATAAACAATCTTGGTCACTTCTATAACAGCATTGCAATCCTTAAAAACATTATCTGACCAAGAGAGAAAGTTTTTAATAAGTACTCTGGAAGTGTCATAATGAAACAGATGAAGCAACCAGCAGAGGGCAACAGAGTGCAGAGTGCTGCGGTCTTTTGAACATAATAAGAGAAACAAAGAGCACTTCCTTAAACTTTTTGTGCTTCCTGGAGTGAGCAAAGGTTCATGGGAGAAGCGGGTGTCTGTGGAACCATGCGTTCTGAGGCTTCAGAATGGGCATGCCAGAGAGTAAAAGATTACTCAAACATGTGTGAATGAAGTAAAACATAATTCTAGGTATGTTTTTTGATGAGGGAGCATAATAACATGGTAGAAAGTAAAAAAAAAAGTAATTTTTGCATAATATAGCCTCTTTAACAAAAAACTCTGCTGTCATTGAAAAACAAATTAAACACATCACAGTTTTAAGAAGAAAGGTCATTTGAAAAATATGTTGCAACAAATGATAGATTAGATTAGATTAGATTAAATTAGACTGATAGCCTACTTTATTGATCCCGCAGGAAATTCAAGATCCAGATGAACCCTTAACAGCAAAATATGTCGATCTTGCCCCAGTGCACTGTCAGGAGGATGTTTGAGTGGCCCAAAAATCGCCACAAAACCACTGCTTTAGTTGGGTCTTAGGGTCTGAAAGTTTCCAAAAAGTTGCCTTCATTACCACATTTTTTTATCAAGAGTGCCAATATTAATGGAAAGCACAGTTGAGCCCAAATATCTTCATACCCAGGAGTGAATTTTCAGTTAAAGTGAATTTTTATTTAGGTTATGCATCTGTTCTGTGTGGAAATGACAACAACAAATGGCAAAGACATAAAGACAGTATTGAAATATTTAACTATTTTTTTAAATTGTACAATTTAACAAAAAGATCTGTCTAAAATCTTTCATACCTTTTCTCAATAAGCAAAGCATTTATTGTCTATCACCGCTGTCAAACTATTTTTTAGATATTTGTTGACTTTTTTTTCTTTTTAACCTTTCCACTGGAATTTTGGAGTTAGAAGGTTTTGTTTGGTCTTCAGTTCTCTGCACACCTTCAAAATCAGATGTTTCAGGTCTCTTCAACCTGTTGATCCTGTTCCCTGCCTTTGACTGTGTGTTTCATTTACTGTGCAGAGCTATGGGTGTCAATATATTTGGACTTAACTGTCCCTCCGAGATCCATTTAGTTTGATTTGTACCACTAATCATATTCTCATAAGGCAGTTTTAAAGTCGTCTCACACTACCTGGCAGTCACAGAGACTTTCAATCTATTATTAATTAAAATCTTCATTACAGCATTGACTCATGTGATCAAAAGGGCAAACATCACATGGGGCTCATTTTTTTATACAAGTGTCAGCACATTAATTCTCATAACCTCTGCTTGATCAAAGGCCTGCATTATTCTGGGTTGGATGGCACTGGCTGCATTCACTCAAAAGGGAATCCCTGTTGCAGTAAAAGTAAAGTTAAGTAAAAGTGAAGCCAGTGTTTGCTTCTTTAAGTGATCCACAAGATGGCAGCATATGTCTTGGAGAAAGATGCTTGGTTCATGGGTTGTCTCAAAGAGTAAACTGAACTTGTATAACACAGGATCTTGAGGACTTAGAAGAAGGCGTAACTGTACAAGAGGAGCAAAATAATATCTATAATTTGGAAAGCGTTTAGCTCTAAAAGATATTTTTAAACATAATTTTATTTGGGGAAAGCTCTCCTAGATTTTTTTGGCTATAATGTTCGTGTGATTTCCAATTTAAACAGCATGGCAACTGAGCACTTACTCCCTTTAAAGTGGCTATATTATGCTTTTATTTATAGTTTTAAATCAATCTTGGTCACCTCTAGAACAGCACTGGATGTTTTACACCCTTTAAAAACATTATTTGACTAAAAGAGAACATTTTGTATAAGTACTCTACTGGTGCCATTAAGAAACAGTGTGTTGGGGGCTTTTGAACAACACCAAAAAAATGTTTACTTCCCTAAACTTTTTGCATGATGCCATTTTACTACAAACTGAAAAACAGCTGTGGGGAATAATTAGAAACAGAGCTGTACACCATTTTTTTGGATAAATTAATGAGAGCAGACTGGATGTAGAGGGTTTGATGATCAGGGCTTCCTGGAGTGGGTGGGGTGGAGTGTTTTGAGGACTAAGAATGGCCATGCCAGAGAATAGAGGATTATTTAAACAGGCGTGAATGCAGCTAAACAGAACTCCAGGTAAGTTTTTGATGAGGGAACAACATTATAAAATGGTAGAAAGCTCTGAAAAGTAAATTTTACATAATCTAGCCCCTTTAGGCAAAGACTACATTCTATTTAGTGTTTTTGATTAATTAAGTGATTCCTCTGCCAAGGAGGTCCTGCTTTCAGTGCTGTTAGTTTGTTAGTCTGTTAGTCTGTTGGTGAGAACTCAAAAAGTATAGAGATTAGGGATTTTTAACAACACTTTCAAAACAGGTCAATAATGGGTCATGGAAGAAATTATTAGTTTCGGGTGTGTAGTCATTATAGTGGCTTGGTCTGGAGTTTTTTGAACAGATTGTGTTACATTGTGAAATAGGGCCAAAAATACCAACACCAACCAGGGAACAAATTATTAGTTTGAGCACATTCATTACTATTGTGAGATACAAAGTATTTGTGGCTCAGTGCACAGAATATTAAATAAAGAGAAAGATCTCGGTTTAAGTCCAGGACTGGGCACTATATGATTGTGAGATAGGGCCACTGAGATGACAGTCTTTGCCTCTAGTTAGTGATGTTTTTTTGTGATCGTTGCAACAGTAAAAATAGCCTTTCATTTGACATGTACATATCTCAATTCCACCAAAATGTCACCTGCTCCCTCTCAGTCCTCACCCCTTGATGTATACAGTAGAGTTCAACTCTTAATTAATGCACTGATTTAGTGCTGTACTCTGCTCTGTGTCTAGGCCTGTGTCTTCATATTAGCTGTAATACAATTTCCCGTCACTCCATGAGTTCTGCTGCACACCAGGCGTCAGGAGCCACCCATAAAAATGTCCCAGGCTCGCAACAAAACAAGAACCCAAACACCCGTAAAGGCAACTTTCTTTATGACCCTTTTGTATTGATTGAGAGGGTCAGAAAATGCAACAGTCTGGTGCCAGCTCGTATAAAAGTGCAGACCGAAACGGGCTGAAGCGACGTAAATCCTTTAGTCTCTTGTAAATGGCTTTAATACACCCAAGGCGCCAAATCACTTGACCTGCGTTAGCCCTTGCTGTTTTGGGGGCTTTCTGCCTGACTGAGCAGAGTGGAGCCGGCGCTTCTCCTCCCATTCTCCGCCTGTCAGTCCAGGTAATAGTCAAGGCCTTATTAGGGACACACATGCGCTGGCCGGCTTCGAACTTTCACTGGCATCTCATATTTTAACTAGAGACGCCAAGGGAGGTGCATCGAGCATTACTGTAGCGTTAAAGGAAAATGACTCAAGGAGAAGTCAAAGTGCTCAAGATTACACAAGAACTGAGCTTTGATTCGTGGCACAAAATGTGGAGCAATTTTAACAGGAGACTGGCTGCTCCTGGACTAACCCTTTATTAAATACCAACGCATTTGTTTATACTCAAATCAGAATGACCCCTACTTTTTAAGAAGACAGTTGTTTTAGCCCAAAATGGAGTGATTCTGTTGAGGAGTGTCCTCTCGTGATGCTAGTGTGAAGATCAATCAGCCTCTTAGAAGACATAAACAGTAGTAGAAGATATTGTGCTTTTAGTCAAAGTAACAACATAGTACATTACATTTAGGAGTGCACAATGGCAGAGTAGTTTGTACTTTTTCCTCATATCAAGGCACTGATGTCCAAACTTTATTTCATTGAGGGGTACATACTGTAAAACATAAATAGAGAAGAGCCACTCAATAAAGATGACGGATTTCACCTCACCATAGCAAGTTCCATTTGGCTGCTCCCTTTCCTTTAGAGGTCTTCACACTAAATTATTCTCATGGGTAATTTGCATAGGTTTTGCTCTGGATGCCCTTCCACAACCACACATTCATCCAAGCAACAGGGACTGGCACATAGTATGGCTGAACGTTTTTTGGCATCACTAACCAACACTAGGTAGGTGAAAAAGTAAAAGATGTCTATCCACAAATTGACTGCTTCTAAAAAGTTGAATTATAGAAGGACACTTTTCACTGCACAGGTCAGATAAAGCAGTCGTATGAGACTTTGAGCCTGAGAGCCAATCAAAAATGGTCTGTGGGCCGCATTTGGAAACCCCTGTATGTCTCTGTGTGCTGTCTGCATCTCCATCCCATCCGAGTTTTCAGACTTCCTCCTCTAAAATACATGCTTATATAGGCACATGGGTGAATTTAAATATCCCATACATGAATGTGACATACCTATGACTACCTGACCAGGCCAAGGCGAGCCCATGCCCCTGTAACCCCTATAACAGGACTTAACAGTGAAATCTGAATGAATAAGTGCTTTTCAGAAGAAATCCTTGTGTCACTGGATCCAAAGATAAGATTACAAGTACCACAACAATCTGACAAATGTACAAAGGCTACATCAGAATAAAATGTTCTTGTATTGCACAAGTGTAAGAAGTCGCTAGACACACCTGGAGGGCTCTGTGTCATGTGTTTTATTGCAAGAAAAAAGTACTAAATCTATTTCAAGTGAGTCTTGGAGAGCCGTTGGTACTATAATCTTGGAAATTTAACAGCTTGGTGCGACTCTGTACTGGTTTGAGATTCTCCGCACTGAGCATCAATGAGTCAGTGCTTACCAGGAATTGTGAAATGGTTGAGGTATTTGAGCCAAATTTCAATGAGGTATGCATTATGTACACACCTAGAGCATATAGTAGCACACAGGTGGGTCTATTCAATCAGTGATACAATGTGACCTTATTCATGATATGTATAAATATTCTTTCTATCAAATTTCAAGTACGAGGTGCATTTTAATGAAATCTGTCCCTCAACTTGTTCATTTCTCACTGTCTTCACTGACGACATGCACTTGCTTGAGTGGTTGGAGCTAGAGAGAAGTCTCAGGGGCTGTGGACAGCTGCTCAGAGGGGGAAAGTTTTCGACAAAGCAGTATTTATCCATGGTGGGCAAAGCATAAGGATCCAGCATGGCAGCTTGGCCGCTGGAAATAAAGACATAGTATGTGAGAGAATATCCAAGGAAATGCCGTCACAGCCAGTTGTCCTGGACATGAGGGTGCAGCTGTTTAGAAAGGCCTCTCTTCAGTCTATAGGCTGCTTTGCTGTGTTTGGTACTTACAATATATTAAATTATACTTAAACATCCTGTATTTTGTCATGTAACTTATTATCGAGAAACATGATTCTATTGGAGGAAACACAACTTGTTAATTTAAAGTAACACTATAACTTTTTCTGTCTTTGAACTTCT
The DNA here is from genome assembly GCA_020698575.1 of Bostrychus sinensis. Taxonomy (NCBI): domain Eukaryota; kingdom Metazoa; phylum Chordata; class Actinopteri; order Gobiiformes; family Eleotridae; genus Bostrychus; species Bostrychus sinensis. The sequence continues at coordinate 12,556,771 of CM036250.1, forward strand.
GTCTAAAGAATGGTGCAATTCTCCCACACTCATGACCGTTATGACTTAATATCACACTGGTCTTTAGACATTTATAGAGGAATGTGTTGATTTGGTGACATATAGGCTGTTTATGTTGTGAGAGGGTGGTGTGTCCAGTCACTCGGAGTGGAGCCTCTGTTGAGCCAGGCTTCATGAAAGAAGGGTTATTCTCCTCAGGAAACCATCAAAATTACCTGCACTACATCATTTATTAATTTAAACTCTATATAATCTATTTTAGTAAGTAGTAAATTTACCTTGCGTATCCAAACACCAGGTACTCGAAGAGAAAACAACTCTGTCTGGGAATTTAACTTTTTATTCTGAGTGTCAGGTTAGTTAAACAAAAGCTTTTGTTTGTAACTTGTGGAAACAATTAGATACTTTAAATGTAATGCTATACTCTACTTAAAAAGAGGTACAAAATGTAAAGACACATGTGCTGCTATATGGCTAAGTGGTAGAGTTGGAGCACACATGCAGGGCAACTATAGCCTGCCTTGGTGTCATGAGTCCAGACTCCAACAGTTTGACTAATGCATTTCCCCAATTTCCCACTATTTTCTTTCCTACTAATAAAGCCTACAAAATGGGCAAAAAATATGTTAAGACACATGGGATGAGCACTTCTGCCTCTCAGCAAGAAGATTGTGAGTTCGATTCTCTTATCAAGTCTGCATGTCCATGCTACCATGGTTTCTCCTTTTTTCAGACTTATTGCACCATCAAAAGTCGTATGTGTAGGTAAATTTATTCTAAATTGTCCTTGGTGATAATGCATGAGTGGCTGTCAGTGTATTATAGTTAGAGCACGGATAGTTCCTGTGTTTGGTGCAGGAGGTCAGGGGCTCGATTCCGAAATATGAAGCCACTCCAGCCACACATCGTGCTCGTCCCAAGCCAGGATAAATGGAGAGAGTTGCACCAGGAAGGGCATCCCACATACAGACCTATGCCAAGTTACCCGTGCTATTGTGTTTTGAAAGGAAGTACCATTACCCTAAAGCAGCTCGTTCCAGTTCTTGCACCAAATAAACAAAATTTGTTTATCTTGGATGCCGTTTTTATGCTTTTTTTCTTTTTTTTTTTACATACCTGGAGCTATAGGCTTTATGCAATCCATAGATGCCATTCCCTTCTCCCCCCACCTACCACTCCTCTGCATTGTACCCCCCCTTAAAGCTCGCCTGCATGACATGTTGCGGCATTGTTCTTGTTGCTGTTTCATGCCTCTGGAGATGAAGTGAGGAAACATAGCGGGGGAGGCGGACTCGTGCATACCATTATCTGACAAAGCACTCATTACAGGAATATCTCCTATATCCTCAATCCCAACACAGCATGTCATCTCATGCTCTCGGCACTCGCACTTTAGGCCCCAACACCTTTCTGGCACATCGCTCCACTCTTACTATGACTCACTTGTGTAAAATGCCACTGACGTCCTTCTTGCCAAATGAACAGAATGAATATATATATATATATATATATATATATATATATATATATATATATATATATATATATATATATATATAAATATATATATATATATAAATATATATATATATATATACAGGGAGGGCTTGGCTGTACTTTTCCTGTAAGCAAAGCGCTGGTGGTGGTGGCTAGACACTACAGACCACTTATACCCCTCAAAACATACTCTTTGTTTTGCTGCCATACATCACTGAGACATAGATTTGATTTACTGTAAACACTGGAACCAAAAGGGGGTGACGTAACAGTCTCCGGGACATGAAATTACAGTTGTTAGAATTGCTCAAAGTTTATTATGCCGACGCTGTGCAATATGCCTCGACACTGATTAGTGCATAAAGACCAGATCCCCCGTAGTTATCTCGCTCAGAATCACCGCATTATCAGCCCACGGTTCGCTCAATGACCCGAGTGCGTGTAAATAGAGCATACTTGTTTTATAAGGTAATTGCATGTTTGGAGGTGCCATGTCTGGATTAGTGAAAGTATGAATGTACCCTACCCTGAGATTAATCTATAGTCGCTCTGTAATTACTGCATAACCTGTAATACATCAAGCCTGACAAGAGCATCCATTGCATCATCATCACGCTCGCTATGTTTACATGCACGGCTTAGTACTGTGATAATTTGCTTGATGAAGACATCTAACCGGATTCTGGATTTGCATGTTTTTGAAGAAATCAAACTAGAGACCATCGCATGTGTTAGCAAAAAGGATTTGCAGTCTTTTGTGATGATCTCTGAGCATACGTTGACAAACTATTATGATCTGACATTATTTTTAGCATATAGCGTTTAGCTTATGTGGTGCAAATTGTTCCTTTTAATATAACAACAAATTTATGAGCCACTTAAGAGCTCTAACCTACTTAAGTGTAGTCAGTGGCTTGTCATTTGCCAGCCTGACCAGCCAGACTTTTTTTCCTATTCTATACAAAGAAGTTAGTCTGGTATCCCTTTGCACGAGTTTCAGTTATATGAGTGGAAAAATCACAGGTGGCGTAACCTATCAGAGAAATGACACTGACCCCTATCCAAAATAAACATGGCACTTATAAAGAATTGTTGCCATAAAACACCAGTCTACTGTACGCTGTATTATGAGCAGCTCTGTACTTATTTCTGAACAGGGACAGCAGCAAAAGCCAGTTGTGCAAAGACTTGCGGAAAAAGTTGGTTTGTTTGAATGTGGTCATTACGTCGAATGTCAATGTGACTGTTGTTAAAATGGCAACAGGACAAAGAAAAAAAAAAAAACACAAGACTGAACAGCACCGTGGACTTCAGCAGAATCAACAGGCACAAACAAAGCACTAAACGTTGTTAATCAGGTGAGAGGTGTTCATTTCGCTCTGTAGCAGCATCATCTTGGCTATTTCCGATAGGAAATTATCTTCTGTTTTTGTAAGACACGCTGCAGATAAACAGCTGTGTTAGGTCGGTATAAAGCAATTTGATTGGAAACTACTGTCTATGGCTGAGATTCCAGACCCTGTGGCTAAGGTTAATTTAGCTGTAAATTACAATTTTCATGGCTAATGTTTTTTACATGGCAAGTGTGCCTTCCAAAAACACATTAACTTCAACCGTGTCTGTAAAGACTTGCACTCATCCAGGCTAAATAAATCACTACAAAGGGTTTTAAAAAGAAGTCATCTGGACTTGGTTTTCTTTTCAAAATGGTTTGTTGTGATAAACTTTGACCAGTACAGTTGACAACACGAGACATCAAAACAACTGACAAACAGATTAACTAGCAGCAGAATGATCCAAAATATATCTCTTTTAATGTCAGTGCAAATGGAAAGAATATGAGAGACTTGACTTGTTGACAGTTAACGCTATCGGCTAAGTCACTTTGTCTAAAGAGACGGACTCCCAGATCAGATCTGTGTGGTATTATCTGAAAGACTTGCACTGCCATATCTGCAACAAACAATAATTTTTTGCTCTCTTGTCACAATGAATGGGAAATACTACTTTGAAATCCTTTTTTGTATTATGTCTGACATCACATCAAAATCGCTGTGTTTTTACTTTACCCTACTTGCGTGTAACCTCTCTGGCTCAGAAGAGAACTACCTGTGAAAGGAGTATGTGAGCAAGGAGGTACATTTGGTTATCTGGATTTCTTCTTGAAACATGTCTCAAGAACCCTTCATCCACAAACCGCTGTCACAATCAGCCAGGGCATCACGGCAGACGGCAGAGGGCCATGGCTTTGTCAGCAGCTGTTTCAGACTGTCACGGCGTGTGGAAAAGCTCTGTCATGGCCTACCTAATGGTAATTGTTCAGAGCGCTGAGAAGCCACAGTCTTGTCTGGTATCTCTGGAGTTTAGATTGGAGGCGACGGCAGTGGAACCAAGGGTTAATATATTTCTACTCATGCTGCTCTGCTTGTAAAAACACCTTTCTACAGTATGTTCTGTCCTTCTGAGGCTAGGGGGAAAAATCATAGTAAAAAAAAGAAAAAACATAATGCAGACAACTTTGAACACAAGGTACAACTTGAAAGTATTCTTAATCAGATGGAAAAATGATCTTAAGTGAAAAACAAAGGTATTGCTGCATTTTTTTAGTAAAACTAAACTGATTCTCCAGCACAAAGTTATTTATTTGTTATTATTATTTGAGTTTTAATTGTTTAGTTTAGAGCTTAATTCTACCTCTGAGGTCAAGATCCATGTCAGAAATGTCCATCCAATGAATCACATGTGAAATAGCTGATATGTATTAATTTGGTGGTGTTGAACTACTGACGGAGACTGAGAGAGACGTGGCTGCCATTCTGTGCCTGTGACCTCTCTCTAAAACAAAAAAGAGCCAATCACACAGACATGGCGGATGAAGTGGCTGAAGCAGAACAGGATTTGAACCACCAACCAACAGCTCTACCTCCTGAGCCACTGTCGACATGAGGCCAGTGGTGGAATAGTCACTTTCCCAGAAGGATTTTCTGTTGACATGTGGACAAGTCACATTGAGGTTACCTTATATGAATATCATTAGCCTGTGATTGGCCGAAGCAAACCGGGACAGACTGAACACCTCATCAATTAAATCCTTAGTAATAAAGCCTAAATGATGGAAAATGGTCTTGTTTTTTCACAGTTTTTCTCCATGAAAAGAAATATGATTTAAAAGTCGCGCATGGCTGGTTAAACAGAGAGCCATGCAGTGTGAGAGATATGAGCAGCAACAGCGTGTCCCCTACAGAGGACACAAATGAACTGCAGAGTCTCAGGAGGCTATGATGCATGGCCGTCATATTTCAAATACTAGCACAAAACGAGGTGAGGAAGGAGGAAAAAGCTGGAGACATGGAGAGAAAGTGTTGTTCAGAGAGCGGGACGGTGTCTCAGACAGACTGTCTGGCTGCGGCGGGATCTCCAGCACTCAACGTCACATGATTTCAGGGTCAAAGGTTATCCCCACTGATGAATATCGGCCCGGCCTTGTCTCCCTCACAAAAGAAAGGGAGTTGTTTTCACTCCCTGGCTTTGGAAAGTTTATTTCAGGAATCCGTCCTGCCAGTGCAAGACAGTAAACCTGTCTCAGGCTCAGAGTTACGTCCACAAATATTACAGTTTTTTATCAGTCTGCCAAAACATCCCGAGACGAGCTGCCTTTCACTGGAGTCGACAGAACCACACAGCGGCGGGAGAGAGGTGCACACAGGCAGTATGTTTACATCTAGACTTTCAGATTATATTCCTAGCTCGACTGGATTTCTGTCTTTATCCACGTTTACTTACACAAGAAAGAATTGAACTTTCTGCTTCAGTCATCGCTGAAGTGATCTACTCTTGTTATGTAACATTCAGCTTGTTAAAAATGAGACAACGTTAAACCTCTTTGTGGTGTTAAATGCTAATAAACTTCACATTTCTCCATAATCACCAGTTCATTTTTTATATCACTGATAACACATTAACGTTACAAAATTAAGTAGCTGTTTTCATGATGCAAATATAAACCCTGGCAAACCCCGACTCATTGTGCAGTTCAAACAGTCACTACTCATAACTCCACTTTGCAACTTAACTACAAATTTTTAATTGTGACCTTATCAGGAACACTGCTAATAATCCACAACAGAATCGTGGCATATTTAGCAAAACACGTTCTTGTGGAAGTGATCTCCTAAACTCGTAAACAATGTCTTCCTTGACATCTCCTGAAAACACATAAACACAGGATAAGGTATGCTAGCTCGCTTTTCTCATGCTTTTTGTGCCATGTGAGGCCAAAAGCAACCCTCCCACCCTCAAAAAAAAAAAAAAAAAAAAAAAAAAAAATTCCAAGTTAGCTCTCAACAGTTTTCATGTTTTCCTCATTTGTTTACATTTGTTTACATGTGTTAGTCTGTGTCTCAATCAGGCAGTACGTCAGATTTCTTTAGCTCTTTGTAAATGTACCAAAAGTATGTTTACCTCTATAACATACATCCCTGGGCCTTGGCAGGATTTGGGAGATTAAATTGTGCCGTCTGTGAGCTGTGTGAAAGTACACTGGTGTTTTGTGTTCTTCAGGCTAAAAGTATTATCTTATGATCCATTTCATTATTTCCCAGTGGCTTCAGTGGTGAGGGCAGAGCAATTATATGAGCAAATAAACAGAAAAGAAAAACACTCACTGTATCTTTAACCTCTCGAATTGTGTAATGTGCAATTATTATGGGTAATTATAACTCATAATAACTCAAAATAATGTATTTTCATATGAATTTATTTAACTTTAGAACGATTATGGTTAGTTGGGTTTGATAAATGAGATCTTAAGCAAATAAATGGATTGCACAAGGCTCATTTATTTCATTTAATCTGCTGAATATATTTTAGAGTAGTGAAATATAACCTTGAATCTCAAACCCAGCCAGCTTCTTGTCTGACTAAGGTTAACACGGGTCAAAAATGTTCCAATAAAATGTTCCATTGTTCCAGGACTAATAAAGTGGTGCATGGTGGGACATGTCTCCTATAAAATCTTTCTTTTCATTCTTCATGAAAAAACAATATGGCTGATGTAGAAGTGTGATTTAGTTGTTTATTTTAGAAATTTGGCTCATCCATACACAAATGTATTATTTACACAATTCAGCACCATTTAACACTACTCTCTTTATAAATTTAAGACAAAATGTATAAGTGTTTTCATTGTCAAAACACTTAAAATAATTCTCTGGTTCGATAGAGGTTTATCACATAAGTCCACAATCAGCAGAGGCAGACTTTTTTACACTAGTATCACATGATCAACGGTGAGCTGAAAATAGTGAGCGACTGTCTGAATCTGTTCAGTTCAGTTCATGCTTTATTTCAGACACATGGTTTAGGTCCATAAAAAGAAATAAAACAAACAAAAAACATAAAAAGACAATTGGGCAATATAGTTTGTGTAAAATCTCTTAATGTAGTGCTTTCTCAGAGCAGATAAGTGTTTTTAACAGCAGTGCAGGGTTAGTCAAAGTCTGTATGATTGAGTTTTCAGACTCCTCCAGTTGTTGCATAAATCTGTACATTAATTGTCTCGACAGTGCCGCACATGTGGGGGATGTGAGCCACAAATAGCTGACCAGCACTGTGCCATCTGGGGACCTTCAGTAAGACTCTAAAAAAGCATCATTAGGCCACAGTGAGTCTACTGAAACAACTTCTTATATAGTTTGACCAGAGATGAGCTGTATACAGTGATGTACAAAAAGCTCAGAACATAGACCACTTCCCAGGGACAGAGAACATACTTCATTTATGCATCAATGTGTTCACTAATGAGTCAACTATAGTCCACACTCTGAAACATAAACAAGGGGTACACAAGTTCTATACAGTACATCGGATCTGAAAATTGATCTTCAGAACTATTTAGTTAAAGTGAGTTCTTGTTTTTTTATTTCTGAAGATTTCACTCACGGGCGAAGAACAGATTTCTAACATTCTCGACTTGACCACACTAATATTTCTGTCATGTCCAATCACAATGCTGACTTCAGTGGGGCCTCTCATGTCCATCAGCTCTGGGGGCACCGTTAGGTCTTATCTTATCCACATTACCATTACCCCGGACTGACTCTACCCTCATTCATCCGGGCAGCAGCTCATCATGAGAACAGCTCTGCTGACTCTATTCCCACGGGACGCAGCTACAGTGGCCTCACCTAAACCAATCTCCCATCCCAGGCTATCACTTGGAGAAAAGATAATGAGGGATATTTGGCCTTATTAGAGCCCAATCATCTCCTCTGACATGTTTGGACCGTCCCGTTGTAGTGCTGTGCACATGCTGTTATGCGTCCAAATAGCTGCTGTATGCATGCGAGGGAGGAAAGTCCGACCAGACAGGGGCCAGATGACCACAATAGTTCTGGTGTGCAATTGTCCCAAATTATGACAATGATTCAGGGGAGCTCTGCATTCCAGTGCCTCTTATGGTTTTGCTGCTATGTATCTTGGAGCCTGCGGGGCCATTAACACGATACCAATCTGACCAATGGCTCCAGTTCGGGCCTCCTGTGGGCTCGTGAATGCAGCCCCTGCCCCTGTGTTCCCCTCCTTCGGTCTGTGGTCTCTCACAGCATAGAGGTGGGCTTTGACAAACAATCAATGCCAATGACAGATTCATGTCAGACAGAGCATCATTTAGAGAATTATAGTTCACTGTCTGCATTTACGTGTGCTTGTGCATTAAATCAGTGATTCTTAACTTTTATCATGTTGGGACCCGCGTTTTACATTTGGCTTTTACAATCTTGTCTACAACTTAACATTAACCACATCATAATTCAATCCAACTCTATATATTTTCTACAATTTTCTTCCCACAACCTGCTTAGGACATGCCCGCAAGAGTATGTGATTTTTATTTTCATTTGAAGAAAACTGTTTAATCACCTAATAACCCATAACATACATACATACATACATACATACATACATACATACATACATGCATACATACATACATACATACATACATTATAGGAAAGATCTATGACAAAATTAGACCATATATGTTTTTATTCAGGCTTTCTGAAATAGTTCTGGACACCTTTGCATTAGTATTTCATGTTTTATATGGAAAAAGTCTTCTGTTGCGGTTGTTGTTGGGGTTGTTGTTACATTGCAGAGAACACTTGGATTAGGTGTCTGTCGCCCCCTGCTGGCATTGGTGTGGACTGAACAGAGCATAAAATGGCTATTTAGCACGGCTATTAGCAACATGACGCTAACATAAAAATGAGCCGACTGCTTTGTATCGACGGCAATGTAAGCATTAAAATGACTGTATGTATGTATGGGCTTTAGAAATGAGCAGGATCACTTCCTGGTTTAAAGTGTCTACGTAGAGCCGTGAGACTGAGCATTTCCAGCTTAGAGCAGCGGTTCAGCGTACAGGATTACTCAAAAATGCGTGAATGAAACAAAATACTACTCCAGGTATGTTTTTAAGGTAAAACAACATCATAACATGGTTAAAAGCTCAAAAAAGGTGATCATAATAAGGGATCTTTAAGATGTCGGCTACAGTATGTCAATGTATCAGATGTATCAGTAATACATCATCAATAAATGGTGACCCACTTTTTACGGAACCAAAGTATTTTTTTCTAAATCATTTATCTGCCACCAACCTTTATAGCACATTCAGTTTTGTTTCACCATTTCATGTAATTGCAAAATTATTAGGTTTCAGATGAGCTGAAGATTTAAACCCTTTTCGGCCTCTCCAAGAGTCTCTTATGGGTCCAAACCCACCTGTTGTGAATTACTGACCTTCATTTTTAAGGATATTAATAAATGAATGTACAGTGGAGCTAATCACATGCTCAATGCACACTCAAATAAGAGACCCTCCTAAAAGCTGGTCAACATTGAATTAATGGCTGCCTATAATCCAGAGAAAGTGTCTACTCTAGTACTGGCTTTGTCTGTTTACACAGCGAAGCAGTGCAGAAAAGAAAAGAATAAACAGAGAAAAGGTGCAAAGTGAAATTACTTCTTATATAATTAGAGGTATTCTCTAATCAGGCTATTCACTGGTGTTTGGGTTGTGGGGAGGAAACATTAAACTCGGGTAGTGGCACTTTCATGTCAAACTGGGCCTGTCTAAGCACATGTCTAATCTTGTTTTATGTCATTTTGTGCTGTTGCAAAGCTTTGGTAAACGTATAGCACAAATAAAGCTATGTAGACATGATGGAGACTTAAAACAATTTGAGGTGCCATCCCAGCCTTAGGAAATCCTCAAAGGCATTTGACAGCAGCAATCTTAGAATTAAGTTACTTCAGGTATTCACTACTGTCTGAATCATTGTCAGACCATTACAGCTTGTTCTGAGCAATGTTTTCTATTGTGTTGTTAGTTACTAAGTGTTCCTGACACTCAATTTGGCCAGCTATATTACAATATTGTCTTTCTATTGCAGAATTGTGTTGCAGAGACAAAAAAGATTTAGGTAGGAGCAAACTGAAAATTGTGATGTGTCTCTTTCTATTTGAGCTCAGTAACACATGTTTGAGATGATAGGCAATAGATGAAATCAGTATTTACAATGAAACCAGATATCACAGAATTTTAGTACATAAAGGACACGGTCTACCCAATGTCTTTATTGGCAAGTAAAGAAAAACAAACTATAAAGAGCTGCAACAGAACAGCCATGTACTATTACTGCAATGTCTCAACAGTTAACCACTTATGAGACTAAAAACAGACATTAAGTAATTATGCATTACTGGAACACAGCTGAAAATTTGCCAACCTCCAAGTTCAAAACAACCTTCGCAGGTACAGTCAACACACTGTCTTAATGGGTCCATTGCCATTTCAAGTCAGATAGACATTTTGCACATTGTTCCCTTGGTGGGGCTGTAGGTTATCTCTGGCTGCCCATAGAGTGTAAATGTCAACAACTGTCTCTAAATGTCAGAATGAAACTAACTGGCCATTGTCCAGTGTCGCAGATCCAAAGATGTGATAGACTCCAGTCCAAGTATACTGTGAAATTCACAAAATGTACTAATCGTACGTGCAGATGTCCAACTATAGTGGAGAGGAGGGACCTATTATTACTTAAGATTTAGCCCTATGGGAATCCAGTAGCAAGGGGTTGACCTTAAATCTATACATTTTATTCATTCTGTACAAAAGAATAGTCCTTGGCTTTTTTGAGTTGGATTTCCTGAAGACACAGACTATAATACCTCTGAATGCAATTGGTTAGACATGCAACCAATAAGAGTTCAGGGAAATGCAGACCTGCTTTAGGATCAACACAATTTTAAAAATGTACCAACATACAAACAAAGCATCACCAGTGGCCCACCCCATTTTAAACAGAACAAGTTAGCTCCATCACCAAGTTGATATTGATTTTGACAAACCTTCACTATGCATGACAAAGATGTCACAACCCAAGACCTTGTTAAGATAAACTATATATTATACTGCTGAAGGTCAAAGGTTATTCTGCTTTTGTCTAGGATTTTGGTTTGTCCTGTATCACCCAAACATTTTGCACTACAACATTTTTGACCCATTTATCACATTTACGCAATTATTTTCATGGAAAGTCATGGGTTTTTGTATTAAATCAACTCAAATAAAAAGGCTAATGTGCTCAGTAATCTTTCATCTTCTCCTCTTCCCAGGACGTCCCAGGGAGGAGAGGGGCTTATGGAGAAGTGTCATAGCAACAGCCTTGTTTAGTCCGGCCTCCATCAGCGGGAATTGGACTGCCTGGCTCTGTTTGGAGTAACTTAGGCTGCTGTGAAAAAATCTGAGGCATGCTAAAAACATAATATACAGGAGCCTGGCATCCCAAAGCCAGAGTCGGCCTGTCTGCTCCTCTGTGCTCCCCGCAGGTAGCCATGTTTGGAAGTGCTGACAAACACAGAGGAAAGACAGAATGCACGGGGTCCGGGCCGGTGGCTGGACTGTCGCCAAAATGTCACATCCTTGACTCCAACTATGGTCACCTCATGTAACCACGCTTCACTGCTATTGTTTAGATCTGAAATTCTTCTGGAGGAATTAAGATGAATATTTAGCCCTACATTAATAAAAACATCAGAAATGTCCAGTTTGTTTTAGTATCAGTTTATCAATGTATTTAATATTACATAATAATCATCATAATCATCACAATTACAGTGAATAAATACTTGAAATATTTCACTCTGTGTGTATTATATCGATTGACTTGAAATTAACCACTGACATAAATTCTGCTCTATTCTGCCATTTTCTAATTCACTGATGTTGGACTGTTGCTGGCATTTATCCCTAATTCCTTTCACTTTTTCTTCTTTTAATTTGAATGTCTCCATGTCAAGATAATTAGTTTAAACCTGTCAGTCAATAAGCCAGTCACTACACTCAAAGAATCTCATAATTAAGGCCTCATTAGAGCTAAACAAGCAGTGATGTTGGTTTTTACAGGCCAGACAGATCCACAGACCAGAGAGATCCACAATGGGGCCATTCATAATACCTCACTTCTCTGGAGGAAAGCAGAAAAAGCAGTTGCTCTTAGCATTTGGGCAGATGTAATTGCGATCACTCAGCTTGTCTGATGCTGATAATGGGGCGATGGGAAATTCCTGTCAGAGCTGAGGCGCAGGGCGGTTTCGCAACCACTTTGGAAGAATCCATGTTCCACTGCGGGGCAGCGAATGCGTTACAGCACGCTCGCATAGCTGTCATTAAACACATTTAAAAAAAAAAAAAAAAAAAACATGAGACAATCAAAACTCACAAGTGTCCCATTCTTTTAGTTGTTGAGCAACGAAAAAGCCAAATATTCTGTGTCTGTATCCTGGCACAGTGGACTGTGGTGAAAGACAACACCTAATAAAATCAGTGAGAGAGTGCTCTGTAATCACCATTCACTATATATTCACTGTAAATGTGGCCAAGTAATATGTTTTCTGAGAAAAGAGATTTTCAGCATCTGTATTTTGATTTTTTCATTTTGAAAACATTTCTCATGGCATTAACGCATGTGAAAAGTTCGCTCTGGGAAAGTAAAATCCACATTACTGCTGCCTAAAAAGTATGTTAATTTATTCAGAAATAATAAGGCTATGTTTGTGTTTCAAATGCTGGGTGTGCTTCCCAGCAGTGGCCCAGTGCTGTGAGACGTGTGGTGCAGGACGTGGCTGAAATAGCATGTGGGTGCAATGTTCCTGTGGTCCTTGGTACAGTATGTGACGCTTTTCAGGCACCCATAATGTTAACATGCTCATTTTACTGACTGGACACGCATTTGTGCCTTAATGTAAGTCAGAGCACCTTCTTGTTAGGTCTCTCAAGACCACCCACAACTAATAATAAAGATGTTTTCACAACTATTAAAGGTGAACAATAAAGTCCACTTTTTCTGGACTGGACCATAACTGTCCAGTTTTAATTAAAGAGCAAACCCACATGAAGTCAGTTTGTGACAGGCAGAGGGTCTGATTGCAGACACTAGATATTTCACAGGTAACTGCAGCCATGCATATATTTGGCAGATGGCCACATTGGGAAAAGGTATTTGAGGGATTTTGGGGTAATTTAAAATTCAAATGATGTCACTGAGGCATGTTATGTTTGTTTGGCTGCATTCATGAGAAAGCACCATGACGAATGCACACAAACCCATCTTTTAGTTAATATGTGAATGGAAAAGTACATGGCAACACATTAAACTTTATGAATTATTAGACTAAACACTGGGTGACAAAATCATCCACATGTATAATTTTATTTTTAATCTGTGTTTAAACATTCATAGAGTGTAAATCAACAGGAATGATATATTTTACAACTCAACATAAATACTGAATAAGAAAATCCATTGTATATCACTTGTGATGCAGCTTACATACCTCTGTATGCCTGGAAACAAACATTCAAATAAACATAGAGAACAATAACACATATGGTTTTGTAAAAATATCATAAACTCTTTTGTAACTCACGGAGCATGCTGAAACTCAGTAACAGCTCAATGCAATGTGGGACATCCAACAACGTAAGACATTGTGAGGCCTTTTATGAGCATATTTTAATGGTCCAGTGTACTCACAGAGTGCGATCCAATAGCTTTCAGAGCAACTTTCATTCAGACAAATGTATCAACTTAATATAGGCCTACCCAAAGCACATAACTCTATGTGCTGTTTGACTCTCAACAATTATGCAGAAAACTTCAAAACCTGGACATTTTGCAGACCTCCAAGGCTTACACCAGCAAATAATACACTGAAACAGACACATGCACCTCAGTGTCTTTAAAAGCTGCAGTCCAGAGTAATAAAATCACGGGTCCAAGAGTTCCTTGTGAAGTTCTTTTCACCATCTGAAAAGTCCAGTCAGCCTCAGCACGGCCTTCCCTAACTCAAACCTCCTGACTAGTTTGTAGACTGTGTGGGGATGCTCAGAAGTCCTTTGACACATTTTTGCAAAATGTTGTCCCAGAGTCTGGAGGAGCAGCTATACCCCCAGCAGCATGCCCATAAAGTCTGAGCCGTTCTGTATTGTGATGGAGGCACCAGCTGCGTTATCCACAAAGATGGATGTGTACTGCCCGGCCTGGAGAGCAAACACAAAATGCAAGTCAGACCCATATGATACAAAGCTAATGTGTGTTAGCATGTTTATTATCATTTTGAATATATTAGCATGTGTGTTATGCTCATTAGCTTATTTATTAGCTAACAGATAGATGAGTGCAGCCATACGTCACTTCCTTGTTTCCAGAACGTTAACGCCCCCTTTTGGGAGAGAAGCTGGTGGTATGAGGCCAAGAGCTGCTACGATCGTTTTTTGTACTTTCAATAATAAAAGAAAAACCCAATTTGAGATTTTAATTGCTTGCTCACAGAGCCAAGCAATTAAAATCCTTTGCAATATTTTTTGCAAAGGAAGAGATTTGTGGCCTCAGGATAGCTACAGAGAGAACGGGAAGGACAAAGTGACCAGCTAGACCCCCAGTACAATGTGTGTGTCAGATGTACATAAAAGTGGCAAGTCACTCTGTTAATGTTTATATCTGAAATAATATTCCTGCAACATTACTACTTACCATTTACATTTACTGTTTAATATAAAGGTACTATAAGCTTTTTTAAAGAGCACAGATCTTTTTAATATATGTTGATGTTGTCTCAGTACAGACCTAAATTAACACTGAACTCATTTAAGTAGGTCAACATTTTACTGATATTGATATCGGCTCCTGATTCACAAAGTTTCTTCAAATAACGGCACTGATCTTTCTTTGCCAGTGAGGGAATAGAACCGTCAGCTTCACTGGCGATTTTTCTCATGCTTCTGGTAGCTTGTGTTTAGTTTTTTAAGTCCTGAACGACAAATCAACTTGTATTTGCCATCATTGAGTGAATAGAGATGTTTTCACCCAAAAGGGAGCAGGGACTTGGCGTATCGGTAAAGTACCTGGATGGTTGTTCTCATCTATAAGCAGCACATTAGGCCTATCTGGGGTTTGTACCTGAACCTGAACAGAGCTAACAGGGAACATAGGGCTGACCCCTATATTTCTGCTACCATGTTTGTTAGCATGGTTTTATTTGGTTAGCTTGCCTCTTGTCTTATTTCTTAGCTCGTCTAATAACATTTTTGTAGGCATGCACTTTGCTTAAAAAGCTATTATTCTTAAAGAAGAGTCTTTTTTTTCTCTCTAAATTCAATTTAAGGGAATTTTCTTTAGTGTTCAGTGCGTAAGCAAAACATCCTGGTTGTAAACTAGCTATTTTCACACTCTCTATGTACTGTAATGCTAAAAACAGGCACAATAGGCTATACAGTATTTTTGTCACCTGATAGGTTTTAGCATGATGTTTTCAACACGTTGCTCACCTGAAGCTCCAGCAGCCCCTGGACACTCACAGTGAATATCTTGCTGTTACTTTCTAATCCCACAATCATTTCAAGTGAGCTGCAAAAACATAAAAAAATGTTAAGTTAATGGGAGTGTTAAACATGTCCTGTCTTAACATCTGTAATAAGCTACAACACAGTGCCTTAAGAGGCTGTAAGTGGTGCTTGTGAGCCACACAGTGAGAGCACTACTGGCTCTTGTTAAGTGGAAAATGCTACATTTCTACGGCAAATCAATCATGTTTTTCTTTTTTCCAAATGTCACTGCAACAAGCCTCGTTTCACATTCTCGACATGTTCTTGTGTGGGAGGCCGAAAGTAGCTAAGCTTTGGCTCCACAGGCAGAAGCTAAGCACTCTTTTGGGTTAGGTAAGCCATCATAATAATATTATTTATATGCAGCTTTCATTGTACCTCTCTGTGGTCTGGGTAGGCTTAAGAGAGCAATTTATTTTTGTACTTTTTCACTGACTTTATGTAAATAGAGATGTTTAAGAAATGATGTGGCTAGGCCAGAAGTGGAAGAAGTACACTGAGTCTGTACTCAAGTGAAAGCACTGCTACTTCAAAATAAGAGGCCTATTACTTGGGTAGAGGTAAAATTAAAGTAAACTTTCTTAATTAAAAGCAATAGGAAAACATACATTAATGTAAAATGACCAAATGGCTTAAAACCTTAAAGGGTTAATGCAAATCAAAATAAGTGAGTCTTTAAAGTGGTCTTAAACAGGGACAGGTCAATCTGTCAACTAATAAATCATGTAGGGCCTTTTCCAGATCTCTGTGAGACAGAAAGAGCTTCAAAATCATTACTGAATGTAAAGTTTACTTATTAGAAAGTACTTGAAGTCTTGCCTGGAAATTCCAGACTCACCGCTGTACCAGCAGATGAGTCTGGTCGCCATAGAATCAATTCGATTTCTAGCGCAGAGCAAACGGGCAGCGGAGTTAGCCAATCAGAAAATGGCGGACGTGACGTTAACAAAGCGACAAGAAAGTAAGCAACTCGAAAACTTTTTTTTTATACAAAAGCTTCTAGTGCTACAAGCTGCTGTGGTTTTAATGACTTGATATGTTTTGGGTAATTTAAAACGGAATTTACCGCTGAATGAAACAAACTCGGCTCCTCAGTGCTCGCGAAGAACACGTGACTTAAATAAGCGAATCAAAATGCACGGTACGGTTGGGATTTGAGTAAACCACTGCGGATGGCGTGGTGACCAGACTGATATTTCTCTGTATAATAATACAGAGACATATCAGTCTGGATTTTCCAGGCAACTTGAAGTCTAGTTAGCATAGCACAGCAAAAAATTGTATTACTACTACAACTACTACTATTATTATTACTTCTACTTCTATAACTACTACTACTACTATGATTGCTACAACTGTTGTTACTACTACTAACAATATAAAAATGATGATGTCAAAAATAGGCTCCTTTTACTCATTTATAGACTTACTTATAGACAGTTCTTGGGTAAATGTAACGTTTAGTCCTCAACAATGTACTCAAGTAAACGTCAGCTTTACAAAATGTACTAAGGAAGTACAGTGACTGTTGTTACTGTCCATCACTGGGCTAGGCTACATCGTTAGCCTTCTCACACCTCCACAAAAAGGAGGGATTTGACGCAGAACTGCCAAGTATAACAGGCCTCCTCTGGGGTCAAAGGTGAGTCAATAAAGATTAGTTAGGCGACAGGGACCACGGCTCTAAATGAGAGGACATTTCCTTTTAAGACCTGCTCGAGGTTTTATACAGGAAATGCCAAACTGGTTCCACACACACTGTAACAGACAACACTTTTAACGGCTCATAAATTTAGGAGAAAGTTAGGGCAGCATTTAGCGCTAATATTACACCAGAGGGAGTGAAGAATGGTCCTTCTAGTAGTGGCTGTGTGCAATACTTCCTGGGATCAGTTTTTACGCAATAGGTGTGCAAGAGCAGCATGCCACAGTGTTCGCAAATTAAAAGCACATGTTAATAAACTAGTAAACAAAGAAGAGGTCAGGACAGGCTAAGAATATTTTCTCTATAGCAATACATACGTGTATCTATGGCAGAGTGAGTCGATGCAGATCAGTACTCGAACATTGTCCCTGGCCTTCAGCTGACTCTTGCTTCTCTTCACCTCATTGTGGTCTAGAAGAGAAAATATTAATTTGGATAAAGGCTGTAGCTGTTTTATTGAACCAGGTGTAAGAACAAGTTTTATTTACCAATGTGGACATTTGCAGAGAACTGGTAGATTCCTGTGATGGGTGCCGTGAATCTTCCCGTTGTTTGGTCCATGCCAGATCCTCTCAAGAAGGCTCCTTTAGCTGGTGGCTAAATAAAACAGAAAAACTTGCCTGAAATATATTTTGGCAGAACATTATCTGTCATTTGCTAGCCCACATCTTTGACTAAACATTTTACTTACAAGTACTAAAATGGCTCGACCATGACTTCAGAAGGAACATTTTTGGTTGACGGTACAGCACATGTTTGTAAATTGTTCCAACAGTCAGTAGCTGCACACATTGCTCTTCTCCACAGCATTTTAAACACTTTGACCAAAATGATTTTCTGTATATTTACAACACTACAGCATTTATATTACAGGGCCAATTACTCTTCCATTCCTGTGAGTCTGTCCCAACATGGCATAGTTCTTCCACTGCAGCATGTTTCAAACAGTGTCTATTTCTGTCCTCTCCGCACTTTATTCCAGCTCACAGACAGAGTTCCTTTTGTACGCTGCCCAGAGAGTGATGTGTAAAATTGAAAAAGTGGATATTTTTGTCCAAAGAGCCAGTCGGAGTCTCGGCATGGAGAAGAGATGTTCCTCTCTTAATTCTACCACATCTGAGCTAAGCAATGACTGTGCTAAACATAAATGTGTTGGAAACAAAGAGGATTTGCTGTTTCCAGTGAACAGAGCTTAAACTTTTCTAAACATGTACATACTGTCTGGAAGTTCTGTAGCTCCACCAGCGTCTTTTTATCCACCACCACAGGCCCTTTGAGCTTGCAGTGGAAAGCTTCTTCTATGCGTCGATAGGATGTCATCCCTTCCAGAGTGAGGAGAGGCATGGGCAGCTGACTGGGACTGGTCTGTCTGTCCAGGGCCACAGCTCTTCTCTCCGAGGCCTCTGAGCAACAAAAAACACTGACATCACATTCACAAACCCAAGAAATCATGTACAAAACCTCCTCATCTAAAACACAAGACATGATGATCTGGCAATACCTCTAATCATCTCTTTGAACTCTTGGAGCAGCACCTCCTGTGTGACTTCTGCTCCAGGAGCCCCAGGTGGGCCCTGTGGACCAGGAGGACCAGGGGGACCAGGAGGGCCTGGCTAGTGAACACAAACATAACATGATAACAAACCAATAAGGTCTACTTATACTTATACATAGCCCCCACCCCCCCATCGGGCTTACCAAAGGTCTTTTCCTTTTGCGACACTTTCCAGGGAAGTTCCCGACTGGCCGTTTGACAAAGTCCATCCATGATCCCAGTGGGTCCACCCTCTGGTTCTCAGACACCTGCAGGAACAACAACATCATATTGTTTCAGTAAGTAAATTTTTTCGTCCATTATTCACCCACTAACCCATCCATCATGTAATGACACAAAGTCAAGCTGTTGGGAGCAGTGGAAAGCCACTGAGCAGCACTCTCTAGATCTTGTGCCATTATCTTTGTAACAGGTAGTCACTGCCCAGATTTACCAATGCTGTACATGTCACAGAGACAAAAGAAGATTAAACTTGAGCCTAATGGAAAATCTCACCATAAGCCATACAAGCAACTACAGCAACAGTGTGGGTTGTATGCTTGCACTAAAGAAGTTACAAGCACTCCAGAGACCCATTGTAAGTTTATAGTTATGTAAATGAGGAGAAAAGCAGCTGCCAATAACAGCACAAAGATTTATCATTTCTAGGGACAATAGATCAAATTAAACTTGTGTCTTGAATCTCACGTACTTTGACTTGGGCAAAAGCTTGTTTCATAAAGTGAGCAACTTAAGCAGAGAAGTTCTTTTATTTATTTCAGAATGAACCTCCAAAAAACATAAATTACATTAAATTAAGGTTTGCCGCCGACCATTGGTCACTGAGTAAGACTGCCATGTCGACTGTGAATCTGTTTAAAAAGAGTGCAACTTTAGAGTGCTTATTTTGTCTCAATAATTCAGGTGTCACGTCAGGTTCTATTTGCCCAATAAGACTTAGATGAATGCAAATAAACGTTGTCAAGTGCTTTTTTGGAGCACTTGAAAATTTCCATGAGCTCCGCTGTGAAAAATGGGTCTGTCTGTCTACATGCAATGTAGATTCTGTGGCTCGCAGACTCAATTAGTCTAGAACAACATGTCAGGCAGGCCAATACTTTTTCCCTGGCCCACAAATAGAGTATTTCTGCTGAGAAATAGGAGACGTTATAAACAAGATAAAGGCCCAGATATGATGTGCTTTGGATTTAATATTGTCTGTCTCTATTCTGACCTTCTGTAAACTTCAAGTTCTTATCTGAAATAACTGCTGTAATATGTAGACTACTGAATGAGAAACTGGGACTGTGAAACTGGGACAGCTGAAATAAGACGACTTCTGGAAGTTACTGACCCTTCCCAAAGTGATGTAATCAAAGCTTTTGACAACATTTAATGACGTCTGCAGTGGACAGCGAACAATCCATCCATCTTCTTCCATCTATCCGGGGCTGTGTCAAGGGGGCAGCAGTCTAAGCAGGGACGTCCAGAGAGGCAAAGCTCTCGATTTACTGGTTGATCTACATTTCTACTCTCACATATGGTCATGAGCTTTGGGTCATGACTGAAAGGACAAGATCCTGGTTACAAGCATCCAAAATGAATTTCCTCCTTAGGATGGCTGGGCGCTCCCTTAGAGATAGGGTGAGGAGCTCAGTCACTCGGGAGGAGCGAGCTGAGGTGGCTTGTGCATCTGTTTTGGATGCCCCCTGGACACCTCCCTGGAGAGGTGTTCCAGGCATGTCCCACCGGGAGGAGGCCCCAGGGGAAGACCTAGAACATGCTGGAGGGACTACTTTGTCTTGGCTGGCCTGGGAATACCTTGGGATTCCTCGGGGCGAGCTGAAGGAAGTGTCTGGGGAGGAGGAGGTCTGAATGGGAACAAATTAAGCAGCTAGAACTAATAAAATACACAGCGCTAATTCCTCTTATTGATTAAACAACTAAGGGCCAGATTTATCAAAGGTTTGCATGCACGCTAACTGAATAATATGCGCTAAAATTGGAGCAAACCCAGACGCAGTTGAGATTTGCGTGTCTTACAGGAGCAGAGCGAACTAAAGCAGATTTTGCTCCTATGACCTAATGAATATGTAAAATGAGGCGTTCTCCCCAGAGTGCGCAAAATGGAAGGCGGAGAAAATGCAAATTCATTTATTTACTTCCCTCAATATTATTTATCAAGCCTCACCATGACTTTGCGTGTGAAAATAGCGTATAAATTTAGCACGTTGGAGAAGGACGTGCTAATCTTTTAAGCACAGATATGGCTGCTGATAAAAGCAGAATACAAATAGGTAGGGTTAGAGTGTTTGCAGATCTATTTGCCATGACGGATGAAAAAATTATTCACCAGCACGTTCAGCTCTATTTGGTTAAATTTTTGCTTCCGTTTGCGTTCCACTTCCGCACCTTCCATGACACAAAACAATACACGCAATGATTCCATCTGTTTGCACCTGTCACCGGCCACGCAGTTTGTCTTAGTAATTCACGCGCAACATGCCCATTAATAGCGGCCGCATATTTTCTTACTGCACTCGCAGTTTAGCACCCGTCTTAGTAAATATGGCCCTAAGTCACTAATGTTCTCTGCTCAGACACATATCATTGATTGGACACCATTTGCCAAAACTATCTTAAGAATCCAGTGCATAGGCCTTAGCTTATACAGCATTAATTAGCTTCTAAAAACAAATCAGCTGAATTTCAAGTCACTTGCTAATGTTCCCTGCCCGACATAATTCAGTGACTTTTAGCATGTAGCTTTAGTAGTGCTAATTGCTTCTATAAATAAAAGAACTAAATATTGAGCCATTTGCTAATGTCTGATACCCAGGCACTAACAGTGAACGCATGGAGTCGGTTGGTCACCATCTGCCAAAAGTATCTTGTTTGCACAAAAGTATCTTGTTTGTTTGTTGGTAGGTTATTTTGGTGCTAATGCAAATTCATTAACAAAAGAAATATGGTAATCTGCTGTTGTTTACAATCACAGTCATGGAAGAGAGAGCCACCCAAAAACTTCCCCAAACATGAGTGACTTCAGAGACAGAGGCAGATCATGGAGGTGAGCTTTCTGAAAAGGAATTTGTTTAGATTTGGCGCTAGGACACGGATCTCTTATCTGCAAAACCAACACGTTCCTTCCTTCACTTTTAAAGACCTGCCACAACAAAGCCACTTTTTGTTTGTCTTAGCACAACCTATGGAATAAAAAAAACTGTTTTATTGCTGGCAGTTGTGTCTCTCTCCAGGAGTGACTTTCCCATCTCTTTGACTGCAGACAAAATAAAAAAGTTCACAGACACTGGGCCCACCGCATGTTGGACGCTCTGTTTTTGTTGTAATTTTGAGGCTTAGAAACGGATAAAAGTATGATCTGATTGGGTCAAGACAGTAGTATGCACTGCTCTATAGCTCTATATATTTCCATAAGATGTGTAGGCTTTCCCTTTGCTTGTTTATATCCATTAATTAACTTCTAAAAAGAAGTTCTCAAAATCTGTGCTGTACTGTAAAAATACTGTAACTTCAAAATAATGCTACTCAAGTATTAAGCAAAAAATGATTTCTTTGGGTAAACATACTGAATGGCACTTTGTATTTGTATTACTACTGCTAGTGGTAGTACTACTGCTACAACTACTACAACTACTGCTATTACTGCTACAACTGTTACTGCTACTTCTACTACTGCTACAACTATTATTGTTATTATTACTACAGCCACTACTACAACTATTAATTTCACTGCTACTTTTACTATGCCACTACTACTAATACTCCTCCTCCTGTCACAACAATTACTTCAATTTCCACTGCCACTGCTACTAGTACTACCAGTTCATCACTTCTAATACAGCAATTGCTACTACTACCTCTACTACTGTCACTGCTACTTCTATTACTACTGCTATTGTTACTACTACTTCTACAACTACTTACTCACCAAACCCAGGACCTTGTAGGTGTGAGGTTGTACCAGAGGTGTGGACTTGAAAGTCATGACTTGGACTTGATGACTTTAGACTCGACTTGATGAAATGGACTAAGACTTGAGACTCAACTTGGACTTGGACTTGGACTTGAACTTGAACTTGAACACCAACCCACCCAGAGAGATTGTGTGATGTGATCGTGTTGGTCGGCCACAGGGCTCGAACCCATGATCTCCTTGCTGGGAGGTGTGAACACTAACCACTCTGCCACCGTGCACCTCGCAATTGTTACAGTTAATAGTTAATACAATGAACAGGTAAGGTATTTAGCGTTACTGTAAATCATTACTGAAGAACTTGGCTTTACTTTTAAAGCATACAGAAACCTGTTTTCTGTGTAGGCCTCTTCTAGTCTTAAGGTGTTCAAATAGTACAGCTAACAATTTACCATCTGTTCATCATGTATTTATTTTTCTAAGGCAGGACATGCGTGTACAGTCAACAATATAAAATGTGACAAAAATTAAGTTTGGAGTTCCTAAGAATTTTAAATACTTGAAAGGACTCGAAAGAGAAAGTGTAGGACTTGTGACTCGACTTGGACTTGTGAGGCATTGACTTGGGACTTGACTCGGACTTGAGGCCAAAGACTTGAGACTTACTTGTTACTTGCAAAACAGTGACTTTGTCCCACCCCTAGGTTGTACTATTTCATGCTTGTAGCGACTAGAGTACATTTCCATTGGGATTAATAGTAAAACAGTGAATCATTACCACACACTGCAGCCTAATCTTAACGGCACCACTTAATTACAAGAGGTGTCACTGGCCTGCATCAATTTTTACTGTCAATTTATATTTTCCGCAGTGATGTGAGCGAGTGCACATCGGCACACACATGACTTTATAATTACACATCTTAAGCTAGCCCCTACCTACATACGTAATAATATAAATGACAGCATATCATTGCCAGGAAATCAGCCATACAGTCAGCTTTTACATGCCACAGTAATTAAACTATTAAAACTGTGCCCTTAAGGACTGTTTGAGCTCAAGAAACTAAGGATAGGTAATTATTACCTACATTACTGAGTGTAAAATAATAGCTAATCTCTAGATAAACAAACAGAGGTGGGCAGAGTACTTTAAGGGCTCTTAAAAAATTAAATGACTCAAGTAAAAGTAAGTGTAAGTATTTAGTGAAAAGACTTCTTAAGTACTGGCTTACTTTTGATTTATTGCAAAAAAATAACCTGGTCTTAACTCTTTGGTTACACTCAGATAGACACAGGTGGAACCAAAAACCAACCAAAAAAGTATGGCATGGATTGGTATGGGTCACCTTCAAAGAGTTTGTGTTTCCACTGTGCAGGAGAGTAGTCTTTGGTTTATTAACAGAGCTTTGCAAGTTGAGAAATACATTTTATTTGAAGTGAACTCTAAAATGTACATACCTTACGATTAACTGCTGTGAAGAAGTGAGTAAATGGCTGTGGTGCTGGCTACAGCCCGATCTAATAAACTGCTGAAAGATTTATATTTTTCTGTTTGCTCTTCCATATCGCAGGATCTATTTGCGTTTAAAGTAGTGTAGGTTGTAAATGCAGTGTTTTATTTCACAGCATTGACTACTCGCTGTAGCTAATAAACCCTCCCTTTATTTTAGAGCAGTGATTCTCAAACTTTTCAAACAAAGTACCACCTCAGAAAACGTCTGGCTTTCCAAGTACCATTTCTAATAAAATTAGCTTAAGTCTTGACTAAATCAGGGCTAAACTGGGCTAAACAAGGACTACAGCAAAACTAAAGTCAGGGATGTGAGTTTGTTGGTGGTCGGAGGAGCCATAGGTGCTGAGTGGCAGCCAGGTCTCTGTCAGTCTGCCCCAGGGAAGCTGTGGCTACAGAAGTAACTCACACTGAGT
The DNA here is from genome assembly GCA_020698575.1 of Bostrychus sinensis. Lineage (NCBI taxonomy): Eukaryota > Metazoa > Chordata > Actinopteri > Gobiiformes > Eleotridae > Bostrychus > Bostrychus sinensis. The sequence continues at coordinate 12,581,321 of CM036250.1, forward strand.
CTGACTGAGGAGTGGATGAAAAGTCCAAGACCAAAGCATTGTCATTATTAATGTAGGACTCTCTCAGGGCTAAACTAGAACTAAACCAGAACTGAACCAGGACCAGTTCTGCACTTCAATTATAATCCCCAACCATGAGCAGGAATAAAGCTGGCTCTAAAGTAAATCAGGTAAGAACTTCATGGGACTGATTACCACCAGATAAAGCTTGAGTAGCACCAGTGGGACCTGTACCACAGTTAGAGAACCAGTGTTTTAGATTTTTAAGGAACATTTCCTTTTCTCTTTTCCCAAGTTTATTACAGCATCCATCTTGTCATTCACACTCCACAGCCTGACAAACCTTTACCAATTACTTAGCCAGCCCTTACAGTAAATAGTGACAGGAAATCTATATCCTCACAATTTTTCAAAAGGTTTCTTCAGTCTGTTACTTGTTTTCTGTTATTCTATCATCATCTTAAGCACTGCTCATCTTTTTTTTGTTCCATTCAGCAGACTGCCCCATGCTTCACACATCTTGCTCAGATAAATGGATTCATTATAAGCAGGTGAGAGATGGTCTGAAACATCAAAGCAGAAATCCCTCAAAGCAGACGTCCCCATCACATCTGCGGGTGTTAAATGCGCCGCAGACAGTGTAAACTTGGACATGCGAACAAAGTGCACGTATAGGTATGATTGGGGGTTGATGAAGAACACCGGGCCCTGGCTTTGATCAGCGCTGATGTACGAGCAGCTCCAATGGCCTCGTCTGTCAGTGCACGGAGAGGACGTGTCAGGGATCCCTCCTTAAGGTGACGAGCTCTGAATCACCCAGACAATGTTTATGCTGAGTCTAAAATTGTGTGGCAGTCGTGGCTGAAAAGAGAAAAGAGTCCAAAAACGAAAAACGTGTATTATTGCAGCCTTTGACTCAAGTGTAATCAAAGGTGATGTTTCACAGAAGCTCTGCAGATTTTATTACTCAGAAAACAGCGATTTAGCTCTCGCTGAATATTTCTTTTACAGCCTTAAGTGTGTTTGTCATGCAGTTTAGGGAAAATTAGGTTGAATTTATTTGAAGCAATAAAGCCATGAAGTATTTCTGCAGGGCTGCACGCCACCAAAAACAAACACAACTGTTAAAACTTGTCTTCAGGCCTGCAAATGATACTGAGGGGCTGAGCTCCTGGATTCTTTCCCCTATCCTGGCTGTGCAGTTTTCCTTCTAATATTACCCATTATCTTGCACTGTGCACAGTAATTAGTTACATAAACAAAGTACTGTGCTTTTTGAGGACATTTACTGAAACAAGACTTTCACCACAATAATAAGAGGGCCAGTGGTAGTAATACTAACAATAACTACTAGTATTTGGATTTGGTAGTTGGTGATACTACTGGTAGTAATAATAGTATTTGAAATAGACAGCAAGAGTTTGGTAGGAGTAGTAGAAAGTAGTACAATAATAGTAAGTTTAGTGAGTAAGAGTGTAAGCAGGAGTAGTAGAAGTAATAGGCTGAAGTAGTAGTAATAGGTCTAATACCTAGTAGGGAGGGATTATTAAAAATGGTAGTATTAGTAAGAGAGAGGTGTAATAGTACTAGTGCTGTAATAGTAGTAGTTGTAGGTTGTAGTAAAAGGTATATAGTAGTAGGTATTAGAAGTAAACAGAGTATTAAGTATAAGTAGAAATGCTAGTAGTAGATAAAACTGAGTAGCAGTAGTATCAGGAAGCAGCAGTAGATAGTAGTAGTAGTAGTAGTAGTAGTAGTAGTAGTAGTAGTAGTAGTAGTAGTGGAGAGTAGTGGAAGGTAGTAGGAGTAGTAAAAGGTAGTATAGTATTAGCTAGTACTGGTAATAGTTATGAGTTGTAGGCGGGAGTTTTAGTGGAGGAGCAGAGGAGCAGTATTAGTACTAGTATTTGGATAGAAGTAGTTGGTGATAATACTAGTAGTAATAATAGTATTAGAAATACATCATAAGTAACAGTCTGGTAGGAGTATAAGCAGTGCAGAAGTTGTAGGTTTAGTAAGTAACAATGCAAGAAGGAGTAGTAGTAGTAATAGGTCTAGTACCTATAGGTAGGGATATCAAATAGTACTAGTAAGAAAGGGCTGTAATTGTACCAGTACTGTAATCGCAGTAGTAGTAGGAGGAGGAATCTAGGAGTAGCAAAGATTGTATACTATTAGGAAGCACGTTTAATGAGTACAAGTTTTAGGCAGGAGTTTTAGTGGCAAGCAAAAATAGTAATAAGTAGTAGTTGATAATAGTAGTACTGCTTATGGACATGAACAGTAGCCAGAGGTAGGTAGTTTTAGTAATATGAAATACCAGTAACAGGAATACGGAGTAGTACGATTGATGGTACTTGTAAGTAGGAGCAGAAGTATATAGGAGTAGTAATAGGAAGGAGTGCCATTACTAGAAGGAAATAGAAGTATTATGTGGTAATAGTAATAGATATAAGTATGTAGGACAAGGTAGGAGTGACTTAGAACTTGAGTAGTTGATTCACTTTTACTTTTTTGAGTAATAATACTGCAAACTGCTAGTATTTTCCATAAGTAGTACCTTTGACTCCCTTGTTACCTGTTTGTTTAATCCAGCTCACCTACAGTAAGCCGCTGATAACAAATGTTGCAATATTTCCTAAGCTCTGAGTTAGGACAGGATGATGGAGGAGCCTTGTATAATTCCTTGTTTTTACATGCAGCGTGTCACTCCCTGTGCACTCATCCATGCATGGCTGGACGGGACCATCCCAACCCAGCCCAGCCCTGGAGGCAGGCATCCCCGTGTGGGACAGGGATCCTTCCTATAACCATGAGCACTCTTATAACCACAATCGCCATCACACACACACACACTCACACACCTACACACACACACACACACACACACACACACACACACACACACACACACACACACACACACACACACACACACACACACACACTGGCTCCAGGATTCATCTTCCAACAACTAAATACAGTCAGGCATGCAATGTTGACTCTTCTCACTTTGTTATTCTTCAGCTGGCAGCGTGCACAAAACAGTCCACGGCCCGAGTTCAACAAATGTTAGGGGAGGTGTAAATGAAATGTTGGATAATGATTTAGAGCTCCAAACATACACCGTGTGGGAGAGAAAGTTAGAAAATTCATGTTTATGCCTCACCGGGAATGTTCTCGGCTTCTCCTTGTGTTAAACAGTAATCTGAAGTGAATAAAACTTTGATAACAGCGTCACATCTGTTTTGTAGACAAATTATAGCCCTGCAGTAGGTTTTTACTCTGTGGGAGGTAAACTAAACCATCTCTGAGTACAGTCATGTATCTTAACATGAGGTTAGGTGCAGAAGAATAATTGCATATTATTTGTCATTAAAGATGCGTAGTATGATAGACATAGGCATGGAACAGTATTTTTAACCCATGATAGGCTTAAGTTTACAGAGTCATATTTAAAAGGGACTATATTATACTTTTATTCATTTTTTTAAACAAATCTTGGTCACCTACAGCATTTTTTTTCATAAATGAATGAGAGCAGACTGGATGTAGAGGGCTTGTTGGTTGGTCAGTGCTTTCTGGAGTGGGCAGGGTTTGTGGGAGAGGTGGAGGTTTGTGGGCTCAGAACAGCAGTGCCAAAGAATGCAGGGTCACTCAAACATGCATTAATGAAACAAAACACATCTCCAGGTATGTTTTTATTGAGGGAATAACATTATAACATGGTAGAAAACTTAAATTTTGCATAATATAGCCCCTTCACTGATATGTCAGTGTAACCCATGATACTTGGAGCCAGTCCTCACCTCAGTAACTAATCTCATGGCCTATTATTTTTCTTCACTATTCAGTCTTTGGCGTGAATCTGGAATTTATTTAAATGATTCTGCACCATTGCAAGAAATTTTTGATGCATTTGTTACCAATATAAGGGCTTCTTTGCGACTCAATGGATAAAGCATTTACGCCTGAACCAGAAGATCTCCTGTTTTAGAACACTATATCTTAACCATTGAAAGATAGGGTCAGTGCCTTGGCAGAGGTCCATGCTTTCAGAGTGCTTCTTGTACAGTGTGATGCAGAAGAACGCTCAGTTATCATTTATAGTCAAAGTAATTCCCTTAACCATTATTCTGAAGCATAAAGCCAAAGTCCATTGGTCCATTGTGAATAATAAAAATAATGTGACCAGCACATGATGAGAATCAGGACAGATTAAGGGCTTTCTATAAAGCTGGTACTGATCTGATGTACAGTATAAATCACACCGGCCTTCCTCATGTGTAAGGTGAAAAGTTTGTTTCATTAGCCAGCTCACCCTTGTTTCACCTTCTGCTTGGCTCTGTAGCACAGGTAACAGTATAAAGTGCACTGGAAAAGATTAATATCCACATTAGTTCAAATGACTTGAATTCACATTATTATCTTGATTTGAGTCAGTTTCCACTAGATTAGATTTGTTTACTTATTATGTTAATTTTTACAAGATTCTTTTACTTGTTTCAAGTTGTTTCTTTTCTGTTTCAAGCTCTTTTTTTACTTATTTCAAGCAAATTGGATTTTTATACCATGGGGTAAGATAATATATCTTGAAATAAGTAAAACATTGCTTAAAACATGAAAGAAATAACTCAAAACAAGTCAAATAATCTAGCCTAATAAGTAAATAAATCCAATCCAGTGAAAATGACTCAAATCAAGATTAATAATCTGAATTCGAGTCATTTAACTAATGTAGATATTGATTTTTTGCAGTGTACTGGAAGCAGATAGTAGTAACAACTAGTATTTATTTGGTGTATATAATTAATTGGTGGCAGTAGTAGTAGTTGTAGTAATAGGGTGTAGTAGTAGGGGTAGGGGTTTGGGTAGTAGTGGATGAAGACCAGTAGCAACCCCTAATATCAGTGGCCTAGTCACTATATCCAGTAGGGATTGTAGTAGTGTGTAGCAGTGGAGCAGGTAGTAGTAGTAGTAACAGTAGTAGTGGTAGGAGTAGAATGTGGGAGTATAGAAAGTACTTGAAGGTAGTAGTGTGAGTAAAAGCCATAGTTGTAGGAAGTACAACTATGGGTTTGTAGTACATGTAGGGTTTAGAAGTACTATAGGTAGTAATAGGTAGATATAGATAGTAGAAATCATAGTAGTAGAAAATACATGTACATAGTAGTAGAGACCAACTCTAGGGCTTGACTGACTTCATTTTAAATATGTAAAACTGTCCAAACTTCGGTCTGACATGTTCAAAGGATCTTGTCTTATGTAGAGTATATGTTGATTCTAAAGGTCCTGTAGCATTAATCATCGCTGTGGGATGACAGAAGAGAAACAAAACCCTTCGCCTCGAGCTAAACCCTGCCCATTACTCAACACAGCGGGCGTGATGTTTGACTTGACTCGATCTCAACTACACTGATCCCTGACACACTCCTCTTGTCTTCTGAGTGGGCAGCAATAAGCCTCACACATATTTGACACATTACCTTGAAAGCGCAAAGATGTTCAAGTTGTTTGAGATGCATGGTTACCTCCACCAGTGTTGGTTTGTAAGTCTGTTAGCATTAGCAAGGTCCATTGGATTCAATTTTGCAACTAAGGTCATTGAAGGGCCAGTGGAGAAATAATCGTTTTGTTTTGTGTATGAGAGTGCTTGTGTGAAATTTTTAAAGGTTTCTCTACAATTCAAGTGATATTCCCGCTGCCAGAGAGATACAACCTCCAGCCACAAGGGGTCAGTAAAGGAATAACTTAAAGGTCCTACATTATGCCTTTTTCAGGCTTTTTGAAATAGTTTTGGACATCTTTCTATTAGTATTTCATTAGGTGTCTGACGCCCCTGCTGGCAACGGTGGGGACTGGACAAATAACAGCTATTAGCAACATGATGCAAACAGATACATACAGTAAATGAGCTGACTGCTTCATAGTGATGGCAGTTTAAGTGCTGAAATGATCAGAATCACTCCGGTGACAGAGTATGGGCTTTGGAAACGCACAGCAGCACCTTCTGGTTTCACGTGTCTACTTAGAGCCGTGAGACCCAGCGTTTTCTGGATCTTCAGAAGGGCTCAGCATACAGGATTACTCAAACAAGCGTGTTATAATAGTACTCCAGGTATGTTTTTGAGGTACAAACAACATTATAACTTGGCATTAGATTAAAATAAAAAAAAATAAAAAAAGTTTATTTAGCAGAATAGAGGACCTTTAAAACCTGATTGTGAAAACAAAGAGAGGTATTTAGAGGCTCTGTGGCTCATTTAATAGATAATTTAACCCTAAATTAGAAGAGCCTCACTCCAAATCCAAGTCCGGGCACTATGTCTTTACCACTGCGTGATGGGGCCAGTGCCTTGGTGAGGTCTGCACTCTGTACATTCCTCTAGTTTTAGCTTGAAAACTCCAGTCCGAGCAGTCTTCACCTATTGTGATCACTTTCAAATGGAAAATCTCCCAAGGAATGTGGTGTACAGAGTGAACTGCCAGCAGCCCACACACGGGATTGGTCAGATACAAGGGTATGCCATCATAAGAACGCTTTCCACTGGGCACAGGGGGAGAAAAAAAATCTAAAAGTTAAGTGTAAATGTTTGGCTTCTTTGAGAATACACATCTCTTGCCAGTGTAGCTCTAATAGATGTGTTTTTCTCCTCTGGGATGTTACAGTGGTGTAAAAGGATAAACTTACAAACTACCACAAAGCAGTTAATGCTCGGTGTGTGGCTGGCTGACTTTTGACTTTGGAAGGAGTGGGACTTAACAAATCCAACCTTGAAGCTCTTCCACATAGGTCAACCCGAGCGCTCAGGTTCTCATCAGAGGTGACAACATTTGGCAAAGGCGCATCTGGCATAACAGGTCGTCTTAAGAGTGATTATGTCCTTACCCTGTGATTGTGGCAGACAAGATGAAAAGAATGTTGGCGAGGGAGGCGCGGAGGGCTAATCCTGGCCGAGGTGTTCTCTTTCAGGACACTTTCTATGGGGCTTTGTCAGGGGCTTACACGGCATGCTGCCCCAGTTTTGAGGGCCGCACCGCCCCTATCGGATGTCCCAGACACAGCGGAGTCAGACCAGGCTTGTGAATGACAGAATCAATGGGCTGGGAACAACATAGCCATAGGTCTTTAAAAATCTGCCCATCTAACTTTCCCGGGAGTTACGTCACGGCAGCAGGCCTGTAGGGGACCTCAAGGGGAAAGTCTGTGTGTTTACATGCAGGGCTCAGTCGGAATATGCTATTTAGCTCAGTTAAACCATCTAATTGATCAAGTTTTCATGCACAAGAGATAATCAGTACTCAGAGACTAATGCTGCAATAATTACTAATAAACAAGACCAGTTCACTCCATAAAAAGCAATGCATTACTTCCAACAAAGGCTATGTTTTCTCTAACTTTGGTTTGTTGGTTTGTAAGTTTGTTAACAAGATAACTCAAAAAGTATTGGGTTAATATTAACACAATGTTCGTGAAAGGTCAGTAATGAAATATTATTGTTCTCTGAAGTGCATTTGGCTCACTGTCTGGATTGAGGAATTTTTAAAGGATTGTGCAATGTTGTAGGGGCAGTAACTCCAGCGACAAGGGGTCAGTAAAGAGACAAATGATTGATTTTGTGGGTGTGGACCACTGTGCAGAATATGGGCTTTGCAGTGGCTAGAGCATTTACCCTATGACTAGTAGTTCCCTGGTTTGAGTCCAGGTCTGTGGCAGAGGTTTTTACCTCCTAGTTGGTAATGAATATTATTGGTAATACTCCAGCTTGAGTGATGATAAAAGCACACAAACAGTCACAGCAATCACAATCTTTTCTCTGCAACTGCGTTTTCTGAAAACACATGAACACATCATGGACCATTGTACAACAGCTGTTTTGTTTTTACAATATTGAGAGACTAAAACAACCAACAAACAAGTTAGTTAGCAGCAGAGTGACCCAAAATAACAATCTATGCCGGCCTAATAATGAATGTTATTTTAAAAACGTTCTTAATTTGTTTACATTAGTTACTCTATGCCACTGCCGCTGGCTGTGGAGCATGATCAGAGCATTTTGTCAAACCTTAGCTACATAGATACTGAAATAGTCTACCACATTATCCAAGTGTGCTACAGAGTAAGACATATGATTGAATACTTCATATTAATAATCGGAATAAGGCAATTAATGTCTTTACATGCATGTAAACACATTGAGTGTTTGTAAGGACAGCCAGATAGCTGTGCTCCTTTGGGACAACCTGGTGAGGTGCAGTCTTCTTCTGCAGGGCTCATGAGTTGACACGAGGTCATCCCTCAGAGTCTCAGCTTTTACACAGCAAACCAAGTCAAATAAACAAGGCCAAACCTCAACCACCTACAATGTGTTCTTAAAAGACACACAAAGACCTCACGGCTCGCTCTTAAGGGGAAAAAAGTTGGTGGAAGTTGTACCGTTAGGATTCCAGAGGCAAGGCTTGAAGAAGTGCGACCTGGTATATAGGGCACTGACAGTTATGAGAATGCCAACATAATGGGTGGGCTGTAAGCAAAACAAATAGCATGTTGGAAAGTCTTACAAAAATGCAACACCAGCAAAACACCAATAAATAACAGTGTCAAGGGCCAATTGCTGCTCCTCGACGGGAATCATAACACTGGGCCGCGGCATTGCCAAAGGGAAAACAAGATTTTTTCGCATTCTGGCACATTCATATGCCTTCCAGCCAACAGCAACTCTGCCTGTCTATCTCGCTTGTATCATTTAGTTGTTTTGTAACTATCAGATCACTAAATTACATCTTGTCCAATTCTGTTTGATTTATGAACCCCTCCTCCATGATTCATTCACACAGGCTGGAAAATTGGCTGCAGACACTCGCGGCGTGCACTAATTGATGTATTGATCAGGCCTTAGATGTTCACATTCCTGGCATTCTTTTGGAAGTCATCCATTAAGGGTTTCACACATTTGGGTCCAGCTCAGTGTCTGAAGCTTGACCCACAAGGGCACACCTGCCCTGCTCTAATTTTTGCTTTCACCACACTTTGATTTGCTCCATTTATTTCCAAGTGCAAAACAAATGACATATGTTGCATGCCAGCAGCTTGACGTCAACCATTCCACTCTATAGAATGACACTAAATTATGTGCATCCTGTACACACCAATAAAATTACAGAAAATAAGACAAAGTTTATTTCAGTACCTTGACGCTTCCATCGACTTCTTCACTGTTGGACATTGTAGCGTTGAAGGTCTCTGTGTGTTGTGGAGCGCCTTCCTTTGACTTTTTTCGTTCCTTTTTGGCATCTACTTCATCCAGAAAGATACACTGAGTCCAGAACACTGCAGCCACAATCGCCCAGGGCCCAACCGCACACCTCATCTTCACACTTGGTCAACCACAACCAGGATAATGATGGAAGTGAGTGTGAAGGACTGGTCTGGTCTAACAGAGTTTGAAGATGCTTGAGAGGCTCCCAAGGTCCAGAGGAATGCACAGTTAGGGACTACAGTCCAAGAGTCTGTCAGACAGACTGCTGCCGCTCCTGCTCCTTCTTGATGAGCTCTCAGCCAGCACTCGGAGCAGGGCACTGTTAACTCTAGCCAGAAAGCCAGAGGGCTTACTCAACTATGAAATGTGTCAAGGAGAATGGTCCAAGGGAATGACAGATCGGCAGAGATCTGACAGCAAATAAACCCATTAGTGAGATTTTTCACGCTTTCTGCTCTGTGGGGGGGTGAGGGGTAGGGGGGCACAGGGGGCAGAAGAAGCGGCAGAGAGGAGGGGCGTCCGAAGCTCAGGGTGGGCTGCAGACAGATGGATGGCAACAGTCTCTTTTTCTCCTCCACTACCTCCTGCTGTTTCTCAAACTGAGAAATTGATTCTGTCTCCAAAAGTTGTGTGGTAGTTGGAAACAACTATAGCATCCACGAAAGTTGGGCTTTGATCAGAAAATGGGGTTGAGCATACAAATTAGTCCATCAGTCAGTCCACATGCCCACGGGACGCACGGCAAACACAGCCCCAGAGATGATGGATGAGATCCAGTTTGGATCTTTGCCCGAGCTTCTTGAGTTCCCCTTGAAGTCTGAGCTGCCTTCTCACCACTATCACACAACATAAAACTTTGTAGCTAAATGTGCACTCTTCTGTTTTTGGCTGATACAACTCAAATGCTCTTTACTGAACTGTCCCAGGAAATCACTGAGTCCAAGTCCATTTGTGGCTTCTATCACAGAGCTGTTCCTGTGTCCCTCTGGTCTCTGAGTGAGCTTACAGGAGAGCTCACAGTGGAGTTTTATCATCAGCCTCTTCCCTCCCGCTGCTCCTCTCCCCCTCTGCCTCTCCCTCACTGTGTCTCTCCTCAGGCTCTCTGCATCTATTGGCAGACCCTCCGTTTATTCAGCTCTGTTTTGTCTCATACATCAAACACTAAGTTGGAGAAGTTCATTGGCAGTTGTTGTGCATGCAATATTTGTCATAAAGCCATTTGGTGCTGCATCCTTTACGATAATCAGAAAGCAATGACAATACACAGGTGGGCGAACATCTAGAGTCTGCACTGACAGACAACCATTCACTCTCATAATCATACTGACTCCACACAAAATTATCCAGGTGGTCCAAGGACCAAAACGCAAACACAAGGTATCCACTAGCAACTGTGTACCCCATGAGTCTATAGCACAGCAAACCTCTCAGTCTTCAATGCAATAATCTTGTAAAATGGGATAGGAGTGTTAAAATATTATAAATCTCTCTCTTGTGTATTTTTAAGTATATAAGACCCTATAACTTTTCTATATTTTAATATAGCATTTTTACTTTATTTACTTTGTTATTTAATGATTGTTATAATAACCTATTTTCATATTTGAATACTGTGATTTAGTATTTATCAATAAAAAGGACAAACATCCATAGCGCTTGTCTTCTTGTACAGCGGCATTAACTTGTAAAACAGTGCCACTTAGAGGCGACGGTAGAAATTACAACTTCAACATTTTTCATTACCTATTTTGTGTTTCCGTTGGGATTTCAAAATAAAGCACCGCAGGTTGTCGGTAGCTGCCTTCTGCACTTCAACACCAAAAAATATGGCATTATTCGCACAGTATTTGTATTACATTAACATTAGAGTAAAAACAACCCCCAATAATAATATGAGAACAATTTAGTTTTTGTATTCTGTTTTTTTTTTGTTGAAAGTTCTAACCGGAAATTGAATGTATGATTATGATAACTTTCCTCTACGTCAACAGAGAACAGGTAAGCTAGCTTGTGGCCAGGCGTCAAGTCAAGTGGAAGTTTAAATGAATTAAATTAGAGGTGTGACTGGACGTTTAGCTAACCACAGTATCTTTGTTGTGGCTTCATTTTTGGCTGGTTCCTGCGTTTGTTTTGGCTGTATGTAGGACGGCCACGTATACAGGAACTGGGCTCTGACCGTTTTCTTGGAAGCAACGCAGGTCTGTATTAAGGAAGTTGAGCTAACATTTGGCTTTAGCTACTGCAGCAGGAATTATCCTGAGCACAAGAACCTGTTCATATACAAAAGAAAGGATTAATAATTCATAATGGCGCTTGATTTTCTGATAAACGTATTATGTTTCATCTCTGCTCTGTTTACAGGTTAAGCATTTTGATATCACATTTTATATTTTTAGATAAATGAGATGACTGTAAGCTACGCTAATAGTTTTCAGCTGACTCACATTGTGCTATTGTATTATCAATACATTGTAATTCTGGTTTGCTTACTAGTAAAGAAGCGAGTGGGAGTGGAAGTCTCAACATTTTTAAATACTTGGTAGTCTACGTCAGTGGTTCCCAAACTTTTTGGCCTCGTCTACTCCCTGCTCTTAGATCATTTTTTTTTTCCTGGATTAGTTCTGGTTTCAGACCTGGTTTATTTTATGATGAGTCCTGGTTTAGTTTATGTTTAGACCCTGTATTGTCCTTCTGATGTGTTGCATCTTTCTGTTAATCCCTGATTTATAGCTCAGTATAGTCCTGGGTTAGTCCTGATTAGGGTCATTTTATTCTTTAGAAGCCGAATATTTTCTGAGAGGGTATCAAATAACTCCACATACCCCCAGCAATGTGCTCGCATACCGCTAGGGGTCTCTGTACCCCTGTTTGGGAAACACTGGTCTACTTTATTCCTCTCAGCTGCAGCACATGTGAACATGCTTTTATCATCTCATTTGGGAATTAACTTGGTTTGTCTTGGTTAAATAAATAGTTCTATACCTAAGTTAGGTGGAGAACCTTAGTATTCAGAGATACAGTAACTATCCTAACCTGTTACTTTTTTCAGGTAGCTATGGCCATTTGGAGAAAGATGTGGCGCAGAAACCTCCCATCTGTGTCTCTGCTGCTGTTCGTCCTCCTTCACACCATGAATGTTGACGCTCGGCCTGCTAACATGTCAGCGGCCAAAGAGAAGGCTCCAGCCAACAAAGATGAGAATGAGATTCTTCCTCCGGACCACGTGAACGGACTGAAGATGGAGATGGACGGCCACCTAAACAAGGACTTTCATCAAGAAGTCTTCCTTGGTAAAGAGATGGAGGAGTTTGATGAGGACTCGGAGCCCAGGAGAAACAGGAAGAAGCTGATTGACATCTTCACCAAGTAAGGCCTGAAGAATGTCTTAAATGTTTACGAGTATTAGACCAAGCCTCACAATCACTGGCTATATTATTACATACACCTGTTCTAATGGTTCTAAATACAAATATCTAATTCAACCAGGAGAGACTTAAGCAGACACAGACAAGAGATTGAGGTGCAATAATTGATTTGTTGGCGCTTAGACTGTGACTGGTGTAAGATGTGATGATGAGAGAATAGTATGTTAGCATTAGAGAGCATTTAAATGAATGGCTTGAGAGATGATTGGCTGAGAGGCACAGGTGGCAGGCTGTGATTGGCTGACAGCATTGGCTGAAAGTAAACACAGTCTTCCTGGTTGAATTTACTCTGCAGCTTCATTAAAAAGCTCCCAAGGCAGGACTTGAATGCATTTAAACATGCAAAACATGTTCAAGACAAACGTGGCGAAGTTCAAATTGAGCATCAGAATTGGGACAAAAGGTGATATTAGCATTTAGAAGTATGTGTTTATCTTATATTGTGGCTAGATATCCTCCTTCCAGTAATAGGATTAATCAAACCCTTTTGAACCATGGGTAAAATGTAAATATATAATAAAGTTTTCAGTATAAAATATAGTTAGTAATTACAATTATACAAATATTATTTATTTCTACAATAAAAGGTAACGGTTATAATTCTTCTAATACCTAATTCCTAATGCTAATAATCTTTTGTAGAGTTGATTTCAACAAGGACAGGAGTATCAGCGCTAAAGAAATGCAGCGCTGGATTATGGAGAAGACAGAGGAACACTTCCAAGAGGCCACGATCGAGAACAAGAACAGTTTCCGTGCTGTTGACCCAGACGGCGACGGTAAGGCGCGAACTCGCACCAGTCACTCAACACTCAAAATGTAACTGTAAAACTATGATCTGCACTGAAAACACAACATGGTGGTGATAGAAATGTGTGTTTTTACACTGTGTTGAAGCGTGTGAGCTTAAATCAAAGATTGTGCTTGTCATGTCTTTGTCTGAACATGTAGGTCACGTGACATGGGATGAATACAAGGTTAAGTTTCTGGCAAGCAAAGGCTTCAATGAAAAGGAAATTGCAGAGAAAGTAAAGAACAATGAAGATCTGAAACTAGATGAAGACAGTAAGATTTTTATTAAAAATGAAAATAACGATATTTATAGCAACATTGTGCCATCAGTAATATTGCTGTCATTCTCTGATGATCACAGCCCAGGAGGTTTTGGAAAGCCTGAAAGACCGCTGGTACCAGGCTGATAACCCTCCAGCTGACCAGGTGCTGAATGAAGAGGAGTTCCTGTCTTTCCTTCATCCTGAGCACAGCCGGGGCATGCTCAAATACATGGTCAAAGAGATAGTCAGAGACTTGGGTACAGTATTTTTTTTTTCAGTTCTCTTTGTGACCTTCACAGAATCTGATATCTTAAGTGCAGCATTTAAACTTTTGTGGCGGCTGTAATCCACACATTCACTAAGAAAGGCTACAGGATACATTACAGGTCACTAGGTTACTTAAAAAAAATTTCTGCAAAGCTAGTCTACCGTTTTTTCTTTCATTGTTACCTTACTGTTTTCACACCCAACTAACTGCCTGCACCTAAATATTGCTGTAAAAGGTAAAATTTAAATAGGCAGACTGTGATCTTGTTGTGACCTTGCAGACCAAGACGGTGACAAGAAACTCACGCTGTCAGAGTTTATCTCTCTGCCTGTGGGCACTGTGGAGAACCAGCAGGCTCAGGACATTGATGACGACTGGGTTCGAGAGAGGAAGAAGGAGTTTGAGGATGTCATTGACGCAGACCATGATGGCATTGTAACTATGGAGGAACTAGAGGTTGGTATGCAAAACTTTTTGGGGAATGCACAGTAGCTCTAAGCCCACACCAAATACAGTAAACTTTTGCAGTGGTCAAGTTCATTAAAAAATAAAACATCTGGATTTGACGTTTATTCACCAAGGAGTATTAAATGCAGATTAGAGCAAGGTTTGTTACATACAGTGTCCTGAAAATATTACATAGTTAAGTAATGTACTTTGCTACAGTAGTTTAGTAATTGTTCTTCCTTTTTACAACTTATTTTTATCTTATGCATTGAGCCAATACATTTAAAAGCACATTTGATTGTGATGTTTCTTCTTTCCAGGAGTACATGGACCCCATGAATGAACACAACGCTCTGAATGAAGCCAAACAGATGATTGCTGTGGCAGACGAGAACCAGAATCACAATTTGGAGCTGGATGAGATCCTAAAATATAGCGAATACTTCACAGGCAGCAAGCTGATGGATTATGCCAGAAATGTTCACGAGGAGTTTTGAAGATGAATGAAATCCTCCCCTCTCTGTCCACACTGCGAGGCCAGCCGACATCTTTCACACCTGCTCCGGGATTGAACCTGTCTGTGTGATGGAAGAGGGGGGCTAAATCATAAGACGCTCGAGTGTGCAATGCTGTGTTGTAAAGTCTTGCCTTAAGGGCCCATTTCATCGCTGATCCCTGGTAATACATCCTCCTCACAGCTCTGGACTGTCTGATCAGCCATTAACAAACAACATTCTGGATTCTGTGTGCCATTGGACAATTTCTAAATAGTTTTTCTTGAAGTAGGCACAGCAGAAGCCCTTGATCAATGCGTTATGTGTATATGAGGAATTTTGGCTCTATAAAGTTTCTGTTCCCAATGTTCAGTGACAATTATTCTTTTCTCCAGAAATCAGTTTTTTAGCTGGTCTGTAAATCTGTAAATATTCACTGTCACAAAGCATTGCTTGTGCCAGAGAGAGAAGGAAAAAAAGCTGCTGGAAAAAACCTTTAGCGATAATGCACAACCTTCTGTCACTTTATTACAGCTGCATGTTACATAATTTCTCAAAATCCGTCCTATTTTAAAATAGTACTGTAATTGTTACACTTTAACTGTTCATTTAGTGCCACAATACTACAATGTAAGAGAAGGCTTATACATTACAGTGGTGTTTTCAGCAGTTTCCCCTGAGGTGTCGTTACAACACTAACAATGGCTCAGTTGAAGGACAGTAATTGCCACCTGTGTGTGACCACACCAGGTGTCCTCTGTGATAAAGATTATTTGTTTTAATATTCTGCAATAATAAAATGTGCACTTGTTGGCTTAAGGTTAAAGAATAACTAATTTATTGTGCAGTAAAATATGGTTTACCTGCTTCTGACAGTTAACTTCCCAGGAGACTGGAGTTTTTAAGAGCTTAAAATCCAAACACCATCTGTCATTAAATGCATGGATACATAATTATTTCTCTAGTACACAATAACCTGTGCCCTTCTGGGACACAACAGTCTTTTCTGTTTAATGTTTATAATGTAAAATAAAATTTCAGAGTGTCATATAGCTTTATAAATGTATTGCAAGTTTGCTGTTAAAAATAAAGACTACTTATTAATTAAAGCGTGTTGCTTTTTTGTTGGATGTAGTGGCAGAGTGGGTAGCGCTCAAGCCTCTCAGGGGGTTGTGGAGTCTGCATGTCCTCACTGTGTTAACGTGTGTTTTCTCCAACTTCCTCCCACAGTCCAAAGACAAGCATGTTAGATGATTTAGTGACAGATACAGTTTGTATTAATAGTTTATTCTTACGATACAACTATATCAATACACATCAAATCGTATTGTTTTCTAGGTAGTGTATAGCAATACATGGAAAAAAATCAACAATTACAGAATTACATCAATTCGAACTAAATACGTAATTTTTATTTTTTCATAAAATAAAATGTTAAATTCAACTGTGCTTTGCTCTCTGTCTGCTGGACATAACCCTGTCCTTGAGCCTCGATTTGAGACTAAACCTCTGGCAAAAAGTTACTGTATTTATTGTATCCATCTAAAGGTGTTGAATTGTATCAGTCTGAATGAGCAAATATCATTCTTGAATTGCATCAAAACATTTCTAGTCCATACATATCAAAACGTATCATTACACCTACAAATTGCCCATACTACAGAGTTCTTACAAGCATGGGAAACCTGGAAAAGTCATAGAATTCTAAAATGTAATTTGCAGGCCCTGGAAAAGTTTTGGAATTTTATATTTTGGTGTAAAGTTTTGGAAAAGTTCTGGAAATTTAAACAGTCTGTGTAACATTTGACCTCTACTAGTTAAGCCTGCACTACTCTGCCTAGATGATTACTTTATCTTATTTAACTTTTTAAAAATGTGTTCTGAACCAACTTATCAAAAATAATTACACCACCATGCATCAGATTTGCTGAATAGGATCTGATCGCTGTTGTTTCTTACGAATGTTTAGATGCTGTGTCCAGATCTGCTGTTAGTTTTGCTCTAGAACATCACAACTTTTCACAAAGTCTGATGTCGAGTGTACAGCTTTTTTCCTAAGATGGACCATAAACGTTGGAGCTATTTCCAGATACACTGCCACCAACACAGGAAACACTCTTTATGTACAATAGGTGGGCACCATTTATCACTAGTCCTATGATTAGCGCTTATATGAATGCTAGGCACACTTACATGTACACAAAACTCCTGATTTTCGTGATTTATAACGACCAGTGAAATGCAAGCATAGCACAGATGATTTCTGCTACTTCTGTGACAACAACATCCAAACAATGGCAGAAAATTACAGACTTTGTTAAAAAAGACATATTATGTATATTTTGGAATGAAGTTTGGTGACCAGGACTAACCATGGGCTCCTCATACAGTGTCCCGGGCTGGTGCTGAGAACCTTAGACAGTGGACCAAAGGAAAGAGAAAAAACTTAAGTTTTGGTGTTCCAATGGCAAGAAACCACAGTGATGACTGCTATTACTGTATGTATAACCCTGTAATTTACCACAATTATTAAAAACTTCATTCTTATTTTGTGGGAAAACAGTACGTGATAGGGAATTCTCAGTGGCATATTTGAACTCAGCATGTAAAGAAAGGAAAAATCATGGAAAAGTCTTGGTAAAAAAAAGTGTATGAACCCTGATACTAGCAACTCAATTGAAAGTGAATAGTCTGTCTCTGTGTGTCTGCCGTTGTCCAGGGTGTACCCCGCCTAGAGCCCATAGTTTTTGGTATAGACTCCAAACTGTTGACAATTATTCCACACACAACCGGTTCATTTTCAGACTTTTATTGTGTTCTTGTTGGTTAAGGTCATTGTGTGGTCTATGTTATGCGGCACTTCACAACACAGCAAGATTGTACGACCCATCATCACCAAACCAAGGACTTGTTTAGGCCGAGGCAGTAAATACTACACATGAATTCATATTTGTAAATAAATTCTATTTCTCAGATTAAGTGATTTCAAATGCATTACTGTGAACCGTACCATTTGAATCTAAATGGCTTTTACATGAGTGTGATACCAAATTCACAGACATCACTTCACAAAACAGGAGCTTGGACATTATTTTCAAGTAAGTAATGCTTGTGGTACAGATTATACACAACATTGCACCATCTCTATGCCCCTCCTCCGAATGCTACTTCATTGTTGAACACATGCAACCTTCACTTGTGTAAAAACTTCCACAATAATTTGGCCCAAAAAAATATACTGCATCATCATCATCCGACCGACATCCATTAACAAAACTAAACAAGACGAAACAGACCAACACTGACACGTCAATAAACGGCACGTTACATGGACACAGCTGCTCCTAGAGTACAGAAAACACTCACACACTTAATACATTCATAAATTAAACACAGAAATCTAAAATCTATCACGACGTGCAGACATAGTTAAATATAAGAAAGAGAAATTGGCCTATTTGGGTACTCTAAGGCGAACAAGAGTGAATCTGTAACATGTAAACAAAATAAATGCATAACTAATACAAACATAATTCTGAAAAACAATGGGACAATGTAAATCTCATTAAATATTTTATTCACAATAGACCATAAACAATACATCAGGTGTTGAAACAATATTCTACTATTTATGATTGTATTAATTGCTTATGGTCTATTGTGAATAAATCGAGTTAACATATTAAGACATAGCCCCAACCTTTTAGGAATTGGGGTTTGTAATTTGAGAAAGCAGCCCAGCGGATACAAAGTTTTGTGAGCCCATGTAAAACGCTACAACTTTTCTTTGATAAAACTCTTAAATTAGATTTAAAGCCAGCACTTGAAGCTAAATTAAAAGCAATACCTGATTTTGAATGTGCTGGAGTACAATGACAGACTTAAACGACAAAGGAAGATAAAGAGACTCAAATAAAATGTGGCAAAATAAGCAGAAAAAGTTGAGAAGGATAGATTCAAGTCAGACCCGCTCTTGTGAACTTGTGCTCCTCTCTAGTCTCAAACACCAAATTTTGGTCTTAATACACAGCTATGGTGCCATCTTGTCCTCACAGATAGGGGTATGGGTTGAGTTTTCGCTGGTACGTGGCACTGGAGCGGTGGAAAGGCTGCCCCCCCAGGTGATGGTGGTGGTGGGGCTGCTGCTGCTGCTGCTGCTGCTGCTGTGGTGGCGGTGGTTGATGGTGGTGGTGGTACTGTCCCGGAGCAGACCCCCCCAGTGGGTTCTTCTGAAGCAGAGCCAGGGAGGAGTAGGCCCCGCTCTGTCTGCCGTGTCGGGCTGACCCCCCTTGCATTTGGTCCACGGCCTGGGACACTGAGGCGAGGGCGGCGGAAGCGGGGTAGGCGTACAGGTTTGGGGTGGAGCTGAAAATGGTGTTCTCGTGGAGCCGATATGAGGCGTGGGGGGAGACAGGAGGAGGATACGTGGGCTGTCGTTTTAGGGAACTGCTGCTTGTCTGGTCGTGGGATGATGACAGGACTGTCTGCTGCACCTGGAACAGAACATTTTATATCTAAATATTAGCTATACATACAGTTTCCTCAGCTCCATGTGCAGTCATAAATCCTTACCTGACTCAGATTGAGAGGCTGAGATCTGCTGGACGCTGCCCGAGGATGGCGATCGGTGGAGGGATCTCCAGACTGACTGGTCTGCTGAGAGCTCTTCTTGGACTTTCCAGAACCACCTACAGCTTGATCTGTGGTTGGAATAAAACATATAGAAATATTAGAGTAGCATCTCCAACTCCAAAATAGTGATGGGCAGATCAATACTGCAATATCAATATATACTCATGCGAATACTCATTTGGGTATCAAGTACTTAAATAAAGTTACTAATTAATACATGTGAAATAAAAGCACATGCATCACTTTGGGTCACTTTCTTCAGTGTTTTGTGCCCCCACCCAGCATCATATTGGGGCTGACGTTTAGAGCTCTAGCTTTCAGTTTAGAGTTAAACCATCCCCTGGTTCCTCTGCCTTGTTAAACACTGCATGAATGCAAGGATCATATTAATCTGAATTTTATTTTGCTTCTCTTTTCTCTAGTCATGTTTTTTTTTTTTAGCTGTTTTGACATAGAAACTGCTGTAATAGCCACTTTGGAAGCCACTGATTCAGTTTTAATAAGCAATGTAGACCAAACATACATTTTTGTTTATAAAGCTTGATAATAAGCCTGGATGACATCTCAGTGGCTGTTACATCAACCAGCTGCACAATCAAATGTACAAACAAATGGCAGTATCCACTCTTTGTAACAGTGAACTCTGTGTTTTCCCCTGATGAAAGTGTGCGTGGGTGTGAGGAGGACCTGGAGCGGCCTGTGCTTTGTGGCTGGAGCTCTCTGCAGGCTGGCTCTTCACAGAGGGCATGATGACAGCTAGGGACTTGGCAGGCTGTCCGCTGCTTTTGGGGCTCAAGGGGCTACTCATGGATGAGTCAGAGTCATGGGAGTCATGCACAGTCACACAGCTAATCACGTTGGTCCTTTGGCTTGTTCCGGAGCTGCACAAGACAACAACCTCTATCATCACAGAAACTCAAATGTGACTTTTAAAATTATCTGTAATCAGGATATGAACTCACCAGGCAGCAGGGTACTTTTTGTCATCCTCGTCCTCTGAGTCACTGTGGATGGTGATGATGCTGACTGCAGGGCTAGGTGTGTCCGAGATGACGATCGGTTGAGACTGGTCGCCGGTGGGAGCAGAAGTGTTGTGGACCACAGTGGACGAATGCACAACCGCTCTGGAGGGCAAACAGGAACTTTTAATACTTAAAGCACACAAAAAAACTGTAATAATACTAATAAAATGATGTTCATAAGGCACTATAGGCACTACTTCCTAAACCTGGTCAGTGCTCTTCTGTATTTCAAGAGACAATATAGTAAAGGCCGAATTTTCTGTTGTCATCAAAAAGAACATATGTGAGAGGACAGAGGACAAACAAGTGTTGAAATAGCTGAAGCGTCACATCACAATGCAGTTTGGCCAAGAATGCTGACAGGCTGGTTTGTCTTGAATTGGCTCAGGATTGGTTCAAGTTAAAGTGTTTCTCTGCACTCTGACTATGGTTATTATTCTGAATGCTATTTAATGAATGAAAATTCTGAGAATTTGCAGCAAATGCTTAGGTTTCATAAGCTCAAAATATGTAAGCCATTGCTTGTTAACTTGTAATGGATTTGGCAGTCAAGTCTCTGAATATTTTTAGCCATCCCAAACATGCTATTATTAACAATTCTACACATTAGTCTGATCCTTGTCAATTGAGAATAATTTCACTGGACAAACAGCCCCTGAATGCAACTGGAGGCATAAAAAAAATTAAAATTCAGGACAGCACTGCTACTGATACAAAGAATGCCTCTGGACTGATGTGATTTGAAAAATATGCAGAGACACTGCATAAAGCAGGCCACATAGTAGGTAAGCCTTGATGAATGGTGAGTAGGATCGTTCTCAGCAGAAGACAGCTTGAATTGGAGGGATTTCAGGCCTCTTTTACTTTCCTAGGAAAGTGAATGGGCCTGAATGGTAAGGCTAAATTAATTTTGAATGGGCTTAAATGTTATGATGTCCTGTATTATATGCTTAAAGATATTATGGGCTGACAATGTTAAATTTTAATCTGTGCACATTTATTGTAGCTATGAAGAATAGCCTAATCTGAGCCAACAGGGATACCTGGCTCTGTTCTCAGCATGCCGCCCCTTGGACCTCTTGTTCTGTTGGGACCTGGTGTGAGCAGCCCCTGTGTTGTGGTTCTGGGAGGCAGCGTGGCGGCCGGACTCCTGCTGACTGGCCCCATCACACTGAGTGCCATGACGGCCCCTGTGAAGAGACACAACACTTTAACACATGTCACATTTGATTTCTGTCTGACCATAGTAAAGAACACTTACCTCCAGCCTGCGGTGTGCTGAGGGTCGGACAGTGGAGCTCCCATGGGTGACTCAGGGACCACGGACTGCCCAGGGTTGTGGATGGCCATACCTGGCATCTGCTGCCAAGTGGAGGGGATCAGGATCTGCTGGGTGCCTGTGGGCCAGCCCTGCTGTGTGCACATGAGGAGACACTTAATCATCCTTGTAAACGCAAAGTTTCAAGCTCCATAAATAATATCCCTAGAGTTAAAAATGAAAAAATACAGAACATGGGATAGAAATTGTTGTTTCAAAATGCTGTTTTATGAATACTATTATCCTACTTGTTACAGTCAGTTATTATAACATTTTGGACAAACTGAAACAAAGAAATCTTGTACTGTGTTGTCTCTAATATCTATTAGAACAACAACTGAAAGAAAACTTTGCAGAGACACAAACAAGACTGGTGAGTTTAACATACTGGCACTGTTTTGATGCAAGCCAGTGATATATGTAGTGTACACGTGGCAGAAAAAACAAGTTAGGAAAAAGTGGGTGAGTTGGTGGTTGAAGGATGATGTTCACCAGAATGAAGTGAGGCCCTGGGGCTCCTAAACATTCAGGCAAAAAGCAAAGTTAAACCAGCTTTTCCTGCCACTGAGGCCTACAGGCTGCCTACCATCAGAGGTTTAGGGAACCTGCTGAGGCTCGGTGAGAGAAAGATTGAAGCAGTGCACAGTTGAAGCTGACCAAACACATATTTTGTGTTTTTTGCACAAATGGTCAGAGAGATGGAAAGAGAAGAGAAGGGCACAGATAGAGTATAAGCTACCTGTGCCAACATGCCGGGTTGAATGTGGAGAGGCTGTGATGACTGGTTTTGAGGAACCAAGGGCACAGAGTTGTCCATTCTCACTGGATAACCAGAGGGTTTATTGGATGTTGGCAGCCCTGTAAACAATATAAAAATCACACAATTTAAATAATGTAAATCTAAATATTCATAATAAAAAAAAATCAACTGTGCTGGTATTTGAAGAGAAGCTTGTGGATAAAATAGGTGTATGTCTGTAAACCCCACAAAAAAGGGTTAATGTTTATGATATTCCCTGATTCTGCCCAAAGTAGCCAAAACAAGCTAGAGATCCATGACCAATAATGGGAAAAAGGAATAGTAGATGAATATAGATGAATATAACTCTCACCTTGAATAGTGGGTGGGCACACAATGAGTGTCTGTTGGAAGGGTTCGGTCTGGGGGCAGAGCTGAGTGGGTCTGGTCTGTAAAGGGACACCCTGCTGTGTCAGTCCTGGGATGTTAATAGTGGCCTGCTGGTACAGGCCCGGCTGATAGTTCAGTAACGGGACATTACTGCTCAGAGACAGGGACTGGCCTCCTGTCGCTGCCATCTGAAATGTTGTTCATAGTCTTTAGCAAAAGGAAGCATAACTCAGAATGACTACTGAAGCCCACACTGACCTGATTGTGCTGGTTGAGCTGGCTACTGAAGGTGACTGTGAGGTTGGTGGCTGCACTCGGGGTGTTGTTGTTGGCAAACATGTTTTTCCCATTCTCAAATGCACTGCATCGGCGTTTGCATATGTCCATGTTTTGGAAGCAGGACTTTACACTTGAAAAAATGAAAAAAATAGTATAAAGGAACAATGAACTAAATGCTTAAGTAGCCATAAATCATTAGTAAAATGAAAAAGCCTTAGCTCTGACAGTGTTGCACTTACTGTGAGCTGTGAGGGAAGTGCAGCAGGTGTGTCATGGTCACAAAAGGGTGGTTGAGAGTCTTCATGGGAGTGATCCGTTTGTCTGCATCCAGAGTCAGCATCTTCTTCAGCAGATCTATGAACTCTCGCCTGTCTGCTTTCTCCGCCAAGATGTCTGTCCCCTCCAAGTTTGTCATGTTCACCTGGAGGGATGAATGAAACCATATACAGTAGTTTATACATACATATAGTAAATATGGATGCCATTTTAAAAAAATCCAGAAATAGTGGTAACACATACAATTTGCCTCACCTGCATCATGTCATCGAGACAGTTAAAGATGTACTTTCTAGCCTCCTTCGACTTAATCCCCATCTCTGCTTCATGCTCTGATGGCGTCTAAAGAAAAAAACAACAACTTATTGTCTATTTCAACAAATAAAGCCATGTTTACAGCAAAATGTATTTTTTTTTACTTTAAGCCTCCACAGAGGGTAGCTGGAATCAGGGCCTCTGTTGAAAAAGCGGCTCGTCTTGGTTCCTGCACTCAGAAGATACTCTGCTGGAAGGCCCTGGGTCTGCGAAATGTAACGAATCTGAAAGAGAAGATATTACTTTTCAGAAAGACAATAAACTTGTGACACTCATCGAACTGTACAGGTGCTGTTTCTTTATCCTAGAGGCATGCTTTAACTTATGATTATGGGTCAGTGGGGTGCAGGAGGTAGTTTGTTTAAGAATAAAATGCAAGTTCATGCAATGCAAACTATTTTATTATTCAACATGTCAGTCAACAAGGCTAAAGACTAACTAATCTCTTTCATCCATGATCCCAAAAAGAAATTCATTAATTCTTTCATTCACCAAATATTATTATTCAATTTTCTATTACATTGATTGCACCCTTATGCTAAAGCTAATATGTTTGGCTTATAGTATGTGTGCTGCTAACCTGATCATACTCTGAAGCACCAGGATACAGCGGCCAACCCAAAAACAGCTCAGCGATGACACATCCCAAAGACCACATGTCGATGGCCTCACAGAAAGGGAGGCCTAGGATGATCTCTGGAGCTCTGCGGACGAACCACACATAATAACATCATGACATAACTGACAATGGTATGAAATGTTATACAATTTAAAGCTGCGTAACAAAGAAACTCCTCGGTTATACTCCCGACCTTCACCTTTTACTACAACCAGCCTGCTTTTATTTATTTAAAAAAGCTAACTATTACAAAAACTGAACACATTACATCAAACCAAAGAACAGATCAACCTTAAACTTCTAACTTTGACTTCTGTGTCTTGTTTGTTAAAGATATATTATATTATATGTCAGTTGTATTTGTCGAGTCTGTCAAATGTCTAATTTATGTGTATTTTATGTCTGGGACTACGGATGGAAATTAGCACCTGTGCTAAATCCGGCGTATTTACGTCAATATGTGTGATTTCACAAATTGTATGTTCATGAATATGCATTGTCCCATCCAAATAAACGAATAAAATAAAAAATAAATAATCTAATCAAATATATTGCCAATATTTATCTATTTTTTACTTTGCTTCCCTTTTCCCTACTTATGTTTTTCTTTTTGTGCTGTTTTGTTGTGTAAGGGAACATTGCTCATGCTGAATAAGCCATTTTTGCTTCATTTTTATCCACTAATTATTTAGCCTTGACAAGTAACATAAACCAACTTATTCAAGAGTGATGAGTGTGCATGTGATTGACCAGAGCTGGCTGGTTTGGCCTGACTTTCATCTATTAAAATCTGTTATAATAAATCCAGGATGATGTCTCAAGGTTGGTCTTCATATGCACTTGGTGATTAAACAGTTCTCATTAAGTATTTCAAAAAGTAAAGTCATTTCTATTAAAATACACATGCCCTTGTTTTCACTCACCTGTAGTACCGTGACTGCAAGTAGGTGGAGCACACAGCCTTGGACACATGGCTAGCAGAGCCAAAGTCAATGACTTTGACTCGGTATGGCTGCCTCAGGGGATCCACCAACATGATGTTCTCTGGCTTCAGGTCGGCGTGGATGAGACCCAGGCTCTTTAGCTTCATCAGCGCAGTGGCCACCTGCTGCAGGATGGGCCGGATACACTTCAGCATCAGAGGGCTGAAC
This sequence comes from Bostrychus sinensis, assembly GCA_020698575.1. NCBI lineage: Eukaryota > Metazoa > Chordata > Actinopteri > Gobiiformes > Eleotridae > Bostrychus > Bostrychus sinensis. The sequence goes on from CM036250.1 coordinate 12,607,011, forward strand.
TTGCTGTGCTTCAGGAAGTCATAGAGGTTCTGCTCCAGCATCTCGAACACAAGGCACGTGTGATTCTTGTGCTGGAAACATTCGTACGAGCGGACGAAGTTGAACTCATCGGCATTCTCTGTGCTCAGTCTGCTAAGGATGCTCACCTGCAAATGAAAGACATTAGGTAAGCACATCGTTCATCACACGACGCTTGCAATCCTTCATTCGTCACCTCTTTCACTTTTTCCAATTAGGGATCGCACATGGCAGGAGCATATCACAGCAACTATGGACTATACTGACTCGTTCAATTACTGCGGGCAATTTAGATTCATCATTTTATCTGTACTTGCACGCTTTTTGACAGTGGGTTGAAGAGTACACAGGGGGACATGTAGACTCCACTGTGATTTGGTTGGACCAGGGATCGAATTCACAGTCTCTTTGCTTAAAGTTAGGAGCGCTAACCACTTTGCCACCTCACACCCCGTGTTTGCAAATACTGACCTTCAACATAACACACTGACCTCTATTTGACCTTGCCGCGCGTACGAAGGATGATTCTTCAGGATTTTGATCGCCACTATCTCATTTGTGCCCCGTTTCCAGCACTTAGCCACCTGTCCAAAAGTCCCCCGTCCCAGAAACTCAAGCACTTCATAACTGTTGGACATGGAGCACAGGATCTCATGCTGCACCAGCTGGTAGTCGCCCTCGCTGTGGGAGGTGCTGCTCTTGGTGGTGGAGGTTGAATGTGCTATGGACTGAGCCGTGGTGGTCCCGCCTCCTTCCCGCCGTCCGGTTTGAGACCACCGGTGCCGAGAGCTCCTCTAGTATCTGGACGCTGTCGCTGCTGTCCACCTCCTCGCTCTTCCGCTTCAGGCTGTACTGCTTGTGGTACAGGTCGCACGGTTGGGAGGAGGACTCTGCATCTTTAACGCGACGGCTGGAGGTGGAAGAAGACGAGGAGGAAGAGGGAGGGCCACGAAGGCTCCCTGTGCTGTCCGCCGCCCGAACCACCGTCTGCTCCCGGGAGCCCAGGGTCTGCTGTGGCTGCACCGGGTTGGAGTTGTACACACCATTGAAAGACGAACCGGACGTGGAGGCCGCAGGCTCCCTGTGAGGGGCTCTGCTGGTAGTAACCGCTGTCCAGCTGATTGGACACATCCCAGGCAGGGTTCTCCACTTTGAGCCTCTTCGAACGGGAGTAGGCACTGGAGGAGACGGAGGGGGAGGAGAAGACCTGCACCTGGGAGGCCATGTCTGCAGAGAGAATTCCCCCACAACAAGCATAAATCCTTTATTAGAAGTAAAGACAGATTAAAATATGAGATCCAACATAATGGTATAAGCTCTGTTTGTTACTTTGTTATTAAATATGAACTGGAACATATGTAAATAGCTCATATCCAGATCCACTGTAGGGGCCTTAGGCTCGAGGGACAACTGAGGCCCTGTACAGGCTCAAATTTTTTTGTAAATCCCACTTCAAACCAAAACCATGGTAACAAGGGGCATTTGATACAAAGATATCTAAGCATTATTATAAGATCTCTTTTTGCCTCATATCCTGAATTGTGGTCATGCATGTAACAGGCAGGTGAAAGTGGGACAAAATAAGGCAGGGGGTCTGGCCTCCCCCAGCAAAATCTGAAAGACATGTGAGTTCCTGTATTCTGGTACATTTTAAATTATTAATATTTTAAGATGGCTACAATTTATGATTTCACTTCTTTCATAATAGGGCCCTTTTAGGAGAATTGTGAGGCACTGTCACTTCAGTGGTTTGTTTCTGTCGCTGAAACAGCTTGTACACTATTGTACAGGTAAATGAGGGTCTTTGGGGCCCCCCTTCAGCTTTGGGCACTAGGCAACTGCCTACCTTGCCTACCCTATTGTGACGGCTCTGCCTATATTAGACTTCTTCTCTCCTTTTAGCGTTTCCCTTTTTGGGGTTTGGAATTTTGACACATAACTTGGCACACAGTAGGTTTTTATGCTGGATGCCCTTCCTGATGCAACCCTGTTCATTTAACCAGGCTTCAACTGGGAATGGCACTAAGAACACACTGGTTTGTGACCCCCATGTGGCTGGATTCAGCTTTTTTACACTGCTCAAATAAAATAATACCTTTCATTACAGTGAAATCCTATAGGGTCGCAATGATTTTAACCTTCCTTCCTAATTAGCCCACAACACCTTGAGGACAAAAAACACCTGTGTAGTAATTAAAACATTTGGAAGCATATGGGTCGAGTAATACTGGTAACTTCTGAATGTGCATAATATTAAAAAAAAAAAAAAACAAACAAAAAAAAAAAAAAACAGGGCACGCAGCTGACTATGACAAGAAGTGGTTTGCCCTACAACACGAATCTTGTAACAGATGATGCACATAAGCAGAGCAGAGTGTTACCTGTTATAATGCAAACCTTTAACAGCCTGATGTTAAATGCACAGTCCGTACCCTTCAAGAACAATACCTGCAGTGGATGTGTGAGCTCCGCGTCGCCAGTCTGACATTCAGGGCCTCCTGCAGCTGTTCATCCTGTCGCCGGGACTCCCGTGCGGTGCTGCGGCTGATCAGCTGGGCTGCTCTCCCGGCGCAGGCTGCACAATGTTGGGCCTGAGCTAAAACAGCTAACAGCAGCTACTCCTGTCTGCAGCGACCAGCATCCTGCGCGGTGCTCCTCTGACGCGCTCTCATGCGCTACATCGCGCGTCGAGCTGACAAAACCTGCACCATTTTTCTAGAAACGTCCCAGATCAGCATAATAGGCAGGCACTGCTGTCACCCAGACGGAGCATCATCATCATCATCATCATCCCTGGCGCTGCTCAGCCAACTTCAGACCCGCTACGTAACGTAATGTTAACGGCGAGACGTAACAGTCTGCGTAACTCACGTCAGCTGCGGTAAAATGAACAATAATCGATGTGATGTGTAAAAGAAAGAAACATTTATATCTTATTATTGCTGTTGTTAAAGTTATGGCGTGGTTTCACCAATAATGTAATAGTTATTGACATGGCATAGGTATTGTCAATCTACTACTTTCTTTGAATCTTTCTATTCAGTTCAACTCATTTTTATTTATATAGCGCAGTATCACAACTAACGTCGCCTCAAAGGGCTTCACAAAGAGTTCATCAAACATAAACACAGAACCAGACACAAACAATCAACTAACTAAACTAAACTAACTAAACTAAACAGACCCAGGACACCCTGTCCTTAGACCCTCCTCGGCAGGGAAAAACTGCTAAACTCCTTTGTAATCCAACCCTACTTTTTATTTAATTTTACTACTAAATGCCTTAGTTTTTATTACTATTAGTGAAGGTTCACAATCATCTACATCACCTAACAACGAAGTGTGGCTCACTGACTTCTCATTCTTACCACAAGAGGACGCGTTTGTGACATCTAAATAAGCCTCGGAGAGGGCCGTACGCAGAAATTTAGATATAGAGGTCTATCAAGCTGACATCCAGTTTAGTCCTGGTTTAGTTCTAGTTTAATCATAATTTAGTCCTGGTTTAGCGTTGATTTAGTCCTATAGCTGATGTAGTCCTGTTTAGACCTGGTTGGGTCCTGTTTGTTTCTTGATTAAGTCTTGATTTGGACTTATTTTTTTCCTGGTTTAGTCCTAGTTTATTCCTAATTTAGTCCTGGTTAAGGGTTGCTTTAGTCCTATATCTGGTCTACTCTTGTTTTACTCCTGTTTTTTCCTGATTAAGTCTTTGCTTGGGTATATTTTTTTATTATACCTAGTTTATTGATAATTCAGTCCTGGTTTAGGGTTGATTTAGTCCTATATTTGGTGTAGTCCTGTTTAGACCTGGTTTAGTCCTGTTTTTTTCTGATTAAGTCTTAGTTTGGACTTACTTTTTCCAGGTTTAGACCTCATTTAGTCCATGTTAGGCCAAGTTTATTCATCATTTAGTCCTGGTTTAGCGTCGGTGTAGTCTTATATCTGGTCTAGCCCTGTTTGGACCCGGTTTAGTCCTAAACTCAAAACTAAATTGAATTCTTCATTTTTTTAAAACACTGTAGCTTCTGGTCCTTAGATTACTTACAGAGAACTTATGGAGGTCTGAATGTTTGTGACCTTTATGGTGCGTACAAGATGGTTTTGATTTTGATAAAATGTTTTTGTTTTGTCAAAATCTTACCAACACAATTAATACACAGAGAGAGAGAGAGACAGCATTTATTTCACTGGATCTTTATCAGGTTTTCTGTTCATTGAGATATATTAAACATTTGTGCTTCTACAGCATGTAAACAGTAACATAAGCACAACACTCCATAGTGGTACAGCCAATTACAATAAAATACAATGAAAAAAGACTACACCAGCATAGTCAATACAAAGATAAAGCAATAGAGAAATAACACTGTCACTGTTAAGGATATATGAAAGATGAGGCATGCATTTTTATATTTTATGTAACTGTAACAGATGAGACACGATGAAAGAAAACAAAACAAGTGCTTTGACAAATCCTAACATTGTATAAAAATACTATATTTCACTATGGCTAAAAGAGGAAAAGACCAGCAGTTCCTCAAAATAAATGTAGAAATGTATCAGACAGCGACTCTGAACTTTTACAAATGTAGAAGTATATCAAGTGAAGGATTTGCACTTGCAAATGTTGTAGTCGAGTCACTGTTTTCTTGAGTCACTCTCGAGTCCACAGGAGTTCAAGTCCAAGTCTGAGTCACTGAAGAATGGAGAGAGTGATCAGCACTGGATCTGGGAGTCCAGGTCTGAGTCATCGGGGGGGGAAAAAAGTTAAGTCTGATTTGCTTAAAAAATGTCCAGACTATACCACTTCAAGTTCAAGTCCAAATAAACTAAACAGGAGTCCGAGTCGAGTCACCAGTACTAATAGTTTTGTAAATAACTAATTAATAACACAATCATTACTCTATGTGTCCTTATATATAGTGTGGCTTTGTCTCTGCTTTCAGCGTAAAAAGCATACAAGACACAAGTGTGATATTGATAATAACTCAACTATTAGGCAGTAATAAAGCAATAATAAATATGTACTTAATAATTTAACAAATAGCAGTTTATAGATCCTGAATTACCACAGATGTTTTTAATTTTGCACCAATTTGCATGAGCTTATTACTAAAGAATTATGAATTAAACATTAGTAACAATGTTTATAATTCAATGGTGTTTATAAATGTTGAAGTAATGCTTTGTACATAATCAATTAACTGGTTATTAATCCTTAACTAATACTTAATAATGTGAGTTATTCTAAAGTGTTACCAGCGTGAGTTACAAGTCTTAGTATAAGTCTGGGCCCTTGCTTCAAAAAACTAAGTCAAGTCAAAGGTTCTGTTCTGTGAGAAGAGACAAGTCCAAGTCCAAGTATGAGCCTCAAAATAATGACTCAAGTCCAAGTCGAGTCATGTCACAAGTCTCAAAAATGACTGGAGTCCAAGTCCCTGGTTCAAGTAGTCTATCTGTGGCACTTGCACGTTACAAAACAGACTGCAAGATTTGGACAAGTGCAAAACGCTGGATCCTACGTGAACATCTCCTTCTTCCAGGACCTCGGCTCGGACTTGGGACTACCTGAAGGAATGTCTGAAGTGCACGCTCCTTCGTTTGAGCTTCTCCGGATTGTGAGATGCCATGTGGGAAAATTCTCGGAAGATATCAAGGTATGTGGCGTCCCCTGGTGAAAACAACAACATGGAAATTATAAGAACACAATCGTCCCAGTCAAAACATCTTTTATGTGAGTGCAAACAGGAGGGGCGCAGGAGGACGGCCTTCATGAATGGATCAGGCAAAACACGATGGAGGCACCATGAAGCGGCGTGTCTTTCAACTTTCAACAAATTCTAAGCCTTTACTTTCCTTGTGGCCATGGGAACGCTTGAATTTAGGCACACAACAAAAGCATCTGAGCCCCTTTGTGTCCCGTGAGAGCTGCCAGGCTAAGGCTAATTAAAAAAGCCGCTGAACAGTTCAGGTTTTGGGCTAACAACAGATCTTTCTATTAGATCCACACACATCAAGCTCCCTCTTGTCTCAGAATGGTCTCATCTCTCTCCAGAAGACATGCATATTCAAACGTGTCATTCATATTCTAGTGCGCGCAATGAATTTATAATAACACGCTGCAAAAATCACATCTTTGATTCATAATTAGTGCATGAAGTGGGAAGTGAGAAAGTTGTTGGAAGGGTGGAGAAAAGATATGAAAAGAAGCACAGAGGCAGAATAAGTTAGTTTAGAGTTGCACTGAATTTATTTTTTCAGAAGAAGACACTGAGAGGAGATATTGAACAAAGAGTAGTAAATGTTAGTTTGCACAGACACATATTGTTTTACATGAAATTGTACACATAACAGTCAGACAGAAAAGAGAGGGAAATTGCATGATAGGAGCAAGCAGTTGAAGTGTTAATAGCTTATATACACAATTCATGTTGTCAACCCCTGCTCTGTACAACAGATTGGTCCATGGTGACATCATTCCTAAAGCTTAGTCCATATGGGTTCAGGTAACAGCTCTCACACTTAATACTGCACAACTGTAAGAACAAGCTGGATATAAAACACTGCATTGTGCAAAAAATAGAGAAATAATCCTTTCTAAGCTCAGAGAAGGAACAGTGTTGTCCTCACTTTTCTTTCAATGTTTATTCAAAACACTGTCATGTACAAGAGTGCTTTGCAAAATATTCCTGACTTAGACACAGCCATGAGAAGTAATTTAGTTTAACACAATAACAGCTAAAGAAAATGTATTAATAAAATTTGAAGCATTAGACCCAGAAGATTTTGTGACTGACCATGTATTCTTTGGCTGTACACCGTGTTATACAGGTCAGGTTTAAACAGTTAGCTTTGAGGGAACTGCATGTAATCTTTGGCTTGGACGTAATGCCAACAGTCTAGCTCTTCTTTGAAAAGTTTTGGCTATTACTGTATCATAGACATTTTTGTAAATTAATAGGTGTATCAAGACATTCTTGGTCACTGCTGCTTACTTTAGTTTAATAAAACAGTCATATGTTTCTAAAAGGAGTCCAACAGCACTAGAGTCTGCTCATGCAGCACATGTATTGTACATGCCTCATAAAGCTCTACTCATACAAATGCATCATTTATGCAACACTATATTGAATGTATAATTAATTGAGTACTCTTGACGGCAGTGGCCGAGCTGCCATTTTCATTGTCATCTAGCTCTCTTATCTTAATCCATCCCCTGGAAGACAGACTTTTATAGTAGCTCATGAATGTCATTTCATGCACTCTAGTTAGCATTTGGCAGTACACAGTGTGACACGGGCATTACATTATTCATTATGACTAACAGTCAAATATTCACATGGACAGGGTTCAGAAATAAACAGGTTTGAGGAAGACCTGGGCAACAGTAACCCATGCACTGTACACAACAATATAATAGACCTCATCAAGATACAGCAGATACACAAACCAAACATTTACAGATGCTGTATATACAGTAGTGCATGTCACAATAGTGAGAGATTTATCAAAAAGTCTTTCCTCTGCAGCTCATTCTGCAGAATAGAGTTTCTCTATACAAAGTGTGACGTATTAGCTTTTACTCACAATGAGAACTCACACAGTAACACTGTTGTGTGTGTGTGAGTGCTGAACAAAATGAATCCTAACAATATAGATCCAGCTTTAAAAAAATACCATCTGCATCAATGTCCAACGTAATACAAAAAATACAGATTATCTGTACTTAAATAATCATTGCACTATTGCTCTGGGCATTACTCCATAAATAAAAATAAAAACACCTAAAATAACATAAAAAAGCTAAAACATGGTTTGAACTACTGCTAGTAAAAGTGCATCCTTTTCATTTTAGCCTCACAGGTTCAAGTCCGCCACAGTGGAGTTTCAAATGTCCTGCAACAGTTGTGAAATATACAGCCTACAACACTCACTTATATCTTTAATAATGAAGCAGCCATGGCTCCTCACTAAGACCTCTTTTAGCAAAATACTTTTGAGGAACTTACTGAATAGTTGGTATTGGACTATTGTAACAAAGTCAATGAGATGTGACTTACTAAAAAAAAAAAAAAAAACTTACCCTAAAATAAGAAAAAGTCCTGGCAGTGATTTTTTAGTTCTTGGTAAGCACCTTACTCATCTATTTTATTGTTTGTTCTTGCATTTGAAATATCTGGTCATATGACATCATTAGTTTTAACCATCGTCCTGAGAGGTGAGCTGTTGACCGGGCTGGCAAGAGGAACACTGAAGTAATGCAGACCTATGTACAAGGTTGAAAAAAATGAGAACATGTTGAGGAATCGAGGATCCTCGCCAGGTCTCTGAGGCAGATGTATCTCTAGTGGCACCCCCTACACTGTAGTTTACCCTGGGATTGTCCTAGCACTCAGCTATATGGATACAGATAAACTCCTGAATGCACTTCCTGTACTGCTGCTCTGTGGGGCTGCTGATGGGGTATTGACCTGGCTGACCGAAGGGTCCCTCAGACTCCCGCATCTCATCGTTCATCCTCGACAGACGAAGCCTAAGAGAAAGAAGCAGGAAAAGTGCAGAATATTATAATAAAAGTCATAGAGAGGACAAATAGAAATGGAAAAATTTGTTGTATAAGGAAGCTTACAGTGTGACGATATCAGCATTAGCTTGCTGCACAGCTATACTCAAGGGATCCTGGCCGTCATCATCCTCATCATTTTGTGTAGCGCCCCTTTTGAGGAATAAACACACCTGCCTAGAAATATGAAAAAAAAGAAGAAAAGAAAACAATTTTAACAATATGGCACTAAGGAAATTATAAAAGGCTGAGCTGGAGTTAGCAGAGGTTAAAAAATTCTTTATGGGCATGACGAGGATGGGTAGGATTAGGAATGAGTACATGAGAGGTACAGCTCATGTTAGATGTTGTGCAGATAAATTCAAAGAACCAGACTGAGATGATTTAGAAAATGAACAGATGATTGATCGTGAATATTTGGGTAGAAGGATGCTGAAGTTAGAGCCGCCAGACAGGAGGCCTAGAGGAAGACCAAAGAGGAGATTTATGGATGTAGCGAAAGAGGACATGAAGTTTGTTGGTGAGACAGAGGAGGATGAAGATGAGGGTTAAAAAAATTGTAAAAACTGCTTCATGACTTACCCTGTATGGCCCAGATATGTGGCATGATGCAGGGGACCTCTCCCTCGTGAGTCTTTTTGGTTGACGTCAGCAGCGTTTTGCAACAGGAACTCACAGGCTATCAGCGAACCCTAAAACAAAGCAACACCATTTAGTCAGGCACTTACAAGATGATATGTTATAACTAGAAGTGGAGAAAGGAGAGAAGCTTGTGCAGTGTGACTCACCCCGGTCACAGCTTGTATGAGAGGTGTTTTTCCTTCATCCTCATCATTGACCATGTTGACGTCAGCTCCGTGCGCCAGTGCTTCGGCCATGACGGGCAGGTTACGGGCTTTGGATGCTTTGTAGAGCAATGCACCGGGGTGAAGCTCTCGCAAGTCTTCTGGATCTGAGGTTTCTGGCTCGGCCTCTAACTCCGCCTCACCGCTCGAGTCCTCCGACACCTCACACTCTGAGAACAGACAGTAGGCCGTCACTGGGACATGCAAAAAGAACTGGTAAAATTACAATTCTGACTAAACTGATGGCTGACCTTCCTCTGTGACACTGTCCACCACAGACCCGAACACCAGGATGTCCGTGCTGCCGTCTGTGCTGCCTCCCAGACCACTGTCACTGCTGAGGCCTGCCGGACCAGAGGACGCCACAACATGGACACATTACATACCACGGCACTTAACTATGAGAACATGTTCTTCAACTATGTTCACTTTAAGGATTACAGGAAACAAGAGACATTCATGTGAAATAAAATCATATGTTGCTTACTTCGAGGACCAGACCCAGTATCAAAGTAAGAGAAAAGTGAGTCCAGCTCATCAGGGCAAAATAGAGATTCTCTTCTGAACTTAGCAGCTGCTGTTAAAAGAAAAAAATATAGAAAATTAAGTTATGAAATTTCACAGTCTTTCATTAAAACATGTAATATAACTTCTTCAAAAGAAATGAGGATTATTGGGATGGTTCAGTATTTTTAAGCATGGTTGTCTGAGACACTTTTGGCTATTATTTGCTACACTGAAAACTAGTCACTAGCACAGTCCCAGTTTGGATAACCAGGCAAATATAACTAAATCTGCATTTATGTGGTCTAAAGAGAAAATTTACTCAGGATACTGCTGTTACTTCTATTGCTGTTGTCTAAAGCTTTACTAAGGATATCTTATAGACCTCAATTAAAAAGAAGTGCTTAACTATGCCTAACAAATATAACAATATAACAAATCCTACATTCACTGCAAAAATAATTTGTTTCATTTAATGTATTTATATTTTACAAAAGGTATTGAAGTTGTGTAACAGCTCCCCCTGCTGGACACAGTTAAATGTTGTCAGTTCTATGTGTGTCTACATTAAAACACAGTGAAAATATATTAATACAAATATAATGTGTTGAAATGTGCCAAACGGTTTCATACTAAACCGAGCTGCTTACCTGTGGAGAGTGTGGACGGGGATGTGCTTCCAGGCTCCTGTAGATATCTCCTCCGTGCTTTGGGGACTGTGGTGGCGCTGTTGTGTCTCCGGCACTTCTTCACACTCCACCGCCGCTCTGACTTCCTCTCTCCGTTGATGAGGATCTGATCTGTGGAGCCCAGCTTCTTCAGGAATTTCTTCTCCACATACTTGGCTTTAATCCACGCCTCTTTCTCCTGCCTGTTCACGAGAAATCCAATTTAACAATGCATGTGATAGTACATACAGTATATTTATGGTATGATTTATTAATAATCTTACCTTGAACTGGACGGTAATGGTTTCTTTAGACCTTTCTCCTGGTACGAGCCTTCATATATGTGGTTGATAACGCTGTTCCCAAGTTCACACATTAGCTGCAAAACATGGCATGACATTTATGGCCTCAACATGCAAAAAATTTAAGATAATGCATGAATGATTTGACAGCAATGAACTGGGCTTACCTTTAGTAGCTCTGGTTCCCATGAGTCTAGCGTGAGTGAGCGCACTTTTGAACAGTGGACTCCTAAACTCCTGCAAGACAAAATATGTGTCCAGTATAATTATTTAGTCATGAAGTACTTGTTAGCAAAATAGTTGCAAGGATTATCCAATAAAGGTCTAGGGTTTTAAGTACTTGAGGCCAACAGTCCAGGGAAATGAATAAAGAAGCGTATGCAGCAAAAGAGCATCAACAAGAATGAAAAGAAAGGTGTACAAGACATCAGAGAGCAGCAATGTTGTGTGATTTAAACACAGGAGGCATCAGAGCTTAAGATGCTGAGGTTCTCTTTGACAAGGAAAGATTAGGGATGGGTACACCGCGAGGGACAGCTCATGTTGGATGTTTTTAGAGATAAAGTCAGAGAAGCCAGACTAAGAGATAGGAGGATTTGAGGAAAACCAAAGAGGAGTTTTATGAATGTACTGAAAGAGGACATGTAGTTAGTTGGTGTGAGAGAAGGTGACTGGCTGTGGCGACTGCTGAAAAGACTAGCCGAAAAAAAGGAGGAGGAGTGGGAGATGCCACTCCTAAAGTCATGCAAATCACTATGTTCCCCTTTTGTAGCCGTCCCGTGTCCAGGCAACTGTGTCTCATTAGAGAAAAACTGATACTGTGTTTGTCTCACTGATCCATCCTTTACTTTAACCAATGGCTGTGACTGAGCTCAAAGTGAGACCCAAAAAGGCTGCAACATGAATATTCAACAGCACAACTCACAGAAACAGGCTTTAGTATTACATAAGCAGCCATAATCGCAACTTCTAAATAAATGCACCTCCTGAGAACAACTTTTCCCACTGGGAGCTAGAAAACTAACCTTAATGACGCAACGCTGTGATGTAACCAGTGCTCTAGAGAACCGATACTAATGACTGGATATGTCTGCATGGTTTAACCTTCATTCAATATTATTACATCACACATTCACTGGTATTCAGCTGTTAAAAGTACCGATGGTGTCTGTCCTAGTTCTCTTTTACTATTCTCACTTCAAAGAAACTCTCAATCGAAGCCTGATCCAAATAAGAAGCTCCTTCACTTTAATCCCTTTAGCAGTGCATGTGGCAGAATGTGCTCTGTGTCCCTTCAAGCCAGGATCCAACAGCTGTGCATGTTTCCTGTGTCTAGAGCCAATGCACACTTCTCACACAGAGCTGATGACTCTGAAATGCCAATGTCGTCATCATTTACAAGTAGGTATGAGATGATAATGGTTTTAAGGTAGAAAAATACAAAGAGTACAGTGTATATGCTGACAAAATAATACCAGAAGGCTCTCTATATTTAATGAAAAGCCTGCATCTGATTGTAATTAATATATTTAGGTGATCCACAGCACTGTCTGCGCCACGCCATTTGATGAATAACTAGAATTAGAGCACAGAGAGCACCGGCCCCCGCCAAAGCATTTATCATCCCACCCTGGATCCAGACAGTGACCCAGACAACAAGCCAAAAAAACTATCCATTTGTTCCTTTTTCTTTATTGTGGCCTTTCCTGAGTTTCATTAAAATCTGCCTGTAACATTTTGAGTTATGTTGCGAACAGATAAAAGTATCTTGCAATGGTAAAGAATGCCTTAATCCATTAGTTTTTCAGAAAAAGACCAACAAAACAAATGAACCAATGTCTGCAAAAACATAACCATCTCTCTTTTGTGTGGCTAAATGAATAGACAGCTAACACCAAAGCAACCAGTGTACTGTATATCAGCTATTACAACTATTAGCCATGCCTCATTTTTCTCAAACTCTAAATGGACCTTAGGTTGTATTTGAGTGTCATTGAGGAAGACATGCTGTCCCATGCCTAATTATTAATTTTCAAGTAAAACTGTGCAAACCTGTGTATGCCGGAGCACTCGATGCACAGCAGGATGCCCAGGTTGATGGAGGCCCAGCGCGGCTCGGCCTGGCCACAGTCACAGCACTGTTCGTTGCCCGGGAGGCAGAGGATGCGCTGCAGGATGGTGTCCCCTCTGGCACTGCGCTCTCTGGGCTCACTGGCCGAGTCTATGCTGCTGGTGGACGGAGACGCTGTTCTGTCCAAATGCTGGGGAAGAAGAAACACAAAAAAATTACCTTTGATCATTGCTTGAGTCTAGGGTCATTTCTTTGCAGTGTATTGCTATTACAATAAGACCAGATATAAAAACTCATTATTATCAATTTGTTATTGAACCATTTCTGACTCTTACATGACTGGCTAGGTCAGGGGTGTCCAAACTTTTTTCAATGGGAGCCAAAAATATATGCTGAAGAGGGCCACTCACTAGAGGTAACATGCTGCTGCAGCAAAAGTCCTATTAGGCTGCTCTTTAAGCTTCATGGATCTTACCACATTTATCTGGGCTTGCAAGCAGCACATATTATGGCTGATATTTTTGTTGTTCACCAACCACAATGTTTTTTGTTTTTTTTCCCCCTTAACGACATGTCCACCTTACACAAATATGAAGGTTTCTTTGCTTTTTACCTTGAGCTGAAAAATCTACCTGAGGCAAATTGGGCTTATTGAAAATGAAGCCTGAGGGCCAATAAAAACTGGTCTGTGGGACGCATTTCACCCCAAGCCATAGTTTTGACACCCCTGGGCTAGGTGGTCTGTGACACAGAACAGAAATTACATAGAAAGCCTTTGCAAAGACCAAGGATGCCAGTTAACTGCCACAACAATGGTCAAAGCTACAGTGGTTCAGATGCAAATGCATTGCCCTGAGCAGGACAAGACGGATTTGAGTGGGTTGGTGATCCAGCTGCTGCACAAGGTAATTGTAAATATTTAATTAACAAGACTGTATGCAATTTTTAAGCTTGTAAAAAATCAAAATAGCTTGTAAAAAATCAAAATAGGATAGAAACCTGCCCAGTGCTAATAAATAAAGGCTATACATACTGCTGCAAACATACATTACCATTACCAATCACTCATCTCACAGAATCAATCCAAAAATTGTAGCATGGCCTGTAATCCCATGTTACATTATGACCAATGTCGAGAGAGTGGTTTTTGTCCCTACTTCATATCAGACAGGCAACAAGTTAACATATTGGTCCTTTAAATAGTATATATAAGGCAGCATGAGTCATTAGTGCCAGTTACCAGTCATAGCTGTATACAGTCAAACATGTGTCTTACCTCTATGTAATATGTGTCTGGACTCTCTCTGTAGGCTGAAGCAATACTGGCTTGGACTGCTTGGATCCAGGCCTGCCTCAGCTTCTCGGACTCCGCTTGAAGCATGCAGCTCCTGTTGGAAAAACAACCAAATTACCATATGCATATTCCAGACAATACTTCTTAAAAAAATAGAATAAAAATAGAAAGCTAATCTTACTTGAACGGGGAGACGACCTCAAAGCAGAACCTCCTCTCGATGTCCTCACATGGTTTGACAGAGCACAGCCGGAGGTCCTCCACCACCACTGTGAGTGAATCCTGAAATCATCAAAACAGACATCTTAAACCTCTTTTTTCAACAGCCAGCATGCCCTTAATATAAAACAGCCTCTCTTCTGCAGGACTCATCTTCCCAGGCCGAGTACTTTTTACCACTGTCAAGCAAAGAGAGAGTGACCTCAAAACCACACTATACTCCCTGTTGAGCACTCAGGTATCAGGATCTCAAGCTAAAAAACACCAAACATTGCCATCCACATTGCACTTAACCTCGTACAACCCACTTTACCTCTGCAAGAGCTGATATGAAAGAGATATATGGAACTTGCCTTGAGCTTCTTCTGATAGACCAGCTGACTGTTTTGTATGGAGAACCACCGCCTACAACGACACAAAGAGAGTGGCATTAATAAAACATACTTCAGATGGATATCCTTCCTGAGCGGTGAGGGTCAGTGAGCAGAGGTGAAGTCACTGGAGTGGACACAGGTACAAATATTTTAGTCTGTGCTCTTTGAACAGTGTGCTGGCAGGCTTTTTTAACCTCTCTCTGCAAGACAAGTCAGAATAGCAGACAGGGAATACTGTTGCATTCATGTGCGCCACAGAAAGTTTGTGCAAGAGTGCAAAGGAATCAAGAGTTCAGACCTAGAATCTAACTGGGGATCTGCTAGTTCAGGTGTAAATGCTTTATACACTGAGCCACAAAAGTCTTATATCTCACAGAGGCAAGAAATCTGCTAAAACTATTTATTTGTTCATTTACTGAGTTTGTATGACTATGGTTAATATGTATCTAAACCTAGATGGTATTTTGGATGAGCAAAAATTGATAGTTTCTGCCTTGGCCCATTGCTGACATTTTCTTATAATATCAAAAAATGGGACAATTACATTTTGGTATTATACTGCTAACAGAAAACCATCATCTCCAAAAATCATAACCTCCAAATCTGAACCCAAGATCTTATTCTGACTTGAGGAGATTTCCCAATTTCCAATGACCACATGTTTGCAGCATACAGTATGTATTACAGATGTAACAATATCCAAATCTCACAGTACATCACAATATTAACCTCACGCCAAGGTACAATATTTATTGGAATACTGTGGGGAGGCTCACAGTATTGTAGAAATGCTCACAATAACAAAATATATTCTCTAAAAATGCTTTGATGAGCCTTAAGTGCAATGATTTTTGTCTTATTTCAAAAGATTAACACTAAATAAAAGTTTAATAACAATCATTTCTTCATGTAGTCAGAGCAAAGGATCATGGTCTATGTAGTTCCATCTGCTATTTTACCATACAACAAAACAATGCATTTCAAGATATTGTGAATGTTATATGATATGATATCGCCAATGTTGTTACATCCTTAGCATAAATCTCTGTGTAAAGAGACTCTTACCTGTTCCATGTTTTGAAAGCATTGCTGGCCCTCTTAAACAGGTAGCCCTCCATCACCACACCATTAGGAGCGTCCACATTAAACTCCACTTTTGAGTCGTCATATGCGAAGTCCTGTAAAACAAATGTACAGATCTTCGATTTCTTTACATCAACCGACAAAAATGGAAAACCAATACATTTCCCTCATAGCCACAGCTGCTGCTTCCATGCTGATCCCATAAAACTAACAGCATCCAGAGTGCAGCGTACAGTTACATACAGAGCATATAGCATTAAATCAAGTCGACTCATGCAGCCATGTAGAAGTGTCACGTGTTGGTGCATGGATGTATGTTTGTATGTAGCAGTATCCCATCTTCCTGTGCGGCTTCCTGACCAGGGGCTTCTCAGGACTCTCTCCGCACACATATGACGCAAATTATTACATAAAGAGATGTGTGATTCAGAAGAAATTAAGCCTGGCAGGCGCTTCGTGACTTACAGCAAGGCACCTAGTGATTTAACACAGACCCGCGCACTGTCTGCTACTTAGGGCCAGAAGCAAGTCAGAGGTTCAGAGATGATCTGTTGGTACATCGCAAGACCTACAGCAGCCTGTGTCTTTTTATAGATAATGTAATATTTAGCAGGAACAGAATATTAAGTTACCCTAAATTGAATTTCAAAATTGCACGCATGCAGCTGTGAGAAAGGAGAAAACACAGGCCTCCCAGAAAACTGCATGCTTAGGCTGCTTGTAATAATCTCAGAACATTGTAAGGACTATGGCTGTCCCAAAATCTTGCATCTGGAGGTAGAACTGGATACTTTGAAATTTGCTTTCCACCTCTGCAATATCACAGCCAACCCTGGAATTGTTATTGCTACAACTGCTGGCAAGGTTGGCTGGGATATTGCAGAGGTGGAAAGTAACTGTGTGCTTTGTGAGAGTGTACTTCTAGCTTTGACTATAGTAAAGTTTAGAAGAAAAAAGGTAACTTAAATGTAACTTAAGGAAGTTTAAAAAAAAAAAATCTAAAAGGGGAAAAGTATTTTTGATCGTCATGGCAAAGTGGGAAGTAATATGAAGAGCAGTTGTAGTAGTAATAGAAGTAACTGTAGCGGTTGGAGTAGTGGTAATACTGGTAGCAGTAGTAGTAGTATTGGCAGTAGAAGCAATAAGTAAGTACAATTTAGTTTAGTACTTTTACTTCTGCTTAAATAATATTATTTTGAAGCTACAGCAGTCTTCCTTGAGTACTTATCTCACCTCTCCTGGCTTAATAAAATAGCTTTTCTAATACATTTACACTGCAAGTCAGCAAACAGCATTCAAATTGTATGAACACTAAAGAAAGAATAACAACAAGAGCATTTTACTGCTAATAAACTGAACATTAACCCACCAAAGAGTGATCCCAGTGGCAAAACAGCTTCATTTTCAACCTTTTAGTCCGTTCCAGCAACATTTCCGGGCCAAAAAAGTTATCCACTGTGAGTAAAAGCAAGAAGTCTCAAAGTAGCGGCATGTGCAGAGAGGCAGCCTTTAGTCTCTGAGTGCTCGGAGCGCTCACAGCGGAAGGGTAGAGCATTGTAGCGAGTAATTCCACTGCTAACGTGTGTGTGTCCTGCTACAGCCACCTGCCCGAATGCCCTGGATTAGGACTAATTACCATACAGCTGCCAAAGTAGCCACGGCACAGTGCGGGAAATGAATAGCGAGCCCCAAAAAACACTGTATGAAGCCGTTCTAGACTTCAAACACTGCTCTGACACTTCACTGACCGGACCTCAACTGTTAAAACCAGTCCCCTAGACACACCTCTTTTCAGAGAGGGAGGCTGCTGGTCCACTGCTGACCCATGAGAAAGCGGGCACACAGCCAGCTGTCAAGTTCAAATAAATACAAGCTCATGGACCAAACAATTCAACGTCACATTTCCTACCTTTAGCTGTCAAAGTTGCAGGAGACAGACGCAAGCGAACAGAGTGCACAGTGAACAAGGGTTAGGGTTTCAGTGCATTTCCCTCCAGCCCACAACAAAGACCATTTATTTTTCATGAAGCAACGTCACACAGACAGAAAGTGAATATCAGTGGAGTAGGAAAAAGGGGAGAGAGAGCAGACCTCTGCCAAGGCATTGACTAGGACCACATGATATGGGAAAAACATGCAATATTCAATAACTATGCTGAACATTGCGATATTTTTAAAAGAGGGCCTACTGTTCTGGCACAGTAAGTTAAATGAACAAAATTGAAAGTCCGTGTATTCACAAGTCAAAACAGTGTCAAAATCAAATCAACACAAACTAAATTAGTACCAAAACAAGGTTAAATTGTGGAAATTATAACTGGACTTTTTGAAACATTTTCATTTAAGGCTCTGGTAGGAAAATGATTCTTTAGTGTAAATCTCTGCCAAAAGGAAGACCACAGCGTTACTGCGATATATTATTTTTTATTATTGCGATTCGGATATTGCGTTTGCTGATATTGTGATAACAATAATTTTGCAATATGTTGTGCACTCCTAGCATTGGCCATATCCTGCAAAGGTAAAGATATAGTGCCCAAATCTGGACTCAAACCAGAGAACTTCTTGTTCACGGATTAATGCTTTCCATCCATTAAGCCAAAAGAAGAAGACAAAGAAAAACAAGATCCAGACAGTGATTCAAATCCACACCACAAAGTAATAATTTTGTTTCTTTACTGACCCTCGTGGCTGGAGGTTGTAGCTTTGGCCCCTGGACCTAAAACAAAGATCTTCCAGTTCAGGGGTAAAAGTTGAATTCAGTGATCAACAAAGCCCTCCCGCAAATTACACAGTCTATTAAATAATTCCTGGTCTTCTGGATCCACACCAAAACAATTTTTTTTCCCACTACTGACCTCTAGTGAAAATGTCATCTAAATCCAGCCACTACTTTTTGAGATATCTTGCTAAAAGACTAATAAACAGTCAAATCAACCAATTGTCACTTAGGTAGTGGCTTAGATTATAATTAAAAATGGAAATAAGTCAATGGGATGCCTCTACTTGGCGCAGCATGAATGAAGACTAAGAAATGTATTATTGAATGAGGCAGGTCCTGATGCTTCACACACCTGCTGCTCTTAAGCCCAATAGCTATTAACAACAGTACAGCCATACAGTAAGCCAAACAGTGAGTTGAAAGCAGATTACTCAGTGCATGGTGACGCACGCAGGATCTCTGGACAGTCAACAACTTGTCATATGTTTTCCTCTTCATACCTCACTGACGTCTGCCAAATAGGCCTCTGCTTAGCCTTCAAACAGCCGGCCACTGTGACTAAATGCCAAGTCAAATGATCGTAGATATACAAATGTACAGTAATGAACAATGGGAAAAAGATTATGAAGTCAATAAAAATGTCATTCAGCAACTGCTACAAACAAATTAAGCTATTGTAAATATAGTGTTTATTAGCTTGGCCTGCTATCCCACTTTGTCTATTCTATACAAACACTCTAATAAAGGGGGATTTCCAAGGGGTACAACATATGGATGCAGATTATATCACTTCTAAATGCAACTGGACAACCATGCAGCCAATCAGAAAACAAGGTGCAGTGCCTATACACATATGAAACCAATCATAGAAACATAGCGTTACATTAGGCTTGCCTTTATTAAGATAGAAGGTTATGATTGGTGGAAAGTTGCTTGAATGGAGAGAATAACACTAGCTGGATAGGTTAACACTAACTTTTAGTCTTGAAAACATATAGGGTCAAATTTATGCTCATAATTACTTGACCTTAAACAACGACTAACACCTCTTTTAGGGACAAAATGGACTTGGTTGATATTCATATATATCTGTGGGAGATAGGATGATACCATCCCTGAGCTTACCAGAGTGTGATGTTACATTAATTAGGTAAACAAACATTAAGAAAGGTTGACTGTGAAATATATTTTTATCTAAAAATCATTCACTCATCTTCTTCCACTCTTTCCCATGCAGAAAGACAACTATTCACTTTTACATTCATACACTGGGAGTAATTTTAGAGTCACCAGTTCACCTGACAGATGCATGTGTTTGAACGGTGGGAGGAAGCCAGAGTACACAGAGAAAACCCACAATCTCCTTGCTGGGAGGGGAGAGCACTAACAACTCTGCCACCTTGCCCACTGTCATATTCTACCCTAACCCTATCTATCTAAAGGTTATTAAGTCATACATTAGACCTGCTTTGTTGATGCAAAAAGTGGATGAACTAGACTGACTAGTTTGTCGACTACAAGATCAGAGGCAGCCACACTGGTGACCCAAATAAAATCTTTGGCAACCCACATTAAGGTTCAGACTCTGGCTTTGGGGACACGCATATCTACACACATCAGGTAATGATGAGTTTGTCAACTTTAGTATTTTAGGTGGTGTGCATTTTGCAAACTCAGTAGTCTTCCGTTAACTATAGCCTTTGACAAAGTGCAAATAGATTTCATTGTTCACTATCACTGACTGCTCCTGCTAAGGAAAAGCCACTGAGTAAAAGATACTGGAAACACCATTAATCTTCTGATATCAGCTCCAAAGTCTGCACGTACACACTGTAAACTCTGCTCCTCTTTAAACTCGCCAAAGTTCTGCGTCGAAGGACTGACTTTCCAAAGCATGACAAAAGAGAAATGTGCCTCTGTCATGCACTTTAAAATGTACTGAATGTTCTCCCTCTGACCGCCATGAAAACCCCTATTTTATTACCACTTCTAATGGCTTTAGGCACAAAAACATATACCCAACCACATGAGAGCATCGTCTGAGCTGCTGCTGTAGAGGAATACAGAACAGCCAGCAGGGCCTAGTTGTCGGTTCTGTTGTGGACAGGATTGGACCATTAAATTTGCAGTAAAAAAATGAATAGCCGTGGCATTTACAAGCTGCGTTCACTGCACTGTGTGTCCAGGCAGCTATAGCGACGAGAGTCCACCATTGGGGCATTTCAAGTCCCTTTCTGTCTGAGTGTACCGAGTGAGGGATTTCTTTGTCCAATGTAAGTTTACACAAGCCTTATTGCTCATGCTCTGTGTCACCAGAAAGAGAACAAGAACAAAATCCATTTGAAGAATTGGAGAAAGTATTAACAACATGACATCACAAATCGAAAAAGGCTCTGATGTGTATCTTACTATACTATATCATATACGTAGGTGAGTGAGCTGGAAGCACTCCACCAATACATGGGCCCTATCTCGTAATGTTACACCTAAACCTGTTCTATGCATTAGGTCACAAAGCTGTTATAGCTCACAATGGTAAAGAATCCACTAAAACTAATCATTTGTTGCTTGACTGAGCCCTTGAGGTTCAGTAAATGGACTAAATCATCAGTCTTGGACACATTCACAGCCTGCTCGTCCTTGGGAGTGGATCTCTCCTTCAATATGGTTCTCCCCAAGATTCCTCTTTCTACCACTGCTGTTTTTTTTTTTAGTTTTTCCTTGCCAAGAAGGAGGGTCTGAGGACAGGGGATGGATCTGAGGCTGTCCATTTGCTTGTTTGTTGTTTATCTGTTTGGTTATGTCTATTCCTGTAAAGTCCCCTGAGACAATTACTGCTGTGATATTTGGCTATACAAATAAAACTGAGTTGAAATCTTTGCAATGGTACAGAATTTCTGCGCAGGAACTAATTACTTCTTTGTTAGCCCAATATTGATCTTTCATAAAATGTTTTTATCATAAACTGACTATAACTATTTGTGTTATATGGCTGAGAGTCAAATAAACCAACCTAACAAACCAACGCTGGTGAACACATAACCTCCTTGGCTGAGGTAAATGTGCCATCACAAAGACTAAAAATGTATGGGCCTATAAAAGAAAAAGTAAAAAAAAACAAACTTTTCACTAGGCATTAGCCAAAAACAGTAATCACAAAAACTGAAACCACTTATACTGTACCATAATATTCTTGTAATATGATCTGATGAGACCATAAAGTGCTAAGAAGACACATTTACTCACATTACAATACTCTTCTATGCCAGAATCTCATATTGTCTCTGCTCTTTTCTTTTCTACTTCCTGCAGTGCATAAATATAGGACAGTGCAGTTTCCAAACCATGTTACAACCACTCTCTCTCTCTCTCTCTCTGTACAGTATCATCCATTCAAACTCAGCGATACTAATTGTTCTGTATAAATTATTCAGGATGCACTCCAGCGTGGCCCGGAGGCTTTACTAGTCTGACTGTGGTTAAGAAAAAAAAAAAAAAAAAAACTTCAAAGGAGACTGGCTAATGTTTAGTACTGACACTCTGGGCTACACTACGGCAAAGACATGCTAGAAGTACAAACGGGAATTCAGCTGGGAAAAACAAATGGAGCAGTACTCACCTGTAAGAGCGTCTGCGAGGACACCAGCAGCAACATAGAAGAAAACAGGAGGAAAAAAAATGTTTTAGTGGCAGAAAGTCATATTGAAAAGCACTACAAGGCTACAAGGGCTGTTAATTATCCCTATTAAGTGATCCAACATGGGACCTTGTTCTGTTCAATTCCCCTGAGCACAGATCTAGAGGCACATAGATCTAGCAACAACAGATCAATATAACCATTCCTTGTCGTTTTATCTCGGCACCTAAGGGCTAAGTGCTGACCGTCTGACAGCTGGTCACTTATCACAAAAGAAGCCAGACTCTGTCCCAAGACACCACTGAATTATTTAGCGAGGATGTGCCAGACATATTTTGGATTCAGCGTTAGCATCTGTCCTTTTAATACTGCCCATATGTGTGCAAATAGTAAGTCAAAAAATGTTGGCGGTAAGAAACAAGGGCCGGCAATGTCAGCATTTAACAGGACTAAGAGCACAGACAGTCACCCCCCGGCTTTGTTAAAACGTTGATCATCTGTTGCCTGCAGACAACAATAGGATTAGGATCTCCTGGAAACACCTATTTAACTCTGATTTACTGCTTTAATCAATGGCCGGACCTCACCAGAGAGATTAATTAAACACTTCCACAGTGGCTCCGGTCTAATCTCAGTCCAGTCACAACACAGGGAGGGACGAGTGGCAGACTGGGAGCAATATACTGTAAGTGCAATGTAAGCAATCCTGACAGACATTTTAACAGTCGCAGTCAAAAATATGCATGAAGTATTCTGAATATTGCACATACTGAATAACCTGCAATATTTAAATGCCCCCCTTTGACAAAGTAAACATTTAGTCTGAGAGCACAGACCTCCGCCATCTTTAAAAACATAGTGCCCAGATCTGGACTCTGAGGATCTTCTAGCTCTAGCCATTTAGTGACAAAGCCTTTATATCTCACAGTTTTAAAGGGGCCAGTAAAGGAAGTGGTGGCTTTATTTTACATAATCTGCTAACAGACAAACCAACAAACAAATAAAAGAGGTATAAACTGGTCCAGGCCTGATCTAGTGGTCAATTTAGGGCTACACCAGGATTAAATCAGAACTATAATTGGACTAAATGTAGGAATAAAAAAAAAGTAAAGAACACTCATTGAAGATCATAGCGTTATTTTTGTGGGGCAGATATTACATTCGGTGATGGTGTAACAGCAATACATTTGTGATGTATTGTGTGGCTCTAATTTTACCAACTGTTGAAGGTGCTTTTCTTTTAAGCTAAGAAATTCCCAAACCTTAAATTGAGTGTAATCCAACAGGCACTCACCCTTTGCTGAATGGTGGCGTGTTTATGCTCCATTTCCCTCTTCTCCATGGCCGAATCAATCACCAGCTGATCCAGCTAGAAGTCAGTTCACAAAGACACAACAAGAGCAGCCTCACTCACTGAATACATGCAAAAACATTCTCCTAAACCAGCTCTTTACATAGCACTGGCAATGCGTGTAGGTAGAGGCTTCCAGAGTAACAGTGGGTCAGAGTTTGGTAATGCAGCATTGATTGTCCTGCAGCGGTTCAGCCAATCGTAACAAACACGCTGGACCCAAACATTTATGTAACACATGCTATAGGCCTTTGTTTTGTCAGCTGGTGCTAATGGAGAAAAGTACTGACCTCAGCAGCAAGTTTCTTCATGTAGGGGTCAATCTCATCAAGCAGGTTGTAGCCTTGTTGGAAGAGAGAGTAATGTGCGTTCATAAATGACAGCATCTGGTAAAGGAAAAGCAAAAATGTCAACTACTCAATATTTATATGTATATGGGCCACTGCAATATCAATATGAGCAATGTATCTTTTTAAGGACATTTAATAATCAGGTAGTGCCACTTTGCATGTCAATGTATCTGACCAATGAGGCGCAACAGTGTAAAAAAAAAAAAAAAAATCTAAATGGTGTGCATCTCTACTTGTAAATGCAATGAAATAGGATATAGGATATGAAATAGGATAGTAATTCCCAGCTGGTGGGTTTAGACCAGGCCTTTATGTGTGGAGATTTTATTGTGAAGGACAAAAGTGGAAACTTGTAAGGAATTATGTGCAACAGACAAGTAAGTAAGGTGGCTCTCATTTTTAAAAATCTGGATTTTGATGCAATTAGTCACACATCCAGACTTCAACACATCTTTGGGGCTCAAGGCAATTATGTTTAGTCATGGAATAGTTTAGTTTTCACCAGCAAGCTCAAACTAACCCCTGGAATTTGGACCCAAAAGTGGGTTGTGAGGGTTATTTGAAGCCTTTATTTTAAGTTTTATATTAAGTTTTAATTACATAAAATAATTAAAAACAGATTTTAAGAACACATGTGCCATTAAAGACCATAGTAAAATAATAAATATAAAAATGATCAGTGACAAAAAAAAAAAAAAAAAAAAAAAAAAAAAAAAAAGCCACAATCAGACCAGTTGAGAACTTCACTGATTAGGATAAGTATAGCTAGACCATTTTTGGTAACCCAGTGGCTGTGTGATTCCTCAGTAAACAAAAATATACAGTATCAATATTGACAATACTGACATACTTCATAAGGGTACATAGGGTTTAATCCACTTTGGTATACAATTTTTCTCCAACTCTGCTCTCTCTGGCCTTACTTTTACTTTTAAATGTGTTAGAAACAGTCACTGTAGTAACCATAGGCCTCACACTATAGACATCTACAAATATAACATTATAAAAGTGCCACAATATAAGAAATTACATCTGTGCAATGTTTAATCATTTATACAATGCAATATGATTCTTTTGTTTCTTTCTTGGCTTACAAGGACCTCAGCACCCCTAAATCTCTAATGCTAAATATGCCCCTGGTCATTAGTAACCATGTTTATTTAAGTTTAATTAAATGTACGTACAAATGAGGGAGTACTTACTGCATCTAGGATCTCAAATTTCTTCTTTGCCTGAAGGACATTAATCTGTAGAGAAAGATGGTAAAGTGTTATATACATGGACATACTGTACATATGCTGCAGTAGTAGCTCCCTCTAGTGGACGAGACAAGGACAATTTAGCTTGAGGTAAATGACATTGGACAAATACTAACCACTCTATGTCTTAATTTATCTGGTGTACAATATGGAAAAACATAGCATAAGTGGGTGACCTTACACTATTAGACACATATGAATGAAATGAAAGAGACAAGCCCATTCCAGTTTTATTATCTTATGCAACAAACATGATACTTGAAAGCTTTGCATTGTATATCCACTGATGGAAACCTAAATGACATTTTGTGCTACTTTTAAGATGTCGCTTCAACATCACAGCGCATAACCCGACAAGCTTTGACCTCTTCTGCCTTGAGACACTTTTAATTAAGATTTCAAAGATCTCAGAAGGCTGTATGTGCGCGTGAGAGAGAGGAGAGGAGATGGCAGTAAAAATGGAAACAGGGCACTGCCGTCGCAAGGAATCAGTGCCTCAGAGCCCAGGGGGCACTCATGGCTAAGAGGTTACAACTTGTGGGCTAAATAAATCCATGTTACATATGAATATAATGGACAATGTGTCACAAAAGTACAGACGGAGATATGACTTCAGGCTACGGAGTGACACGAGGGACATTTTTCATCTCTGTCACAATGTTTATATCTTACTTGTCATGTGGAAATTATACTGAGTTTGAGCATTGAAGCTGGGTTGAACTTTTCTTTTTTTATACTCAAGTATACTTTTACAGTTTATTAACAGAAGTGCAGTAGCACTAGCAGTAATAGTAGTAGTAACAGCAGTAGTAATAGCAGTACTAGTAGTTGTAGAAGAAGTAATAGTAGTAAACTTTGCAGTGAATACTATTTTCTAACTATTAATGTTACTTTTTGCTTTTACTTGTATAAGATCATTGAAAATATATATATATATGTATATGTATGTAGGTGTATATAAATGTGTCTGACCTGTAAGACGTAGTCCAGAGCGAGGTGTCTGAAGCATTTGCGTGTGATGCTGAGTGAGCTGGTGGCCTCTTCCACCTCGTGAGGCTTATTCCTTGGAGCCTGAGCGTTCTTCACCTGAGCGATCTCCATGTCCTCTCGGACCCGATCAAAATGTTTCTTTGTGTCCTTGAACTTCCGCACATCACTGAAAAACATGACACATTCAGTTGCATTTCTCAGATTAGATCAGAGGTGGAAGAAATAATCAAAAATGTACTTTAGTAAAGGTATTATTGTTAATTGAGTTAAAGTAAAAAAAGGTATTGAGTGTAAAATGTAACATGGTTCTGAAAGGTACATACTAACTATATGACAACTACTACAAAACAAGCATGATTACTACTACTATTACTGCTGCTACTGCTACTACTACTACTACTAGTACTACTACTGCTATACTGCTACTACTACTGCTTTTACTTATACAACTACTACTACTGCTGCTGTTGTTGCTACTACTGCTCCTACTATAACTACTATAATTCTGCTGCTGCTGCTTTTACTACTCCAACCACAACTACTGCTGCTACTACTGCTACTACTGGAACTACTACTGTTACTAATACTCCTAACAACAAATGCTACTACAGCTACTAGTCTACTAGTACTGCTATTACTACTACTAATACTACTGTTACTACTACTAGCAGTAAAAGTATGTTGTTGAATGTACTCAATAAATGTCCTTGAGTACCTAGCTACTGCAGGCCACTGTAAGTCAGCTGAGGTCAGAGACAGCCCCTCAGATCTGTGCCAAAAGGTTGCACTGTCTTAAATATTTCAAAGCACCTAATACTGTAAGTCCTGTTGAGGTAAAAAGAGGTACGTCTGCCATTTACACATCATAAGCTTTCTTCTACCTGCACTGAATATTTCATGCATGTTAAATTTTTTGTAGGATACCAATTCTCAAACAGCAGCGGGTGATACTCACTCTTTTATGAAGTTGTGCAACTGCTGCTTTATGGAGCGCTGGGCCTGATCAAACAGAATCTGAAAAGACAAGGGGAAAAAAAGAGAAGACATTAAAAGCTCATTGTGGTACAGGCTTGGGTCTACTGTGTTTTCTCAATGTCATTCCTCCTTCTCATGTCTTATTTCGTATCTATCCCCACTTACTCCTATCATATTAAGGCTAAAAGGCCAAAAATTAAATATTAAAGTTATCACTACATGTTGAACAATTCACTCAAACATAGCTCAGTGATAAGGTTTATACTATAAATATGCTCAGATATATAGGATAATATATCTGAAGGTGTTGAATATTGATTCCTTGTGTTCATTCATAGTCCAGCACATCAAAACATGACAGCAATTAATTCAAAATCAATAATGTCATTCTCCATTTCCTTAAAGGACACTTGGATAAACCTAAAACATGCACAACAGGCTAATCCTCCAGCTCTGGGAAAGTATCCTCCTCTTGGCCAAATAGAAAAATACTATAGGATTTTTTTGTCAGTTCAGTGTCTTATCGCAAATGTTTAGCCTTGAATTAAAGCACATGTATTTTGAAATATGTTTCACCATTTCATGTGTTTAAAACAATATATATGCTCCTAATAAGCTGAACAATTAAACTATATTCCCCATGACCCACTTTTACTGCTACTACTACAACTCACAGGTTGGGAATAACTGATGCCATTACAATACATTAGATCAGTGATTCTCAAACTTCTCACACCACGTACCACCTAAGAAAATGTTGGGTTTGCAAGTACCAACATAAGCATTACTAAAAAAAGACAAAACCAAGGCTAAACCGGAACTAAACCAGGTCTAAATCATGACTACAACTGCACTTAAAACTACCTCTACCACAGTTTGAGAACAACTGCATTAGATACCACAGAGTAAAAGCAAGTCATGTCATTTATGTGCATCCCAGTATTGCAACAAAGAGAAGCATCCTGTCCTTTAAACATCACTATTTTTAGACAATGATAAGAGAATATCTGAATGTTGGTTTTGAGACAGATAAAGCCACTACATTTTATCAATTTGTATTCCTGTTTATGGTATTTTCTTGCACTATTGTTGATCCTACAACCAACAGATGGCACTAAAGCACAGTGTTTTGACCTGGAACTCCACAATTTAACCTATTTTACTGCTTTTAAATAAATGGATGCTACACAGATTTAAACACATGTTCTAAATGCAATCTGTCTCTGAGTGCCGTTTCATATTGGAAAAACCCGCTCCGGTCTTTGGCTTTCCGAGCACATCTTCTCACTGCTGCTGCTAAATAGGTCACTCGGGCAGAGCGGGAAGGAGGAGGCAGAGGAGAGGGAGAGGAGGTGTAGTGGATTTTTTGGTAGCTACAAAATGACACTGCAGACTGTCCAAAATGCAAGGCGAGCCCAAGCTTAAATGTCAAAGCTAAAACTGGAGTTAGATGCGTCACAATTCTGTTTAAATGAAGCCACAATGAGGGACTTTATTTGACCACTAGCCAGAGATGGAAGTGGAGTTTTTTGTTTTTTTTTATAAACTGTATCCCTGTCACTGCTGCTAAATCACTTGTTTGTTTTTCGATGGAGCGTTCAACCTTCAGCCTTTTACTGCTCTATAAACCTAATGGGTCTAAAACATGTGCTAAGTGTGAAAGTGGAACCACACGCAGAGGCACAGAGCAAGCCTTTCTGTCCTGTTCACTGCTGTGTGCAAAACTGTCAACTGTCTGTGATTAACCAGCAAAGAGATTCCAGTATTATACAACTGCTTTCTTCTCTGAGGCAATTAAAGGAAATCTATGAGTGGCTTCTTGTGGAGGGTCTTGTGTAGAATGTTGCTCTGAGGCTGAGTCGTTGACTGTAGGTCCCCCGGGTCTGACAAAAGCAAAGGGGAAAGCAGCATGTTACAATACTGCACTGGTTCTCAAAAGCCCTATAGCTTAGTACTATTAACCGTCAACTTTAACGTCAACTTTCTTTCTTCTCTTGGGCCTGAGGTGGGCTACGCCCTGGACAATGGCTAGTTAGTCACAGGAATGACACTTTTAGCGATGCACAATTCTGTCATCTAACTATATTACAGTATATGTAGAGGGTGCATGGTGGCAGAGTGGTAAGCTCTTCTGTGGAGTGGGTTCAATCCCTCTTTGTCCAATAGTGTTGTGATTTTTTATGGTCTTGGTCTTGTCTCAGTCTTGGATGTGGCGGTCTCTGAGATTTTATTTACCAAACATTATAAGAAAATGCTATTCTTCATAATTTTTGAGTAATTAGTTAATTAGAAGAAGCAGGACAATGATCTGTCTCTGTTTGTTTGTGGAGTCTGTTGCATTAAATCATTAAAATAATCATTTATGTGTTTGAAGCACTTTTTGTACTTTTCCCTTTATTTAGTGTTAGTTCACAGGGTTTGGTCTCGAGCTGGTCTCGGCTTGCCTTGGTCTTGGTCTTGTCTCAACTTCGGTTCTTAAAAGTCTCAGTTTTGATTCGGTCGTAACAATGAAAGTCTTGGCCTTTTCTCGGTCTCGGTTCTCTCTGGACTTGGACTGGTCTTGGTCTTGGTCTTAGTACGGCCTTGAATACAACACTATTGTCCAAAGACATGTATTTATGTGTGAACTCGAACTGGTGTCCTGCTCAAATCTGAACTTGGTAAATCCAAACCGGCCATTGTGAGTATTAGATATTGGTCATTGTCCAGAGTGTAACCCGACTAAGGCCCGTAGTTGCTGGGATAAGCTCCAGCTACAAATAAAAAAAGCATGTACAGGACTTCTTTTTAACACAGCCATAACTATAGAAGTATTGCAGTATATTATAGAAGAGTAGGTAGTACTTGGATATACATATTTTTACTCAGATGGTACTTGCTGTGAAATGTCTGTGAGTCACTACAGCAGCTCAGTGGTCAGTGCATTTTCTGTGATGCTCCTTCACAAGCACAAGTGAGAAGTGACTGATCGTGGGCTGCTGCAGACACATGGCCGGACTTAACGAACGCAGCGGGACAGCAGTAAACATGGGGGTGTAACTGGACAGGCGGTGGCTCTGTGCAAACCGACACACACACCTCTGTGTTGTTTTTTATGTTTGGGAGGAGTGTGAGCAGTGTAAAAATACTGCTGACAAGTTTCCTGAGTGTGGTGTGGAGCAGACTGGAGCATTCCTCGGCTGCTTTGTGGCACATTGGCACTGTGCTTTGGTTTTGGCCCAGATACAGCGGGTAGGAGGTGAATGTGATAAACATTTTTATGCATAACAGGAGTTGTGCAGAAAGTACAAAGACACGTGTGAAAATTATGTTGGCTATTGTTGATTCTCTGATGCAGGCCAAGGCAAAAAATGGATTAATGTAACAAATATGTAGGAGACAAAGTAAACTAAAGTTGTTTTCTGTGTGTTGAGAGTTTTGTGTTCTGCTGGTGTGCTACGCTAATCCTGGTCAACTCTGTCCACTATTACTGCTGTAAGACAAGTTTAAGATAAACAGCCTCCAATAAATGACCAGCCGCCATTCAGCGGTTACAATCTGAGCAGAACAACAGTCAGTAGGACTGTCTCTCATTTTGAATGTGGAAGCTGATTTAAACAAATGCAAACATGTGATTGGCCACAGCCTACTAATACAGCTGACTAATCCAAAGGTCCCCTACAATTGTCCCCTAAATTGACTTTTTCAGCTTTTAATCATGATATGTTTCCACCTCAAAAAAAATAAAAAATAAAAAAATAAAATACATGGAGTATTATATTGTGTCATTCACACTTGTTTGAGTACTCCTGTATGATGTGCCTGTCCTCTTCTAACGGAAATGTTTGGTCTCACCGCTCGATGTAAACACATGAAACCAAGAAGTACTCCTGCATGTTTCTAAAGCCCATACACCGTCATGTTCTTGTTCTGATCATTTCAGAGCCTTAATTGCTGTTGTTACAAAGCAGTCAGCTCATTTATCTATCTGTTAGTGTCATGTTGCTAACAGCCGTGCTAATTAGCCATTTTATGCTCTGTCCACTGTTGCCAGCAGGGGGGCAAGAGACACCTAATCCAAGCGTTCTCTGTAAAGTGAAAGTAACAGCTCGCCAACAGAAGGCATTTTCCATACATATACATTATATTAAGTTATAAAGCGTGAAATACTAATGCAAAGGTGTCCAAAACTATTTCAAAAAGCTCGATAAAAGCATAATATAGGAGATTTAATGATATAGCCAAAGACAGCGGCAGATTGTTTAACTCTCCTGATCTCCTGACTTTAAGCATATAAATCATGGGTTTTCTCTGAGTACGTCTGCTTTCTTCCACCATCCAAACATATGCATGTGTTTGGAGAATTTCCAACTCTAATTGGCCCATAGTGAATGAATGTTAAAGTGAATATTTGCTATATTGCCTAACTGGCCACCGTCCAGGCTATATCCTGCCTAAGGCCCATAGTTACCAGGATAGGGTTAAGATGTATAATAAAGCCTATCTGTCCCACTTTTACAGGAAAGAAATATTTCCCTTTAATTCCTCCATCTGCATCTCTCGTTGCATCCAAATGTTTCGCAATCGACTTGGGCAGGAACATGAGTAAAGCAGGCCAACGCGTATATACAGTCTGAGTTTAATTCAAGCATGAAACGCCATATGAATACGTGATGAATTATTGACGGGCTGTTTGACTCTCCCAGCATCTATTAGAAATGAGAGGAGACTGACAAAGGGGTGCACGTGGGAGGGGCGCCAGCAAGCTTTAGTGCATTAAAAAGTCTGTTCACATAAAGGATCATATGGAGAGGCTCCTGGGACTCTGATTATGTAGTTCACACAAGCTCCGTGCTGCCATTTTGGATGCAGATATTTTTATGTTTGACTAGAATAATGCTTGCACAGTAGGTTTGCAGACGAGCTCACTCCCTTGTGGGATGCCAGCGCCAGTGTCTCTCGGTTAAATATGGAAAGTGGAAAACAAAACAAAACACAGTAGGAGGCTCGCAGTTCTGTCTGAAGCCACATTCTTTATCATTCCTCACACACGCCATTGTTTCCGGAGTAAAAATATATCTCAGCTCTTCAAAAGGAGACAACAGAAAATGATATTTTACTCTGGAGAGAGAGATGAGTTTGGGTTCCCATTTGATGAAGAACTCGTCTAAAGTGATCAGCAAAGTCCATTTTAGATCCTACTTTTATTGCATTACAAGTATTTTTAAACCATTTTTTACTCCCAGATGTTGATTACAGCCTTCTATTGTCCTAATAATAACTTTACTTTATAGGCTTCTATGCACTGTGACTTGACTATCCTATGCTATTTTACTTTGCAATACTATGCACTCAACTAGAAAATGCAATCCTACACTACAATATACTACGCTACACTATGCAATGCTTTTCTACACAAATGTGGCTAAATAATGCAACTATAACTATAACTATAATATGCTAAGCTAAAATATACTGCGTAAGAATCGTTATAGTATATCATTTTAGTTTTTGGTAGGGTGACCAGATTTCTGAAACCCAAAAAGCTGGGACACATATTTTTTTCTCTCATCACTGAGTCACCAGTGACAAAAATGCTTCGAAATCCATACATTTTCTGAAGCTAAGTCTTAAGTTTTGAATATAACAACAGTTTATTGATAAAAATAATGACATTGTAAATACATTTAGTGAAAAAAGTCTTTAGATAAATAATTTAATAAGAGTCCTGTGCTTTTCTATTGGCTAAAATGGGGACAACTGGGACACTGGGTTTGTTGAAAACTGGAACATATTAGTGGTTTTACAGATATGTGTTGGGACATGGGACAAGGAGCCAAAAACTGGGACTGTCCCGGTTAAATGGGGACATCTCGTCACCCTAATGTTTAAGTAATTTTTTTTTTTTTCCTTTTTGCTCTCTGATGTAGGACTTGTGTAAAAACAAATTTACCAATGCTGTTTACATTATTAATGGCTATCTATTCATAAAAATATATGTGCATATACCATCACAATAAACAATGAATATAAACACTTTTGAAGGAGAGATTAGATTGAAATGCCAACTAACACAGGTGGAGCAGCTCATCTAAAGTGGTCAGGAATGTCCACTTTAAAAGCTGCTATTATTACAATAAGTGTCCCAAACAAACCAGTGTTTTAGCCCAGGATGTTGATACAGTGGTCCCATTGTGAGGCTCTATGTCCCTGCCTCATTCCTTAACCCTGATATCAAGATGTGGACGATTATAGTGCCAGATATTACTTAGTGACTTTCCACATATTTAACAAGGTGTCTTTGTTTGACCGCATTCCTTTCCCAGTACTGTAGCTGTCAGACGGGACGGCTCAACGAGATGTGGATCATTACTGACGACAAGTTTAAACCAAATGTCTTTGTCCTCATAATCTCCCATCAAAACACGTCATACACCTCTACAAGGCCCTACAGCAGAAAGGTGCTCATTTTTTCCTCTCTATCATTCAGTTTATCCACTCTTACTATGTCCTGGCAGGTGCCCAGGTAACAGCTATGTAGCTTCATTACAGCGTTAAAAAGAAGAGGTTTTTGTTTTGTGTTGTACCTTTTAATTGTTTTGTGGCCTATGAAGAGAAAAATAATTGCTGTACTGTATAGAGTTGTATGTGGAAACGGATTTTAGAGTAGAGTTGGATTGATATGAGTTTTTCTATAGCTGATTTTCTTATTTCATGAACAAAATTAATTTAATATAGCCATTTGTTTTAGTAATGCTAATTGAAACGCAAACAAAATGTGTTAGAATTGGACAGCAAGAACAGTAAAAGATGAATTTTTAGGGCAATAGGTAGGTAGAGCTTGGATTATTTTGGTCTACAAGGCTCTATGCCAAAGAAACAAGCAAAATCTTTTTATGGCCATTTTGAGCTTTTCAGGCTGAGATAAAGCGATTTTGGATGTTTCCTATGTACTGCAGTGTAAGAGTTCAAACTGCTACAAGATGATTGAGGGAGCTGGAGTCCTTCTGTCACATTGTTATCCGGACATGTGGCTGACCAAAAATGTCTTTCACAAAACGGCATAAAAGTGCAAGAATCAGCTGACTGCCGATGGACAAAAAAATGGAAAAATTGGCTCTATATATCGGTCGAACTCTCTTTTTTTGTGATATAATTCATTCATCTTCTTTCACTTGTCCTTAGGCGTTGCAGGGGGCTGGAGGGGGGGGGGCTATCCCAGCAACTACGAGCCTCAGGCGGGGTACAACCTGTAGAAAGGCCGTCACAGAGCTGGACATACGCTGACAGACAACCATTAACTCTCACATTCATTCACTATGGCCAGTCTAAACTACTCTATATTGGAGAGAACCCACAATACGCTCGGGAAGACATGCAGACTCCACTCAGCTCTGGGATCAAACTGACAAATTCCTTGACACTGTGCCCCCAGCCAAATTTATTGACTGAATGTACTAGTATTTTTAGGTGTTATGCTGTGGGAGCTGAGGGCTGGGAATGAGAGATGTTTTCGGCTTCTTGCACTGGTAAAAAGATATACTGTGCTTGATGTTATACCAACAGAGTGTGTTTGTTTGATTGTGCAATATTGAATAGGCCCAAGCCTCCAGCTATCCGGGGAGAGAGGTGCACTTGTCCAGGCTCACATCTATGTATTTGCATTGACAAATGTGGTATAGGCCGACCAGCAGTGGAACAAGGGCAGCTGGCACAGAGTGGTCCCATTCGTATGGTGCCATTTAGCATTCAGCATACACAGGCACACAGGCAGCTGCACAGAGGGACATGCCGCAAATATAACCATCATCATTTCTTATTCATCAGAGCACTGCAGGAGTCCCAGAGCTTCAGGAGCCGTTCACAATCTGTCTGATTGAAAGAGCAAAATGCTAAATGGATAATAACACTTCAGAAATCGCAATATTAGCTGGTATGATTTGGCTTTGTAACAAGATAATGTCTGTTCTCAGACTCACTGTTCTACTTTTTAAACAGAGGTAACAAAGAACGCTTTTAGAGCAAATTATATGAAAGTCCAGCAGGAAGACGCTTGGTCCAAATGTGGTGGGTGCCAACAAAAGGAAACAGGAGGCTGAAACCCAGCTGAGCATACATTGGCCAGAGCAGCTGATCCAGGTCCAAGCCATGCTCTCCTCTGATTTTGAAAGAGGGGCAAAGTAAATGAGACAAACAAAGAATGTTGGCACTCAGTAAGGCTGGAGGAGAACCAAGGAGTCTACACAATACAATAAAATACCATTTTGGAAGGAGAGTAGTTTTTTGACACACAAGCTTCAGCGTCTAATCCCATAGTCCATTGTTTCTAAGATTTATATTAGCAGCAATGCATATACGCTTACTAGCTTGTACTTGTATTAGCACATGGCACAAAACTTAATAAAATGTATTCAAATTATTAACGCTGTCAACTATAAACATGAACAACAGGTCACATACCGGACTGGGCTTTTTTTTATAAAGAGAAGAATACAGTCATCCTTAGGTTACAAGTTAACAGCCATGAACATAATCTTTAGAGCAGTGGTTATTGAAGTAAACGATAGTCCTTCCATGCATGAGACTTAATTAGGGCTGCACCATGCGCAAAACATGCAATATGTGATAACTATGTCGAATATTGCAAAAACAATATTACTGGCCATATTTGGTTTCTCCTCTAACCATAGAAAATGTGATTACATTTAAGCAAAAACCCAAGTCTCCAGGTTTAATGGTCAAAACTGAAACATAGACTAAAACATAGCTACAACATGTTCAAATTGAGAAACTGGGACCAAGTCTGGCCTTTCAGAAAGAGAGAAAATATTACACCAAGCCTCTGCACTGGCTCCCTGTGAGCTTCAGGGTCAGTTTTGAGGTGTTTTTTATTGGTCTTTAAAGCTCTTAATGGTCTTAGTGCTGCTTATTTATCTGATTTGCTTTTACCATACGAGCCCTCTCAGACTCTCAGGTCTCACTCTGGCTCCTGTAAAGTAAACTTTGGTTTTAGTTAAAATGTTTTAGCTGCTTTTATTATATTTTAATGGTATTCATTTGTCATTTTTTGTGTAGCTGTGGGACGGTGAGGGTTTGGGGCTTATGTTGTTAATTGTTTGATTTTATGTGAAGCTGTTTGTGCTATATTCTGTGCATGAAAAGTGCTACAAAGATAAAGATTTATTTTTTAGTATTCCTGTTTGGTCACATTATTGAATGCTCTGCTGGAACAATGAATCTGACCAAATCTCTGTCAGATGGAGGACCTTACATTTAGTTTCTTGCGAGTGTTTTTTTAACACTTGTCTTTATAAATCAAATTAGTATTTGTAGAACAGTATGGTATAGAACAGCGGTTCTCAACTGGTGGGTCGGAGAACCATTTTCAGTGGTTCACGGGCCTTTGCCAAAAAAAAAAAAAGGATTATAAAAAAGTTACTGTTACATCTAAGGTTGAAGTGAGCGCTGATTAATTCTCCTCAAAACACATTGTCTTTCAGTATTTACCACTGAAAAGGTCATCAGAAGAAAACTACATTTTAGATACTTGAATCCTTTTGAATTGCACTTTTTTATTTCATGTATTTTCATTTTATATTAAATTGCATCTAACAGAATGTAGAAAGGAACCGTTTCTTCTCTAGCATCACCACTTGCTTGTTAAATGTGCTCTTTTTGTGATATTCTGACATTATTCTGTCTCGGGTTCAATACATTCGATTAGTTGAAATATCTCTTTTATTTGGGTCGCAGCTTGACATTTTATGGTGATGGTGGGTCCCAAAGCTGGACCAGTTGAGAAACACTGTTATAGAAGCATAGCATAGACTGTTTACAGGCACAGCATGGCACAGCATACCACAGTAGCTTAGTATAGTATATCATAGTATAACATAGCTTGTAAGGATGCCTTAGAGGAAGACCAAGAAAGAGATTTATGGACATAGTGAAAGAGGACATAAAGTTAGTCAGTGTGAGAGAAGAGCATGCAGTGGATAGGTTTACATGGAGGCAGAAGATTTATTGTGCCAGCCACTGAAGGGACAGCTGACAGGAGTATAGCATTTTTTTACGGAAAATTAATCGTAAATAAAAAGTCTCAGACCACTACAGGGATCAGGCGTACCACCAGAGAACCACAGCTACAGAGCACAAGGAAGTTTATTCTGACTAATGCACTTCATTGACAACACCACAAGGTCATAATTATTGACAGTCACACAATCACACACATGCAAGCCATATGTAACCCAGCAGCCAATCAACTGTGACACGTCAAGGTTATACAGGGTTTCCAAAGCAAACGTCCCGCCGCTAAAGCTAATCCATACAAAACAACCTGCTCCATTAAACGTATAGACTGGTAATGATGTGTCTTTGTTTTAGCTTTAGAAAGGAATGTAATCCCGCACACATACACACACGTACTGGGATTTACAGCAGGCACGCAAAGGGTTCAGCCTAATGGACTTCAAAGGGCAGCAGAGGGCCAGGGTGGGAGCCACGGGGTCATCGGACTACAGGCAGGGAGGGGCCCAACGAGAAGGAAAAGCTGTTTAATGTAAGGACACATGAACAGAAAAAGCTGGGAAAACGGAAAATGCCTGCTGGCTAAAACATCCTCATATACAATAGAGACTGTGCCATTAGTAATGCAATCAAACAAGCTGTGCAGGGAGTGTTAATTACCATTTAATTCAACAAGAAAGCCAACTAAAAGCAGTACACGAGATGTTTTAGAGAATAAACATGACTGCATGCTGTATGTAAATGTATACATTTACAGTTAAAGGGGCTATATTATGCAAAATTGACCTTTTAGAGCTTTCCACAATGGTATATCGTTATTCCGTCATCAAAAACATACCTGGAGTTGGGTTTTGCTTCATTCACCCATGTTTAAGTAATCCTGTATTCTCTGGCTCTCATTTATTTATCCAAAAAATAGCTCTGTTTGCACTGATTCCTCACAGCTGTTTTTTATTTTGTGTAAAATGGCATCATACAAAAAGGTTAAGAAAATAAACAGCTGTTTTTCTATGTTTCTGTTTAAAGTAACAGGCTGCTCTCTACTGCCCTCTGCTGGTTTCTTCAAGTGTGTCTTAATGGCACCAGTAGAGTATTTATTAAAATGTTTTCTTTTAGTCAGATAATGTTTTTAAAGGTTGTTAAACGTGCAATGCTGTTCTGGAGGTGACGAAGATTGGTTTAAAAATATAAATAAATGCATAACATATCCCCCTTAAATAATAGCCAAAGTGAGTTTAGCATGTAGCCTATGAAGCACTACTTGCTCCTATAAATAAACACTCTACCAAGACAGTGGAACAATAATAATAATGGATTGGATTTATATTGCGCTTTACAAGGTTGTCAAGCTCCTCAAAGCTCTTTACAATTTGATCCATTATTCATTCAATCCTCAGTCACACTGGGTGGTAGTGAGCTACTTCACATATTGGATTGGTTGTCAGAGCATTTTCTTTATGTGCAACATGCAATAATTATTAAATGAAAAAGTTGAGCAGTATGCTTAAGGATGGGCACACCCTTTATTGTTTTCAAACACTAAAGCAATCTATATTGCAAGCCATATTCTTATTGAAATATTCAACATATAGCTATTGCGTATTGCACAATATAGAAATGACTGAATGCAAAATTCTTACTGTTGTTTTTTTTTATGTGGGACTCACATGAGCATAGAATAAGCTTTCTTTAATACTTCATACAATGCCAGTAAGAGAAAATATCCCAGAGCTCAATAAATCATAGACCGCGGGGATATCACTACGGGGATATTTACTACAATATATAACCATTATTTTATCAAAATATATGACTTACTTCCCTTTACTGCTGATAATATCTATATCTATCTATATCTATATCTATATCTATATCTATCTATCTATCTATCTATCTATATATCTATCTATATATATCTATATATATATCTATATCTATATATATATATATATATCTTTTTGGCAATTCCCAAGAGGTTCTACATTCACTGGAGGGCAGCGGGTCTTTTATGGAGCAGTGATAAATGGATCCACCGTAAAAGCCGGGGCGGACAAAGACCTAATGACATGTGAAGAATCAGTCCATGCGGAATCCATCACATACATTTCATCCTGACCCAATGTTATTATACTAGAGGGAAATATATAGGACACGATATGAGATCTCTGAAGCCTGTAAATGTCAGCGTTTTCATGAAGGGATGATATCATTACAGCGGCCGACGAGACGTGGAGCAAATGAGGACAGCGTGTGTGGATCACGTGACTTACCATGTGGTAGTTGATGATTTCTTGGAGGCTTTCCCCGCACTTTTCCAGACACTCCTGCAAGCAAAACAAACCACAACAGTTCGAGCTGGGAGTCTTGCTTAACTAGATAATTGCATTGTATTTGTGTTCTTTCAAGCTAAGACAATAATGGCGCGCAGATTTACTTTTGGGCTCTGTTGGAGTTGGGTTTTGTTGAAGCCTGTGATAGAAATTGAGCTATAATTGGTGGAATTGGAGGAGGTATTCTCTGTTTTAAACAATGGAAACAAAAGCACAAATGAAAAGCTCAGAATTAGTCACAGAAACTGGTCGAGCTAGCTTTTTATAATAAGTAATGAAACTATTCCAGACGCTACAGTTGCCAGACCAACTTTCCAAGCCTGGCAGAGCCGCACTGACTAATCCATTAGTAATCGCATTTTATGGCGCTGTATAAGGCTAGCCTATGCACTGTGCAAGTTAATATAAACCAC
Organism: Bostrychus sinensis; assembly: GCA_020698575.1. Lineage (NCBI taxonomy): Eukaryota > Metazoa > Chordata > Actinopteri > Gobiiformes > Eleotridae > Bostrychus > Bostrychus sinensis. The sequence goes on from CM036250.1 coordinate 12,646,987, forward strand.
AGCTAAAGAAAAGTGGTTAAATCAAACAAATTGCATCTCTGAGAAGTCATGATGAGAAGCCTCACCGAGATCATCTCATCCTTCTTGCACTGCTGGGACAGGTCGCGGATGCCGCTGACGAAGAGCTTGTTGGCGCTGACGTAGGCCTTCCCTGCCTCTATCATCCCGCTGCATAGCTTCACCAGCTGTGGACAGACACAAGTGAAGGAGAATGGGGTTACAGCTGACTTTATATGTCCTTATTAAAATGTGCAGCAATGTTTAAAGGGATTATACAATAGTAGGTATGTAAAAATATTTTGAAAATCTCATTACCGTGTTGAAAATAAACATTAACAATCTTGACATTACATAGAAGTTTTAAGTGTTAAGGGCATCTTTTTTTACAAGAAAATGGGCAGCACAATTAATCAAAAGTGTCTCTCTTTTTTTGTATTTTATTCATTAGCTCATTTTACATTTTAAGTGTGAAAAACAAATAAAACACACAGTAATCACAAATAAAGATTGCCAGGTTTTAATGAGAAAAAACATCAGTCCCTATGCCCAAAAATACAATGTAGATGATCCAAAGTCCAGTGTCAGAGTTAAACTTTTAAAACTGTACACTCCTGTAAGGTTTAAGGTTAAGTCCTTTTCATTTTTAATGTAATCAATGAAAGGTCCCCAGATCTTCACAAACTTGTCTTGACTGTCACACAGAGATTATACCACATCTCTTCAAGGTACAAGAAGACATCGTCATTAAAAAAAAAAAAAAATGAAAACAGGAGGTGCTACAGATTTCCTTTCCCTGAGGACAACCCCCTTTGCAATAACCCTGGCAAACATTAGGACCTGCTGAGAGCAACCAAGTATCACAGTTAACAAAGTATCTCAATTTTAACCATTGTTCTTTAATTCCTGTTCCATTATGTGCACAGTGCATGGATTCACACAATGCAACACTTTAAATCTCGATATTTCTCATGTTATCCAGAGCTGGAGAAGTGCTCACAGATTGACAATTCAGTATGTGTGTGTTTTGTATTTTTCTGTGGGCTGTTGGCAACATTTTACAATTTACATTTTTGCTTTGAAAGTCAACAGTTTGTTTAATATCAGCCAGATTGCAATGTTTTGAGAATATTGTTTCTCATTGTTTGTGTTCTTTTGTATCCTCCAAGCTTCAAACCATTCACTGACTGTGCTCAGAGGAGAGAAGTAAGCACTTACCATTACATAATTATACTTAATAAGAGTAGTTTTATCGCACCATACTTTTTACTTCTACTTGTGAAACACTACTCTGTATATACCTATACGTTAGAAGATTTTGCTTTATTTTGTTTTGTTTTGTGTTTTGGTAAAGATGTGATAAAAATAAATTGTTTAATGTTTGAAAATACTACAGTTTGCACAATATTTTATATTTTTTGTCTGTCCGATTATCCATCCATCCATCCATCTTCTTCCGCTTATCCGGGACCGGGTCGCGGAGGCAGCAGTCTAAGCAAAGATGCCCAGACTTCCCTATCCACAGACACCTCCTCCAGCTCTACCGGGGGGACCCCAAGGCGTTCCCAGGCCAGCCGAGAGACATAGTCCCTCCAGCGTGTCCTAGGTCTTCCCCGGGGCCTCCGCCCGGTGGGACATGCCCGGAACACCTCCCCAGGGAGGCGACCAGGAGGCATCCGGAACAGATGCCCGAACCACCTCAACTGACTCCTCTCGATGTGGAGGAGCAGCGGCTCTACTCCGAGCTCCTCCCATGTGACAGAGCTCCTCACCTTATCTCTAAGGGAGCGCCCAGCCACCCTGCGGAGGAAACTCATTTCGGCCGCTTGTATCCGGGATCTTGTCCTTTCGGTCATGACCCAAAGCTCATGACCATAGGTGAGAGTAGGAACGTAGATCGACCGGTAAATCGAGAGCTTCGCCTTTCGGCTCAGCTCCTTCTTTACCACAACAGACCGATACAACGACCGCATTACTGCAGACGCTGCACCGATCTGCCTGTCGATCTCACGCTCCATCCTTCCCTCACTCGTGAACAAGACCCCAAGATACTTGAACTCCTCCACTTGAGGCAGGAACTAACCCCCAACCTGGAGAGGGCAAGCCACCCTTTTCCGGTCGAGAACCATGGCCTCGGACTTGGAGGTGCTGATTCTCATCCCAGCCGCTTCACACTCGGCCGCAAACCGCCCCAGTGCACACTGAAGGTCCTGGCTTGATGATGCCAACAGGACAACATCATCCGCAAAAAGCAGAGATGAAATCCTGTGGTTCCCAAACCAGACTCCCTCCGGCCCTTGGCTGCACCTAGAAATTCTGTCCATAAAAATAATGAACAGAACCGGTGACAAAGGGCAGCCCTGCCGGAGTCCAACATGCACTGGGAACAGGTCTGACTTACAACCGGCAATGCGAACCAAACTCCTGCTCCGGTCATACAGGGACCGGACAGCCCTTAGCAAAGGGCCCCGGACCCCATACTCCCAGAGCACCCCCCACAGGATGCTACGAGGGACACGGTCGAACGCCTTCTCCAAATCCACAAAACACATGTGGACTGGATGGGCGAACTCCCATGAACCCTTGAGCACCCGATAGAGGGTGTAGAGCTGGTCCACTGTTCCATGGCCAGGACGAAAACCGCATTGTTCCTCCTGAATCCGAGGTTCGACTATCGGCCGAATTCTCCTCTCCAGTACCCCCCCTTGAACTGCCACCTTATCGTGGTGGGGGAGTTTGAGTGCCCGAATGATCCTAGGAGCTATGTTGCCTGGGGCATTATGCCCCTGGTAGGGTCTCCCATGGCAAACAGGTCCTAGGTGACGGGCCAGACTAAGAGCAGTTCATAAATCCCCTATGAACAGTATTATATCGAGGACCGTGACGTCGCCCGGTATGGCGCAGCCGGGGCCCCACCCTGGAGCCAGGCCTGGGGTTGGGGCTCGAATGCGAGCGCATGGTGGCCGGGCCTTTGCCCATGGGGCCCGGCCTGGTACAACCCGAAAGAGCGACGTGGGCCCGACCTCCTGTGGGCTCACCACCCGCAGAGGAAATCGTAGGGGACCGGTGCTGTGTGGATTGGGCAGCAGTCGAAGGCGGGTGCCTCGATGACCCGGTCCCCGGACACAGCTTCTAGCTGTAGGGACATGGAATGTCTGTCCGATTAATCAATATTAAAACATCCATATAACAAAATAACATTGCATTCAAATGTTATGTCCAAACAGTTACTCAGTCAGTAGGGATATGCATTAATTACTGTGATATTTCAAAAGATTAAGACTAAATAAGTGTTTAATAACAATAATATTGTGCTGCACTGAAATGGGAGTAAAGGAACATGGTCTATGTTGTTCCCTCTCCTTTTTTACCATTTTGCTGCTACAAAACAATACGTACACATTAGCTCCAGGAGCTTACCATTCGATATTGTAGAAGTCCACAACAATATTGTGAGTATAAGTTATTTCACTAAATAGGTTTTTATTAGGGCTGGGGAAATTAGCGCGTTAACGCAGTGCGTTAATTTATTGATTTAATCGCATTAATTTCAATTAACGCATCGATTAATTTGATCACAGCAAAAATATTACGACGACACTGACAGAGGAGGCAACACGCCACAGCGGGGCAGAAATGCACCGCGTGAGCGTAGAAGACGACACATTTCCGTTTCCATCCATCAGGCGCGTTCGAGATGAGCCAGACCTGCGCAGTTTCGATCAGTGTCGGTCTGTGCGCAGTGCTCAGGTTAGATTTGTGTCCGACTTATTCCCGACTTGCTCTGATGCCACAAGTGCGACGGTCACCGAAAGCTCGTGAGATCCAAACGAGGCCAGCGCCTGAGCCAGGGCCGCAGTTCATCAGGAGCAACTGCGGAGGCTGCACGGCTCAGTGCATGAAACGCACACCGCGGTGAACGGACAGGTGATTGGATCTGAGTTTAGTGCTGATCAGAAACGTAAAGCACGACACTTCACTGCCCTCATCTCCTTCTTCCCCTGCTTCTTTTTTTTTTTTAAGTACAGACTAAAGTTACAGTTTTGACCTGGATAAACTTTTTGCCCCACTGCTCAGTGTGAAGTAGCATATTATTAAAAAGATTGTGCACAATATCTGTTGTTATAGAAGGCTTTTTAAATTTTATAATGTGTAAATTTAGACATAAAAGCTAAGAACCACTGCTGAATGTGCCTCATGTTGTGAGCTCCCGAAGAGCGCCTCATTTACGCACAGACTGTGGTCAAGCACGGGACAGAAAAGTTCTTACAAATCAGTTTAATGCATTTATTTTCAAAATCATATACAACACACGCGAGAAGTGGATTTCGGACGTGATGGTGCGTGATCTGAGCCACAAACTGTCCGACTTCAGTACAGATGTATTTCCCCTCCTCTCATTGCACTCTCGTTCACAATCCAGGCGAGGCGCAGTTCATCTTGAACGAGCCTAATGCAACAAGTGAACGAGCTAAAGCAACACGAGTGACCAAAAAGACACATTACTAAATGGACAATTCTGCTTCAAATCGTCACCAGACAGCAATATAGACAAAACAAAAGTTATGTGCAGTCGATGCAAGGATGAGTTCAATTACCACTGGAGTAACACAGTTCATAGTATTTACACTGTTGTGAACCACAACAATTGTTATTAATTGAATAATTAAACTTATTTTTATTAAAGTTCTAAAAGAGATCACACATGCTTTTGTAGGTAAGTTTTGTTTATTTGTTGGTTGTACCTTATTTAGGCAAACTTTGTCTGAGTTACAGCTCTCAAAGAGACTATTAATTTATTTTCTTTGCAAGTTTTGTTTGCATTGCACCAGTTTACAGTAAAGTATGTGAAGGTTAATTCAAAATAAACTTTCTAAATTTACAATTTTGTGGTTGTACGTTAATTCGTAATGCGATTAATCGCGATTAATAACTACCAGTAATTAATTGCGATTAATCGCGATTAATTTTTTTCAGATTTGCGATTAATTAGTTAATTTTTTTAATCGATTCCCAGCCCTAGTTTTTATTTTTGATGACTTCTTACTTCTACTTAAAATTCTTACTCATATTAATTCACAATAAACATTCGCAATAATCTATTCACATTAAAGTCATCCATTATGTAACACAGCTTCCTTTTATTATCAGAATTTAGCTGGTTTCCAACTCCAAAAGCCTGCAAAAGCCAAAAGCAGCCTGTCTAATCCTGACCTCCCGATGGACATGTGACAGGAGCATTATGGGCCGGCGCATCTGGCCTCCTCATTAGCAGCGGCTGCAATTGTACTTTGAAAGCCATTGCAATGCCTTTTTCTCAAACTGTCTGTGTAGTCATCTGCTCTACCCTTCCCCGTTGCTGCTGCTGCTGCTGCCACGTCACGTTTGAGCGAACCTTAGCTGAACTGTTCCAGCGGCTACATTATTACGGAGGTCATTACTCCGACTGCCAATACGGAGGCTAACGGCATGTGCAGCGTTGGATTAGTGCTGCTAAGTAATGCTGGAAGTGAACAGCTGAGCGGGAAAGGGCAAACCTTGCATATGCCATGTCTAGCAATAAAAATATTCATAGTCATAGAAAATAGTACTTTGAGCATCTTTCTGACCCAATCCTATTCTTAATTTTTTTCTCTTCAGTCATATACCAGCGTGGCAGATGGCACTGCCTCTAAAACTGGTCCAGTCTCAGTTTTTCCTCCCCACAAGTGCCAAGTCAAGTCGAGGGGGATTTGTTGGATTTGAGTCTATAATGCTGGAAGGCCTTGACCTTGCTATATAAAAATGCCTTGAGATGATTTAATAGTGATTTGGTGCGACATAAAAAATTTAATTGGCCCCAGTTTAATCTTCACAATGGATGTGGGTTTTGTCCATTGATTTCCTCACAGTTTTAACACCATAATACTAAGAATATGAAGGATAAAACCTATTCTTAGGTTTGTAAAACTCTTTCAAACTACTAATCCTAATAGCACTGGATGGATGGTTTATTTAGCTTGTGTCAATCAGGGTTATGGTTGTTTTTTTTATTTATGTATTATGGACAACACACAATTACTTTGGACCAACCAGATGCATTGTTTAATTGTGTTAGTGCTCATTTTACAACACCATTTCAACAATCATGAACATTAAAACATCCACAAATAGTAAAATACCACAAAAATATGGATGAATGAACAAAAATAAAATCATAGACGATAATATACATGATATACAGACTAGTGGAGATGTATTTGCAGAAGCACTGTTTTACCACAGTGACACAGTGACATTATTAATATGGGCACTTTTGCATAGATTTAAGCCATTGTTTTATTAGCGTTTTATATTTATTATTATTTGGTGCAGGTTTTAAATCCGCCGCTAAGCAGTTCCATGGTCTAGCCTCTTTGGCCAACTCATAAAATATATTGCATTCAGTTTCTACTGCTTAGCTGTGTTTGGGGTTGCATATACTTGGAGTATACAAACTCATGAGTAAGGCTGATTGCAGTCTGGGCAATCACCAGTAAATCACAAGGCTTACAGTGTAATAATATGCTTACACTGACCAAGCCATTTTATTGAGTGGTACAGCAATACAATGGCATCATACTAGTGTCACTCAAGTTGCATTTCTATATCTAATATATATTGTATTTCAAAGTATCTTTGAGGGTGTTGCCATTATTCATAGTTTTCAGTCACTTGACTTTTGTGTTCCACTGGAGGACAACACAAACATGTGCGACGCAGCAAGCATGAGAAGGTCCACCCAAATAACTCAAACATAATACTATATGGACTAAAACTATAAAAAAAATTATGGTCCTGTGACCTGTATAAGGCACTGCCGCCCTGTTTGAGCCACTGACAACAGCCTGGTCACTGCCAGAGCTGGACTTCAGAAACTTTCTCCACCGCCGTGACTCGATGCAACTTATAAACAAACTTTTTTTTGGTAAGGGCTGGTCATCAACCTAGCGTATGGGAAAGGCATTTGTTTTTCATCATAAAAAGCGAGTACGACTAACAGATACAAACTGCTGTAAACTAACACTGGCTCACGGGAATTTCATTAAAATATTCTATTACTCTTTATATATTGTGTGTCTTTAAATGGCTACGTCGCCCTCCTCGAGGAGAGGAGCTCCTTTAACAGCACAAATCCACATTCATCTTATTTTTGAATCAGTTTTCTCTGATGAGAGTTTGTAGAAACACAGATCTTAACTAAAGTAAACAGTGGCTTCAGCTGACGCTCAGTGGAGTAACATTAAACCAATGTTCTTGCTCTCCAAGAAGCGTTGTCCTCCAGGTGTGACATCATTGTGAAAACTATGAATATGTCATTATTTTGAAGACAGTAAATCCTTTCTCTTAGTTGATCAGAAGATTAGAGGTATAGCCAGATACTGTTGCAATAGATGGTAGCAGATTATTTTTGTTTTTATATTCAGAATAATTTTCCTACATTATAAGGAAATCACTCAAGTCAAAAGTTATAGTTGTCTTTAATGCATCATTTTTTATTTACACAATGAGAGCCAAAGGGTGCCAGCTCTATCTAAAACAGTTCTCAAACATTTAGGATTTTTTTTTACAATGAAATAATCTACAGCAACAACTTGTGATTTTGTTATCTCTTTTGATTTTATAGTTAGGTTTCTCTTCAGTCAATGTTTCGCTTCAATTTCAGGCCAAGGGAATAAAGTTGTATGGCATGGATGGACAGCAGGCACAGATGTCATGCAAATAATGCTGACCACTTGCAGAGAATTTGTTTATTCATTCTGCCACATCAGTGCTGCCTTGTTTTAAATGCTTTATACAAGTTCCCATTAAGTGAATGTGATGGGACTGTCACACTTGCTGCTTTTACTATGCAGTATATAGATGTTATGTTTAGGAGATTTAAATACAGCAGCAGATTGATTTGCTTTAGCATACAGAATAATCAGCCTTGTCTCCGTTTATGATATATGTAAATAAGTAATGTACAAGGACAAAAGCTTCTGAAGGCAATAAGAAATGCTGCAAATAGACAAGACTTTCAAAAGCAATGTGCTTGGTTCAACATGTTAGGTGTTTTAGCTGAATTACCTTATCAAGCTTTGCCTCTATCTCCACAACTTCAGTCTCCACTTCATCAATGTTCGCCCTGAAAAACAGCAGAGGAGCCTGTTAATGCACATGACAGTGATATGTTTATTCTCACAAGACAAGAGTACATTGTATAAATCACATGGATAATAACCTTCGAGCCAAACCGAGACATGTTTGAGTGGCCAGAGTTTTGCTTTGCGTGGGAGCAGTTGACGTCTGTCAAAACACAGTGACAGACAGGGTCTCTCTGCGGTGAAGGGGGAGTCATGTCTGTGTGTTGTACCAGTGTCATCTGTTACCAGTAACACCACACCCAAAAGCATCTGGGAGAAGAGGATTTACACCCAGAGGCCCACAGCTGGATGACGTCGCTCCCGAGACACCGCTCCCCAAAATGAAGTCAAGTTTGCTCATAGCTTGATTGAGCAATCACAGCGAGATTTGTCACTTTGTCTGGGTTTACATGGCTCTGCTCAGGCTCATGGTGACTTCAAACGATCTGGGCATTCGTCAGTAAAATGAATGCTAATGAATGCTTTAATGCTAATAAACGAGGCTAATTCACTCAGTAATCACCGTTTTATTTACAAACATCAATGGTAGCAGGGCGGTGACAGTGGCACTCGAACCTCGCTTGGACTACATGCTGTCCTTGTGTCCTTAGGCAAGACACTTCACCCACATTGTCTACTTCAGTCACAGTGTGTGGCTGGGTGCGTCAGGAAGGGCATCCGGTGTAAAAATCTGCCAAATCACAGTGCGACTGGTTCACCATGGCAACCCCAAAAGAAAAAAGGAGCAGTGTATTCTTTGTGCCAGTCCCAAGCCTTGATAGATGGAAAATGTTGTGTAAGGAGGAGAATCCAGAGTCAAAACAAAACAAAACGATTTGCAAATTGGTGTTGAAAAGGTGTTGAATTGTATCTAATAATACCATTCCAAATCAGCCGATATTGTTCTTGAATCATATCAAAACAATTCTAATCAATACGTATTGTATCGTTGCAAAAACGTATCGTTACACCCCTACACACAACAAATTTGTTGTATACTATGGCAGTCATGCTTTTTCTTTTCGATGTTTATGACAATAGTGACAAAAACAACCAAAAACGAGCCAGCCAGCACAACAGCAGAGTGACCCAGGATATGTGTCTTTGGCCTAAAAATGGGAGTATTGCTCTGAACACTGCTTGTTTTCTCTGTGCTGCTGCTCAATGCCTCTCAGAACATAATCAAAATAAGCCATATATGAACATGAGGTGTAAAACTCTAGCAATAATTAAAATACCTCAACCTGCATGTGAAGATAGATTTTTTTTATCTTCTTCCTGTTGCATTATGGGACCTCATGGTTTCCCTGGAGCATGAACATGATCTCACACTTCACTCTCGTCTCCACGTTTTACCCCTAAACACACACATATGGCATGTTTTCCATTTGATATCGGGGGATGATGCTGGGAACGGCAGTGCTGCACACACGGCAGCTTCGTGATGGAAACTGTTTGTGGCATATATGAGCCGTAGCTGGCGGGTTATAAAAAATGTATCCGTCTTTTCCCCCGTAGCCTGTGGTGGATTAGCTTGGCCCGGGCTGCAGAGCGCTGAGGGGATGGAGGACGGCACGTGCACTCTCCTCGCCCACCCCCCACATCCACCAACTGCCTTCAATATGGAACCAAGGCTGGAGAAGTGAATATGTGCCCATACAGTATTAAAGGTGTAATGTAGTTTTAGGGATAACTACTACTCCTACTACTACTACCACCAACATAAAAACTGCTCCCACTGCGACAACTACTACGCTACAGCTAGCACAACAATAACTTCTACAATTACTACTACTAATACAACAACTACTACTACTACGTAACACCAAGAATCACCTTAAAGAACTGCTACAACTACTAATACGACTAAACTACTCCTACCACTACCTCCACTATTACCGCCTCACTACAACTTACTATTACCACTACTCCACTACCACTTGTACTACTAGATCTACTGTACTATTACTACTTTTATCATTAGTAGCACTACTTTTAATTGTACAACCACTACTACTGCCAACAATACTACTACAAATACTATGACCACCACCATAATGGCGCTAGCACTGGAACAGCTACTACCACCCATACTATTACTGCTACTTTTACCATTACTAGCACTACTACAACAACAACAACTACTACTACTACATCTGGAAACAAACCCAGCAGCTACTGGTTTTCAGGTATGCTTCCACTTCGCCACCAAAGTTGAGAAATACTTGCTCAAAGATGTTTTACAAAATTACAACATTTTCTCTTTAAAATGTACTAAAATAAAAGTATGACTTTAGAAAAAGTACCTTAAAATAACATGTGGTTAAAAATATACACAAGTAAAATATATAGTTACTCTCCTCCTCTGTCCCAAACACTATTAGTGAAACATGCATTAGCTAAATAATCAGTGCCATATTACTCCAAATGTGCACGTGTGTTTTGGTAACTGATCCGGCGCTGGCCTGAGCTGAGCCGACCCCACCACACCCCTGGGATGATCTCGCAGTGAGCAAAGCTGTTTTCATTGCTGATGTCATTTTTTGAAAACTGCCCTTTTAATGTGATAATGCCCGGCTTAGTGGAGGCTCGCTTTTGAGGAGGCTCATCCTATCCACAGCCTCTCAGCAGCAGCAGCGGCGGCGGCGGCGGCACACACAGACTTATGTGGAGTGGAGATACTTTCATTTGTTTGCTAGCTACAGTGACACAATTCAATGAATGCGTGACCCACTTATATAGAAGCATACATGAATATCGTGGTGCCAGTATTTTTCATTACAGCTTGGTTATACAAGGCCGTAAATTGTACGGCCTCATCCTACATTAATGATGTTATAGTGCCATACCAACCAAGCAGAGTACTGCACTCACAAAATGCAGGGCTATTAGTGGTTCCCAGGGTTTCTAAAAGTACAGTTGGAGGTAGAGCCTTTAGTTACCAAGCTCCTGTTTTATGGAATCAGCTTCCAGCTCATGTTAGAGAGGCAGACACAGTCTCTACATTTAAGGTTAGGCTTAAAACATTCCTCTTCAAGAAAGCTTATGGTCAGGCCAGCTAGGAACAGGGTTAACTCCACAGCTGAAGATAGGCTGCTCTAGGAGCTAGAAGCTGGGGGAAGTATGATGCACTGAGTCTCTGTCCTCTGGTTTCATCTGCTGCTCCTCTCCTATCACTGTCATTAATATGATCACATACTCTATATCTCCAATCAGTTCCTTGCTATTCACAAGTTGTCCCTCTCTCCCGCTCCCCTCTGGGGGAGTGGGGACTGTTTCAGATGCCTGGCTGCTGGCAAATGTCCCAGTGACGATTGGATCTTAGCTGACCCCATTTGTGCTCCTGTCCCGACCTGTGGGCCCTCAACCTCACCTCTAAGGATTTCACGGATCTACCTCAACCCACTCACCTGTCTGGATGAGGCCCTGCTGCATCCTATGGACTTCCTCAACCTACCTCACCCCACTCCCTGGATGAATCCTTACAGAGCTGTTCTATGATCCTATAGATGAGCTAATGAACTAACAGTCCTAGACGCATTGCCTGTCTGTCCTGGGAGAAGATCTCTCCTTCAGTTGGGCTCCATAAGGTTTCTTCTTTTTCCCACAGCTGGGTTTTTTTTAGGAGTTTTTCTTTACCGAGAAGGAGGGTCTAAGGACAGGAGTGTCCTGGGTCTGTTTAGTGTAGTTATTGTTTGTGTTGATTGTGTGTTAAGTCTGATTGTGTGTTTATGTTTGATCAACTGTCTGTCAAGCCCTTTGAGGCGACTTTTGTTGTGATACTGGGCTATACAAATACAACTGAATTGAATTGAATTATAAGGAAACAGACGTAGTCCTTTTTGTGACAACCCCAGAGCAGGCTCTACCTGGTCTGTTTCTGTGGGGCCATAACTTTTGCCTCCAGCTCTCTCCTGTTCTTCCTCCTTTCTCTCCTCCTCTCAGGTGGCTGGCATGCTGCTCCAGATTACCCAAGCTACCTGGCAGGGGCGTGGCCAAACAGTTTAAAAATCAGGCCTTCTGCGCCCACCTGCGCTCTGCTCTTCAGCCTGCTCATCTGCAGCCACCTTTTCCTTTGTTTGTGCACTCATTTAGTTTGTTTCACTTTAGTTTTTACACACAACATTTTCACACATCCAACACACACACACACAACTGATGCTACAGATTACCCGTATAGGCCACACTTTTACCTTGTTTAATATAATTTGACCAAGTCACTTTATTAAATTGATTTAATTGGCATCTGTCCTGTTCGTGTCTTGTTTGTCCAGCCTTATATGAGCCAGGCTTGACATTTTGTCGTTGGAATATTAAAGATATGAGAACATAGAAAGATAAGAGTGTTAATACTAAGGCACTATTTTGGAGGGGTGGAAGTGTATTTAAGTAAAAATGCTGTTGTTGTAACATAATGCCCTGTTTGTTCTTGGCACAGTCCGGTTAGCTCCAAACAAACATGAGTACTTGTCGAATGAGTAATACTAAAAGCCACAAGTAACGTCAGCAGACTTGGGCCTGGACCAGTGTGATCACAGCCCATCAGGGACAAGATGGTGGCCAATGGAGACCGACGTAATTCAAGGCAACTTCGCCCAGCGTGTGTGTGTGTGTATGTGTGTGTCTATGAATGGACTAAACATTACTTGATCTTCTGTTTAGTCTTGTGTTATTTTAACGGCTGAGTGGGGAATTTGGAGAAGTCATTGACACTGGTGAAGAAGGGCAGAGCATTGTTTAGTAGAGTCTAGTCTGACTGTTTGGTATTAAAATAAAGAAGAAAAGTAAGGACACATGAATCACTCACAGTAAAAAGTGTGTTAGGTCTGAAATGTGACTAATGTTGAGTTCCCATAATTGTCCTTTAATTTTACCCCTGGGTTCTCCTGAAGGTGCTTTGTGTAAAATGTTAAAGAATAGATGTGTTAATAGCTGTGAAGGTTTAAAAGGTTTAAAAATAAGTCATCAGGACTAGGTTTTTAAAGTTGGTTTTATCTCATGCATCACATTGGAGCACCCAAAACTACTGTAGTCTTTCAACTATTTTAAACTAATTGAATTTAGTTTCAGGTCAAAACCACCTCCTTCCAAAGGCCATATAACCCAGCTCTCTTATCAGTTTTGTTTCAGAAATGACAAAGCCTCTTGGATGAGAGTTGAAACATCTTTAAACAACTATTTTAAAAACTTAGGCCAGATTACTTTTTAAATTGCTTTTTTTCCCTTTTATTTGGTAGGACAGGAAGTCATGGAGGAGAGCAGGGAAAGACATTTGGCAAATTGTTGGAGTTCAGACACAAACCTACAACAGAGGCAGGCACTGTTTATCATCATTCCTGTCAGCTGAAGAGCTTTTAGTTCATGTTTCTAAGAGAACCAACTGAGCACAGCTGGATGAGAAGCTCAGTTGTATTTATGAATAAACAGGTACATTCTTGCATAAAAGTTTACAGTTAGATCAACATGTCACAGGGCTGCCACAGCTGTTCACTGGTCAGCTGGTCAAAAAAGAGAAATGTGAACATGGTGTTACAGAATCTGCACTTTTGCCACCACAGTCTAATAAGACACACCCAAAGAAAAACTGAAATTAATTTTCATTTAACCTTTGTTTAAATCTCGAAAAATCATTGAGGGTAACCCTCATTTTCAATTATGTCGAGAGTGCAACACGTGTCATAGAAGACAGCAGACAACAACAAAGACAGACAATACAAAGTAATTTAAAACAGCTACAGTGAAATGTAGAGAGGTTATTAACCAAAGTTTTAAACTGGCCTAGGGGAGGTGTTGCACTAAACTTAAATGAATGCTGTTAGATATTCCAGGTAGGTGCAGCTGAGACACTAAAAGCAGTTTTACCAAACTGAGTACATGACCAGGAGACCTGGAGAAGCAGACAATTACTGTTATGTGTTGTATAGTTAGATGCAGACCATTTTAACAAAGAACTAAGATATGATGGCATGTTTCCATTTAAAACTTTAAAAAATAACAAATACCAGTGCTTGTCCCTTCTTCCAGACAGTGTCCATCCTACCAAGTCATACAGAACACAGTGATGGGTTGCATAAGTAGCACCAGTAATGAATCTTAGCGCAGAATGACTGGAGATTAGACTGGATCTAGCAATGAAAGGGTGGAAACAGAAGCCTGTCTACTGATGATGTCTCCATAATCAAGAACAGAAAGGAAGACAGCTTTTACGATTTGTTTTCAGCAAAACAGGAAAATTTAACTTGTTTCTGTATATCCAATTTTCCAGTCTTAATTTTCCAGCAAGAGTGTGTATATAAAATTTGAAGGTAAGTTTTTGATCAAGCCAGATACCTAAGTATTTATATTCTGTCACTCTTTCAATGCTGTGTCCAGTAAGTGTGGTAATCCGCAAAATGTTATTATTATCTGCCAAGACTCCTGACCTGGAAAAAATATATATTTTGTCTTGTTAGGGTTGAGAGTTAATTAACTAAATAAGGAGTGTTGTAGATCATTAAAGGCTGTCTGGATGGTTTCTATGGTCGAGTGAACACTATTAGAAGTGCAGTATAAAACTGTATGTCCACATAGTGTGTCCACCTCTGTTTATGAGATCCTAAATACTGCTAGCTGTAGTAACGACCTACAGCTTTTATTTAATTCAAGAAATGAACAAATGTGAACAGTAAATCACCGTCACATCCAGCCTTTTTTTTTTTTTTTTTGGCTAAAACAGTATATTGAAGAGTTGTTAGTTCTGTAAGTCATTCATTAGTACAGGCCACAGAAGAATGCAATGCTCTGATTTAGCAATTTAAGATTATATTATTCTGATTCAAGTGGTTCTTCAAGTACAGATATTTCAATTGATAATAGTCCAGGAGTGATAAACTTATGATATATTGTGCTGCCCTGTACATGTTTTGAGCACACCCCACTGCGGGTCCATCTACAGCTGGGCATCATTAAGACGGCTGCAGCTGCTCCAGATGTGCAGCACGGACACTGGTCTGAGTACAGCTGCTCCGCCCATGGACCCCTGCAGGCTCTAACCCCCACTGCACGTGCCCCCGATAATGGATGCACACAGCGCCCCGGGCCAGTCGTCACGGCAACGTGCTCCTAAGTGGGCCGCAGAGGTCCCAGATATATACGCTCCTGAACAGACCCCTATTTATGCCACAGGAAGCAGGAAAGCTAAGTAGATAATTACATGAATCACAACACAGCTACTGTGACAGGAGATGACCATTATGGCACCATTAAGAAGTCGTCCGCTAACACCGGCGGTAAATCTGCTTGTGGTTTATGTGGGGGCTTGTTGTACACAGACGCTGCTGATGTACTCAAACAAACATAAAGAGCCCAGTTGTTCCTCCGCATGTGCAGCACAACATCACAAGTTTCAAACACAAGTCTGGGCAGATTTGAAGTTAACTCTAAGGATTAGTCTGGAATCGTTTATCTGACGAGGGGCTGGTGTTGTTAGGCAGCACGGCGTAAAAACATAATAAACAGTGGGATTGTGCTGAGAAAGCTGAAGTTTTCTGGCTGGTGACGTGCTGACTGGGTGTCCAGAGGAATGGTTGAGGTGATGTTTATTAGCTCAAAGCTGCACAACATCTCTGTTTCTCTTTTACCAAAGCTGTCTGACATTATGACCTATTTCACACTGGCTCTGACCACCAGAGAAGAAATAATATATCAATAAAGAATTATAAAATGTGTTTACGTGAACTACAGACTCACTGACTCTACATTTTGGCTGCAATGTTAGGTTTTTGTGGCCATATTTGAGAGATAATCATGAAAAAGTAGCAAAAAAATAACAAAGTTAGTTAGCTTTTGGAAATTATATTGACAAGATCCCTGGGTACAGCGCAGTCCTTTGAGGAAGGCCCTTGATATTGATTTTATTAAAAAAATAAAATGATTCAAAAAAATTATTAAAGCTGCCCCCTGCATCATTTGCTTCTACTAATAATGATGCACTGAAACTAGCTCAGAGACACAGAGCTAACTGTTGCATTGTTTGATTATTCTTCCAAAACTTTTGTAAATTCTGCCCTAACATCAGGGATAACTGCTTAAATATAACAAGATTATAAAAACAATGGATGCTAACTTCAAGCTTTCAAGCCCCTGCTAATCCAGCATGTGGTCTATTTTAATGTCATTACAGTAAACCAGTTTGGAGCAATGCAGCTGGGCACTAAAGCCCCAGAGAATTGTCTTTTTGGGCATGATTTGAGGCCCGGTGTTCACGGGTGAGGAACAAGCAGGTGGTGCCCCGAGGAAAGAGCCCACACAAGGTCCAGGTAGTGACCCCGAAAATGCACCGCAGATTCTCTGAGCAAACCCCAAGTGTCTGCCAGCTGGGACACACTGGTTACACCGACAGACAGACTGCAGCCCACTGGGGAGAGCTGATTATCCACCAAGAGACGTGGCAGTGTCAGTGTGAGGACAGCAGATATCCTGGTATACACTTTGATATAGAGCATTTGAATATTAGTAAACAAAAAACATAGCTTTGTTGTTTAACTCACAATACATTTTAAAAAGACAAATTAGCACTAATCATGCATGTTAAAATAAGACGACATGTGCCAGTGACAACATTAGCTGCCTGTGAGAACATTAGATATCTGGTTGTTAATTAGTGGTTTACTATATTAGAGCAATTAGCACTTCATAAGCTAAAGGCTATATGCTTACTTCATTCTTGTTATAATCAACAAATAGTTACAGAATCACTGCAGACCACAACAGTTTGTCAGTGTACACTCAAACTTTATCCATCAAAGAAATCCTGCTTTAATAAGTTAACTTTAGCTAACAGATTTGACATCCAGATCTGTGTGGTATAAATTCTGTAAAACTATATCAATATCAACTAGAGGGCCTATTTTTCATCTAAAAATGATCGTACATCTCTTATTTGAAGGTTTCAGCTTCCTTATCATAAATGGGAAAGACAGCTTTGGTCATCATAACATGCATGTAACTGGAACAATCTCTCCTGGAAGGGTCTATTGATGTTGCTAAATAGCCTTAGCATGAGAGTTTTGTGTGATGGGGCCCAAAGAGATGCTGGGACAGGAGGAGGGGTGAAGGAGGGTACCGTCTGAAGGCCTTATTGTGATGTGCATACTTCCTGTCTGGAGAAACTGCAGCATTATGTGTGAGAATATTGATTGCTTTAATGTCCTAATTGTGGTAGGATAGTGAGGCTGAAAGGCTGATGGGATGGGGGTGGGATCCCCCAAGCAAACTCCCTTTACAACAGCGGGCTTATTCTTAGCTGCGTGGCTCCTAATACCCCCACTACCCCTGCTGCTCTTCCACTTCACTACGAACTAATGCAGGGTGAAGGAGGCACTCCTGACTCTGCAATGCCAAGCACTTAACAAACAGTCGAACCTAGTGGATTTTTAAAGCAGCGGCGAGTTAAAAATATCTCTCTTCCGTACAGAATGTAAACAGTCCGACCTCAGAGATGAAGCGTGCAGTCGGATTCCACTTTACATCATCATTTGAAGAATTCACCAATTATACAGCCTCATAATCTGGTGAAAGCTAATCCTAATGTCCATGAGGTGCTGAGGGGGTTCAAATGTCTCCAGTAAAACCCTTTCCCAACATGTGTTCAAAGCCCTGGCTATTGTTTCGTAAGCCTATAGGTTTTTATTTCCACTTGAAAGCTTAGAAGTGTTCCTCGCTCTTAAGCTCGCCTGCTTTCTGTTCTGAGGGAGACAAGCTAAGCCACACTATAAACACGCTCACATTTCAACTCCAGAGTCTGACGCAAAAGTCTCCAACACACATCTGCTGTGCTAATTGCTTCATAGAAATGAAATTAATAATAACTAATTTATGCCTCGTATACACTGAGCATCAAACCCACTGGTGAATGCATATTTGATTTGTTTACTAACCTAACCATCCCCCGCTTTCCCTACTTATCGCCTACTGTGCCAAATACTCGAGTGAAGCCAAACAGCTGAGTGGCAACCATTTACCAAGCTCCCGTTTCTTAGGCAACATTCATCCAATCATCGCAGACAGACGTCCCAACCTCGGCCCACCCACTCATTCAGCGAACTCAATACAGAGACCACCAACATGTCCTCCTCACTGGGGCCCAGTGTGACTGATGCGTTTGGCGTCTGACTGCACCGAGACCACAGAGTTCAGGAGACGGCGGGACCCCGTGAACTCTTTGCTGTGGTTAATTTTTAGCAACTACTATTTTAAAATGATGCATATTTGTACAGCAGAGCACTGTTGGGGGTGCTAGTGAACATAGCTCAATTGTCTGAAGAAACAACTGAACTTAAATGCTGTTTTCTTGATTATTTTTTCAATAAATGTTGTGTAAACCTCCGCCAGCACTGCCATGTTTGTTGTTGCTCTTTTTCTTCCTCTTTAACTGTTGCCAATCGCCCCCTACTGGTTATTTAATATAACAGACATTCACATAGAAAACAGTTGGAAGTATCCTGTTATCGTCAGCGCATTTACACTTTCAGCCGTTTTCTATGACAACATCTGTGTTATGTTAAATAACCAGTAGGGGGCGATTGATGAGAGTCAAAGATTTTCAGTCAACAAACATGATGTCGCTAGCAACATTCACACATTTATTGAAAAAGTACAACGGCGTCTTTTTTTCTCATACATTTTCTAGTTTTTTTTCTTGTAAATTTGCATGCTATTTCTCATAAATTTGTGTTTTTGTCTCGTAAATTTGTGAGTTTTTTCTCATAAATTTGCATGCATTTTCTTGTAAATTTGCCATGCTGTTGTAGAAAAGAGCCAGAAAAATGAGGAGAAAATAGCAGTGGTCTGTTCAGTCTTTGAATATTCTGTGACCTACTCGCTCCATTTCTTCTGCTATGACTTGTTGAGCTGTGTTTACTAGCGCCCCCAGTGGTCAACGCATGTTCTGCTCTGTTTGGCTGTGTCCGCAAGCTCTGGGAAACGGACAAAGAATCTGTATCCGAATGTATATTTAACGTAGAGTATAAATGAGCCTTAAGGGTGCCTCAGGCCTGTTGTATGACCCATCACAGCACCAGCAGCGTACAGATATGACAGCGGAGAGATTTTGTCCTGTTGCGAACGAATGCTTAGTTTTCAGTGAGTAATCTGGGTGTAGCATGAGCCCAAGACAAATTTCCCTACGGGGGCGATAAAGTCTCCTGTTTTGCATTGTGTAAGCTTGTTTCTTGTAAAGTATCCAAGGACGAGGCAACAGACGTGAATGGTTGGATTACATGTAGCCACGTGTAAATATACAAAGGTTTTCCTAAAATTACAAATACAGTTCAGGGTATGCAGTTGAATAATACAAACGAAATGTCTACCGATTTGTGCAGGGCAAAGGACTATCCAATTAAAACTCATATTTTCAGACAATTTATGATTTTAATAATTTTTTAAAATCTGACCAAAAACAAATGCCATGTACACACTTTTCTTTTGATGCTTAATTCCAACACATAACAACAAAAGCAGAACATACCAATTATAAAGCAATTTAGGTTGAATGCCTTTTAGTTTTAGAACTCAAAGACACGGCCTAGTTTATTTTTACACGTGTCTAGTTCAAAGACCAAAACACCTCTGTGAAATCGAAGCATGTGGTAAATTTACATAAATCAGTTTAGCATATCCTATATTTTTCCCACAGCTGTTTTTTTTAGGAGTTTTCCCTTACCAAGAGGGAGGGTCTAAGGACAGGGGATGTCCTGGGACTGTTTAGTTTAGTTGTTGTTTATGTGTGATTGTGTGTTTATGTTTGATGATGTGCCTAATTGTTTGTAAAGCTCTTGCTGTTGTGATATTGGTCTATATAAATAAAACTGGACTAAACCAAATTGATTATATAGTTATTAGGATTACTCTTTAGTATCTGCTGATATGATGGCCGCTTTTAAAACTCTAGGAATTCGCAGGAGAATTAGCCTTCACAAAATCACATTATCAAATAGTTAGATTGCTATAAAATATGTTTTTTTTTAAACAATATTGAAAGCAGTTACACCATTGTAAGTGTGTATATGCACAACAGGACAGAAAACTACTACTACTATAACTTCCTTAGAGGCTCCTTGTAAAACAGTTGGAGTAAATGGACAGTAACTGACCTCCCTGGCACCTAACACATGTTTGTTTATGGAGGAGCCCAAAAAGAAACCAGATCTATTTTGGCAGAAGGACATACAATATGCGCACAGCCTCTCTCTCAACAATGGAAGCAGCCATAAATCACCAGGACAGAGAGTGGGGCCCTACGCCAAGTCATGCTGCAGGCCTTTACAGTCACACAAGGCAGCAATATCTGTGTCAAATGTGTCCTATTAGGTTAACTGTGCACATTTAGTTGCATGCAGAGGGGTATTACATTAACCCAATGCATTTGACATTTTCACAGTAGTTTTCTAGGTCTATGCATCTATCAAAGGCCAAGGAAGGACTGACATCACAGCATACAAGTGCAGCCATGAGTGCCAATCCCACCTTGCGCAGGAATTTGGCTCACATTTCCCTCGCTTGTCCGAAGTGAGGGGAGGTTTCAAGTCGACCAAACCCAACTCTGGCGGTCCAAAAACACGCCATATACCATGTGTTATTGGGGCTCGGCTGTAAATGACTTCCCGCCCAGGCCTTAAACTGGGATAGGATGTCATCGCCTTACAGCATGAGCATGTGGAGCCCAGCTGAGCATTAAGAGCCTTGACAGAAAATGTGCACAGTGTTTATAGGACCATCGTCAAGAAAGCTGGACCAAATGAGAGAAAATATGGTGGGAAGAAAGAAGGGAGTCGAATGGGGGAATTAGAGTCTGTCTGACAATGCTTATCCCTCTCTCCTGACTGCACAAAAGACCTCTCCAAAATCAACATTCCTGGTATGTAAGGGGGGGAAGACAGGTAGTCTGGCGGCAGTTTTGAGATGACCAGTGTGAATGCCGGGGGTGAACTTTTGCCTGTCTGCTACCTCTGTCACTACACCAAACCTCTGCCAAAACCCTTTTGGTTTTTTAGGGCACGTTAAGTCTGTGTGGTGCTGCTGGGTGCACACCAATTACCACAAAGCATAAATCATAAAAAGGAATAACTGGTAACGGCAGTCTGTGACATAATATTGTATGTGGAAGCAATCCAGAACGGCTGTCAGTCTCAGGATATTCAACAGCGAAGAACCTCCTGTTTTTCTTTCAGTGATTCATTTTTATCTGCTTATCCTGTTATGGGACACTGGGAAGTGAGTCTGCTATCCGGACCTTAGGGTATGCTAGGAATAATTGCTAATCAATCGCAGGGCTAACACGTAGAGAAATACACTGACAGACAAAAATTCATACTTGTATGAAAAATTGGCCATTTAGATTGACCAATACACATGCATGTGTTTTAATGGTGGGAGCAGACTGTGCACTCCCCTTGACTGAAAGAAATGATCAAATATGAGAAGAATGAAAATAGGTCACATAATTTTGTGTTAAGTTCCTCCCTTTTTTCTCTATGTGACTAAATACAACAAAAATACCGCACTATATAATTGTCAGTAAAATGTTTAAAGCTTTTTGGATAAATATTTCTGCACTGGTTAATTAGTTTATGTACAAAGACATAGCCAGCCTCTCCTACTTTATTTTTTAAAGCAGGACAGTCTGGTTCTCCGCTCAAACCGGCCTATCACAGCCGTTTATCCGCAGCACGTCTTATAAATGTGGAAGCAGAGCAAATTTAAAAACTTCTCTCACCTGATTAACAATATTTAGTGCTTTCCTTTGTCACTTGTTGGTTCTGCTGAAGTCCATTTTACAACTGGTTTCTGCTGCTGTCCCCGTTCAGAAATAAGTACAGAGCTGCTCATAATACGGCGTATTCTGATGTTTTATGGCAAAACCGAATCGACCATGTTTGTTTGGGTTTGGGGTTGCTGCTTAAGTCCCGCTCTTAGTTTCTCTGATTGGTTACTCTGCCTTTGATTGTTCTGCCCACAGAAAGGAAACTTACACAAAGGGATACCAAACTAACTTCTTTGTGTAGAACAGGAAAAGAGTTTGTCTGAACGGCCAGTCTAGTACTGCAGTGCATCATAAATTTATTTTATTTGTGAACCTCACCCATCAAAGCCAAAAAGGCAAATTTAACACTCATCTAGTAAAATCTGGCCACTGGTTTTGATGGGTGACGTTCACAGATAATTTTTTTGATACATAAAATTTATTGTTTTTATGAATAATGATGCATTTAATTCATTATTTAATTGTATTTATTTATTTCATTTTGGCACTTTTTGTCTTCCATAAATGTACAGGTAGCCATTTAATGCTTCATGCACCATAGCTAACTGATTACCGAAGCCAATCAGAGGACCAGAAGTAGAGTTGTGGGCTTTGGATGACATCAGGTCTGGAAATTTTGGGTAAAAAAAAACAAACTTTATGAATGGGAATCTAAAGCACTGCTACAACATCTGTCTTTCCCAACCCATTATCTGACTGTTAATGTCTCGCTGGACCTTGAAAAACATGTGTGCATATTTTCGAACCCTCCCTTGGCAAAAGACATTAGTTCCGCCTATGTCCAAACGCAACGGTTCCCATCAGGCAGAAAAGCAGTCCCTGACTCATAGCATATTTCTCAGGACATATGTATATGTAAGTATGTGATTTATTCTATTTTTCACAAGCAGTAGACAGCAGTAGTTCAAACTTTGACCCTGCGGTGACCCCGTGTGAGAGTGACCTGACCCCTACAGAGCATGCAGCTGCTCCGGGGCACTCGTCTGATCACACTTCTGGCTCCAAACACTGACAAGAAGTGGGTCTGCCTGCCAACAGTAAGAAACACAGCACGTCTCCCCCATTTCTTTCACAGCCACAAAGACAAACTGCTGTGGACCAATGGCAACAGCTGCGGAGACATTTCCCGCTTTTTTATTTTTTTATTTTACTGACAGCTCCAGATTCAGCAAGGCCAATGATTACAAATAAAGACATCAAGGCTAAGTTAATGTATGAGTTACAAAGGGAATAAGTAGATGCAAGGCTCTTTCAAGTCAAAATATGCAAATGTGACAAGACTGGCTGCTTTGTTCTCGACCCAGCTGTGCACTGAAATCAGTTTCAAGTGTACAATAATGAAACACAGTCACAGTTTTCACTCGTCTGATCTGAGCAGATGTGTAGAAAAGAAAATGAAGATTATCTCGTTTTAGTCTCAGTGCAGACATTTGAGGCTATGGCCCAAGTCAAGCTGGAAGAAGCAGACAGTTTTTCTGTTATGCAAGATGAATATTGTCAGACATGTCAAAACAAATGCCAGAATTAGAAAATGATGACCTGAAATGCAAATGAAAGATTTACACTGAAGTTGAGTTTCTTCCCAGGGTTTCTTACGTAAAGTTTTTATTACCTACTTTTCATTACATTCCAGGCATTAGTGCGCTTTATTATTGCACTGCTAAGCTTTTACTAAAAAACATATACACTGAACAAAAGACACCATACAACAATTTCGGAAAATGATGTAATTGTGATTTTTCTGACAAGGTTCAGATGAGATTTGCGATATATTTTTAAAAATCAATCTTTGACACTCATCAAGCATTGACACTTGAGAAAAGACTGAAATATTCACTACTAAACTAATACAAGGATCACATGCCTTTCAGATCATGTTTGTAGAGCTCTAAACTATAGCTGTACATTTTTAGAGAAGGCATGGACACTGAGACAAAGAGCTCTGTATGCCGTCAGTTAAATTGAGCCCATTATAATTATTATGCTGTTATGTTTATGTGGGGTCATCGTTCTCATACATGCTGATAGTGTCATGTAAGGTGGGCACACTAGTGTATGTCACTCAAATAAAAAAATATTTATTCATTTAAGACCCTGTGGAGATGAGATATTGCAGTGGACTTTATATCATCTAAATAAGTGCAGCCTTTGCAGTTTGCTAATTGCCACAATGCAAATAGCAATTTTGATTCGTTTTCAATTAAAAGTTCAGCCCTAATGCATACATTAGCGAGGCCTGTCAGACCCATTCACTTTTTTTTTTTTTTAACAAACTCAAAATAGGTCATCTTCTGCCAAAAACAAACCGACTGACCAATCATGGCCTTAATGCTGCAGGCTTGATCCAATGTTTTGTTTCTGTTTGATTACTGTTGAGATGATCAAATTGCACTAAATCTGAGGCAAGTTGCTTCCCCCATAGAAATCAAATATAAAATGACAAAACGCCAGGATAAATGAGAATAAGCCTGCACAATAGCCTATTTTATAAATGTACACTGTATTGTTACTGGAAAATGATATCCATGTTTTTGCACACCACAGATATTTTATGTCAAAATAGCTGCAACCAAATATAAACATTAACAATTAAAGTAGTGAGTCTAAAGCCAAAAATCCACTATAAATATGTAATTAAATCTTTGAACACAGTTGTGTTTTACTATGCCAAACAAAGCACAATACTGTGTCAGAAATCATATCCTTATCACAATATTCAACACAGCCATTGATTTAATGTTTTTGTAATATTGTACAGGCCTAAGAAGCCCTGCTCTAATTAGAAGCATCCTTTTGGAGCATCTGTTCCAACCTGAGAGTGCTGCCATTACTGCATCCATCCAAGAGGGATTTGATTGTTGGTGTGGCCAAGGTGTCAATCACTGCTGAAGGACTAACCAGAGAGAGTGCTGGGGCCAAAACTGAAAGCTTATCTAGGGAATCAGACGGGCAATTAGTAATAGTGCATCTGGAGGGCAGATGTCCATGTTGCTTTAGGCCCGAGAAAGTGTAGCACTGAGAGCAGAGATGGAGAATTGAGCGGACAGACACAGATGTGGATATAAATGCAACTGTCAACATCAGCATTCCTGGCGTTTTGGGAGCAGTCATGTGGTGAACTTCCTGTTGACCGAAGTGCTCTTGGAAGCTCAATGTGCACGCAGCTGAAAAGAGACAATGAGTAGGAAAATGGCCAGAGAGAGCCCCGGGTGAGTGACCTTGGCTTCAGAGTTCGGATGAGCAGTGAAATCATTCTGGAAAAATCCACCAACAAACAGCTCCCACTTCAATATCTGTGGAATTATTCGAAATTCACACAGATTTATTTTGGAGGGGAGCCAGGTGAGCAGAAGATATGACATTTATTGTGCAAGATGCTGCACTCTTCATAAAACTACAGTAAGTAATATCCATGGCACACTAACATTCTCATAGCTTAGCCTGTAAGGAGAGTTTTAAATGATTATTAGTAAATATATAAAAGAATAATTTGATGGCTAAGCACAAACGTGGTAGTTAATAGTGGCTAGTTCACATAATTCTTTAAAGAGGTTATTTTATGCTTTTATTTATATTTTTCCTGCATGTTTTACAAAAGATTTATCTGACTAAAAGAAAGTGTTTCCAATAATTACTTTACTACTGCCATAGAGAAACAGATGAAGAGACCAGCAGAAGGCAGCGGAGTGAAGCTTTTTACTTAAACTTCTTTATATGATGCCATTTTACTAAAAAAAAGAAAAATTGCTGCGAGGAATCAGTAGAAACAGAGCTGTACTCCCATTTTTTGAATAAATGAATGAGAGTAGACCGGATGTAGAGGGCGTGTTAATTGGTCAGTGCTTCCTGGAGTGGGTGGGGATTTGTGGCAGAGGTGAAGATTTGTGGATCGGAGCATTTTGAGACCTCAGAACAGCTGTGCCAGAGAATAAAAGTTACTTAAACAGGTGTGAATGAAGCAAAATACAACTCCAGGTATGTTTTTGATAAGGGAACAACATTATGACATGGTAGAAAGCTCAGAAAAATCTAATTTGCATACTATAACCCCTATAAACCCAAGAAACAACATGGCAGCTTCCCTAAACTGTACTATAAAGGCATTAATTTTGACAAAAGGCATATATTATCTTTTCCATAGTCTATATCCACTGATTTTTTTTTCTTTAAATGACTAGGACTTTCTGTTTGATTAAATGCACTGTTTTCAATTGTCATATAAGACTAATGTTATTGCACTACAAGCACCTCTTTGGGACACAGATACTGCTCTTGGTAATATTGGGATAACAACTAAATTGTGCAATGGCCTGCAATGTCAATCTTTGTGCATGGAAGAGAGATATCAGTTGTTACCTCATTTGGATCAGAGCATGGATGGATTTTCAATACTGGCTTCAATTAGGCTATCTAACAAACCAGCTGGGTGTAGCGGCCATGCATAATGCAATGCCAGCGCCATCCATCCCCCATCAGCAATAGGGGTCGCACAATTAGGCCAACACTGCCCAAGGCGAAATGGCACTTCAGACTGGGGGCCAACAAAGACATTGTCATGTAGGGGAAATGTGTCATAGCACAAGCCTCTACAGCACAACAATGCACTGTTGCATTTACACCCTTTGCTACAGAAGTGTGACTATACAGCACCTTGAGGAGTTTTGTCTGCGAGGGTTTCCTGTGAGGGGCTGAAGGGACAGCGTCAGAACATGTGTTTATTATTCTGTAGGATGAGAGAGGATGTGTGCAACGTCACAGAGCTACGGAGGCAGGGAGTGGATGCTGCTGATAATATGTGAGTAAAGTGGGGAAAGGCTGACGGGCCACAGACAGGTCAGAATATGAGAGGTCCCGGCTGGCGGTGCAGGTTTACATTAGCTCGGGGTGGTCTGGGATGACTCCAACACACAAATATGTTAGTGAAGATGTTGGGAGACCAGAACGCACACACAGAGACCAGGCCTGGACAGTCTTCTCTTCATTGATGGAAGACATTAGGGCCAGCAGCAGAGACAGTCACTTCGTTTACATACTGTGCATTCTTAGGCTCAGGCTTATAGTTTGATTTAGCTCTCACAACAAGATTTCTAGAGAGAGAACAAAACTGCTGCTCTGCTCAGGCTAATGACGCAATTGAGTATTTTCCAGTAGCTCTAACTAAATGCTAATAAACTCATGCAATGCACTCAGTAATCATTGTTTGATTCATAAATATCAATGGCAACACTTGACAAAATGACATACAACAAAATCAGAAAAATGTGTTCCTTTCTTGGTAACTGTGCCTCTCAAAAGGACAAAAACCTATTATAAGCTTTCTCTTGTTATTGGTTAAATGTAATGTACGACCAAAACAACTAATAAACAAGACAGCTTGCGGCAGAGTGACTCACAATATGTCTGTCGGCCTAAAATGGATAAGTACTGCTTGAAATACTTGGCTTTGTTGTTGTAAAAAAAGCAGAAAGCTGTATGCAGCATTAGTACAACAATGAACAACCAATGTCCAATTCAACTTTCTCAAACTGCCTGTAAAAGTACTGAGAGCCAGCAGTACTGTACTTTTCCCAAGCACACAAGAGAAACATAAGGTAAAAAATGATTTTATTCCTCTATTGTAACACTGAGATTTGGGCCAAATAGCTCAATTCCCAGTGTAAAAATATCTCACAGGCGTGATGTGTCCGGCTCTGGTAGGGCTGAGCTGGGAGTCCTCCCGGCATTTTTGTGGGTTAAACATGCAACTTGGCCTGCGCTAAAAAGAAATACCAGACGTGTGAAGCATTCAGCTCTTTCCTGACTAAAGCCGTGAGATGGGAACAAATAACACTTGTAACAACAACCGCTTAACATATACATGAATCAGTGACCCTTACATCTCTTATATTAGAATACATTAGTAAGCCTTTAGTAGTTTAATGAGGGGGAATCCAAGAAGTTGGTTACAAATGGACTAAAAACGTAGACTAAAGTGTGTCATTCACTACTTCTGATTTTGGAGTCTCAATTACTGGCACCAAGTTAGCATTTAATAAGCTTTTATAATTAATATATTAGAAAAAACACAGTGGTTGCAATGGTTGCTGTACATGGCTAAAAATGCTAATAGCCAAAGTACTTTTTATCTTTCAGCTTCCTTTTTTGTTAGGGGTCACCACAGCAAATTGGTCGCACAGTGATTAGGCAGTTTTATTATTAGCGTCCTGTCAAAACCAGCCACATATACTGTGACTGGAGTAGGCGAAGTGTAGGGTGAAGTGTCTTGCTCAGGGACACAACAATAGTATGCACTTCGAGCTAAGTTCAAACCACCGACCCTCACATTGGTGGGCGAACGCTTAACTTACTGCGCCACTATCGCCCCACTGCAAATGTTTCATGGGTGGTCTGGTTAACCAAATGCCAACTACATTCAGAATAGGGGAGTCCATATTTACAATAGGCTATGATCAGATGTCCCCCACATAATATAAGTTGACAATGCTGATTGTGGCAGTGCTATTTGCATGCCCAGTGACAGGCTTGCTGGGGCCCGGGGCAAGATGGCTTCACATGGGCCCATTATAATAGAACATGTAAAAAGAGGGACCATTTCTGGGCCCCTCTGACTGTAAGGCCTAGGAGAACATACCCCTTTGCCCCGCCCCTCCCCCACTGTCAATGGGCCTGTCTATTTGTATTAAAATGTTACAAAATCGAGCAACAATCTACACATGGCCTCCAGAAATGTTAAGGAGGATTCAAGGAAGGACAAAGAGACCTGTATTATGTTATAATTACATATTTTGGAAGTTAATGTTAAGATTTTAGAGCCGGCATCCTACTTCCACGTGAGCCTCTACACTAGCCAATGCCAACTTGTATTCCTTGTTACTCTTATGTCATTTCCATCAGGATGTCTGTCTGTCCTGCCCATACATCATGCGAATGTCAATGTGACAGTTCCGCTGACTGAAGGCTAGATTTGATAACAGGAGGTGATGGCTCCTCTCGCTTCCTTGTATAGATTTCCCCCAGGTGTTTCCTCATTTAAAGTCAGCGCTCGGCCACTGACGTCAGGCTCTGGCTCTCCCCCTGTAACCTTTGACCCCCGCTGCATTTAGGCCCCTGAATGTTAATGTGACTGCTGTGTCAAACAGAGGACACTATGACACTGACAGGATGGATGGTACTGTATGGGTCAGGTTGGAACAACATGGAAATAGGCTGCACAATATTACAAAATCCTGTCTCTGAGCAACTTTAATCAACAACCTTTAAGTTCAGGGGTAAATACTCTATCCACCGAGACCTTGCATTCATACTTTGGGTCTTTTTTGACAAGGACAATGTGTTAATAAGTGTGCGTCATAGGCTTTATTCCCGTAACTATCCGAATCAATCTTTTTGTAATGGACAGTCATGTTTTAGTACACACCCGACAATTCTTTTTTTTTTCAGGTCTTGACTGGATTTATGTCTGGATGTTGTAACAGAGAAGTCAACATCCTTCACTACCATAACTTTTTTCCGCCTTCAATTTGCAACCTGCTTTTAATACTCAACACAAGACTGACGCATTTCCTGAGCCGTCCCAGGACCCGGTTCTGGCCCAAACAGCACCAGAAATCTGCCCCCGCACACGCAGACAAGAGCACGCACACACAAAGGACGGCAAAAAGGAGAAAGGGGAGAAAAGAAAAAGGATGAAACAAATGAAAAACAGATGCTTGTCCACGTGTGACTCGGCATTTCACAACTGCGCTTATCACATGTTGAAACTTTTCTCACATCACATTCATTTGAACAGCCCCTGGCCCAATACTGTCAGTTCCTATTCCCCAGAGGGTGCCGGACAGTCCTCCCCAGCTGTGTGGACCAAATCCTATCCATAAAGTTAGACACTTTCCCTGAGATAGACTAGATTAGCATGTGGGCTGATATGTTGACACACCTGGAAAGTACCACGCCACTTCTCCCAGGGGCGGCCCATGGTTTTCCAAGCTGGCTGTTCATCAGGGAGACGTGATGTTAGACTGTTAGTCATAACTCACTTTTTCTGTTAGACTAAAGACCACAGCAGCCGTGACCAAGTTATGACCAAGACCAGAGCGTGCCATACACAGACCAAGATGTGACCAAGACCAGAGCGTGCCATACACAGACCAAGATGTGACCAAGACCAGAGCGTACAGAGACCAAGTTATGAATTATTTTAAGCAATGTAAATGCTGGTTGGCGCTACTAAGTTTCTCACAAACAAAATTTACAATCAGTTCTTTTAAGTGTATTACAAAGATGATAAAATTGCAATATGTTGTGCTAATCTTTTGGAGAATTGCAAGAGATAGCAGTTAAAAATGCAAACAGCACAGTCTAATCTTACATCCACGATCAAAGTCATGTTTCCACTGGTGCGCTGCAATATAGATCCTGTCAGTATAGCTCAAAAAGAAACAACCAGGGAAAAAAGTCCCTTATCCAAGACTGAAAATCTTTTGCTTGACTTGACGTTCATAGATGTACAGGCGTGGCATGCACACCATAGTATTTTTCTCATGTATTTGCTGTTCATATAAGCACCAGAATTCATGGAAAATTCAAAGCCAGTCTAAAGAAACTCCTAAAACCACAAGTATAAACCAGGTTTAAACCAGAAGTAAACCAGGCCTAAATCAAGTCAAAATCAAGCCAACTAAACAAAGATTAAGTAATGAATATGTCTACACCAGGACTAACCGAGATAACCCAAGACTAAACTCGGTCTCAACCAAACAACAATGAACCTCAGTATTTCAAAATTTCTGTGTACGGCCCTGCCTAGAGGCGCATTTTGTTCACTCATGTCTTGAATGAAAACATACATAAAAATGCCCTGTAAATGCACCAATACATAAAAATGCCCTGTAAACGCACCATATCAGTCCATAGTCCAGCAATTTACTGAATGTCTCCCCCGCCCTTTTCTCCATGATTTCCTGTCACTACTGCCCTATATCTAAAGACACAGGGTTCTTTCATTTCAAATTGTACGTTTTTTAAGTAGCACCAATTTTTAAGTTTTCAAAAAGTCCCCATGATGTATACAAATTTTATGGTGGTGTAAAACAAAAAAGGGTAACTAAAGGTCACTGAGTATTCAGCGCTGACATATGACAAAGCCCAGAGAGGACAGTCCGTCACGTGAAGTCTTTGGCTGAAGGGCACACTCTTAAAAAAACTACTTAAAAATCTCCTCTAGTAACATCGGACTGAAAACACATAGAAGAAGAACAGAAGCCATTATGTGATGGGGATTTTTTGGATAGTCGCCAACTATTGGGGGCGTTAACATAAGTGTGATTTTTGTTTCATTTTTTTAGGATATAGGATTTTTTTTTTTTCAGCTTTATTTGATGGGACAGTTGAGTAATGATAGTAAATCATTGGGAAGAGAGCAGGGAGAGATATACGGCAAAAATCCAGACTCAAAACCACAACATCAAGGCAGACTGTAGTTAGTCTTTATATGCACCTCATTAATCTGTGAAAAAAATAGGTCAATATGTAATCTAGGCTTTATCATCAAGAACTTACAGACCACATATCAACACTGAATTAATAGAGGAAGTAGCTAATTCAGCACTGCCTATGTCTCGTCATACAGAGAAACAGAACAAAAATAAAAACAAATTTATAAAAGGGAAGTGAAGAAAATTGTGGATGGATATTGGCAAAGCACTCACACAATTTATAACAAAACATAAATACTTCTAACATTGAACTCAAGGTAGGCTCAGATTTAATTTTCATGTCATGTGTTAGTATTTTGCAGTGGCGATTTAATTTTAAATTAATCTGATATTTCGAAGGCTAAATCCTGGTCATGCACTCATGAAAGAGAAGAACATTTAACATAATCCAAGTTGTCCAAGCATAATGTGAAACCACTGATCAGATGAGAAAGTGTGGTCTAACCTCAGCGGCGCCCTGTTGCCTTCCACACAGTACATCTGACAGTTCTGCTTCACAGTAATCCACCAACATTAGTCAGACTATACAGTTTTTATGCTAACTCAGAATTAGTCTGTCTCATATAGGGCAGGAGTCACGTTGCAAGGGGCTTAACTCTCTCTATGCAGGTCAAAAAGGGTCAAAGATGCAGATAATACTAATCCAAATATGATTTCTACCATTTGCTATATGCTTTACCTGACCAAGCATAACATTACGACGATGGGTCAAGTAAATAACACAGATTATTGCTTTATCATGGCACCTGTTTGTGGCAAGTGAACACTTTGTCTTCAATTTGATGTGTTCAAAGCAGGAAAAATGGGCAAGGGCCACATTGTGATGGCCAGATAACTCGGTCAGAGCATTTCCAAAACTACAGCTCTTGGGTGTTTCCAGTCTGCAGTGATGAGTGTCTATCCAAAGCCCAAAAAAGGAACAGAGGTGAACTGGCGACAGGTGATGCATGTAGGGAGCTAAGGCTGGCCCATGTTGTCTGATCCAACAGATTGCTTAAGTTAATGTTAAGTTAATGCTGGTTCTGATAGAAAGGTGTCAGCATAGTCAGTGCGTTGAAGTTTGTTGTGTACAACCACTCATATCAGGCAGGTGGTCATAATGTAATGCCTGATATATGTCCTAATTCATATATGGTGGTCATGTGCCTTCTGATGCACACCGTCCTGAGGCATAACACGTAATTGCACCATAAATTGGAGCCCATCTCGAGCATATCAAGTAGAAAAGTGGATTTTCTCCTCCTAGCTGTCTGGGACATCTGATATTTTCCACTATACAGAATTGAGATCAGATGTTTGGTCCGTAATCCAATCTGCAAGAGAAAACAAATGAAGAACTCTTGATTTGATGCGCCCTCACTGCGAGCTGAGACTAAAGGCCGGCTTGATCAGCGTTCAAAATCCAGCCAGGACTCACAAGCCCAACTCTTGTTTACCGAGGGCCCAGTATCACATAGCTGGTTCTTTTCACCACAGCTCGTGATGGGAATACTAATGCCATTTTTCTACCACAAATCCATCATTGAGGGCTCAGGATGTTGCCACAGTGCTGATTCAATGTCTGCAACGCGCCATGTGCAACCTGTGGCAATACCGGATGACTGCTTTGAAAGAGACAGGAGGAAATGAGCAGTGGCCGTCAGCTCCCACTATTAGATTTCACCACACTTAATAAACTGTTCACACGCTGGCTGCACAGTCGCTCCAGGTCTTTGTCGCCTCTCAGGACATCCTATAGGAGTGTTGTGAATACAGGGCCCTTCTCTCTCAGTGCGCAGTATGTGAAACAGCTTTGCTCATTACTACAATGAAGCCAATGGGGCAGTCAGGGCCCATGCAGGGAACCCCCATCCCCGACACAAAGGACTCTGGGATGACATCATCGCTGCATCTGAAAGAGATCCATCTCCACTTACACAACAACCATCAGTTTTCCTGAGGGACAAAAACAAAGGAGCTGGCGTAAAATTATTTGGCTGCCTGCATGACGTCATGGACAAGAGCTCATAATGTTCCCCAATGTAATTTGACATTATATGGAATTGTTGTTTAAAGTTTGGGTGACTGTCACCAACTTCAGTGGCCACTCACTTCTGCTGTCCCATTACTGATTTTAATGGTGTTCCATTGAGGATTCTCAGTTGTTCTCATCTCAAAAGCATCCACAGACTATATACTTGTGTCACTTGTGGTACTTGTATAGTTTCTATAGTGTCTGAGAAGACATATGTTCAAAGTCTTGCTGCTCATCAATGTGCAGCACTCCAGCAGTTCCCCCACATGCTTTGGCAGAATCCTGGGGAGCTCTGAGGCATCGACTAGCCTTGAACTCACTTTAAAGAGATGAAAGCAATTGTGCTAATGGTATTGCACCACTCTATAAAGGGTCAACAAGGCTATGGTTAAAAAAATCATATTGCCATATGTATTATTATTAGATCGGTTTACAGCGGTTCACACCAGTTACACATTAGGACAGGTGTGACACCTTTCCATCGGGATTGAGAGAAGGAATGTGGGCTAATCCCTGATTAGAGCTGCACGCTGCAGACTCTAATCCCTGTCACTTTCATTACCTGGAGTTGTTAGCTCCAACGCAGCTCACTGACACTCTTAACAAGAAACACACCCAGCACAGTGCCACTGAGCTCCAACGGCCATTAAATCAAGTGCAGGGATGAAAATGAAAATAGCTAAATGAACCTTGTGGGTTAGATAGATGCTACAAGAGCATCCCTTTAATCTGTGTGATGCATGCATCATACAGAAAGGTCATTACAGCAATGCAAACATCATGCAATCTTTATGAAGCCTTTTAGGTCAAGCGTTAACACTACACACACAAGAAAAGCTGCAACTGGTGCACTTGAGCTTTGATGATAATGTCTGGGCCAAAAAATGTAAGAGAGAGCAGCTTCATATCATCAAAGTGTTACTTTAATTACACTACTCTGCCCCCACCCCCTGCAGTGTCTCTGCCCAAAGTCCTGGATGACACACTGTTGGCTAAACAGAAAAGGCACTGACACAGATTGAAGAGGGAAGAAGGTCAGTCTGAAATAGAGCAGAAGCAACAAGAGCAACGTTGGAAAAATCCCTTCCAGCTCCACGCAGCTGGAGATGCAGATGATCCACAAACACTAGGAACTCCCTCTAACAGTGACACTTAGGCAACAACAAACCAGATATGATGTGTTTGCTTTTAACTTGTGCATTAAATATGAGGCCTGCTAATCCCATAAAATCCTTCCCACAGAGAAGAAAACAGCAGAGTTTAACACACTCAAATATGCAAGTTCCAGAGGCAAAAAAATCTGGTACTTTCCAGTTCACTAGACAATAAGCCATATACAAAAAAGAAATGAAGCTTTGTTGCATTCACTAAAAATGAACTGCTGGACTGATGAAAATTAATTGCACGTGAACCATACATTTCAGACATAGGGTTTAACTAATTAGCATTTAAATCAGGCTAAGCTGCAGAAGAGGCTAAGATGACTCAGTTTTGCCCAAATCTTCTGAAAAAAGCCATTGTTTTAACATCTTTTCCAAAGTGAGTCATCACAACAGATGCCTTAAATTCCTCTATCCATCCCCCGTCACTCAGTCATGTGACCATGTATCAGGACGATCCACTCTCCCATAGAGGCTGACAAGCTCTAAGTGCCACAGGTCATTGGCCCCAAATTCCCAGGCCGTCCGTATACTTGATGACGCTGGTTCTCTGCCCTGTGCTCCACCACTGTGAGTCAATGACAAGCTCAAAAGCATGAAGTCTAGTCCCCCCGCACTCAGCCCCTGACTGCTCACAGGGGAAGGATGATCGCGGGCTTTCTGCCCTGGGCCTTTCAGACGCTCTGAAAGGAGTCAGTCTCACAGCGGAAGCAACGATCTCTCCAGACAATGGTCATATTCTGCAGGACGACTGTGAGGACATGGGAACGAGCGCTCGAGGATGCTGAGAATCCCACCAAATGACAAACATCATTAGTGTTGTACAGGTTGATCAAGGCTGTTTTGTTTCAGGAGTTCTCGTTTGTCATTTTATTAAGTGTTACTACAATATCCATTTTAAGGATTTGAATATAATTAATTGTAAGTAAGGTATGGTGGGGGACTGACATTTACACTTTACATGTTATGTATGACATGAATGTCCAATCACAGCTTTAAATCAAAATATAGTGGTCTAAGTAATTGTCAAAAGTGTTCAACTTTAACTCTGCCATAAGAGCATTCAGTTTTCACGGCTCATATTGTTATTGCAATATAAACAGTAATTTCAGAGACCCTTTGTAATCAATATGACCAGTGTGTATATTGGCTCTCTAAGCAAAGCAATATACCAGATATGTCCAAAGTTTGGCCCAGGGGCTATTTGTGGCCATAAGTAATACCAGCATTTTTATTTTAGTCTGTACATTTGTGCATTTCTTCTACTGCTGAGTTCTTAGAAAACATCAGGAGGGACTGTCGGCCCTTGAACATCTGCACATTTTTAAGTCTGTCCCTCATTGGAAAAAAGGTTTGGACAACCCTACACTATACAGACTGCAATATGTTTGCAAAGGATCAGCATTAGCTTCCAAAAATCTAAAAATTTACATGAAGATTAAGATGGTTTGTGCAAACGGCAACCAACTGACTACGCAAGTGTAATGTCAGTGCCTGGGCATAGAATATTAACATAAATATTTAGTTATATTTACACATACTATCTAAGAGCCACACAAGTTACTCCACAGCTATAGAGGCAGACCATAATACTGTTATTTGTCAATCTAGTTTATCCATTAAAGACCACAAATCCCACTTTAACTTTGACCATTGTAACTGACTACCAGATCCTGGGGCTGTTTCATTCAAGTCAATTTGTACATTTTTGAGCCTGAAAGTCTTATTTAATGGTTTTAGTTTACTCTTCTGTCAAAATCATCCAAGTTTTCTCTTTATGTATCATGTAACCCTACTGTACTTATGCAAATGCTCTTAATCTCATCTTTCAACAGTGTGCAAGTGTGACCACAAACTAACGTGTCAGTGGGGAGAAAACAGAGTGCTGCCAATGTTGTGCTGAGGCAAACACAAACACATGTGTGCTCGCAAAACACATATGGTAAGCACTATCTGTCTGAAGTTAAAGACTTGGCTATTCATTTTAGACCCACCACAAAAAAATACAAAATATGACTGGAGATGAAAATATGTTCAGAGATCTTGGGCCTGAAGAAGACATTCATCATTTTAGTGCGCGAATGCCAGCTCCAATATGTCCGAGTTTAGCATGTGAGGTATGGCAGCTCCCATGTGATATGAAACATGTGGGAAGCAATGTGTCATGCAAATCCAAACAGTGAAAAAAGTCTTGATTTGGCAGCATCCTTTCAGTTATCCACCTCCAGGGTTCGTTATATAACACTTGCTCTGCTTTTAGCTTCACAAAGGCAGCGTTTGAATGTGCTTCAAAAACACTGTTACAGGCTTCAGTGGCTGCAGGACCACGAGTTTACTCGGTCTTTCAGCTCCGATCCAGGCCTTTCAAACAGAATGGTCAGCACATAAAGGCTCTTAAAGCAAAGTGTTGATAACTTGTAATAACTTCACAAAAGCATGGGATTATACAGTTGTTAACACACCAGTTGTTAACGCAACTGTAATAACTATTAGAGCTTCACAATAAAAGGCAAAATGGTTAAATAATGCAAACAGACACAGTCAAACAGCACCGACCTCTGCTAAGACAACTGATCTACAGTATATTGGAACAGTAAAGATTAAGTGCCTAGACCTGTACTCAAACCATATTCTAGTTCAGGGATAAATGCTCTATCTGAGAGCCACAAAGCGCAAAGATACAAATTAGTTTTGGCCCTATCTCACAACTTCTTGCAATACTTTTAATTATGATGCACTACAGTTCAGTATATGGCTCTGTTTGGGCAAGTTGTTTTATAGGCAAAGAGTCTCTGTCACATAGACCAGTGATTCTTAAACTGTGGTATGGGTACCACTGGTGGTACACGGGAGTGGATTGCAGTCCTGATTTAGTTAAACTTAGAGCCAATTTTAGTCCTGTTTTAATCCTACTTTGGTTTTGTACTAGATATGCTTTCGTCTTAGATCTGTTCCTGGTTAGACCAGGTTTAGACCTGGTTTAGTCCTCACTCAGGCCTAATTTAGTCCTGCTTTTGCCCTGGTTTAGTCCTTGTTTAGTCTTTATTTAGATATGGTTTAGTTCTGGTTTAGTCCTCATTCAGGCCTAGTTTTGTCTTGGTTTTGCCCTGCTTTAGTCCTTGTTCTGGTCTGATTTAGTCTTGGTTGAGGCTAGTTATAGTCTATTCATTTCATTCTATTGGTGGTACTTGGTGTAAAAAATTTGAGAACCAGTGACATAGTCCATGATGTTAGACCTTTCCAATATTAATAGACTATTAATTCCCATTGTATTATGCAGCCCTACTAACTATGCTTGTAACCAGAAGAGACAATGAAGCAGCCCTAACACAGAAATTCGTTATGCAGTGTGTCTAGTTTAAACCTGGCTGTTTTACATATGAAACATAAAAAAGTAACTTCTGCAGTCTTCTTTCAATGCTCTCCCAGAGATCCCTGACCCAGATGGCAGTCATTAAGATGCTGCTGCCAGGTCTGGGAAGTCTTTGATTTGGAGAAGAGATTCTATCTGTAAGCACGCACGCACACACACACACACACACATCAGGCTTACACGCTCAGAGACACCTCTCACAGCCGGAGAGACTGCTGCAGAGTGCGGGGAGCCAGGGCCACGGGTTGAACTGTGGGTGTAGAAATTCCTGTCTTATTTATGTAACCTTTGGTGCGCACGGGAGTCACACACTTTGGCTCGGGCCGTGTGTGAGAAAGCTCCCTCGGATCCAGTGATCGCCGGTGACACCGCTTGAACTGCATCCACAGGGAGTTCGTAAATAAAAGTCAGTGAGAGGTTAGGGAGACTTTTCCTGGAATATACTGTATATACCTTTACTTGTCCCGATACTACGGTTACAGAGGTTTGATATCCTTGGAGATGGATAAAAGCGCTCATGGGTGAATCATGAAAGCTTAACCAAGAGACAGAGGCGAACACATGACTTTGATGTGGAGCTCTGAGTCCATGTGACAACTACACTGCTGCATGGCTCATCCTCATGCCTACTGTAATGTGACAGCCTCGGCGCCTGTGAAAACCCTTCCCCAAAAACCCTTCAGATCTGATATGCCAAACTGTTCATTGTAATCCAGACTCAGTTTATCGGATCAAGGCGTTAATCCCACAGCGATTTAAGTGCAACACGTAGCAATTAAGCACAACAATAAATAATGGCCAAGTGTAATTTAAGATTCCCTGTCACACTCGCTGGATTTAAGCAACAGCTTTTACGCGCAAAACGCCACACAAACCACAGAGAAACACGTTTCTTACCTAAAGCGGGGCGAATCTTTAATACAGTCTTCAAAATCCACCGTCATCTTGAGTAAAAAAAAGTCTCACGCGGGCTTCAAAAGGGTGTGTTCATGTCAAAAGTAGGAAAAGCGACAAACTTATTAAGATGTGAGTAGAAGTAGTATCCGATAACGACCGCCGCTGTCCTCTGCGCTCCCACCGCGCTCCACTCACTCCGCACTGCTCTCTGATGATGAGCCCGAGCCCCCTTCAGCAGGATGGACTCAGAGGTGCGTTCATGGAACACACATAAGCTCGGAATCTGTAATATCCCAACTCTTAACGCACTAGAAACGACATACAGTGTACTAACGACATCTTATACGCAAATAAAAAAAAATCTAGCCTACCACAAAGCAAGTAAACAAACTATTTTTAGCAGATATTTTAAGATGTTCATGCTAAATCCTGCGCTACGTCTTGAATACTATTATTTCTGATGTCCCTTGGACGCAGCACGTATTTAGCATGCTGCACGAGAGCGGGTCTGACGTCAGATCACCGCTTATTTGAATGTCTGGAGGATAAATGCTCTTCCTGCGCGAGAACTGGCTCATTGCTCTAAACATAGACCATGTGTTCACTCAAGGTATCCAGAAAATCACGTTAAAGAAGGTGAAAATGGGATTAAAAACACAGGAGAAAATAAAATAGACAAATAAAGAGCTCCTCCTGGTCAAATATTACTCCAATACAAATAAAAGTTGCTAAGTCAAATTTTTACTTGAGTACTTAAGTAAGTAGTAATCAAAGTACTACAACAAATTTTTTTGACAATGTATTTCAAATGAGTGCAGTCAAGAATTTGGGGTAAAATTTCCACTACATTCAAGTCACAAATGTGCAGTTCCAGAAATATGAATAAAATACATTTCCATACGTTCTTAATCCTATGAGACGTCAGACTCATTTTAGTAAGGAAATGTGGGGATCAGCTTATAAAACCATAATAGATATGATTTTTCTACAGCAAAAATTATCCATACGTTTTATAAATCAGGCTGGGTATTACATTGATTATTTTTAAATTGGTTTATTATAGAATCATTCAAATAATGTTCAAAGCAAAAGCTAAATCACTTCCAGATTGTGTCCAGAGGTTTTTTTTAGTTCCTGAGAGCAAATATGAGTTGAGAGATACAGTATGTGTACATTTACTTTACAAAAAGTCTTAAAATACAGATTACAATTAGTAAATGGTTATCTCTAGGGAGTAAGTCAGTTGTCTTTCGGGTTTAAGACAGTTTCTCTGCAGAAGTTACTTTTTCTTTTTTAGAAATGTAGTGGAGTTAAAAAAATATTATATTAAACTTTTAGATGTAGAGGAGCAAAAGTAGTAAGTTTCCCCTAAAAATACTACTCTAAGTACAGTACTTCAGTAAATTTACTTTGTTACTGTCCACCTCTGTTCACTGTAAAGACTCCTGAAGGAAAGAGACGACTTCTTTCGTGGTGATACAAAATACAGTGGCCCTTTTTTTACATATATTTTTCAGTATGTGGCCCCTCAAGAAAAAAAAAAGTTTGTACACCCTTCGCAACAAAAGTTAAAAAGCAGTCATCTGGATTAGATTTTTCAAGTTGAAGACGTTTCGGGTCCCGAAACCACTAGGCTATTCATGGTCACATTGACCAATAGAATTTAGTTTCAGGTCTAAACTCCTCCTTCCTAGAAGAATATAAACCAGCTCTCTTACCAGTTCATTTCAGAATTGAGAAAGCCTCTTGGATAAGAGGTGAAACGTCTTCAACTTGAAAAATCTAATCCAGATGACTGCTTTTTAACTTTTGTTGCGATGCATTTACCCTGGACGAGTGAGAGTCTTCACAGACTTTGTACACCCTTGATTAAGAGAAAAAAGACCCACTAAGAACCAAGGGTGCCATCTTCTAAAACAACGCAGTAGTTACACCTAACACAACACGTGCTCGAGTACAAGCTACTTGGCTGCATTACAGAATATAAACGAGGCTATCTTAAGAGCATCCACTTCCCAGCAAGGCTATTATTAATTCACAGGATATGGGAAAGCAGGATGAAAGAGGCTGGGATTTCACTGCAGGTTTTCGTAGAGCACCATTGTTCCTTTGTATGTGAGCTTTAAAAAAAAAAAAAAAACGATGGCAGACTGGACTATGAATGGAGATGATCTCATCCATTCTCTGCAGAGGTATTGTGACTGAAGACTGCCACACCAACGACAATTAAAACTCAACTCAATATAAATGCGCCATGTCTATCCATCTTACTCCTACTATACTGTTTCCTTTTTACACACTAGTATTAAAATGCTTTGAGAGCATTTTGCAGAACTTGCCATCAGTCCCCTGGTTATTTGAGTCTCCCTCTCTCCTTCCTTTTTGCCTCATTCTCAGCTCATTTCATTCTCAGATCAAAGCGCCCTGCACTACTTCAGAAGCTG
Source organism: Bostrychus sinensis (assembly GCA_020698575.1). Lineage (NCBI taxonomy): Eukaryota > Metazoa > Chordata > Actinopteri > Gobiiformes > Eleotridae > Bostrychus > Bostrychus sinensis. Next base: position 12,688,308 of record CM036250.1, read on the forward strand.
TGGACTCAGCACTTGGCTGATTTAAAACTGCAGACTTGTGAAGAAACTTATGAACAAACTTGGTAGCAGCCGAGATTGGATATTACGTTGTATTTCAGCCAGTACAATACAATTTAGTATGGTTAGTCTTCATTGCATGTGCTTGTTCACTTCAAATCAAATCAAATCAAATGGTTTAAATTAACAATTTAAGGAACAATGGCTATTGATCTGAAAATAGAAGCAGGACTTTAGAGAATAAATGATGAGAACTAACTAATTCAAAAACATGCAGTACAAACCATGCATTAACCAGGACCCTTTAAGATCAAAAGTTGAGATTGACTGATTTTAATTGAGAATACTTCTGAATGGGAGAGGTGGCATACCCAATGTGCTTCTTACAGAAAATGAAAGGTTTTGGCTGACCAGGCAACAAAGCAGGGATACTAACTAGCAATGTACTTGGCAGTAGTATGATACAATTAAAGTAGCTCACTACAAATAAGGCATTTTTGAAAGCTATCTTCCTCATGTAGGCTTCCTGTAGTTTGTATATGTTCCCTGCTGTGAAGATGCTATGAAGCCAGTTAATGCTTTTTAGACAGCTTCTTATCATTTGAAAGCCACAAGGTCCAGTGAGTAGATAAGGCCTGTACCCATCATATCGATGTTCATGACCCTGGCTGCCTCTGCGTTTGTTTCCAACACAGTAGCTCCATGGCATGTGTAACGATGAGGCTTCCCTTGCTCAGTGCAGCGAGCTGTCGACTCCCATTTGGGCGTCCTCGTGGCAGACACATGCGCCGCTGCAGCGTGGAATCACTGGCAGAGAGACGTGTGGGTCTCTGGGAGGATGACCTACTTTTGCTTCACGCTCGCCTCTTTTAGTCTGACGGAGAGAGCTGCCAGAACTCTGCAGAGGAGCACAAAGCCTGTAATGTTATCAGTGCTGAAGGCAGGTGCATGGCTCGACAAACTGCTGCCACTGACACAGGTAGAGAGGCTGCATGGATGGATGCTTGGTGGTACTATGGCTTCTGTATTCCCCAATCAGTTCATAACAGGATTTATTTAAAATGTCAGTCTAAACCTTTGCTGACAAAAGCTTTTAAACCCTAACAAAAATATGAATGAATAAAAAATAAAAAACAATTATATATTTAAATGGTAAATTTTGGTATAGCTCAGTTGGCAGAGCAAGCAGTGTATGTGCAGAGCAACTATCTACTATCAGTCTTTGTTTGGACTACAGGTTGGTTTGCTGTTGAGTGTTCGTATCCAGATTCTGACAATTTACTAAATGTCTCTTCCAGATCTTCTCAATAATTACCTCTCCCTACTCTATCTGCCTCATCTATGAAAAGGCCAAAAAATATATGTACAAACAATTTTGCAGTGTCTGGTTTTTTGTTTTTTTTTTGTGATTGTTGGTGTAGAAAATGGATTTGTGGACAAAGAAATTGATTCTTCACTAAAAAACAGAGTACTGGGCTCTTGTCAGTATGGTGGAAGGTGGCACAGAGCAACTGCCTCTACAATATATGACTTAAAAAACAAGGAAAAAATTATAATAAGCTGTGGGGCAGTTGGATTCCTTCCCAGAATATTGAGGTCAGGTAATAAATATCTTAAAATTGATTCTCACAGATCTATATTAATATTGTAATTGCAGTGTATTAAATAAAATAACTCTTTATGACATTTGAAAATATATATTCATAAGAAGGGTAAAACAATTAGCTGTACACTGGGGGCAAACATCAGTCCAGTAAGCCAGACCAGTTTGCTTTTTAAGTGGAGTGAAGTGGGTCAAGAACCCCTCTCCTTCAAGCTACCTTGCACCAAGATTGATCCAGACATACCCATCATAACTGCTTATTTATAATGTGGTGGTGATATGTTTTGTTTGTTTTGTTTTTTTTTTGTTTTGTTTTTTATGCATATTTTGCTCTATCCAGTCGCATTCAGAGGTGCAGCTCTTTTGTTTTGCCCCCTGGGAACTACACTCAAATTGTCCAAGACCAGACTAATTCATTGTATTGAATAAAAAAATAATAATTTGTTTGTCAAACTGGTCAATAGATGCATTTATTATTGTTATGGGACACATGCAAATAATGTTTAGTGCTGAAACTTTTAAGATTTCTGAGCCTCCTTATTTGCTATTGAGTTAATCTTACAGAAGGTTACTGTATCCCATGAAACAAACAGACTTTAAAGCAGTGTTAGGAGCTTTAACCTTCCCTCTGTTGTGTGTTAATCGTGTTAACTTAAGCCTAATTGCCTACGGAGTCCCCAGCTTCACAGCTCATTCCCTTCAGCGTTAAAAGCTCTTTTTCCACACAGCGACAGTGAGTGATGCAGGAAGCAGTGACACTGACTTTACCCAGAGCAGAGGAGGTGAGCGCCGGGTCAGGGATGAAGCATCTGGAAGACAAACAAAGGAAAGTACTTTCAGGAAATGGGTTTACTGTGTCAGCTAGACTCCGATCAAATGGACTAATGCCAAAGAACAGTTCAAATCATTGCAACCAGGTGTAAGGATTACTGCGGGGCTAAAGGTTGTGTAGGGTGAGTGGAAATAGGACAGTTGTATTAAATATGATTAAATAGGCTGCCACTAAAATACAATCAACTTGCGAGACCCCTACTAAGGCTTTGTCCCTATTTCACAATGGTAAAGATGTAAAGATCAGGGGTAAATGCTCCATCCAGTGAGCCATAACCCATGTAACTGAATCAATAAAGAAATGTTCTGAATCCACACAAAAAACATGTCAACTAATGAAAACTAATGAATTACTATTTTTTTTAATGTCTATTCGTAGAAATATATTTGTTATCTCGCTTACAGGTTAAAAAAAAACAACTACTTGGCAGAGGCAATTAGAGGTTTAGATCCAGAGTCATGTCTAAAAAGTAATCATTTGTTCCTTTACTGACCTCTAGTGGCTGGAGTTAGTATCTTTGTGCCAGCTAGGATATCCCAGTCTTGATTCTAAATCCTTTGTAACACTCTTGGACACAATGGGTGCTTAAGATCCACATCAAAAACAAAACCGTTTTATTCTAGGCCCATGACGTTACTGACCATTCATGAAAATGTAATAAAAATTCAGTAATTACTTTTTTTTTTTGTTATCTTGCTAACAGAAACACAATTTCTTTGGCTTGGTAATAAAAGGCATAACCCATTAAAAATGCTTTTAGTTTTCCTTGTAGGCCTCTATAATTTGCTTTAAATGGCTTCCAGACTCAAAACATGATGGTCCCATCCACTATTTCTATTTGGTGCGCACATGTCTGCTCAGTGAAGGTGAACATTTATTTCTGTGTATTGTTTTGGGGGAAAGTAGGGCAAGATGAGCTGCAGGCTTTTCCGAAGTTCCCGCCCACTGAATAGCAATGCACAAGTAAACGGAGTATGGATGCAACCAGAATACAATAAATGAAATGTGTTAATTGTAAGTCAAATGAGAAATCCTAACATTTATGTACAGCTTATTGGACTTTATACTGTGCTATTCTCACAGGTTCAAACCAGTGTCAGATTTCAGAGTTACCATCTGATGCATTTTCACATCAAAGGAAGCATTTATTATTAAATTGTCAGAACAAAAACATGTCTGGCCTGTCTGAGCAGCTGAATGAGGTGCTGGGAAATCAGATGTGGTTGCTAGGTGATAAGATAAGATAAATGGGATGGAAAGATGAGAGAATCCTAAAAAGTATAAAAGGTGCAATGAACCAAACTTGGACCATATTTTTGTCTACAATGACCAATGATCAAAAAAGTAAAATTAAGCCCATATACATAATACCTGGAAACATATTAACATATAGAAATACTTTGATAATTGTCAGGAAGATGAATAAAGGCCACCATGACACCATGAAAACTAAAGCTGTGATATACTTCTAAATATCTATAATTACAGATGTACTTTTTAGGATAGACCAAAAGGCAGCCAGTGGACTTCTGAGATCAATGAGGTGCAGGACGGACCACCACAAGAGCTAAGCCTTCTTCAATAAGTCGATGGCAGATGAAGTCTGAATCAATTTATTTATAATAAATTGTAATATAAAAAAGTAAAATGAAACCCATATGCATAACATGTGGAAACATGAATAACATTCAGATGACACAGCACTGTTAGCTTGCATCAAAGGTGGACAGGCGGCAGAATAGAGACAATTTATAAAGTCTGTTTATAGACAGAGCCCAGAAGTCTACAGGAAGTATTAAATCTAAAGACCATGAAAACTAAGATTAGTGTTAACCTATGATAGTACAGATAGACACTATATCAAGCTAGACTTGTTTATAAATATATATACTTAGTTACAACTACATTTTGTAAAAAGGCTAAGGTTTGTTGTCACTGTAAACAGGATGGATGCTATACTGAGCAGCTTGATCTATCACCTGCCTATGGCTTTTGAACAACACAAGGAAGCCAGTGAACATCTGAGATTAAAGAGCATGGAAGTCCTTTTTCATAAAACAAACCACAGCAGGTGAAGGGTGAACCAATTAATGTGAAGAGACATGATAATGAATTTCCCCTTAGGGATTAATACAGTTGGACTGACTGTTGTTAAAGCCATATAATTGCATAATACAGGTTACTCATACCTGTCCTCACAATTCATTTAGCTGTCAGTAGAAGACATAGCTTTTTGACAAACTCATATATTAGCATCAATATAATTAAGTAAAAGCTTTCAAATCTAACAGAGAATAGTTTTCCATGTGATCTGTTGTTACACGTTTGGCAGTGTCAAATGTTGATGAAAACCTGTTCAACTTGCCAGCATCAGAGTAGATTAAGCAATAATGAGACATTAATATTAGGAGTGGATGTGTTGGTTGATGAATAACTGTAATAAAAAGGGAGGTACCCAATAAAAAAGTAATAAATTTGTCATAGGTCAGTGAGATTCACTTTTTTCTTTGACTAATAGACTAGATTTTGCTTTCATTGTAGTGTTAAAATGTTATAGATTTGAAAAAAAGTAAAATAATGATAAAGACAAAGAGCTGTCTGCAAGAATGTGTAATTCTGACATTTTGTTGAACTTAACATCTGCTAGCACATTTTTTGTGTGTAAAAATGAAAGCAGGCAAAACAAAACGTAAAACAAGTAATAAATCTATGTATCATAATGTTAAAATGACATTATGGAAAAAAAGTTAACTTGTTGAATGCTGAAGCTTAGGCTTACCATTGGGCAAAATGATAAATACAAAAATGTAATAAAATCAAGTTTCAGAAGTCATAAAAGATGGCACAACAAAAGAAGAAACAATTAACAAACATTTTTAAATTTAAAATGTAAACAATCTAATTCAATTCAAAACCATTGTCCAAAATGTAAAATAGCAGCAGCACTTGTCAATGGTTGCACCTGACTGAAATGAAAGATGACATGATGCACTTTTGTGGAAAAATGCTGCCACCTATTGGTCACAAAAAGCAACATTTCTAACACTTTTCTAAAAAATCCCGCACCATTGTCATGTCCTCTTTTTTTTTCTTTTGCTCTGGCTCTGTAAGAAGCACACAGACACATACAACAAAGTTTATTGTCAGACAAAACATAAAATGATTTAATATTAAAAAGCAACATACCATCTGAGGCGCTAGAAGGATTATCTGTTGTGACAGTATTACTTGACGGTTGTAATAAATATTTAGGCACTCGCTGGAAAAGATAAAATGCCAAAAAGCTGTGTATATTTTTTTCTTTTGACATATTTGACTATTTTTAATATTTTGTAACAAATGTATGTTATTTACTGTTATGAATGGTGGTACAGTAGGATCCCTGTTGGATCTGGTCTGGACCCTCTCCCTGTGTCGACTACCACTTGACGTGCTGGGATGATTTAAGGTGGAGGGTCGAAGTCGGCTGCTCGTAGTTTCATCAACTTCAGAAAGGATGTCCTCTAGCTCCCCATCACTGATTCCTTCCTCAGCAGCAAAACTATCTGTATAAGGCAATAACAAAAATTAAAGATGCACTAATTCAGTCAATAACAACATAATAGAAGTCATCTAAATAAAAAAGAGACCAAGACTTAATCTGGGTTTCATTATAAAGTGCTTTTGACAGAGGAGGAACAATCACACACTTAGAACAAAGTGGAATGGTCTTATTCAGATCAAGGACCCTATAATTGGTTTAGTCCAAGCTCATACACATCTTTATAGACTAGAGCATCAATTCCCAAAGTCAAGAGAGTTGCAGGTGCCTTAAATATCCGAAAATCCCACACGGACCCCGAACTATACAATTTCACTCTGTTCAAAACACTATGTTGAATTTTTACTCCATAAATTTCTATAAAAACGTTACAAAAACACTGACTGTTGGCTAAAACTTGTTTTAAAGTTATATTTTAAACAAGTATATGACTGTAATTCATTTCAAACTCAAATTCTTACTTACTTAATATAGACAGCCTATGGGGCCCACCCCTGTAGTACCTTTGCAGACCCCAGGGGGACCCGGACCCCACTTTGGCAGCCACTGCACTAGAGTCATGGCAGTGGCCATCTCTGTTGCTTACCTGGTTGATTAAAACTAATATCACATTCAGGACAAACCCAGGAGCCTTCAGGGGCTTCACTTATTGCAGGGGTCAAGCAGTTCATATGAAACCTGTAAAAAATAATTAAATTTAGACATAGTTAAGAAAAATCAGAAAAAAGCATGGCGTGAGGCTTTGTCGTGCCATCCTGACCCTGAGTCACAGTGCGAACACACAAGGATTTGGTTCCTCCGATCACTGCGTCCACAGTTTTCACATATTATGACGATACTCTCCTCTTCTTCTGTGGCTCTTTTTGGCGCAGTGACTTTGATCTGCAGCACAAACAAATAAGGTCACACAATGAACATCTGAGATAACATTTTAAAGAAAGCCAGAACACAGTGGAAAAAACACCTTTTTTTGAATGACACCTCCAATCTGCCTCCTCTGGTGGATCACATCAAAAGTGGTTCGGTCAACGGGACAAGTGTTGGCTGTCTGTCCAACAAGAAAGAGGTATTTATCTTAACATATTATAAACATAACATCAAAACTTATACAATGACATAAATACTGTTGAATAATTTGGTACTAATATATATATATATATATATATATATATATATATATATATATATATATATATATATATATATATATATATATATATATATATATATATATATATATATATATATATATATATATATATATATATATATATATATATATATATATATATATATATATATATGCAGGCCTTAATTTGAGGAGGAACAAGCGGGAACATAATCCCCCACTGCACAAATGGTGACCAGGGCCTATTTGACAGGATCCCCCACCTTTTTTATCTTATTTATTCATTAACTTTGTAGCATAGCATTTAAAATATATACTTTTAAGATTATATAAACGAAACACAAAAATAAAATAAAGCCAATTTAAAGGCTTCATAGCAAGTTCCCTGACTTTTTCTTCCTGGTCAGTGTTGAGGGAGCCGAAAAAATCTGGGGTGTTTCTCAAAGCCCAGGTACCTTGCCTTGATTACATCACAGCAAGGCATCCACCTCATCATCTGTCGCCTAAGGCGTTCCAATGTTCATGTCGTTCCTAGGCAGGTGTCCTCTGTTTGGCTAACATGTGACTAATTCACCTAGGATACATCAGTGGATCCTTTGCTGCCTTGTATGGGCCAAAATTACCCACAATGCACTCCAGTTTTCTCTCCTCCCCCAAGGCTCCCCTCCTTAGTGCCCCCCCCACCACCACCACCACCACTAAAAAAGTGTGACCCCCCCCACCCCAGGTGAACTCTCCCCTCTCTGTTTATAAAAGACTAAATAAGTGATAAATATTTAAGTATTGTATTAATATAATCCACATGTAAAGATTTCACAAGTATATCTGAAAAAAAGACACTAAAACCAGTCAGGAGCTGTGACTGTGATGACGCTCCTCATTCACTCTTAAGTCTGTTCCATTAGCCATTTATTTGAACCAAGGGAGGACACTTGCCTTGGATTAGAAGGAAGTGGCTTTGGAGGAAATCACTTTCAAGGCAAGGCAAGGCAAGGTACCTGGGCTTTGAGAAACACCCCTTGTCCTCCCCAACCTATGGCTACACAAAATATATACTGATATGTGACTATAAAGAGGAATTTAACAGTTTATGTTGATTGCTAGAACATCTGCTATAGCAATGGCATAAGTTGGTGAAGAGGGGCCCTAGAGCAGGGTTTCACAATTAGCCCCAAAGCTCTGAAGCACACGTGAATAGCATCATTAAATCAACATAGAGAATCTCAGAAAATCTTGTAATCTTTTTTTATTCTGCAGTTTGTCTTTATATGTATAATATATTTCGTCTTAAACATATTTATCAGAAATTTCTAATAAAACTGCAAATTAAATGTCCTCATTAGTTTCACATTTTAAAATTAAGTTAGTTGAAAAAAAAAGTGTTTGAAATGAAATGCTGTTATATGAACATAAGATGACCAAAAATGGACAAGGGCCACTCTCAGGGCCCCCTAAACTATTCATTACTATTTACCAGTACAAATTGTATTTAAGTTAATGCAAAAAAACAGAGTAGAACTGGTGAAAGCAGATCAAAGACAGATAAATCTATGCTTACCTTGGACCACTGGACGATACACTCAAGGCAAAACACGTGCTGGCAGTTGTCCAGAGAGCCCACAGTTTGCTCTTCAAACGGACTCAGACAAATATAGCATTTTTCAATGGCAGCTTCACGGTCTTCCTTAGCTGTGGTTTGTGGGTGGGCCATAGATGATTGCACACGTTTACCCAGAATGCTTTGTTAACTAGCTAAGTTATATATATATATATATATATATATATATATATATATATATATATATATATGTTGTAAGGCAATACTGCGGCCACAAAAAGTTCTCTGTTGTGAGTCTTTCTTTTTCGAAAACCGCTACCGCTGACACCTTTAGCTCGGTTGGGTTTTGGTTAACGGGTCAAAAAGGCACTGGCGTCCGTAGCAAAGTAAGAACAGAGGGATAAACTATAAAAAACAAAACAAAGAAAAACAAGAAAGAAAAAAAAACAAGTAAGACCTTTTTTGTTTTGTTTTGAGCGACCCACAAATAAACACGCCTCAGTCTGCACAAAATGTTTGAAAGGCTAACGTAACTTCCACCAGCTGGAGACACACTTCCGCTTGGATTTCTTCAAAATAAAAGCACTGTGTTTTGTTTTGATTATATTATTATTATTTACAGCTGTGCAAATACAGTGACCTTCACTTACTAAGGTCAACATAAACATGAACCAGTATTCAATACAATACTCATACAATACAACAATACAATTATAATACCAACTTATACTAAGGATGTTTCACTTTCGAATTAATTTACATTTACGAGAAATTCAATTAAAGGTCCTATGAGCAATATATATTTTTATTTCATAAAATTATTTCATAAAAATTACTCACATTAGGATAAAGGTGTAAACATGTTAAATCAAACATTAGTTTTCCTGATAACAATGGTACAGTTGATTTATTAACAATTAAAAATATTTTTACATAATGTCCATATTTCTTTTGTTTTGATTCTAAAACCTTGCATTGCCGATCGTCTGATCAGAAAAGAGGAAAAACTGGCAACACAGAACATTGTTTTGATTTAGACCGCGAGGGCATGTTGCTTACAGTACCTTTGACACAGCATATATATCTTTACAGATGTTTGTTTTAATACATTTTGAGAACATTTTAGAGATTTTAAATACATATTAAACCAAAAACAGATTAAAATTAGGGGAAAATTCGTACTCTGTGTGTATAAAGAATTTGGCGAAAGAGAGGATTCAGTTTTTCATTGCTCTTACAGACGAATTTGAATCCAATGTTTCGTAACTTGTATTATGCTGAAACCAAATCTTTGTATGACCAAACTAAAACATATGATGTTGAGCATTTATTGCGTTTGTGTTATCCAGACCATTTAGGTGGATAAAAAAAGTAAGCTGCACCAACGTTTTTATCACAATAATTAAAAAGTAAATTAGTCTCATCTTTTTTGATGTGTGTGTGTGTGTGTGTGTGTGTGTATATATATATATATATATATATATATATATATATATATATATATATATATATTCCATTCAGTGACACCCCTCTCATTATCTGTACCAAAACAGGAAACAATACAAACCACCCCTGTCTACAGTGTATATTAAAGTAGTTGCACAGGCACACAATGAGCATAATGCCTCTGCAACTGGAACAAGTGAAGGTGTTCTTGCTCAACACAGTCAGCGGTTTTATTACTTCTTTCACTTTCTTCACCAGTGCTTTCTTCAACAGATCGAAAAGGTAAGTTATTGTAAGAGATGCTTTTGTTGTATTTCTATTTTCTTTCTAAACATATTTTTCAAAGCCTTACATTTAATAATTTCAACTAATAGGAAACATCCAAAAATGTATTTAGATATTTTTTTTTATCAGTACTTATGTCTTATTTTGCTTTGGCGTAAAGACCACAGTGGTTGTATTTCTATATGAATTTCTGATTAAAGGAACAGAGATCTCTCAAAAGTTTTTATTTTGCTTGGAAATTGGGGGTAAATACTGATTTTCATTCTTGATAGACTAACCCTGAGTATCTTATATATCATATGATAAATGGCACATAAGTACACTGCATGAAGTAAAAATGGATTGGATTAAATGTAGTTAAACAAAATTATGAAGCTAACAATTAACCCGGTTTTGTTGCTATAGGTGTTGCGAGTTCCTGAAATGCAGCAGGATTTCTGAGAAACAGCCAAACTAACTTTCTGTTGGTGCATTTAGAAAACAGTAAAAATGAACACGACTGCTGCCAACTGTGTTCAGTCCCCAGACGACCAGAACTACGAGTACTATCTGTTCCCTCCTGTTTCTGTTATTGCGCTGGTCATTGGCCTGCCAGGGAATCTGGCGGCACTCTTTTACTTCACCGTCAAGTTAAGTCCTCGCTCAGCCTTCAGTGTGTACATCAGTAATCTGGCTGTGTCAGACATAATCATCCTCTGTTCCCTGCCGCTGCGCATCCACTACCACCTGAACAGAAACAACTGGGTGTTTGGGGACACTGTGTGTCGCATCACAGGGGCCCTCTTCCACTCAGGCATGTACATGAGCTTCTGCTTCATGACCTGCATCTGTGTAGATCGCTACATGGCTACAGTTCATCCACATGTCTATCTGAAGCTGCGGAAGGTCTGGTGCTCTGTGGTTGTGAGTGTGGTGCTCTGGTGTGTTGTCAGCGTAGCTTTGCTGGTCTTTGTCCTCATGGGTCCACTAAAAACCAACCGCAGAGCATCTGGAAGCTACAGCTGCTTCGAGAATTTTGACCAAAAAGAGTGGGAGACACGTTTGAGGACCTTCAGTGTGTTCTGCTTGATATTCGGATCCCTTCTGCCCACTGTCATCATCCTGGTGTGTTATCCTGTGGCCGCAAGACGCATTTCAAGGATAAAAACTAAAATGGGGCAAAAAGCAGTGAGAGTGATCTATGCCATCCTGGTCATAACAGTGCTGTGCCTCCTCCCCTACCATGTGGTGTATCTGTTGCACGTTCTCGGTCACATTCAATTAATCAAGAGCTGTTCTGCAATCAATGCCATCCACATCGCCAGACGGGTCACCATTGCCCTGGCCATTTTCAACACCTGCCTGGACCCTGTGCTGTACTACATCACCACTGGCCACTGCAAATGGCCACATATAAAGTGGTTCAATAAAAGGATCAGGAAAAACAGGGGCCTCTATGTCATAACAAGAATCTGATGTTTTACTGACAGCTGTAAAAAGTGTAAGTACTCTATGTAAATCATGTGCTTTTTCTAGAAAACAAGTTTATTAAAGTTGGCTTTTTATATCATAATGAATACATCTCTTTCTTTTTGTTCAATTAACTTTTTTCTCTTTTCCTTTTTTCTATGTACGAGACAAATACAGTTTTTACAATAAAAAAGACAACATATAAGCCATTACTAAAAGTATTAAGATTTTTTGGGGAAAGCTGTTTGACTAAAATTGTAGTTTTTGTGTGGTCGCCTTGAACTTGAAATCTTTTTAGCACACTCCTGATGGAAGTCCTTTTTTCAGTAAACTTGAAAGGAAGCTGCCGAGATCCTCATCCTAACAGAGAAAATAAACAGAATAAATTAAGTATATGCATTTTTAATTCATACAAATGAAGTGATTTATAATAGTGTGCAAGAGCAGACAATGATTTTAATAGGATTAATAATAATTAACATTTAGAAATAAAAATATACAGCAGCAAAAGTTTTGTGAAAAACATGGTGCCTGAGGACCCTAATAAATACAGAATCTTACTTTTTACAAGAGGTCTGCTGCGAGTTCATATTTTTAGAAGTAAGCTATAAGTAATCTTAAGACATACCTTTTGTTCAGCTTTTAGTTAAAACGTTTTAGCTGCTTTAATTATATTTTAATGTTATTTATTTGTAATTTTTGAGTATGGCCCTGGGATTGTGGGAATTGTTGGATTTTAAGAGAAGCACTTTGTGCTACATTCTATGTGTATGAAAAGTGCAAATAATGTTTAATTTATTGATTATTTTTGTAACAACAGTTTCTAGTAGTAGTAATAATGGGCCAAGGACAAAATAATCAATTTTGGTGTGGATCCAGATCACTGTTTAGATCCAGGAGTGCTTTAAGAGATTCTGTACCATTTTGAGATATAAACCGAAGATACATTACTCACTAAAAGAACAAATTATAAGTTTCATTTGATTCTTTACCATTGTGAAATATAAAGGTTTTGTGGCTCAATGGAAAAAGCATTACCCTATGGAATTTATGTACATTGATGCACCCTTCTTATTTCACCCAAAGAGTGCACAGTACTGTATATTTAGGTCTTTTATAATTAATTCACATTTATATTAGTTAAATGTACACCAAACAATGGAGATGCTCTTTATAAACAAGTCATTACAATTTATATTTCTTTCACTTTATTTTCTTCTTTTCCACCATTTAGATTTTCTCGGAATTTATCAGACCACTGAAAGTGCATTCTTCCATTGCACAGTGTCTAGGGTTCCCCTCTCGATTTGTTCAAAGGCTGTACTCAACTTGTACACCCACTCACTTTTGTACTCTTTTCATCTGTGTATTTGTTCTGTTTGCTGCTCAGGGTCTGTGTGGGTTTCAGTCAAACCATGTGATACAGTTTGGAAACAAAAAACGCACGGCAACATGAGCCTTGTGGTGAGTGTGTACTGTATAATAGGGGCCAACATTGTTGACTTTCTCTGTTGGAAAAAAAAATACCTGGTAACTCCAAGAGAGCAGCAGAACCTTTGTGTTGGGGTCTTCGGCAGAGGAAGACACTTTAATGACTATGGACTCCACCATAACTGTTCCATCGGGGAGATGCTGGATGGTGTAACCTTTTAACACACTGCAAACACAAAGAACAAACAAGATGTACATTTGTTACATGAGACAACTATAACACAATGTGGAAATACAGCATGAGAACTGCAGAGAGTAGATAAAAGAGTAAATTCATACAGTGTTCATATGGTAAGAAGTAGCCTGGCAAATAAGCTGTTTTGTATTACTGGGTTGCGTGGGCCTGTAGTTTAAAATGGAGCTGAAGGCTGATAAGAAATCAGTGGTAGAAGCTGATGCTAAAGGTTCAAAATGCAGATGTCTTGGTTTATGCTTCATATCTCTGCAAGTACTGGGCCTATCCATAATAAACAAAAAGTTCAATGTTTTCTTTGTCAATAGAAATGTCCTAGTGAAGTTATTTATTCACAATAGTGTCAAAAAGTGGTGTTATTATTCAATAACATAGGCGTGATTGCTGTCAGTAGACTCGGTGTGGTTATAGACCCAGTTGCTCACAAAAAACGATTAGGTTAATTATTTGTGGATTTTGAGTTTGGATATTTCTTTTAAAAATAGTACCGCACCTTTACATTTATCTGGGCTCCTGCCCTCCATCTGAGGTTTTGATGTGATCAAATTAAAGAACGCAACCTATTAAAGTAAAAAAAAAAAAAACACATACTACTTCCATCATGGTCTCAACTCCGCACTTCCTAACCCCTACAACAAACTTTAGTAACCTTGTCTGCTTTTATTTGAAAATACATCACATAAACATGGAGCTTACCTTGAACTTCTAGCAGTGAGTGTTAGACTAATGTGATCCCTCACTTATTAGTTTGTTAGTCACGGTGTAAATGCATTTCTCTATTGCATCTCTGTTTCACATTTTTTTTGTTCACTATTTATGTTGTTGACAAGTGGTGTAGACAAACCAGCCAAAGTGAACGGGCATAACTTAAGCATCCCCTTCCATACAAATTATAATTGGCAAACATGCTTAATGTGTATTCAAATTCTTAATAATGAAGCCTAGATTAAATGTTTTTTGAGACATGAATCCTATTACAATACGCTGTAAGGTGATTAAATTGTTTCCCTCAAATACAAAAAGAAGACAACCCTTAGTTTAATTGAATACCCTAGACACATTCAGAAGGTCTCGTCACATGTAGCCCTTCTCACCTCTTGAGGTGTGTGTAGATTCTGTGGAGCGTGTCGGAGTCGCTGTGGGGGTCCTGGAGCTGCACACGGCAAGTGAAGCGTAACTGATGTTCATTTAGACCCAGCTCCTTTAGAGCCTGCTCTGAGGACACCAGCTTCAAACTCTGCAATGACCAAGACAAGAGGAAATTTACTACTCTTTTGCATTTAAAATATGTTTTTTTAATAAAGATAGCAAAGACACTGATGAAAAAAACAGCTTTAGAGTAGATACTAAGAGGCTACTTACATTTTCTTTCATTATCAGGGTTCCATGCATTGTGCGAGGTTTTTTTAGGTCGGGCAGGGGGCCTTGAAATAGAAACGAGACTTAACTATACAAATACAGAAATGTAGGCAATGCTGACATGAAAAGGTAGCAGGGCACAGTAAATGTCTCCTTTACATACTGTAAGTCATATCATCCTGTACGTGACATTTACGAGTGGTACAATTAAATGAAGTGTTTAATGTCAGACTTGGATCCACACAAAACATGGACTCCATTTACAGCTAGTATATTACTGCAGCACAAATTATTAAATTAAAGTCCTGTCTAAGGTAAAATAAACTTGTCTAATGTCAGGAGGCTGCATGTAAGAACAATTTTAAGTGCTGTGTAAATAAAAAAATTGTATTTAGTAGACAAGTATTTTAATTATGCTTAAAAAAGGAAATAATACATGTATTTTCAATTAAGCTTGGCATCCAAAAGGGTCATGGTAAATACAAAGAGAAAGCCTAAATGGACAAGCTAAAGGGTTATTAGATGTATTTGCTAATTAATAATTTGCAAAATGTGCAATTTATGTGGGAAATGTTTTTACAATAGTGCCAGATTTATACAGATTAATACATGCTGCAACTGCAAATCCCTGTTTAAAAGTACAGTTTATTTAAATACTCTTTTATGCGCTGCAGTATAGCTCAGTGGGCAACCACAGCCTGCCTCAGTGTCATGGGTTCAAGTCTGGACTCTGGACACTTTGCCAAATGTCTCTCCCAGCTCTCTCCCCCATTATTTCTTGACTTCTTGACTGATCTAATAAAGCCAAAAAAGCCCTAAAAATATCTTCAAAAAACAAAACTTTATTAAATCGTATATATTTCTATTTACGTAGTCATACATATCTATATTAGTTGGCTAACTACAACATGTTAAGTGTTAAGATCTGGGGACAGTGTGAGAAGAGCGCTGTCATTTTTTTTACTAAATAGCATGGATCTCTTTCATTTGGACACAGTACCTCCTAGAGCCATCTCTCTCTTGAGCAGGTTGAGTGAGATATCCACAGGCACACTTGGATTTGTGGTTACAGTCGCTGTCTCGCCGTTGGCTGGCATGTAACAGTTTATGCCTACAGTGTGAAAACAGAAACTCTATAAGCACAAGTGTTTATCTTTACCATCTGTCAGCAGCAATCCTGTGGTACTTAGTGAAACCCCACTGAGACACGGCTGCAAACAGAGCTACACACTTACTAAACTCCTGTTCGATTTTGCCCTTGAGAAACTCCATCTTGGCCGCCTCGCCGTGCACCAGCAGCATGTTCCGAGGTTCAGCCATTCGTATTAGCTGCATTATGCCTTTTGCATCAGCGTGAGCACTAAATGACATGTACTCGACTTGTAGCTTGACATCCAGCTGTACAAACCACACAGAAATGAATACTAACTGTTGCAATATTTTCTTTCTTGCTGAGAAGCAAATGATGAAATTACATTCACCAGGAAACATAAAAAGGCATATTGTTGACAGAAATTGTATATATTATTATTATCTGGTTTTATGAGTATATTTCAAATAATAAAACAATATACAGTAGGTTAGAAGAGTTAAAAATCCTTATAAAAATAACCCTTTCTCACCGTTGCTCTCCCCTCCATCTCTAGCTTCCTCTGTCCATTTAAAATTTTGTGCCCAATCGTTCCTTGCACACAGTAGCCAGGCATAATAACCTACAAAAGATTTACCAGTTTTAGGCACAGTGTTTTTATTGAAATTGTGAAATAACTGAATATGACTGCAAAACAAAACATACCATATTTTTCTCATTGCCAGCCCATTTCTTGAAGATTTGCAAAGACTGGCCAGCATGTAGCATACCAGGCGTAGCAAACACAACCTAAAAGAAGTCACACTGCTTTAATTTGCTACTGTTTTTAATATAAGAAAAAAAAAAGGGTAAATAAGTCTAACCATTGGTCCAGGATTATCAGCGTAGGAGCGATCAAAAGCTTTTATATGTTTAAACTCAAACATATTTCTTTGTACAAAGGTTTTTCTGATTTTCTGGTTGGTCCATGTGATGAAAAGCTTGTAGTAGTGGTTAGCCTTCTCTGTCAGCCCAGTGGAGAAGTAGATGGGGGCCTTTAGGTTCATTCTCTCCCTATGAATCAAACAAAAAACAAGCTATTATTCAGCCACACAAAATTTATTGGTTACTTAAAAGTCCTCTATTATGCTAAATCCACTTTTTTAGGCTGTCAATCATGTTATAATGCAATTTTCCCCCTCAAAAACATATCTGCCTTTAAGTTCAGTGGTGGAACATGTATTTAAGTAAAAGCACTGACACTTCAAAATAATATTACTCTCATATAAGCAAAGCAGTCAAAACAAAAATTATACTACTTGAGCAACAGTAAAAATGTATTAAAAAGGTATATAAGAAGAAAGTGCCACAGCATCAAAATATCAATCACTGCTACTAACTACTACTAACGCAGACCTAGTTACTTTTCCATCTCTGCTTTAGTTTTTTTTAATTGAAAATGAAGCTTACCAAAATGTTTCCAAAAGGATGCAGAGTTCCTGAGCTCTCCCAAGAGCAAAAACTGGAATAAGAACCTGAACAGAAAGTGTAAAATAAACAATAGAAATTTCCTGCATATTCAAAGAAAGAACAGAGCTAAATGTCAAATCAATATAAAACCCAATTTCACAGTAACATTTTACCTCAAAATACAAACTGAAAAGCATTCAAGCAATTGTCTCAATTTACTGAGAGAAAATGTTTTTTGTCTGTTTACAAATGTTTTGGCTGTGTTTTTCTTTTGGTGGGGAAACAAAAACATTTCAAAAAGTTACATAGAGTTGCTTTAAATGTCAAGCTCACCTTTCCACCTCTTTCAATTGTTTCATGAACTTTCTTCAAAAAGTCCCTCTCCCTGCATCTCTTTGAATCCCGGATGGTGGTGGCATAGGTAGACTCTGAGATTAAGATGTCTGGACGGCATTTATCAATCCATGCAGCCCTACAAGAGTAAATAGTAGTCTTATTATTATTATTATTATTATTATAAACTTTATTTAGACAGAGAAGACCAATTGAGAGTCTCTTTTACAATGGTGCCCTGTAGATAAATACATGTGTACATACAGATATATATACAGATATGAATAGTACAAATTGTTAAAATCCAAATAGTATGATAACAAAATAAAATAAAATGACATATAATACATAAAACATTAATAACAATAAAACAATCAAATTAAAATTAATTAAAACTGGTAAACTGGTCAATCAAAACACAATTTAAAAGAGATTTAAACAATTCTGCAGATGAAAATTTAGACAGTTTGAGTGTGGCTTATATAATTGTGTCACCTGCATAAAAATATACAATACTGTATTTAACTGAAGACGCAAGATCATTAATAAATATTGTAAAAAGGACAGGACCAAGAATTTAACCTTGGTCCTGTAGGATCGATGATAATTGTTTGGGTTGCTAGCTCCACCACCCTTGTGTTGTGGTACAACATGAGCGGCTTTCCATGCTCTCGGGATTGTTCCAGACACAAGAGTGAGGTTAAAAACTATGTGTCACAACATAACATCACAGCAATAACATGAGCAGCTATTCGTAAGAGCTAAGGGTCTAGTAACTCTGCTCCTGTAGCTTTTCTTGTATTCCTCATGAAGAAATTTACACCTGAAGCGCTCTGATCACTTGAAAGAATTGGTTCAATATTAAAAAAATGTTTAAAATCATGTCTGTCAAAAATATTACTAGAAATGAAATAAAATGAATATTAAACGCATCACAAATTTGTTCCTTATCTAAGATGAGGACATTATCAATTAGGAGATTATTGGGTAATGGGGATCTAAAAATCAACATTTAGACTCTTAATGGTTTTCCAGAAATTAGAAGGACTGTCGTTTTCAGATAGATTTTCACTAAAATAACTGACTTTAGCAATTTCTATTGCTTTCACACATCTGTTTCTAAGCTGTCTAAAGGCCTGCCAGTCGCCAATGGCGTGCTTTTGACCATGCCACATCTCTGCATCTTAACAATTCAGATATATTTTTTGTAAACCAAGGATATAATCTACTTTTAACCCTGTGACTCTTGAATGGTGCATGTATATTAGCTATAGCATTAAAGATTTCTTTAAATTCACTCAGGGCTAATTCTGGATCTGACATGGCACATACTTTTGACAGATCACTGTAATACAGATCACAAAGAAAAGCCTGCTCTTCAAAATTCTTATAGTCTTGCTTTGTAATAATATGAGGTGGGAACCTTTTTAGGTCTTGACTCCACTTGTCAACTGTGAACTGTGACAAATCATACATAATCATCATCGGTCCCAAAACTATCACCAAATCCACCCAAAAGTTCACCCTGACCATAGACAACACAACCCTCGCTCCATCCCCACTCACTCAGAACCTTGGCATTCACTTTGACTCCACCCTGTCCTTTGAACAGCACATCAATCAAATAACCCGGACTGCATTTTTTCACCTAAAAAACATAGCATAACTCCGCCCATCTCTGTCCTTTTTCGCTGCTGAAACCCTAATACATGCCTTCATCACGTCAAGACTCGATTACTGCAATAGCTTCCGCTATGGTACCCCCTCCAAAACTCTCCAAAAACTCCAATACATTCAAAATTCTTCTGCCCGCCTTCTCACCCGCACCCGCTCCGGTAACGACATCACCCCTGTCCTCCAAAATCTCCACTGGCTCCCTATCCCTCAACGCATTCAATTCAAAATCCTCCTTATCACATTCAAAGCCCTCCATAACCTGGCCCCCTCCTACCTCTCTGACCTGCTCCACCGCCACGCCCCGTCCCGCTCCCTCCGATCCTCTGCTGCCAATCTTCTCTCCCTCCCCTGCAGGACCAAGCTCCGAACCTGGGGTGACAGAGCCTTCTCCGTCGCTGCCCCCACCCTCGGGAATTCACTCCCACAACCCAGCCGTGACTGCACTGACCTCCCCACCTTCAAAAACCTTCTCAAGACCCACCTTTTCAGAACTGCTTTTAAAGTTTAAAGTTTAAGATTTGTTTGCTTGTTTTGTTGTTTGTTTCTCTTGTTTTACCCTTGTACAGCAGTCTTTGAGTGTCATGAAAAGCGCTTTTATAAATAAAATGTATCATTATTATTATTATTACTTACATCTAAGGCCAAATCACCACTAGTAAGAAATTTAGGAGGCTTATTAATTAGAGATATATCTGTCAGAGTTTATTTTTCTGGATTTTTAAGATGAGGCCTAGTAAGCAATGAAATTAACAGTGTCAGATGTAAATCAATACAGTGAGTCTTCAGTTTTTCTGAAGGAGTGCACCAAACAAAATTTAAATCACCCATGAGAAAAATTTCAGAGGATTCATGCAAAGATAGGAGATTCACAAGTTTTTCTAATGCACAGTAAATAGCAGAAGGAGGGCGATAGCCCCAATGACCACTATCTTCTAATTACCTAGAGAGTGCTCCAGGGCCAGAAATTCAAATCCCTTTTTAAAAGACAATGATTACAAAACAGAAACAGGATATACATTTCTTATATAAATAGCAACACCACAACATTTGGCAGATTGATCAGCCCTAAACATATTAAAATTTTCAAGAGAGACAATCTCATCCTTTATATTACAATTCAACCAGGTTTCAGTTAAGATTAGAATATATGAATCTGAGGGATTTAGAGGATCTTCATCCCTTAAAATCCTATAAATATTTGTTGAGAGCACTGTTAGTGGCATCTAAGAAGGCCATAACTCAAAGATGGCTCAAGAAGGAAACCCCTACTATCAGTGAATGGATTGATTTGGTACACAGTATCTTTACAGTAGAAAGAATAACATTTAAACTAAAGTCAAAGATAGATGATTTTGAGGAGTACTGATCAAAATGGTTGACTTATATACCAAATGTTAGGCCAGACTTTGTATAAAGACTTACGTTTTTGCCCCCCCCACTGTGTATTTTTCTTTATGTTCTTGTTAAGTCATTTTGTGCTTATTGTATACAACAAAAACCTAATAAAATATGAATAACAAAAAAAACTTTAGAATATATGAGGTATGCTGATTTATTTACACACCAGCAAATAAACAGAAAACACAAGACTTACCCTAAATGTCTGTCCGGAGTCATGTTGTAATCTCCCTAACAATGAAAAACATTTGAAATTATTCCAAAATTGTCAAAATCCACTGACTTTTAAAGCCTTCCAGGTTTGTTTACACTCACAGTATAGACCACAGACTCTGATCCCACTTTGATGTGCACCATCGCAGCTCCAAGAACATGGCCAGCATAGTACGCCTTGATCTCAAGCTCATCATCCACCTGCCGCCAGCATAAACACAAACAGCTTTATTTGCCATCAAAAGAGGTGCACAGCTGGTGCCGAGAGATGCTGAGATGATGAGCCAATGCATATCTAGCCACAGAAAATATATTAGCTCTGCACCTGTACAGTCTGATGGAGATTCAGGGGTACAACTTTTTTCATACAGTCCTTGATCATCTGCGAAGTGAAGAAGTTTGTTTCGCCCTTTTTATCGACCGTAATTTTGCGAAAGTCTTCAAGCAAAATGGGACAAATAGCTTTTGTTGGATGGGTCATGTAGATGGGTCCATCGTAGCCCACCATCTCACTCATGTAAGGCAGAGCGCCACAGTGGTCCAGGTGAAAATGGCTGAAAAATAAAGGGAAAAAAACTGGCTTTTAATTTGATCCCAGATACTACATACCTACCTGTTATAATAAAGAGAAAGTATATACCTGATTATGACACAGTCCAAAAATTCTGTCAAGCGCCCATTTTGAGTTATATATGAAAAGTCTGGGAAACGTCTCTGAAATTAGAGTCAGAATCATTGTATTATATTAATTGTGTATTTAGTTAAAAAGAAAAACATAACATCTCCAGAAAATTTAATGATTAAATTAACTGCAATACAACTTACATCATCGTTGTATCCCATATGCATGCCACAGTCAAGCATAATATTTTTGCCCCCAATGGAGACAAGTATGCAGCTTCGTCCGACATCCTGCCCAGCACCTGGACAGTGAAATTAGGTTTAAAAAAAATTACTTAAAACTCGTGTGCACAGTGTAGCAACTTTTCAGACTAAATGTGAAATCCTTAAACGCTAATTCAGCCTCATTTACTAAAAGGACTTCATCTTCTAAACATCAGCTAAAGCTTTATAACTAATAAGAAAACCAAAGACAAAATGTAGTGTTGACAGAACTAGCATATGCTAGCTGGCCGCTAAACTCACCCAAAGGAGTAACTTTTATTTCAGGCATGTTGGCTCAGAGCAGCAGCCCGTTGACGAGTTTAGAAGAAGAATCCCCCAGATTATTATACCGGCTTTTCTTACTAATAACAATCTTATTCATAAAGAATTGCTTATTGTTTTACTTGTGTACATGTGAACTATCTACACGTAACAAACCAGATCCGCTGATAATTTTCAACGTAAAATTCTACAGCGCTCACATTCATACTTAAAGTCCAAATTATCTTTCTTTATTAGAAAAATAATCTTCCCGTTAAATTTTAAAACATCTACAAATTATAATTTTTTTTGCTTTAACCACGCAGTGCTAAATATTTGTCGTGACGCTTTTATTTTGAAAACACAAAAATAGCTTCCGGCATGTTGCTGTTTGAGTCTGCGCAAAAGAGATGGATTAGAGCACAGAGTGACCTGTATTTTCAAGAAGCCGACGCTTTCACTTTGATCAGTCTTTACAGGTAATATTTTTAACTGTAGATATGTGTACATAGGTGTAAAGGTGTAATTACCCATTGTAATATTGTATCGTTTATTTATTTGTTTTTGCTTCTGTCGGCAGTTGCTCATTTAAATAAAGAAAACCATGGCCAATTCTGTGACATCTGAAGACCAGAAATTCTGCTTAAAGGAGGTGCTCGACTCTTTCAGGTTATGCCTGTCTGAAAACAAAGAGGTTTATCTTGAACACTACGTTGCTGGTTGGCGTGGTTTAGTGAAGTAAGTGCATACTAATAATCCTTAAATTAAATTCTTTATTCTTCTACTTACTGTACTCCATTCATTGCAGTATTGCAGTATTGCAGACCTACAGTTTCTGGTGCCCTGTATGATGTGGTGCTGATTATGTATTTGACAGGTTCCTGAACAGCTTGGGGAGTGTTTTTGGCTTCATTTCTAAAGATGCTGTCAGCAAAGTCCAGATCCTGGTCAGCTTCCTCAAGGGTGAGAATGGGGCTCACTATGCTACAATCCAGTCCATGGTAAAATATGAACTGGATAACCAACTTGTCGACATAACCAAAAGAGGCAGCCACCCGGAGTCAGGCTGCCGGACCCTGCTGAGGCTTCACCGTGCGCTGAGGTGGTTAGAGCTCTTCCTTGAACGCTTACGCACCAGTAAAGAGGATGACAAGACATCAGTCATGTGTTCAGAGGCCTACAATGAGTCGCTTGCCAAGTATCACCCCTGGATGGTCTGTAAAGCTGCATGCATGGCTTTCTGCCTTCTTCCTGGACGACCAGCTTTCTTCGAACATAATGAATGTAGGAACTCCGGAGCAGGTTGTAGCCATGTTAGGGGAAGCCATTCCTCTGATTAATGAGGTGTACCAGATTACAGAGGAACTATATGCTCAACACAACTTGCTAGACTTGCCTTAGGGTGCATGGAGGACTTTAGTCCCACTCTCTTGCTGTGTTGAGGGATTACATATTTTATCAAGAAATCTCTTTATATTACTTGCACAATTATATACTATTCCTTGATTTTTACTACTGAAATATAACATGGCATGCATATTATTCTCTTAACTTTGGATTATTTCTGTTATAAGATTACTGTAATACAGTATAGTAAATTAGAGCTAACTTCTTTTAACTATACTTTATAAGTTGTGGCTAGTTTACAAAATAATTGCATAACATTTACAGAACTAAACTGATAAGTCTGTTATGATTTGTCCATTCATAAAATACAATAACAAAGAATGACACTAAACAATACTTGAGCTCTACTGATTATTTTTCCTGTTACAACACAGGATTGTGGAACAAGTTCTGTCTATAGACTGGTTCTCTGTTTAAATGTCATGTTCAGCAGTGCTGATGTTTTGTAATATCTAAATATAAAGATAAATTATTGACCATGTAGGTATCATTTTTAAAGAATGTACTGTACAAATGAAAAAATAGGGATATTGTTTTTCTGTTCAAATGTTACATATTGTATGTAAATGAATAAATCAGATTTTTTTTTTACACTTTCAGTGTTACAAAACTTGTCTGGAGCATGTAGAAATTTAGTGACTTAACATTTATACAAAAATGTACCTTTTATCTAGTCACAGTCATGATTAGAAACCTGTTACCCCAGATTGAGTCTGCAGTTTCTCATTTCTGACACTAGGGGGAGCCAGGCCCCACCTTCACCGCGTCGTCAAGGCAACCGCTGTCATAGTAACATCTCTGACGGCGAGCCCAGTACTTCCTGCTCTGAAAGCGATCGTCGCGAATTAACATTTTACGTTTCAGACATTGTATGTTTTACATTTATGCATTGTATGGCAGTACAACGAGAAAGCTTTTAGACTCGACAGGTACTTTTGGTTCAGAAATGACCATGCATCTAACGAGGCCAAAATCATCGAAAGGTCGAAGCAGGACTAGTAACAACTTTTTTCCAAACACCGAAAGTAATCCGCAGCCACACGGGTCACCGAGTTCTGTTAAGTATGGCAGACTGGACACAGAGATTCGCTCACAGTCCCAACCTGAGATGCGGCATTCCAGACAAATGAGTCAAGATCAGGTTCTACAGGAGCTGAACAACGCGTCTGCGGGCCAACCACGGTCTCTAAACAAGTACAAAGTTCTTCCATCCATAGAGAGTGGGCGGGCAAGACACATTCCTGTGGTAGATCTGGATAAAAAACTGTCCGGTCTCAGCTTAACAGATGGGCATATCCTGAAGGGAAGCCAGAGACCTCAAGGCGCAGGTCTCACCACAGGAACACATGTAACTAGTATCTGCAGCTCCGACGAAGACAGGAAGGTGGCGCTGCCCGACACAGGTTCAGCATCATGTCCCACTAACACTTTGCTGCTTGCCATCAAAGAACCGGGTGGCAGGAGGTTTCAGCAGCACTTCCACCCAACAGACACTCTGCTCCGGGTGAGAGCTAGTGCTGAGGCCAAGTATGGAGTCAAGTATGCAGAGGCGTCTATCGAAACAATGGAAGTCCCACGCAGGACCTTCACCGACATGAGCATGACGCTGGACGACTGTGGCATCATGAACAAATCGGTGCTGTGCATATTTCAGCGGCTGGACGACTGAGCCCAAAAGTTTATTTTACCTGAGTGCAATTTAGTGGTTCTGTAGATGAACCCGCCTTCTGTGCCTAAAGAAAAATGAAGAACCAGTTTGTTTTGCACACTTTGAAACATTGCTATATATTCTAATCATTTTACATTAAGATATTAAGTTTTTATTCCTGTATGCCATAGTCTCTTAACACAAAATACACCTCAAGTAATGTTTTATTTTTTCGTAGCGTCAGTCAATCAGTCTCTATAAAACATAACATGTGTACTCTTAATTTGAACAATCACAGAGTACAGAGAATACAGGACTTTTTAATGTCTTTTTAAAATGTTTGACGTGGTTATTTTAACTGTAAATTTCACAAACATATTTGATAAGTAAAGAGAACAATGTAAAGCTGTCACATGTAGAGCAGTATAACAAATTTATCAACATAACTTTAAACTTTTTTTCCATGTGCAAATAAAAATAATCTGACATGCTACAATGACAACAGCAAATAAGGGGGGCAAAAAAGTGCACTACCTATGTCCTAAATTACAGAAGACAATTTAAAACTGAAATGTCTTAAGTCACTTAAGGATTTCAAAAAACTCAACCTTGATTAAGTTATACAAAAGGTCTGGAGGTGATATACTGCACCCACTGAACAACAATATTCACAAAGAAAATCAAACGTCACAGCAAACTGCAAACCACAGAACTGCCACTCTACTGCTGCTTAAACAGCAGGTGGCTAGTTTTAGCCTGTATTAGTTAGACTTTAGACACAGAAAAATAATAAATTAAATTAAAGGTGCATGCAATAAATGCTATAAAAACAAGCCTCAATTATGTATACACATTAACCCTTTAAAAGGACTCAAGACAAATCTGAGGTACCACCCTGGTTACTTCAGAAGGTAGTGCACTTGTGGTCACTCAGCCTATCAGCTTCTCCATTTCTTCAAGATTGCCAGTGTCAAGTTTTGTGATTTTTCGGTCTGTAACCAAAAAAATAAAAAATAAAGAGAATCTGTTACTTATTGAGTAGATTACTGTTACTTTGGTTTTATATTAAAGTAATGGAAAACAACATACTGAAATGCATCTCAATCTGGTGGAGCAGGTCCATGCCGTGTTCACTGTCAACCATATTCACAGCAAAACCTCTTTTGCCAAAGCGCCCTGTGCGGCCAATCCGATGCAAGTAGGTCTCGTTGTCAGCATTCCCATCCAGGTCCATAGGCAGGTCAAAGTTGACTACAATAGACACTTGCTCCACATCAATACCTGCAATCATAATCAACAGTAGAGGTACTTAACCTCACCTCCCATACATTTACAGACGTTTGTTACTTTGACCGTCTTACCTCTAGAGCACACATTTGTTGTCACAAGCACCTTCTCCTTGCCATTCCTGAATCTCTCAATGACTGCAGCTCTCTGCTCCACAGTCATTTCTCCACTAAGCAGTGCTACCTGATGCCCTTCCTCTGTCAACTGTGCAGTCAACCAAGCTGCCATCTTGCGAGTCTAAAATTAAACAAACGTAAATTGCTCATCAAGCCTCCCCTTGAACATCCAGAAATAAAAATGTGAATAAAACAAGTGGGCTTTGTTTTTGCCAACTTACATGGCAAAAGATCATTGCTTGTGCGATAGTCAGGCATGCATATAGGTTGCAGAGCGCTGTGAACTTGTCTTCTTTTTCGGTGCAGACTACATAAAACTGCTTGATAGTGTCTAGGGTCTCCTCTTCACGCTTCAGTCTGATGATGTTAGGGTCAGGGACCACACGCTCTGCAAACCTCCACACAGAATCCTCAAAGGTTGCAGAAAAAAGGAGCATCTGACAGTCCTCTGGCAGCAGTCTTCAAGTGTAAAGAAAATCATAAAAACACAGGAAAGAAGAAAGAACAGAGAGAATCTATTTCTTCTACTCTTCTATTACCTGTGGATGCGAATGCTCTGGTCTTGGTGACCCTGTGTTGCAATCATCACATCAGCCTCATCCAGCACAAACACAGTAATCTTCTTGGGGTTGATGACCTTGTACTTGATGCACCAGTCCAAAACTGTTCCAGGTGTTCCAATAACAATCTGCTTCTCTAACACTGCCCCACGTACCACTAAGCACAAAATACACAGTGCAGACAAATTTTATACCAACTTTACACTACAAAAACAACTGTCTGTTCTCACCTCTATTGCCTCGAATGGCGTATGCCAGTTTAACATCAGGATAAAACTTCCCCATCTGCTCAATTACTTGACCAATTTGAAGAGCAAGCTCATATGTTGGAGCGATACAAAGGCACTAAAAGCAACAAATATCTGATAAAAATAGTGCAGCTTGAGTTACACTATGACATTGAATACATACTGTACTCACCTGTGTCCACTTGTTGGCTGGGTTTACATGGCTTAGCATGGCCAAGGAAAAAGCTGCAGTTTTTCCAGTCCCAGACTGTGACTGGGCAATCAGATTCTGAGGACTAAACAAAACAATCAGTGACTGCACATGTACAAACAAGCAAACACATAAAACACTTACTATACCAACATTTTGCATTTGCAATTTAGTAAAACAAAACCTATTTATCCAGACAACAATTTAACAGCTTGTGATTTCACACAATAAATTATTTTAATTACATGCTTTTACAATGGAGCAAACCATTTGAGCTTAATACAATTTGGAAGTGGCAATTTCATTTTGTACAAACAAGCTAACAATAAACTCACGGCTGTGCCAACATCATGGGTAAAGCATTCTCCTGAATACGAGATGGTCTGTTGAAACCCATGCTGTAAATCCCTCTCAGCAGCTCGGGCTTTCTGAGGGTCAGATTGGCAAATATTTAGCAGAACACTGTTCTGATAACAAGATAACATAGAGGTAAAATGAGACACAAACTCACAATCTCAGCTCTTCAAATGTCTTGACCTGAAAACAGGGGGGAGTTGGGGTCTCGCTGCAGGACCTCCACCTGATTTCTGTTCCTCACCAAAGTGTGTCGGATCAGTTTATTCAACAAAGACTGCTCAGCCACATCAATTTTATTGCCTTCCGCTTCCCAACCGCCACTGCTCCTTCTGTTCACATCTCCTGAGCAAGGTAGGATGTTTCCTTAGGTGAAAAATTTTATCATTATCATGCTAAAAATTCACAATCTTTATAGAAAATCTGGTCTTTCCTTTTTTATTGCCTCTGAGTTTGAAATAAGTGAATCTGATTCTGTGCTTTTCTTCCACATTACAAATGCCTAATGACAAAATCTGACAAACAAATTAAACAAACTAATTTATTTCATTACCATTTATATCAGGTCTCAGGCTGAGTGGGCCACTCAGTCGCCCCCCTTTCTTGGCAAACTGCTCAAAAAACAAAAATCAAAATTAGACACATTAATAGGGTAGCTCCAGGATTTGTATTGTGAAATTTAAGACCTTTTAATGCCACTTAGACTGAAATTTAATGCCAGCATCGACAACAACAGCACAATAATCTATATAAATTGCCCACAAAGGAATTATCCGTACTATTCTCTGAAACTCAAGGGTTTCATTTTAAAAGTCTAATACAGATAAAAGATCTCCAGTGCTGGATTAAAAAAAAACTTGAATAAATGAATCATGCATTTAAATGATAACATTTCTTTAATAATACATTTTGTTATTGAAGTGACTTTTACTTTTTTGCAATATTAACAAGTTCTTAAAACATTTAAAACCCAAATGAACAAAATTTAATACCTACTCATAATATTTAGGCAGTGTCTACAGAGAACGGGAACCTACGTCATAAAACGACCGCTGAGTGATGAATCTGCCATGTTGGTGGTCACAGACAGAGAAATGCCATAGAGCCGCATTAGAAACAGCGCAACTACCCTTGACACAGCACTTTTAACTGCTTTGTCACTCCTAGTGAATATTTATCACACACTAAAGTATCAGAATACTTTTGTGTTAACTCGAGTAATTTAGATCCTAAATATCTTGTGACCACCGATGTGACGACACGATCCCGTTCTCGACGTCCGACTGCTACCAGCTCTCAGCGCTATTTTACCTGCGCAGTAGCTTCATTGGTGGCGTCCGAAAGCTATTCGGCCAACTGTTCCGAACTCTTGTCGCCATTAATAAATAAATATAAATTTAAAGTTTATTTGGTAATGGATTAAGATAATTGATTAGTATATTGCTGTTATCAACTCAGTATAAGAGGGAAGATGGATTTTACTGCCACTTACTTGTGTTAGTGCACTAATAGTATAAAATAAACTAACCATAACCAGTCTGACAAAATATCTCATAATTATTGAATTAGCATTATGCTACATGAGTCAGAGTCGCTAAATGTCTGTTAGATAAAGTTATGTGTATTTCCACCTGCAATCGTTTATTCGCCTATATTTTAGTGTGCCCTGCCTGTGGCCATGATGAACTAACAGTGAATACTTTCTGTGCGAAGGCTGCGACCACTGCGACAGAGTTGAACAACTGCACGATGGTTATACGCATAAACATGACGACAGAAGAGACCTGAGAGTTGGTAGCCGTCAACGGGAACGTAAACACTTAGTAATATATTACGAAGTACAATACTTTTAAGGCTTTGATTTTGACAATGTCAAATTTAATACCCATTTAATGCTTTTATTATCTTGGGGCAACCCATAATAACAATAAATCATTTGGCTAAAAACAAGGTCCCAAGCTAGGTAGCAGGTGCAGCTAGCTTACTAACAGATTTTTTATTTCACACCAAAATGTTCAACAAAACTCACCTGTATTGGTACAGCTGTGGCTTCTTGGGCGTCAACTGCAACTGCCCACGAGTCGTTAGACATTTTCCAAGAATCAAATGTTGTTTAAATATAAAGAAACAACTTTATAACAAAGTTTGATGAGAACCCGACAACGCGCCGCAGAACCAACTGCAGACAGGCCACGCTAACGCTGCTGTGTTCAACAACAAACTGAGCTTTTTCATTCATCCGACAAACTCACACAATAACAGGTAAAAGGTCATGGAAATATCATATTAAAACGTCAAATAATAAAATAATAAATATAGATTTGTGTTTTCGGGCTCTTTAGTTGAATAATCGTTTTTTATTTTATTTTTTATTTATTACTAATCGTCAAGCATATTATTTCATATATTAATTATACTATGCTGCTTTTTTGCCTGTTAATTGACTTCATAAAGCATAACATATTTTTAAAATGTACTATTTTAGTTTTACAAAATCAAGAATTTCTAAAGGCATCTCAACAATTAGGATATTCCCGCCCTTTTTTTAACAGGAATCACGTGACACACGCATCCAACCCATGACCATCTACCTTGGAGGTAATTTCCGATTGAAAGCCAACAAATTATCAATTATTTTGCTAATGTTTATGCAAAATAACCTACTCCCTATGAATATACTGCTACACTTTTTAAATTTTAATATTGTGTTAGTTGTTGGTCTAGAGTATTTGATTTTATACTTTTAGGTGAGGTTTCTGCTCTAAATCAAGTTAATGACAATTATGCTCAACATAAAGGAGTATTTTTTCTGATAGTCATCTAAATATGCTTATATTACACATTTATGCATTCAAAGCTGTTTCGAGACACTATAGGCATTATAGGCAAGAGAGACATCTGAGGTCCTATATAGGCTCACTTTTTTTTTTTTTTTTTTGTAAATCCCACCTCTAACCAAAAAACATGGTAACGAGAGGCATTTGATAAAGTTTTACTAAGCTTTATAAGCTCTCCTTGCCTCTTATCCTGAATTGTGACTGTGTTGTATGTGTAACAGACAGGTGAATATGTGGGACAATATAAGGCAGGGGGGTCCGGGAGTACTCTCCCAGGAAAATTTGAACAAAACACATGTGATTTCCTGTATTCTGGGACATTTTTGATGGTAAATTATATTTTAGGCTGGCTACAATTTATGGTTTGACTTCTCTTCATATAGGACCCTTTAAGGTGCATTCACTTCAGTGGTTTGTTTTCCGTCATTGAAACAGCTCCTTAAATGACCATCCTTGGGGGGCCCCCATTCAGCAATTGCCTACCTTGCCTACCGTATTGTTCCGGCTCTGTTTGCATTATTGCTTGAGCTATAAGGCTGTGATGGAAAATGTCAGCAAAATCTCTTCTTAAGTCATATTATTTACTGTTGTGTTTATGGTTGCTGTGTACAATAACAAGAACATTCAGTCTATAGACAGTATAATATAGACAGCACAAAAAATCAACTATAGCTAGTCTTGGATGGATTATCAGTGATGCATACATGACTCTTATGACAGAACTTAAAATAGGCCACACCCTAAATGCATTTATTATTCCTGTAATGTCGTGTGTTTGTTGGTTTGTGATTGAGAAGCATGAGAAAAAGAGGTTGGTGGAGGGGGGAGATTGGTGGGGTGTGCACTGACAGAGTTATATTGGCTGCAGGTTAATTCAATTTGGAGGCGGATGCTGAGTTTCAGACAACCCTCCCACACCCTGCCACACAAACAGGGAGACACACACACACACACACATTCTCGGGAGTACAAAATGATTTTATAAACACATATTAATTGTCATGGTAACCTCGCTAAAAAAAACAGATGGATCAAACCGAATGATCACAAAACACAGTGTCAGTCGTACACCCACACTGGATTTAAAATATTAAGGGCTTTCCAATCACACCGGAGGGAGCCAGTTACAGAGATTGATAAATAAAAAAAGAAGAGGAAGCAGGAGATTACAGGGTGATCTCTGCGGGACGTGCACCCTTACTACCCATCTGTTGCTCCGTGTCTGTATTCATCTCACCTCCTGCCATTTACCCCTGATCCCTGGGCTATCAGAGAGGGATATGTGAGTGGTTCCTCCTTGCATCGACTTCAGGGGGGGATGGAGTGAGTGGGTGGGTGGTGCTGATGCTTTGAATGCGTAGGTAGGGGATGAGAAAGGGGATGTATTTATTGGTACGGCTGGATGGACCCTATGTGTCAGTCTCTCCCCATCTCTTGCTGAAAAAAAAAAAAACTGCACCTCCATCAACTAGAGGGAGGAGTAGGAGGAGAGAATAAATGAAACAGTGTATGTAACCACATGTTGCTGTGCAGCTGCCAACTACCTTCCTTTTCTTTTGCATTGTACAGCTTCCACAATGATGCTGCATCTGTAGTTTGAGCCACCTGTGGCAGCTCTCCCTCTACGCCACAGAGGCAGAAAGAGAGAGAGAGAGAACAAAAAGGGGGTCGGAGGAGAAGGAGGAGGAGAATATCTTTCATGATAAGTGGACTTCTGACAGACAGAGATCCTCGCTGTACAGCCAGTTGACACAAATGAAAGGTAAGATAATAAGGTTACATTCTATGATAAGATTAGATGCATTTGGGTGCTGTATTGCGTGCGCTTTCTGTACTTGTTGCCACTGATTATGCATAAATGTACATCACTGTCAGAGAGAAAAGGTCAGCCTAGATGAAGATTAAAAAAACTACCGGCGATCCATGCTGTTTCACCGACACAGGTTTTCAACAGGTTTTCAACAGGTGGTTTGCACAGAGCTGGTTTGACACTAATGAGTCTGGAAGAGTAATGCCTTGGCCGTTAGAAAAATGTTCAGAGTTGGTGGTCGATTGGTCTTTTAGCAAAGCTCAGGGGGAGGTAGGATGATTCATGTGACAGAGCCGGTGAGGAAGAGCCAACCTGGGACTGCCACTTTTAACACTAATTGCTACGAAGCGCAATGAGGAAGACTCCACTCTTGAAATTGTAGCTTTTAAAAAGACAGTGTTTACATGGTCTGACTTTTAAAGCTGAATTCAACAGGTGTACGAAGTGACTGTGATGCTTTGGTTGTTAATGCATAGCTTTGTTTTGGTTCTGTTCTCCTCTCGCTGTGTGCAGATGCAGGCGTCTCCAGCTGTGTTTGTCTCGACACATGATGGCACTGTTGAGACACAGCTAAACTGTCTAATTGTATCAGGCTGACCTTTTCCTTACCATTAATAACCACAGGCACCTAAAACCCTGTTTGACTACAGACCAATCTATTTCACAAGTGTGATATTGACTGAGCAGTACTTATTCCATTGTATTGGTTTTTAATTGTCTCATCTGTGGTAGCAGCTGCACCTCCATTTGTTTGTATTGCCTTAAAATGTTATGGTCTGCTAAAGAGCTGTTGTTTTAATTCCAGTCACTCACTGTATGGTGAGTGCTGGCACACTTTGGAGAGTGGTCAGTCTACAGGCAGAGCTGTCTCTATGGAAATTGCTTTCGTCATATCATTTCCCATCAAGCTCGCGCTGAAGCTCTGGTCATGCTGCAGAGACAGACCCTTGACAGCACATAACCAAGATTGCTCCTTGAGAAGATTGTTTGCCTTCACAGTCTAACACACATTGAACCAATAGATTGTTTTATCATATCTATTTCATAACTACCAATGCTTCATAAGATGTTTTTATGCTTTTATGTTGTTCTCTTCAATGTCACTAGAAACACTGTGTTTTTATCTCCCGCTGTTTCTTAATCATATTCCCACCTTGAATGTGATTCCATGTGGGGCACTTGTATGCTGTGCTGCTTCCCTCCAAATTTTAGGCACACCTATAACTCACTGCACCCCACATGCTGAGCCCTCTTGACTTTGCTGAGACTTTGTTAAGATCTAAAATCTGCATGAGATTTCTTTTACTTTTCAGGTACTTTTTGAAGATGCTCGTGTGTGCTTAATTTTTTATCGATCTTCTTTCAATATCAACATCAGAATCATAAAAAGGAGCAGCATGCCTGGCCTCATTAACAAGGAGAACAGGAGCGCTCTGCCCCTCAGTGTCTCTGACATCACGTCCTGTGTCAGGGGATACACTCTGGCCATGACAGCTTCCATGACCTATGAAAATATAGAGGATCATGCAATTGAAGGTGAGTATGCTTCAGGGGGTGTGTACGCTCCTCTCTTCTCTCAGCTCGGTAAACAAACCCAGTTAACGTACACCGCTGTATTGTTTCTCTGTTGCTGCCCTGTAGGAATCTTCATCTATCCTCTGGAGGAAAATGCCATTGTTGTGGGCTTCGAGGCGATGATATCCACTCAGATTATCACACTGCAGATTAAAGACAAAGCAAAAATTGAAGATTGTCATCTAGACTGCTGCAACACACAGAATGGAGCTCTCCAGAGTTGTGGTGGTAATTCAATTCATGAACTTTAATGTAGACATTAGACAACTCTTATGGCGTTTTATGAGCATAGAATAGGATTTAAGATAGTTTCACTGTGTTTACTGGCTATGGTCATTATCTGATTCAGGTAGATTTGTCCAAGTCACTGTAAACAGATCAAACCACATTAAACACAGCCACTACAATATGTTTTTTTTTAAATCAGATTCAGAGCTGTCCAATGACTACTTGAGTAGTCTTGAGTGTCACAGGTTTATATGGCAGATTCCTGATGCAAGCACCTCCATTTATCTGGGCTTGGGCCAGCACTTGTTTGTCTTAGAATTATTTCATTAAATTTGCTAATACTACACAAATCCAGCAGTAATTAAATGTTTAATTAAAAAATTAAATGCTTAATGAAAACTTTAGTTGCTCAAAGGACAGTGATTTGAATTTAGATTTATGCTGGATCTTTTTAGTAGACACAAACGTCTTAAAAAATATGATCTGGCCAGGTTTTATGCTTTTGTGTGAACACAGCCATAGAAACCCATTATGTAAAGTCATTACCTAATCATAGAAAGTTGGAGAGAAATGCCCACATGGATTTCTGTGAGATTAAAACATAATGAAGTGAAGTAAAAGAACAAATTGAAAGAAGAATTAAAGGTAGTTATTAATGCTGTGTGACTCCGCAGGACACATAGTGATGGATGAGGATTTGGAGAGGACAGTGTTAGTGGTTAACCTCGGGACCATTCCTCCCATGGAGACGGTTCATATTCTGGTTAGCACTTCCTCTGAACTCTCCACTCTGCCCAGCGGTGGCATCAGGGTCTCATCCCCCCCGGTGTGTACGCCACGTGTTCAGAGGACCATCAACGAGGAGCAGGGACTGTCCCCCAACTTCTCCAGGATGTAAGTTGAAAAACCCGAGAATGATAATGGGACTTTCTGGTGATATATTTTATGGTTATCTGATAAGCTTTTCCAATTGTAGAAGGGATAGACAAACCAGTGCCTCAAGTCCTCATGACCAAATGCCCAGCTACCCTCACCAGAGTCTGGCCTCGCTGCTGGAAGAGGAGACCATAAACTCCATTGACTATGAGTTCAACTTCCAGCTGGAGATACGAGCTCCTTACCTACTTGCAGGTCAGAAAATTAATCAGTGCTTGATTTTAAAAAAAAAAATTTTTTGATAATGTAATCATAAGTACAACCCTGCTTCTCTGGGACCTCCCCTGCTCTTCTATGGGAGGTAATTGCAGTGGATTGTTTCTGACCTGTTTCTGTGATTGCCGTGCGTAGGTGTGGAGAGCCCCTCTCATGCCATTCGAGCTGATGCTGATCCTCTGGCCCGCTCAGCCACCAGTGTCGTCATCACTTTGGCTGACAAGTACACTTACGACTGCCCCGTCACTATCCTCATCTACCCCAGCGGTAGGTTTGTAACTCCTCAGGATCTGCTTACATCATGGCACTCCAATTAGTCTCTCGCTCTCTCTATTCTTCTCATAGACAATATTTAGAAGTCATTTAATCATCTCTTTCACACTTGAATTTTGTTAAGTGTTTAATCAGAGCAGTGATAAGGTGCTGAGTGAATAGCTGTCTCATTTTTCTCATATGACATGCCAATGGCCATAACAGTGTGGGTGTGCAGGTCTTTTTCCCTATGTACTTTTTGCCTCACTGCCTCTTCTGTCCTGCACTACGGTGTGTGGGCCTGTATTTTCCCAGAAGCAAGAGTAATCCCAGTCCCACTGATCCAGTAGGTTTCTTATGAAGCTTTTGCACACAAACAGACCTTGAGGCCAGCATTGTACAATTTAGTTTGGGTCTCCTGTTGCTCTAACCTTAATCACACAGTGAATGCTCAGTTTTGGCAGATACAACAGGGAAACTGGAGAGCTTCTTGGCAGGATTAGCGTTATAGCCATATGTGTTGTACCAAACAAATTAATCAGGGACAGTCTATATCTTTAGCCAGGTTTATCCACAATAACCATCTGTATGTCATGTTTATTACAGTAAAGTAAAAAATAATTAAGTGTCCAAATCCCCTGCCAGTCAATTCTCTGAGCTCATTTTGTTTTGTGGATCCTCAGCTGCGATAAGCTTAATTTTTACATCAAAATGAGCCTCATTCTGCTCTACATTCCTCACTCTTCCGCTCTCCCATTTCCTCGTATTTGTGTCAGGGATTATTCCGTCTTCTTTACAAGGCCCATAATGTTTAGAATAATGTGTGTTGTGAATGCTGGTGTCACTTCAGAGCCTCATCTGCCACATGTGCTGATGGAGAGCGGGGACATGACACAGGAGGAGTATGACGAGTATCTCCAGGGTCCGCAGCGATTTCATCAAGGCCACCAAGAAGGACTCCAGCAACGAGAGGAAAGTGAGTGTCATTGACACTGCCATTACAATGACAACAGTGTCATATGGGCACACCAGGCACCAGCCAGAGAGACATAAAGACACCACAGTATATAACATAAACACTACACCAATGTTGTTTGTTGCTGCGGGGAAACTCTAAAAGCAGTTTGATTTGATGGAATTGTGAGAGAAGCATAGACCCTCAAGGAAAAAGAAAGTTGTTTTCTGGTTATTATTACTTTTCTCCAAAATTTTATAATCTTAATTAGCTTTTTAATTGGTGTGAAAAGACAGATATTTCTAGCGGAACTGTTCAAAAACACCAAAATGCAGTGAAAGAAAAAAAACTTTGGATTTGGATTTATAAACTCTTCTGTGCTTTTTATGATTTCACAACACAAACCAAATTTTAATTCTGTAACTTAGCAAATGTCTCTGTTTTTGTCTCACTGGGTTCAGCAGACCTGGGTTTTCATTTTAGTGAATCGACCGGTGATGAGGTTGTTAAGTGACCAGTGACCTAAACAGTGGAAACAGTCCACTTAGCCATAAAATTGGTTTCTATGGAAACACTCTAACGGCTCACCACATTCGGCCGGGAATTTCCTGCACATTGACAATTGTTGATGTTCCCCTCTGTTCATAAACTGTTTTCTTGTTTTGTTTTTTGTGTTTAAAAGCTTTCACACAATTCATTTTCTCCCAGCTTGCTTATAAAATCTCATTATGAAACATTATCTTCTCATAGGTGGATGTAATTCACAAGCGTCTGCATAAAGACATCCTGCACAACCCTGTGGTGATGCTGAATTTCTGCCCTGATCTCAAGTCCATCTGCTCAGATCTGAGGAAAGTTCACGGCGAGTTCATCTTCCTCATTGACCGCAGTGGCAGCATGAGTGGGGTCAATATCAACCGTGTCAAGGTATTTTAGGTATTTTTAATCCTTATGTGCTATTTTCAGTGTTCATTCAAACCCAGCAAAACTCGAGGCATGCAATGTATTACTTTATTAAAATTCTTTGACTCCATTTTATTAAGTATCACAATATGTTCTTCAAGGCTGTGTGGTGTATTTGCTTTTCTTACTACTGGCAGTTGTTGGATATTATTGACTACTGAGCTAACAGCAGGCGCACAAAGACACTCATTCACTCTCACCAAGCATGTTGTAGTTGCTAGGCATTAGATCGTTCATATGGCTTCAGGTAACATTTGCGCAGCAGAACACTCCGAGGGTCCTCCACAGAGGCCGTTCTTTTTAATACGATTGTGTGTTATCTGACTGGATGGCTGTCTGCTTGTGCACTGACCTGTCCTTCTGCTGACTGCTGTTCATTTGAGACTCGGATTTGGGCTTTGCGCTGCATGTGTCTGGTCCTAGACCGTCTGGGCTTAGAGCCAGAGACGGTTTTGACAGTGATGCAATGCCTTCTTATCTCTAATCTTTTAGGAAATCCTTGCGTAAATATCAACTGAACATTACATATTGGATTTGCTCCCTTTTTAATGTAGATTGTCTTTCTCCCTTAATAAAGACAGAGATATTTTTAAAAGGGAGCTCTTTTGCCGCAGATGGCTCAGTGGTCGAATTGAATTAGCTGTAAAAGACATTTAACACCTAATGAGCCAAAGCCTATTTTTTAAGCATCGGATTTTATTTAGCCTTTGCTCCCATTTATTTTGTAGCCATTAACTTCTGCTCATTGTCTCTTTCTCAGGATGCCATGGTGGTCATTTTAAAAAGCCTTGTGCCTGGCTGCCTTTTCAACATCGTCAGCTTTGGCTCCACTTTCAAGTCCCTCTTCACTACCAGCCAAAGCTACGAGGAGGTATAGCTGCCCTGTAGGGAACTTACAAACTGCTGAGAGTGTTATGTCACTACCCACTGACTTCAATAGAGACGTCTTTGCTTTGATATAGTGTATATATTTTCCACCTTATGTTCAGGATGCCCTCGCAATGGCTTGTGAGTACATCAGAAAAATCCGAGCAGATATGGGGGGCACCAACATCCTGGCTCCTCTCTCCTGGATCCTGAGGCAGCCCATGTTCAGCAGTCATCCTCGTCTGCTCTTTCTTCTCACCGACGGAGCTGTCAGCAACACGGGCAAGGTGATCGAGCTGGTCCGCAGCCATGCACGCTATATTAGGCAAGTATTATTCTCGCAGTAGTCGGGCTGATGAGCATGGCATCTACAAATGGGAGCAGATCGATAGCAAACTAAATTGTTATGGATATTGTCATTGGCAGTAGTGAAGCGGTTATGACCTTGTAGTGTGCTAACAAAGAGGTGTTTGACTAAATTATATTACAGGCATTTAATACGTACAGACATGCATATTTCAGCCAGTAGAGACTTATAACAAGCACAGACAAGTGAGTGAAGTGTAAGGGAAGATTTATTGAAGAAATAACATTGGCACTTAGGTAGAGACGTCAGTGATGCGATGAAGCGAGAGTTTGATAGAGTAGTTAAGGGAATTTTATCTCTCTGAGGCCTAGACATTGGTGGTGGTGAAGAGGAGGAGAAGGAGAGGCTGAGGAGGCTGATAGTTCTGCTGCTGCTGTGGAGTTGGGGGCGGAGGAGGGTTGCAAAGTGTAGCTGAACAGCAGGGTCACCGAGGGGAGAGGGTGTGTATATATAAATATAGTGAATGACTTGAGAAGTGATTGGATGAGAGGCAGGTGGCCGGCTGTGATTGGCTGACAGTGACAGACAGATGATAGGTGTAGACAGGGAAAAGAAATCACAGTCTTCCTGGTTCAATTCACACTACAGCTTCATTTGTCTGGAGGTCTGCTGTCACTGTGACTAACATATTAATCATAACAGTAGTGAAAAGTAAATACTTTTATCTATTACATTTTATGAAGAAAATGTATTTTCTGACTACGTTTCTCAAGCATGCTTCTTATTTTCCTGAAGTAAAAGAAACCCCCTTATTTCATAAATCGGCACTACAGACCCATGTACCTGAGTAATTATGGCGTAGGCTGTTAGACTGGATACACATTATAACAAAACTCACTCCAATTATCAGGGCTAGGGACTGGCACAATTTGAGGCTGGAGTTTTTGGATCCATGTTGGCACTAACCATTTACTCTAAAAAAATAAAATCTTGGGGGCACGATGGCAAAGCGGTTAGTGCTCTCACGTCCCAG
Source organism: Bostrychus sinensis (assembly GCA_020698575.1). Classification (NCBI taxonomy): domain Eukaryota; kingdom Metazoa; phylum Chordata; class Actinopteri; order Gobiiformes; family Eleotridae; genus Bostrychus; species Bostrychus sinensis. Next base: position 12,728,286 of record CM036250.1, read on the forward strand.
CAAGGTTATCGTAGTTTTGATCCTCGGGTAGGCCAACACACGAACTCTCTGGATGTCCTCCCTGTGTTACTGTGGTTTCTCTCCAGCTTCCTCTGACTATCCAAAGACATGCATGTGTTAGGTGAATTGGTGACTCTAAATTGCCCCTAGTGAATGAATGTGAGAGTGAATTGTTGCCTGTCAGTGTTTGTCTCTGTGTCAGCCCTGCAACTTGCTGGCCCCTGCTCAGGGTGTACCCCGCCTAAGGCCCAAAGTTTCTGGGATTGGCTCCAGCAGCCGCTACCTTTAACGGCAATACTTGGAAGAAGATGAATGAAAATGATAAATGAGTAAAAGTATTTTTTGGGGGTGCAGCAGCAGAAGTAGCAACAGTAGTAGTTGTGGTATTAACAGTAGTAGCAGTAGTAAGAGTATGACGAGGAATAGTAGTAGTAGTAAAGTAAAGTTTACATGAAATACTCAAATAATAATTACTTTTAGTTCGACATGAGGAACAGTTTTTCTGAAGTAACTGAAGATTTTGAATATGGTATTTCTTCTACATCTAATACACAATAGACAGCTTTTGAAATAATTCCTTTATCTCTGCATTTCTATGGCTGACTGCATACAGAGATTGCATTAAGTACCCACTGCCTGTCCCCTCCTGTCTATGAGTATCCTGTCATTTACCCAACCTTTTTACATCGCCAAAGCCAACTAGGGACATTCTAACAAAATTCTGCTGAAAAGTGTCAGGTTTAACGGTGTAAAAAGGTGACATTTCCATTTTTATCTTGCCCTCTTGGCTCTTATTATGAATACAAAGGGACACGGTGGGTGCAGTGAAATTAGCCATCTCTTACTGCCTCTGAAACATAATGAATTCAGTTTGAGACTTGCTTCCCAAAGCTGACTTAAAAAGCAGCAGGCATGTCTCAACTTAAAAAATATGTTCCTTTAGCAGACAAATTGGGGTGTTTATATGCACTGCACGCTACTTGTTTGTGCTATATTTGTGCATAACATCTGTTTTTGACCTTTTCCTCAACTTGAATGTGAATATGCCATGATTAATGTGTCTATGCAGATGTTTTACCTTCGGCATCGGCCAAAACGCCTGCAGGAGGCTGGTGCAGGGGCTGGCCACAGTTTCCAAAGGAACAGCAGAGTTTCTTGCTGATGGCGAGAGGCTGCAACCCAAGGTACTTATTTTCAGCTTTGTGTATCACTCTTAATGACAGCCGACTATTCTTATTGTCACTGGAGAGCCATTATGCAGCAGATTCAATGCGCCAAGGGTGTGCCACCACTACCAATTAAAGCATCATATCGCAAAGCTGCCAGTCACCTTATATACCGTCCAGGGAAATGCTGTATATTTATGTGTCAGGCTATATTATTTTGTGTATTTCTTTTGCTTCACAGATGATAAAGTCGTTGAAGAAAACCATGTCGCCAGTCCTGAGTGACATTTCCATCGAATGGCTTTTTCCTGAGACCAAAGAAGTACTGCTTTCCCCGGTGGGCAGCACTTTCCTCTTTCCAGGGGATAATCTGATTGGCTACTGCGTGGTTTGTGATACCACCCGCTACCACGCTAACCCGAAATCGGTGAGTGTGAAAACGCTGCTGGAGTGTGAAGAGTTTTGTGAAAAAGCATGGAAGATAATCAAATGAGCTACACCCTGTGGCTTTTATGGTTTTAAAGGTTTGCAAATTTTTCTTGTATTTGAGAAATAATTGCTCAGTCACCTAATAGCTATAATTGAAATAATAAAAAACAAGACCTTTAAGATGAGAAGGCTGAGCAAATACCATTGGCTTCTTGGTCTATACACCCTGTCAAAAAGGGGCAGCTACACATTAAAGCCTAAATTACAGCTGACAGTCTGCACTTTGAGCACATATTCACATATTTTTTTTAATGTTTTGTTTCACAGCTAAAATAACAAAACTTGTGTCAATGTCCAAATACTTATGGACCTAACTGTATGTATTGATAAGATGCTTTATGAAATAATTGCAACCTTGCATTGCTAAAATCAAAGCTTAAAGTTTAAAGGGGCTATATTAAGCAAAATCTACTTTTTTGATTTCGACCATGTTATAATGTTGTTCCCTCATCAAAAACATACCTAGAGTTGTGTTTTGTTTCATTCACACCTGTTTGAGTAATCCTGTAGTCTTCTCCTGTACAGTTTCTGAGGCCTCCAAAAGCTCTGGTTCATGAACCTCCACCTATCCCACGAACCCCCGCCTACTCTAGAAAGCACAACAAGCCCTTTACATCCAGTCTGCTCTTATTTATTTATAAAAAAAAACAGTGTACAGCCCTGTTTTTACTGATTCCTCACAACTGTATTTTAATTTGTAGTAAAATGGCATCATACAAGTGCTTTCTTTGTCATTGATTGTGTTTCAAAAGACTGTCACAGTTATGTACGCTGCTGCCCTCTACTTGTCTCTTCACCTTTTTCTTAATGGCACCAGTTGAGTACTTATTAAAATGTTCTCTTTTAGTCAGATAATGTTTTTAAAGGTTGTAAAACGTGTATTGTTGTTGTAGAGGTGACTAAAATTGATTTTAAAATATGAATAAAAGCATAATATAGCCCCTTTAAGATTTGCTTTTTGTGTAGTTGTTAATTATACAGTACTTTTCATAGTAAAAGGAAATTGTTATGTTGGCCGATAAGGGGTTTGGACAGCTTTAAGACAGTCTATAAATATACACCGCTGTAGGTGTTTCAAACTAAAGGCCTTTGTCTTACATGTCTAAATTGTCGAAACCAGGATAAACGGAGGCGTTATAGCATGATGCGCTCCACTGAATCAGCCAGCTCTGTGTTCTACCATTCTCAAGAAGAGGACCCAGGCAAAGCCAGTGTTGACGGGCAGGGGTCCTACAGAGAAGCCCCCTCTAGCACTGTGTATGACAATGGCCAAGACACCAGGACAGAAAACAGTCCCATTACAACTGACCAAGACCCCACAGGTAGGAGAGTTGTAATAAATATACCATGGCATTATTATTTTTTAACACAAGTATACGTTTGCAGGGTTAGATGGAAAGATGTCACCAAGGAGGCGAGCATACAGCACCAACCAAATTGTCGATTACAACCCAGCCAAAAAGGCCTATACTCCAAGTGACCCCAGTTCTGTGGCGGCAAAGAACCCGCTAAGGAGAGCCAAAGTCCAGGAGCTAATCGGCCACATGAGCCCTGAGCACGAGACACAGTGGAAGAACGACTACCAGGTAAAGTCCCTCACTGCGAGAGGAACAGTCACGTTTTTCAAATATGACCCACATCGCTTTGCAAAGTGGGTCAACTTATTATGTGTTCCCTAAGCTCCTTGTCTTCAATAACACCTTCACTTACGCACACACAGACAGAACCGAGGCTGCTATAATGATAGAGACAGCGGGATCATTTGTTTTTCTGACACCTTGTAATTGTTATATTGTCCTATAATGGAAAATATGTATTTGAGGACAGATTCTGTTGACAAATTATTGCCATCTGACCTTCGTCTGGTCTATGGCTCCTCAATAACAGGTTTGGATATTGCTATGGGAGCAAGGCTGAAACCCAAAACACAAAGCTGTGAAGAATAACATGCATTCATCTGAGCATCTAATTGACCTGTGTAATTAATCTGTGCTAAATCTAATTACCAAGGATCACTAGTCTCATAATTCAATATCATAATATTAAGCAGGAAAAGCTGTATTGAGTGGAAGGGCACCTCTTCCAGTGTAATTTCCAGTGTAATTAATGCAAGTAGTATGGTTTTGAAAAGGAATATGATCTTGCTTTGTTAAGTGGATTTATCAGATCATCACACTAATGATGTTATTTTTAAAGGGCTGTCAAATGAGTACAGAATTATAAACTCTTGTTTGGTGTAGACAGGTCTAATTAGACTATTTGGGTCCCTTGATTTTGAGTATGGTGCTGGCAACATTTGTCAAAATGTTGGCAGGAGCAACAAAAGGCTGGAATTATAAATGGTTCTGGTGAAAAGTGAGGAGTGTTTTCCAATAAATTAGTTTAATTGACAACAGGTCAGTAACATGACTGGTTATAAAATGAGGAGTTTAGAAAGGCAGTTGCTGTAATTAGTTTTGAAAATATTGGTTGCTTGTGATCTTCGGGCCCAGAAGAGACACTGCATTTTAATGCTTGCATGAACAGGCATGAGTCTGCTCTGGAAATCACAGTACAGGTGTAGGAACACTACTAGAAGTCATTCTCCAGGGGTCTCATAGGGTTTCCGATACACCAGAATCCTTCCTTGGTCAGTTTCTTTTGGGGATATCCACATCATCAGCTCCTACCAAAGGTGTGTTCCAATCCGCACCTCTTCCAAAGGAGTGACTCTACCATTTTGGCTAATGTAGTCTTAGCTAGCTGTATATCACCCACAATTTAGTGTAACAAGATGTTGCTTATTTTATTAAATGTAATCTAAACCAGCTATGGTCTGAACTATTTTGAAGATATCAGCTCAGACAAATGTTATTCACCTGTTTTGTGAGCCACGGATCAGTATCAGGCTCTCAATAATCTCAGCCTATAAATCTGCTCAGTTTACTAACTTTTTTATAATGTTTTTTCGTTTTTCTTAACATGTTTTATGTAAACTCATATTTAATAAAACATAACTACTTATTTACTAATATGTGTAAGACAGTGACTCATCAATAATAAAAGTGCAATTATTTCAGTCTGAACAAAGGGCAGGGTTTTTTGCTGCCCTGGGTCACTCCAAAGCCTGTTTCAAAAGATGTTCAAATGCCGTCAGCAGGGCTCTTTCCTTTGCTTCAGAGGAGCTGACTCCAAAAGAAGGATCCTGACATTTGGGAAACAGTCACTGAGAAACATTGCCTTCTCGTAGTGTCATCTTAGCATTGAACTGTTCAACTTTCTATTATGGGCCCTCCTGACATCAGTTACCATTGAAGTGGTTGTTTCTGGACAAATCTAGTGGAGGAAATAAACAAATTAAAAAATATTCTTCTTCTTTCCTTTTGCTTTTAGCCACAGTTGGCGAGCCTGTGTGCGTCATCTTCCAGAGGGCATCCTGCCAGCTGTCACTGGCCCATAGCACATCAGGAGGCTGTACTGCAGGACGAAAGCGATGTCACAGAGCCTCAATCGCAGCCTCCGCCTCAGGATGCCCAAGTGCCGAGCGCACAGCCCGCAGCTTGTAACACAGCTGGAGAAGAGGGATCCAGATCCTCCACTGACAGCCCATCTGTTGGCAGCATCGGAGAAACAGGTCTGACAACCAACACCATAATTTCATTTAGAGCAATAATCAAAAACAAGATGCAGTGTGATGTAAACATGCAAGATGCTCTCCTCGCTGCAAGTGATTTGATTAATCTGAATGCTTAGCCTTTGCTGTGTGTGGTATCTAGAAATAACAAAGAGTGCTGAATTATGAAAGCATTTAGTTAAGTCTATTTAGGTGAGCAGCAGGTGATATAACAGGTAATAAGCTTTTGAACACAAAATAATGTGACACACCAATACAGTATAAAATATACTTTTTTAAAATGAATATGAGCAAAGAAAGAAATTCCCTTGTGACTGTTTTCTTTCACTTCACAGATTGTCACGGTGAATGATTTCCATGGGTAATTTTTCATAAGTTTTTATGTCAAAATTGCATCCTGATGCAACATTTATTGTAGTTTATGTTCTCAATGCAGTCAAGTTTTTAATTGGAATTTAGATATTGTTGAGCTCAGAAAATTTGTTTTGTGAAGTGTCTTTTTTGCTGGAAGTCGTAACACATTATTATAGTAATTGAAGTAAGTAAGAGCAGTAACAAGGCAAAACAGAAAACATTACTTCAGAGTGTTGCAGAAAATACAGTCCATCACTTAATGGTCTAAAATCTATCTCACTTATTGAATGGCAAAAGTTACGTTCATTAGTCTTTACGTAATTTACCCTGTTGCAGCTGTTTTTTAGTTGTTGTGTATACCTAGTTCGTATTTAACATGGCCAATTTCCTCCTTGCTGTTTCAGATGGCTATAGCCACCAGCTCTGCCAGGCTGAAACCCCACAGGAGGTCCACACCATAGATCTGGCCGCTCAGCACAAGGGGGACTGCAAGGCCGTGGTGTCGGGGCTGCTGTGTGGGAAGTCAGTGAAGTGGGAGGTGGTGTTCGATATTGCGCGCTACCTGAATGGACGGGAACGTGAGGAAAAGGTTCACGAGGAGCTATGGAACGAGACTTTCCATTACCTGGCGGGCCGTTCTATTATAAACGACTTTGAACACATGGCGGACAAAGAGTGTGACATTGAGCATGGTGAGCGCTGGTTAGGTTTCACAGACTAATTATGTAATGTTATTGAATGGCTCACACAAAACAATCATCACAGCAAGAATGTAATGAATGTTACCTCATTATGTGTTACAGGCTCTGGGAGGAGGTACCAGTTGTACGCCATCCACACCAGCAAAGCCTGTAATATTCTGAGCAAATACACAGCGTTTGTTCCCATTGATCTGGACACTAATGAGTATTTGCGGACATGTATTGAATACATCAGCCATGGTAAGTGCCATGGATTTATTGTGAAAAATCCCAAACCATCTATGTCTTTATCTTATGTTAAGCTCAAGTACTAAATGCAAAGATAAATGGTTTAAGTCAGTTCAATACTTTTTTTGAATGTGAAGTGCTGAAGAGGGGCTCTCGCTCCAGCTCTCGGTCGGGGAGCCGGAAGAACCGGACTTACTCCATTGGACTGGGTCGCTCTCAGTCTGGAGGGATGTCGGAGGATGCAGAAGATGGCCCGCAATTGAATGGTAGGAGGGATTTCACATCTTTGCAAGCAAAGTGCTGTTTCGGTCAGGGGGTCTCCAGTGTGATAATCTGCCTCCATTTAACCCTATCCTCCTGCTTGAAACTTCTTCTGATACCATCTCAGTCTGTTCTCTCTGACTTTATCTCCCTATATCCCTAGCCTAGCGAGCCAGACAAACTCTTTTCTTATTCTATACAAAAAATTTAATCTGGTATCCCTTTGCGTGAGTTTCATTTCTATGGGCGGAACAATCACAGGTGGATTAACCAATCAGAGAAACAAAGGGCGAGACATAAGCAGTGCACCACTGATCTGTAAGCAAAACAAACATGGCTGATTCTTGCCGGTTTTGCCATAAAAGACCAAAATATTGTGAGCAGTTCTGTACTTATTTCTGAACGGGGACAGCAGCAGAAGCCAGTTGTACAAAGACTTGTGGAAAAAGTTGGTTTGTTTGAATGTCGTTGCTACATCGGACGTCAACAGGACTTTACTGCCGATAAATTGGTAACAAGACGAAGAAAAAAAATCCCACAGAGAACTGAACAAAAGTGCGGACTTCAGCAGAACCGACAAGTGACAAAGGAAAGCACTAAACAGTTAATCAGGTGTGAGAAGTTATTAAATTTGCTCTGCTTCCATATTTGTAAGACGTGCTGCAGATAAACAGCTGTCATAGGCCGGTTCCAAATCAAATGCAGAGAAATGCTTCGCTGCGAGTGAGGAACCAGACTGTCCTGCTTTCAAAAGGAATGTAGGAAACTGTGGCTCGCCAGGCTAATTCCCCCCAATATCTGCATCTTTCGCTCTGCTACCTCAAGCTCTGCCTCCTCTCATTGTCACTGTTTCTAAAATATAATAAAGAAGAATACAATAGATTTTTTAAAATACAGGTGAAAGAATGATATTGTTGCTCTCATTAAGGGACCCATTGGTGTATATATCTGAATCTATCAACAGCAATTGTTTATATGATACTATTTTTATATGGGTTTTCATTGGAGGCATAGAAATTGAAGCATCTTGGCTCATACAGTTATGGGCAGGAGATGTAAATAAGAGAAATACAGGGTTGTATATGGTTAATTAAAGGTATTGTAAGCAGCATTCGCTTGTACTGGTTTAAAAATAGTACTGCAGTCTAAATCAAAACAATGGTTACTTTTCTGATTGGACAATTGGCAATGCAGTTTTAGAAACAAAACAAAAAATGTAAACAAAAACAACTTGGCCATTATGTAAAACACATTTATAATTGTGAATATATCACCTGTACCATTGTTATCAGTAAAACTAATAGTTGATTTAAACATGTTTACCTCATATCTTGGCACACATGTGGGTAATTTTTATGAAATATAAAAAATATATATATTGCTTATAGCACCTTTAAAAGAGATGTTGATATATGACCTGAGTCTTTGTTGTTACTGTCTTAGCTGGAGATGAAGCAGCGTCCCCATGCAGCACCCCCTCCTCCACCTGGGAGAGATGTAGTTTTGCAGAAGGTAAGCACAGCACATCCAGGCGTGCTCTGGAGTCGCTGAGTGTCATCTGTTTTTCCTCCAGAGGGACCTTTTGATGTAAAAGTGCACTTGAGGCATTGTGCTGAAACGTCACTTTATCGACATGCCTTTTAAAAGCCAAGGCATTGACATCATGTTGAGGGTTTTATTGACAAATGCTATCTGGCGCTTTACAAAACAGTAAACTAAATTGAGTTTGCATGTACAAGAAGAATGTATTGAGACAGTGTGTTTCAGGAAGCTAAACTCAAAATGCCTCCGCATGTTTCACTTCCTCCCTCCTCCACATCTAATTCTCTGCCTGTGTCCAAGTTTCCCAGCGGAGTCCGTCTGTGACCTCTGACCAATCACAGAAATCGGTAGAGAGCCTTTTCTCGGCCAGGTGGGTGGAAACACAGAACCTCCAGCTCTAGTTTAATTATTGCACTGTAGCTGCTGGACACTAGCGCTAGATATTTTAGTAAGTATTGTAGGTTTTAGTGTACTTTATTTCCATAGATGGTAGATGGGCTGCACAATCTTCTAAAAACATGATATACATACTGTATGCCAAAACTCATTGGTTCTCAAACTCTTCACACCAAGTACCACTCTACCCATCTTAAATGGACTAAAATGAGCGTAAACCAGGACTGACCCAGGTCTAAGCCAGGCTTTAAGCATGGCTAAATTAAAACTAAATCACGTCTTAACCAGTAAAAACTGTTTAAAACCGATACAAAACCATGTCTAAACAAAGACTACACCAGGTCTAAACCAGGACAAAACCACGACATATAGACCTAAACCAGGACTAACCCAATCTAAACTAGGTCTAAACCAGGTCTAAACCAAGACTATAGCCCCAACTAAAGTGGGACTAAAACAGGAAAAAAAAATTGAACTGCAAAAGACTCCCCTAGTACCACCACAAGAAGCCCCCATACCACTAGTGGTACCTGTACCACAGTTTGAGAACCACTGTCATAACTATTTTAAATATGCTGTCAAAATGTGAATGTATCCTTTGACAAAAAAAGGTTTATTTGAATTCAAAGCTAGCCCTGGGATCCAGGAGATCTTGTAGTTCGGGGGTAAATGCTCTATCCATAGAACTGACCTCTTGTGGCAAGTCAAGTAGTATCTTTGGTTTCGCAAATTATAAATAATATTTTAAATAATGTATGGATTCACACCAAAAAAACAAATACTTACTTTCATGGACCATTAATAACCTATTTTTGGTCAAAATCTGACAATTATTTTTTTGTTATCTCGCTAAAAAAGAAACCATCCCGCAAACCTACACTAGCAAAAATATAAACCAGGGCCATAACATTTTTCGGTTAGGGTTGTAATACCTATCATTCTTAACTGTTTTTATGTTGAATTTGTTCATATTGCTGTAACAATAGATTTGCAATATATTGTGCAGCCCTAGATAGTAGCTACAGCAGGAAACACTAATGTCCCAAATGGAGTGTGTTTCACATTTGCTACTTGCTATTTTCTGCCAAGGCTGGCCCTCAGCAGGACCCGTCTCCTGACTCGAGCTGCCAAAGGATTCATGTGTCGATCACACAGCAAGTCGGGTGATTCAATTGGAGAGAGTGACAACGAAAACAAAGACTACATTCCTCTGGTGGGTAGCAAATCTATACCAGCACACCTGTGGTAGTGCAAACTGCAGAGAACAATCTGAATACTCTGTCAACATGCAAACATTGGTATTAGACACAAATTTGAACTGACTGTAGAAAACCAGAGAAATGAATTTGTCGCAGTCTATTGAGCGTGTTTCTGTGGATGTGAACAATGAACAGCAGCAGTTCACTTCTGTCACTAATAGTTCTAAATAGACTGAGGGCTCAGGTGTGCACTTTGTAAGCTTGTGGGAGCTTTGAATAAATGCCAACCCACAAGCTGCATTTGTCTGCAAGAATTCCAGTCCCACACTGAAAAAATTATTGTTAAATGAAGAAATGATTAAGTAAACTCTATGTAGATCATCTGGTCATGTTTTTATAACTGTAATTATGAGCTTTGTCTGACAAAGTAACTTAAATATGTGATTTAAAATATATATATAAATACCAGCATTTTATTTTTGCACTGACAGTTGATGAATTACCTTATAATTTACTCTGACTTTGTCTTGTTGTATTGTTTATATTGATCTGCTAGTTTTAACAAACAACAATCGTTTCATTAAAATATTAAAATGTAACGTCATTGTCATAGAAATCAAAATATTTTAAACAAATAACAACTCTACTTAACATTTATCTCTTCGTACACAGGTGTCGCTGCAGTTGGCCAGTGGAGCCTTCCCCCTGGATGCAGCTCTGTGTGATGCCATCTGTGTGCCCATGGAGAAGCTGAAGTGGACGTCTCCCTTCAGCAGCCACCGCAGCAGCCTCAGCTGCAGCAGCCGTCGCGCTGAGAGCTTGGAGGAAGACCGCAGGGCAAGTGAGCTGGACTCATGTCTGCAGTCCACAGACCACTCTGTCCAGAGCCCCTCGAACGCCTCCAGAATAACCTTGGCCGAGGTTACTAGCTGCTCCTTGGGCAGTCCATATACACCTGCAGAGCTCCCACTCTCCCCTCTGTCTCAGTTGGACAGTGGCCAAGGCTCGGGGCTCGTGGGGGTCACTGGGGAGGCGGTGCTGTCCAGCACGCAGAAGATGATGTTGGACGTGGAGAGCATGGTGTGGGCGACTGCTGTGGCTCTGGCCTGGCTCGAGCACAGCTCTGCCAGTTATTTCATCGAGTGGGAAATGGTAGCTGCCAAAGCAAGCATGTGGTTGGGTGCCCAGGACATCCCGGAGGGCAAAGACCTAGCTTCTGTGAAGGCCGCAGCCAACCAGCTCTTCATCATCCTCAGACACTGGGATGAGAATCTGCATTTCAACATGCTGTGCTACAACCCTAACAGTGTCTAAGACTTCAAAGTACTTGATCTGAAACTATGCTAACTGAGACTCTTCTCTGTTCAGTTCTCTCTCCTCTGGAGTTTATTCTTGCTGAAGTCAAAGTGTGTGGTTTCCTCTTGTTGCGTGTTACCCCTCCAAACATATCACTGGCTGTTCAGAGGCACTATGTGCAAGCTCTTACCTCACTGGTGCCATATACTGTAGCAACAGAACAAACCAGAGGTTTTAAAGTGAAGCAGTGTTGAATTAGTAGCATGCTGGACCACTCACAATTGAAAAAAGCTCTTGGTGTCATCATATTGATGTTCAGAGGAGAATGCTGCAAATGTTTGGTTCCAATAATATTCTTTTACATCTTCTCAATTGATTATATTGTAAAGAAAATGGCTAAAAGCATCACTCTTTTATAAAGCTTCTTACCATTACAGTATGATTAATATTTTCCATTTTTGCAGTTTAATTATAGCAGATAAATGAAAATATGCAATGGCACATATTTGGTATAAATCTGGGATTCAGTGAATGAAAATCCCTTTGGCATGGCATTTACTGTTTATCACTAATGGTACATGTATTTTCTCTCTATGTATGCACCCCCGAGTTTCTTAGTATTTTAAGTCAGGCGCCATAAAAGACCTGAGGGCAGAGATGTGCAGTTTGAGAGAAGAAAGGCGCCTGCTCATGATCACAGCTCATTTACCGCAAGTGCCTCAAAGGTTTCTGGTCGGCAGGAAATGTAGCTGTGTCTCTCATATAATCAGTGCAGATAATAACTGGTAATTTCTCTCCTTTCTTTAAACCTGACTTGATTTGATCACAGATTTAGACATGTTACAGTATTAATTTCACTCATCAGTGTTGCTTTACTCAGGTATTCATCTTTTGGTTCTCTCAGGCTGAGTTTCTCCTTATGATCCTTTTGCATGAACACAATGTATTTCTGTTACAGTGTCAGACTGCCACAGTGGAGCCACAGTCCTGTATTTTTGAGAAACAGTAGTGCTCTTGTAATATTTTGTGGCGTATTCGCTGTAGTGAGGACAGCTGTGATTGTTGTGTTGTGTTTTTAGTGTAATGGGTCAGTTGTATAGTGCAGTATCTTTTAACTTGAATTGTGTGCCTTTATAACTGGTTGTTGACTGTTTGAGGCTGCTGAAAGCTTCTGTAGTGTCTTTTTAACTGTTACTATTACGAGCAGCTCTGCAGGTGCATGTAATAAAAGAATTCACCACACAAACATTATGGCTCCAACACTATTACTGCGTCCGAGGGAAACCAGCCACATGTTGTAGCAAACACATCAAGGACATATTGTATCTGCTCATTTATTTCAACAGTCTTCAAGTGGGTCCCTTTGTGAGAGATGTGCAGTATTGTTACATCTGCTTTCATGGGTGATGTGATGTCAAGGCGACATCGCCGCTACCCTTGGTTGTGTTTTCTTCCCAAGTGACACAGCACACGCCTCATTAACAACAAAAGGTGGCATAATATGGCTCCTTCAACTCAAAGCGCGGCTAATAGTTAGGATGACAAGATGTCATCTCCAAAGAAAGAAAATTCATCCTATTATATTCCTAGGCAAACACCAGAGACAAGGATTTAAAAATGGGTAGACGCGGAAAACGTAGCGCAGGAAGAATGATAGCTCATTAATATGGTGCTTATAACAGCACTCGACCAGGCCTCAGAGATCAAAGAAGGCCCTGAACCTGACCATGTACAGTGCTTTGAAGCTTATCCAGCTATAACATAAATAGAGAAAGATGGTAAAGAAAAAGATGATTCACAATTTGACACATTTTTATATGTTATGGAATTAATCTGAAACATTTTAGGTCACTGACATTCACTAAGTGGACAAGTCCTAATCGGATCCATGTCACCTAAATACTGTACGTACTTTTTGCACTTTTTTTGCGTGAATTAGGAGCATGATTAGGAGTAGCCATGGTAATTGTATTACCTTGTTTATTTCGGCTAGAGGAATTATTATTACTAAGTACTGCCAGTGCATACAATATATATCTTTGTTGTTTAGGGCTAGCATTATTAATATTGCAATACACTGATGAATCTATATTTTTACCCACCCCAACTGTAAAAAGAGGAAAAGAAAGAATGAAAGGAGCTATTTTATTGTACATTTTTCCCTGTTTCTACAACTGCCCTGAGTGGAAAAAACTAAGCACTACTTTTAGCAGTGGCCTACTCATGTTTTTTTTAGGCACACATTGTTGAATCAAGGTTGAGGACACGGAGAAATGTAAATGCGTTTTTGTTTTGTTTTTTAACTAGAAGCACACAGCATTGGCCCAAGCTTGTAGTTTTGAAGAATAGTGCCCAGACCTGAAATAAACCTTCTAATTCAGGGGTAAATGCTATATCCATTGAGCTACAAAGGCCCTTATACCCCACTTTTATAAAGAATCCACTGATGGTCTGTTCTTTTACTGACCCCTTCTGACAGGAGTTAGCATTTCTGGCCCTATCTCGGACTGGTACAGAATCCTACACTGACACCACCATGTCGCTGCTGGGCCACCAAAACTGTTCACACACCCTAAAAAAGGTTGAACTGCACTCTGCACTCATCACCAAATGTTGGTGAAATGCCTCCAAAAATAATAACGCCCACCTACCTATATGCAGAGGTGGACAGTAATGAAGTAAATTTGCTGAACTACTGTACTTAAGTATAGTTTTTGAGAATCTGTACTATACTTGAGTAGTATTTTTAGGGGATATTTACTACTTTTACTCCAGTACATCTAAAAGATAAATATAATTTTTAATTTAATAACTTTTTACTCTACTACATTAAAAAAAAAAGTAACTTCTGCAAAGAAATATTTTTAAAACCAAAAGACAACTGACTAACAGCCTAAAGATAATTATTTACTAAGTGTAATTTATACTTTAGGACTTTTGTAAAGTAAATGTACATATACAGTATCTCTCAACTCATATTTGCTCCCAGGAACTAAGTGAATCTGTACATTTCCTCTCTAAAATGAGTTTGATGTCCTATCTTTAGAAAGTAGGATTAAGAACGTATGAAAATATATTTTATTCATATTTTTGGAGCTGCAAATTTCTGACTTGAATGTTGCAGAAGTATTACCCCGAATTCTTGACTGCATTCATTTGAAATACACTGTGTAAAAAATGTACTTTGAATACTTAAGTATTTTTGAAAGCACATACTCTAGTACTTTAACTCAAGTAAAAATTTGACTTTTTACTTTTGACTTTTACTTGTACTGGAGTAATATTTGATCAGGAGGATCTATACTTTTACTCAAGTATTTAATGTGTATTTTGTCCTCCATTGCCTATATGATACTGACTTTTTAGACTTCATTTTACCTTTACTGACATTACCTTTATCTGTCGTTCCTGTGAGTTATAAGAAACATATATATAAATATCAAGGTTGCTATGAGAGACGAAGACAAATCTCTTAAGGTAGAGGAGGCTACTCTGACTTAATATGAACTTGCTGTGCTCTGAAGAAAAAAAAACAAGCCGTTTTCTCTCAGCAGGTAGAGAAATAATGACCGCACTTCTAAGTAATAGTTTGTAAATGCATTGTATTCCATTGTTTATCTGTAACAAGCATCTCTGGGGTCACCAATTGTCACTGGCTTTGAAAAGGATAGGGAGAAGCACAGGAGTCTTTGCAGCCTCGGTTACCAGATCTTGGTTGTGCATTGCCTAACTACTGCCAAATATAGATTCACAGGCAGGTCATTAGATAAACAGTTAAATCTTTTGTAATGAGAGTGTATTCTGTAAAGCTAACAGATTGATTTGTGCTGATTTTTTTATTCTAACACCATGGAAGTTTTCTTTTTTTGTGCAGGACCAATTTGAAGACTCCCCACGCCTTGACTGGAGCCTAATTGAATCAAAAATCAATCCACTGGCTCACTCAGCAAACGCCACTTCCCCGATCAAAGAAGAGAAATAAATGAGGCAAGTTATACTGCTGGGTTAAAGAAATATTTTGGAGCTTTTTCTAATGCAATCAATATCAAAAGCTCAATGAGTGTGAATGAGCCTGGATTAAGGCTTTTGATTTGTATGTGAGCCTCCCTCTGGTGCTTTTCTTATAATTAATTCAATAGTGGAGCCAGAGTGCAGTGATACATTTAAGTTAGTGGATATAACCAAGGTGACCCATGATGACTGCAGGGCTTCATCACATTGGTAACTTGCTTTTGTATTCTGTAGTCTCTGCTTTGAGGCTGGATTAGGAGGAGCTTGTCAGGATCTTGCTTCGGCTTTGTTGGTATGGTAGGATAAGCTGTATTTTTTTTAGGACAAATGTAGACAAGCTGTTTTCTTTTCTGAGTCAGACAGGAGGAGCGCTCTGTGAATTCATGATTTCAATATTAGGCCCAATCAGCTGCTCACATGCAGGGAGAATGTGATCTGATCTCTTTTAAATTGCAAATGATGTTCACTGGAGAGTAAACGTGACGTCTCACCTCCGTCATCAGGGCTTCTGTATGGCCCTTATGGTCCAGTCCTTGCGCAGTCCTCGTGAGGCATGGAAATTAAAAAAAAAAAAAAAAAAAAAAAACTCTTTAAGTGGGGATTAATAGAGGTTGGACGTCTTTGATGGTTCACTCACTGTCAGCGCAGTGACAGCTCCAGGCTGCGGCTAAAAGCACCGTGATAGAAACGTAAGGGTTTCCATGGTGTTGGCCCATAGCTGCTGCTTTTATGTTCACAGCACAATGAGTAAGAGTGGCTTGTTAATGTGCCACAAGTGCTTTAGATTCTATTATTGCTCAAAAGTTAAAGATGCAGAACCCAATTTTTTCCCTTGCATTTAAGGAAAAATAGACTCTGAGACCTCTGGGTTGTATTATAAAGCGTTTTTTAAAGGGGAACTAGAGCATGGACTGAATTTTTTTACCAATCCCAAGCTCAGAACAAAAAGGGTGGTCCCATTCGGATCAGGCGCACGTTCACTGGTTGAGTCCGAGCTCGTGCACTTGGTCTTTATGCACTGGTTGCACCTGCTTATACCACAAAATAGCCACACAAAAAAAGAAGAAAATAAAGAAAAACAGAGACAGAAAAAAAGAGAAGTGCTAATCTGACATTAAACAAACTAAACCCTAAATAAATACGGAGGGGAAGAGCTTTATGTCATTGTTGGACAAATCAGTTAGGTGGCATTTTAATTCAGCTTAGTAATAGCAATAAAATCAGTAGAGGGAACAGATGTCTAAAGTGGTCTGTTACGTAACCAGTGGCAGAGTGGCTCTTGTGAGACTCTCTGCCATCAATACGACTAACAGGAAGAGGGCCATAATGGTCTTACTGCTTGATTCCACTGTATTTGTGACATTTACCTCAGCTTCCTTCAGAGACCGAGCAGCACCCGCTCAAAAAATAAGTGTGGCTTAGCAGTGCTGAATACTAATAGAGGAATGGTAATGCCTAGGTCCCAGTGCAGCCCTAACTAATACATCACAGATTTCATAACAGAATGTCAAAAAGATAAAATGGGATTTTTAGGAGCATTACAAAATCATTTGACAGCATAAAGGACATCAAATAGCATTAAGGCAGCTTCCTCTGGAGGCTTATATGCAGCACAGCGAGCCTGAAATTGAATCGTGCCCAAGCATTTCCCCTATAATTTTTGTCTTCTGTTTTACTTAATGAATGTAGAAAATGTTCTTGTTGTTTCAAGCGATTTAAAATTAATTACACTCTTAATGCAGGGTGAGGCCGTGAGCATTTAACAAGCGCTTATTTGTCAAGTGATTGGCTCCCATTATTGCTCTAATCAAATCACTGATACTAACACACCATAGATTTGGCATTTGGGTTCCGGAGCACATCGTGAAAATAAATGCTTAGTAGTTTCACCATTTGTTCAGTATGTACTCTGTTAGTAGAAACATAAACAACTGCTTGGTTTATAAGTAGCACTATATTTCCTTGTCCATTCCTGCAATAAACTCGTCAGACTGACCTCTCCTGGCAGAATCCTAACAAGGCATACCATCATTATTCCTGCTTTGCTTGTGACAGTTTATTACAATGACAGAAAGACAGAACAATTGAGCAGTCAGTAAATGTATTGTATATGAAGTTTTACATTCGACATACTTGCTGAACATTGTCATTGCAACAGTATACAAGTACATGAGGCAGTTTGGCCAGTGTCAGAAAGACCAGGGCGAGGTCAGTGTGTCCCGTCCCTGTAACAAGATAGCAACTTGAACAAAATTGTACTCTGTTGAAGCAGAGTAATCAAGAAATCCCACTCAATTTCTCATACCTTGACATCTTCCTCACCAAACACATACCAATATCTAGCTCATTTCCCAGGGTCAGACATACAATTACACATTTTTTATTGTAGTTCATATGGATGAATATTTCAGGAAAGACAGTTGCTGAATACAGATGCAACGTGACAAGATATTGCCATTAATAAGTCAGCTTTTGAGGAAAAGCGTGATGTTTTTGAAAGTGTTTTTGATCAAAAGCTATATTGAAACACCCATTGTTGAAGATACAGTATAGACAGTAACAAGTGTCCCAGTTCCCGATTATAAATAAAAAGACAACAATCTTCTATCTTCTTTCATCCAATTGCAAATTCAATACTGGACCATGTAAGCAAAGTAGCATACAGCTCTATTTTACTTACCAGGCAGTAGCCCTATGGATTTTATAGATTTTTGTTTGTCAAGATGGTTGAGTCACTTCCTTCTCCTTTAAGTTTAGAATAATTGGAAAACCTGATGATTATAAGCCTTTTTTTATTAACTGTTGTAGAGAGGCACTACCCTGTGGATGAGTGCCCTGCAGATGGGGCATTTCTTTGGCCCGGGCAAGGCCTCATAGCACTCGAGGCAGGCGCACACATGACCACACTCTAAAAACACACAGGCGCGCTCCCGGCTCAGGCAGACCGTGCAGCTGGTCGGAGACACGCTGGTCTCCTCGATGTTCAGTTCATGCATGCGTTTCCTCTGCTGCTCCTTGAACTCCTCAAGCATGCTCCTCTCCCTCTTGCTTTGCCTGTAGTGTGCAAATTTCTTCCACAGAATATAGAGCAGAGTGGAGCAGGCAGCAACACCAAAGATGACAGTGAGAATCTTCCAAAGTCTCACGCTGCTCTCCTGCTTCCTCAGAAGAGCATCATAGTCGAGTCGGCTGAGAAAGTAACAATAGCCCTGCTTGGGAGGCTGCAGTTTAATCAGGTTGTTATCTAGGACCAGCTCCCCGACCCCAGTGATGCTGTCTCCCACTCGCAGCATCTCCTCCGTTTCATGGACCCCCTTGGGCCTTTCACCGCTGATAAAGTGGCCAATTACATTTGAAAATGACTGGACGCTGGGATGAAAATTTTCATATGTGGTTTCCAGTTCCAACTCAAATGCCTCAAGGGGGCGTATGACCCGAACTGTGGCAGTAATGTCTTCATCCAGTGAGCCAATGGCAAAGGGAACAGAGTTGGTGCGCTGGTGGATCACTTTCTCTGTGTCATTCCTGTCACAAAAAATAAACATAAAAGTCTTAAGTGTCACAAAATCTCTAATTGGGATATGTTCCAGTCCAGTTTTCTTTTAATCTTGCTCCTCTCGCTAAAGAAGCGCTGTTAAATGAATGCATAGTTGACCCTGCCATGTGGAGAAGCATCCTTGGGCCACCTGGAGGATATCAAGCCTGTCTCGCCCTATGGTCTCGCCAAGTTTGACCTCCTCAGCTGGTGGTTCAGCTCACACTGCATATGAATTATGCTATTTTTGGCAGACAGACGGTATGTGACAAGATCTATTTAAGTTTGTCTCATTTTATTACTTAAACATATTACTGAACTTATTAAGACCATAATGATTTCAACAAATTAATCACACAATTAAAAAAGCTGGTAGATTATTTTCTGTGTCATTCATATAACATAACATAAACCAAATAAACCTGTGTTTCACAAAATCACTGTGATTAGTTTCTATTATTCATTTTATTGATTAAATAAATATCAGTTTATTTAAAAACTTGTTTAGCTCTTAGTATAATAGTGTATGTAGAATAAAATTTGTGATTATACTACTTTTTGTTTTGTTTCTATCCAGTTTTTTTCGGTGGTTTACTTGCACTGTGTCTTATTACTGTGTACCACTTTAGTCAATATGTGCAGGCTATTAAAGCACGGCTATTAAAGCAAAAAGGCATTAATTAGGCATTGATCTCATTTGGGATTAACCAACCAACAGCACAGAGATTTAACTGTAAATGCAGCAGTATGTATTCCCAGTATGTATGAAGAATGTGGATTTTTCTTAGATACAGCATAGTGCAAACATTTTAGTGAGGTGTGAAAAATTATGTTAACTAAAAGTACTTTAATAAAAACATAATTTTGTTTTTTATTTGTATTTATTTATTTTTATAAATTTCAGAAAAGGTCAGTAATGGGCCAAGGACAAAATGATCCCTGTTTAGATCCAGGAAGGTTTGAAGAGATTCTGTAGTTTTTTGAGAGAGCAAATGATTCATTCATTTTTATTATTGTGGAATAAAAGAGTTTTGTGTCTCAATGGAAGAAGAATTTACTGCTGAACTAAAAGATCTTCCAGTTTAAGCCCAGGTCAGGTCAAGTGCTGTCTGCAATTTTGTGTATTTTTGTAACTGATAAATCTGTCTTTTATCATTTCTTAAAACCCAGTTTAGACTTTTGAACAGTCTTTTGTCAGTGTGAGTTCTCCTTACCAGAGATGAGTGGTGCGATTCCACACCATCTTCTTCTCTTTCAGGGTCAGCCGTTCAATGACTCCTTTGCAGTTGTCAACAAACTGGCTGTTCAGGGTTTCTTTTACAGATCTCACCACACCTGGAGAATATAAAATATGAATACTATTATAATCTATAGGTTATTCCATAACACTTTTTTTGTTGCAAAGATGGTAAAGCTTACCTTCAATGACGGCATATGGGACACATCTTCCTGGGGTTTCTGACAGGATATTTGTTAAATCCTGTTCAACTGACACCTTCTTAGCTCCCTATGAAAACATGGATTATAACAGGTTTAGTTTATAAAATATATTCAATGTCTAAACAAAACAAAGGCAGAGAAAGTGCTAAAATATGGGGTGACCTTTAATCTGGTGGCGGTAGTGTCTCTGTTCTTGTAAAATGAATAAAATAAAGCAGTCAGGGCTGAGCTGGTGGCCAACACCACAATCTGTGCCGTGGACGGTTTCCCGCTGGAGTCCATCCTGTCTGTGCTGGGATAAAACAAGCAACAAACACACACTTGACACGAACTGCTATTTATGTGGGTCACACACTGGCAAGAGGCTGTCTCTCCAACATAACACATGTACACAACTAAAACCGTGGGAACACTTGAAGTTAATATTACAACGCTGGACCCCTGGTCTGTACAACCAGGAAGTTCAGAATTAACTTTTGTTTTTACAGAAATACTGTATGGTCTTTTAAAATAAAGTCAGTAAGTTAACTCTGCAGACACCTCAGCTTTGTGCACATTTTCTCTTTAATCCTGCCTAAAATGGTTTATCGACTTGTTAAATCATTTATCCCAAGTTAACGGGCAAAGCTAGTTTCTGTCACTTGTCCTTAACGTTAACTGTTTTGACTCGGTTGTTATGCTAACTAGCCTTTAGCTAACATTAGCACATCTTAACTACCGGCTTAATAAGACCCCGAGGCAAAAACACAAAGCATTACAAAACACAGCAATGTTTTATAGTTTGTACTAACCACTGTCAATGTCAAGGCTCGTTAAAGCCACATAGCAATCCCCCTTCAAAAGCTAGCTACCTCCGCACACTTCACAACAACAAAATGCAGCAGATGTGCAATACTTATCTCTGCCAGCAGGTGCCACTGTAGAACAAGATATCGACGGCGCTGTTTGTCTGAGACGTTTTCCTTTAGTTAGGAGGGCAAAGGAGAGATGATAAGCAATGGGAACTAAATAAGAAGAGTACATCAACTGCCTCATTAAAGTATTGTAGACCTAAGTAAATGTGTTTGTTGCTTTACCCTTACATCAGAGTGGTCGCATTTCTTAAACCTGCAAAGGAGAACTCTTGTTAACAAACCCATTCCTATGCTATCCTTTCTTTTAGTTTTCAATAGAACAAAAGAGGAGTCTGGCTTTTCTAGCCACCTGTCATATCGTTCTGCTGTTTTCTCCTCTGTGAGCTGGTATTGACCAAGAGTCGCACACTCTGCATTTGAAATGAAAGGTGGTGAGGCCAGAGGATTATGTTGTGCCAATCTCAGTCCCCGAGACAGAATCTGTATGCCTGCTGCGGCCATAGTGTTGTCTAAAGATGTTTCTATCTGGTAGTGCTTTATGAAACTAGCAGACCTAGAGTATTGGACGTTCAATATATATATAATAACAGCAACATATTCACTGTGGGCCAAGACATAGTCAATACTATAAAATCTATTTTGCAACTGGATCACCTATATAAAATCTCTTATTTATAATGCACGTTGGCGAAGGCCAGGAGTTTAAAGTTAGCTAAATACAAAAAGCAGAAATGCATGTTACAGTATCCACTTTACAGTGACATAGATGCAAAACAACAAAATAAATGTATTATAAAATCTTAAAGCCTTCTATGTAACTAGGCTATATTTGTGGTCATAGCTAACTAACTAAAACAGCACTGTTCAAATCTGTGCCGTAATTGTTTTCACTCACAATTTATATTGACAAAAACATTAAATGAAGAGGTACAGTCCAAATTACTTTTATTTGCTGCTCTTTGACCCTGCCATGTAAAGTAGCACTCTTGTGCCACCTGGAGGATATCCAGCCTGTCTCTCCCTTTCTCTTCAGCTCACACTGCATAAGAATTATGTTATTTTTGGCAGTCAGTACTTAGTGCTTAACCTACTTCATTTTGTATTGGCTTTTCTTTTACATAACTAAATACAGATTCCTAAACTGCCAAGCTGCTGTGGTTGTACTTTTGCATGTGTTAAAGCAATAGTTCATACACATAATTAGCTATTAGTTAAAAAAAAAAAAAGTACTGGTATATTAATTCTTTATGATAAAATGTTGTTTCAATGTCATGTCAAAAAGAAGAACAGGGGCTGAATCTGTGACATATCCAACCTGACACATGCATGATTAGCCTATGAGAATATGATGTTGGAAAGGTGCAACATTGTTTTTCTACCCTTGCAAAAGGGCACTATTGTCCTCAGGGATAAAATTCAACATTAGTCACCTTGTTTTCTCTACCTTACCCAGCTCTCCTCTCCACTCCACAACAACATATTCTCCTCTTCCTTCCTTTTTTTCCTATGGGTCACAAATCCAAATCTGAGTGCATGCCTCCACACATTCACATGTCCCGGCGACAGACAGAAATAGGGACAGCAGATGGAGACAACAGCTTTATGGGAAGAGTGCTGTAGCCAAGATGAGCGTCTTATGTGTTCTCTCGATGCTGAAGATTTGTTATGGTGTCTGGTAACATCCGCACCAAATCACATCCTCGTAGACGCTGACTTTTTGTGCCCATTAGAGAGTGAATGAATACCATGATTTATGCTGCCTAAATTTCCCAGGTTGTATACAACTAGCACAGATGGCTCAGTGAAAATACAAAAGCTAGAAACATAAAAAATATAATGCCACAACTCAAAGGCACCTCTGTGATTTGTGGGGGCCTAAGCTAAGCTGACTGCGATACATTTTAAACAGACAAATTAGCATCGGCCACTACAAAATGCAAATTGTGCCCTGAAGTTTTGGCAAATCAAAACAAACCAACTACACATGCAGAATGTCAGGTTAGTGGTAAGTAAACATTAGCAACTAGATGTTTTATTTATAGGAACACATAGGAATAAGCTAAATGCTAGTGTACCTGCTAAATGTCTCTGTCTGTGATGGTGTTGTACAGTAATTTAGAATCATGATGACTTATCTGTCATGATGTCTGCCTTATCCATCTATATGTGGCTTAAATAAGTTAATTTTGGCTAAAGGAACTGACCAGATCCGTGTACTATTATCTGAAAAAGATTTGCAGTCTTCTCATCATCTAAAAATGTTATTTACTGGGTTTAGTTTGTTCATTTATCAAGGCAGAGTTCATAAAAGAAATGTTTGTTTACTTGGCCCAGGTTAGAGTTTTGTTTCATTATTTAGTTTCGCCATCCATCAGCAGTAAGTGTTTCTTACTGAATGTTATACAGTGCCATTGTGGATATAATTTAAAGCAGAACAATGCAACTTTGCACATTTCTTTGGTATTTTGGTTCGCCTTTTTTACAAAGCTTCTTCTACATTTAAAATCTCACAAGTCATTTGGCTTGACTCTCCTTTTCTCCTGCTCGTATACTGTATGTGCTAAGGTTTCCTCAGCCTTTTAGTTCCTCTGCCATGACTGACTTGTTGTTATGGCTAATTATGGTAGTGTTGCTTTCTCACGAGTTCCTAGACTTCAGGGACAGCTGGTCGGTAACATGCAAGGCAACATACACCAGGGAAAGGTGAAGGAAACTTCATTTCACCCTACAACAATTCCAAAAAGTATTTACAATTGTAATACAGTTTGGCCGATGCACGTCACTGAGCCCTTTAAGCCTTTGGAGTTTTTATTTTATTTTATTATTATTATCCATGGTTTCCCTCCTTTAATAACTGTAAATGTCAGTGGTTACAAAACCTTAATTAAGCCCCATTACTTAATATTCTTTTGAAAAAGGGAAAAGCATTTTTTGTTGTGTACAACCTGAAAAGACTTACGTAATTAGCATTATAATGGATTTGAGCGTCGCCTTGCTTTGAAAATACAATTAATATCAACCATTAAAAACTTGTTATTGAATCCTAAGCTGCACTAACTAGCTCATATTTTCTTTAACCTTACACACAAACGAATGAATAACCTACATTAATGCAGCCAGCTCCCTGCGGTACAGAGAAGAATAAATGTGCAGGAGTTGGCCCGCGGGTCTCCTGTGGCTGTATCATTCTCCTGATTAAAGGATGGAATCAGACTTCTGCATCTCATATCCCGCACTCTCTGTTCATTAACCTAACGATCCCCTTGAACACCGTAATGTATTCAGTCAATCTTATATCTATAGTATGGGAATGAGCTAATATTGATTTGCATTGCAGGAGCTCAGTAACCCCCCTCCCTCCTTCTTTTCGAGCACTTTTTAGCTCTTTGGACTTTTGTCTGGCTCTGTTTTTGTTTTGCTGTAGGCGTATTATCAAAGGCAGCAATCTAATATGAGCAGTGGAGTGTTCCTTTCTGTCATCGTTCCCACTCTCTTGTTTTTTACGGTAGTTGGGTGCTGCCCTCACGTACAGCCATAAATCAGCCGGCTAAGAGCTTGGGACTGTCTCTGCCATGGCCCACTCATTGATTACACTGCACTGGATAAGTGTAGTGTGATGAAGAGAGAACCCAATTCAATTTGGCTGCCCCGCTAGACAGAAATATGCACCGTACACTGACCTGTAAAAAATGTCAAGAAATGTTGGACATGGAAGGATAAATTGGGTGGTGAGGACGAGGTGTCACTTTGATAAAAGTAATAGCTTTCCCGTGATAACCCTGGGATTCCTGTGAGCTGATAACATATCTGTGAAATAGTGAAGTTAGGGAGAAGATGGATGATGGATGGGAGTTTACTTTGAGAAAACTCCTAACGCATTTGGCCATTCAAGTTACTGATAGTCCTTGTGTTTATATAATTTTGTGTTTTCATTATTTAAAGTAACTCTGTGTAGTGTCTGGACCTTAAACTCATGGTATTTTAACTCTTAATGGGACCCTTGAGCACTTTTTTGTCCTCCATCACTGTGTAACTCAGTGGGAGCGGGTAAGCCACTATACATCTATGGCTTTTCCTGGCGGAGCTGGTGGCTAACTACTAGCTAGCAAGTCTTCTGACATTGAATTTTTAGAACCAATGACATTACAATGTCAGTGGAGACAGCCCAGACAGTTTTGAGGAGGAGGTAAAAGAAAAGCCAACAGTGGATTTTTGGCATTTTCATTTTTAGAGGTGGCAATTTTGTGTGATGCTATTGTTGCCAAAATACCAGATGGCATGTGTTATTGCAACACCACTGACATTAGCACTTTAACTGCAAAAGTATGGTATGATATACTTTATTGTCCCTGTAGGTAAATTTATCCTCTGCATCCTGGATCCTGGTCAGGAGTATCTGGCTGGAGGATTAGCATATTGTGCATGTTTTAGGTTGATGGGGGAAACTGGAGCACCCTGAGGAAACCCACCCAGAAACATGCAACCTTTAATTAAGGTTTTATTAAATAAGGTTAAAAAAGTTGTCTAATTTCCATTTAAACCTCTCGTGTAAACCAGCTACCTCTTGAAGTACTTTAAAGCCACTCACCATTTATTTAAAGCCAATTTTCAAAGCTATTCCTGCTCCTGCCTGAATTCCTATAGATTAACCTAACATTCTGGTTCAGATTGCTTCCGCTGAGAACATTTATTCTAAATGTCACCTAATAAAAGTAATAATATATCTAAATGCACTTCACAAACATGTTGGCTAAAGAATGCTGTTGATTCAGTAATAGACATTAATCAAATATTTAATATAGCAGATTCGTTGTAATGGAGGATAAGTGTTTCGAGTTTTGCGTGACTCAAATTCTTCTTCCTCTTCAGCAGAAATTCCCCTCAGTGCAGTGATTCCATTTGGGTGAAACGGCCCCACTGACTTTTTTGTTAGGCAGCGACAGTCTAGCAGATAAAAAGACCAGACATACCGGAGCACAGTGGAGACATTTCCTAATTCCTCTCAACTGCCTCCTTAGGCCGCTTGATAACTCGGATGGCAGATCAGTCAATACAGAATACGCACATCCGTTTTCAGGAAAGGCCAAAGCATGATGGATTTTTTTCAATTTGGCATATCGTTGCATTAATCTCCTCCGTTTAGAGACGACCAACATATCTCACATAGCAAAGGTGATTTATGAGAGCCGAGATGTTTGCAAAAGGCCCTTGACCTCACACGGATGTGATTATTTCATTATAAAACTATTCCATTTTTCAACTCGAAAGGGAAATTCTGTAATGTTTAATGTTGTGAAAAAGCAGTTTTTCCCAAACTTCACACATGTCTCAAATATGTCCAAAGATCCTCTTGGCTAAGTCTGTGATTCACAGAGCAGCTCTTGATGAGTGTGATTTTTGATAAGAAAAGTTGGAAATTAAATCCAAACACTCAAAGTTGTTCCTTCTTTTTAATAATGGAAGCCAATCTCCTGATAAAACCGCCTCCAAAGCTAACCAATTTAATATTTTCACTTTCAGAACATTTTCTTTCACTGCACACACTCGGGATGGAAGCAGCGCAAGGCATTTATTTTCTAGATTTCTATTTCCCACAAAAGCGATCGTCCTCTTCAGCAAAGTCATTTTCTCAAAAGAGAACTTTCACAGTGTGTTGCATCTCTAACTTTCTGTCTTACTCTGAGCACCATAGATGATAGCTTTCAACTATGTTATAGTGTAGTGTACAGTCAACACAAACATAACTGGAGTTGCGTTTTGCTTCATTCATTAAGGCCTGTTTTAAATAATCCTCTATTCTCTGGCATGGCTGTTCTGAGGCCTCAAAATTCTTGGTTGCACAAACCTCCGCCTCTCCCACAAACCCCTGCCCACTCCAGGAAGCACTGACCAATCAACAATCCCTCTACATCCAGTCTGCTCTTATTCATTTATGCAAAAAACAGTGTACAGCTCTGTTTCCACTGATTTCCAACAGCTATTTATTTATTTTGAAGTAAAATTGCATCATACAAAAAGTTTCAAAAAGGTCTTTTTCTTTGATTATGTTCTAAAGCCAGCAGGACTCTGCTGCCCCCTGCTGGTTTCTTCACTTGTTCCTTTAAGGCGCCAATAGAGTACTTATTAAAAACGCTTTCCTTTATCCATACGTTTATAAAGGTTGTAAAACATGCAATGCTGTTCTAAAGGTGACCAAGATTGCTTTAAAAATAAAAATAAAAGCATAATTTAGCCCCTTTAAGTAATCTATCTATATGTGTCCATTTTGAACCTTGTATATCTATGATCATTACCTAAGAGGGAAAAATCAGTGATACAGATAAAGATAAAAAAAGAAAGGAAAACATTGCCTGTCAGCTCTGAAGAAAGAAACAGTTAATATACTGTAATGAAGGAAACATGTTACAAACATGTTCTCTAGCTATCACTGTTACTTTACCACTGCACTGTACCTTTTTTTTTACAATGTACAATCTGTTACGCTATCACTTCAAGCTACTAATGACCCAATCCAAGCCTCCTATTGACATACACATTAAAATCCCTGCCCAGACAAGTGGAATTAATTAGATTACATGAAATGTTTTACACCAAAATTAACAAGAGGTCATATAAGTCCCCCCTTACCCCGGAGAGAATGACGGGGCAGCGCAGCATTGTCCTCTAGTTTTACAAGCGGCATAAATATAGTGATACCTCGGTGTGAGGCTGGACGGATAAATAATGCTTTGGTCGGGAGCCATTTGGAAGCAAAACAACGAGTTGGGAAGGAGGGGTTGGGGTGCGTGGCTGAGCGAGCGCTGGGCTAAGGCTCCTGCACTGATCAGCGCAGCATGATGCAGACAACACAGGGAAGAGGAGGAGGAGAGGAAGGAGGAGCGAGCACTGGAACAGAGCGGCTGAAGCTCACAGCGCTCAGTCCGTGTGTGTGCTCCATCAAGCAGCGGCTCTTAACTCTCTCTTGCGTTCGTCATCTTATTTAACAGTGTTTTGTGAGTTTTAGGAGCGTTTGTATCGGCAGAGGGGCTGACTCCCTCCAACTCATTCCTCACCATGCTGCCCTGGAGACGGAATAAGTTTGTTCTGACGGAGGATGAGGCCAAGAGTAAACCCAAGAGCTTAGGAACTGGTTTGACTTACCACTCCATCCTCTCATCTCTACTGCGCTCCTGTCCCGACCTGCTGCCCGACTGCCCCTTCGAATGGGTGGGCAACATCTTCCACACAAAAAGGCAAAAGGTGGAACTGAACAAAGAGGACCCTGTTTACAATGTGCGTTACCTGGGGAGTGTTGTGACCATAACAGCAAAGGGCGACGGTTGCACTCAGGAGGCAGTGGCAAAAATATGGGCAAAGAGCAACTATGGAGAGCAGAGTGTCAAGATGAGGTTGACCGTGGGGCCACATGGTATTCGGATGAGCACCGATAAATCTGGGAAAAAGAAACCAATTCATCTTTACTCCCTGAACAGGATCACGTACTGCGCTGCTGACCCGTGCCGGCCCAAGATACTAGCGTGGATTTATAGGCACCAGGTCAAGAACATGGCGGTGGTGCTGAGGTGTCACGCTGTTTTGGTCAGCAAGTCAGAAAAGGCCCAAGCCATCGCCCACAGCTTGTACCAAAACGCTACGTCTGCCTTCAGTGAATTTAAGAGACTCAAACGCCAGAGCGACTTCCGGCACTGCCAGCAACAGCTCCTGGGCGAGGAGGCCGTGCCCTTAATGCCGAATCCGGAGGCTGCTCAACGGCCAATGCCACTACAGACCGCCTGCCGAAAACCCTGGCAGCGCCACCCGCCTCTGCTCCATCACAGAGGAGGAGGAGGAAGAGCAAGAGGAGGTGAAGGAGGGTGTAAAGGGCTGTGCGCAGAAACAGAAAGTGTTGACCACTAACACTGACCCCACGCAGTTGTTATCGGAGCTGGACCTTGGGGACATTGCCAGGCTGGAGGAGTGCCAAATCAACTTCGTCAGTGACAGCAACAACAACACGTTTACTTTTATAACCTCACTAGTGTGACGATTAATGCGGTGACACTCTGCGTTTGCCCTTCACCGGTCCCGTACTCAG
The DNA here is from genome assembly GCA_020698575.1 of Bostrychus sinensis. NCBI lineage: Eukaryota > Metazoa > Chordata > Actinopteri > Gobiiformes > Eleotridae > Bostrychus > Bostrychus sinensis. The sequence goes on from CM036250.1 coordinate 12,757,445, forward strand.
GCTCCCTCCTCTTCTCCTCAAGTGTTTACCAGAAACTTCTGCGTCAAGAGGCAGAGAAGCTTCCTGTGGCAGCTCTGACGCCGCACCTCGCCACATGAACTGACTCTAGCAGTTCTGGGGAAAGTGCGTGTTTACAAAGAGGGCTGATGATGCACAGACTATCGATAGCACAATGACGAACAAGGACTATGTTTTCTAAAAGGACTTGCTGACGCTGGGATCAGGCGGGTCATATTGTGACCACAGCACGATTTGATCAGATCTAGCTCTTATTTTCTTAGTAGACTGTGTTTGCCAGCAGGACTCTTTTGGATTGTGAAATTCTTCAGGGAGGTTGTTTTGTACATTTCTGTAATTTTTCAGATGAGACAATCCCGTTCCCCACTGACTTTCCACTGAAACCCACAAGGAGTTTACCCAAGTTTATTACTGTTTTACTAATGATCAGAGTCCACTAACGAACAAGGCTGTAATTTAGGAAGCAAGCCATTGAGTTGATGTCTTTATTGCCGCCATTTGTTATATTCCTTATCATTTATGCATGACATGTCAGATGTAACCTTTTGTGCTGAGCTTCTGTCTTTTTTTTTTTTTTCTTGGACTTTTCTGATCTGTTGGCTTTTAAATGAACACTGTGATAGATGTGTTAGCGCTGACAGACACACATCTGCTTAAGCACTCTGATTTATGTGATGCATTTTACCAGTGGCACAGCAGTTCTATTTGTCATTGCTGTGTGCTCTTTTTAGCCACTTTTTGCAGTTTTTTCCACGAGCCCTTGCAAAAATGCAGATTTGAACTTCACACACAATGTTTTTACTAAGACCTTCTATCTTCATGTCTAAAGATGCATTGTGGTTACTATTAATGAGATGAATATATTTAAATATTTATTTTCTAAATAAAAATTATCCTCACTTTCTTTTTCCATGTCTTTCTTGAGTCCTGGTGAGAAGAGATTTGTGATTAAAAAAGATTATTCAAATGTATGTAGTGGATTCCTCCAGATGATGAAGATTTGCATTTGTGTGATAGGAAAACTTCAAAGAGCAAAGAAACCACCACAAATGCTGTGTTCGTAAGCTTTCTTGTGCTGTGTGTGAAAAGGAAAGAGGTTTAAATTGGCAGTCTTTCTCATTAATGCATTTTGGTCCATTTCTCAAGGCTTTGCACTGGCTTCCTGGCACCTTCGTTCTGAGAGGAGCTATTAATCAGGGGAGTGAATAGTTCGGGAAATGAACATAAAGCACCTGCCTGTGTGCGCTGCTGTCGGCTTCTGACTAAACCAAACCGTTTTGCCATTTTAGTGCTAACATCAGCCTTTTTTAGCCCTGACAAAAGCCTTGCACTGAAAGCTACTAACCAACAGAACCTTGCAATGTCCCAATCAAACATTTATACAAGACATGTCAGAGTTTGGGACACTCTTCTCTTTACGCTATGAATTTTTTATGCTCTGTCTTATATCACAATATCACATTGCAGTGGTGTGAACGCATACTGAACATTAGCTCTGAAATTATTCATGTTTAAACTGTTCCTGGATTCACTTTGTTTTGCAAGCACATCAAAAGCAGGACTGAGCAGATACCCAGAGAGTCCACATTACCAATGCAGCTTTTGAAAGGCGGCAGGAACAGGTGGCCCTCTGTTGAAGTTTCAGGACATGAAATCAGTTTACTTTGCTGTGAATTCATCAGACAGATTGTTTTACAGGGAGCACTTTCAATTGTAACCTAAGATAAATCTATTCCTGCCCAGTGACAGTGTCCTTGAATAGATTATGTCTTTGCCACGCAGAGGGATACACAAAGAATTTTAAAATGCAGTGTTTTTACTGTCTTGTTACTTCTGTATGCCACAACACCACCCAGAAAGTTTCATCTAAAGAATTTCAATTTAATATACTAATACTTATTTGACATGGCAGAGGCCAGTGTTTTATTTATCACCTACACCAAGAAGATAATGTTATTGCTGACTTTAGCAAGATAACTCAAAGGGGGAGGTTGGATTTTAGTAAAAAAATTAAGCAAAGTCGGTAATAGGCCAAGAATGAAATGAATATATAGGGTTTGAATCCATAAACCAGTATGGGGACAGGAGTTTTAAAAGGCTTCTGTACCATTGTGAGATAGGCCCAAACTCCAGCCACAAGAGGTCACTAAAAATGGTTAGTTTTACTCTACCCCCTTGGTGCTGGAAGAAAATTTCCCATAAACTTTTTTTTTAAAAATCCATATTTTAGGAGTTTAAATGCTCAGCAGAGGCTAATGAGCTATGTGGTATCTCATGACCCAATTTCAATAAACAAACAAAATCTGAAATCTGAAACTTGTAAAAATGCAAAGCTAGAAATGTATATGGATGACTTGTCAAGTTCAAAATATATTTTTTTACCTAAATTAATTGTCTTATGGAGATACCCTATAGCTGATTAGCCTCAGTCAAGCTTTTATACTCTTAAAATAAGGAAAAGTCTAAAAAAATGAAAAAATGAAATGTACATCTGGCACCAGAGGGGAGTGGGCACTGTTGAGCTCCATATGGTTCTTGTAACCCTCAAACTAAAAGATCCAGTAGTTCGAGTTCAGGTCTGGGCACTATATCTTCATCATTGCTAGATAGGGCCAATGCCTTAGCATAGGTCTGCACTCTCCCAGTGCTTCTAGTTAAAAATACATAATTATTACTGAGATAACTAATGCGCATCACTGTTAAAATATTATATACCTCCTAGTATAGCCTCAAGCTGATTCATATGTTAACATTTGTGTAAGAGCATTCTCATGCTGTGTTCATGCTAAAAATAGACATACATTAGCCCAAAACACAACAAAGGCATAAAAGCTTTCTCATTAAGTTTTCAACAAAACTATGGAAAATACACATAGAGAATTGAAATAAATGTAGAGCTGTAACAAAGGTGACATTTATGACAAAAGAACAAACTAAACTGCTAATGCTTAGCTTTAGCTTTTACACAAAAACCTACAAACAGTGTAACGTTAGCATGACAGGCCAATGAAATACAAGTCATTAATGTACCAACGTGACAAAGGCAAAGATGACAATGTGGCAGCACCATTTGGGCAAACTATATGTAGCAACTACGTACAGTGATGACGTAGTAGCACTTATATATATTTTGTTTTGCACTAGGGGTGTACGTGGTTAATCTGCATTACGGCATAATCAATTATAAGAAATACTAACAATTAATGGTTATGCTGTACAGTAGAGTAAAGGTACAGTACCATTGGAGAGCTAGGGCAAATTAAACATTAAATTAAGCAATTGTTTCCTAAAATATACAAGCCTATAACTTGCCTTTACTTAAAAAACACTTTTTATTATAATCCATGACTTTAAAAAACATAATAATAGGTGATGTTAACCCAGTGCTTAACGCTAAAGTGATAATCATTTGTTAAGACTACATATTAATCGATTTAAAAAAAAATTAACCAAATGTGCGTCCCTATTTTGCACATTACAAACAGAGAGGAGTGTTTCTATAATCCCACAGCCCTATGTTTTACAAATTTCCAAAGAAACAGTGCTATGTTATCTTAACAAGGTTGTGTTCATGTTAAAAAAATCAAAACAAAGGCAGAGGTGATTTGTGGAAGCACAGAGGGGAAAGGAGTGTGCAGACCATGGCCATATGGGTGAGGGGCAAAGAGGTCAAATAGGAGGCCATAGATGTTTACAATATCATACAACACGCATATTGATTTTACAGTGAGGCCACACATTTTCTGTGTTTGTGGAGCAGTGCTGTGTGTGTGGTTTGCTGCTACGCTCACTTGGAGCCAGGTTGTTTTATGTAAACATAGCTGTTTTGAGGCGAGCAGAAGAGAAGGGAGCATATGGCAGCAGCAAGGTGCACGCTGCGCTTCATCACAGCCATCTTCCATAAAAAAAACTGAGATTCATGCTTTTTGTCTATGTCCCGCTGTCAGCCCCAGGGGATACTCTTAAAAATGAAATCTAATCAAACATGGCTGACACTGCTCTGTCAAGTATCACATTTAAGCACGCTCTGTCTTGTTTTATTGCGAGCTGTCTACGGAGATGCAGAAGGCAGCCTCTCTCATCCCAGTGCAGCATCTGCGTCGCAAAACATCGGAGAAATAAAAGAGGGCGAGATGAGTGACAGTGCCACGGGCCCGCTCGTCTCCATCACAACGAACAAAGAACAAAATGCGGCGTCCCAGAGCAGCTGGCAGTGGGTGGTGGTCTGTTTTGTTCCCACTGAGAAGGAAAAACAAATGTTCCAGTCTCGCGTGTGGACGGGAGATAGAAAGAACAGTCCACGCGCAAGATGAAAAACAACCGATCAATACAACTGTGCTCAGTGCAACAGTAATGAGGTGTGTGCCTGAAACAGCTCTGAGAGGGACAGGGAAGTCTCCACTGTAATGTACCATGCCTTACAAATACAGTGGGGTAAACAGACTTTTAAATAGGCATTTTGCTTACTGTTCAGTTTGTTAATAATTGAATTAGTCTGATATTTGAATAGCATGCTCCGTATACATTAAACAGGGCTAAACTTTAAAGGTAAGTGTGTTGTTTTAATGGCAGGTAGTGACACTGAAGACTGTAATTCTACACTATACAGTAGGTACGGTATGTTCCCTGGTGCCTATATTTTCCCAGTTTCTATGGACCAGGGAACATATGTACTGGGGAACATAGGTACCTGCGCATTTGTGAAGGTAGCTATGTTCCCCGGTCCACAGATAACAAGTAATATAAGTATTGGAGAGAGCAGGTTCTGGTAGGTCCTGATGAACTCATAAATCAGGCATTTCAATAATAACATTTCTTGAATAAATATATTTTGTTATTGCGGTGACTCTACTTTTTTATAATATTAACATCATGTTCTGACAAATTTTAAGACCTAGATGAACTAAATTTAATACCTACTCATAATATTTAACACTTTTAAGGTCTTGAGTTTGACACAATCAAATTTAATACCTTTTTAAAGCTTTTAAGACCTAGGGGATGCCCTGATAATAAAAATTTTGAAATAAATCCCTTTCATTCATAACAATATTAAGATATTGAGAAAACAACAGGTGTGTAAGAAAAGGAGTACCTAAGTAGATAGTCTTTCTCTCTCATTTATTTATTAATTTATTTATTGAGCAAAGTTTTGGTCCATCTGACCGTCATCAGGCTTCAGAACAGTCCTTACCTTTCAGATGTCACTCAATCGCCCTTCAGGTTGTGCTTATTCATAAAAAAAAAAAAAATGTTTGAAGCCAACTTCCAGTCCTTTGAAGCCTTACTACATATTATAATTATATATTACATTATAAATTCAAATAAACAAGAGAGTACTTACATCTGGTGCTGCAAGCCATAGCTGCATTTTGAACTAAACAGTAAGTTTGGACTTTAAATTTTAAAAGCAGCAGTAAACAAGTCCTGTAAATAGTTTAGAGACCTGCAATTTAACTATAGGTGATTACTTTAATGCAGTGTACAACAGCAAATACAAGTTTTTTAATGCAAAGTGAACCATAAAATACCAACTGCATCTAAAAACAGTTGTTACTAATAAATGTTAGCAACAATGTGTAGCATTTTAATGACTATAAATTAGAAAGGAAGCAAAAACATTGGGTATAACATACTAGCTAATGGCATATTTTTTACAGTGCAGTTTTTTATGATAATCACTTTACGTGAACACAGTCGCACAATTAAATTACATAATGGACAATACAAATAATACATAGCTTAGAGTAATTTACCAGTGTGGTTTTCATTACTGTGTCAGTGATGCGTACTGCTGACAGTACAAATCTCTCCCACATATTTTACATGCTCTTATGTTTTTATAGTCTAAAGGGAAATCTTCAGTTGTCTGCAAAAGCTCAAATAACAAGACTATTAAAGCTAACGAGCACCGTTTTCCTTCTCATGCATATCTTCCAGCTTCTTCTGAGAGAAGTTGCACACCTGGCAGTTTGCAAATGAGGAAATGAGGAGCCCCGTGTTTTGCCGCACAGCACCCCTGTCCTAATCACAGGCAGGGGGTCGCTAATGCTAACTGTTAGCAGCGAGGAACAAACAGCACAACAACACAGGCGGTGCATTTGTGAACTTTAGCTTGGACTGAGTAGTTTGTGACGAAATTATTGCAAAACTATTTCAACAACAGTGAGAACTCATTAAAATCAGTTGTCAGCTAATCTCCCGGGGCCACAACTGTTCTGTGTTAGCTGCTGCAGCCCAGACTGGGCTATCTTAAAAAGCAAGTGTGGATGTAAGTATAGAGAAGTATAGAGCTAAGTTATTCATGAGAATGAGGAATTAGTTACAGGGATGAAACATTCATGATTTTATCACAATAAAAATATGAAGCAAAGAAAGTGAAAGAGAAAAGGGAAAAAAAAAAAACTTGTGCCCGAAGGAAATGTGTCTAATAATGCTGAACAGAAATGTGTACAACCTCTCAGCCGTCTGCGTTTCCTGTGGAGCGGAGCAAGTGGAGGAGGCAGTGAAATGTAAGTATGTTGGTGAAATCTTTTTGAGTGCAGGTTATGATCTGATTATTAGTTTGTGTTTTGTCTTTGTGCATGTAAACATTATATAGGCCGAAGTGGGTAGAGTAGCCAAAAAATGTAGGCTACTCAAGTAAAAACACTGTTACTACAAATTAATAATGCACAAGTAGAAGTAAAAAGTATGTTTCGATAAAAGGGAGCCCCTCCTTTATATAATTGAACTATAGAAGGGCTAATTTTTGGTTAGGGTTAATTTTTTCCACTTGCTGCTTGTTGTCTATGCTCTGGCAGTGACAGTGGCGCTAGGGTTAAGTCATAAAATGTCTTTATATACAATATGTATTTATCAGGGCCATTAGCAGTTGTGGACAAAATACTCAGCTTCATTGAGTAAAAGTACAGATCCTCCAGGGCAAATATTACTCCAATACAAGTTGCTCAATCAGTTTATTACTTGAGTTAAAGTACTGAAGTATGTAAAAAATACTCAAAAATACTTACATACTTTTTTTCACAGCAAATTTCAAATGAGTACAGTCAAGAATTTTGGGTGACATTTCTGCTACATTTAACTCACAGATTTGCAGCTTCAAAAAAATAGCAATAAAAAAGATTTTGTCATACCCATTAAACCCACTTTAGTCTAATTCTAGAATTAGAATAACTACTATTTTCATACAAAATCAGTAAGTGGAAACTTAATTAATAAATGAATTAATTTTATTTAGTGTAAATCCATTAATGGAACAAACAAAGACTAAAGTCTGAAACAGGTCCAACGCAAGTCTAAACTGAGATGAATCCATGTTAAATCAGGACTGAACCAGTTCTGAACCAGGTTTGAGCCAATTCTTAAAGTATTAATGACAATTAGTAACTGATTATCTTTAGTGTCTGTAAGCGACAAACCACATATAAACGAGAAACTACATGAAAACAGCTGTCAGCTGTTTTGCGGTTTTCAGACAATTACTCTGCAGAAGTTACTTCTGCCTTTATAGAAACGTAGTGGAGTAAAAAGTATTCTATTTATTTTCCAGATGTAGTCTTTTAGTATTGCCTTCATCTCTGTTTCTGAAAAGCCCATACACCACTGTGTTTATTGAAAACAAGGCAAGAAATATGCTCCCTGTCATGTCCTAAGATGCCAAAACCACTTTTGGCTCAATTGAAAAACCACTGTCTGTAATATTAACAAACTGGCAGTCAGCACACAAGGCCACAGAAGAGGAGTGCTGCGAAGTGGCACGTAGTCGTTTGCTCACCGACGTCACCACAAAGCTATTACACAGACTTAATTATGAAATCAATAACCTGGGTGCCCTGGTTTGTATTACTCGAGTCTTCCTTTATGGCTCCCAGTTGTAGCTGCTCCCGAGTATGTCCTTGCTGGGGATCTACTTCAATTATTTTGTGTGTGCATGTGTGTGTGTTTGTGCGACCGAGTGTAGTGCCTAGATCTGGTTACACGCTACATCAACCTCGTCTGACACCTGTGATAAACACTGATTGTTGTAATTACAATTGACATTCTGACATCAGCAGGATTACAGGAAAAGCAAGAGTGAGTTTGTGCTGTGCGGAAATTGAACTTTCAGGAAACACTATCATGACTCATGTAATATTGTCCCAGGTGGTAGCAGGTCAGTACAGCACTTTGGTACAAGTAACCCCTAAAGAGACATTTTCACTGAATTGTATAGAGCAGTGGCTCTCAAACCTTTTACAACAAGTACCACTTCAGAAAATACTGTATTTGGCTTTCCAGGGACCATCTTTAATGGACTAAATAAGCCTAAATCTGAACTAAACCATGTCCAAACCAAGGAGTAAAATAGGAATTAACCAAGAAAAATCCATAACTCAATAAGGACTAAACTGAGCCTGTTTATTTCTGGTTCAAAATAGGGCTGAACCGGGACTAAACCTAGCCTGGCCTGCCAGACAAACTCTTTTCCTGTTCTATATAAAGAAGTTAGTCTGGTACCTCTTCGGTAACTTTTTGTTTCTTTGGTGGAATAATGTGGTGGAGTAACCAATCAGAGAAAGGAAGGGCGGGGCATAAGCTGTGCACTGCTGACCCAAACAAACATGGATTCCTGCGTTTTTTTGTTTTTTCATAAAACACCAGAATACGGCATATTATGAGCAGCTCTGTACTTATTTCTGAACAGGGACAGCAGCAGAAGCCAGTTGTACAAAGACTTGTGGAAAAAGTCATTTTTTAAATGCGTTCATAACATTGCAGGTCAACGAGACTTAACAGTTGTTAAAATGGCAACAAGACAAAAAAAAAAAAAAAAAAAAAAAAAAAAATCCCACAGAGGACTGGACAATAACGAGGACTTCAGCAGAACCAACAGGTGATGAAGGAAAGCAGTAAACACTGCTAATCAGGTCAGATAAGTTATTAAATTAGCTCAGTAGCCAGTGCTGCCTTAGTCAGCTCTTCTGCTTTCGTAAAACGTGCTGCAGATAAACAACTGTGATTGTGAAAAGCAAGTAGGACAGTCTGGCTCACCAGGCTAGACTAAACCAGGTCTAAACCAGGAATAATCCAGACTAAACCAGGACTAACAGGAAAGAATCATGGATTAAATCAGGAATAAACCTGGAAAAAAACTAGAAGAAATAATTGAGGACTAAACTAGGACTTACATAAAAGAATCAAGAACTAAACCAGGAATAAAATGGTCTCTATATTAAACTAAATCAGTACTTTAACTAAACACTCTACTGAGCACCACCAGAAGAAGCCCAAGTACCACCAGTGGTACTCATTCCATAGTTTGCCAGTGCCATACAAGTTGTTTTTATACTGACAGAGAGTCTAATGGTGGAGCTGTGCACAGCAGTGCCGTGTAGTACACAGCTCTATACGTTTACATGGAGGACGTACACTGACAAAGCCTCTATCCCAGGGCTATTCTACAATATTTTCCTATAGGCCAAAGAGTGAGAAGGCTATTGGTCTGTGGTCCGAACATTCCCTCGTACTGCTAATTGCAACATGTACAGATTAGCTGCTATTATATCAATTATTTATTATTTATGGGTAGATGGGCCAAGGGCCGGTCCAATTTGACTGAAGGGCTGGTTTTGTCCCCTGGGCCACCTGTTAAATAGCCCAGCTCTCGCCTGATTAAACTCTAACAGCTAGTTTTCCGCTCAAGCTAATGGTTCGCTGACCTGACAAATTTACTCTGTAATCATCAATTTACATAAAAATATACAAAATTACCCACAACAAAATAAAAAAGTGCTCCCTACTTGGGGAAACACCAAACACAGATAAACATGGGGAGCTATGGCAGTGTTTAAAAATGTAAATGAATCATGTTGATGTGCTGGTTTACTGTGTGCTCCTGAACGCCTCTCGGACCTTAATTGCAGTAATCCATAAACATGCAGCAATACTCTGACATAAACCACATTATTCAGGTGCGTTAGTTTTAATTAAAATGTACTCAAAGTGATTCATCCACAGAGCAAAATCTCTACTTCGTCATTCCCTCCTAAAACCGGAAAAAAGCCATCAGTGCTTGGGTAGTTCGTACTCATTTTGGCAACGGAAATAGAGGCTTAAGAAATTCCTTTTCATAATGTGTGTTTTTTTCATTGTTTTAGAGAATGACTTTTTTGAAGAAGTGAGAAAAAGGTTTGACATTCAAGTTATGTCATTTGGTTCTTAGAAAAACACCCAGGGGGCAAGAACAAAGTAAGTGGCTGCAATTATCATCACATTTACAGCTATTTGCAGGAACAGCGGAGGTGTACATGTCATTATACCGGCAGACCTCTGCATTCGCTCTGATGCAGCACTCTTAGCTCTTTGATATCTCACTAAAAGGAATGACTAACATCATGACCGGAGCAAAAAAGGAGATGAGAAAGTTCCGTTAAGTGAAAAAAAAAAAAAAAAAATGATGGAAGCAAAAGCAATTTACCCCTGAAGCGTTTGGTGAGATGGCAAAGGAGAGACAGCATCACTTTGTTTCTCAATTTCCTATTACCTGGAGAACACGGAAAGAGCGTAGTGCAAGTGCAATCACTCATGAACCAAAAGGCAAATCCAGGCCAAAATACACACATTTACAGAAGAGGCCCCGGGCTTTTTATTTAGGCAGCGAGCATGATTCAGGGAAAAAAGGGATACAGACGTTTTTTTTTTTTTGTTTTTTTTTTTGTTGGTTTTTTTCCTGTGTTTGATGAGCTACAGAGAGTGGCAGGTGGATAAACGGAGCAGCGGAGTGGGCGGACTTGGCCGGCATGTGAGTGACTTGGCACATGCCGCGGAGGAAGCAAGGGGATGGATCTGAGTCATGAGCAACAATACCTGAACTAACAAAATAAGGACGCACACAAACATAGAAGCCAGCCCATTGGACAGAGGACACGGCGAGGTACAGTTCAAGCTTCATTTTCACTTCACGCACATGCTGACTGCACTGGAAACTGACCCAGGTTTGGCCAAATTAAATCACACCGTTACAGGAAAAAAAAACACTGATATTTAATAACACGCTCATAAACGGATATAGGAATTTTCTCTTTTTCTTGAGTTATTTCATCAGTCTAATGTGTCCCTAAGCAGAGCTATTGCGTTCCACTCGGATTGGCCCATTTGCAAAATTTACGTGCATGACAAATCCCTCCCATGCTCGCTCCCAGAGTTCCTGACTTAATTTGGGAGCAGTGGGAAGTCATTAGAAAAGCTGTCCATCTCCGTGGGGTTCAACCTTAAAAAGCTGAGGTTAGGGGGGGTATCTTGGACCATTTCAATAAAAAATGAAAAACGTTAAAGATGCAACATGTTCGTTCAGACTTTAGGGGTTTATTTTTAACTGTGAATGGCAGGTTTGACTATGACCATTCATTCAGGACATTTTCTCTGCGGAGTTGAAGCGTCCTTGTATCCCTTTTGTCAATTCTCTCCTATTGGTTTTGCTGACAAAAGCTGTAGAGGCACAGTTATCTAAGTCATGGAAAAGTCATTATATTGAGTTTATAAAGGTCTAAACAAAACCACAAGGACAGGTTTAACCCTTGACAAAAACGAGACTAAACCTGGAGTAAACCTTGAATGAAGCAGGACTAAACCAGAACTAAAACAAGGTATAAATGGAACTAAAAGAAGGTCTAAACCAGGACAAGTATAAGACAGGACTAAACCAGGACTAAACCAGACGAAAACAACACTAAAAAAGGTCTATACCAGGGCTAAAATTAGGTATAAACCAGGACTAAACCAGACCTAAATCAAGCCCTAACCAAGCCTAAACCAGCATTAAGCAAGGACTAAATTTGGTCTCAACCTAGCATGATGGACTTCAGTATTTCAAATATTGTGTACGAGCCTGAATGCAGGCACAAAAACATGACTCTAAATTATATACAGATGTATTTCCCTTAATTAGCTTTAAGAAAATTACACTGTAATTTTTTCATGTGTTTAATATAATTGGAGCTGGATCCAGTACGGTTAATATTGTTAGCATTAGCACCCTTGACCCCTAACAGAAATAGGCAGAAGAAAATTAAAGCTATGAATGAGAGGTTTGATGTTCATTTAGCCATAGTCTCAATTGAGTTAAATGTCCATTTTGTTAACTCTTTCCTCTTGGCTGCACTGCCTGATTTTCTGGACATGCTGACAAGAGCACCAAGGGCATAGGCTAAAATTAGGAATGGGAAATTCAGCTCATTTCAGTGAACTGGATCATTTGGCTCGGCTCACCAAAAAGAGACGGCTCTTTTGGCTCCCAAACGGCTCTTCATTTTACCAACTATAACTTTTATATTTCAGTAAAATTTTGCACAGTTTTGACAAAGAAGTTGTATTGTATTGTCTCATATATAACTCAAATACATGGATTGTGGTGAAGAATTCAAAAGTTCTGATGGTTTAAATCTACTCACTGAAGCGACTTGTGTACAAAACCACTCCACTACACATACCATACAAACACTGCTGGAATTAAGCATAAAGATAAAAAAGGACAGATTTTGACATTTTTAAACACACAAAAGAAGGGTTTTATTTTGTTTTTAAAAAGTAAAAACAACAGCCACAGCTGACCTCAAAACTCAAAAAACCTCATTATAAATATATAACCTAATAAAAAATAAATAACAGAAATGTATTGCATTGTGCATTGTTCAAAACAACAGTTTCAGGTGTTTCTCTCTGAACTAACCACCATCAGCTATCGAATTGTAACTTGTAACTTTTTTTTCAGGGCAGATTGGTATTGAGGAAGACCAAGTGTCTGGGCTTAGAAGGGGTTATCCATCTTCTCACTGTTATTATCTGCCCTGTTTTTAAAAAGTTCCTTTCAGAAAAAACAAAACAAAAAACAAATAAACAAACAAACAAACAAACCAAAAGGCTCGCAACTGGGAGCCGGCTCTCACCTTTCACCTGAAAGAGTGTACCGGCTCGTTCATGACCAACTCATCACTAGCTAAAACAAATGCACCAATCACCCGCACTAATATAATGCAAGTTAATTTCAAAGCTCATCATCTCTACGCCTGTGTGTGGAGAACAGACAGACTCTTCATCTTCATGCTGCGTTGTCTCTTTCATCATCACCAATCAGAGGTACGCATTGAGTGATGTTGTTTCCAGCTGCTCATTTGATGAAAGGTCCTAAGTTAACTTCTGCCAAACTTCAAACAGGCAGAAAACTATTAGAAGATTGGAAGCATGTGTACTCAAGAGTCAGAGAAACTGTTTCTGACAAATGGCAAAATGTGGTCAATGGGAGTACTTACAATAACAGTAGATATGATGACAGAAATATAAAAAAAATTATTGGGTATGATCAGTAAACCTGGCAAAAGTAAGACTGATATGTGTCCTCACTTATCAGGATGGATGTCTACGCTGAAAACGTTTGTATAGAGGAGGCATTTTCAGTACAATAGTTCAAGCCCCAGCTATTGACGCTCTGCCAGGATTTGTTTTAGCCAACCAACTTATAACATAGCCAAACAAATAGGTTTAAGTCTATTGCTGTTTGAATAGATGTTCATCAGTGTGCCCTGCTACTATCAAATAAATCAATAAATAAATAGATACATGTCACACAATGTGGGAGCAGCTCCTTGTTGTAGGGTTTTGCTGATGTGGTAAGCCCTTGTGCCTGCATTAGGTTGGTGTTTCTTTATCTACTGTACCAGCTGGCAATAAAAAAAAAAAAATTTTATCTGACACAAAAGAACAAATGGAAGTAACCTACATTATCATTTTTTCCTCAGTTTATTTTCTTTTTGTTGATGGAGACACAACATTTTTTCAGGAGTAAATTTGCTTAATATTAATATTAACCATCTAAATTAGCCTGTACAGGACTTGTGTGTGCTCTAAAATAATAAATGAGGCAGATAAATATGTATTTTCCTGTGAATTCATATCTGCACCGCATGTCTGAAATGGCTTAAGGTAAAATTAATATCTTGGCTACTTTACCCTCATGAATAAAAGCTACTCTTGTCACCTTTATCAGCTGTGGACGTATGAGACAAATGACTTGGACTGTATTCATGAGACTGTCTGGGTACATATTGTAAAATATGAGTCTTTAATATTCATAGAACAAGCCGTGCTGGGTCTTGTGTGTGTGTGTTTTCTGGACAAGTCAAGAGAGTGTGAATGCAATGATGTCAGTGAAAAAAGACCAGTTATTTCATTAAAAGCCTACTCACTTTTTCACAGTCCTTTCCTCCAGCTGTGTTTCCTGCTGTTAGACTGCTGCTGGCCTTGAGAAGCCTCCCACTGTATTTGTACCTTATGGTTAGGCTGCTTTGTGTTGATGGATCAGCCTTGCTCAGGCGAATAGACTGATGAAGGGAACGTTAGCGTCATCAATAACTTATAATATAATAAGCTATAAGGGTGTAGTTTATGTAACAGTCAGCAGTCTGCTTCAACATTGGATTAGGTTTGTGTTTGTTTTCTTTCATAGATCACTGAAGGACACCAGGCTTTTAAAAGTCTATTAGTCTATTTCTATCTTTATGCAACTGACACCTTTTTCTTGTTGCCATCATTACTATTGTTTTCCGGAACATACTGCATATTATCATATTCAGTATGATCACCACATTTAAAATAAATAAATGCTTGAAATACTTCCCTCTGTGTGTACTAAATCCTTCCCTTTCTGCTTGTCCTTCTGGGGTCAAATCATTGCCTCCTGGGTGCACTGATTTGTGTATTGGTGTGGCATAGGTTTTCCCATCCATTTTTTCTGGGCTTGGAACTGGCACAAAGCGTACACTGGCTTGTGACCCCTTGTGGCTGGATTTTGTGTGCACATACATCATATTCTAGTTCAGTGATGTGGGACTGTTGTACAATATCGACTGGTACAATTGCGTTTTTGTTTTGTGTTTGAAGCAATTAAAAAGTCTCATTTGTGCAGCCGTATTTTTGCCAGCTTCCCAGCCCCGTAAATGCCATCTGTAGATATTGGGCAGGCAGGAAACCCTGTGGGCCATGCTGGCTGATGAGGGAGCTTGGCATCGGACATGGAACAGGATTTCTCTCCACGGTGCCATCTTAGCTTTGCTGGGACACTGGAGGCAAAGACAGCTGCCCTTCTGCTCTTGGGGCCAAAGAGCTGTGACCGGGGACAGCAGCAGAGCGAGGCAAAGGGCTACATCTCTAAACCTGGACCGTCGGCACACTGCCCAGACCTAATGGAGTTTGTCAGCACACAACTTTCTGGTAAGTAAATATTTTTGACAGTTGAGAAGTTTATGTTTTTTTTTCTACTTAACATTATATAACTATTTACAAGCTAAATATTGCTGGCGTTCCTCTCATTGCTCTCTGCTGGCTTTGTGTTATGAGACAGCAGCTTTTTTTGCCATTTCAATCTCAGCTGTCTAAAATGTTCTGCTTGGCCTGGCGAGCTGCCAACCAGACAAAAATCTACAGCTTTATTTTAGCATAAAACCTGCTCAAAAGAATGGTAATGGTGGCATAAAGATGACAGAAATCTAAGAACATATGACTGCCTCAATATGGAACATTTATAGACCTAATATATTTCCCATAGTTAGCTTTAATAAAAATCAAATCAAACTTCATTTGTATAACACCTTACAACAGCCTAATGGTGCCCAAAGTGCTTCACAGAATGCAATTTAAAACAAGACAGAGTAAAACAAATAACAAGAAATAACATTAAAGCACTAAAAATGCAGACAGATGCAAAACAATTACGTATCAAATGTCAGTCTGAATAAATGTGATTTTAGCCATGATCTAAAGACTGTTAGCTCAGTTATGGACTGCAGCTCAGGTGGAAGTGAGCTCCAGAGCCTGGGAGCAACAGCACCAAAGGAACGATCACCCCACTTTTGGTATCTGGACCTGGGAAGCACTAGAGACGTATCCTCAGAGGAGCACAGAGCTCTGACCGGATGATAAATTGTCAGAAGGTCAGTCAGGCAGCCTGGGATAATTAAATCACATTTCTCTGTACATGTGTGTGTTTATCTGCCTGATTTAAATCCAGTCCACAGTAGGATTAAACTATCATTAACATTAGCACATGCCAAAGCTTACAGGCATTTTTATTTACTCTGGTTAGGTTTCATCTGATGGTAAAGGTACAGGTGATTTTATCATTAGTCTATAGCAGGTTACAGGTGTCAGAGAAAAAGAAATCAGTGACTGCTTTACCTGTTGAGCAAAATTTTAGGGACGCTTAATTGAAGATGTAGCTACCATCAACTACAACTGATGGTCACACTGCTTACAGTTAGCTGGCGACTGTGCCTGAACTATGGGCCTGAGGCAGGGTAAATGCTGGACAATGGGTCATTGATCGCAGAGACGTATACACTGACAGATAACCACTCACCCCTACATTAATTCACTATAGGGGCACGAAATTGGATCCACAAATTTACCTATGCAAGGATGCCTTAGGACAGTGGGAGGAGGCCAGAGAGAAGTGATGATAACACGGGGAGGGAATGCAGACTCCACACAGAGGCGTCGGTGATTGGCCACTCTTCTTGTAGTGATGCAAGGGTTTTAGCCACAGTGCAACAAACAAAAATGTGCAAAAATGTTATACCTGTAATACTGTATTCAATAGCTTGCCTATCTCGTGAAAAGCTGAAAAGATTGTCTGAATTTCATCACATCCTGCTGTAGGGATAATGAGAATGGACGGACACAGCTCATAGACAGATACTGAACAATTTTAACTCTGTACTACCATATAATATTGTAGTTTTCATTTTAAAAAATGAGGAAAATGTTCAACAACCTAGCTAATTATTGGGAACAACACATCTGACACAGACACAGCGGCTGTTGCCCTCCCCACTGTTTGTGCTGCGTGTGTGTTTTCTCCATGTTTATTGCTTTTCGGGGGTACTTCAATGATGCATACCGAAAACAATTACCTCCAATCATGCTTGCGAGGTGGCGAGGAGCAGGATGTGCCACTAACAAGGCACTTAACAGCTGAAAACCAATGCTAGAGTGCACATGGCAAATCCGCCTCAAGTCCTCATTACTCATTCATGAACACTATTTGTCCAAAAAGCTGGAGTAAAATATAATGCACTTTCAGTACCTGGACATTTCACAATAGGTAAGAGTGTGGGCACTTAAGAGGTATTTTATTTTTAAACCTATACATTAATATAAGGTTGCTATTGTGGAATGGGTGGAGAAAAGTGTCAGGTGTGTTGTGTGATAAAAGCAAGAATGAAAGAAGAGGTGTACAAGGCAATGGTGAGACCAGGGAGAATAGTTTAAAGGGGAACAATAACTTTTGTTTTGTTTTGTTGTTTTTTATCTTGAATAAACAGTTTCTAAGTTGGTGCAATGTCTACATTAGTTGTTGAAGTGTGAAGAAAGCACCTTGCATCTCCCAGAGGTGGAACCAAGTAATTGTTTTGCAGATCACAAGTATGTCTCAAGTTTTTGGCCTCAAGTCCAAGTAATCAAGCTGAGTCTAAAGTCATCAAATTAACAACTCGAGTCTGACTTGAGTCCAAGTCATGAGTCCACACCTCTGGCATCTCCTCTTGGTGTATCTTGAAGAAAAACCAGTCTTGCTAGAATGGGAGAACTGACCCAGTGTCCCTGAGGTCTTGCAAGAAAGCAACACATCAATTTAGCTATGGCTTTATTTCCTAGATTCATCATGCAGCTAAAAGGCAAAGGAAAACTTTGTACATAAACAGAGAAGGAGGACAAAATGAGAGTCAAGCTGAGAAAGGGCTCACACAGGAGCCAACTCGACTATTTACAACACTGTTTTACTCCAAAATGTACAAGGAGCTCTGTAGAGAAAATGTAATGAAATCAGCGAAGAAACAAGCAAAGGATGCTAGGGTTAGAGTTGGCCAGCGTGTGGACTAAGAGAAGATTTATGGATGTAATGAAAGAGGACATGAAGTTGGTTGGTGTGAGCAAAGACGATGCAGAGGAAACTGCAGAGATCAAATGTGGATTCACTGTAGAAACCCCTAAAGGGAACAGCTGAGAGGATAAGAAGAAGAATATGAACATCAGGTTGCTTATATCCAGTGAGTCAAAGAAAAATCATCAAGAGACAGAAGTTGGAGTTGTTCCAGTAATTAATGGAGAGAAGGATTTTAGGGACTCAGACTTCAGCTGAATGGCTCTCTGAGTGCTGAGATTTTATTATATTTATTGTGGAGGCTTTTAAATTAGGAAAAAAGTCCAACCACAAGGTTCTCAGTGACTGTCAGTGGAGCAGTTGTAACATTTGTTTTTTCTTGTAGCACCACGCAGCCTCACTCCCTTATCCCTCAGAACCTTTCATGTTCGAAACTGCAAATCCAACTATTTGGAGGCGTCCAAACTCCTTGGGAATAGCATTGTTCCCAGTTTTATGTTCACTGCTTTAGTTTTCAACCCTCAGTGTGCATACTTGCTTTGAATGTTTTTGTTCTTCTGGCTTTGCTATTCACTTTGCATTGTGCCTACTAAACAAGACTCATGCTGGGTGGCTCAGTGCCTGCTCACCATATGGTTAGCTCCCTGAGCATATGCTGTGAAAAATTCAGTTCTCTTGCAGTACCCTGGCTTTAAATCTGAAGACATTTATGGATGTCAAACCTGAGGGCAGACATTGCTTATGTATTTGTAACATGCATTTATCAAGTTAAGAAAGAGGTTTAAGGAATAGAAAAGAAACAGCTCCAAATATGGCCTCAGTGATTTCACTGGATTTAAATAATGATCATTGTACCCACTGCAGTGCTACAGTTATTCTTTTTGAGGTTAAAATATGATGTTTAATGTGAAATTGAGAAATGATTATCAGTGATGAACATGGCACCCCATTAATAATAATTAGATTTATTAGGCACACTTTTCTGATGTCAGACATAGTTATCAGTGGCTTACCCATGTGTGTGACTTTGGGGCTGGAGGTCTTGGGAGGCTATTAGCCGCTGTCGAGGACCTGTGTCAGACCACTCCAGAATAAATTGGATCCGAAGGATTTACAGCATACCTGATTGCAGCAGCTCAGAGGTAATGAGAACCTTTTAGAATGAGATTGGCTTTAGGCGGGGGCGTCGCTGGAGGGCGCTCACCTCTGTGCTACCCCCCCACGCAGCTCTACAGCACTGCAGATGTTTAGCCTGTGTGAACAGCAGCCTCCTGTTCCCGCTGCTCAGCTGGAATAAGCACACCTGCCTGTCACGGCCACAAGCCTTACCTCAGAGAGTCCGGACCAGGCTCCATTCAGCTGCCTGCTGTAAACTCAGCAGCAGTCATATCAGGGGCTGGCAGTGGCTGTAGCTCAGCTAATCTCCCCATGCATTAAACAATGTGGTTGAGAGAGGCCCCGCCTGCCAAGCCCTTCAGCTAAGCTGGATCACTCGACTCTGCTGTGAGATCTTTCAAACAGAATTTATTGCTGTAAAATCTCAAGCATACGTTGTGTACACTCAATATTAATTTGATAACCTCAGTTGCCAAATGGTCTGTTACAGTGAACCATCTGAGAGGGCTTCCATAGAGATGAATTTGCAAAGAGCAGTGTACAATGAATGGTACTAGAAATAACAAACTTGAAATACTATGGAGCCCAGGATGGGACAAATGAAACTAATTGTGAGATAACACAAAACTTTTATAAGATCTTTCAAAAGTCAGTAATTGTTTTATTTACTTATTCCCTTCCTGGGCTCCGTAAAATACAGCAAGATACCAAGCTCTTTAGTAAATCTAGTGAGTGGTGTGGTGTAAAGCATCTGAAAGCACAGCGTCCTACTCTTGACAGGGTTAATCACGGGGCGCTCGCTAATATCCATAAATACACATTAGTCATTCACACCACCGAAACATTCACAGCAAGATGGGTGGATGACACTGCTCTGACTCCATAACCAATATGAGCACTCCATACTCTGATCCAAAACACAGCTATTTTCTCTTTCTATTGGTCCATCCAGGAATTTACACTGTAACATATGCATAAAGAAAACAGAAACGCAAAATAAAAATAGAAAAAGCAGTAAAAGTTGTGCTGAGTGGTCCCCAAAGAGGAGTTGAGGGAATAAACAACTCTTTTTGAATATAAGTGTGGCAGCATTATTACTCATACATATTCTGAATACATATTGTATGTTGTGGGATCACAGTTGTGTTAATTAAGAAAGTGTAGCATCTGAATCAGCAGGGGGTGTCTGTATATTTCAAGTAGCTGAGTAAAATACGGAGATAGATAAGATAAAAATGGTAACTGCATTGTTATGTATGTTGTAAATATATATTACATATAAAAATATATAGTTTTATAATGTTTTATTTAGTTCTCCCTTTAGTTTCATTCTCACTTCTTGTGAATGCTCCAGCTGATTGCTTTAATCAAAATATGTACTGCATCAGCAAACTTTTCGTCAAGAAAAGTTTGAAATAACCTAAAACTGTATTACAATGCTTGACAATTCTTTGCACTATTGCATTCATTGCTGAAGAGTCACGCATCTTATATTATTTACATTTACCTGAGTTGTTAACTTAAAATCTTTTCTCCAACCTTATCAGCTTATGATACAAATGGAGTTTATATGATACCAGTAACACAGGACATTTTAGGCAAAGGTAAGTGATGGGCCAAGGAAGAAATTGTTAGTTTTTATTGTGGAGCCGTTCATTTGTAAGAATCCAGACATTTTACATTTTACCACATGATAGGGTCATCCCTTGTGCCACAAAAATACCACCTCCAGCCACTAGGGGTCAAATAAACAAATTACTACTTTATCTGTTTGGCACTGCATCACCATATGGATCCAGTTACAGTATTTTTTTTTTATCACTTCGAGACATAAAGCCTTTGTGCATCAATTGATAGAGCATTTACCCCTGAACTGTGAAACAGCTATGAACAACTCCCATGAGCAGACAAACAAAGCACCGTTGCACAAGAATTGCATTACAAGTTAAGTTAATTTAAAATACTCCACAATGGTTGAAGGCATTTATAATCTAAATTGATTTTGTTTCCAGATTTTTTGAAGTGAACATACAAATTACCACTTGTCCTTCCAGGGCTACCATAAATGCTTTACTGTAGAAGTTTGTGGTGTGGAACAACTACCTGCCAAGTCACCATAGGATGCTGCCAAAAACCACTCACTTAAAATAAAACTATAGTTCATCATAACACTAAAAAAACATAGACCATATTAATTATTTCAGAATTGAATAATCCCGTTACAGATAGCAGCACAACACCCGTCTGCTTCCTGTGGGCATTTATGTGCTTCCAATTTCATCACCGGGGTACAGTAATTGCCTCAGTGACGGAGACAGTGGCTGCGTAAATGTCAATTGGATATTGCCTGTCTCCGCTGGGGCTGGATATTCTCTGTGCTGTCCTCACACCAGGTCCTCGTGGGGCGGTCTGGCTGAGAAAATGATAAGCAAGCAAAGCACTAATTGTTTCAGTTGAGCTTTATGAACCTTTCCTACCTCTGAGTGCCGGTGTTCATTAAAAACTGAAGCCATATAATGCATCCCATATCAGACGCTTCATTTCAGACTGGTTCTGTTTCACATCCTCCTCTTAAGGCTTTGAATAATACATGCTGCAGAGCTACTTGACTTCATACAGTATACTAAAATTAAGGCTTTGCACAGTGAACTAGTTTTGGCTTAACGACATAAATCATAATTTTGTATTTGTGGTTTCATTAGATGCAGGATATTTATACTCATGCACAGTACTTAGCATAATCCCAGTCTGGAGAAGCAAACAGGAGCAAGGCCACAGAGATTAAAGAGTGTACTGACTGGAGTGAGTAAACAGTATTAACATTTAAAATAGTGAAATATTGGGGACACTATAATGCTGATAGAAGGCTCAAACTATATTTTGGTTCACATGTCTACGCTGAAGGGCTTGCACAAAGGTTTAGGGATTGGGAATGTGAGAAACAATAAGAAGAGTGTCAAAATATAAGCAGGTAAGGTATCTTTTATACACTGTCCTCTTGCTCCAGATAAACTCCAAGTGGCTGTCCTCATGTGTGAAGAAACCAAGCAGATCCTTCAGAGGAGTGCCAGGTTTGGGAGCTTTAAGTTTAGTGAGTGGGGCTCAGAAGCTTTGTACTCTCTGCACCACTTTTCTGAGGACATTATTTGTATATTATAATTCACGTCTTATCAAAATTAGCATCAAATTTCCCACCTTGGCTGTTTTCTTTCATAAGCCAGTCCTGCACTCGCTCAGTAAAACCACCCAGACTGTCTCCTGACGTGTATGCGTGTTGCCTGATATGTGTGGCATATATGACCATTATTGTCAATAGAAAGTCAAGGCATCATTCTGCTGTCACCCTCTAGAGGAGTGATTGCCTACTGGTGGAATGGGACCCAAAACTCATTTATTTACATGGAAAAAAATCACAATAAAATGATCATATAATAATCTCCCAGCCTGTGGGAAGCAAAAATGAAAACATGTCTATTCAATGGAGTGTCTAACAACCCAACTACAATTGAGAAAGAACATTTTTCAAAAAAGACGTTTCTACATTTCTATACTGTTTAAAAAAAAAAAAAGATCAGATAAAATTGTGTCCTACAGTCAGACCATGTATATAGCCCAACAGTTGCCTCAAGGGGCTTTACAGAAATAGGCATAAACAAACAAAAAGGCATTCCCAGTCCTTAAACCTTTCTTCTCAGTAAGGAAAAACAAAAAACAGCTATGGGAAAAAGAGAGCCCTCAGGGGGAACCACATGAAGGAGAGCTCCTCGGCCAGGATGGACAGGCTGTAAATGAGTCCAGCACTGATGGATATAATCCATTTGTTACTAGAGTTCAGGTCTGTAAGGATGCAGCAGGTGGGGGAGGTTTATCCAGACAGGTGAGAGATGGACTTGAGGTGGGGTCTGTGGGGTCTCCCGCTCGGGATCAGTTTTATGTAATAGACAGTTTCACTGACTGCAGTATTTTAAGTTTTAGGAGCCTTTTGACAGCCATCTTGAACACAAACTCTGTTTGCGGTGGCTCATTTTTCAAACAGGGGCTGAGCTGACTTTATCTACGATAGAAAATAAGTTACCTCTCCATTATAGCACAAAATACTGGACTATCCCTGTGAAATTTTAATCTCTGCAGCTGTAAAAACAAAGCAAACACTGCTTGGAAACACACTCTCAATATACATAACATTAAAAGCAACACATCTGCCTCCTTTTAATGTGCAGCCATTTGGTGCGCCCCAATCATTTGAATTCACAGTACGATTCATCGCAGCAGCTATTAAACAGACCCGGCCCTTTCATGATCCTTTTATTTCAGTGGGAAAAGTTTTAGCTCTGCTGCATAGTAACAATCGCAGCAGGTCTCTCTTTCTCTTTCTCTCCTGATAAAAGCTTCTCTGGAAACTGACAGGATGAAGCACACCAACTTATACCTCTCCCTGCTGAGGACTCAGCTGACTCTGACTTCTTTATTAAAATTTCAATCCGCCAAATATTTACGCAAGATGAGTGAACCACATGTCTCTGTAGAGAGCAGCTTTTTTATTTTTTTATTTTCCACAGAATAATGAAGGAGGAGGAAAGCATTTGGGGATAAACTCCTCAGCCTCTGTTTTGACTGAACTGGGTCTGGCATGAAGGAAACAATAATAGTGCTCATCTCTGGGATAATGGCAATGGGGAAAAGGACAGGAAGAGACAGGCAAAATAAGATCAGAGTTTTTTAAAAAGGGCTTATAGTTACATAAAATGGAAAAAAAAAATCAGTAGTGGGACTCTTTCCACAGCATACAGAAATATCAAAAAGAAGACAGCATAGGCATAATTATGTATTTATGAGCCTCATAGATGTAGAGTGTTTGGCATCGACATCTCTTAAATGCGATCATAAAAACAAGCCACAGCAGACCTTTAGTTGTATTAAATATTCAGATGCAGTTTTTATCAGCTCTCTTCACCTCTGCTACAATAGATTATACTTGGTGCTTTTACCTGCTTTCCTTTTACACGCCACCTAATGCATGTTATCAAAGTCTCTGCAGCACTTTGTCGAGGGTGGCACAGTTGCACAAATGATGCACGCTGCCGTTGTAATGATTCATCCGGCGTTTTGTATTCAGTACCAACATGGATGTGCTCCGAATCAAATTGAAAAAGTTTGGTGGTGGAAAGCTTTTGTGTTCGGGGTACAGTCTGACTCATGGTGATTGTAGACACAAATAAAAACGGTCATACGTATTAGCAGCAGAGCTGGAAGTCTTGTATCCTGTGAGCAACATAATTCACACTTTTAGAGAGATTTCCATTGTCAAAAGGGGTACAGTAGGTTCCAAAATATATCTGCCCACCGTGGATGCGTTACAAGTTGTATCCCTGATAAGATATGGTCATAATTAGTTTTTAGTAAGGTTGGTCACTGGCACACACAACAGGGGTTTAAGGCTTTTGGGGGATTTTTTTCTCATGGCTCAAATGCATTGTGGATGTAGTTTTGTGCTTTTTCTACCCTAATTTTCTCTGACATCAATTTAAACTAATGGACTCCAACATCCTTGTACCAGAGAAGCAGTAGAAGTAGTAGAAGTACACAGGGGTGCCACCTGGTATTCTGGGCCCCATGAAAAGATTTTACATTGGGCCTCCACCAACATTTTTTCAGGACCAGGTTTAACATAGCCTATTAAAACACTCATTTACCTTTAAAATTGTCTTAGATGGACATTTTACAGCAGTGCAACATTAAATAACATTCATACTTTGCTATAAGACCAAATAGGCTAACTACAAAACTAACTTATTCTGCTGTCTGTTTAAGCTACTTACTGGCACAGCATTAATACTTTCATTGTTTCATATAATTTTTAAAGGCAAACAGCAAACCAAAGTCGGCTAGCCTGTAATTAGCCCAGAAATTCCACCCCTTTCACCATTATTTCAAACAACTGTTAATACTAGGGATGGGAATTAATAAGATTTTATCAATGTCGATGCCATTGTTGATTGTGCTTATCGATCCAATTCTTTATCAACTCACTTATCGATTCCTGATATATCTCTGAATAAAAATGAACTAGATCTGTGGCCATACAGTTTATTATGAAGCAGAAATAGAAGCTTATTTTTATTTTCATGTATGTGGGCCTATTTTAAACTGGGCTCACTAAACAGAAGTAACATGTATTGAATGTACAGCAGTAAATTACTGGAAATGTATGCTTTTTAAATAAAAAGGATTGTGGCTTTAATGTTGATTTAGGGGCAGCAGAAGCAGCTTTGCACCTGTCTGTCTAAATCAACCACTCATTAAACTAAACAGTAGTCTGTGTTACTGTGACAGTGCAAAGCAGGGAGGGGCCACATCAGCGTCAGACAGGTGAGAGTCAGACAGGTGAGAGTCAGACAGGTGAGAGTCAGACAGGTGAGAGTCAGACAGGTGAGAGTGAGTCAGACAGGTGAGGGTCAGACAGGTGAGGGTCAGACAGGTGAGGGTCAGACAGGTGAGAGTCAGACAGGTGAGGATCAGACAGGTGGGACAGGATTCCGCGTTTTCTACGGAGATTTCTCTCTTTCTATCACTCGCTCCCTTCCCTACTGTATTTCTTATGCAGGGGAATGAGCTCCTGCTGTCACAGTGCGCGGACATTTAGCTCCTACAACCGCGGCTCTCTGGCTTCACTCTGCTGTGTCCACGCAGTGAGACGTGAGCGCGCCAGGCTCCGTGCGTCTCCACCTCCGCGCTGTCGTGTCCCGTGAGCGCGTGTACATTAATTAGAGAGAGGAGAACGACATGCACTGCACGATGAGCACCATGCTTTGTAGGCTACGTCGAAGACGACTTTTGCAGCAAAGTGAAAGTAAAAAGGCTATGGGCGCTGCTCGGGAGCGGGGCGGGTCTCGGAGCAAAACCTGCTCACACAAACACAGCTGCGCATCGATAAGAAGGATCGTTAAAGGCGGAGGCAGACAATTCCGATGGATTGGAAAAATCAGAACCGGTTTTCCATGCCCAACTCTAGTTAATACAGACCTTTCTTTTGGAAAAACTGGGTGACATGCTGCCGCCTTTGCCTTTCCCTTTTCGCCTTTCGTTTTTTACAGCCGGAGTTATGTTGGAAGTGGGACATGCTGACAATACAGAGGTCACCTGTGTAACAATCAGAGGCAGCAACTACTCTTGTTCCCAGGCCTGGTTAGGAAGCGGACTGAACCATTTGTGGAGGGGGCTCTTTGAAAATTGAAGGACTTTGTCGGTATATTTTGAATCGACTTTATTAAGGCATTGTAAATAATACAGCAAAACATAAAATCTAAAAAAATGTATACAACAGAACAGGCCTATATGCAGGAATTTTTCCTGGGCCCTTCTGCAAGCCACGTGCCCTTGGAATCATCCTAACCTTTCCCCCCTCCTATGGCACCCCTGGAAGTACATAATAACTTGTCTATGTAACAGGCACCAATAGTTGCTGATATAATTACACTAAGAATGTGTGTTTGATTTTGTAACCATTCATACCTGACAAGTCAATGTGTGTGTGTGTATTGGGTTTGGTCCTCCAGCTCCGCCCTCAGCTCCTTCTTCGTGTGCCCAGGGAATGTCGTCGCCTATATATATTGAGCTGCCCTGTTCCCTCTTCCCTTTTGAATTTGTCCCACTGGGAAGAGGTCAGTTTGTCAATCTATTGTAATTATTTTGTTTGTTTTGTTTATATCTTCATTTTGTTTTCCCGAAGGATGGCGTTGTGTTCATATTAAACTGTAGTAGCACCATTGTGACATTTGATGGTGCTAGTTACATGGTTTTGTTTGACAAAGATGGGCGATGCTATGCTAACATGATATTATGTTTTGTATAGGGCTGGAGGTCCGTTGCAGCACATGCTTCGTGCTAAACTCTTATTTGTTTCCCTGTGTGTCAGGTATGTTATTAAATTGTGGCCCTTTTGAATTTGTCCCACTGGGAAGAGGGCTGGAGGTCCGTTGCAGCACATGCTTTGTGCTAAACTCTTATTTGTTTCCCTGTGTGTCAGGCTAATTAAACGGAGCACGCCTCCAAATACAATCCCGGTGTCGCGTGGATTCTTCTCACAACCACTCAAACACAACGCAGAAGTCCACCGGTCACATCTAGTCATGGGACAAATAGTCAAATACCATAAAAATAATGCAAATATAATATAATGCATATATAATAATGCAAATGCAACTTTTGGAACAAATAAAAAAATAATGTATTGCGGCTGTTTACTAGCCTGACCAGCCCACCTCTATTACTTTCTTTTCAAAAGCAGGAGAGTCTGGTTTCACAGCTACAGTGAACTGTTTCCCCAAGGTTGATTTAGAACCAGCCTATCACAGCTGTTTATCTGCAGCATGTCCTATCAAAATTAACAAAGATGGCTAATACAGAGCAAATTTAATAATTTCTCTCATCAGATTAATGGCATTTAGTGCTTTCCTTCATCACCTGTTGATTCTATTGCTATAAGCTGGTTTAGTTTTAGTTCAGGGTAAGTTCAGGTTAACTTTGAGGAAACTCTGTGCTTTCTGCCTCCAGAAAGAGGTGTGGTTTAGAGCAGTGTCAAAGGTCCTGGTGACGGACTCCACACAGCTGCCCTGGTCTGGAGCAGGGTAGGATCTGGTTTAGAGACTGAGAAACCAATATGGACCAATCAGCTGTGAGCAAAATGACATGTGACACATCTTCTCCTCATCTTTTCTTCTGTGCCTAAATTTTTTCACAAAGAATGTGTCAAAGCGTATGTTTCTGTATTTAAGAAAAATATATTTTACAGGCTAAAGGCTTTACTTTTTAACTCATAAATGAATTTTTATGTTTAAATCAGTTTCACATTCACCCAATCTCACAGATCTAAATAATCGGGCTATTGGACGGTTCGCACTCTCCATAATACAGGACCCCACTCACCCCCTCCAGGACCACCTAATCCCTTTGCCTTCAGGACGGAGGTATAGGGCGATCAGGTGCAGAAGGGCATGGTTTGGTAGAAGCCTGATCCCAGCAGCCATTGCTTTCTTTAACAACAGGCCCCGCTGAGGCATAATGTCTGTGTTGTAATGCGTTTATGTGACTGGGATGTTTGGTGTTTATCTGTGTATATGTCAAACAAGCTCTGTGTATGTGGAAAAGAATCTCCCCTCGGGGACAATAAAGTAAAGTCTAAAGTCTAAAGTCTTGTGAACCTACTGTAATTTTTTCTAGTCTTTTTCTTTTTTTTTTTTTTTTTTTTTTTTTGGGCCGCTGCAATCAGCTCCATATGTCCCCTGCTGTGATAGCCCCGCCCTCTTCCCTCGAGACTGAACACAGAGTCTGCCTGATCAGTGCTGCAGTAATCAGTGGTGAAGGTTTTAACTCGGAGTTAACAGAGAAATTTCAGAACCAGCTTCAAGCAACACATGAACCCAAAGTTACTCTGTTTGGATTTGTTTAGTTTTATCAACCCATAAATTACTTCACAACTCTGACTTTGTTCAACCGACTTCCAGCAATAGGCCTCTGGTGTTTTAGCAATCTGTTTGTTTTGGTTACAGGTCAGCAGTGCACTGCTTAACTCCCAACTTTTGTTTCTCTGATTGGTTACTCCGTATCCTTCCCATAGAAGCAAAATTCATAGGCTAAACAGTAAAATGCCATCAAAACAATGCAAAATGCTACTTCTTGAATAAACCAAAAAGTATGTTTACAGCTGTTAACAGATTTAGAGTCAGCACTGTACACTGCATCATGATTTTAAAACCAGTGCATTTGTGGTCGACATTGAACAAGCAGAAACAAGTGAGTCTATAAAATGTAGAAAGCTGATGCTCCATTTTTTTGTTTGTAGGTTAGAAAGAAAGTTAGAAAAGTTAGAAAATTTATAGTTTCTGGCTAAACCACCAGCCTTTTACAACACAAGGGGTCGCCCACTTGCACCATGCCAACCCATTCTGAACCACTTAAACTTGGCTTAAAAGCTTTTATTAACACCCTGAAATTATACAGCACTTATTTAAGGAAGCAACCTAAAATCTACTTATTCTGTGTGGTAATAAAATGCTGTGTCAGAGTCTACTGTGCATGATGACGGAGGATTGATCAACAAAAACATGATCTGTTGGTGTTTGTAACATGTGGCAGATCCATCCAATCACTCCCCTTGATGAACACACTGCTGCATGCTGTTTGATGATAATTCCTTTCTATATCTGGCTCACAAAGAGAATATGATGGCTTATTAAACTCTATTTTATAATCATAATGTCTTCTGACACAGTATGACATGTCATTAAACGTTGACTGCTCGGGCGATGCACAGACTGCTAATTTCTGCCTAGGACTTCATTTCACTTTGAACTCGTGCCAGAAGTGATATACATTTGAAAAGGCTTTTTCTGTGATGGAAATGGTGAGAAGAAATTACATGTGTTACCTAAGAGAATCAATCCACTAAAATTATGTATTGTGTAGTTAACTTTCTATTAAATTAAGAAGAAAGTAAGGAATTTTGGTGAGAAGACCTGATTTTGTCTCCTATGTTACCCAGCTCTGCTATGGGAAAGGGAAGTGAAACAAACCAAGATGTTACATGTTAAAGTTATTAATTTACTGTGTTTAAAAAGAATGTAAAGGTAAAATGAACAAAAATAGTCAAACAAAGAGCATAATTCTAAACAAAAAGAAACGCTATACAGAAAAGCAAAACTATAACTTAAACTAAGAAACCAAATGCATAAATGGGTAAAAAAACAAAAAAAAAACAACAACAACTGAGTAGCAACTAGCCACACAGAGATCAAAGTGGCATGCTGTTCAACTGAACTCCCAGCAGCCCCGGATGGCGGGAAGGCGTGGCAGAAACAGGTGGAGACACTGGGTTGGCTGGAGGCCGGGATGTCGCACCAATCACAGCAGAAGCAGGACACAGCAGCCAAACAGGAGCAGGGCTTGAAAGTAGTCCACCAATGGCAGAAGAAGGCTTCCACAGCAGGTTCGGACACAAGAAAAGAGGGTTCAGCATTGATATGGTACAGTTATTGTAAAGAGGAGCCAGAGGCCTGGGCTGTAACACCCTCCCACTCAAGTTACATACTACACAAAATATTGCCATACTTACATTAAAAGGCGTGGGTGAGTGGGAGGTTTAAGTCAGAGCCAGCACACTACACCACAGTGGAGCCTGGGCTGGCTGTGACTCAAACTCAAGCCACAGTCTCAAGCTTTGAGAGATTTAAAGCTCCAGCTAAGCTTTGCAGTCCTTCTCCTTTACCTCAGCCTCCATTTTGAGACAGGCAGGGCACACTTCCCCATGCATCCAAAAATCTGGTTTGTTTGGATAATGTCCCATCCCTCAAAGATTCAGGCATTCTTTTAGGAGTCGTCCCACAGATGTCATGAGTGGACCTATTGAATGCAGGTCAATAGTGGCCAAAAACTCCTCCACAGAACAGTTCAAAAGGTCCTAGAGTCAGTGTTTCTACTTTCCCAAACACAAATGAAATATTTATGTTTACTAAAGCAGAAACATTAAAAAACAAATTAATATATAGATCTGTTTTGAGGATTACACCTAGTACCTCAGGTGTGTTTGGTTATTCATAGTTTATGCTAAGCTGTCTTTTTTTTTTTTTTTTTTTTTTGTCATTGAGTATCCTTTATGACAGCGATGGATTAGAGTTATCTGCATGTATTACAATGACTAATCCAGCTTCCTGTCAGGGAGTGTGTTAATCTTGAGAGTCGGTGGTGAGATCCTGCTGTAAACACAAAGACGTGCCAAAAAAAATAGAGTTTTATGTTGTCTAAGCCCAAATAAAGTGCTGATCCGGTTGTTAAACGATCCTCAGTGGGTTTTCTCCAATTGTCCAGTTTCACAGTGTGGACTTCCCATTAAGAGGCAGCAGCTGGAAAATGAGCAATCGCAGTGAGGCAGCCCAAGTGAGACATTAGCGTTGAGGGGCAGAGACGAGGAATGGTTTGCAATTTTCTTTTACCATCAGAGACACGCACACACACACGCATGCTCAAACGCACGCCCGGCGCTCTCTGTACACAAGCTCGTATAACTTGTGTTTCAATCTACTACACTTGACCATCGAGACGCCAAATAAACACACCCACGTCTATTAAAAAAAGAAATACTGTCTCTGTGCAGAGGGGGCTGCAAAAAGTGATACTTCACCAAGTTCCTGAGATGTTATGGACATCAAATAGACTCACAGTTTAAAGGAAATTGCTCTATCTGGAGTCACACGCACAAGATTATAAAAATGGAGTATATGAAATGAGAGGTTTTGAAAGCTATAAGTTTACCCTATTTTTTGGGTAATGCACATTTTATTAAACTTTTTGAACAACAGAGCACATTGCCCAGACACAAAACACCACACCGACCATTATTCAGCCTTTACATACCATTATGTTATAGCCAGCAGGTAAAGGCAGACCAGGTAAACTCATATTGATGAAGCTTATTTAAGAAACTATAAGTAACTTTCTCATAAGAGGCCAATTTTCCCATTGTCATTATCCACTCCTCATAGGGAGGAGGGCATTTTTTCATCCAATGTCTCGACATAAGAATCATTATGTTTTACGACAGGTAGAGCATTTGCTGAAGATGGTGGATGGCACATAAAACATAAGACATTGTGGTTGGGAAATGTATTAATAATTCATCTTTTTTCGCTTGTTTCCGTTAGAGGCCGCAGGTACTGGAGCCTATCCCAGCAACTAGGGGCTATAGTTGGGGTACTCCATGAACAGTGGCCAGCTTGTCGCAGGGCTGACACAGAGACAAACACAGACAGACAACCATTCACTCTTGCATTCATTCATTAGGGGCATTTTAGAATCACAAATTCTCCTAACACATGCATGTCTTTGGACGGTGGGAGGAAGCCGGAGAACCCAGAGAGAACCCACGAGTACCCAGGGAGGACATGCAGACTCCAGCCAACAAGTTTGCATCACTGCTGGCCTGAGGATCGATCTCGAAACCTCCTTGCTGCGAGGAGCACCCAACAAACCTAGGCTGCTCCTGCATACAAAGAAACCAACAAACTAAACAATCCCGGCAAAACAAAAAAGAGGCCAAAGTGATCCAAGCTTGTTAATGAGCTCTGGTAACTAAACAGTGTATTATGTGATGTGTGTTTGACCCGACAGGCCAGAGGGAGCTTTTTCATAACCTACATTTGTAACTGTTCTTAGTCTACAAAGTTATAACACTACAGAAAATGAAACTGAGACTCAACAGCAGTTCATACAGCATATAATGCTCATTATCTTTTGTTCCTTGGCTTTTCTGTGTAAACAAACAAACTTAATCATGATACGGCCCATTACCACAAAACAAATATGCACACTAAATCAAGTTACAATCAGCTAAACATGAGACAGCACTTACCTTGTTTCAACTAAATGATAAAAGATAATTGCAATGGACAATGGAAACATGTCCAGAGACTGCAGAAAGATTCTTCTCTGAAATATGAGAAAGGTCAACTGGACAAAAAAAAAAAAGTAATTTTGAAACAAAAAGAGAGGGGGGAAAAAAAAGGTTATCAGAGGAGATACTGTGAAAACTCAGAGTATAATGTCCTGTCAACCTGTTGTTTGTTTTTTTTTTTTTTTTTTTTTTTTTTTTTTTTTTTTTTGACAAATTGAAACATTGCTAGACTTTTTTTAAGAAGATTTGGGTAGCAGTTTGAGCTCCTTAAAAACTCTTCTCATGAATAAAAGTAGTAGCTAGAAAACAGATTACTGTCACGGCAAATCACTGTCTGTCTCACCAAAGTGGCAATTTTCTGAAACAGCAAGCATTTCATTGGATTTACACCTAATCCATACCCTTTGTCCTGCTTCAGCACATTTATACAACATTAAGAGCAAACCTCGTTTTCTTCACTTGCACCTTTTCCCCTGAACTTGCAATAATCCGCCGACTTGTTTATCACGACATTTGAGAAGAACCGCTTCGAACTGTCGGGCATCCTCTCTCATGAAAAAAGACACGCATCCAGCTCTAGTGGGTTGCTTGGGGGCTCATAGATAAATGAAGTTGTCATTGGTCCTTGCTGTGATTCATAGGTTTACAGGCTGTTCGTTTTGGAGTAACAGATGTTGCCTCTCTACCGGTGCACTCGCCATGATGTGACATGTGAAGAAAGGAGGCCTTGGAGTAAACAGCATGTCTCCACACCCACCAACGGGGTAAAGTTGAAAGGAGATGATGGATTCGTGGATGCTCCCAAAAGAGGCCACAGTTTTCCACTTAATGATGATAGTACGGCTGCCGGCGGTGAAGTCTCAGTAGGAATTTCAAGCTTAGATAAAAGGGCGACCAAAGCAGATTCACTTTAGCGCAGGTCATCATATACTCCGGCAAACCCCATGCTTTAATCTATGAAATCAATTGGGCCGGCTTTTTGCAAATGCCACATCTACTGCAGTCAAATCTCAGTCCAAATACTAATGTAAGAAGTGCCTACAATGTGACACAGATGGAGGTTTAAATGCAGGGATGGTGCTTGTTGTGGTGGTGAGGGCTCGTTAATCCTAATTAGTGCCCAGTGCTAATGAAACCATTAGCCTTGTTGTGTAGCCAGAGGCGCGATGAGCTGTGCTGCTCCTCCTCCTGCTGCTGCTTGCTGCACGCTTGCTGCTTTTTATCTGTTCACCTCCGTAAGTGGACCCTAATACACCATTATTTACAATAATACAACAATCCATTTTGAAGCACATTTGGCGCACATTACATGCTTGTTGAGGCATATATGCAAACTGTGGCTTGTTCTTATTTGATAAACTGATAAACAAGACGTAGAATAATTATTTCAAATGGCTTAAAGGCACGCAGACAGTTTTCTTAATCTGTTCACATCTTTAACAGCACAGCCACGTTTTCTACTGTTATTTACTATAATTTACAAATGCAAAATATGAACACGTGACAACAAAAGTATGATTTGAGCTTAAAATTTAGTCTCGGACTTGCCATCCTGTCTCCTTACATGCCATTTTAATGCTTGTACAATATTTATCTGTTTCTTTTTGTATTTTCTGTTTTTGTTCTTCATTTGTGTTGTTTCTTTATGTAATAGAACAGATAGACAGCCATTGTTTCTGTTAGTGAGCACCATTATTTCAGTGTTGATGAGATTTAGACCAGTGGTTCTCAGATGGTCTAATTGTGGGGTAATTTTATCCCTAATTGTTTTGTTATGTTTATTTTAAATTCTCTTTCACCATTTCATGTAGTTAAAGCTACAAATCAGCTTAACATTAAAGGTCCCCTGTTATGCTAAATTGACTTTTCTGAGCTTTCTACCATATGTTGTTTCCACCTCAAAAAACATACCTGGAGTAGTATTTTGTTTTATTCACATGATTGTGCAATCTTTTATACTGAGCCCATCTATTTCTCAAGCTGAAAGCACTCAGCCTCACTGCTCTACAGAAACATGTGAAACCAGGAAGTGCTCCTCCGTGTCCCTAAAGCCCATACACTGTCCCAGGACCGATCATTTCAGAGCTTAAATTGCTGCCACTACGAAACAGTAGCTAATTTATCTATCTGTTAGTGTCATGTTGCTAGAAGCTGTGCTAAATAGCCATTTTATTCTCTGTCCCGTCCACAACAGGGGGGCACAGGCACTTAATCCAAGTGTTCTCTGCAAAATCAAAGCTTAACAGCTCCCCAAAAGTTTTCTATACATATACATTATTTTTTTAAGTTGTTGAAATATTAATGAAACATGTCCAAAACTCTCTCAAAAACCCTGAAAAAGCATAATACAGGACCTTAAAAACTATATTTAACTTGGCCGCTACTCACAGTTGGAATTTGACCTGTTCGAAAATCACTGGTGTAAACCCAATGGGAGACTGATAATAAAGACAAGGACTTTTTTTGATGAATACTAACACAAAATATTGTATGATTAAATACATTTTTCAGTTTTTTCTCAAAAAAAAAAAAAAAAAAAAAAAAATGCAGAAAATGCAAACTTTCAGTTCAAACATATTTTCTAATTTGGCAGATCTTCTGAACAGCATCATTAGTGATTGCTGTTTACAATGCACTTTGTTGTTGCTTAATTGTGTGAAATGTTGGCATTTGTCCCAAACGCTGAATGCATCTACAGAGTGCATCTCCAAATGAGAGGCTATCTTGGCAGCAGATCCACCCATACTTCTCAAACACTATGAATTATTTGGTAATTAAGTGCCATCATGAAGTCACAAAGTGTGTTTTTAAATCAAACAAATGCAAATGTAATTCCACCAAGTGTTATGATCCTCTCCTTTGTTCATTGAGTTATGTGCTATTATTGAAATGAACGCTACAACAGCAAATCTTTTAAACTCTCAATAGATGGAAATTACAAAATGAAAATGATTCTATTATTCTATTGACTTTGATCTGCTGCTCAGTTTCATGCCAGAGAAATTTCTATTGTGAATGAGGTACAAAAAGGGCAAGCTATACTCTGCAATTAGATGAACAGAGAGTGGAAAACAGATGCTAAATGTTGTACGTAACCCACCTACCACTCTTTCCAGTCTGAAATATAGTCTTAAAGGTTTGGCTTTGTTAATTCGGCAGGACCTGAGACCATTCGGAGGTTGCCACAGAGAGTTATCTACAGTTCTAATCATGGCACGGGGTGAGAAGGACCTGTCATAAAAGGTATTGTTTAACATTCAGCAGCATTTTAGCAGATTTGTGCATTTCCTCTACTATTTCCAGTCCACATTTGACCCTTTCATTAGTCAGTTAAAGTCTTATTAGAATCCAAAAACAGAACACAGCAGGTGAGTCTCAAAATGATTTAATGCAAGAATGTATTCAAAGGTAGAGGAGCTGACGGATGAGCAGGCAGAAACAAAGGCAGAGGTATGGAACCAGGAGCAGGCAGACTTGCAGATGGCACTGGGACACAGAAGTTAAGTACAAATACTGCAAAATATAACAACAAAGTGGAGCCAAATGTTCACTAACTAGTAGTTTAGCAATAACAAACTGGCAAGGAGTGAGTGAAGGCTTCTTATACTGCAGCTGAAGAAGGTTAAATTGGAGAGAGGTGTCCCATCTGCCAGACATGGTCAGGTCATGCCCACATCATGCCCAGGTAAGATGGAGACACAAACAACACACAGAAGGGAGGGGTAAACACACAGACGACAGGAGGAAGCCAAAAACCAGGAATGGATCCTGACAGGAACAAAGCACTAGATTATCATAACTATACGACATTGCTTATTGTAACATTATGGCAGATGTTTGTCATTTGATTCATGAATATGAATTAGTTTAATAGTTTACAGTGTTACTGTGTTCTTCACTGTTCAGGAGTTTTCCAGTTAGATCAATGATCTGCTTTTGAGCCTTGTAGTGAGCTCTCTGTATGTGCTGCAGTGCAGGCGGCAGAGGCTCAGGAGGCAGAGCATGTTGTTGTTCGATAACCTGAAGGTCGTCCAATAACCAAAGGGTTGTCGGTTCAATTCTTTCTCCCCCTGGTTCATACTGCCTATTTGTCCTTGAGCAATGCATTCCACCTTCCTTGCCAGTATAGTGTGTGCGTGTGATGAATGTTTGAAAGCTTGTGTGTGTGGGATGACATTTCCCATTAAGAATACACAGATTTTATTTTAACTCTCTGTTTTCTAATCCTGTGCTTCTTGCCTAGTCTCCCAATGATGCTTTCAGTGTTGCTCGTATGCAATAAAAAAACAAAAAACAAAACATGATGTTTTGCACTATGGACTGTGGACATATGTCTACATATGCTGACTCTCTTTCCTTATGACATGTCTCTGTCTGTCATGACGAATAGATAATGTTGTACAAGTCACAAATATGTATCAATGCCTTTATTACACATAAATGCTCAATATTTAAGGTTTGAATAAGTCTATTCTACAACTTATATCAATATATATGTAAAAATACAAAAAATGTTTAAGGTTATGTACTGTATTTTTAACTGTACAGGTATTTAGTGATGCTGAGAGGAAACATACTGTGCAGATTAGTCATTATAAAAGTGTCTCTTCACTGG
The DNA here is from genome assembly GCA_020698575.1 of Bostrychus sinensis. Lineage (NCBI taxonomy): Eukaryota > Metazoa > Chordata > Actinopteri > Gobiiformes > Eleotridae > Bostrychus > Bostrychus sinensis. The sequence goes on from CM036250.1 coordinate 12,794,549, forward strand.
CTCTATTAGCAGCCACACATTATAAAAAGCCTGCGGCATTGCTCCTTTCTGTTTCTCCAAACTGGGAGTGAGTCGACAACTATCTACTGTAGGTATTCAATTAGCTCCAAAACAGTTTCCTGTCCATAAGTCTCTCATAGACCATTTTCAGAAATTGCTGAACTATCCTTTTGCACATTTTAAAGAGTAGAGCCCAGTTTTATGCCCAACATTACAGACCATTTGTGTTTAAAAAATATTCTTTATTGGTCTTTTCCCTTCAGGGGTCGTCACAGAGAATTATCTGCCCCAATAACTCTATCCTCTGCATTTTCTTTTCTTACACCAACTAACTTTATAAGCATGCAATAAAACAGGAGGGGCTGTTGTGACTCAGACATTTTTATATTCTCTCTTTAAATCTGTCCCTCTATGAAAACATTTGGCCCTCTGTAGTTTAGAAAGGGGGACAAGCTATTTACTGCAACAGCATCACTCAGTGGAAATGGGCTTATGTTCATCATTACACCCGGCCCACTTTCTAGACTTCTCGTTATCTCACAATATTTATCTGGATTAGAGGAAGTCTGGGCAAGGCTGGTTCAGATGGTGGCGCAGAGTCAGTTAATTGTGAGGAACAGAAGCTCTGTGTTTCTAATCCAGCCACAGGGGTCACAAGCCAGTGTAGTTTTTGTGCCAGTCCCAGGCCAGGATATGGAGGGGGTTAGCCTGGTGAGCCAGCCTCTCCTACTTTACCTTTTTAGAAACTTTAAAGATTTAGAAATGGACTATCACAGCCGTTTATCTGCAGCATTTTTTACACATACAGCTAAACAAGCTAAGTTTTAACTTCTCTGACCTGATTAACGCCGTTAGCCTTCGCCACCTGTTGAGTCTGCTGAAGTCCCCCTTGTTGTTCAGTCCTTTGTGTGTTTTTTTTTTCTTTGACTTTTTGTCATTTTAATAACAGTAAAGTCCCACTGACAACAGACATAAAGACCACATTCAAAGAAACCCACTTTTTCCTAAAGTCTTTGTACTTTGTCTGTTCAAAAATAAGTACAGAGCTTCCCATAATACACCGTATTCTTGGGTTTCATGAAAAAAACAGCAATCCGCCATGTTTGTTTGTTTGCTTACATCCCGCCCTTTGTTTCTCTGATTGATTACTCTGTGATTGTTCCTCCCATAGAAATGAAAGTCAAACCATGAGATACCAGAATCATTTCTTTGTATAGAATAGAAACAGAGTTTGTCTGGCCAGCCAGGCTAGGACAGAGTTGCATCAGGAAGAGCAGCTGGTGTAAAACCTATGCTAAATAAATAAGTGAATCAATGAAGAGTTAGAGGAAGACCTTTAAACTCACAAAACTTTAATAGTCAGGCCCTACAGGATGTATAGTCACATTGTATAGCATCCCGCTCTTCCTTTCCTGGCACTTCATCAAATTACACCCTATACCATTCACCTGATGGCCTCGCATGCTCATGACCCCTCTCTCTTCTTTCTGTGGGCGCTACGTGGATCTGTTTAGATGGGGCAGGTATACTCCAATATCTCCATCAGTCTCTCTTTCACCATATTGATTGTCACCCCTCCTTCCCCTCTATGAGTAATCACTGGCTGGCAGCGGAGGGGGAATGACAGCGGCTCTTGCATGCTGCATACGGATGAGATGTAATCTGTCTGCCATCTCCAGCTGGAACTGCAATCTTGCTCCGGAGAGGGCCACAGGAGCGGAAATGGCCCTGCTCGGTTCAATCATTGTTCTCAGTTGGACCAAGAGGCTTGGACAGATTTAAAGTTATGCTTTTTTTCCCCTTCTGCCCAGAGACAATGAGGGGCTTGTCCCAGATTAGATTTTTTGGATTGACTGTGGGGTGAACAGGAGTAGCAAGATCATTTTTTGGGTAGAGACTTTGAACTGTTTTTGGAAATGTTCTTGTGCCGACCTGTGCCATAACATCCCAGAGGAAATATGGCTAAAGTGGTACATTATGGTATCTGGGGCAGCAGTAGCTTAGTAGGAAGAGCCGTGCACCCACTCACCGATAGGTTGCCAGATCAATCCCTGCTACAGGCATTGCATACTACCATTGTGTCCTTGGGTAATTAATTAATCAATCAATCTATATTTCTATAGCACCTTACAACAACCAGAGTCGACCAAATGAATTCAGAACTGGAGAGGGAGCCAGAGCAGGGCGCACAGGACAGGTGTGATGTGCTCCTGTTTTCGGCTGTTATTTAGCAGGCGGGTTAACCTCCACATAGAGCACATTACAGTAATATATGCATGAGCTAACAAAAGCATGGATAGCTTTCTCCAGGTCACAACGGCGTAAAAAGGGTTTATCCTTTGATAGGAGGAGAAGCTGAAAGAAGCTTATCCTGACCTCAGAATCTATTTGTTAGTCAAATTCTAGATTGCTGTCTAATTTTACCCATAGATTTCTAACAGTGTGGTTAAAATGGGGGGCCAAAGAAACAAGATCAGGAGCTGAAACACGGGGCAGGTTGGATGTGCCAAACACAATGCGTTCAAGACTGTCAGAACAATTAGGTACAACTAACAGATAGATGTGTTAATCATCTGCATACAGATGAAAGGACATATTGTGATTTGAAAAAAAAAACTGAACCTAAAGGCAACATGTACAAAGATAAAAGATAAGAACAGGGCCCAAAATGGATCCCTGTGGCACATCAGAGGTCAGAGGGGAGGAGGAGAGGTCATCAGTCATAAGTAAGACACTTCACCCAGCTTGCCTGAAGTATGAATGTGTTTATGTGGTTGTGTGTATGGACAGAGACATTAGGAGACTTTGAGCATCTTAAAGAGCCTGATGCATTATTTATTTTAGACGTACCATACCAAGTTTAGCCGCACTTCCACACTTCCTGGATTGATTTCTGATGCAACTATCGTGCATAGACTTAGCTCGGCATCCACTCACAGCTTGGCAATCTGCCGAGCACAGCCTTATGAAAGTGGCCTGGACTCTGCTTACACCACTCTCTGTCATATGCAAACCAGTGTGTTTCTCTTGAATGAGGAGCTTGTTAAAAAAGCTTTTCTGTATAGGGAGATCCGCTGAAGATTTGGTGTGTTTGCCAAGTACATTTAAGATTCTGTCTGAGTGGCTAAACTTCAGAAAAGAAGCAAAAAACCAATCGGTGCAGACACCAGTCACTGTCAGTGCCAGCCTTGCCTCTCTCTCTCTCTTTGTGTGACATCCTGGGAGATCTCTTCCCTGTCTTCTCTTTAGATTCGGATGGAGGGGTGATTATAGTGTCTGGTGATTGGCAGCCTCAATTTTACACAGCACAGGTTCAGTGCACAAGATAATTAATTGGTACTTACCCTCCTGCTAGCTTTGTCTCTAACAGTTTGTCGACAAGAGGTGCCAAAAATATCAAAACCATTCTTAATAGACCTTCCAGCTACAGGCTTATTTGCTGTTCATGTGTGCCTTTTCATTATGGTTAACATTCATGCCTAAAAAGGTCTGTGTGAAGTCTACATGTTACTGTGGGTTCTCTTCAAGGTACTCAGGCTTGTGTTAAGTGAATTGGTGATGTAAAGTTTATGCTGTGAGCAAAATGTTCCAACTTTGTGCTCTTGTGTGAACTACTAATTTTCACCTCAACTGGATCTGACTAAAAAGCCTTGAAAGTCTAACATTATTTAAAGAGGGTGACAGTTATGGTCCACACAACAAGCCTCTGGGTCTCTTTCAAACCGTCAGCTGTCTGGTCAGATTTATTCACCTAAATCGCCTCATGCCGCTTCCTTTTTCACTTACTTGCATCGTCTTTCACTTTGCACCCCAAATGTTCCCTTTCCCACCATCTGACAGTGAGGCGAGACATGACATGTCACTTCTGCTACATCAACTCGTAAATTAGCACAGCTTTTCAGAGAAGTTTCCACTGTGCATGACCAGATACAGAGGAATAAAACAGACCAAGCCTCAGATTATTCTAAATATGTGGAAGGAAACATGAAGTAATTCTCTTTTTCTGCAGTTATAAACCCATTATGATGTTTGTTATTTATCTGAACACTTTTGTCTTACCTGTCCATCAGAAAGCTTTTGATATAAATAAGAATTGTGATTTTTTAAGCTTTTAAGACATACTTATCCTAAAAAAACAAAACAAAAGTGATTGAACTTTGTTGTTAAAGTCTCTGCAGTGTGTTCCTTTCCAAGTATTACGCAATTCATTCTACTTCGCTCGCTACCAAGATCGCTGACTAACTAACCAACATGCAGTGGTTATAGCATAATGAGACACTTAGCTAGGATGACAATTTAATGGGGACAGCCCCAGTTTAAGCCTCCTTGTCCCATGTACAAACAAATACCCCTAAAACACTAGAATGTCCCAGTGGTCCCCATTTTTGCAACAGTAAAACAAAGGAAACTTAAAAACATATCAAACAAACACATCAATAAACTGCCATTATAATCTAAACTTAAGCCCAAATGGCATGTCCTGTGAATTACATGACAGAAAGTTGTATGGATTTTAAAGCTTTTTGTTTCTTGGTAAATTCAAATGCATCATGATTTCTAAAAAAAAAAAAAAAAAAAAAAAGTGTCCCAGTTTTTAGCTCTAGAAATCTGGTCACCCTATTATACCACATCATACCTAAAGATACTTTTTCGACTGCCACGTGTTTCCTGAATCCCTTTTTATCAAATACATTTTTGCTGGTCACAAGGCTAAGTAGCTAGTTTATACAAATGTATGGTTTCAACTGTGAAAAAAATAAAATTCTGAGGCACGAAGGAAATTATTTTATAGCAGCATATTTACTACAAATTGCTTCTCGCATTGCTTCTTTCTGCTTCTTTCAGTCTATAAAGAACAAACTTTGTAACAGAACAAAATGAAGCCTTACAGTTATAGCGTTAATAAAAAGTTTTTGTTGAGTCTTGTGTAGGCAACCTTTGTTCTTTTACAAACACTGGAACATAAGCGTAGGATGTTTGGAATATAAATGTTCAGCAGTGAATTTTGGCACTATTTGTCACTTTTGGAGTTGGTAAACTTAGGAAATCAGTAAACAGTGAGGCAGGTGAAAGTTTTTTATAGTTAAAAGGTGTTGGAACAATGTGTCGAGTATGTTGTTACAAGTGAGTGTGTCTTGTTATTAGCTCCTAAAGAGGAGGAGGAAATAAGTCAATGGGTGTCAGTGGGCTCTGATCTGAAGCTTCAGGGGGGTTATCAGTGATCTTTTCAGTAGAACAAAGCTCTGTCTCCGCTTTGATGGCAGCCACAACTTAGGAAACATGATTAAAGTGCTCTAGTTTCTGCTAATCCCTGCGGGGAAACTTGATAAATCTACCGAGTAGCTAAAAAAGACATAGTGAGTAATGGAGAATAATAAAAGGGGGGGATGGTAACAGCTTTTTAAAAACGTGTCCTGTCATTCATTCTTTACAGAGCTAAAGGAAACCTGTCTATGCCAATTAATGAATAAATCACTTTAATGGTATGTTTTTCTCTGTGGAGTTTCTTCTCCTTTTCTTCCATAGCTGGGTTAAAAAAGATGACACATTTCAGCTTCCTCTTATCATCTGTAGAAACTGTCTTTTATGAAGTGCTCTTATTACTGCTCTGCACTCTTTCTGTGTCCTAAACCACAGTTTGGTGGCAAGAGTAGCATTTTATTTTTCCATTTATTTTTATGAGGGAGCAAACTACAAACATTAGATATTTTGAGACGACAGAAATGAATGGTTGTTTTTGAGATATAAGTTAAAATTTACTTTGAATAAGACCATCTAAATAGAATAGTCAAAACTGATGGCCAGTAATGTGTGTGTGACTGAGTGTGTCGCCCCACATGTTTTTAGTGGGAGGTGAACCCAGAGCACACAGACACTGGGAGGACATGCAAACTCCACACAGAAAGGCCCTGTCCACTCAGGGAATCGAACCCAAGACCTTTTTGCTGTGAGTGAAGGGAGCTAACCACTGCGCCACTGTGCAGCCATTCTTTGATTGTTTACAAACACTTAAGAAGAGTCTATTTGTAACAAGTCTAACAAACAGCATTTTAATGAAAAGTTGTCATCTAATTATGACTAATTTCTCATAATGTATTTAATTTGTTTTCTTCTTTTCAAATTGACTCAGGCTAAAGGGAGGGAGAGGACGCCGGTGTTCACTGTTCGCCCTAATGTTATTTAAATGCTGTTTTATTGTTTTAATTAGAATGATAGCCGTTTTCTGAACAAGTTTTAACATCTAGCAGCTGTCAACCTTGCCATTTTGTCACCGACATACTGTTCTGGATAAATCTTACCTGCTATTGCTGCCAAGCTGATACAAAAACAATACTCCAGAGCACTTGCCACCGCCAGAGCAAAATACCACTCAAACATAATAAACAACAGCCCAGGTAACTCAAAACAACTTTTTTCCAGAGGACCAGTGCAATACCTTCATGACACACTTCACCAACAAGATTGACATCATCTGCTTCACACTACCTCCCTCTAACATTCTGCCCCTGAACCTGCCAACAACTAAACCAGAAGGCAGTCTCTCATTGTTCGCTGTCACTTCAGCGAGAGAGGTTGAGGGCCTCACTGGACCCTCTGCCAACTTCAAAATAAAATACCTCTGAACTAGGTCCCATCATCACCAAAAACATTAATCACTCCCTGCAAACCAGACAAGTCCCAACAACTCTAAAAACTGCAGTAATAACAAATAATAATATAGCCCAACTTTCCCTCTCCCTTTGTGATGCTGAAAAGCTGGTCCAAGCCATTGTCTCCTCCAGGTTGGACTACTCTACTACTCAGGACCCCTGGCAGGAGTCTTCAAAAGCTCCAACACATTCAAAACAGTGCTGCCAGGCTCCTGATGAGGGCGCTCAAATTCATCCATATCACTTCCATCCTCCGGACACTTCACTGGTTCCCCATCCACCTCCAAATTTAATATAAACTCTGTCTACTCACCCAACACCAGTGCATCCACAGAAATGCCCCACAATATCTCAAAGAACTTCTTACCCCACAATCCACAACAAGACTCCTCTGATCCGCCAACACTCACCAACTCTGGACCAAACTCCACATAATGGGGGACAGGGCTTTCTCCTCAGCTGCTCCAGGACCCTGGAACACCCTGTTTGAGGGCCTCAAAGCCCCCCCAGACCGTGAATTGTTTCAAAAAACACCTTAAGACTTTCTTTTTCACAAAGGCCTACTAAATAGTTGTAGTACTAATTTAAATATACATCCACTCAAGTGTGATGATTTTTTTATTCTTTTGTACCATCTGCCTGTAGCTGGTTATAGGCCGTATGTTGACATGTGAATGTAGTTTAATTCACCAACTATATAATAATTGTAAAATATAGTTGCCAGGTAAATGCGTCAGTGTAGAAGGATTACATGTATTTCTTGTGTATAAATGCTGCCTATTGTGTCTTAAACGTCTTAATTAGCTGTGTACTTTTGATGCTATTGTCACTACAAACTGAATTTAATCTCACACATCTGGTTGTTTGTCAACACAACAAGGTGCACCTGCTCACAGTCACCAGTTGTCCTGTAGCAATTTTGGACAACCATTCAGTGTTTTTTTTTAGTTCAGTTTGGAGGGTTTGATGATCTTTGTAGATTAAATGTGTTGTGCTTTTGTGCTCCCATATCCCAGCAGCACTTTACTGACTATAAATGACTGTGCTTTTTAGTATTCAGCAGTGCTCTCACAGCAGGTGAGTGCTGCCAAATCTTTGATGACGTAGACCTCGAGCTATTCATCTCCATTTAGTCACATATTGTTCTCAACGAAAGGAGGAGACGAATAGTCCCCATTCGACTCGCTGATGGATTTCAGTGCGGTGAAACTCTCAGAATAATAACATTTTTGTTAAAGTGGCATTTTTGAATTACATTTGGCTCAGATTTGCAAACAAAACAAATCTTTTGTACTAGGGTTGTAGCCAAAGAAATGGTTAATTCGACCAAAGTCATGGCCTGCACAACAATTTATCAACTAACGGGATATGGCGGGGCTTACCAGAGTTTAACACAAACAAGTGACTTAACTTCAGATTAATTAGGTGATAAAACATATAAGAAAAGTTGACTGTAAAATATTTTTACCTGAAACTCAATTCAGTTATCTTGAAATATAATGAAAATTAAAAGTTGTCAAGTAATGAAGCTGTAGCATAAATTCAACCAGGAAGACTGATGTCACCCTATCACCTGTCTGTCACTGTCAGCCAATCACAGCCTGCCACCTGCCTCTCATCCAAACACCTCTCATGCCATTCACATATTTATATACACTCCCTCTCCCCTCAGTAATCCTGATGTTCAGCTACATGCCCCAACTCTCCTCTGACCCCAACTCCACAGCAGCAGCAGCAGAACCATCAGCCTCCTCAGCCTCTCTGTCTCCTCCTCTTCATCACCAGTGTCTAGGTCCTGCTGGGATAAAATTCCCCTAACTAATTTATTATACTCTCCCTTCATTGCATCGCTAACATGTCTACCTGCCGGAGTCTAAGCACCAAATTAATTCCTTTAATAAATCATCTGTTACACTTACACGTTTGTTTTAAGTCTCTCCTGGTTTAAATGATTTAGACTGGCTTTGTTGATTTGATGAGTGGAAGCAACCAATCAACCAATAAAACTGTGATCAAGACCTCAGTGATTCAAAGCAATTGTCTGAGGCTGTCAGCCCTATTTTGTACACTTGTGCTACTAGAAGTATCATATCCCATTACTTCACAGTGAGGCTAGCTAGCTCTACAGTATCCCACAAAGCAAATCATTATATATGTTACTAGGCTACCTTGATATCAAAAATGTTTCCTTTCTATTTATTACTGTCTTGAGATTCGATTAGACAAACTCATTTTATTTTTGTAAGATTAAATTTTATTTTACTGTTCCTGTTTTATGGAAAGTAAATAAAGGGAGACCTTTGCTACAATAGAATATATAAAATAATATATCAAAATATATATTCACATTTAGATAAAAAGTCTTTTTCAAACAAGCTTTGTCCCTTCTTTTATAAAAACCCATTTCAAGATGTATTAGTGCCAGTCCTTTATAACCCCTCAAAAATTCATAATTCATCTTTTGCCTTTGAGCCAATCAGTCTGTCTTCTTCCAAACATTGTGCAAGTGTGCATATTTTACACTTTCCCGTTGCCCCAGATTCATGAAAAAGCCTCCCAGAATTAGGCAGAGAAACTGATAAGGAAAAGAAAAGAGAAAGTGCATGTATTTCCGCAGGGTTATAGGGAGATAGGAAAGCAAGTGGATGGCAAAAGAAACCTGCCTGTAATGTTTGAATGGTCTTGTGAAGAGAGGAGTGCACAATAATCCGGTCACGTTTTAACTCAGTGTCTGTCATGCCTTGGAGCCTCCTGGCATCCCACTGAACTCAAACAGTTGTCTGGCCTCCAACACTCTGTGCTGTGGGTATAAAAAGCAAAGAGGAGCAGAGACATTCAGACTTCTCTAGTCTCTGTCCTACTTCTCTCAACCCACACTCCTTTGAAAAAAATGCTCTAATGAAGCATTGCCAACAGAAAGGAAAGCCATTCTGCTACAATGTTGTTATTCTATTAAGGGACAGAAGTCATTGCAGAGGATGGGCAAGAAGAGTGGATCATTTCTGTCATCTTTGGTTTTGTGCCTCCTTGTTTTAATCCTCAAATGCCCCCTTGTGGCTCAGATCACTCTGTGCTTTTGGATTACCACAACAAAATGTCAATGAATAAAAATGGAAACTTTTGTAATCCTGTGTCTGGGGACATCACTGATGCAGAGAATGAACCATATTTCTAAAGTAATGGATATGTCCTAGATATTTTGATAAAGTCACGTATTATATTTGAACTAATATATATCTCCAAGCTGCCACAAAGCACAGTGGTCCATTGTAGAGCTACTAGTCACTGCTCAGAGTGCTACCCCGAATGAAACCCACACCCTAAAGGGAACATCTTGTTTTGTTGGGAGAAAACATATAGACTACCAGGAATCAACAATGTAAAGTGAGATAGGTTAACATTCCCCAGGAGAGGCCTTGACACAACCAAACAATAGCGCTGAATGTTTATATGACAAAAGCTGTAAAATCAGAGGCATAAAAGCCTGGAAATATACCAATCACATGGGGCACAGACACACCCATGATCACAGAGCAAACAGGCCGAGCGCTGAAACCAAAGACGCTGCCAAAGTAGGACATGCACTATTCATTCTGTTGTGATACTGCGACGCCTACATCAGGTGTGATGCACCATGTCAGTGGAGATTTCAGCTGACTGAGCCGTGCCATCTTCCTTACCAGAATCACTGCTGGGACAATGCAGAAGTCTAACCATTACCCAGGCTGCACAGAGAGAATACCAGCGCATGCATATTTCATGACACATCCTCGTTTGGGGAGAATAAATCAGCTGCTTCCGGATGGCTATAGTAACAAGATGAACTTTATATGCCAATTGGTACAGCTTTAAAAATTAACTAGTGTGGTGTCTTATTTATTGTTCCGCTATAATGATTTTACTGATTTTTATACAAGATGTGGACATTTAGATGGATTAAAAGTTAAAATTAAAAGTTAGTCTGTTAATAGTGGTGTGGTCAGCCAAAAAGTCTTCAAGCCTGTGCAAGTAAAACACATTAAGAAGAGGGCAGATGCAATGATAAGGCATTTAATAACGTGTAATATAAAATATAATGACATTCACTCATACCATGCATTTACCCAACTTTCACACTCAAAGGTGCTTTGCAAATAGTGCTCAGTTTTATAACAGTACCTCATGAATGATGTTGGCAGGTGGAACTAACACTATATATATATACAGTATATATAGCTAATACTATTCTATACTACTACTACCACTAACAAAACTAAAACTCTGTTCAGTAAAGCAGCAGATGTCCTCCTCCACTTTTCACACATTTTTACACACACTTACACACATATGTATATGGAGACACAGTATGGACATAAAGCGATTATATAAGGAATGATTTAAACCATTTGTGCAATTCCCTGTAAATATTCCTTGAGCTACCATTACCAGATAATACACTTCTCTAATACATTACATACATCTATTTCCAACACTATGGTCATATATAGCAGTCTGTATATGCTTAAACAGCAACGATACATGTATAGGAATAAGTTATTACACTATGAACCTACTAGCATACCTGTGTATACTTGCTTATAGCATTTCTACTGCTCTTCATAAAACAGCACAGATTTTCAAAGCAGTAATATGGCACCTTATTTCTAGTTATAAAAATGCAGTGTCTGTTCATAATGACTGCTGGTTATGGAAATGCTTTAAACAGGTGAACAGCAGAATTAATGCATATTCAAGCTTGAAAACACAACACATTAACATGTGCACAACAATGTGCACAATAGGCAAAAAGAGCATATTAATAAGGATATATAATGAGTTTGTTTTTGTTGTTGTTTTAAAATCTCAGTAACACAAATCTTAAACCTAGTCACACCGCCTGTAAAAGCTAAAAACAGTGTCTTCGATCCACTTGCGGTACTTGGACACCGCCGTGTAGACTCCGGGATATTGAGGATTAGCACAGCCGTTACCCCAGGACACAATCCCATACAACAAGCCGTCACAGACAAGCGGGCCACCAGAATCCCCCTGAAAACATCCACAAATATAAAATTAAAGGTAGAGTTTTACTTTACTTCTATTTGCATTATTCAAGTTCATAGCTTTGCTGTCTTGGATAACAGAACAACTGAGGTCCATTTACCTGACAGGCGTCTTTCCCACCAGTACTGAATCCAGCGCAGAGCATGCAGTCCGTGATGGCACCGTTGTACGACTCGGTGCTGTTGCATATTTCTAGGGAGACGATGGGGAGTTTGACTGTGCGTAATGTTGCGGGAATCTGGCCTGATTGTTCTGTGTTTCCCCATCCAGACACTCTGCACATCACACCCTCTTCTCTGGTGGCGTCATGGCGGGGCAGGATGATGATTGAAACAAAGTCATTCAGATAGACCGGGACCTGGAGCTGGTGAGATGATACCAGCATAAGAAACTTTCAAGACATGTCAGATTATGAGGGATGTGTGAATGCTATTATTACAGAAGTACTGCATGTGTACTTACAAACAAAGCATGTTACAATACAAATACAAGTACAAGTAGTAATGTTAAAACACAAAAAATTGGGGATTTTTTCCAAATATTTTTTTAAGTGATAAAGAAGCCAGTTTTTGTACTTGTACTTATACTTTAGCAGTATCCCACAGAGAGGAAGGGAACACAGCAGCCCATGGTGCAGAGATTAAGGTGCAAGTACTCATCCCAATACATGGAGCTCAGAAAGTGACAACTGATATCATCAGGACAGCCCTGGTGTTATAAAATACCTTTATAAGCATAATGTCATTGTTGTAGGTGTCACTGTTGTGGCCAGGATGAGGTATCAAAAACTGAGGGAAGATTTCTTGCTCTGTGCCTTCATAGATGCTAATAGAGTAGTCTCCAGCCACCACCATCATGTTATTTATCCTGAAAAATCAAACAAATAAAAACAAACAGACACAATTAACATACATGAAATATAACTTTCTAATGGGCATGAAATGGATCATTCAATAAAAACACATAGACCTGTCACTGAAAGGAAAATTATAGGTGTAATGTTACAACAAAGTTGGCTTGCTCTTTTGGGTGTTCCAGTAATCCATGCCAACTTGCACAATGCCTTGATCCTACAGGAGGAACACCTCAGTGAGATCCAGCTACTGTTTACCCCAGTGCTTTCTGGTTAAATGGTACCTGTTCCAAAAAATGTATTCTAAGAAGATAAGAACTTGTTACGACACATGTCACTAGTCTGTTAAATATTCATGGCCTTTTTCAGGTTTCTTCAGAGTGCAAGAGGTCAGGGCTGAGGTGAGCTTGAGGTTGGGCTTAAGGCAGATTTAGGTCACACAGGAGTCAAGTAACAGTGCTGACGTGAAGGTGAGCAATCAGCTCTTCACAAAACAATCTCCTTTGGATTTCTTTACAATGTAATATTTTTCAAACCAATATTTTTCTTCTTTTATTTACACTAGATGATGGCTGGGTAAAACACTGAGACAAAACTTCTCTATGGGAACATTCAAACATTAAAATCTAACATTGCCCAAGGAGGCATGCAACTGATGCATTGTGGCTATTAGGGTAGTGATAGAGCTTGGCACAAGGAGATAGATCCAATAACTGTATTGTTGCAGCTTCAAAGATGAAATAAAAAGATTAGAATTGTCTGAAGTGAAGACTTCCTTTCCAGCCATTTTGTTTGGTATTAGTGTGTGTGCCAGCTTCAATTGCCAATTCTGTTCTATTCTATTCAATTCAATTCAATGTGTATCATGTTCATGAATTTGTCATAATATCTGGTAAATTGACTATCTGATATGGCTCGAAAAAGGCCAGATTGTGTGTACATATTTACAAAAAGAGGCGTCAAATTGGGGGCATCAGGGGCCACCCACACGAAAAGAATCTGCGTGTGTAATCAAAGTGTACTGTCCACAGACAGAGGTTTGTATTACTGACCAAATATAAGCTCTTATTAACATATTTATTTGATTTAGTATGGAACAGTGCACATTAACACATGTTCAGTGGTCCAGCATGTAAATGTGCCAGTGTTAGTGTCTTATACCTTTTAAAAGTATCATAAAAGTGGCTTACCCTTTGTTACAGTGTGCTGCAGTGAGGACCCAGTACTTATTTATCAGGGAACCCCCACAGAAGTGCTGGCGTAACCTTGTCTGTATTGACACTATGTACTTTATAGAATGTGGAACAGGAGCATATCCTCCAATTATGCGCAGTTCTTCTACAGTGTCCTGACCTACAATACAAGATGGGATTAGTTGCGTTAACACACTTTCTGACAAACCACAGTGTTTACGTGATCACGGTGATGCAGCAAGAACTACACCACAGTCACAAGGAATCACTGGCTCATATTAACAGTTCACTTAATATTAGGAGTTCAATAATATATGTGGTCTTTTTACCAAAAACAATATTACTGTAGTGATATGATCATCAGGTTTGATGGTGTTCATGATATTTCATCTAGATGGCCAAACCCAAACGCACATGATACTAAATGTCACTGAAAGGCCTCAGGGTCGAAACAATACTGACTCATTACGTGCCAGATCTCCCAAGCTATAATTAGCAGAAATGGTGCGTGGCAAACAGCAAAATGGTAACTTTATACAATAGGTGGTGCTGGGATTAGGTGTGTATGTGCGTAATGAGACAAAGCATTATGTAAGAACTTTAGAAATTAACTAAGTGCGATAGTCGTCAATTAATTCTCACATAAGATTAATTAATATAGAAAAGTGTTAAGACAAAATTCACATGTGAACTCCTGTAGCTATAGTTTTGATTTGTACATTAACAGCACTAACACTAACCATTTAAGATTTTTGTGTATCCAGATGAAAATGTAAATGTAACAAATTTATGAAAACTGACTTTAAAGAGCTTCTCTCACATGTTCACAGCAGTGTCAGGTGTAAAGGAAATCTCACCTTTAACATTTTACCTTTACACAAGGTACAAAGAGGGGTGTTGGCCACAATTAGTTATTGTGATTTCATTGTTAGCCTTCATGTTTTGTTTCGAAGGTTTCAAAGTATTTTTGTGACCAAGCAATATGTGAGAACTTTTAAGTTTTCAACACTTCAGCATGGGGAAAAAAACCTTAGATGATATTAAATTTCAGTGTTTTTTTTGAAAATCTTAAACTGTCTCATAAAGATAAGTACATTAAAGGAAAAAGAAACATATGTTGAAAAGAAATTGTACATTAGAAATGCCTTTATCATCCATACGTTTAGTTTTTATAATGTATAATTCTATAAAAATGTGTCAGAGCACTTACCAAAAGAAAAGGTGGTGTTTTAGGACAAAAATAAATATTATTAATGGCTTTTTTTTTTCTTTTTCTTTTTTTTTTTTTTTGCCGTTTTCTTAACTCCAACTGAACCTGTGTCCAATTAGAAGACTTACTGAAGAAAATGATGTTTCGTTTTCAAAGCAAAACAACTATGTCATACCAGCAAGGGCCATTTTACAGGAGAGGCAGCAGACAGTCAATAAATATGTCACACGCATATATGCTAGGATAGTAAGCTAATAATATAATAGAAATATGTGCACACATAAAGTGTTGATGTATGGTTCTGAACTGAGTGGTCTTATCTAGGCTTTAATCAAAACAGCTATTGTCACTGGATCTCAGCCTCACGTGTCAAGTTCATTCAAGCTTATATATGTCAACAGTCTCTAAATACAAGATAAGGAATTATACTTACAATTCACTGCCAAGATTCCCAGCAAAATACATAGTAATAAATATAGCGGGTCCATAGTGGATGAGGAAGAATTTGTGAGACTGAAAGACACCTGTGAGGTTTTTTTGTCTAATCCGCACGGCATCACACCTCCATTCTCAGGTTTCTTAGTTCCTATTTCAGTTACCATGGCCACCTTCTTGTCATGGACAGATATATAATTAAAGCCTCTCCAGTGTGACCCCTTGTCTACCTTGTCATTGACCTTCTGAAGCTCCACTGGAGCTGCTAATTGTTTAAATAATCACTTAACTGTGACTCAAAAGTGAAAATTAGGTTTAGGTTTTAGGGACTTCCGGTCACCATACCATTACCTGCATGCCTACCATAAGATTGTGTCTAGTTTTTAACAAAGTTATATCTAACTTTTGGGATATTTTCATACAACTTCACTTGACTTAACTGAGTAAATGGAAGAATAGTCCATTCTTGTAGATAACTACAAGACTTCTGACTGCCAGGCAGCAAAGTTTAGACCAGCTCACTCCACCTCTGCTCCACACCTTTATGGGGCATTACTCGTGTGTCATTAAAATTGGAGCAGACCTCTGGCAGGTCTTGGGAGTAATCCTGAACTTACGAGGGCTTCCTAACCTCAGTTTTGTATTTGGCCAATCTCATTCTTTTTCCAGTCTAATGATAGGACTCATGGTAGCTCAAGTACTGAGCACTGCATTTTTCCGCCTGACGCGCTCCTCAGTCCAAGTGTTGTCACCGCTGTTGCACATGGCCACCTCCC
The DNA here is from genome assembly GCA_020698575.1 of Bostrychus sinensis. Taxonomy (NCBI): domain Eukaryota; kingdom Metazoa; phylum Chordata; class Actinopteri; order Gobiiformes; family Eleotridae; genus Bostrychus; species Bostrychus sinensis. Next base: position 12,810,709 of record CM036250.1, read on the forward strand.
TGTTCTCATATTCCCCCCGTCTGGCCCTGGAATAAAAGGTGACAGACAAAGCGCATATGGATCAATATAAACTGACATACTACACTGACAGTATTAATAATACACTATTCCAGGAATAGTATAGGCTTCAAGGAAAAAAGGTTGGGAACCACTGCTTTAGCCCAACAACAATGTCATAAAAGTCAAACAGGCTACAAGACTTTGGTGCAGGTGAACTGAGTTTTTAAGTAGCAGAGCGTTTGGGGCTGTCATAACATTTCACTGTCAGAACTGCTATATATATATATATATATATATATATATATATATATATATATATATATATAAAAATAGAGCTTGTCAGAACAAAAAAGGTTGGCGTGTGGGGCTATGATGGCCTCCTTGTGGCAGAAGTTGCATAACAGATTAGTGTGAGATAAACTCTGAGTGAAATTCCAGTATTACAATTAATCCATGTGTAAGCAAATATTTCATCGTAAAAGAAGATGATCTCAGCTTACAGCATTTGGATTGATATTCCCTTATCAGTGCTTATATCATGATCAGCCCTTCTCTAACACTGCCAGAGACTTCATGCACATCTCGTGACATAACCTGATATTGTACAATATTTTACTGGCATGAAAAGGGGAAAAAAAAATCATAAATTGTTTCTTTCATAACACCTTTAACCACTAGATGGCGTTAAACAAGACTACAGCTGTTAGCTACAAAACACACTATATTGCCAAAAGTATTTGCTCACCTGCCATTACACACATGTGAACTTAATTCTTAATTCATAGGATTTAATAAAATGTTGGCCCACCCTTTGCATCTATAACAGCTTCAACTCTTGGGGGGAAGCTTTCCCCAAGGGTTTGTAAGGTCAGACTTTGATATTGGACGAGAAGGCCTGGCTCGCAGTCTTCGTTCTAATTCATCCCAAAAGTGTTCAGGTTGAGGTCAGGACTCTGTGCAGCCCAGTCAAGTTCTTCCACACCAAACTCACTCATCCATGTCTTTATGGACCGTGCTTTGTGCTCTGATGCGCAGTCAGAAACAGGAAGTGGCCATCCCCAAACTTTACACCTGTGGCCATGGAAGTGATAGGAACACTGGATTCAGTTATTTGGGTGGCTGAGCGAATACTTTTGGCAATATAATGTATCTCCAACTAAATTAATTCACTGAGTACAACTGCTGCTACAAAACATTTCAGCCAGGATTCAGTAATAGGAGTGTGCTGTCTCAGCTTTGTAGAAAAAGGAGTGGATAAATTCAACAAATGGAAAAGCTCTTGAACGTAGTAAGCATAGTCAGTTAGAGGTATATGTTAAAAGTCTTCTTTCTTTTCAGCTTTTTCCTTTGGGGTCACCACAGCAAATTATCTGTCCCCTAGTGTGCAGTGATTTGCATGTTGATTTGGCATAGGTTTTATGTCGGAAGCCCTTCCTGAACTAACCCTTTTCATTTATCCAGCCTTGGGATTGGCACAAAGAGTACCCTGGCTTGTGACCTCCCGTTGCTGAATTAGGGATTTATGTTATAATTATAATTATAATTATTATCCATCCATCTTCTACCACTTATCCAGGGCCAAGTCACACAGGTAGCAGGCTAAGCAAACAGGCCCAGACTTCCCTCACCCAAGCCACTTCCTCCAGCTCTAATGGGGGAATCCCAAGGACATAGTCTTTCCAATATGTCGTAGGTCTTGCCCAGGGTCTCTGCCCGGTGGGACATGCGCAGAGAACCTCCCCAGAGAGGCATCCAGGGGTCATTTGAAACAGATGCCCGAGCCACCTCAGCTGGCTTCTCTCGATGTGGAGGAGCAGCGGCTCTACGCCAAGCTCCTCTCAGGTAACTGAGCTCCTCACCCTATCTCTAAGGGAGTGCCCACCCTACGGAGGAAAATCATTTCGGCCGCTTGTGTCCAGGCTCTTGTCCTTTTGGTCATGACCACAGGTGAGAGAAGGAACGATTCTTCTTCACCACAACAGAACGGTGCATCGACCGCATTCCTGCAGACGCTGCACTAATCTGCCTGTCAGTCTCACGCTCCATCCTTCCCTCGTGAGATACTTGAACTCTTCCACTCAAGGCAGGAACTCCCCTCCAACATGAAGAAGGCAAGCTTCCCTTTTACAGTCAAGAACCATGGCCTTGGACTAGGAAGTGCTGATTCTCAACCCAACCGCTTTACACTTGGCTGCAACGCGCCCCAGTGCACACTGAAGGTCCTGGTTTGATGAAGCCAACAGGACAACATCATTTGCAAAAAGCAAAGATGAAATCCTTTGGTTCCCTACAGCCCCTGGCTACACCTAAAAATTTTGTCCATAAAGATAATGAACAGAACCGGTGACAACTGGAAACAGTTCTGACTTATTGCCTTACTGCGACCCAAGCTCCTGCTCCAGCTGTACAAGGACTGGACAGCCATTAGCAGTGGCCCTCAGGCCCCATACTCCCAGAGCACCCCCCAAAGAATGCTATGAGAGACACAAACACCAACTGGGTGTAGAACCGGTCCACTGTTCCACAGCCGGGCCAAAAACTGCATTGTTCTTCCTGAATCCGAGGTTTGACCATTGGGCAAATTCTCCTCTCCAGTCCCTGGAATAGACTTTCCCGAGAAGGTTGAGAAGTGTGATCCCCCTGTGGTTGGAATACACCATCCAGTCCCACTTCTTGAAAAGAAGGACCACCACCCCAGTCTGCCAGTCCAGAGGTACTGTCCCCGACCACCACGCAAAGCTGCAGAGACGTGTCAACCAAGACAGCCCCACAACATCCAGAGACTTGAGGTACTGAGGAGCTTTCTAACTACCTCAGTAATTTCAGCTTGGGTTATAGATGAGTCCACCCCTGAAACCCCAGCCTCTGCTTCCTTAACGGATTATTATTATTGTTCTTATGATTATGATTATGATTATGATTATGATTATGATTATGGGGAATAGAGGGCAGATTTTTGCATCTTTTAGTCAATTGGCTGATTCTTGCCCTTTAATGCCAATTTTTGCTCAGGCATATGTCCAGGCAACCATGTGGCTGATGGACCCCATCTTCCCCAACCATCTTTTAGCAGTTAGGGCTCTTACACTGCTCATATTAAACACTTTATCTGATGTCGCTCGTTTCTCTGGCATAAAACCTCACAGAACAAAACTTTTAAATGAGTTTTGTAGTTTGATTGAGATTGCATTATAGGGGGAAAAAAACATCTTTATCTGTTCTCACTGCCCAATTCATTGTAAGATTTGGTCTTAAGATGCTTTGAGAAGTTCTGAAGGGCCGTCTCAGTGCATCCCAAACCATCCTTAAGCAGTTTGGGCTCTTATACTGCAATTCATAGGAAACATCCAAAATCGCTTCATCTCAGCCTGAAAAGCTCAAAACAACCATAAAAAGACTTGGCTAATTTCTCTGGAACAGAACCTTGTAGAACAAAAAATTCTTGCAGCTCTCACCAAGCTCTATGTGTACAACAGGTTTAACTGAGATTGCCTTAGTGTTTTTCTTCCTAACCCTAAGCCTAACCCCTTAACTATTCTCACTCTCCAATTTTAACACATTTGTTTGCATTTTACTAAAACAAATGGCTATATTATATTTATTTCTTTGATAAAATTAAGAAAATCAGCTTTACATATTGATAAAAAATAAAAATAAAATTAAAAAAATAAAAAAATTGGCAGTGTTATTCAGTCATTGGCTGCTCTGAAGTTTAAAAATCACCATCGGCCATAGAAAAACCAATATCAGTCAACCTCTAATAAGAAACACTGATAAATGAAAAAGTTGGCATGTTTACAAGACCTGTTAGGAGTCTGTGAATGTCAATGTATAGGTGTAGCCGGCTCTCATGTTATACTGGCCTTGGGCAAGTGGCCCAAAAACATTTAAAACTGTGTTTGAGATACGCCCTGCCCTGCCTTTGTTTACAAGTGCAAGCAGGTTTTTACATAGAAATAGTGTAAAGTCACTTTACATTAATTTAGAGTTTAACTTTGTGAACACAGTAAACAACAAACCATGTTTTATGTTTACAGCTTTTAAAATATGCATCCCTTTATAATTTGTGATAAACAGCAAGATGTAAAGTTATAAGACATGTCTTCTTCACAGTGGAATCAATTATTAATACCATATAAAGTCTTCAAAATTATAGATTCCTTGTATTTGTTGTTTGGTAAATTTAAATTAATGAAATGTTTGATTTTAATTTATTGTGTCGTTCTGTGAACAGTGGTCCACTTCCCTGGTGTAAAGAGTGCCAAGAAATTAGACCAGGACCTGCTGTAACAACTGTAAACTATTTAAAATCAGAGCATAACAGCTGGATTCCTTACTGACTGATCTTATATTATAACATGTTCACCTGCTGGACTTTGATTTCTGTAACATGAATGTTTTTCTTTTATTTGTGACTTTTTCAACTATTACAGTAACCCTCCAGAACATCTCACAGGTTTTACTCAAGAGATTAACATTTTTTCCCAGTGTGTTGATGATTGTGTGGAGGGCACACCTTTTCTTGCAGTCCCATGGTGAAGGAGAAAAAACTAGGTTTAGAAACACACATAATACATGGGAACATGGTAGTATTGTCTGTAGTAGGTCATTTTTTGTTGCAGTGTGAGATGGTCACAGCACAACACCAGACGAATAGAAATGTTAACAAAAGATGTGCTCAGAGATACAGTTACAGTATAAAAGGCAAGAGTTAAACTTTTGCCTCACCATTTGGCGAAGCTTTTTGTGTTTGGGCTCGAGGTAAGAATGCTTCATTTATTAAAACCTTTTCTATATTAGTCTGGTGAAACATTATGAGGTGATTGGTGGTAACAATATAATAAATGTCATTACAGTAACTACTTCATACTTTTCTGTAACTCAAAGGCATTAGCTACAACTACTTAGATTAACTTAGTTTGGATAATCTTTTTGTGCAGCCAAGACATCACAGTGATTGATAAAAATTGTGATAAGATTGCTTTTTCTTTGATAATTTTTAGAACAAGAAGTGTCTGTAAAGTACTGCGATTAAATGGCAATCCCCAAGGCATGTCTTATTCTCTTCGTTCTGGCTCATGCCATATCAGGTATGTTCTTTAATGACTTAGATGAATTCATCTATTCATGTTCACACAATAGAGGACGTTTGAAGACTTAAAGACGAGACACTTTAATAACTTGAACTAACATTAATGAATAAAGGAATACCTAGCTGATGTAACAGAGCTCTTCTAACTACATTTTTATTCTAATTACAGATCATGTATAAAAATAGTTGCTGTCTTAAACTGTGTAAAACTTTAATATGCTCTGTATTCATTAATGTGCGCAGATGTCGTTGCACAGAGAATTATCGGGGGTCTCGTGGTAAAACCATACACACACAAGTACCAGGGATCCGTACAGGCAATTGGAAGCGGACTTTCAAGACCAAGACCCTACTGTGGATGCACATTAGTCAGTGATCAATGGGCGGTGTCTGCTGCCCACTGCTGGAGACCGTGAGTAATGACATTGCTTTGCTTTAATTAATAAATATTTAACAGCACTAGTAGCAGCCTCTTTGTTTTACCTTTAGGACAAGTGCAATGATTGTGGTGTTTGGGGAACATAATCTATGGATTGATGAGGGATATGAGCAAATCTTTAATGTCTCAAAAATATACATCCACAACTTTAACTACAAAACTTTCAACAATGATATCATGCTAATCAAGGTATGTGACAACTGCTGCTGCAGATATAATTGTATCTTGTGCTGTTGTGAGTGTCTTTAATGAGTAGTGATTTGTGTTACAGCTGAGTGTACCTGCCATAATAAACGCCTATGTGGAGCCAGTCTCTCTGCCTGGCCCCACCACCTCGCCGCTGTTTAATGATATGTGCACTGTGAGCGGATGGGGCGTTACCACTTTGTACAGTCCGCAGCTCTCCGATGAACTGCGGGCTGTCGATGTACAAATCAATCCATTTTGCAGTTATTACTATTGGGGCAGGATCACAAACAACATGCTGTGTGCTGGTTACCGGTTTGGTGGGAGAGATTCCTGCCAGGTACACATAGTAGTAGCAGTACTTTTCATTATAGAATAGGTTATATGCTTATGTCTTAATGTGTGTTTTGTGTTGCAGGGTGACTCGGGAGGACCCCTTGTGTGCAATGGATACTTGGAAGGAATTGTGTCCTGGGGAATCAGCTGTGCAAACCCATACTTTCCTGGAGTTTACACTAGACTGAGGAACTATGTTGACTGGATTGAATGGGTGATCAATAGTGATATATAAATGTGCTTCCAACTAAAAATACCAAACATGCATTAACTGGTTTAAAGACACAAGTGCAGAGTTGAATTATTTGTACAGAAAAGTGTCAATCTGTGGCAGTTACAGTGTCGAATTAGTTTGTCTCTGAGCACAAAGAAGCTAGTTTGTATGTCTAATTCAAAACCAAATAAAGTCACTATGTATTATTGCTTGTAATTATTGTATTTATGAGATGTAACAAAGCAACTCTATGTGTGTCAAATATGTATGCATGTGTAGTTTGTAATGTAATTAAATATATAAGTGGATTATCACCTCTTAAATAAAAGAATTCATGCAATAAACAAGTGTTTTATAGGCTTTTGCAAAAACAAAGAGTGTTTGATGTTGAATGCATGCATATTAACAGTATTCTTTTTTTTTTTTTTTTTTTATTGTTCATGGTGATGTTGTTTTTTTGTCTAACACTAGCCTACCCCAGTGGTTCTCAAACTTTTCAGTCCGAGTACCACCACAAAAAATATGTGGCTTTCAAAGCACCATCTTTAATGAGTAAATTAGGCCTGAGTCAGGACTAACCCAGGTCTACACCCGAAATTAAAATTGTGATTTAATTTTAAACCTGACTTTACAAGGTCCAGAACAAAACAAGGACTTCTGTTTGAAAAGACACAGACACACGACTAAACAACTAGGGCAGGACAAACTGAATCAATCTGTGATGATCTATTGATTTATTTTAATCTTCAAAAATCCTAGACACTCCTGAGTACTACTAGTGGTACCTGCACCACAGTTTAAGAGCCACTGGCCTAGCATTTTGTAATGAGGCTAAAGTGTATGGTATAGGGTGACCAGATTTATAGGCCAAAAAACTGAAACACATACTTTTTAGTCATTTGAACTCACCAAGTAAGAAAAAAGTTTTTGAAATCCATACAATTTTCTGTCATGTGATTAGATGTAAGTGAATGACGCTGGGGCTCAAGTGTTGAATATGATGGACATTATTCCTTTTCTGTGTTTCTATTGGTTAAAATGTGGACAACTGAGACATGTTTTTTTTTAAACTGGGACATATTTGTGTTTTTACAGATAAGGAGCCTAAAGTTGTGACTGTTCCTGTTAAATAAGGACATCTGGTCACCCAACATTGGGTCTTGGTGCATGTGTAAAGTCTGTTTTTTTTTTGTTTTTTTTTTTGTTTTTTTATTGCCTCAGAATAAAGATGCTGAAGTATATGTCAGTTTTATAGCAGGTGATGCTATGACTTGTCATTTCTGTGTGCAGGCTACACATTAAGCTTAATAATTATTGTATATATTAAAGAGCAACATTATCCTGGCCCATGCCTGACTGTTGTCTTTGTTCCACAAATGCCTCAAGACTTTTATTCTGGGGGCGACAGATTTTACGTTGTCGTTTTTTTTTCCCTCCACGGAGTCTAACGAGTGAGAGCAGAGTCAGTCCGGTGTGTCCTGACTCCGCTCCTGCTGTGAGAGGGGAGGGAGGCCGGAGAGGACTGGGCGGTAAATGCGGGGCTACGTGCCGTAAAGAAAACGTCCCACACCTGACACTACAGGACTGGGACCAGCGCGCAGGGGAGAGAGACGGCGAGGGCGTGGGAAGCACGAGGCCGTGGGAAGAGACGCGACACAGGTAACAAGGTCCAATACCACGTCACACCTGCAACTATTGAGCAGAAGTACCACCGTTTGACCCGAGGAGGGCACGGTGACGGTTTTCAACACAAAATCTGAATTTAGACCCTTTGTACCACTAAAGCCCTGTTTGTACAACTGATCAGCTAAAAAAAAAAGTGGTTTAGGGTTGAGTTGCTCTTTAAGTTAAGCTAGTACTTATTCCTTAACTTCAGCATATTCTTTCTTTATATTTATGCACTCTAAATAAGTTGTAGTATTTTTTTATTTAAATGTCAATTAATGTAAAATAATCAATCAGCATCGAAATGTAAACAACCTAAGCTGGGTACCATACACCGTCAGTAGTCACTTGGACCACGTGACCTCTAATGCGCATGCTCTGTAGCAGTCAGCTCGCTTTGTTTACTACATAATTGTGAGCCTCTCTTGAAATTGGTGATTAAACTCGATCCAAAGACACCGCAGGTTACCTTTTAGGGTAAAGTATGTCCGTGAAGCACGCCATCAGCCGTGGCCTCGAGTTGGGGCGGTCATTCTTTCAACTGGGCCTTCTCAAAACCGGGGGTCGTGTCGCAGCGAAGCTCCGAGCTGATCGCTTCCGTGCAGGCCCGTCGGTCCGCACCGCTCAGCCTCAGGCTTTCCTGCCGCATCGATACCGCTATTACCGCACTACTTTGAGAGGCCTGGCTGCCCAGCTCCAGTCCGCCGGCTTCAGGAGGTTTGGCGGCGGTTCTTCACGGAACAGGGCCGTGTTTCTGGCTTTTGGTCTTGGCGTTGGGCTCATTGAACAGCAGCTAGAGGATGACAGAAAGAGTTCAGCCGCCTGTCAGGAGATACAGGTAATACTATTTCTCTTAGCTAAATTAGGATTATAAATGATTAGTTTATTAGGTCAGTAAGGTAAATTCTGATGCGGGTTGTCAAAGAAAAAAACACCTACTATAACTTTGATAGTAATTTCCTGTTCAAATTTATTGCAATCATGCTAATACTGTGACATAATTTAAATGCAAGGAACCAATGGTGCCATAATGTGGTGAGCGGTTAGGATGATTCCAAGGGACCATGACTGACGGGGGCCCAGGGAAATCTTAAATTAATAATGTAAGTTTAGCAGAGTTTGCGATGATAGGGCCCAGAAAACTTGGCAGTGCCCCTGCAAAGAACATAGCATACAACCATGTAGTAGCCTACACATTTGAATATGTCTATATCTTATTTTGTTTAATTACAATAATATATTAATATTCATTTTGTATAGTATTATTTATAATAATATTGAATGTATTTTCCAGGCTGTATTCAGAAAGAAAAGATTTCAGTCCCCACTTAAGCCGTTTGTCTCTGGATACAAACTGGATGATTACCTAATTGGTAACCAGATCGGTAAAGGCTCAAATGCAGCTGTGTACGAGGCTGCTGCCCAGTTTGCCCCTCTGCATCAGACAGATAATAATAAGGGGTCTTTGGTGGAGCTTCAAGACGATGAAGAACAACAACAGCGTGGGATTCGCTCTTTGACCTGCTGCTCGCTGAGAAACTTCCCATTGGCTATCAAGATGATGTGGAACTTTGGGGTGGGTTGTGCAGCCCTATTAGGTGTTATTCTGTTTTATTTACTCTATATATTTACTCTAGGTATTTTGTGTTGCAGGCAGGATCATCCAGTGAAGCTATATTAAAATCAATGTCACAGGAGCTGGTGACTGCTGGCCCAATTGCCGTAAAGCATGAAAATGAGCACATAAGCCTAGATGGGTAAGCAAAATACACACTTTTTTTTATAACTTGCCGTGCTTTACATGTGCATAGAATATTTCAGAAGCTTCTTATTTTTTATTTAATTTGACAGACAATTTGGACTCCTGCCAAAAAGAGTGCCAGCACACCCTAATGTGGTAAGAGTGTACCGTGCTTTTACTGCCGATGTCCCATTGCTGCCAGGTGCACAGGAGGAATATCCAGCTGTACTGCCAACCAGGCTTAACCCCCATGGTCTGGGCAACAATCGCACTTTATTTTTGGTCATGAAGAAGTAAGCTCTCTCTCGAAGATCTGTTCTAATAATGGCTAATACAGCAGCACAGACACTTTTTTTTATCATTGTCAGACAGCTATTTAACAAATCTCTTGGTCCATATAGTTACCCCTACACACTGAGACAGTACCTGGAAGTGTCCACACCCAGTCACAGGCATGGCTCTTTGATGATGCTCCAACTTCTTGAGGGGGTCGACCATCTGTGTAGACAGGGAGTGGCTCACAGAGACCTCAAATCAGATAATGTGCTCCTAGAGTTTGACTCAGGTAAAGAAAACTGCACAGTTAGAAACATAATAAATGAGCAATTACTATGGTTAATTACATTCGTATTTACACTTTTTTTACTTGCAGATGGTTGCCCTAGATTAGTTATTACTGACTTTGGTTGCTGTCTGACCCAGAGAGACTCAAGTTTACAACTGCCATTTAACAGTATGTGGGTTAATAGAGGAGGTAATGCATCGCTTATGGCACCAGAGGTAGGAAATAGTTCTTTGTTAAACTTACTAAACTACAACAATACTTATCTCTTTCCTAAAAACCCAGTGAGAAATCGATAAACACTAAGTACAATCTAAACTTGTTAAGGTGGCCACTGCAGTTCCAGGACCTGAAGTGGTGATTGACTACAGCAAGGCTGATGCTTGGGCTGTGGGGGCCATCTCTTATGAAATATTTGGTCAGCCAAACCCATTCTATCGGGCAGTGGGACTGGAGAGTAGAAAATACCACGAGTATGAGCTACCCCCTCTTCCTTCTACAGTGCCAGCTGAAGTGGAGTTAGTTACCCGACTGCTTCTCAGACGGAACCCAGACAAAGTAAGTCTGACTCTTGAGTATTACTGTGGACTCTAATCTGATGAGTATCTGATATCTTATGATGATATTGTGTACTGATACTTTTGTACTTTTGGTGCTTTGTAGCGCCCCAGTGCCCGGGTGGCTGCTAACATGTTGCATCTCAGCCTCTGGGGACAGAAGGCTCTCTCTAATCAGGGGAGCATTGGCATGCGGAAGCTGGTGGACTGGCTGTTGTGTCAGTCGGCTGTGGTTCTTCTCAAGGGCTGTCGTGGAGCCGGCGGGAACACAGCTGAAGCAGAGCTTCAGAGGAGCTTCTTATCCAACTTGGAGCTGGAGGACCTTCGTACTGCTGTAGGTTTCCTCCTCTTTGGCCAAACAAATTATAATCTCTGCATTATGTCTGCTTAGATATGCTATCAATTGTAAATTTACATACTCTTCTGTCATACAACACATCCAGATGAAATAGTTCAGCTACTATCTGTGTCTTTGTTTAGGACATTGTACCATTACATCTTTCATGTGGAAAATAATCAGTCAGTGTGCTGGTGAATTATATGTATTATAATTCAATATTTGAAATTGATGTGATACATACACTGTAGGCATTTTCCTGAACGCGCTTGGTATCACTTTAAGATCCTTTGTCAGTGCTCAAGCTAGCTATTATACCAGTACACAAGTAGTAAACTTTTCAGTAGTTGGGAAAATATTGCATGGGTGTTTGCTCCTGTGGTTTGCACTTTATCTTGGCATTTGCACTTTTTAAGGACATTTTGCATTGTTGATGGTTACCAGTAAGCTAATGAAATCAATGGCATTCATTATTAAATTAATGCAAATATATTTTATTTGAAATAAAAAGATAGGCCTGTGGTTCTACAATAACAACACATAGACTAAGACAATATGTGGTGAGTGCTTACAATGTAAGGTATTTTAAATATTTTTGGAAATATAAAGAATATTTAGTTAACTTTTTGAATAAAAGCACATCCATTAACTGAAGTTTTCTGTGGTCTTTTGATTTTTGTAGATCTCTCTCTCTCTCTCTCTCTCTCTCTCTCTCTCTCTCTCATATATATATATATATATATATATATATATAAATATAAATATATATATATATATATATATAAATATAAATATATATATATATATATATATAAATATAAATATATATATATATATATATATAAATATAAATATATATATATATAAATATATATATATATATATATAAATATAAATATATATATATATATATAAATATATATATATATATATAAATATATATATATATATATATAAATATATATATATATAAATATATATATATATATATATAAATATATATATATATAAATATAAATTGTTAGCTTATCATCTCGTAACATCTGAATATTGCATTTTATGAACATCTGGTTATTGGTCAATTATTTGAAAATTCATTTTCTCAGATTAAAATTTTTTTATTTAGGATTCCACAATTTTAACATTTGATGTTATCACAATTTACATCACTCTTTCTTTAGAGTACTACATCTACTATTTTTATGTTTAATACTCCTCTCCTTCCTCTTCTCCCTCACCCTCAATGGAGTCAACTCCAACCTCTTCATAATCTTTCTCCAGAGCAGCCATGTCCTCTCTGGCCTCAGAGAACTCTCCCTCCTCCATACCCTCGCCCACGTACCAGTGGACAAAGGCCCTCTTGGCGTACATCAGGTCAAACTTGTGGTCAAGCCGAGCCCAGGCCTCTGCAATAGCAGTGGTGTTGCTCAGCATGCACACAGCCCTCTGGACCTTGGCCAGGTCTCCACCAGGGACTACAGTGGGGGGCTGGTAGTTGATGCCAACCTTGAACCCAGTGGGACACCAGTCCACAAACTGGATTGAGCGCTTGGTCTTGATGGTGGCAATGGCAGCATTTACATCTTTAGGAACCACATCACCACGATACAGAAGACAACAGGCCATGTATTTGCCGTGGCGAGGGTCACATTTAACCATCTGGTTGGCGGGCTCAAAGCAGGCATTTGTGATCTCAGCCACTGAGAGCTGCTCATGGTAGGCCTTCTCAGCTGAGATGACTGGGGCATAGGTGGCCAGAGGGAAGTGGATACGAGGATAGGGCACCAAGTTGGTCTGGAACTCTGTCAGATCAACATTTAGGGCACCATCAAAGCGAAGAGACGCAGTGATGGAGGACACAATCTGACTGATCAGCCTGTTCAGGTTTGTGTAAGTAGGGCGCTCGATGTCGAGGTTCCTACGGCAGATATCATAGATGGCCTCGTTGTCCACCATGAAGGCACAGTCGGAGTGCTCCAGGGTGGTGTGGGTGGTCAGGATGGAGTTGTAGGGCTCCACCACAGCAGTGGACACCTGGGGAGCAGGGTAGATGGAGAACTCCAGCTTGGATTTCTTGCCGTAGTCAACAGAGAGACGCTCCATCAGCAGAGAGGTGAAACCAGAACCGGTGCCACCGCCAAAGCTGTGGAAGACCAGGAAGCCCTGGAGCCCAGTGCACTGGTCAGCCTGTTTAAAAAAAAAAAAAAAAAGTTAGTGCAGAGGCAGAATTAGTATAAAATCCTTATTTTCTTAAAATCCACTCACCAGTTTGCGGATCCTGTCCAGCACCAGGTCAATGATCTCTTTGCCAATGGTGTAGTGGCCACGGGCGTAGTTATTGGCAGCATCCTCCTTACCAGTGATCAACTGCTCAGGGTGGAACAGCTGCCTGTATGTGCCAGTGCGAACCTCGTCTGAATCACAAATTTGGGGCACAATTAAATAAAAGGTTTGATTTAATATTAAATTGAGCATTTTCTTCATTTTATACTTACCAATGACAGTGGGCTCAAGATCCACAAAAACAGCCCTGGGGACATGCTTTCCAGCTCCTGTCTCACTGAAGAAGGTGTTGAAGGAGTCGTCTCCTCCTCCAATGGCTTTGTCACTGGGCATCTGTCCATCTGGCTGGATCCCATGCTCTAAACAGTAAAGCTCCCAGCAGGCATTGCCAATCTGGACCCCAGCTTGACCGACGTGGATTGAGATACACTCACGCTAGGTGGAAAAATTACAGACACTATTTATTTAAAAAAAATATATATATACATAAAACCTTACCCAACAGCAATGTTTTTCTGTGGATATTAGTGAAGGAACAATTGCGTGTTGTGTTGGAGTCTGCTCTGATGTGACATTAATCTGTCTTCAGTGACTTGGATTACAGTAAAGAGAGATTAACTGGGTCAGACAGGTTGCAGTCTGCCGGTCTCTCAAAAACACATTCACATACCTACTAGTACTACTACTTACATACTAATTGACTTCATTATGTACTTTAAAACATTAAATAGATCATAAAATTAAACAGACAGAGAGCATCCCAAACATATTACTTCTGCACACAAAATAGAAACAGGCTAATGCAAAGTTGGAAATCAGTGGACAATATATGAAAATATTGTGATGTGTGGATTTAAATATATATAGCCAACATAATACATGCCAAATATTTCTGTACACACAGCTCCTGTCTCGATATGACATGATTAAAATCAGCCAGAGTAGGCTACTAAACTGATGAATTAATGTGAAGTAAAATGTCTAACCCTACAGATATAAATGAAAAGGAATGTACTTACCATGATTTCTTGTCGATATTATACAATGTAACGAGACAAGTGAGGAGCGTGAGTGCGCAGTATCTGGTCTGGTTAAACTGATCTGCTGACAGGCTGCGCTCTGCCCCCTGAGGTGCACAGGCGAATTGCAGAAAACGCCCCCCTTCTGCAGCTCAGTCATTTTAATCTGAAATTCCAGACATATTTTTACTGGATACTGAACCTTCTTTTCTCTCTCCGAAAAAATGACGAATCTTTTCATCTACTTATTCGTTGTTCAGGACAAAGTTAATGAAAATCTTTTTATTACAGCTCTATTAGTGTTAATAGCTGAATTTTAAGCTGACTGTAGTTTTGCATCTCTTTGATTCCATATTCTTCTTTTTCATATTTTTACTGTCTTTTACTGTCTTTTTAATCCTTCTAAATTTCAAAATACCTGTTTTAAGATTACATCACACCACACATCAAACATATCATGCACAACCACTTGGTTGGAAAGCCTCCCTGTAATTTTGGCTCAGGAAACCAGCCTAAAAACGTCACGGGTCAGAGTCTTAAAGAGGACGATTCCTTTCAGTGCACTTTGACAGGTCGAGCGACTCCCTGCTAACATGTCGTCTATGTTGAGAAACTTCAACGCAGCTTACGGTACAGTTTTTGACCGCGGTGAAGTTAGATGGATATTGGATATTCGCATATTCGCATATTCGCCCTGGGAACCGCTACGGTACTCACAGCAAATGAGAACGAGCAAAGAGCATGACAGACGGCTTGTGCTGACACAGAGTGTCGGCGTCAGCCTCGGTTCAGCTTAGGGACCGTCAGTGAATTACTCTACAGCACTAATTGTCTGTTTTTCTTCAATAGCTTCCAGGTCATGTGACCTAGTGATTCCAAACCACAACTGAATATTTCTACTAGATGAGTACAATCGGGCACGGCACTTTATATTACGTTTTAATGCTTGTTCAATTTTATTTGAATTTTTTTACAGTAAAACTGACAGTTTTTCTTTAATAGCTTCCAGGTCATGTGACCCAGTGACCCCCAAACACAACTGAATATTACTACTAGATGAGTACAATCGGGCACGGCACTTTATATTACGTTTTAATGCTTGTTCAATTTTATTAGAATTTTTTACAGTAAAACTGACAGTTTTTCTTCAATAGCTTCCAGGTCATGTGACCCAGTGACCCCAAACCACAACTGAATATTTCTACTAGATGAGTACAATCGGGCACAGCACTTTTTATTACATTTTAATGCTTATTCACTTTTTTTTTTTCTACAGTAAATTTGACAGTTTTTCTTCAATAGCTTCCAGGTCATGTGACCCGGTGACCCCAGACCACAACTGAATATTACTACTAGATGAGTACAATCGGGCACGGCACTTTATATTACGTTTTAATGCTTGTTCAATTTTATTTGAATTTTTTACAGTAAAACTGACAGTTTTTCTTCAATAGCTTCCAGGTCATGTGACCCAGTGACCCCCAAACACAACTGAATATTACTACTAGATGAGTACAATCAGGCACGGCACTTTTTATTACATTTTAATGCTTGTTCAATTTTATTTGAATTTTTTACCGTAAATTTGACAGGTTTTCTTCAATAGCTTCCAGGTCATGTGACCTAGTGATTCCAAATCACAACTGAATATTTCTACTAGATGAGTACAATCGGGCACGGCACTTTATATTACGTTTTAATGCTTGTTCAATTTTATTTGAATTTTTTACAGTAAAACTGACAGTTTTTCTTCAATAGCTTCTAGGTCATGTGACCCAGTGACCCCCAAACACAACTGAATATTACTACTATAAAGGTACAATCGGGCACGGCACTTTTTATTATGTTTAAATGCTTATTCAAATTTATTTGAAATTTTTACAGTTAAATTTACCGTTTTTCATCAATAGCTTCCAGGTCATGTGATCCTGTGACCCCCAAACACAACTGAATATTACTACTAGATGAGTACAATCGGGCACGGCACTTTTTATTACATTTTAATGCTTGTTCAATTTTATTTGAATTTTTTACCGTAAATTTGACAGGTTTTCTTCAATAGCTTCCAGGTCATGTGACCTAGTGATTCCAAATCACAACTGAATATTTCTACTAGATGAGTACAATCGGGCACGGCACTTTATATTACGTTTTAATGCTTGTTCAATTTTATTTGAATTTTTTACAGTAAAACTGACAGTTTTTCTTCAATAGCTTCCAGGTCATGTGACCAAGTGACCCCCAAACACAACTGAATATTACTACTAGATGAGTACAATCAGGCATGGCACTTTTTATTACATTTTAATGCTTGTTCAATTTTATTTGAATTTTTTACCGTAAATTTGACAGGTTTTCTTCAATAGCTTCCAGGTCATGTGACCTAGTGATTCCAAATCACAACTGAATATTTCTACTAGATGAGTACAATCGGGCACGGCACTTTATATTACGTTTTAATGCTTGTTCAATTTTATTTGAATTTTTTACAGTAAAACTGACAGTTTTTCTTCAATAGCTTCCAGGTCATGTGACCCAGTGACCCCCAAACACAACTGAATATTACTACTAGATGAGTACAATCGGGCACGGCACTTTATATTACGTTTTAATGCTTGTTCAATTTTATTTGAATTTTTTACAGTAAAACTGACAGTTTTTCTTCAATAGCTTCTAGGTCATGTGACCCAGTGACCCCCAAACACAACTGAATATTACTACTATAAAGGTACAATCGGGCACGGCACTTTTTATTATGTTTAAATGCTTATTCAAATTTATTTGAAATTTTTACAGTTAAATTTACAGTTTTTCGTCAATAGCTTCCAGGTCATGTGATCCTGTGACCCCCAAACACAACTGAATATTACTACTAGATGAGTACAATCGGGCACGGCACTTTTTATTACATTTTAATGCTTGTTCAATTTTATTTGAATTTTTTACCGTAAATTTGACAGGTTTTCTTCAATAGCTTCCAGGTCATGTGACCTAGTGATTCCAAATCACAACTGAATATTTCTACTAGATGAGTACAATCGGGCACGGCACTTTATATTACGTTTTAATGCTTGTTCAATTTTATTTGAATTTTTTACAGTAAAACTGACAGTTTTTCTTCAATAGCTTCCAGGTCATGTGACCCAGTGACCCCCAAACACAACTGAATATTACTACTAGATGAGTACAATCAGGCACGGCACTTTTTATTACATTTTAATGCTTGTTCAATTTTATTTGAATTTTTTACCATAAATTTGACAGGTTTTCTTCAATAGCTTCCAGGTCATGTGACCTAGTGATTCCAAATCACAACTGAATATTTCTACTAGATGAGTACAATCAGGCACGGCACTTTATATTACGTTTTAATGCTTGTTCAATTTTATTTGAATTTTTTACAGTAAAACTGACAGTTTTTCTTCAATAGCTTCCAGGTCATGTGACCCAGTGACCCCCAAACACAACTGAATATTACTACTAGATGAGTACAATCGGGCACGGCACTTTATATTACGTTTTAATGCTTGTTCAATTTTATTTGAATTTTTTACCGTAAATTTGACAGGTTTTCTTCAATAGCTTCCAGGTCATGTGACCTAGTGATTCCAAATCACAACTGAATATTTCTACTAGATGAGTACAATCGGGCACGGCACTTTATATTACGTTTTAATGCTTGTTCAATTTTATTTGAATTTTTTACAGTAAAACTGACAGTTTTTCTTCAATAGCTTCCAGGTCATGTGACCCAGTGACCCCCAAACACAACTGAATATTACTACTAGATGAGTACAATCGGGCACGGCACTTTATATTACGTTTTAATGCTTGTTCAATTTTATTTGAATTTTTTACAGTAAAACTGACAGTTTTTCTTCAATAGCTTCTAGGTCATGTGACCCAGTGACCCCCAAACACAACTGAATATTACTACTATAAAGGTACAATCGGGCACGGCACTTTTTATTATGTTTAAATGCTTATTCAAATTTATTTGAAATTTTTACAGTTAAATTTACAGTTTTTCGTCAATAGCTTCCAGGTCATGTGATCCTGTGACCCCCAAACACAACTGAATATTACTACTAGATGAGTACAATCGGGCACGGCACTTTTTATTACATTTTAATGCTTGTTCAATTTTATTTGAATTTTTTACCGTAAATTTGACAGGTTTTCTTCAATAGCTTCCAGGTCATGTGACCTAGTGATTCCAAATCACAACTGAATATTTCTACTAGATGAGTACAATCGGGCACGGCACTTTATATTACGTTTTAATGCTTGTTCAATTTTATTTGAATTTTTTACAGTAAAACTGACAGTTTTTCTTCAATAGCTTCTAGGTCATGTGACCCAGTGACCCCCAAACACAACTGAATATTACTACTATAAAGGTACAATCGGGCACGGCACTTTTTATTATGTTTAAATGCTTATTCAAATTTATTTGAAATTTTTACAGTTAAATTTACAGTTTTTCGTCAATAGCTTCCAGGTCATGTGATCCTGTGACCCCCAAACACAACTGAATATTACTACTAGATGAGTACAATCGGGCACGGCACTTTTTATTACATTTTAATGCTTGTTCAATTTTATTTGAATTTTTTACCGTAAATTTGACAGGTTTTCTTCAATAGCTTCCAGGTCATGTGACCTAGTGATTCCAAATCACAACTGAATATTTCTACTAGATGAGTACAATCGGGCACGGCACTTTATATTACGTTTTAATGCTTGTTCAATTTTATTTGAATTTTTTACAGTAAAACTGACAGTTTTTCTTCAATAGCTTCTAGGTCATGTGACCCAGTGACCCCCAAACACAACTGAATATTACTACTATAAAGGTACAATCGGGCACGGCACTTTTTATTATGTTTAAATGCTTATTCAAATTTATTTGAAATTTTTACAGTTAAATTTACCGTTTTTCATCAATAGCTTCCAGGTCATGTGATCCTGTGACCCCCAAACACAACTGAATATTACTACTAGATGAGTACAATCGGGCACGGCACTTTTTATTACATTTTAATGCTTGTTCAATTTTATTTGAATTTTTTACCGTAAATTTGACAGGTTTTCTTCAATAGCTTCCAGGTCATGTGACCTAGTGATTCCAAATCACAACTGAATATTTCTACTAGATGAGTACAATCAGGCACGGCACTTTATATTACGTTTTAATGCTTGTTCAATTTTATTTGAATTTTTTACAGTAAAACTGACAGTTTTTCTTCAATAGCTTCCAGGTCATGTGACCCAGTGACCCCCAAACACAACTGAATATTACTACTAGATGAGTACAATCGGGCACGGCACTTTATATTACGTTTTAATGCTTGTTCAATTTTATTTGAATTTTTTACCGTAAATTTGACAGGTTTTCTTCAATAGCTTCCAGGTCATGTGACCTAGTGATTCCAAATCACAACTGAATATTTCTACTAGATGAGTACAATCGGGCACGGCACTTTATATTACGTTTTAATGCTTGTTCAATTTTATTTGAATTTTTTACAGTAAAACTGACAGTTTTTCTTCAATAGCTTCCAGGTCATGTGACCCAGTGACCCCCAAACACAACTGAATATTACTACTAGATGAGTACAATCGGGCACGGCACTTTATATTACGTTTTAATGCTTGTTCAATTTTATTTGAATTTTTTACAGTAAAACTGACAGTTTTTCTTCAATAGCTTCTAGGTCATGTGACCCAGTGACCCCCAAACACAACTGAATATTACTACTATAAAGGTACAATCGGGCACGGCACTTTTTATTATGTTTAAATGCTTATTCAAATTTATTTGAAATTTTTACAGTTAAATTTACAGTTTTTCGTCAATAGCTTCCAGGTCATGTGATCCTGTGACCCCCAAACACAACTGAATATTACTACTAGATGAGTACAATCGGGCACGGCACTTTTTATTACATTTTAATGCTTGTTCAATTTTATTTGAATTTTTTACCGTAAATTTGACAGGTTTTCTTCAATAGCTTCCAGGTCATGTGACCTAGTGATTCCAAATCACAACTGAATATTTCTACTAGATGAGTACAATCGGGCACGGCACTTTATATTACGTTTTAATGCTTGTTCAATTTTATTTGAATTTTTTACAGTAAAACTGACAGTTTTTCTTCAATAGCTTCTAGGTCATGTGACCCAGTGACCCCCAAACACAACTGAATATTACTACTATAAAGGTACAATCGGGCACGGCACTTTTTATTATGTTTAAATGCTTATTCAAATTTATTTGAAATTTTTACAGTTAAATTTACAGTTTTTCGTCAATAGCTTCCAGGTCATGTGATCCTGTGACCCCCAAACACAACTGAATATTACTACTAGATGAGTACAATCGGGCACGGCACTTTTTATTACATTTTAATGCTTGTTCAATTTTATTTGAATTTTTTACCGTAAATTTGACAGGTTTTCTTCAATAGCTTCCAGGTCATGTGACCTAGTGATTCCAAATCACAACTGAATATTTCTACTAGATGAGTACAATCGGGCACGGCACTTTATATTACGTTTTAATGCTTGTTCAATTTTATTTGAATTTTTTACAGTAAAACTGACAGTTTTTCTTCAATAGCTTCTAGGTCATGTGACCCAGTGACCCCCAAACACAACTGAATATTACTACTATAAAGGTACAATCGGGCACGGCACTTTTTATTATGTTTAAATGCTTATTCAAATTTATTTGAAATTTTTACAGTTAAATTTACCGTTTTTCATCAATAGCTTCCAGGTCATGTGATCCTGTGACCCCCAAACACAACTGAATATTACTACTAGATGAGTACAATCGGGCACGGCACTTTTTATTACATTTTAATGCTTGTTCAATTTTATTTGAATTTTTTACCGTAAATTTGACAGGTTTTCTTCAATAGCTTCCAGGTCATGTGACCTAGTGATTCCAAATCACAACTGAATATTTCTACTAGATGAGTACAATCGGGCACGGCACTTTATATTACGTTTTAATGCTTGTTCAATTTTATTTGAATTTTTTACAGTAAAACTGACAGTTTTTCTTCAATAGCTTCCAGGTCATGTGACCAAGTGACCCCCAAACACAACTGAATATTACTACTAGATGAGTACAATCAGGCATGGCACTTTTTATTACATTTTAATGCTTGTTCAATTTTATTTGAATTTTTTACCGTAAATTTGACAGGTTTTCTTCAATAGCTTCCAGGTCATGTGACCTAGTGATTCCAAATCACAACTGAATATTTCTACTAGATGAGTACAATCGGGCACGGCACTTTATATTACGTTTTAATGCTTGTTCAATTTTATTTGAATTTTTTACAGTAAAACTGACAGTTTTTCTTCAATAGCTTCCAGGTCATGTGACCCAGTGACCCCCAAACACAACTGAATATTACTACTAGATGAGTACAATCGGGCACGGCACTTTATATTACGTTTTAATGCTTGTTCAATTTTATTTGAATTTTTTACAGTAAAACTGACAGTTTTTCTTCAATAGCTTCTAGGTCATGTGACCCAGTGACCCCCAAACACAACTGAATATTACTACTATAAAGGTACAATCGGGCACGGCACTTTTTATTATGTTTAAATGCTTATTCAAATTTATTTGAAATTTTTACAGTTAAATTTACAGTTTTTCGTCAATAGCTTCCAGGTCATGTGATCCTGTGACCCCCAAACACAACTGAATATTACTACTAGATGAGTACAATCGGGCACGGCACTTTTTATTACATTTTAATGCTTGTTCAATTTTATTTGAATTTTTTACCGTAAATTTGACAGGTTTTCTTCAATAGCTTCCAGGTCATGTGACCTAGTGATTCCAAATCACAACTGAATATTTCTACTAGATGAGTACAATCGGGCACGGCACTTTATATTACGTTTTAATGCTTGTTCAATTTTATTTGAATTTTTTACAGTAAAACTGACAGTTTTTCTTCAATAGCTTCCAGGTCATGTGACCCAGTGACCCCCAAACACAACTGAATATTACTACTAGATGAGTACAATCAGGCACGGCACTTTTTATTACATTTTAATGCTTGTTCAATTTTATTTGAATTTTTTACCATAAATTTGACAGGTTTTCTTCAATAGCTTCCAGGTCATGTGACCTAGTGATTCCAAATCACAACTGAATATTTCTACTAGATGAGTACAATCAGGCACGGCACTTTATATTACGTTTTAATGCTTGTTCAATTTTATTTGAATTTTTTACAGTAAAACTGACAGTTTTTCTTCAATAGCTTCCAGGTCATGTGACCCAGTGACCCCCAAACACAACTGAATATTACTACTAGATGAGTACAATCGGGCACGGCACTTTATATTACGTTTTAATGCTTGTTCAATTTTATTTGAATTTTTTACCGTAAATTTGACAGGTTTTCTTCAATAGCTTCCAGGTCATGTGACCTAGTGATTCCAAATCACAACTGAATATTTCTACTAGATGAGTACAATCGGGCACGGCACTTTATATTACGTTTTAATGCTTGTTCAATTTTATTTGAATTTTTTACAGTAAAACTGACAGTTTTTCTTCAATAGCTTCCAGGTCATGTGACCCAGTGACCCCCAAACACAACTGAATATTACTACTAGATGAGTACAATCGGGCACGGCACTTTATATTACGTTTTAATGCTTGTTCAATTTTATTTGAATTTTTTACAGTAAAACTGACAGTTTTTCTTCAATAGCTTCTAGGTCATGTGACCCAGTGACCCCCAAACACAACTGAATATTACTACTATAAAGGTACAATCGGGCACGGCACTTTTTATTATGTTTAAATGCTTATTCAAATTTATTTGAAATTTTTACAGTTAAATTTACAGTTTTTCGTCAATAGCTTCCAGGTCATGTGATCCTGTGACCCCCAAACACAACTGAATATTACTACTAGATGAGTACAATCGGGCACGGCACTTTTTATTACATTTTAATGCTTGTTCAATTTTATTTGAATTTTTTACCGTAAATTTGACAGGTTTTCTTCAATAGCTTCCAGGTCATGTGACCTAGTGATTCCAAATCACAACTGAATATTTCTACTAGATGAGTACAATCGGGCACGGCACTTTATATTACGTTTTAATGCTTGTTCAATTTTATTTGAATTTTTTACAGTAAAACTGACAGTTTTTCTTCAATAGCTTCCAGGTCATGTGACCCAGTGACCCCCAAACACAACTGAATATTACTACTAGATGAGTACAATCAGGCACGGCACTTTTTATTACATTTTAATGCTTGTTCAATTTTATTTGAATTTTTTACCATAAATTTGACAGGTTTTCTTCAATAGCTTCCAGGTCATGTGACCTAGTGATTCCAAATCACAACTGAATATTTCTACTAGATGAGTACAATCAGGCACGGCACTTTATATTACGTTTTAATGCTTGTTCAATTTTATTTGAATTTTTTACAGTAAAACTGACAGTTTTTCTTCAATAGCTTCCAGGTCATGTGACCCAGTGACCCCCAAACACAACTGAATATTACTACTAGATGAGTACAATCGGGCACGGCACTTTATATTACGTTTTAATGCTTGTTCATTTTTATTTGAATTTTTTACAGTAAAACTGACAGTTTTTCTTCAATAGCTTCTAGGTCATGTGACCCAGTGACCCCCAAACACAACTGAATATTACTACTATAAAGGTACAATCGGGCATGGCACTTTTTATTATGTTTAAATGCTTATTCAAATTTATTTGAAATTTTTACAGTTAAATTTACCGTTTTTCGTCAATAGCTTCCAGGTCATGTGATCCTGTGACCCCCAAACACCACTGAATATTACTACTAGATGAGTACAATCGGGCACGACATTTTTTATTACATTTTAATGCTTGTTCAATTTTATTTGAATTTTTTACCGTAAATTTGACAGGTTTTCTTCAATAGCTTCCAGGTCATGTGACCTAGTGATTCCAAATCACAACTGAATATTTCTACTAGATGAGTACAATCGGGCACGGCACTTTATATTACGTTTTAATGCTTGTTCAATTTTATTTGAATTTTTTACAGTAAAACTGACAGTTTTTCTTCAATAGCTTCCAGGTCATGTGACCCAGTGACCCCCAAACACAACTGAATATTACTACTAGATGAGTACAATCGGGCACGGCACTTTATATTACGTTTAATGCTTGTTCAATTTTATTTGAATTTTTTACAGTAAAACTGACAGTTTTTCTTCAATAGCTTCCAGGTCATGTGACCCAGTGACCCCCAAACACAACTGAATATTACTACTAGATGAGTACAATCGGGCACGGCACTTTTTATTACATTTTAATGCTTGTTCAATTTTATTTGAATTTTTTACCGTAAATTTGACAGGTTTTCTTCAATAGCTTCCAGGTCATGTGACCTAGTGATTCCAAATCACAACTGAATATTTCTACTAGATGAGTACAATCGGGCACGGCACTTTATATTACGTTTTAATGCTTGTTCAATTTTATTTGAATTTTTTACAGTAAAACTGACAGTTTTTCTTCAATAGCTTCTAGGTCATGTGACCCAGTGACCCCCAAACACAACTGAATATTACTACTAGATGAGTACAATCGGGCACGGCACTTTATATTACGTTTTAATGCTTGTTCAATTTTATTTGAATTTTTTACAGTAAAACTGACAGTTTTTCTTCAATAGCTTCCAGGTCATGTGACCCTGTGACCCCCAAACCACAACTGAATATTACTACTACAAAGGTACAATCGGGCACGGTACTTTTTATTACATTTTAATGCTTGTTCAATTTTATTTGAATTTTTTACAGTAAAACTGACA
This sequence comes from Bostrychus sinensis, assembly GCA_020698575.1. Lineage (NCBI taxonomy): Eukaryota > Metazoa > Chordata > Actinopteri > Gobiiformes > Eleotridae > Bostrychus > Bostrychus sinensis. The sequence goes on from CM036250.1 coordinate 12,836,003, forward strand.
GTTTTTCTTCAATAGCTTCCAGGTCATGTGACCCAGTGACCCCAAACCACAACTGAATATTTCTACTAGATGAGTACAATCGGGCACGGCACTTTATATTACATTTTAATGCTTGTTCAATTTTATTTGAATTTTTTACAGTAAAATTTAACCTGTTTCTTCAATAGCTTCCAGGTCATGTGACCCAGTGACCCCAAACCACAACTGAATATTACTGCTACAAAGGTACATATGGTCATGGCAAAATGTTTTATTTTACGTCTTGTTTTAGTTGTATTTTTCCTTGTAGTAATTTAATTCAATTTTTTTTAAAATAGTTCTTAGTCCTCTTTTTTTATTATTTTAATTATGTGGATCTTATTCCTATATGGTTGCCCTTAAATAATATAGTTTAATAAACATATGCAAAAAATATTGAGGTCCAGACATGTTATTATTCAAAAATAGATTTATTCTTTCAACCAAAGTTATATGTTCACCTCCACATTGTTTGGGAGAATTCCAAGATTTCAAAGGAGTTATATTGCACATGTAGAGTTGCAATCAGAAGTTTAGAATTACTGAAGTTCAAAAAACAGGATACAAAAAAATCAATCATCAAAAAACTTCTCTGAACTTTCTAAGTTGAGAGAGAAACTGTAACATGTTACATTCAGACACAACCTGGTTTAGTCCTGTGTAGTCCAGAGTTGGGCCTAGTTTTCACTTCATCTAATCCCAGTTTTCTCCAGACTGTGTCCTGGTTTGGATCTGCTTTATCCTGGTTTATTTCAGATGTATACAGTTCAATCTTTGTTTATTCCAGGTTTAGTTCAAAGTTAGGTCTGTTTTATTGCCCAATTTAGTTCCAGTTCCATTCAGTTGTGTTTGGGGGTCACTGGGTCACATGACCTGGAAGCTATTAAAGAAAAACTGTCAAATTTACAGTAAAAAATTCAAATAAAATTGAACAAGCATTAAAATGTAATATAAAGTGCCGTGCCCGATTGTACTCATCTAGTAGAAATATTCAGTTGTGTTTGGGGGTCACTGGGTCACATGACCTGGAAGCTATTGAAGAAAAACTGTCAGTTTTACTGTAAAAAATTCAAATAAAATTGAACAAGCATTAAAACGTAATATAAAGTGCCGTGCCCGATTGTACTCATCTAGTAGAAATATTCAGTTGTGGTTTGGGGTCACTGGGTCACATGACCTGGAAGCTACTGAAGAAAAACTGTCAAATTTACTGTAGAAAAAAAAAAGTGAATAAGCATTAAAATGTAATAAAAAGTGCTGTGCCCGATTGTACTCATCTAGTAGAAATATTCAGTTGTGGTTTGGGGTCACTGGGTCACATGACTTGGAAGCTATTGAAGAAAAACAGTAAATTTTACTGTAAAAATTTTAAATAAATTTGAATAAGAATGAAAACGTAATAAAAAAGTGCCGTGCCCAATATTGCTCATCTAGTAGAAATTATCAGTTGTGATTTGGAATCACTAGGTCACATGACCTGGAAACTATTGATGAAAAACTGTCAGTTTTACTGTAAAAAATTCAAATAAATTTGAATAAGAATGAAAACCTAATAAAAAGTGCCGTGCCCAATTGTACCTTTATAGTAGTAATATTCAGTTGTGGTTTGGAATCACTGGGTCACATGACCTGGAAGCTATTGAAGAAAAACTGTCAAATTTACGGTAAAAAATTCAAATAAAATTGAACAAGCATTAAAACCTAATATAAAGTGCCGTGCCCGATTGTACTCATCTAGTAGAAATATTCAGTTGTGGTTTGGGGTCACTGGGTCACATGACCTGGAAACTATTGATGAAAAACTGTCAAATTTACTGTAAAAAATTTAAATAAATTTGAAAAAGAATAAAAACGCAATAAAAAGTGCTGTGCCCGATTGTACCTTTGTAGTAGTAATATTCAGTTGTGTTTGGGGGTCACTGGGTCACATGACCTGGAAGCTATTGAAGAAAAACTGTCAGTTTTACTGTAAAAAATTCAAATAAAATTGAACAAGCATTAAAATGTAATAAAAAGTGCCGTGCTCAATTCTACCTTTATAGTAGTAATATTCAGTTGTGGTTTGGGGTCACTGGGTCACATGACTTGGAAGCTATTGAAGAAAACCTGTCAAATTTACTGTAAAAAATTCAAATAAAATTGAACAAGCATTAAAACGTAATATAAAGTGCCGTGCCTGATTGTACTCATCTAGTAGAAATATTCAGTTGTGGTTTGGGGTCACTGGGTCACATGACCTGGAAGCTATTGAAGAAAAACTGTCAGTTTTACTGTAAAAAATTCAAATAAAATTGAACAAGCATTAAAACGTAATAAAAAGTGCCGTGCCTAATTGTACCTTTATAGTAGTAATATTCAGTTGTGGTTTGGGGTCACTGGGTCACATGACTTGGAAGCTATTGAAGAAAACCTGTCAAATTTACTGTAAAAAATTCAAATAAAATTGAACAAGCATTAAAACGTAATATAAAGTGCCGTGCCCGATTGTACTCATCTAGTAGAAATATTCAGTTGTGGTTTGGAATCACTAGGTCACATGACCTGGAAGTTATTGAAGAAAACCTGTCAAATTTACTGTAAAAAATTCAAATAAAATTGAACAAGCATTAAAACGTAATATAAAGTGCCGTGCCCGATTGTACTCATCTAGTAGAAATATTCAGTTGTGGTTTGGAATCACTAGGTCACATGACCTGGAAGCTATTGAAGAAAAACTGTCAGTTTTACTGTAAAAAAAAAAACCAAATAAAATTGAACAAGCATTAAAACGTAATATAAAGTGCCGTGCCCGATTGTACTCATCTAGTAGAAATTATCAGTTGTGGTTTGGAATCACTAGGTCACATGACCTGGAAGCTATTGAAGAAAAACTGTCAGTTTTACTTTAAAAAATTCAAATAAAATTGAACAAGCATTAAAACATAATATAAAGTGCCGTGCCCGATTGCACTCATCTAGTAGAAATATTCAGTTGTGGTTTGGGGTCACTAGGTCACATGACCTTTAAGCTATTGAAGAAAAACAGACAATTAGTGCTGTAGAGTAATTCACTGACGGTCCCTAAGCTGAACCGAGGCTGACGCTGACACTTTGTGTCAGCACAAGCCGTCTGTCATGCTCTTTGCTCGGTCTCATTTGCTGTGAGTACCGTAGCGGTTCCCAGGGCGAATATGCGAATATCCAATATCCATCTAACTTCACCGCGGTACAGTTTTGTCTTGCATGGCACAGTCTTTGAGGCGGCGGCAAACATGGGTTTTGTGCAGCGAGTTGCGCAGACAGTCTGCGTGCGTAAACTCGAAGAGAAAGTGCTCCGGGGGTCGCTTTAACGTGCCCACCAGCGCGGAGTTCGTGGCGAGGGTGTCTGGGATCCCCACCATGGCCAAACTTCCTTACCAGGAGACACCAGTGGGTCTACATGCAGCTTTTGTGGGCGTCCCAATCGATACTGGAACGTCCAATAGGCCTGGAGCAAGGTGCTGGTTTGCTCTGTAGATTTGGAGTTGAGAGAAAATATTTTAGATTTATTGTTTGCTACTGCACTCGCGGTAAAAAACCGCGTATAGGCTACTACCCAAAATTCCTCAATCTGCCTAATAGACCTACTGTATATTAAAGGTGCTATGAGCAATGCATTGCCAATTGTCCAATCAGAAAAGCGGAAAGACTGGCCATCCACAGACCATTGTTTGGATTTAGACTGCAGTACTGTTTTCAAACCAGTACGAGCACGTGCTGCTTACTGTACCTTTAACATTGCAGTTTGATCTTCTTCAGGTTTGGTCCCAGGCAGATCAGAGTGGAGTCAGCCATGCTCAGAGCCTACAACAGTGGCACCAGGGCAGCCCCCTATGAGTCCCTTATGGTGGCTGATGTTGGGGATGTCAACGTCAATTTGTTTGACTTAAAGGACACCTGCAAACGCATCAGGGAGGCATATAGGAAGATAGTGGCTACAGGCTGTATCCCACTGACAATGGGTGAGTATGGCAGGTACTTATACTTTAGACACATTCGTAATAATCTCACAACAGACACTTCAAAATTAAGTGCCACTATTCTCTCTCACATAAATTACTGTCTAATGAGCTGGACCCACACAAACAGGACCACAGTGCTGCCCATAGAAAGACTCTGTAAGCAGACCAAGAAAACACTGGACAAAAAGTCAAACTCTTATCATCACTGTAAAATCCTGAGCAAATATCATTTTTTAAGTTGGGAAAACATTATTATTTATTCAGACATTATACTTGTCTATAAAATTCTTTGTGGTTTGGCCCCATCACCATTAATGGAGTTTATTCAGTTAAACATAAACACAAGTCTAACAGAGGAGACTGCAAAATCCCATTCACAAAAACATCATTTGGACAACCTACCTTTTCAGTACGTGCTTCACACTTACAGCCCCTTCAGAACTAAGAAACATGACATCATTTAACACCTTTAATAGATCCATTAAACAGTGGCTGCTGGACAGTCAGACATGTTCACATAACTTAGACTAATAAGTCTTTAATCTAACAAATGTAGTTGTTTTGTTTTTTCATTAACTAACCTTTTACTGTTTATGGAGAGACTTTTTTGTCTGTTGTTCGGTCTACTCTGTGCTTCATGTGCACTGTGTGTTTTTGTGTGCATGTTCTAATTTTTACTAATCAGCTCTCACTGACTTCTGTCTTTGTGTCATGTCTTGATTGTTTGTTATTAGCCTGTTAGATGTGCTTTTTCCTCGCTATCATCCTGCCAATGGGACTACAGATGAAAATTACCTTAATCTTAATCTTGTCTAACTCTGGCAGATTTGCATGCTAGAAGTATGAACACGTGTTAATTAATGTGCATTGTCCCATCTTAAATAAAATAATCATAAACATAGTATATTGTGCGTTTAATAAAAAAAATTTGTTGAAAATGTCACATATCCTACATTTTGTTGGCAGGTGGTGATCACACAATTGCATATCCAATTCTTCAAGCTGTTGCTGAAAAGTAAGTACTATTAACTTTATTCCAGTATTTAATCAGAAACATAATGACCAACACATTATGGATGTTCACAACACAGGTATGGTCCAGTGGGCCTGGTCCATGTCGACGCACATGCTGACACCAGTGATGTGATCTTGGGTGAAAAGATTGGCCACGGGACCCCATTCAGACGCTGTGTTGATGAGGGGCTGCTGGACTGCCAAAGAGTGGTGCAGATTGGGCTACGCGGCTCCGGCTACTCTGCAGATTCTTATGCATGGAGCAGATCTCAGGTAACTGCACACATTGTAATAACATTGTAATAATAAAATCAACATTTTGTGTGTATTATTTCTGCCAGGGTTTCCGTGTGGTCCAAGCAGAGGAGTGTTGGTTTAAGTCTCTGGCTCCTCTCATGGGTGAAGTCAGAGCTCAGATGGGCAGTGGTCCAGTGTATCTGAGTTTTGACATTGACGCTCTTGACCCAGGATTTGCCCCTGGAACTGGCACCCCAGAGATAGCAGGACTTACCCCAATACAAGTAAATAGAGGCTTTGAATAATGTACTGTTAAACTAATACACTATTAATTATTCATCTCTTCTGCTTTCTGTAGGGAGTTGAAATAATCCGGGGCTGTCGCGGCCTGAACCTGGTTGGATGTGATTTAGTGGAAGTTTCTCCTGCTTATGACACTACAGGTATTCTGCATCTTTTCATTTCAAATGTAATAATTCATAGAGCTGTTATTTAAAGATATACCCTCCAACTCCAACAGGAAACACTGCTCTGACTGGAGCCAATCTGCTTTTTGAGATGTTGTGTGTCCTCCCAATGGTGAAATATTATTAATATTAATGTTGGTCCATACAAACACAGTTTAATTTTAATTTTTAAGATTACACCTTCTGTTCATTTGTGGAAGCTGTAAATATGCTGCAGAAAAATGTAAATTGCTTTGATTGGTCATTTAACAATGTTCCCAAATTAGATTAGTTCGAGCTGAAAGTATTGTAGTTGATATTAACATTGATTCTAATGTAATAAAAATTAAACACCAGCTAACATAAAAAGTTATTGTTTTTGTTTTTATGCATAACATTACGACGGATTCACGGCAGGGTGGTTAGCACTCCAGCCTCACCATAAGGATACTCTGATCCCTGTGTGGCCATCAACTGTCTCTCTCAGGAGTCTGCAAGTAAGTCTCCCTGTGTTATTGTGAGTTTTCTGTGGGTACCTCAGCTTCCTCCCACTGTCCAAAGACATGCATGTACTGTGTAAAGTGAATGAATGTGAGAGTGAGTGGTTATTTGTTAGTGCAAGTCTCTCAGTGTCAGACACTTTACTTTGGCTCAGGCCCATAGTTGGAGGGAACAGATACCCTCAACCTCTAACAAGATAAGAGTTTATCCTTTTCTCAACTATATTAGATATGTATTTTATATGGCACTCATTATAATTACTTTATGAAAATTCGCGTTGTAACTCACACTAAGACTAGGGCTGTAGTTGAACAAAGAAATTGTCAGTCAACTGCAGTTATGCCCAGTACAGCAATTAATCAACCAAAATTGACCAAAGTGACTTCACATTAATTAGGTGATAAAACATTTGGAAAAGATGGCTGTAATCAGGGCTTGACATGAGCACTAGCCAACTGACCAAATGCTGGTAGATTTCCATTTTGGCTGGTAGCACTTTTAGTCTCACAAGCCACTTTGGCCGGTTGGATTTTGTATCTTGTATTTTAACTTTAGAGGTGTTTTCATTGTAAACATTGTAATTCATGATCTGAGAAAAAACAACAAAAAAAACAACAATAACAACAAACCATGTATTAAGATAGACCACTTGCAAAAAGTTCACATTTATTCTGCCTAGGTAAACCTGTTTTCCACATATTTAATAAATCCTTGTCTAGGGTACACATAAGAACAAGCTCTACAATTCATTGAGCTTATTGTATGCTATAAAATAATAAAATAAATATTGAATGAATTAAAATCTGGCTAGTAAAAGCCCTAACTGGCTAGTAACTTTTGAAAAAGACTTGCCACAGTGGCCAAAGAGCAAAAAGGATTATGTCAAGCCCTGGCTGTAAATATATTATCTAAAAAACATCTATGCTATCTTAAATAAAAAGAAAAATAAGAGTTATCAAGTAGTAAATGAGACCATATTTACTGATACTGAATGAAAGAGTGGATGCAACTAATTGAAAAACTTGAAAGACCTCAGTGACAGATCGATTGACTAAGGGACCAGCGGCTGTCAGCCCTAACTAAGACATTACACTTCTGAGTAAGGAAATTCGCAGAACTAAAGCACATCTAAGTTAATTAATCATTACATCTGCCGCCTGCAATATAACTAAATCAAATGCTGTCCAGTGCCACACAGAGCAGTGGATCTTACAGCAGTCACTTCAGTAGCATATTTGTTTTTTTAGCCTTGTTTAAGAAATTATTAGAGCAAACATGTCTGTGTGGCGAAACACAAATGCAGCTCGCAGGACTGTATCTTCAGTATTGGTGCCTTCTCTTCGTGTGCAACCAATTTTGTGCAACGCGTTGGACAGACAGACTTCAAGCACAAACTCAAGGAGACCATGCTCGGGAAATCGCTACAATGTGCCCCCGAGTTCAGAGTTTGTGGCCAGGGTGTCTGGGATTTCCACCATGGCCAAATTACCATTCCAGGAGACAGCAGAGGGGCTACATGCAGCTTTTGTGGGGGTCCCAATTGATACAGGAACTTCCAACCGACCTGGCGCAAGGTATTTTTTGCAAGGTTTTTATTTCTGTTTTGGCATTGTATTTGTTATATTGTAAGTGAATGTAATGTTGGTATAATGACCTCTTTCCTCAGGTTTGGTCCCAGGCAGATCAGAGTGGAGTCGGCCATGCTCAGATCTTGCAACTGCGGCACCAGAGCGGCCCCCTACGAGTCCCTTAACGTGGCTGATATTGGGGATGTCAATGTGAACATCTTTGACCTGAAGGACACCTGCAAACGTATCAGAGAGTTTTACAGGAAGATTGTTGTTACAGGCTGTATCCCGCTGACAATGGGTGGGTTATTACTAAAGTAACATCTAAATTATCTAAATCAATATGGTGTTATCTGTGCAAACCAACAAACAGACAGTTTTGTAAATGATCGATCCGCTTACATTGTTTTGATGCCAGCTGAATAGACTGATAACATTGTGATACTGTTATATCAAAGGTGACTCTGTAATTGCTGTCTGCAGGTGGTGATCACACAATTTCCTACCCAATCCTTCAGGCGGTCGCTGAAAAGTAAGTAGCATATGTAGCTACAATAGCACTTCATTTAAGTGTTGAAAGCAACCAGCAAGTCCTGTTTTTGTTATGTTTTGCTCTCAATTTATACTAGATGAAGGAAGTAAATAGTAAATACTTTAAATCAAGTATTTTACACGTGCATTTTGTGAAGAAATATTTTTCATTGAAGACATTTTTGAGGGAAAGTGTTATTCTCTAAAAAAAGTATTTTTAGTCTCAGGGGCAAAGTATTGTAGAACGACTAGTAGTAGTAATAGTAACTGCAGCAATAGTATTAGTTAAAGTAGCAGAATAATTAGTAGTAATTTTATTGTGCAATTGCAAAAAACTAAACTTTTGGCCTTAACATTACACTCAATACTTTTTTCTTTTACTCTTTTACTTTGTTGAGTACTTTTGCTTCTATTCGAGTGACATTATATTGAAGTAACACTACTTTAACTTCAGTGCAGATTTAGTTTTTAGCTTTCACATCTGACTTATACTTCTCGTCAGGCACGGCCCAGTGGGTCTCATCCACGTGGACGCTCATGCAGACGTCAGTGATACAGTCTTGGGGGACAAGATTGGTCACGGGACCCCATTCAGGCGCTGTGTTGATGAGGGTCTGCTGGACTGCAAGAGGGTGGTGCAGATTGGACTGCGCGGGACCGGCTATGTTCCAGACACGTATGAATGGAGCAGAAACCAGGTGACTGCAAGACAACGTTACTACGAGGTTTTTCCTGTCCATTACTTCCATTTAGGTTTACTGTTTTTAATGCTATTTGTTGAAGAAACATCAGAAACGCGCTGCGTGTTGCATCATCAGATTGGATTTGGACTTTGGTAACCTCTTCAAGTTAATGGCAAACTCGCTAAACTCATAAAATATGTTAGGTATAAGGTACATGTTTATTTTTTCCAAGATAAGTTTTGAAGCCAGTGACAAGAAGCACTCAGAGAACACTGACCTAGACTGCAGTAGCTCAGTCAGTAGAGATGCTCACCCTCTAACCCAAAGATTGCCGGTTTGATCCCTGCTCCCACTGTTGCATATTGTCATTGATTCTTTGGGGAAGACACTTTTTGCCTCCAGTGTCAGCTTACACTGTTGTATGAATGTTTGAGAGTGTGAATGGGTGAACTTTTGATGTAAAACGCTTGGAGTGCCCATGAAGGTTGAAAAGCGTTTACCTTTTAGACTCAAAGCAGGAATCATACAGTATAGTTAAGGGGTAAATGCTCTATACATAAAGCCACAAAGCCATATCCCACATTTGTAAATAATCTACTAAAATTAATAGTTTGTTCCTTGTTCTTCCTCTGACCTCTTGTGGTTGGAGTTGGTATCTATCGGCCCTATCTTGCAATAATACACAATCTATAAAAGCTGGATCTAGACGGTGTCTGAATCCACACCAAAAAGGTTCTTCCTTGGCCCATTAGTGACCTTTCTTGGCCATTACATTTTGAGTTATTTATTAACAGACTAACACCAACAAAACATACTCTTTTTGTGGCCATAAATAAAGTGCGGACCTTTAAAGCTGGTCTATATACTAATATGTAGTGTTGTACTGCTCGAGACCGGTCTTGGTCTTGTCTTGATCTCGGCTGCAGGTTTACTCACTCTCGGTCTTGGTCGTGAATCCAATTTTTTATACTCAGTATTGTCCCAGTCTTGGATGGGGCAGTCTCTGTGAAGTTTTTTATTTTTTTACCACACATAAGAAAATACTATACTTCATAATTTTTAAGTAATTTGTTTTCAGTATCAGAAAAAAACAGGAAAATATTCTGTTCTCTGTTTATTTGTGGAGCGTGTTGCATTACATTGTTAAAATGATCTAACTGTCTAATTATCTAAATTATGTATCTGAACCACTTTTAAAAAACTTTTCTCCTTAATTTTAGTGTTTGTTCACAGGGTTTGGTCTCTGTCTGGTCTCGATTAATATGATCTTGACTACAACACTGCTAACATGTTTTTTTTTTTTTGTTTTGTTTGTGACCAGGGTTTCCGTGTGGTCCAAGCAGAGGAGTGTTGGTTTAAGTCTCTGGCTCCTCTCATGGCTGAAGTCAGAGCTCAGATGGGCAGTGGTCCAGTGTATCTGAGTTTTGACATTGACGCACTTGACCCAGGATTTGCCCCTGGAACTGGCACCCCAGAGATAGCAGGACTTACCCCAATACAGGTAAACGGTTATGCTTTTTAGACTGACATACATGTAAACAATATAGTAAATGGCAGTTTCCTCATTTATAGGGACTGGAGATAGTGCGGGGCTGTCGTGGCCTGAACCTGGTTGGATGTGATTTAGTGGAAGTTTCTCCTCCCTATGACACCACAGGTACTTCTAGATTTTTTTTTAAGCGTTTTTGCCACTTATATCTTTAGGCAAGAGCACTCATAATTACTGATATTTGTTCCAACAGGAAACACTGCACTGACTGGGGCCAACCTCCTTTATGAAATGTTGTGTGTCCTGCCAAATGTCAAATATTACTGATCTAAATATCTGATTGGTGCATTGTAATGAAGTCATAAACACAAATATAATATAAGCTTGACCTCATTGCTGAATTAAATAGTAATTCATAGATAAGCTACAAAAAACCTTACTAAGCTTTTCCTTCACCCTTGGCATATAAATGTAGGCTATGTGTGTGTGTGTGTGTGTGTGTGTGTGTGTGTGTGTGTGTGTGTGTGTGTGTGTGTGTGTTGTTTTTGCGCATATCAGTTTATGAGGCTCCCTATTTTAAATGTAACCAGCGCTATAGATAGAAAGCTATGTGTCCTATGCTAGTTCTATTGCTGCTTAAAGCTATTATATACTAGGAGAACTTGGGGAAATGTTATGTAAATATCCATCTATTCATTTGCAAGAAGCTGCTATTGTTGTATCTTTAATTTGAATAAACCTCAACCAATTTTCTTTGTTTATGTGAGTGTATCCGAATCTCAAGAGGCTCTGTAAAGAGGAAGCAGCAACATTTATTTTTTGGCTTATCTGATTGTTACAGCTGTTTTTCTACAGCTGCACAGTTCTGCTTTATTTGGCAAAAAATCATGGCGCTGCACAAAACTGGTCACTGGAGGGTCAGGCTTTGGGCTGTGCTTTACACAACATTAGGTCTAAAGAATGCATTTAATATCTTTTCAAGTGTTTTACGTCCTGAAAATTAATATTAGTTCATATCCAGATGTAACCAGATGTAATCATCTTTAAATTGGCATCAATGTTCTCTCTTTGTATGCAAAACACAAAACTGATGTGTAACGTTTTGGGACTATGAATTAGTGAGAGAGAAAGACAGAGTAAGAGATTTAAACAGATTTTAGAAATGTATACTCTATACTACTAGCTGAACCCTCGGCATACTATACCTTTAGTTCTCACTAGAGGGCGCTAAATGTCCACATTTAACATACAAATTCAAGCCACGGCTTTGATTTTCATAAATCTGCACCTTTTAATTAATTTTCAGAATGAAAAGTTATTATTGTTGGGGTTTTTTTGGAAGCCGAAGGACTTTCTACTGTTCGGCTTAATTTATTTGTGCTTTAAAGTTTAAATATTCAGAGTTATTAACAGGACTGAAAATGTGTTGCTTAAGGGCATGAATACTTGAAGTATGGCTAGGCCGGGTATAACGCTATAAATTATGTATAATTCATTAATTCACCTCGAATAAACTTTATAAAAACATTTTCACTTTTTAGTTAAGTGAAGTTAGTGTAGTGTATAATGTCTTTACAAGCTAGATCCAATGTAACATAACTTTTTAAATCTTCAAACTGTGCCAAACTTTACGCCAATAGGAGGACAGCGAGGAGTCTCCTGAACTCCTTGAAGGGCATTGGTGGGACTGGCCACATGTGGGGACGCTGTGGTCCTGTTGCTAAAGAGCTAGCCGGGGTCTAGGTGGCGTCTCCCTCTCTGGGATTAGCTGTCTTCTCTTTCAGCACTCCCTGAATTCCATTCCGCCTTTTAGCCTGCACTCGGCTATATCCCAGCGCAGGAGGACTTCCCAGTGACTTGCAGGGCTGCATTCAGCACACAACAAGTCCAACTTTCGGACTGCACAAGAGGAGAAGACGCAGCTTCTTTTTCCACTGTATCGGGATTCCTATGGTCCCCAAATAAGTGCGTAATAGGATCCTTTTTACCTGTTGATGAAGTCCCACCGGGCGTGGGACGCAGAGGCGCAGTCGCACGGAAGAAAAGTCTGAAAAAGGTGCAGGCTGCATACGTACACCACTCCGGTGGCCAGGAGGGGTGAAGGACTCGGCACTTTTTCATTTCCCCAGCATTAACAGCCTGTGCTGGGTTGGTGGAAAATGGGCACTCCGAACGCTTCGCTTCATGGACTTACTCTGTGCTTGATTCTCACATGCCATCTGCTCACAGTAAGTCTGCAAACTTTATTTATCCCTTTATAGACTCGTGTGTTACATCAGATTTAAGCGAAAACAGAGTTACTTTTACTGTGTGTCAGTTAAATTCTGAAGTAAAGATTGCGCCCATGCAGGTGGGCTGCAGCCTACAACAGACCCCAGTCTTAAAGTCAAATTTTGCACGTCCCGTTAAGAGACTTTTAAAACTAATGTGACAAACTAGCCTCCTGTTGAGTGAAGCAGCTAAGTCTGTCCATAGAAACAAGCTATTCATAGGCTCCCTGGTGTCTTTCTACTAAAACTTAGTCTGGCTGCATTGCATTGCTTGTCAGTTTGTAATTACATGTGCATGAAAGATATATTAACATAAAACTGGGCTTATTGTCAGTATTTTTGGTGCCATTCAAGCTACAGTTCATGCAACTACACACCCACTCATAAAAAACTCTACCACTAAATCTCACCCATTCACTCCTTGTCTGCACATACTCCTGCTGCCATTGCAACATTTGGTATTCATCATGGCGTTGTTCATCATTTAATGTTGACTTTACTCAGCCTTATCTATGGTATGAATCACACACAGAGAGGGTTTCTATTGCTTTGCAGCTGAGAATAGACCCCCACCCCACCCTCTGGAAATCCCGTCTGGTCTCTCACCTTCATGCCCTCCAATAAACAGAGCTGTCATGCTTGAGATATCTGTGTGACTGCCCTGTGTTGGTTTGATCTAGAGGCAAATCCTCTTGAATGATGAGACATAGTTGCAGTGGGTAGCGCACACATAAATCTCTCACCTGCCTGACGAAGACTGTACGAGTGGAGCTATGTCAGAGCTCGGAAAAGCTTAAAGTTTTTATGGCTTCATGGTATATTTAAGTTTCAGTGGCCGCGTGCTATTGAGTGTCAGATGTAGGGATGACATGAGCTATTACACAGAAGTGGGATACAAACTTTAAATATAGAAAAAGTACTGCTACTATCACAAAATAATATTACTCAAGTAAAAGTACTCAACAAAATCACTTGTAAAGTAAAACTACAAAAAAATGTATTGAGTATAATGTTTACTTACTGCTACTACTAGTTAGTGTTGTAGTTAAGACCATACTTATTGAGACCAAGATCACGCTGAGTCCAGAATGAACTAAGACCAAGACAAGACTGAGACTTCCAGGGCTTGAGACCAAGACATTTAAGGACCAAGACCGAGTCGAGACCAAGACTAAGGCAAACCGAGACCAGTTCGAGACCAAACCCTGTGACCTAACACTAAATAAAGGGGAAAAGTAAGGAAAAAAAGTTGTTCAAATGCATAAATTATTATTTTAATGACCTAATGCAACAGACTCCACAACAAATAGAAACAGATCTTTTTTTCCCTGGTTCTTCTAATGGGAAAATGACTCAGAAATGATAAATAATAGCATTTTCTTAACGTTTGGCAAATAAAATCTCAGAGACTGCTACATCTGAGACTAAGACGAGACTGAGTAAACCTGGATTCAAGACCAGTCTCAAAACCAAGACTGGTCTCGGGCACTACAACACTACTACTAGTACTGTTACTACAATTGTACTTGAGTAAAAGTACTCAAAATAGACTAAATTAAAAGTATGTTATTAAAGTTTAATTAAAAGTATTTGGTGACTTTCCATCTCTGCTATTACACAGTGTTTCTTCACTGTTTCAGCGGGCTATTTGTGCTGTGTTTAACTCGGTATCTTCAGTGTCATCAACCCCCCAAAGCTATGCCCTCCCCAGAGTGCTATTATCATCCGGCGAGCGCTGATAGTGGAAGGTAACAGGAGACGGCTCCTACATTTTTTACCACAGCCTTGATTGACTACCAGACCGGTGTACAACAATACCCTCCTAATTAAATTATGAAGAACCGCAAGCATCTGTTTTTTGCATTATGACTTTGAAATCCAGCAGGAGGACACCGGGCTTGGCTGCCTCTTAATTCAATTAAGCACACGTAGCAGTGTTACTGTGGCCTGTGATTACGCCCTGCTGCTCCCACGGGGTTATGCGCATCGACTCTTAACAATCAAAGTCAATAAAATCCCACAATAGGAAGCAGCTCTCAATCACAAACGGGATTTAGCGTATCCTGCTGGGAAGTGGTAGACCTACTAGTGTGAAAAGAAACGTGAGACAAGCATTGCGGCTCATTAAAAAGTGTTAAAGCTACTTTGAAAACAACTGTACAGAAAACTGTGTTGTGGGAGATGAACAGTAAACATAGACTAGATTACTTTGGCTCATCGTTTGTGAGTAGGGCTGGTACCGTTTAGATTTTTTCAGCAGTACTTACACTTGATTTTTGATACCGGTGCCTGAATGATACGTTTTCTGATATCTATGGTGTGCTAATTTATCTTCTACAATCATAAAACACTATAATATTGAATAAAACACTATTCTTAGCTATAAGTTGAAACCAGTAGTTTGTATGATTTATTCTGTTATGTATTTGATTCATACATGCAAAGGAACATTAAAGGTCCCACTAGGTATTGAATAAAAATGTTTTTCCTGATACCAGTAGTATTGTAACTTTTCTTTCTGTACCACAAAGATATCATTTAACAGTACCCAGACCTATGTGAGTTACATGTGAGCAGTTTTTCTGTGTGCATTTTCGAACACATAATTTTATTTTTTTACAAATTTAAGTGTACGTTGATGGGAAATGTTAATTTAACCTGAAGTATTTTTTGGCAGGGTGGGTAAAATGCTCACCTTGCATTGATTCAAGGTAGGTTTGGGACAGTAGGAGCAATAGTGGTAGTTGTAATAGCAGTAACAGTATTTTGTTCACCTTGTGTTTATTGTACCGTCTTCACCCAAAGTCCTTTTCTACTCTTTGGTGTAAGGGACTTTACTCTCTGGTTTATGAGCTCTTCTACTGTCGACTCTGGCTCAGAGATGTGTCCTAGTATAGACTGCCACAAGTGTCTCTTGGCTGGGGGTGGGATAGAGCTCAGGGGGAAGGGCGGCCTGGATTCCTATGACTCGTATATAGTGTGCTGCTGATTGAGTCATTGGTGCAGATTGTGCTCCTTTATGATCTGTGTAACCAAACCTTTTCATCTTGTGTTAAATGTTACGCCGCAGCAGTTAGAGGTGTGGATTTATTTAGTCTGCGCTGGATAATGTATCAGGAAGAACCCGTGGTTGGTCTCTCTGTGTGGTACTTTGTCATTATGCCCAGTGTTGTGTGCACCTCCCGTTCAGAGTCGACAGAGATTGTATGGAGTCGCAAAGCTCTCCAGTGCAAACAGTCGCTCCACTCCAGAGTTTGAACAGTAGGGAAGGTCAGCCCCCCTCCAGACCCATTCACATAATTGCTTGAAGACTGGGTTCAGTAAACATTGTGTCGTTGAATTATAGCTCCAGGAGAGAGGCCATCTTTGCTGATGGGACAATGGTCCAGTGAAGTAGCTCCTCGGCCCATATGGAGCGCAGGCCCTCAGGTTGGCGTTTGTTGATTCTGCAGTGAGGTGTGACTCGGGCCATGATAGAGGTCACAGAGGTGAGGCTCTGAACCTGACTCTTTCACAGTTCAGCAGGGGCTTCTCTGATTTATTCACTGCCAACATTAGCTCTCTCCCCACACATGCAGTAGTACAGAACTTGGTTAATTGATTGTATATTTTACACTAGGGCTGCACAATATATTGGAAAATATCAGCAAACGCAATATCCGTATCGCAAGAATCTAAATATATCGCAAGAGTGCTATGGTCTTCCATCTGACAGAGATTTTGCTGTCAGAATCCTTTTCCTACCAGAGCCCTAAAAGAAAATGTGTTATGACTAAATAAAAATGTTTAAAAAGTACAGTTTTAGTGGTAATTTCCTTAATTTAGTCACAAGTTAGCCTTGTTTTAGTCCTGATTTAGTCTGTGTTAAGTTGAGATTTTGATGCTGTTTTGACTTGTGAATACAGGGTTTTACAGTTTTGTTTTAAGTGAATTTACCAGAACTAAACTAGGTATAAACTAGGACTAAACTAGATCTAGATCTGTTTTACATGAATTTAACTATGCCAGAATAGTAGGCCCTATTTTAAAATATCGCAATAATATTATCGCAATAGTCAACATAATGATTGAATATCGCATGTTATACCCTTATCCTGCAGCCCTGTTTTACACCTTTTATAAGTCAAGCTTAGTTCAAATACACATTACAATAGCTGTTATATGTTTGTTTTGACTTATTTTTCCCACATGGATATTGCCTGTTATTGCCTGTAAAATGTGCGAGTATGATGTCTGATTGTGGGATCCAATTTTACCCCTGGTACATTTCATTTGGACCCACTTTTTGCAGAACCAAAAAAAGTCTAAATAATTTTACTATGGTCGTTAATGGCACAGGTGTTGGACTGTAATTAAAACAATATTTAGGCCTTTCCATGACCCACTCTTAAGGTGTTAACCCACCATTTGGGAACCACTGCTTTATAGGACACTATAGTTAATGCATCAAAGCAAAGCATACTGGATTAGACATGCAAAGAGTAGTCAGTGTGCCTACAAATCCAAAGTAAACACATCTTTGAAGCAGCAGCCATTACAGATATTTTTAGTCACATATTTGGGAATTTTTATGGTGTTTTTGTAGTGTTTTTGGTTTGCTGGAAATGAAGAGCTGTACCATAGCCCAGATTCTGTTGTTTGTTTTCTTATACTCTTTCTTTCCCACTATATTCTCTATTTGGCGATTGCAGCAACATCCCACTTTTATGCCCAACATCCCATCTGAGTTGTCCCGAAGAGCTGACTCCAAACACAGCTGCACTTAGGCTGGTGCATGTGCTGACATGAGCCCACATGCTCGGAGCTTGGCTTGTTGTAACCAGAGTCCCGCTCTTTCCATTCGCACACACCTCTTCACACATTTACTTTACCATCACTCCCCCCAAGCACACTTCTGTTGATGTCATTGTGCTGCTGCATTAACCAGTGGAGCATCCTCAGGTTGATTTAAAGCTCGGTGCTCTTGTTGTTTGAAATGTGAATAGAGCTTATTCTTTACAGTTCATCTGTTGAGTTCTTGGACATTACTAAAGTGGCCTGACCCCTCTTAGTCAAAGGTAGCCATCAATGTGTTAAAGCAAGTTTGTAAGGATAACCATAAAAGTACTCAAGAGTGCCTTTATGTTGGACCATATCTGCTGTTTAACCACTAAATAAATCTGTTCAACTTGATACTTCACTGAGTTAGACGAGTAGTAAACTCAAGAGTTCATGGTGGGGTCACAGGATAACTTGAGGACACGGCGCTGATTCCTCTACTGGCAATAAAAGCAGCCGACGGACCGAAGTGCTCGTGTTTAGTTTAGGATATAACGTGGATATATTTTAGATAGAGATAATATATCCCACTTCCTGTTGAGATCCCGATACCTTTGATGAAAAAGTGATGAGTTCCCTGACACCCGTAGCAGCCTTCCTCTGCTCAAACGGAAAAAACGATTCATCATATCTTAATACTCGTTTAAATAAGAAGAACAAAAGTAATAGACTGATTGCGCTATCTCAAACAGTCTGCTCTACATTGGCTACTTCCCAAGCCCACACTTATTAAAGATTCATTGAAATGCTAAGTTAACTGTATTGCGGTCCCCCTTTGAAGGTGAAGTAGCTGTCTGCGGCCCATTCAATTTGCTTTTGTCTTTGCTAGTGGCATTGACGTGAACCAATTGTCCATTCTGCCTTTTCCCCTCCACTGCATTGTCTTGTACAGACCCTCCCAACTTACACAGCTGCTGAAACTGATAGGGGTTGCTGCCCTTTTCACAGAATAGATTTTTTTTTCATTTTTACCTTGTGTTATTTTTTTTTCTATTTGTGTTTTAAAAGCCAGATTTAACCATGAGATCCTGTGAAGTGTTCAGAGCAAATCCCATCCTGGTGTCTTATCAGTTCTCTTTTCTAAGAATGCCCTGCCTGCATTTCCTCACTGTACAACAAGTCAGTACCTGCACTGGAGAAAAAAAAAACCCTTCGGCAAGTCTTTAGAAGATGCTAATTAATGTAAGCTTCAGGGCATAATAGCTGAAAGTAAACACGGAAAAGTTTCCCTTTACAGACACTTTTGTGTATTTGAAAAGAGTGAATGTTAACTGCATATGCAAATGGAAATCTTGCAGTGTCACTGCATCTAAAATACTTGTGGTGAAGATGGAAATTATGTTACATTTATACCATAAGTTAAGTAAAAAAATATAAAGTGAGCCACTTAAGCAAACAGCCAAGGTCATTAACAAACTATCTTCCATATAAAGAAGATCAAAGAATCCTGTAAGTGGCGATATGGACCCCACAAGGCCCTGATCTCAAAATTATCAAGTCTATCTACGATTACATGAAAAGACAGACAGATTAGAGGCAGCCTACATCTACAAAATCTAAAAATGTGTGGAACAAACTACCTGCCAAGTTCTTTGAAAATGTGTGTGCAAGTGTACTGGCAGAATTAATGCTGCTCTGAAGGCCAAAAGTGGTTATTCAGTAGCCTTCAAGAAAAGAGTAAACAAGCATATTTTTTTTCTTTTTCAGCTTTTCATGATGCACACAACCTGGTTTTCATTATTCCTGGTGTCAGTTTGAAAGAATCACAACTGGAAAAAAAAGAAAGAAAAACACTAATAAAATTTTACGTTTCAAGCTTAACTTAATTATCAGGGCAGCAGTAGCACAATCGGGTAGTTTTATTTTTTGCTGTTTCTCTGCCTAAGCGTGCACTTTTTCTATATTGGTGGCCATTAAATATTGTGATTAAACCTCACACATCTTTTACTTTCACTTTACTTCCTGCCTAAAACCTTTGCACAAACTCTGTCTCTCTTTAAATTCACTGTTCTGATATTGCTTTGCCCCTCACAGCGACCCTTGGGAGAGCTCTACCAGTCTGGTCTGTGTTATCATGCCGTCCCGTGAGACATAACATCTCTTTTTTGTTCCGCACACACTTCCAGACTTCACGCTCTCTTAGGAATTTTCCCTGTGTCCTTCTGGGCCCTTTGTCCTTCCCTCCAGCTTTTTACTGTAGCAAATTTTTCTCCGACCCTGTCATGTTTAAAGTATCTTTTAAAATGTCGTTTCACCTTTTTTGTCCAACACAGTCTAACAGAAAAGGTATTTGCTGCACAAAACAATACATTTACATGCAGGTAGAGAAATTTGCATCACTCCCAAAGGTTACCAAGCAAATTAGCCAGGTTTATTGGATCATCTCTACTGGAAAGTACCTAGACCATGCCACCACAATTCGACTGCTTGTTCCATGACGAGATGTCTTGGGAGATAAAGGAGGTCAAAGGGGTTGCCAATAGCCCATTGTTTTGGTGCAGTGGCTTATGATGGGCTAAATCTGTTGTGCCGTGCTGAGTCATCATCCTGTTGGGGAAATGAAACCTGGAATTATCTGCGACACATGATGACCCCACTTCCCCCCCAAGCAAAGTTTATTCAGGCTTTCCTGTGTGGACCTGGGTCGTCCCGTTTCATTTATGCTGCAAAAATAACCACACCCCTCCCCCACCACTTTTTAAAATTAGTATTAGTATTAATTAGTTTTATCTTTTGGGCTAAATTGAAAGACATGACATCATTTAGTTGTGGATTATATCTAGTTTGCTCTGCTGAGAGATTTCTTTGCTGCACTGCCTGTCATTGTGGAGCTACAAAGCCGCAACACAAGTTTTCACAGGTTTTTTGGAAACTTGGCAAGCACTTACATTGGAAATAAGCATTAATGAAGTCCCCTGGTTTAACATGTTTTTATTTTTCTCTCAGCTTGGAGATTATATTTGAATTTTCATCACAGTATCTTTTATATGAGTTTAACTGCTTGTTATTGAAATACTGTCAATGCAGGTTTGTTGCTTTGGAAAATGCATGTTCCCAGCTGATGTCATGGCACAGGTCTGTAGTTCAAATGCTCATACAAACACCTATTCACAACAGTCCAGGAGGAAACTGGCAAAATGTACATAATGAAAGTGGCCTGTGTTAAAACTGATTCACTCAGCAATTTTTTAATGTTGTAGTATGTCTGCCTGACCACTAGTAATGCTGTGAACTTTACCACCGCTAACATTGCAGTCATTATACCTGATAAGGTAATAGTGGAGGTGAAATGACAGCCAAAAAGCAACAGTCTTTGTTTTGGGCTAAATGGATGTCATGTAAACAGTGTAAAACAATTTAAATTAAAGGCCTTATATTATATGTTTTTCAGGCTTTTTGAAATAGTTTTGGACATCTTTACATTAGTATGTCACATTTTATAACTTAAAATAGTGTATACGCTTGGAAAATGTCTCCTTTTGGGGAGCTGTTACTTTCTATTTGAAGAGAATGCTTGGATTAGGCATCTGTCGCTTTCTGGTGGCAACATTGGGGCATGGACAGAACATAAAATGGCTAATTAGCACAACTATTAGCAACATGATGCTAACAGATAGATAAATGAGCTAACTGCTTAATGTGCTACTGTAATGACTGCAATTTAAGTGCTGTAATTATTAGAACGAGTCTGGTGGTGCTGTATGAGCTTTAGAAATGGACAGGAGCACTTCCTGGTTTTACCTGTCTGTAGTGAGATGAAGTGTTTTCAGATCTTTAGAAGAGGATGGGCTCAGCAAACAGAATTATTCAACAAGCGTGAAAGAAACAAAATCTCTTCCAGGTATGTTTTTGAGGTGAAAACAACATTATAACATGGTTAAAAGCTCAAAAAAAGTTTATTTAGCATAATAGGGGACCTTTAAGTAGTAAACCACAAAAAGAGGTGTTGAGATATCACACCCTTTTTCTTATTCCTCATCATAGTTTTTTTTTTTTTTTTTTTTTTTTTTTTGCAGTAGTTTTCACGAAACTCTGAAAGAGCACTAGTGAGAGAGTGGATGAAAACCATTTATTGATAAGTGTGGAATGTGGACCCTGACGGTGGCTAAATGTTTCACTAGATTGAAATCACAGTTTCTATTCTGCTGCTGGGAAAGATTCCCATCATGCCTTGTAATGATTGTCAAATGTCTCTTGAAGCTGTTCATATCACGGCTTGAGAGGATCTGAGTGAACGCTTTGTGATTGTATCTGGGGTCATGGATTATCTCCAGTGGATGCCTCCTTACCCAGTATGCTGACTAAAGGAGTTTAACATCACTCATGTTCTCGGTGGCTTGGCAAAAATACCTAAATGTAGTGTGCCCAGTACCTGGCAGAGCGACTGCTGTTAAAGGTTGGCCTTGTGTCACTGTTGGTAGAGCCAAGGGAATTTCTGTGGTTTCAGACTAAAGTAGCTGTATATAATTTCCTCTCCACCCAAACCATCTGTTGATCCCATGGAAAGAGGAGCCATTCAAATAGTCTGTTTTATTATACATACTCATAGCTGAATAGCAGTGGTGCAGAGGAGGACACCAAATGACATTTAGCAGAAAAATGACTAAAGAAATGTCTTTGTGTTCCACATATCTAACTGTAGACAGGAGTCAGTGTGTGCTCGAGTTCAGGAGGGAAATATTTAGTAAAAAACAGGAGTGGCTTTACTGCACCACATCACCCATCTGCAGTCTCCAATTAATTACACGCAAATATAAATACATACAGGTTTCAGAGCCATCTTCAGAATTGTGAGTCAAAGTTATATAAGTTTGGCATTTGTACACAAGCCTATGTTTTAAAGTAGCAGCTTTTGGTTATGTATTTTAAAATAGGAGATGTTTTGATCAGATCAGTTTAATTTTAGAGCCAGCATCACTGAAGATGTCTTTTTTAACCTTCTTTTATTTTGCTTCAGATCATTGAGGGGTTCTTGTATTGGATTTGCTCATCTAAATTACAGATCTTGGCTGCCCTTAATGTTCTTTCTGTAATCATTAAAGCTAGCTTGGCCCCTGCCTTTTCAGTTCATCTTCATGCGGGCAGCACCTCCAGCTAAGCTTGGCAATTATTGCTTTAAAAGGAGTAATTAAATGGTTCTTCTCTTGACCTGCAGCACTGTGTGATTTATGTGGCCCATGAGGGCTGTTGGAGGATGAGCGGGCCTGTCCTAGCATACTTCACCTGGTGACCCTGTCCTGGTGCAAGGGGCACACTAAGGCTAGAAACTGCAGTCCTACATAGTGACGCATGTTGTCCCTGTAGGCCATGTTCTGTAGAGCCCTGAATATGAATGGAACAGAAAACTCAAACCGGAGCAGTTTTGGCATTGGAAACCGTGTCCTCAGCCCTGGCTGTTGGGCCTTGTCGAGCTGCAGACTGATCATGATGGATAGGCGACTGTAAACCTGGTTTCAACCTTGTATTAAATTGACTGACAGTTTAAATGTTACAAGGATCAAGGTGTAAAAAAATCTTCTTAGACATTGCTTGCCATAAAATATGCTGTCAATTAATGGTAATAAGTGTTGAGAACAAGTGGGTATGATGGCAGAGTGGTTAACGCTCTTGCCTCACAGCATGGAGTCTGTCTGTTCTAACTTGTGTTATCATGGGTTCTCTGCCTTCCCCCTCCCCTCTGTACAAACCCATGCATTTGGTGACTCTAAATTGCCCCTTGTAAATGTGAGAGTGAATGATGTCTGTCAGTGTTTGTCAGCTCTGTCAGTTACCGGCCATTGTCCAGGCTGTACCCCTGCCTTAAGCCCATAGTTTCTGTGATTAGCTCCAGCTTGTTGAGACCCTTAATGGAAATAGGTGGAAGAAGATAAATGAATAATATTAATGAGCAACGGCTACTGATAGTAATCTATTTTTAAACAGATGTACCAATCTTTATCAAATACTACACACTTCCTGCTCATTGGATGAAATGACTGGAACACACTTTTGCTTACTCGCACATTAAGTGGCTCTTGAAATAGCAACATCATCTATTTAATTTTAAGTTGGCATCAGTGTAAATGCTGCAGGAGTTGACACAAGAGAGTTTAGCCGTTAAAAAGGGTCATGTGTGGAGTGATGTAACACTTCGGTGAAAGCTGACTCTTAAATGATCCTCTTTCGTCTTTTCCCCCTCAGAGGTCGTGAACTGGCTTGTGCTGGCTTGTCCATTAGCGCTATGATGACGAGTCTCGAAGGGCAGACAGTTTGACTGCTGTTAGTTTGACTGCCTTCTGTTTTATACCCGGTCGCTCCAGTTTGCTGATTTGCCACCGGAGCTTGGTGCATTTTCACACGGACACTCTGGGGCCCATTCCCTTTAATTAGCTCTTATTATAGTAGGAAATGGATCCCTCACATCTGCTTCCAATGAATGGGCAGGTTGGCCCTTACTGCTTTTTTGTATCATTGCATAAACCCCTGGCAAACAGATGTCTTTGTAGGTGTGAGCCACCTTTAAATTAAGGCCTGTTGCTGAATTATGAGGACAGGTGAAATTCGTCTGTCAACCGCTGAGAGGAAGATCCACCCAGACTTTGTTTATAGTTGTTGTCAGATGTTGGCCCCAAGGTTGGTACAGAGCCAAACGTGCTCTTAAACCTCTGCTTGACTTCAGTGTAGAGTGTTATTAAATTAACTGAACGGGTTAAGTCTTCTACCCCTGCAATATTTATCAAAGCTCTGCATAAATCAGTATCAGCCACAAAACTCAATATTAATGCTTTCCCAATCCATTAAGAAAACAGTTTAAATCCTCGTAAAAGGTATTTTGATAGCAATGAAAAACACATTGATTCTGATGACATGTAATGGCTTTGATTCATTTTATTTCACTGCTCCTGTTCATAAGGCCCGCCCTTTGTTGCAAACTGCAGACTTTGTGCTTCTGGGTAATTGTAATAGGAGGTCTTGACTAGGCCAAGTACCAGAGCTTTAAAAGGCCCATATAAAATCTTTTGTTTGCAAACTAAATGCCCACAATGAACAGCCTCTGTAAAAGTTTGTGGTTCCAATTAGCTTTTCAGTGGTGAGATTATCACTCATTAGTTCAGACTGATGACGCTGTAGCAGTCAAACTGGGCAGCTTTGGTTGGTCACTTTCACACATTGTGTAAAAATGCCTTAAATGTGTTTGGTTTTGGATCCAGGTCTTTGCCCACCCACCTAATATAAGTCTGGTTAGATTGGTAAGGACTTGAAAGCATAGCTAAAAGACAAAAAGTATGGTTCTTTGCATTGTCTCCCTATAGACACCTTTAGTTTAGTTTAATTGCATATTGTGCATAAAGATGTTTGTTATGTTAATATCTTGACCGTGTATATGAGCCACTGAGCAACACCGCGGCACAGCTATACATTTTCAATGTCAGTGCCTGGGTAGAGAACATATAAATGACTGTATATTTGGCTAGTTTATTTATAGCAGCAATTAGTGCTATAAGCTAAAGGATACATGCTCAAAGTCACAGAAACCTCTTGCTGGGCACAGACATAACCATGGCAGACTACAATAGCAGGTTTTACTCATCAAAGGCTAAAAGCCCTGCTTTATTACATGAACTTTGGCTGTGTTAATAAATATTCATCTATTCTTTATGGAGATGTTTTGTTAGACACAAAATTAATCCATAGTTATATTAAGGGTCATTTATCCTGCAATGGAAACTGGATTTAAGTGTTCTTCTCCCATCCTGCCTGTTTATTTCTGGACAGTCTTTTGGCGGAAGTCTCGAGCATAAGTAAAGGAAGTGTTTAATTTACCTCTGGGATTTTATCTGGCTCTCATGCTTTAACATCCAGAAGGCGTGGTTGTGTTTAGGGGAATTCCTCTTCTATAGTTGATCTGGAAAGATGGAAAAGCTGTCAGCCTCCCGGAAGTGCTCTTTTATCACTCTTAATATTCACATACACAAACTTGCAGAGTCTTTTGTATCTTATCTGGCGCAATTATTGTCAGCAGTGCAGTTATGGCGTCATTGTTGTCTACAGTGTCTTTTTGAATTGGTGACTCATGCCAGGTGAGACCACATTATTGCAAAGTTGTGATACTAAATTATGTCTGAGCGGGGACAACTGACTGATGAATAAGGGAAATGGTCTAGACAGGAAAATGTGATCAGGTGAGCTGACATACTGTAAGATAAGCTTAACACCACCCACATTTTGGTTTCGACTCATAGTTTGAACCTAAGCATTACAGTGAATAAATCTGTTCAAGGCATGACATCTTAAACATTCAAGGAAGGAGAGTCAGTTTACTTTTTCAGAATGAATGAGTTTATTAGCAACATCTGTTTTTGTTGTTTGATATGCTTGGTGTATTTGTAAAATTAAAAACATTGCTTTTTTGTTGCTTTAGTGAAGCAGAAAGCAGAAGCTTAGAACTGTTTTACTGAGCCTATTTGAAAACCATACAGCCAACTTGAAATAAGGCATTGTATGGAGATCATTTTAGATGTTGAATGCGATTGCTCCTATAGGATGGCTCTGAGTGAGAGGGATCCCAGGCCCACTACACTCAAAACAAATTCATCCAGGTTGGTAGTTTTCAGTTTTTTAAGTTCTGGCAATATAGCAGAAGAAAATATATTTGCATTATGTAATGTTACTGATTTATTTGCCAATACAAGCTCTACAAAGGAAGATTCACTCTCTTCTATACTAGCAGATATCATTTTTGACAGTCCACTTTATGTCTTATACACAGCTTTGTATGGTACTTGTATGATGTTACTGTCTATGTAGCAGACACAGTTGTTGGACTGCTGAAACACTCAAGCAGAACTTTCACTTCCACTTCTTTTCCTCCTTGCTTGTCTTGTCAATTGCAGCGCTAAAAATACCAGACATTTCTAAGTACCTGGATTATCTCATGTACAGTAATAAAGTGAGTAAGATACAGTCCAACAACATTGGGAGAGATTGAAGAGGAGCCAAGGCCGTCTCTAGTGGATCTTGTAAGGCCCCTTGTTGACCTTGGATGAAAGTAATGACGGGACTAGCGTTTATCTCCCATCCAGCAGCTTTCCCCCCAGCCTTCATTCATAACCGTATCTTTATCCTGCACTCTGCTTACCTAAAGTCTGCTCTGAGCCTGTGTTAATGTTCGTTGGGCTAGCATTTTCACACGTCTGCTTAAGTTTAGAGACTTCTCCTGGGTTAAGTTTCAAGTTTTTGCAATAATAGAGGTACTGCAATCACTGATATTGCAATCACATAGAGGCCTTCAGAGATGCAGCAAACAAGCAGAAAAACATTAACAGTACGCACTCATTTTTAGACCAGCAAAGACATATTTTTGGTCACCTTGCCACTGGCTAACATAGTTTTTGGTTGTTTTTGTCTCTTGTGCCACAAACAAAAAAATCTTCACTGCTTATGATATATTTATGTGCTTTTGGAAGACACAGTTACCAAGTAAGGAACACATTTTTCTGACTTTGCTTCTCTGCAATTTCATAATAGTAAAAGTGTTACTGTTGGTATTTTAAAATTAAACAATATTTATTGAGTATATTAGGAGAGTTTATTAAAGTTTATGAGCATCTAGTGCTACTACCACTTTGCAATACTGGTAAAGGTCAATGTATGGAGAGGTTGGGGGAAAACTAATTCTTTGTGGAGCTGATGTTTGCTGACTGGTCAAAACAAAAGCGCTTCACACCTGGAGAAATTCAACCTTGACATCGGCGGCATTTCCCCAGATCTCCAGAAAAAGGATCTAAGACATAATCCTGGCCTTGGCCCTTGATCCTTTGTCGGGAGTGACAGAGTTTGAGGGTTTAATATTGTGAAAGAGGACCAATCAGATTCAAGCCATTTCATGCTGACAAAGTGGGCACCTGATCCCCTCTCACACACCAAACCCAATAATTGGCTCCAGGAATGCTTGCATTTCTCTGCTTTAGGGTATCGTTAAGGAAAGTAAAGCCCCCTGGATTCGTCGGAGGGTGGTTAAGATTTGCCTTGATCCTTGGATTGGGGTAAATAAATGACTTCCAACACCAAACAGAGAAGACATCCTCACAGGAAAGTCCCTTGTTAGAATGAAGCTTAAGGTCACATAGCTTTTCGGCACTCTGTGGGTGGATGGACTTCAAAACATTTATGCCTGTCTTTAAACATAGATGATGTCACTAAATGGGCCCTGTTCGAAAAGATAACAAAGTTTTTAGGCTGTTTAATATAATCTGTGTAAAATATTACCAACATGAGATGAGAACCTAGTTTAAAATCCATTTTATTGGTCTGCACAATGTGGGTGTGCCATAATGCTGGGCAACAGTTGGCTGTGCCTGTTCCCACTCAGAGTGTTTTCTGAAACATGGCTTTCTTTAGTGTTTATTGGTTCTTGTCCAGGACTAACCACAAATGGGAAGGTGGGGGGACTGCCAACCGCAGCAGCAGACGGCCTACTGTACAGAGCCTCAGATCCGACGATGGATCTGGAAACTATATGTGTAAAGTTTTACTTCGAGGAGAGATGTGCACAAAGGAATCATTGAACGTGCTATAATTCCTGCAAACTCTTTAATAACACTATGTTTGGTAAGTTGTGTAGCAGCAACCATTAGATGTCTGTGTGGTAGCACTAAATGATAAAACCAAACCTGTCTAAAGCTTGGGATGCCTGGCGTTTAACCCTTTCTGTCCTACACCAACTTTAGCTGCAGGGCCTCTGCAGAAGGGTCTAATAACGTCTGCAGCTATGCAGCTCTTCAAGTATTTTAGTCTCTCCATAGATGTTCACCTCTGCTTTAGTTGCACTGTGGAAATGCATGAAAATTGAGGTGTCAATGGGCCTTTGAGTAACTGGTCTTGTTAGCTAACTCAGTGTATCATTGGGTTATTTTACATAACTGTAATAACTGTTAGCAAAATTAGTAAACAAGCTGGACTAAAGCTGTATCTAAGTAATATCAATGTACCACCACCTCATTGTGATAGCAGCTGCTCAGTCAATGAATCAAACTAAATCTTTGGCTTTCAAATTGTCCCAAAAGGCTCGGACATTGTGTTCATCCCATTCTTTTGTTCAAACCACTAACAGATGATATGGGACATGGTCCATTTGGAACCAAAATAGCAATTACATGACATCTTTGTTCTAATTGCATTGGAAGTGAAATGTTTAGTTAATGTAAAATGTTTTCAGTGTTGAGTTTGTGAGGATTTTTCTTCAGCTTGGTTTGACAGTTATGTGGATAGTTTTATTGCAAACGTATTTAATTTCAGTTCGGCTCAAGTGAAAGAATTAAGAGCAAAACCATTCTCATCATGTGGGCAGTGGTGAAAGCTGACCCTTCCCTGTTACCCACAGATTCTTCACAGCACAGTTCTCAGTGAGTGAGCCAGGTCCAGATCTGATGTCTGCTGTCCTGCTCTTTAGTGTCATGCACAGGTTAGCAAAAAACAGCTGTCAGACCATTTTCAGACGGGAGGTTGGAACATTTCAAACACGGATAACCTCTAAATACCATCATAGCTTTCTCTCTTCAGTCAACACTGGACCTGTGTGTCAGACATCTGGACTGTTGCAGACATCGTTTATGCCTATCATGTTTGTAATAATGGCATAAACATCTGAGAAAGAATATTTTCATTCTCACAGGCAGTCACTTCTGTGGACCTGGACTTTTCAAATCTTGGCAAAGCTAACACAGAGTATTATTGAAAAAGCTGTGGAGAGGATGAAGACTTTGATGTGCAGATGGCACCCAGCAAAGAGTTCTCTTTAGCTAACAGCAGGTTTTGTTGTGATGTTCTTAGCTCCAAGTTCAGCTTGGGTTACAAAACAAAGCCTGTTCGAAACTCCTAGTTTGGAATACTCATCATGTTAGGACTGCTCAGCGTTCCAAAAGCCTCACCATGGTACCCTGCCAAATCCCAGTTAATTATCAGATCGTCATCCCAAATAACATGACCTTGGGAACTGGTGGAAAGTAGCTTTACCAATGTGAAATGATTCAGACTGGCTGCAAGATAGAGAAGAAACCTAGCTGCTATACTTTCAAAAAGCCAATACTGTCATTGATAGATTTTTTTATTTCTGCAACTCAGTGAAAGGATTTACAAATGTGGCTTACTCAAAGAGGCTCAGTTTGTTACAGAAATGATTTCATATGCTGCATACTTGCTAAGATTTATCCCACTTAGCCTACTTTTCCCACACAGTAGGACGATGAACTAATCGAGTATGATGCATGAGGGGGTAGTGAGCTGACAGACTGAGCTGGTTCTGGCTCACGATCATGTGGGACAACATGAGAGGGGCCAAGTCAACAGGTGGTGTTAGATTAGTTGGTCCTGAAGTGGGAATGAGAGCAAGAAGGGGTAAATGCAACAGTGCCACAGCCATTAGGGAGGGAAACCAGAGCTCATTCACAGATCCATCAGACAGCTGCCACCACTTCCTGTCCGTAGTGCCACGCTCCACAAACCACGTTAACACCTTATTTCTGAGAAGAATGAATTTGATGCTACTGAACCTGTAGAGAAAAAAAATTCCTTTAGAAGGCTAGCTTACACCATTTCCTTTTTCTTTCCGCCTCTGCACCGGAGCTGTGTTGCTGTGTCAGCTGTGCAAGGCCTACCTCAGATCTGTGATACGTCTGCGATCCTCAGTGGGATGCAAAGCAGACATCTAAAGTGACACAGCAGCACTCTCAAACTTTATTTCTGTTATAAATAAACAGCCCAGGACAAGTGGAGAGTAGAGTCTCTGCACCTCGCCATCAGCTGTCGTCTGAGGGAATCGGAGCAGCCCCCATGTACCCCTTCTTCCCAGTAGGACAGGTCACTCTCTCCCAAATGTTACCGGAAACACATAAGCTATTAATAGAGCCTGCAAAGTTTTTCTTGTGTATATATTTGATATGATGTGCTTTCAGAGTTCATTTTCCAAATGATCCTCATGAATTTTCTATTCTATCCAAAGAATTTGTCTGGCCCCTGTTTGTTAGAGTTGGATTTCCAGTGGGTGACACAAACACAAATTAAAATGCCTTTAGATGCAAACTATTACAGTTAAGTACTGCTGCTGCCACTACCAATCCTTCTACTACTGTTGCTACAACTACTACTGTTATTACTCCTACTGTTGCTAGTGCTGCTGCTCCTACCCACTTAGGTTCCACACTAAGTAAATCAAAGTAAGTGAATGGGTTTGGCTGACCAAGTTCCCTTTTAAGGACAAAGCCCGTTACAATGTGATGCACGTGAATTGTTGAAATGTTTCTGTCACAAACGGGGCACCAGTAGTTTAAAACACTAAACGTTAAGACTAGTAAAATGGTCTTTTCTCTTTAGAGCCTTGTTAAAAGCCAAAGAGAGTCTGAAGGGGCGAGCTGATGACACTTTGTCTTGTAACAGAGGCAGTCCTATGCAGAGAAGCAGCTGTGCTGAAGTGTGGCTCTCTTTGTTGGCTGAATGGCTCTGTAGGTTGCAGTAGTAAACAAGACTGGCTGTGATTCTTGGTGGTCTGTGATGCGGGCCCCTGCCGAGGCCCCTGCTGGAGTGATAATTGAAACGACAGTGTTCTGAGGGTGTCAAATGGGACGCTACACCCTGGATGTTTGAGTGGAATGTGGCCCTGTCGTATGCCACCCACAGTGAAAATGAAATACAGTAGTGCTTTTAAAAACACTTTCAGCTACCTGCAAAGTAGCACAAATATATTTCTACGTGGAGGAAATCAGATTTGGGGAATTCAACTCCATCTGTGGGTGACCTTTGCCCTGCTGCTTGATGTACTATTTCTGAGTCTGAGTCTCTGACATTGAGGCTGAAAAAGCCCATCAGATACTGTTTCCTTCAAGTTGGGCTCCTGTTGCAGCCCCCCACTGTGCTCTCTGTTTGGTAGAACACCGCCATCCTGTGACCTTTGACCTGGTACATGTTACTTCATCATGTTTCACCTGAGGATATAGGAACTGGAGGACAGATTTATGTACACGGTAGTCAGAGTTTGTGTGGGAATCTGTACATTGACGGTCAGCAATTCTGCAAACCAGGCTTTCTTCTCAAATTGGTTGCACTACTAGAAAAACTTAAACCACCACTAAGGCATTGGCCCTACCTTGCAATGATAAAGGTACAGTGCATGGATCTAGATTCTATTTGTTCCTTTAAAGACCCCCTTTTGATTGGAGTTATCTCTATCCTATCTTGCATTTAGAATATCTTATTAAAATAGCAGCATGTACCTATATTTTTCTGAGTTCAGATCCTTTGCTCAATTTTGTCCTCTTTCTTTGCCCTACAACGGTAAAGGCAAGGTTTTGTACTGCACAATTACTGTAAACCCAGAGATGTGGGTAAAGATGTGCAGTGGTGAATGCTTGATAGGTCACATGCCTTCTTTGATCTACAAATAGGTTTTTAAATTTAAATTGTAGCTTTGTAACCACCCTTTTTCACCCTTATGTGCCTTTATCGTCTGTGCAAGTCGACACAGGCTGGATGCTTCCTAAGACATGCCTTCCTGAAGAGTGAGTGTGAAGGGAAAAGATTGTGTGAGGCTTTGTGGCAGATACTGAATAGCTGGAGGACTTCTTTAATGTCTTTTACCTCACATGAAGACACAGACACAAGCATAACCGCATTAGTCTGAGCTTTATTTCATGCCATCTGTTTGATCATAGCA
The DNA here is from genome assembly GCA_020698575.1 of Bostrychus sinensis. Lineage (NCBI taxonomy): Eukaryota > Metazoa > Chordata > Actinopteri > Gobiiformes > Eleotridae > Bostrychus > Bostrychus sinensis. The sequence goes on from CM036250.1 coordinate 12,868,244, forward strand.
AGTTGTGGCACTGGATTGTCTATTTACATATAATTATGGCTCTTTGAATGGTGAAGATGTTAGAGATAAAAGGAAGGAGGTTGTGTTTTTAAATCCACTGGCAAACTTGTGCAGGGTGCTACATATATCCCCAAACCCAAAGAATATTTGCTTTTTGTTGTAATAGTTTTGAGGATGACTCAGCTACCTTGTACAACAAACTTGATTGGTTTGGTCTTTTATGAACATGTGACAACTTATTCAAGTGTTTCGATGAGTTAATTTCAATTATCTCTTCACCAATGCCCATGCAAATTGTTACTTTAGTAACCCATTCTACATAAGTCAGAATAACAATGGTGTGCTTATTATAACTTACGTTTTACTTTTGTTTGACCCGTTGGAGTTGTTGAGCTATGGGGTCAACCCTACAGAAGATTGATGTTAAATTCCAGCGTACCTGCATAACTATCTGTTGTCCAGAAGGTTTAGTGAAAGCAGTTTTCCAGTTAAACTCCAAGCTAAAGCTATAAAATGCATGGCATGACCCTTGTGTAGGAGAATGAATGAATAACCTGGGGGAAGACGTCTGAGCAGGAACTCTAGGCATGCGCTCCGAAATGTGGACTTATCCCTCACTTTTTCACTCCCTGCCCCCTTCCCTCCTCCCCTGCAAGTCTACAAACTTTTTCCAAGAAAATCCCAAGTGCTCATTGCCCCCACTGTATTAGTCATGGAACAGTTTGAGAAGACAATCGCCTCACGTTGTCAAAGAGTGTTTGTGTGTTGAATGAAGAGCCTCCTTCAGTTTCCTCTCGGCCCAATCACTCTGGATTAAAAGAGTGTGGAGAGCATGAGGGCCAGAAGGGCCTCACTCATCAGGCGCTTTATGTCACTGCAGCCCTGTCAGACCTATAGTAGCAGTTTGACGATAAAACCATGACCCCAAGAAAGGGTTAAAAACACAGGAAATACTATCCTCCTTAAAGCTGTCCACATGCAGGCGTTGGAATTCCTTACAATTGTTCATTTTGTTTAGGTTTGACAATGGATTGTATTGCTTTTCATATCCTTATGTTGAACATTTTGAGACATGACAGGTATTTGCCTCACATATTGCCACCAAAATATTTAATAATCACAAGCTACTATATATGTTGTAAACAATTGCATCACCTCACCTTAAAACACCCAGTGCTGCCTTTCTTTGTGGTAGTGGCTGGGGGCCACACTAAGAGGACAGTATCAGTAAAAGTTTAACTTCTGTGTATGTTTCACATATTAATAACCAGTTTAAAACCTTGGGTTGTAATATTTTACACAATGTTTTCCTGTAAACTAATGACTACAATGCAACAGCCGATTTGCAACTTAAATCTATCTCATTCTGTTTCTTAGTTGAGTTTGGCAGTCTGGCAACACATCTACTTAAGCAGTGTACCACAATCTGAAAGGCATGCTCCGGCCTTGTTGGTGCCTGGCAGTGCTTGGTGTGCTCTTTCTTCTCAGCTCTTAAAGAGAATATGTCAGGCTTTTCATCTTCTTAATGCTTTGTGCAGTTTTCATTCCAATGCTGTTTAGTACCGTCTAAGAAGATATTGTTTGAAAGAGAGACATGGGTAGGGAGAATGTGGAGGGTGAGGAATTCATCTTTAGGAGATTTTCTTAGTTGCTTAAAAGGTCACTTGCTTGGATCAGTTGAATGGAATAATAAATCCAGCACACTGCCATTTTCATCAGTATCATATACTGTGTTGTAGAAAAAGGCCAGTAGGTAGTTGGTACTAAAGGAATCCTTTAAGCGTCTATGTCCAGAAACAGTGTTACCTCTGAGACTATTTGTCCTTCTGTGTAGTGTGAGCTCAATCCAGCGCCTTATTCTCTGGTCGACATTAGCGATGGAGGGAAGACATTTCTCACAGATTGTCCTGCAGCTGCATCAGTGGGTTTATTAGCCGAGTGGGCGATTGGAGTCCCTTGAAGAATTCTTCTCACGCTGCCTCTGACAGACTTTGGCTGTCACAGAGATGTAACCAGCAGTGTGGGTGTATGCTAGCCTGGACATGTGTGCATCAAAGTGAGGCTCTGCCTCTTGCACATTTACGTAGATATACCTTGATGAGGCGTTTTTTAAGGAATGATTTATCAAGGGACAAGAAAGATTCATTAATTCTGTTTTTTCGGTGTATTCCAGTTACGATTTGCAGGAGGATGGCAGGAGTCTATCACAGCAGTTGCAGTTGATAAAACAATATTGCTCACTTTTTTCTGTGGTTAATGCTTATCTGTTTTGAGCTGGTATGAACATTTTTAAATCTTCAATCTGTGAAACAAAATGTGCAACAGATCAGAAGAAAGGCACCAGAAGCAGAGGTTCTGTTGGCGCGTGGCTGTGAAAAGTCTGCCCAGAGCCAGCATTTGGAGATGACAGCAGTTCCCCAGCTTCTAGACAAGACAGCTGAAACAGATTTGAAAGCATCTAAATGCCCTTCTTTCTCTTATCTGTTGTTCATGAACAAAAATGCCATTTTCTGTGCTCCTGGTAAACAAAACTAGGCAAACTATAGACCGTGGGTTTATGTGTCACGTTTCTTTCTGGTCTTGTCCATTCTTGCAAGGCAAACAGTACAAATTGTATGAGTCGAATAATTCATAAGTAAACAGTGGAATTCTTTTGGCCTGAATGTGTGTCTGGCTGTGTACAATGTGTCTACAATATTTATGTGTAAACTCCTTCAAGGGTATACCTGGTTGCCATATGCGACATGAATATTGCAGAATGTAACAAAAGCAAGAAGTTCTCAGGGCTAGTAGTATCATCAGCGTTGGGCGGAGTAGTAAGGAATTAAAGAGTCAAGACCTTTATCTTGGGGGAGAGATAACTTTAACACCGCTGACATGTCTCAACTCCAAGACTGAGCAAAGGTCAAACTAGAACTACTGCTATAATGCAGTAGCATAGTAAGAATCTGACTTCATAAACTGCTTCCCAAGTTTAGCCTCTTAAAGCCATCACAACGGTTTCAAATAGGCATACCTTGAACTATAAGTGTAAACATACACATGTTTGAGCCCAGACCCAGATGCAAACATGCATATCTAGAGGATGCCCCATCCCAAGGGAGTGGGAAGCAGAGATGATCATCGTAATGGTTGGCTGGTCAGGACAGCTGAAAAGAATTTGGTTAGTCAGCGCTTTCCTTGTGAAAATGGCCCGGGATTGTTTTTTCAAGGGTGTTCAGTCAGTGGAGAGAGGATTTGAGGGGATAGATCTAGTTATTTATTAGCCTGAGCCATTTAAATGGGAAAACTACCATGACAGTGATGGGTGGAAAAGGAATTGGCGGGCCATGCCAACTCCAAATGCCAGGGTGGCATCCTGCCAGAGTGGTATCTGAACCTATGGCCAGGTCCGGCTGGTCTGGACACTAAGATGGTGAGAGCAGAGATTAGAAACCTTCTTTGTGCCCCCTCTGGCCCCAGACAATAGACTTTATCAAGATGATCAGATATGAGGCAACTGGCTGATGCTTCAGTCTCTTCACTGAGAGTGGCTCTTAGTGGATGGCTTAGATATCAAAGGAGAAATGACAAATTAGAATTTTGTTCAGTGATGGAGACCAATGGTCAGAGATGGAAACCATTTTTTCACCCATTCCCCAAATCTGAAACTTTTTTTGTTTTGGTAACTAGCTTTTGTCTTTATGTTAATCTCTGAACAAGGTGGAACACATTTGATCTACAGGAGTTTATATTTATAGTTCAGCATCTGCCTTATCAAATTTAAAAAAAAGTTTGACTTTTGCTCACCAACCACCACATACTAAAATTCAAGTGTCCGTTTTTTGGGGCTTGAGGCTTGCACATGTTCAGACTATATTTACTCACTCTTTAATTAGTATTTTTTTTTGTTTTGTGGTTCACACTTGTGCCGCTGTAGAAGCACCACCACATACAGTTTCCAACTAGTGCAATATGCCTAGTTAAATTTAAATGTCTTTTTTTATTTATATGCAACATTTTTTATGTTTAAAGCTTATTCTATCCATACATATGACACTGAGGTTATAAGTGCTTTAAGTGAAATTGTATCTTGCCATCACCACAGGGAATTAAGTGTTTAGTTCCACTCCCTTCTTTCTGTCCCACCTCTGCCATTGTTCCATTCACCTGACACATTAAATGACATGAAGATCACAGTTTGGGTATTTAGCAGCCTGTTCTCTGAGGTGTTCCATTTAAGGTGTTTTTACTGCTCATCCAGGTGACATAATGTTTCCATGATAGACTGCTTCTTGGTAGTAGAGTATGTAAAGCAGTAGATGAGGTATGTGGGATGTTTTCACCCTGAGGGCCCGAGTTTAGAGCATACTTAAACAGATTTGTGTCGTGTAGTCATTCGGATCTTGCTGCCTGCCAGTTTGTGTATACTTCTGTATAGTTCTGTGCTGATATGTAGGTCAGTCAGCTGTGAAAGCAGGCAGTAAGATTTAAGCCAATACATCATGGTGATTTCCAAAGACTGTATTTGCATTTTCAGTCCCTTTAGATAACTTGTAAAAGATTACATGTGAAGGTAAACATCACAATGCCTTGCTTCCCTTCAGCCTACATAAATCTCTGCTCCCTCTGTTTGTCATAGGTGTCCCAGGCCTCCAAGGTGTGGGGGGAGGTCCCGTTGCCAGAGTATTTGGAGGCGGAGAAAGGAGTGCAGGCTTCACACAGTTTACTGGATGATGATGAAGACTTCACAGCCGACGAAGCGTCAGGAGGTGAGCTTGATTGAGGCTGAGTGACCACAAACCACAGCAGCAGCTGCCCTCCATTCATGGGAATTATATTTCACATTATGCGTTGCGATGAATTATAAAGCCATTGCAATGCAGCGGAAAGAATGAAATATCATTTATACTTGATGATATGTAGATTTGAAAGCAATCCATTTATCAACAAACACATATGGCAGTAGTTTTTGCATGAGAACAGAATGTTTCTCTAATGTGCCAAATTAAAAAATGTTTTTTTTTCATACCAATGGAAATAGACTAATCAAAACTTCTTATCTGAGGCTTATATTCACTGTCGAGCCTTACATTATAGATCAGGTTGAACCACTCTCCAGAGGGACATAAAAATTAGCTCTCACCAGTGTGCTCTCAAAATGACAAAGCTCTTGGGTGGGTGATGCAACCTACTCACTAGTTCCAGATTAATTTTAATCTTTACTTGATTGTTTTGACATGGAGAAGACTAAGAAAAACAGTGATTCCATGAATTTCCATGTATGTATGTTATCCAGGTTTATATCTCTGAACCATGCCACTGCAGCTCCTAATAATCCATGGTTTATCTAACAATACACTCCTAAACAAATGACAGCAAAATAACCAACTGTTGTTAAATAAGTTAAATAAAGTTAAGTAATAAATAAAGTTAAGTATGTAAAATCTTTTATATTATTATATTTTTTCAGTGTCTGGAGTTAGAAATACTGTATTAGCAAGGTGCAGTCCAAAACTAAATTATATAAAACCCTCGATTTTATTATAAAATATGAAATTACATTGTGATCTTTCAGAAAAAATGTACAATGAATATTATTTACATTGTGCTTGTAAAATGTGTTTAAATAAATATTATCATTACAGAAATTATGAAAGACAGTTACCATATCAGTCTATTCCTCAGAATCTATGTTGCTCGTGTATTCCCCTCAAGCCTGTCCATAGTGCACATCCTTCACTCCTGCCTCTGCATTCACAGATCTGCCCAGTGGAGAGGATGATGGAAGTACGCCTTGGCCTCCACCCGTCTCAAGTAAGCCACAAGAAACTGCAGTTCTTTTTCAGTGCTTCTGTTTTTTGTGGAAGATTACTCATCCTTCCAAACTTTGTCGATCCATGACATGTACTGAAATTGCTCGTGCATTTGTGCGTGTGTGCGTGTGTGTGTGTGTACGTACTTGAATGAGGGCTTTGACTGATGATACCTTTACATCCTGTTACACCCTTCTTTCTCCTCGCCAACTTGCCCGAGTCTGGTCATAACACCGCATTTCAGCTTTGTCTTGGAGATGTAAACACCTCTTCCTTCCCTTCATCTTTTTAACCAGCGGCAGAGGTGACAGCGCAGTGAAATACATGAAAGGCCAGCGAACAATAAAAGCTACGGCAGAACTTGTTTTGCATTCCATCCATCATTACAGCCCTTTGCAGCGCCCATAGTTTTGGGGGGACAATTTATCAGGGCATCCTTCATGGAGATTCAACTTCTTTATTTACAACCTCAATTCAAAAAGTTTGGACACTGTGTGAAATGTTCTCACAAAATCATATTTTGTTTAAAATACAACATAAATAGCAACTGTTGAGATATTTTATGGTTTCTTGAAAAATAATTGTTCCTTTTGCAGCACATCTAAAAGAAAATAGGACAGAGTCAGCAAAAGGCCAAAAATATGCCATTGGAAGGAGCCAGAAGAGCATTTGGTTATTTGGCAACATGTGAGTTAGATGACTGGGTATAATTATTTTAGAAAGACAGAGTCTGTATTATATTTGTGCGTGACTCTATACTGGACATCAGGGCGGCAGTACTCAGATGGTAGGGCCGGTCACCCACTAACCAAAGGGTTGGTGGTTCAAACCCTGCTCCCACTGTTGCACACTGTTGTTATAGGTTTGGGCAGGTCACTCCACCCATCTTGCCTCCACTGTGTGCGTACACTGGTGTATGAATGACCATTTATTTTTTACATCATGGGCTCAACAACTTGTTTTTAATTGGGGTTGTACATGTCCTGACATTTATTACACAACAGCACTGCCCTAATTATGACAAGCTAATAGCTGCTTCTCATCAAACATGGTTCAAGTTTATGTTTGACTACGTCAGGGTGGAATAAATGTTTGGGTAGCAGTGTTAAGAGCTGACATCAGAGGAGAACATACATCATGTGGCTCTCATACAAAAATAGCACGGCTTTGAAGCCCTTTCTAACTTTAGTCAGTTGACTTTATTGCTGGTATTGTTAGCAGCATGTGACTGGTGACCGATCGCTGAGATTTAAAATACAGCCACCACAGAAAAGCAGTTAGTCACTAAATAATTATATGGCACTGCAGTCTTATACTTATTAATAAGTATGTTTCGAGTACTTTTGAAGCTCAGTGAAGATTATCTTACAGTCTCAGGAGTTTTTGGCTGCTAAGACAGTTTTATTATTTATTCTTCTCACTCTGCTTTCTTCTGTTAGGAGTGTTAGGGCTGGAGCTTATCCCAGCTACTTTGGGCCTTAGGCAGAGGACTAATGGACAGTGGACAGTTAGTCTCAGGGCTGACACATACAGACACTAACTCACAAACAACAGTTCACCCTCACATGCATTCACTTGGGGCAATTTGAGATTCACTAATTCCTCAAACACATGCATATTTTTGGAGGGTGGGAGGAAGCCAGAGTGCCCTGAGAGAACTAGCAGTAACAGGGGAGGACATGCAGACTCAACTTAGAGAGCTCTGTGGATCAAACCCATGATCTATTTTCTGAGAGCCAGGAGCGCTAACCACTATGCCACCATGCACCCCTGAGACAGGTTTAAATAATATGAAAATGAAAGGCTACAAAGGCCTTTTGTGTGATTCTGAGAGTACTGCGTGGAAAATATGGTATTATGAGTCTCAAGCCTTTCCTATTACTTTGGTTTATTGGGCCTGCTTACCATAAACTACCTTGCTTTTGTAGTCACATAAAGGTCAGTTCTGCTTTAATGTAGAGATTAAATAGGAGGCAGTTTTTTTGCTTAGTATATCATCTTATCCTAAAGGTGGGCTGACATTTACTTTGTACTTTGCATGATTATATTGTTATGATTGGAGCACATTGCCCATTTCCAAATATAGACCTGGCTCGGGCTGATGGTGGGAAGGAAATTTGGTTTCCCGTGTTGAACGCAGACTACTTTGCTGAGGGTCTCTGTCCTGTTGAGAGTCTGGACTCTTCATGCACGCCTCTGCCTTCCTTCCAGCCCTTCGCTACTTTCAAATGAGAGAGCAGTGTGCCACCGTTGCCCCCATTATGCTTTGTATCCTGTTGTGCTTGCATTTCCTTAATGTCAGGGAATTCCCTTTGTTTCAGACACAAAAATGCACATAAACATCTGTAATTTCTATTGCTTGTGAGAAGTGGCTATTCTGAGCTCATACAGTCAATTGTTATTCTATTGTTTCTCTTAATCTTAGTCCAAGATCTCTGGAAATATGATGGATGTGTCACTTGACCTGCCGCTGTGATCTCTGTACTCAGAGCCCCTAAGAGATTTCTGGGAGATGAGGTTGGACTATGGCATCCATGGGAGTAGGCTTTGTTACAGAATTTCCCATGAAGCACTGAGTATATTAACCACTATGTTTAAAAAAAAAATGAAGATACTAAAAGCACTCAGTCATTAGAGGTCAAAGAGGAGGTTGGGAGCTTCTACTTGTAAATGCAGTGGTGAAAAGTAATTAGGTACTCAATTCATTTTACATTAAGGACATTTTGGAGCAAGTACATTAAATAAAAAAATGTTTTTTCTTTTACTTGCGTAGATTTTTGATGGAAATGTTGTCTGTACTCAAGTAAAATTAAAGCTCTCTAAATGAGTAATGATAAAAGTGGGAAGCACAGCACTCTTGTCTTGCAGTCAGAAGGTCCTGGGCTCAAGCCAGGTTTGTGGACTTTAGTTATTGTTGTAAATTTTATTGTGCTGTAAAAACATCTAAAGTTTATGTTTAATACTTTTTTACATTTACTCAAATAATACTTTTATTGATTACCTTTGCTTCTGTTTGATAAGATAAGATTTGTTTTATTGGTCACATGCACAGTCATACATAGTACAATCTACAGTGAAATGTATTTTTGTACCTGCATCCAGTAGCAAAAAATAAAACTGTACAGTAGCAGATCACACTCGGGCTGACTGCCTCTGGTCACTTAGTCGATTAATCTGTCTTGGTCTTGGTTGACTAAAGTTTTATGGGTCAATTAGTCACATCCACTTTTTGCATTGAAAAATCTGGTCTAATTTATTACTTGATAACTTTTATTTTCCATTCTTTTGAAGATAACATAGATGATTTTAGATAACAATATAACATCTTTTCCAAATGTTTCATCACCTAATTAACGTGAAAGTCACTTGGAGGACTTGACTCTGGTAAGTCCCCCACATATTCTTTAGTCGATTTTAGTGGATTAATTGCTGTACTGGGCATAACTTCGGTCAACTAACAATTACTTTAGTCGTATTTACTTTGGATTATAGATTATATTATTGCAGCAGTAACAATAAGGTGCATCTTGAGTGATTGTCTTTTAACCGTACTAGAGTTTAGTACTTCTTCCACCTCCGAGTAAATGCGTCTGATAAGTGTTTGACAATGTTCATTACTCTTTAAAAGAACAACTTAAGTTAGACTCAAAAGGTTTATTTAATTTACTTGATTCGAGATTAGGCATGTGGGTCGCTCTCATTTGATTATGTGAAGTCTTCTTTGTTTAGTCTTCTGGTTCAAATTCACCATTGCTCTATCCTTGATCCCGCGGGATTCCAAGCCAAAGTTGCCCCACTTACCTCATCCCTGTGCAGCTTGTTTGACTTTTAATCACATCATCACTCAAATACAACACAATTCAGATTGATTTGTTACTTGTGGGGGAAAATACAAGAGGCTAATACGTCAGGGTAATGTTAGCTTGGACCGGCTGCACAAACGGCCAGTGGACACGTTGCGCCCAGGCCACCCATCCAGTGTTTTCTCATGCTCACTTTATTAGACGTTAGTGGCACTGGCTGCATGTGAGGTTTGAGCATGCCTGGTAGATACAAGGAGTCACTCGCGCAGAGACAAATGCTGGCAGCTGCAGCTATTTTGGTGGTAAGCTTTTTGTTGTTAGTCTCATGTGGGCCCCTCAAGGTGGTCAGCTCACTGTTGCAAACGTCCCGAAAACACTTCACACCCCATTTGGGAGATGGCAAGTGCTAACAGTCAGTACGTTTACATGCAGGTGGAGAAATTCAAACTATCACCTTAGTTAGAATATAAAAAGGCGACTAAGGAGGTTTAAACTAAATGTAAACTTCTTACTTGGACAATCATTTTAATTTCTCTTATTCCCACTAACACACCTGGATAATGCATTGTTGGACTATTGCTGCATGCAATTTTTCAAAGTTTACTTTTATGAATAAAACAATAGTACTCACAATTAGTGAAGTGGTCAGGGGTTGAATTCCTCGACATGGTCTGAAGCATGGATAAATGTAGACGAGAGTTGTGTCAGAAAAGGCATCTGGCATAAAAAAAACTATGCCAGATTACCTGTGCAAATGACCCCTAGTGCTATAAACATTTAGCTCTAGAAACATTTAGCACTACAGACAATTAGCACTATAAACATTTAGCGCTATAAGCATTTACTGCTAGAAGCATTTAGTGCTACCGTTACCCGCACCATTAGCCTGAGCAGAGGAGCACTTCGGTTCTCTCTCGTGCATGTAAACTCAAAAGTGAGAAATCTCGCTGTGAGGGCTTAATTGAGGTCTGTGCAAAGTCTTAGTAAGCGCTGGACGTAAATTAATGTAGCAAATGTATAAAAACACACTTTTCATCATCTCATTTGTGATAAGCTTAAACAAGTTTTTTTTTGTTTTTTTTAGCCAAAGTAATAAGAATCATTTGTCATTCAGAGTTGTTACATTGTTCTCTGGCACACTACTTCCGAATGGTCTTAGTCACCGGCTCAGGCCTCATTACCTAGCCCCATGATGCTGCTCTGTGTTGTACCAATAACAGCTGTGTTGCCTGGGAGAACTGGCCAGTGCCGCTCCTCTTTAGGAAAGGAGATGGTGGAGGCTTTCATTATATGAGAGGGTGAGCGCAGCTGTTTCGATTGTTTTCGTCTCCAAAGCACGGCCCGACCTGGTTGTAAGCGATATAGCTGTTTATTTTCGTGACTTTTATGGTAATCTATAGTGCCATGGAGAGCACCTTAAATAGCAGAGAAGTCAGTGGCTTGTGGTGTTACAAAAACAAACAGCGAATTTGAATTTTGTCATTATTGGCGGAGTGTTTGATAGTCCTGTAGTGATCCCCCTGAGTGATTATTTGGACAAAGCTGTAGAGCTGAGCGCCGGCTTCCTTATTTCACACAAGGGAGTGACCATATCAAATAGACGCACCAGAGGGATCCCGCCAGTTGAGCCCTATATTTCTCACAGATTATCTTTTCATCTTTTTGTCTCTTGTTTCTTTCATACTGTGGCTGGTCTTATAAAAGGATTAAAGTGTTCCTATAAAGGCGCTACCCCCTTCTGTTTGCCACTCACTTCCAGTCGGACTTTGACAAGGATCACAACAGCGCTGCGCCTTTGAAGTAGCGGATGCTTCATTAGCTTTAATTAGTTTGGGTCACTATTCTTAAAACGGAGCTCCGATAGTTTGGGTAGGGCAAGTTTCTTTCAGCTGTTTCCTCGCTCTGATGGTGCAACCTTTAAGGAATCTCTAGACAAAATGTATGTTATAGCCTTATATCAGAAGTTCCATCTGACTCTTCCAGCAGTAAAAGTCATTAGATAACTTTTCGCAAACTTTTTTCTGCATATTCTCACAGATCTCTGACATGCTTGACTATAGAAGCCATATGTTCGGAAGTGCGCCTATAAAACAGCTGGATTTAGCACACTCACTTGATTATGAAGGAGCTGTTGTTTACTACTGTCTTTAGAGGTTTGTGGAGCGGACTCTCTAAATCTGGATCGGAGCATGCAATCGTGCTCGTTTGCATAGTTTTGCAGGGGTGGAAAGTAACTAAATACTTGTGTTCTGGTATATATTATGTAAGGTTTTTTTTTTTTAAAGGAAAAACACACTTTTTTAGGCACATTTTAACTTGAGTAAGTCTTTGAGTGAAATTGTTCCTTCTAGCACCAAATGAGCGAAAGTACATTTTGACCTAGGTGATTTATTAGGAAGCACATTTTTGTCTTTCTATCAGAGGGTCCTCGGGTTGAGCCAGGTTTTGGGGAAAGTGGTAGTAGTGGTGGTAGTAGTAAAATACTTTGACATGAACACAGATTTTGAGTACTTGGCTTACGTAACTATGCTTATAAAATGCAGTTTGCTTTTTTACTCAGAGAGATTAGCAGCACACAAGTTAACTGCAGTATTTCAACTTTTTGACATTTTATAGCTTGCCCTTCAGCTATGGAAGAATGAATGAGTCACCACAAAACAGAACAAGGTCACTGCTGACAGTGCCAGCATGGACATTTTCTCTTTTGGTAAGAAACTGGCTTTATGGAAGTCAGTTTTTTCCATTGAGGAGAGCAAACAGGAAGCAGCTCCTCCCTGAGCGGCCCAGAGTGGATGTGTTTGTCAAGCAGAAGAGATGCAAAGAGCAGTGTGTGTGTTTGGTCATAGGATATCCTTTGTCGGGCTTAAGAGGAGGTATTTCTGCAGATGAACTCTGACCTTTTCTCCTTGACACTGTCATGCACGCAAGACGTGTTTGCAGACAGACAGCAGCTCTTCAACTCTTAATGACCATAGATTCCCAGCATCCATTGTCCCGATTATTCACTGTGTGGTATTTAACCTCAATGACACGAGATTTTCATCAAGGAAATCATGTCTTTCCCAGCATTGGTTTGTTGGTTTGTATGACTGATAAAACGATAACTCAAAAAGCAAAAAAAAGCTTAGTAATTTTCCAAATACTCTGCCAATACTCTTAAAAGAATTCACTACCATTGCAAGATATGTTCAAAACTTGTAATAGTACCATTGTGAGATATAAAAGCTTTGTCGCGTAATGGATAGAGCATTTGCCATGAACTAGAAGATTTTGGGCTTGAGCTCTATATCTTTACCACTGTGAAATAAGGTTGATGCCTTAGAGGTGACCTGTGCTCTCTAAGTGTTAGCTTCTAATTTACTTTCTTTACACGAAACTGGGAATGCTTGAAAAAAGTGTGCTTGGTTTGACAGACTGCTTGCTAAAACATATCTTGCCAAAACAGATCTCATCAGTATAAATGTGCATTTATACAATTAAAAATGCATTGAAATGTTTGTTGGCACTTTGCAGCAACTATGTGTCTCCATTAGTGGCTATATATCATTTAAAGTTACATATCTAAAACAAATACAGAAATAAATAAAGCCACAATTCATATTAGCATTTTAGTTTAAGTATCCTGTTTGCTGATGTTTCTGTTGTTTCTGATCTGTGAACCTTTATTAGCCATTGTCTGTCTGATTCTCACTTTCTATTTTCTCTCCACGCTTCACACCACTCCCCTCTCCTAACTTCCCTGAAACTGTAACCGCTCTGCACCTGCCCGGCCTAACCCGATCCTCCTTTACCGGTCCTTGTGGCGCTTTTTGATCCTTGACCTTTTGGCTCTCCTTTTTTATTTTGTGCTCCACGCATCGACCCAGTTGCTCCTTATCTCCCCCCCTTCCCCTCTTGCTTCTCTGTGCTCCTTGGCTCCCACTGCTTTTGCCTTAGCGCCCTGGCTGGAGTCTTCGCACATGGGGAGCATACAGAGCCCATTTGAACAAAGCTACAGTAAGTCATCCTGCACTTTTTCCTTCCTTTTATTTTTTTTTCTTTCTGTCTTTGGCACACTGTCCATCACCTGCCTTTCTCAGTTATGCACCGACTCTTATTTCCAGATAACATTCCAAGGAGAAATCGGCTCGGGCATGCGGTGTTTTGAGTCCAGCTACACTGTTTTTCCAAGTGCAGGCATTTCCCCCAGTGTCTTCTTATGCCAGTGGAAAAATGATGGGATTTTTCCATCAAGCAATAGAGTCCATCGAACTTTATAAAGAGATGCAGGAGTTACATCTCTGTGAGGTCTTTGCGGGCAGCCAACACAACAGCGCTTTCCGCAGATTAATTTGATAAGTGTTTTTGTGCCCCATGCAGATGTCTCATTCCAAATATATGAACCAGCTGTTAACAGAGGGCAAGAGTGAGATGGAAACGTATGCTGTGGTTATTTTTCTGGTGCAGTGTGGGAGAGCACAAACTGAGTAGCTTAATATTAAGAGCCGTTTGGCAGACGACCAAAAAGGGTTACGTAGCAGGGGTCAGGAAAGAGTCTTGAAGAGAAAAACTGTACAAAAACAAGAAAGACAGTCAGTACGTTTACACGCAGATAGAGACATTGGAATTATCTGATTTCAACTGGGAAGGCAGTCATTTGAATGTCATTTAATCACAGTAACACACCTGGATATTTTGGTTAGATTTATTAAAGGTTGACATGACAGGAGACAACATGACACACAATGTGAAACCTGAAATGTGTCAATGGCAACATCATATTAGTAAAATACAAAAGTCATTGTAAATTACCTATAAAGCGATCTAAGAGCACGGGGAATAAAATACATGTCAGGTGTTTTAGTCTTGCTCTTGTCTTTGGTGCGCATATTCAAGTGGAGGGGATCTGCTTTATAAAGGTGCAGAGGAGAGGACTTGTCTTTCAGGATGTTAGGGAGCTGTGTGGCCTCATCCCGCCTCTCACACAGAGATGGATGGGGAAGCAGGTGGGATGCCAATTATCCTACAGCATCTTTTTTGCACTCGTTCTAATTCTTCCGAGAGGGATGGCATACTCCAGAACAGGTCTAATGATGATCAGATAGATCTGTTTGAGGACATCAGGGCGGGTCCAGCTCTTCTGGCCAGACTAAGATAGTGTATCCTGGGACGGGTTTTGAAAAGCATGTATCTTACATGTGCATCCCAGGATACATCTAAGGATATTTGAACTCCAAGAAGTTTAGTTGTGGAGACTCTGATCATTTGACCACTAACTACAGGAGGGGGAGGGCAGGGGATGTTAGGCGCACTTCTAGCACTAATGATTATGTCCATGGAGCTTTGTTAGAGTATTGCTGCATTACTACACAAAGAGTTTTGCAGCACCCAGTAAAGAACATGAAGTAGAACAACATGAAGTCCAGTGTTCCAAGCAATACAAACATATTTTTCACATCCTTGCACAGTTACCAAGTGCAATTATTTGTATTGTCACTATAATCCAAGTGTTACAGATATTTATAATCAACTTGATGATGGTTACCGAGCTTTGCGACTAACTGATTATTGTCTAGGGTGTACCCCACCAAAGGCTCATGATGGGAATAAGCAGATGAAAATGTAAATACTCAGACCTCAGACCATTATTAGCCTAAGTGGACCTGCAGTTTGGTTCTTTCTCGTGTATGTAAACTTAGACAAAGTGATACTTCTTGGTGTGAGAGCTAAATTGATCTATGACGTATAGTCTGAATATTCTCTTCATGCAAACGTGTTGTCTGTGGGAAAGCACAAAAAGAGTAGCTTATTATTAAGAACTGTTTGGCAGACGACCAAAAAAGTTTATGCTGCAGGGTTCAGAAAAGAGTCTGGAGACTGAATAGAAATACTCTACAAAAACAAGAAAAACAGTGGTTTAATAGAGAATTATGACAGAAACAGTGGTGCGTGCTGGTTCTGTTCCATCTTGTACTGTACACTCCTCCTCTGCTGCGCCGGTGTTGGGTCGATGCCGTGGGCTGCCTTGGGGGTTGAAGGTCAAACCCAATGTGGCTGGGCTTTAAAGGCCAGCCCGGGCTCGCTGCTCAATCAAGCCTTTGTCTTGTGCATAGGCCTCTATGTGTTCAGCAGGGGCCCATTCCACAAAGCCGCCACAGTTCTGCTCACCAGCTTTAATAGCTATACAGTTGACGAATTAAGAGTATAGAATGAATTATTAGAAAGGAATTTTTTACAGATTGCATCCTGTCATTCAGTCACTCTGATGCCTGACAAGGGAATTCCCATTCTGTAGTAAAAATAGTGACACAAGAGAATGGGTTTTGGAAAGTGGATCTGCTTGTTAGCAATAGGCCAAGACCCGTGCACTCTCTCATCAAAGGCTCCCATGCGGCGACAGAGTTGCAAAGAGTTCGGTACGCGAGCTGCACGGAGCTGTTGGCTGGTGCCCACTCAAGTGATTAGATTATATGCAGGTCAAATGAGGAGCTTTGAAGAATATCTTTGATGTTGTCTGTCTTTTTGTTGCACATTCAGGCCGAACAATTATTCCAATAAGTCTGACACTCACAGTCCGCACTCATGCACCCCGCTGGGCCCAGCCAAATCCTGCAGCTCTGTTGTTACATGTTCACAGCACACTCTTTTCATAGGCAGCACTCAGTTTACTTGGCTGTAAATGAGGCCTTTTCCACAGCAGGAATGGATGTGCCGGTGCAGTGTTTGGAGAAGACAGCTGTTTACCAGACTACTCCAGTCAGTGGAGCATACGGAGGAACAGTATCCTCCTGCTGCTAGCCCAGTGAGCGAGAGACACAACATATTTTAACTTTTAATTAAGCAACTCATAGATCGTAAATAACTGCTGTTACTGCCCATTGCCCATCTGTCCTGTGATAAGTATGACAAGACGGCCATTGAAAGAAACCCAATATATAGTAACTTATTATGCGTGAGCAAGTGTGTGCAATTTATTTGGCATGTATTTGGTATTTTTGTAAGTAAAACACTTGCCCACATAGAACATGACTCTCGGCTTTGAGCGTGGCAAGCTACGTCTGACTGTAAGAAACAGTACAAATATTGACTTCCTCCTTAAACTCGCAGTGGCAGTCTAAAATCAGAGGCTGACAGGCCCGTCCTAACAAAGTGCTAGCAGGAGGGCGAGAACAGGGCACCCTATGGGCTCGGACTATTTAAAGTCTCGTTGGCAGAGTTTAGAGCAGCAGAATTTTCACTTTTCACTTCTCGAGTGCTTCTAGTTTTTTATAATATTTTGGGCTTGGACATTAAAAATAGAAATGAGAAGTTACAGTATTTTTTCTTTAGGGACACTTCATTGACACCTATAATTAGTGTCTGTTCTTCGTGTTTTTTATTTATAGGTGTTCACTGTAAGTAAATACTCTTTCATTTAAATTAATTCATTCCATTGATGCAGGGTTTTCAAGTAACCTTTTTATTTTTTCATTTGTGTTACTGGTCTATGTGCTTGACCAACAAGTAGCCAAAAGTGCTCTTGCATATCACATTATTAGTGATTTTAATATTGTGATTGATGTTAAAGACTTTAGACCAAGTCTGTGCATAATTTGAAATACTAAAAGCCACTTAGCGCTGAAGACAAGACACTCCCCAAAGCCCCTTCGCAGCTTCTGTTTGCCTTATGTTGTACTACAAGGTGCCGTCTTGTGTTCGAGCAGTTTGACCTATATGTTTGATGACCTGCCATGGCGGCTAACATAACACCCCTTTACACCATTGATATAATCGCAGCTCCCGCCTGCCTGCCCCGCGCCTCATATGTTTGACTTGGTAAACGTGGAGGGAATGTTGAGGCCCCTTCCAGAGTCACTCACAGAGGATTTTTTTCTTCCTCTGCTGCAACTGGCATAGCTCGATTTCCCACTTTCCTTCCAAACCTCTGACTTCATTGAGAACTTATAGGCCTATGCATTTTGTCCTATTATATATTCTCAGCGTGTACATTTTATAGAGGACTGAGAAGTATATAGTTAAGTATGATACACATTTTTTTCAACTTTTTCTTCTTGTCAAGGCCAGCTTGTAGTTGCGCAGTAGTTGTTTGTTTTAGTACACACCTGACCGCAACTAAGATATGAAAATAGATGCTATAATTCGAATGTGGTTTCTGTGTCAACCACAGTAATGCTCTTTAACTTTTCCTTTCTAAAACCATAGGCCTTCCCAAGGTTAATAATTTCCGAATCATATGGTTTATTGTTTTAATAAATTTTACCTAATCTAATAAAGTAATGACAGATGGACATTACAGCTTCTCTCTGTGGTTGCCCGTTTTTATAGTGTGGTATTGTTAACATAATCCTCTCTCCATTTGTTTTTCTAGTTTATTACCGAGCCCTCGTCAACTTCACCGACTCCCTCGTGTGGACCCCAGACTTCGACAATATCTTCTCTCCTTCCTTCACCGAGGTTTCTGACGCTGTGGTTGACACGGTATGTTCCTGCACTGTCAAACAGTGGTCAAGTAACGTACAAGGAGGTTAATGTTGCCTTATAAGGATTCTGCTTGTGATTTATGTCTAAGCGTCTTTAAGTGAGTGTGTGTGTGTGTGTGTGTGACCTCAAGTCTTAAAATAAAACTTGGATTTGTTCGAGCCAATTTAACCAAATGTGGCTGTCTTTCTTCAGCTGGAGTCGGAGTACAACAGGATTCCAGGTGTCCAGACAGTCAGCGTTGTCCTCATCAAGTAAGACTTCTTTATATCACACTGTGTGACATTTAAAGTAAAACTATGTGCTGTTGGGCTCATGGTGTTTCCAAGAGAATTGTCCAGCCTCCATTCTAGGCCCATAGCATGTAATTTATCAAGTGTATTGCTACCCTGGAATAGCATGTCTAGGAGAAACACTATCTCTAAACTGCTTTCCAACAACATAACTGTTCCCATTTCCTACACACTCAACTATTTTCTCCCCTTACAGAAAAATGGTTAGAGACAATGGCGTGGATATTTTCGTGGAGCTAGATGTGGGCTCTGACTACAACAGTAATGACGTGCAGATCGCCGAAGTGTTGTACAATGTGGTAAAAGAAGGAGCCATCGCCTCCTACGTCACATCTGTCAATGGCTTTCAGTTCAGACGTCTAGGCGAAGGTAAGATGTCACCTCCCAGCTCTGTATACACCATATCCTTTGAGTTAATTACTATCACTTAAGGGTAAGGCAGTGTCCCTAAAGTTTCTCTGTAATTTGTAGCTCAGCCTCTACCTTCAGTGGAACCCTTAGCAATTCCAGGTTTGTATTGTGCCATGCCTGCTGCATGGTGGATTGTGCTCTATTTAGTGGTCTAATCCAGAGTAGATTTGGGTCTGTATTTTCATTTGCAGTTTTATTTGATTGAGAATTGCATGACGTGTGTCTGAAGTGTTCTTGCAAAATGTATAAGCTCCAGACAGTAGCATGATAAGGACTCAAGTAAGGACTCATCTGCAAATTGTAGGTTAATTTGATTTTGCTCTACTGCTTTAATTAATCTGATATTTTTATACATTAATTTGAAACAGGATCATGGTAACAACATCCATCAATATTGATTGCCATAATTGGAACTGGCAATAAAAATTACAATCAAGTATCTGAATGTCAACTCTAATCTACTGTGTGTAACATACTTTAGTATCCTTTGATTTTTACGTGTGCTGTGCATCTGTGGCTGTATTGCCTTTCTTGTCTTCTAATTTTTCTATTTTTCTGCTTTTCCAGTCACCCCCAGCATCAGGCCATGCATGCCAGATGAGCACAGGTGTGACGACGGGACATGTATCCTGATGGAATACCTGTGTGACAACAGGCCAGACTGCAGAGACATGAGTGATGAGCTCAACTGTGGTAAGTGGCTTTAGTATGGCCGACAGGTTAGGACTTGCTTTGCAAATGCATAAAGCACTGGCTGCATATGTGATATATCCAAGAAAAACAGCAGTAAAACCACACTGATGTCCGTCTTAGATTAATTTTTTATTTTTATTTTTGTAGCACTGTATAATATATTGTGTTAGTAATCTTCTGAGAGACAACAAGGCCCTGATATGTCATCTAGAATTCATTATCATGTTCCCACTTATTGGTCTATACCACTTGTCAACATTGAATTTACATACTTGTAAATATTATTAATGCATTCACACCATGTTTAAAGAGGCAGATTTAGTTGCAGCACGGCACTCGGCCCAATTAGGTATCATGTATCAATGATTTGGTCAAATTAGTCCAGTTTAATCCACAAAGAAAATATCTTTAAGCACAGGTAAAAATGTGGTACTCCTAAACATTACACAGTTGTTCTTTTTATCTAGACACAACTCCACCTGTTGTAGTGGTCACTCCTGCCCCTCTCACCACTACAACTCCCGCGAGAAAGACCACCTTCCCTCGCCCCTGCAGAGCTGATCAGGCCACCTGTCAGAGCGGCGAGTGCATCCCTCGTGACTATATCTGCGACGGTCAGAGGGACTGCTCAGACGGTAGCGACGAGTTTCGATGTGGTAAGCTACACGGCTACCTTCGCCAATGAAGTAAGGTTTTCATGGCATTTTCAGGAAAGGTCAGTAATGTTTAAGGCTCAGTAAAGGAACAAATTTCAGATTTTTTTTTTTTTTACTAATGTGAGATAAAAGGGCTTTGTGGATCAATTAATAGAGTGTTGAACTAGAAGATCCTTGGGTTTGAGTCCAGGTCTGGGCCCTGCTTTTTTACCATTACAAGATAGAGACCAGTTTTTTTGAAGTGCCTCTAGTTCAACCAGTGACCATTTTTAACCTACTAACTCTAACATTATCTTCACCAGGTACACCATCTCCATGTGAGCCCAATGAGTTCAAGTGTAAAAACGGCCGCTGTGCTCTCAAACTGTGGCGCTGTGACGGAGACAACGACTGTGAGGACAACTCCGATGAACTGGACTGTCGTAAGTTCATATTTTAGTTTTATTGAGAGTTTTAGCCTTCCTGGCTTTGATATTAAGCTGCTATGTTTATGAGTGATTACAACCAGCTGTAAATATCTGTGTAGCCACCAAGGGTCCCAGTGACAGATGCGCGCCGGAGCAGTTTGAATGCCTGAGCGATCGCACCTGCATCCCGGCTAGTTACCAGTGTGATGAAGAGCCAGACTGCCCTGACCGCTCCGATGAGTACGGCTGCAGTAAGTCTCACACCGGCAGCTGTGCGCACATTTTTGTCATTTTTTTTCTCCCCTGTTGCACTTTCTCCCTGTGTTTCTCCTTAGTAATCACCCTCTGAGTTCTTTTGTATGCTGTGACTAATTTGCAGGCTCTTTTCACACACGTGATTCACTAAGCTTTTTGTGTTTAGGGAATCCATTCCTGGGAACTGAAAAGGAATTGTCCGTCCATAGCAGAGAATTATATGTCCTTTGACTTTTAGCCATTTATGAGCTCCACTGAATGAGCTAATTCCCGACCCATGCCAGCTCTTGGTAAATGTGCGTTTAATGAGTGGCTTAATGGTTTGTAATGTTTTTGACACTTTACAGCACCTCCCTCAGTGATTAGCCCTCCGGAGGAGTCCGTCCAAGCAGCGCGGGGGTCAACTGTGACATTCACTTGTCAAGCTGTAGGAGTGCCCACCCCCATTATTACCTGGAGACTCAACTGGGGGCATATTCCAGCCAGTGCCAGGTGGGCTTGAGTTCATAACATCTGGGTTGTCAGTTTAAACCTATTTTTAAAAAATTAGGACAGTGTAAATTGTAAATGAAACAGAATTGTCTTTTCAAACCAAATGTTATTTACAATAGAGCACAAACAACATTTCAAGTGCTAAAAAGTAATAACTCATTTTGAATTTAATGGCAGAAACACATCTCTAAAAAGTTGCGACAAGGGCAAGTACCCATTTGAACAGTAAGTGGTGACAGAGACTGCCTTTCTAAAATGCTTCATATACACAGTCATATTACTGACCAGTTGCTTGGAGTTCTTATTATTGCTGCATCCTATGGACTTCCTGGACCTACCTCACCCCCACTCCCCTGTCTGGATGAGGCCCACTGGCTGCATCCTTACAGACCTGAACTATGATCCTATAGATGAGCTAATGGACTAACAGTCCTAGACACATGTTTCCTGTGAATCCTGGGAGAGGACCTCTCCTTCAATATATTTTTTCCCACAGCTGGGTTTTTTTAGGAGTTTTTCCTTACCGAGAAGGAGGGTCTAAGGACATGAGTGTCCTGGGTTTGTTTAGTTTAGTGTAGTTATTGTTTATGTTTGATCGTGTGTTACGTCTGATTGTGTGTTTATGTTTGATTAACTGTTTGTGAAGCCCTTTGAGGCATCTTTTGTTGTGACACTGGGCTATACACAGAAAAAAGAGATTGATTTGATTTTGCATCATTTTGTTGCCCCTGTCCCAGTCTTTTGTGTGTTTTTCGTGTTTCTGCCATTAAATTTAATTAGCCGTTTTTATAAGATTGGCAAAATTTACAGTGTGCTAATTGTATGTACACATTTAAGACAAAGACTTAAAGACAAACTGATCTGAAAGTAAAAGATAGTTAGCCACCCTGTTGTTGATGTTGAGACTACAGATGGGGAAACATATGTTTGAGCAAGATTTCAGAAACACATATGCTTTCGATGAAACACTAATTACTCTGTAGCAGGCGATAAAGATTTCAAGAAGGACTGTTGTTTGCATTAAGAGCATTTTGTGAGCTGCCTTTTTGTATCACTGCTGTGTATGTGAGTGTTTCCAGTCTTAACATTCACTGTGTTATGTTTGTATTAAGACCTATGAATCTAATTACTGAAATATCTGTGGTTACAGCAATCATCAACTTCAGGCCTGGAAATAACCTTCATGAATTTGCACTTTCAGAGCGATCATACTGGGTGTAGTCATCTATGTGTGGTTAAACAGTTACAGTACATTAGATATCTCTTGCAGTGACAGTAAATCATTTTAAGCCCCCATATGAAGACAGTATATAAGATATTGACATTATGCCACAATCTTAATTTTTTTCCTTCTTTTTTATTTCTAGGATCACCATGATAAGTGAAGATGGCCGTGGCACTCTGACCATCCGTGATGTGAAAGAGACAGACCAGGGAGCGTACACGTGCGAGGCCATAAATGCTAAGGGCTTAGTTTTTGGTATTCCCGATGGAGTCCTTACTTTGACCACATCAAACATTGGTATGGATACTTTTACACCTTCCCCCAAGGTCAATGGATACAACTTAAAAAAACAAACCCATTCTAAAAAATCTTACCTAAATATGTCACAGGAAATTGCCCCGATGGTCAGTTTAGTGTGGAAGGTCGCTGCGTGTCCTGCTTCTGCGCTGGTATTGCTAAGAACTGCAAAGCGACCGGGCGCTACCGTGACCAAATTAGCCTGCGTTTTACCGAGGAGGAGGACTACAAAGGCACTAATCCTTTTACCACTCCAATACACCATTTATAATGCAAAACATCTTCAATAATGTACTTTTATTTTCTTCTAGGTGTAAATGTCACTTTCCCATCGCGGCCAGGAACCCCCCCACTGTCCTCCACTCAGCTCCTCATTAACCCTGAGATGCGTGAGTTTCAGCTGGTCGACCTATCGCGCCGCTTCCTTAACCTTGACTCTTTCTGGACCTTACCACGTCAGTTTCTTGGTAATAAGGTAAAAAAAAAAGGAACCCACAAGTAGACAGATTAATAAGTAATATTTGTACAACCCTACTTATATTAGTGCATTTATTTTGTTGACTTAGATTGACTCATATGGAGGATCACTGAAGTATAAAGTGCGATACACATTGGCCCGTGGTCTGTCTGAGGCCGTGGAGAAGCCCGATGTAATAATTTTTGGAAATGGACGCCGGCTTATTTACCGCAGAGGTAACCCCACTCCTGCTCAAGAGATCAACTCCAAAGAGATCAAGTTCACTGAAGTAAGTTATTAGCAGTTAATAATTTCTTAACAAAATATATACATACTCTACAGTCAGTGCAATATTTGAACAATCAGAATCCACCACAAGTAGTAAAACACAAAAGTTTATATGAATTAGCCTAATTACTTCTTACTTTTAGCAAAACTGGCAGCACTCCAATGGCCGATCTGTGACCCGGGAGGACCTGATGATGACTTTGGCCAATCTGGAAAGCATTAATATTCGCACCATCTATGACAACTACATGGTCAGTGTGGCGCTCAGTGACATTATCATGGACATCACCTCTGTAGAATTCAGAACTGCAGGCCATGCTAAGGATGTGGAAGAGTGCAGGTGGGAAAAAAGTCTTAAAAGCATAAAGAAGTTAATATTTTTCTTTACAGTTTCAGTTCACTTTTCAGTTTCATTTTACCTAAACGTCCTCTAATTTGCTAATATATTTTTTATTCATTACTTTCAGATGCCCTCCAGGATACACTGGTCTTTCCTGTGAGATGTGTTCAGCTGGATTTGAGCGTGTACCTGGTGGTCTCTACTTTGGGACCTGTGCAGGGTGTAACTGTAACGGACATGCCAGCGCCTGTGATCCCATCAGTGGACACTGTCTGGTAATGCCTTATGACCAACAGTAACTTTCATTCAAAGATGTTTTCTCCATCATTAGAAATTTGGCTGTAAATAGAGATCGAATATTGGGATTAAATAGAACATTTAACAGCCAAGTGGCTACCCTTGTTTTTCCATCAATAACCTTTATTGTTAATATGCTTGGCTAACTGAACTGGCCCTAGTTCATATTTACTATACATCTGTTCCATATCAACTTTCCTATGCCACTGTTGGCAAGAGTCATATAAAACTAGCTTACAAAAAGGCCAACCTTTTTGATCTATTTTGGGTGGCATCCATGTGAGAGTGACTGATGTGTTTCTATTTCCACAGAGCTGCCAACACAACACAGAGGGCGCTCAGTGTGATAAGTGTCGGCCTGGCTTCTTCGGTGACCCGACCAGAGGTCGCCCCGACGACTGCAAACCTTGCCCTTGTCCATACTATGAGACTTCAAGACGGTAACGTCACAGCCTCACCCAGACCACACACATTTACCCTAGGAATGTCAGGGCAGAAAGAAGCTGCCCAACAAGAGCATCCTTGTTCATTCCTTATTTTTATTTATTTTTTAGATTTTCTGACACATGCTTCTTGGACGTTGACCAACAGGCAACATGTGATGCCTGTAGACCTGGTTACACTGGAAGACGCTGTGAAAGGTGAAAGTGAAAGATCACTTGCATATATGTTTATTTGTTGTTTTTATTGTATTCTAAATCTGATGTAGTTTTTCTCTTAGGTGTGCACCTGGATACCAGGGTAACCCCATTCAGCCCGCTGGAAAATGTGTACCTACTTCCAGTGAGTCTCCATTAACTATATGTTTTAAAATGCCATGCATGAAATCAACAGAATTTAGGGCAGAGTTTTATCTGTTTGCCCTGCTTATCTGGAAGTATGATCACATGAGGTCCTAACCTCATGTAATTATTACCACACGGCTTTTCCCTGTGGTGTTACAGTAGTATGTGGTCATGGCTCAGGTATGCACAGGGCTACAGCATTCACAGGTGCGCCTCCTCTACATATGTCAACTTCTGTCCATTGTTCTTTCAGGCGTTTCCACATGTGATAACAGGGGAACTGTCCACTCTAGCAGCAGTCCCTGTAACTGCAAGGTAAAAATGAAGCTGAAGAAACAGTGACCTGCAAAGCTGACATGGCTTATTTTTATTTACTGTTCTCCTCTTTACCACACAGACTGATAAATAACATATGTTCTGTGTTTTGTAATTCTGTCTATGTGTGTATGTTGCAGAACAACGTGGCAGGAACTCTGTGTAATGAATGTAAGCCTGGCTTCTTCCACCTCTCAGAGGCCAACCCCGAAGGCTGTCTGCAGTGTTTCTGTATGGGCGTCACCAAGCAGTGCGCCAGCTCCACTTGGAATAGAGATCAAGTAGGTTGCCAAGCTATGAGCGCTGATGGGAGGGGGGAATATTTTTGGTATCAAGGTTTGTCTCAATATTTGTGCAGCTACGCTGTATCAGCATTTACTGTTTAGATGCTAAAAAGTGAGCTGCAGTATGCAAACAGTGATTCTGCTGAAGTGGATGGAAATGCAGTTCACATCTCAGACCAACATATGTTTGTGACCACAGGTGCGTGGCGGAGTGAATGGGCAGCTCTTCACCTTATCCAACAGTGCCAACACTAAAACTATTTCTCAAGGCATCACTCAGAGGGGCGCCTCTGAAATTGTCTACCGCACATTTGTTGACAATGACATTTACTTCTGGGTGCTGCCAGAGAGCTTCAGGGGAGATAAGGTAAGAAATAACAGAATATAAGATGGTCAGTAGAGGTCTAAAAGGAATAGCAGGCTTGTCTTAGTCAGGCTTGATTTCTCTGCTGTTTGTCCCACTCAGTCATGCCTCAGCATGTTGTTGAGTGAAAAGGCTGCACACATCTAGACAGCGAGCTTCCTTTGATCCCTCTCAGTCATGCCCAACGTGGGTGTCTCGTGGCTTCTAATGCAGTATCACAGGAGTGAAATATCTTTCCACCATCCCACCTCTTAGCTGTTAAGATGACCTTCTTTTTCACAATGCTACTTCCAGGTGACAGCTTATGGGGGAGAGCTTCACTACACTGTAAGATTTGAGCCACGACAGCGCTCACTGGTGATTGACGGTCAGCCAGATGTGGTTCTCCAGGGTAATGGCATCTTTTTGGAGCATTTCTCTAAGACCAAGCCAGTGGCACGTGTTTCACAAACCATCACCGTGACCTTCAGAGAGGTGGGTTAAATAGTTTAAATAGTTTATTAGAAATGCTATTTGAACTATAATAGACTAACTTTTGTTTGTGTTATCCATACTGCAGTCTGCATGGCGAAGGGCAGATGGACAACCATGCACTCGGGAACATCTTCTGATGGCCCTTGCTGACATCACTGTCTTCATGATCAGAGCCACCTATGCAGACAACATGGCAGAAACCAGGTATTCAGATGCTCTTATAGAAATCTACTTACATTTAGTTACATAAAATACTAATTCATTTTCTAATGCTGGTTATTAAAGAGGATTCAATTTGGTATATTATGTTATCTTTCAGTATTTCAGATATCAAAATGGATGTTGCTGTTCCTCATTACACTGGTAATGAACATGCTCTGGAGGTAGAGGACTGTGCCTGTCCTCAGGGATACAGAGGACCATCTTGCCAGGTGGGTACAAGTAGAAATTGCACTTGTTGGCTCTATCATCATTGGCCCTTTCATGAAATACACTGTTGAATTCTAACAACTCTTAATAGACATGTTGCTAACTTCCCTTTTTATTACAGACCATAATGATAATTGCAGTTTGCTGCATTGGAAAAAGTGCATAATATATCCTTGTTACCTTGTTGTTGCAGGAGTGTGCTGAAGGTTATACCCGCACCAGCTCTGGCCTCTACCTGGGCACTTGTGAGAGGTGCGACTGTCACGGCCATGCCAGCAGCTGTGACCCAGAGACCGGGGCATGTCTGGTGAGTTTACTCTGCTTCTCTTTCCCACCTTCACATCGACTTTGATCTCAGCGGTGGAAGGTGTAATGATTGTCGGCAAATCTGGACATGTGGAAACACACTGTCAGCCAGGATGTTATATTCAGCTGTTTCTTGGATCACACCTCATGTTTTTCTGTGTGTCCTGCCCAAAAGCAATGTCTCCACAACACCGAGGGGCCGAGGTGCGACCGATGTCAGGCCGGTTACTATGGAAACCCGGCGAGAGGTGGTGCTCAGGCTTGCCAGCCCTGTCCTTGTCCTGGAACCTCGTCCAGCAACCAGTAAGTTTATTTCTCAAAACATTTTATTTAGTTAATCATTTTGTAACACTTTTAATTCATTTGTTGATTTATTTTCTTCCAGTTAGTTTTGTAAGGAGTCATGCGTGGCTCACGCTGAACAACTATGAGCATGAGGCAGGGTACATTCAGCGCAATGGCTAGTTAGTTGCAAGGCCAACACTTGAACAAACACTGACAGACATCCATTCACTCTCACATTTAGGGGTAATTTAGACTTTCCAATTCACTCATACATGCATATCTTTGGATGGTGGGAGGAAGAGACAGACACAGAGAAAATCAATCGCACACAGACACATTTTAGGCTGCTGGCCCAGGAAGTGAATCCATGCTCTCCTTGCAGCAACTATGTCCCCTTTTAACTACTACTTATGCTTATTCATTTTACACAGATTCTCAGCAACCTGTTCTTTGGGCTCAGACGGTCAGCCTACGTGTGACAGCTGTCCCATTGGTTACTCTGGCCGCCGTTGTGAGAGGTATGCCTATCTTTTCCTATTTTGTCTTTTTACACCGTCTCTTATCAGGGCCGCCTGGATGTCTTGTACAGTGTTGTGGGATTTTTTGGACAGGCCGGGAGCAAAGTAGAGCAGTGCCTGGCATTAGCACTAGCACCGACTGGTTTCATTTACAGGGGAGGGATGCAAGCATGTCTGTTTCTCTTGTACTGTGTTTCCAAACAGTATTTTAATGGGGTCATTGTTTCAGGGTGCCCGTGACGTTTGTTAGAATTTGTACTGGTTTGTAAATTTGTTGTAGATAAATAATACAAGGGTCTTACTGTGGTAAAGTGGTATTGCTGTATGTTGTTTAAGGAAGAGGAAATGAGCTAAAAATCAAGTACATGTCCTGAGCAGTTCATGAATGAGCACTTTTCTGTTCTTTTCTGCGCTTTTTCTTGCTGGCTTTGTCCTTAAAGGCTTTCTTTTTTGCTTCAGCTTTGCGCCTTGCTCGCAGCCAAATCTCTGCATAGACCATACTGTATGGATCTTCCCAATCCTGATGACATAAATGTAGACGATGGCATTTATGAGAAAACATGTCTTGCTAATCTTTGCCACTTGTTGGGCAAAGATGGTGAGGTGACTTGGGTGATACGTATAAATAATAAAGCATTTATTATTGATCGTCTTCTGGCTGCATCTTGATTGAGCCTGATTTTGCTGTTTTGACATGAAGAAAAGAGATGCCATCTGCAGACAGTTGTGGTGGTCCACTTCTAGACAAGCAGCTAGAGGACTTCCTGCCTGTTGGATGTGGAGCTGAAGCCGTGTTCAATTTCAGCTGGGAGAAAGAAATTGTTCCGGATGGTAGTGGAGATGACGATGACGACGAAGATTTTGTCACCACTATAAGAACAACTGCATCCCCAAAATGGACTACTTTTTCTCGTCGGACTACTTCCTCCATTAGGACAACTGCAGTTATATCTCACACTCCCAATAAACACATTTCTAGACTGCCACCTCGCTTCACCCCTAGCCCTGAGATCAGACACTCCAGCTTCCAGCACCTGCTGCGCATCCACCTCAGCAGCTTTAACCAGCGTCTCAGCATGTTAGAAAGCAACACACTTGATATGAAAGAAGGTATACGCACTATGCAGGAACAGCAAAGTTACCTCAGCTCCCAGATGAAGCAGCTCATCCTTCTCCATTCAACGGGAGAGAAAAGCAAGAAGGTTGCCGAGCTGGAGCAGAGCTACACAGACATGGAGGATCGCCTGGGCAGACTGGAAGGACGGCTGGAGATTTTGATTGATGGCTTCACAGCTTTGGCTCAGGAGATGAACAAGATGAAGCGTAGACATATCTCCCGTTCTCCCCAAGAGAAAAAGAGTTTGCCCGCACTTACCACAGTCATTGCACTGCCATTTTACTCAACTACGCAGCCTCCTATCAAAACTAAAGTCACGGAAAAAGCATTTCCTAGGCGAGCCACAGTGCCCAAGAGCATTCCCACTCCAGTTGTCCCTACTATTAGACCTAGCAATGCTTCTCAAAATAGTGATAAGTTAAGGAAAGGAAAATCTTCAACACTGACTAAGCCTGTTGCTACTAGGCAGCCAAAGAGTCATCTTTCATTTAGGTCAACAGTGAAAACCACTTTAATTACTACAACTCCTGCCACAACAGTTACTGCTAAATCTAAACCCACTTCCAAAGTGAAGCCTGAAACAAAAAAGAAAATCGGCAAAACATCTGCAGCCACAGCTAAACAGGTTTTGAAACCAATTAAAACAAATCCAAAACAAGCCAAAGAGGTTACTAAATTTCAACTTGACCCACCCTCTTACTCCTCTAGACCACTGCGGCCACAAAAGCAGTCTAATAAAAAGAACAGTAAAAAAGATTCCAGGCTTCTTGTAAAAAACAATAGGGAGCATAACAAAGCAGTTAGATCAGATGCACCAGAAACAAAACAGCACCATCGACGACCTGTTCAAAGCAATTTGAAGCAAAACAAGGTGAATCAACCTGCAAAGAGGGCACATAAGTTAGTATCTTCCTCCCATAAAATTCCAACCACAAAACCAACCAAAACTACTGTTCCAAAGAAAAGGTCAAGCCCAACCAAAGCCACCACTGCAAAACCAAAGCGTACCACTCCTCCCTCTAAAACAAAAAGTACTACGGTTAGGAAGAAGTCAAGTTCAGTGGTCAAAAGAAAGTCAAACCCAGCTCCAAAACCCCAGCGCAAGAGTCACCAGAGCTCTGGCGTTTTCGACCTACTACGACTTCTCAACGGAGATCATACGAGTTCAAAACAGGAAAGTAGCCAAGACGCTTCTCTTCATGTTGTTCTGGGAAGGCTGGCCATTCCTATAAAAATTATCCCTGACAACTAGCACAACTATTACTATACCCGTCTGCATTTGTTTACACAGTATTCCCATGCTTTTTATTTATACCACCTACTGCTACGACATTTATTTTATGAAGGTAGTGAATTTAATACACGGATTTAATGTTGCTCTGATGCTTTGCTGTTATATGCTGTGATGCGAATGGCCTTTTAAAGACGTACATTATGTTATTATAACTGATTGCACAGAACTCTGTCATGAAGAGACATAATTGCAGTAGTACCTCTGTAGTACAAATAGGTCATAAATAAAAGGAAACGCCACTGGGTATTTTTTCTATTACACACAAGCTTCTACAAATTACACACATTATTTTGCAGCCTTATAAACCATTTAAGGGACATTGCCATTCAATAACAAAACATAATTCCTTTGATTTGTAACCTGTTTGTACATAGTGTTTGTCCACTAGTTATGACTACCTCAAGTGTTGCAAGTATTACCCTCTTTCCGCCATTACATTAACACGTGGGCATCAGCATTCATGTTTTTGTTTTTTTTTGTTTGTACCTGCATAAGTGGTACTACCTATAGAAAAAAATATAAATTTTAGCTCCTTATTCATAAGGTCATCTTAGTAATCTTGAACATCTTAGTATGAATGTAATCGGGCCATCTTTTGTAGTATCATTACTAATTTCTGATGTTGAAAAGTGTACATACTGATTTTTCTTTTGATTATTTCATTTATATTGCTTATATTGTGTATGTTAAATATCTTGTATGAAGTTACTCTTTCTAAATGATACCATATCTGCTAGCCTTATTACTTTACATACAGCTGTATTATAATAAGCACAAACAAGCATTGTCTCAAAGAAAATACATAGCCACCAGTCCTCTCTCCTCGCCCTGGACCAGATGACAGGTGAGGTAAGACCCCTCCAGGTTACATACAGGGTCTGCCTTGGCTTTGGTGGCAGTGCTAATGCTTGCTTGAGTTAAAAACATACAACTACTGCTTTTTTTTTTCCCCTTCAGCATCTGCGTGAACTCTTTGTGTTTGCTTAGTTTTTATGTGACTGCTCAGTTTAGGACCCTTCGCATAGGAATCAGTATCAAAAACATGGGATGGTTTGGGCATTTTCCATCTTTTTCTTTCCTTTGGGCTACTCATCATGGTCTTAGGGTTATTTTAGTCGTTTGCATATCAGTGCTTTTGCTGCCTTGGATGTCTCTTGTCTGAATGACTCAATCCTTTGTTCATGTCTGAGGTCTACTCTGGGTAGAGAAGGCACTATAAAGAACAAAAATCATCAAATGTATCACCTCGAGCAGACTTCCGAGCTTCCTGCCTCATTGTTTTTTGGGTTAAATCATGTATCCTCCGTTTCTGGAAATATTTACTCATGAAACATTATCTGTCTGCTTCAGATGTGCTCCAGGATACTTTGGAAACCCACTGCTTGGAGAGAGGTGCACTCGTGACAATACACTGAATGGTATATACTCCAATAATTACTCTTAAAACATGAAGTATAAACTGTATTTGGAACAGTCTTTTCTTTATGTAGATATCTCTTTTCATTTGCTAGGCAACTGCTATAACTGCGACCAAGGTGGAAGTGAAGGCTGCTTTGGTAGCGTGTGCCGCTGCAAGGTGAAATTAGTTTATTTATTTATTTATTTATTTATTTATTTATTTTGACATTTATGTCACATGCAATTTGAAGTCTGTTTCTTCCTTTCATGTAATCAAAAAAATATATAATAAGCTGAACATGACTATATACAGCTTTCCTGTGATCCACTTTTGGGTCCTGAACCATTACTTGTGAATTACCTCTTCATTGTAAATGATGTATCTCACTAGTTGATATTAAAGTATTAAGCCTTCTCTGGTTTCTAACTGGTGACTGTCATTTTGCAGATGAATGTTGAAGGCCCGTCCTGCTCCACCTGCAAACAAGGAACTTTCCACCTCAGCCCACAAAACAAAGATGGCTGCCTTTCCTGTTTCTGTATGGGTGTTACTCAGCAGTGCTACAGCTCTACGTATTACAGAGACCTGGTAAGTCATCCATGCAGGTATTCTTATTGGAACAACTGGTATTGCAAAGGGTTGATTGACTACTTTTTTCTCCTCCAGGTGACCTCCGTCTTCACTCCAGGAAACTTCCAGGGATTTGCTCTGGTGAACCGTCAACGCACCACTCGCATTTCCACTGGTTTCACCATTGAGATTTCTACTGAAGGCACTCAGCTTTCCTACAGCAACTTTGATAACCTGGGACAGGACCCTCACTACTGGCAGCTGCCTGGAGCCTTCCAGGGAGACAAGGTCAGTATCAAAGACCAAACCTGGGTTATGTAGTTTTCTACCAGTTAGTGAAGGGGTCCCCTGTCTTTGGTGCGAGGGGTTGGGATCAATCACTCCAGCCACACTCTGTGCTCGTCTCAAACCCAGAGAGGAAGGGCATCCAGTGTGAAATCCTATGCCAAAGTACCTGTACAGTTGATTTGCAATTTCTACCAAAAACAGACTTGCTTTGATTTTTAGCTTTTTATACTTTGATGCCCATCTAATATTTTCTAGTTTCAGAATACCTTTTGTTTTTGTTTTTAACCCTTTTAGAGTACAATCTAAAGTGTTGGGCTCTAGGGCTTATTCCTTCTTTTACCCTTTCACTCTTTTTAGAAAGAATCTTTCTTTTATCGTGCAAAGCGGGCAGAGCAGGTACAGTAAAGTCTCTCAGCGGATCATTGGATGTCATGTTGTTGCAGTGATTCAAAGCCCAGTCTTGTCACGCTTGCTGGGTTAACTTCTTGTAATGTCATACCTCATGTTTATATGTTCATATTTATTCCTTATGGGTGCATATTGTGGTTGATGTCTCTTCGGTTTTGTAGCATTATTTCTTTCAAGCATGCCTATTTGTCCTGGAATGGTCATTAAATGTCTTCTCAGTATCATCACTCATGTCTAAACTCCGATCGCACAGCCATTTCTTTCTGCTCCACATCCCAAGGGCATGGACGTGTAAACAGTTTGATCATTAATGGACCATTACAGAACTTCATAACTCGACTCCAATAACACTGCCACTGCTCTCCCAAATACCGCGGGCTCAGTGATAGGGAAAGTGATCAAACAGTCTGCTTTATTCACCTCACTAGAGTGACTCAAACTTGCCAGACGAGCAGTTAAGGAAGGATGCTTCTATTTGGAACCTAATGGCTTCTGAGCGTAAAGTCCGACAGAGACCCAAGCGAGCGGCCCAGGTATTTGGTATATTGAGTGTTGAAAAGCAGCTCTCACATCTAATAAGTAATTGCTGTGTGTCATGAGTGCTTTAACACACTTAACTTGTGATACTTGTGGAAACCAAAACCTCATCCCAGGGAGATGTTTCAGCATGAACATTTGCATTGCCAGACAGTGAATCAGCACTTGTATATGCATGAGTGTGTAATGGAGAATTGGCATGGAAAATGTCCTAAATGCAAAAGGTCATCTGTTGAAGTAAGCTCTTTGTTAGTGGATGAATAATTCACAAGCGCACAGGCGTTGCTGCATGTTGTACACCTAAGCAGAGAAAAGCGTGATTGAACACTTGAAGAGGCTGACTCAGTTTGTAAAGGAAATACTGGATCCAGACGATGATCAGGAATCACCAAAAGCGCACCATTTGTTCCTTGGCTAATTACTGACCTTTGCTGAATATTTCATCAAAATACAACCATAACTTTTTGAGTTACATGTTGCTAGCAGACAAAATTGGTCCTATGTCATAATGGTAACTAATCCTGTAAAACTTTTCTCGTATCCAAAGAGTTTTCCAGATCAACACAAAAAAAAAAGTCTTCATTAGGTGTCATGACAATCAACGAATATCATTTAGAGTAAAGTATGCATTTCCTTTCTGGATTATTCTACTAACAGAGAAACAAACACACCAGCACAGGCAAAAACATTACCCCCTTGACTGAGGTAACACATTCCCCCATAATACTGTACATTTCTAAACCATTGTTTTAGTTTGTTGTATCTCTGGGTCCCCCCATCTGCTCTCTCAGCCTCAGTTCAGACAGCTGGATGAGGAAGTCTGGGCGCTCATGACAAACTTCTCCCGTGGACGAGATGCTTCCTCCCTCTTCTTTCCCCCCTCCACATCTAAAACCTCCTATGTCTCCTCATCGTCTGCTTCATCGGCCCGGGTCCCAGCTACATCTTCCTCTATCTCTTGGTCGCTACATAACTTAAGCCCACCTTCCCCTCCGTCCGGTACTTTGTCCTCTGTCAGGCCCACTAGACCCCAGCCCTACTCCCCAGGTCACGCTCCTCGTGTTCAGGTACAGAGATTGTTGAGAGTTTGAGAGCTTCCCTGTGTTTGTCCGGTGTGTCATTGAAATGCTGTGTTTATCTCGATCAGAGCAAGAATACAGTGAGCAAGACCATCGTTAGTTCCTCAGGAGACAAGGTAGAAAGTGGCATGATGAGTGACAGGCTTAAAAAAATTCCTAGCCTTAGCTGCATACCAAAAATCTATATAAAATGTAAATAACAGCATGCATTGCAAATGTCTTAAAACCATATTTTATTCACTATAAAGAGAACCAACATCTTAGTTTATTAGCTCTTTTTAAATTTGACTGGCAACAAAAGGCTGAAAGACAAAGTAAGGATTTCCAAGTCTTTGCAATGTTATATTTCTGAAATTGTTCCACAACATAGAGACTTTACATTTTTATCTTACTGGTACTGGTACAGGTAGTGGTATTTTATTGGATCTTTTTCCAGATATTGTTGACCCTGTCCTAACTTTTTTTTTAATCTTTCAATTTGTTGTGGATACATGTATTTATTATTTATTAACCCTTATTTAAATAGACCCATAAAAAAGACCCATTGAGATCAAGATCTCTTTTCCAAGGGCGACCAGGCCAAGAGCTCACCAGCACATGACATTATGACTTAATACAAGTTCAACAATAATAAATAGACAATAAGAAACAGTGAGTTACAATACAACTATATAGAAGGTTACATATTTCAGGTAATCATGGTTTTAAGAAATTTACAACCCACCTGCATGCTTTTTTTATTTACATTATACCCGTTGATGTACTAGAAAAAGCTTAGTTGAAGTGACACATGGTTGTAGAAGTTAATGTGTTTTGACATTACTAACAGTGTTGCTGTGGCAGCAAGAACTAATACAGTTATAAAACACGACAAGCTTATTCAAAGTTTCCTGGACGGTATTTCTCTTTTGTTAAACATATACCTACCACTTAGCACTGTCACATCGAACACTATAATTGTCCACTGTAACTGAGTGTAGCATGGTTTTACAATAGCCTGTCATTACTCAGTTGTCTGCTTTAACTCAAGCCTCATCTTAAACTGTCATTTGCCAATTATTGAGAGTGGGAGCAGTTGTTTTGGATGTCAGACAAAGCCCAGTACGCTGTTATCAACATGTCAGGTGCAGAATACAAACTGTAATCGGCCACAGGATGTAGTTCCATGTCACATATGTGTTCTCACTCCTCACTCCTCACCATGCCTGCCTGCTTGCGTTGCTTCTTTGAAATCCCATTTTTCTCTGTCCGTGGATTTTTATCTCTTACCTCTCCTTCGTTCCTCTGCCTCTCAGTATGCTCTGG
Organism: Bostrychus sinensis; assembly: GCA_020698575.1. NCBI lineage: Eukaryota > Metazoa > Chordata > Actinopteri > Gobiiformes > Eleotridae > Bostrychus > Bostrychus sinensis. The sequence continues at coordinate 12,904,167 of CM036250.1, forward strand.
TCTACAAAGGTTTCAGCTTGCACAAGGATGACCCGCTCTACTGGCAGCTCCCAGCGCAGTTCACGGGGGACAAGGTAACTGTAATCACAAGTTTGGCACCGCTCCCTCATGACCTTTGGCCGACCCGCGGTGGGCACCGAAAATATGCAACCCTTATTATTCCTCAGACATTCACCTTTCCTGCAGCCGCAGTATGAATATGTTCACCCCTTGAACATTATTCCTTTTGACTTAAAACACTAAAACAGTGGAAAAGGACTTGTGTACTGTGGTTTGTGGTTGGCATTCCCACAGGAGCTTTTATTTCTGTTCTAATTTAAATATTTATTCATGGTCAAAGTGGATTTATGTTGTACACAGAGGTGAAAAGTAAAAATTAAGGAAATATACTTTTATTGAGTACATTTTGGAGGTAAATGGTACTTTTAGCTCTGTCGCCTCATTAGCACAAGGTGCCAGCTGCAAGCTGGGGTTTAGGTACAGTATTAGTAGCAGTAGTAGTTGTCATAGTAGTAGTGTTGTGGTGGTAGTAGTAGTAGTAGTAGTAGTAGTAATAGGAGGAGTAGCAACTTCTTCAGCAGCAGCAGTATTAGTATTAGTGGCAGTGGTGATTGTAGCTGCTGTAGTATAGTGGTAGTAGAAGCAGCAGCAGATACAGTAGGAGTAGTAGCAGCCTTAGTAGTAGTAGTAGTAGTAGTAGTAGTAGGAGGAGGAGGAGGAGTAGCAACTTCAGCAGCAGCAGCAGTAGTAGCAGTGGCAGTGGTAGTTGTAGCTGCTGTTGTGTAGATACAAAAATGTACTTTACATCTGTTAGAATAGTATTATTTAACGTTAACAATACCTTGACTTGAAGACATATGTTTAGTACCTCCTTCTGTTGTACCTGTCACAAGTAAATGTATTTAAGCTTATTCGTGTCTTTGCTATGATCACTAAGTCTGTGAGTACACAGGCTTGTGCTCTGTGTCGACATATGGTATTGATTTTTTTTTCCCTCCATTTGATGTTTCTGTCTCATCATGGGAATTACTGTGTTTTTTTTTTCTTTTCATTTTTGGCATAAGATCTGAAGCATCTCCCTTGCTTGCTAACTGTGTTACAGGTGGGTTCATACGGCGGTAAGCTCAAGTACACCGTCTCCTATGTGGCCGATCCGAGGGGAACACTGCTGGATGATGCTGATGTCCAGATTATTGTGAGTATGCGCTCATGCCCCCGGTTGTTTTTGAGTTTACTTGTATTTGTAGCATATTTTAACCTGTCACTGTTGTTCCTTTAGGGTAATGACATCACGTTGGTAGCTCATCAGCCCTGGAAAAGGAGGCAGCATGGAAGCAGAGAGACGCAACAGTTTGAGATCGTCTTCAGGGAGGTGGGTAAACAACTCTGGGTAAACAGAAAGCCAGAACGCAAGCAGCTGGTCCCTCTTAGAGTCAGATGAATAAGTATTTCTTCCAAGAATGAGTTTACAATACTGGCTTATTATTGTGAATTTATTTTTTCTTATATTAGTGGAAATAAAAAGTACTTTAATTGACTAATACCATATTGTTTAGAAGTTTGGTTTATAATTCTTCTCCTAGATGGTTTATTCTACTTGTCAACACTATATTAATGGCTGTCAACAATACACAGAAAGTCTCTGTTTTAATGCTGGCTACATCTGTTTAATGAGAAAATAAAAAAGGGAAGCAAAGTGAAAAATTGGCAAAATCTTTAACAAGGCAGAGATCATTGCAGTACAGCAAAACTTAGAGCCTAAAGTTTAAGGTAAGTGCTGAATATAAGTATTTCAGTGTTCCATACAGTATTAGTATCGGTGATATTGTTGCTCTCTCTGTTATTAGTGGGTGGGTATGGAACTGGATTGCAAAAAATCGGGGTCATGTACTTTTAAATATGCAATATAAAGAATAATGACCTGTATCAATGTAATTAAAAAGGCTATAACCATAGTAGACAAAGAGCTAACTTGACAACATTACAGGAACACTGGAGACGCCCTGATGGGATGCCCGCCACCAGAGAGCATCTGATGATGGTTCTGGCTGACCTTGACGACATCCTCATCCGAGCCTCATACTCCACTGAGATGCGCTCCTCCAGTATCTTCGACATTAGCATGGAGACCGCCGTGCCTAACTACAGCGGCTTGGCTCAGGCCCTGGAAGTGGAGCAGTGCCGCTGTCCACCGGGATACCAGGGGCTCTCCTGCCAGGTGCATGTGCTCATCGTACTGGCTGCCAATGCTATAATAACCAAGTGGTGACATAAATTAGAGTTTTGTTCATGGTGGTTTTATTAATGACATTTTGATTGTTTCAGGACTGTGCACCTGGATACACTCGCACTGGAGGAGGACTGTACCTGGGCCACTGTGAACTCTGTGATTGCAACGGCCACTCTGACTCATGCCACCCTGAGACTGGCATCTGCACTGTATGTAGCACTACACAAGTTAGCTATTGTTCCTCACCAGAAGTGGAACGTAACTTGATACTTTTTACCTAAAAAGATTTAGTTACATTTACATTTTTTGAAGAAAATGTACTTTCTGCGTAAAATTTCTTGAAAACATACTTTTACTTTTAAGGAAAATTTTATTAATAATGTTAATAAAATGTATTTATTTTTTTTAACCTCTGTGGCAAAGTAGGTAGCATCATCATCTTGCGACAAAAAGGTCCTGGGTTCGAGCAGGGTTTGGGACAGCAATAGCAATAGTAGTAGTCATATCAGCATTAGCGGTAGTAGCAATAGCAGCAGCAGTGTTGGTAGCAGTGGTAGTAGATGTAGGAGTAGTAGTATCTATAGTAGCAGTAGTGTTAGTAGTAGTCGTGCAGGTAGTAAAAGCAGCAGTAGTAGTGATTTTGCTCATTACTTTTACCACTATTTAAGTAACGGTACTTTATTTTTACTTGAGTACAGATTTTGGTTGCTACCTTTACCTCTGTCGCTCTGCGACTGTCAGAGCTCTAAGTCATATCTTTGTCTTTTCAGAGCTGTCTCCACAACACTCAGGGAGAGCTGTGTGAGCAGTGTGCCCCTGGTTTCTTTGGTGACCCTACAGTTGGAACCCCCGAGGACTGCCAACCGTGCGCCTGCCCTCACACTGACCCGGACTACCAGTAAGTCCTGGCACAGATACCAAGACCTCGCATTCCAGGTCCATTTATAGCTCAAGACAAGACGGCGTCCTGCTCAGTGGCTCTTGTTTACAGAAAATGTGACTTTAATAACCCGGGCTTAATGTCCGTTATTAATCTTTTTCCCACTGTCCAACATGACATTTCTCAATTTGACCATTGGGCTTACAACCTTTTTAAAAGTATTTTGTTTAGTCTTGAGATAGACAGAGCTTGTAAAGACTGCTCTGTATTAATCATCTTAAACTTCAATCAATCAACTTTCTACTTTTTTTAATACTGATTTTCCCATTGCTGATTTTGGCACTGATCATATTATTCTAAGATAGAAATTATTAATTTTTGACATCACTGTTAAATTCCTGTTACAGATTCTCTCCTACATGCGAGAGCCTTGGAAATGGAGGCTATCACTGCACCGCCTGTCAGCCTGGATACACTGGCCAGTACTGTGAGCGGTAAGCTGCAGATTGTTTTCTTGACTGAAATAATGAACATGTCACAATAACGGCAAACATCATAAGTCACGTCTTGAAACCGAGCTAAAACTGTGTTTGCCCATGTTCTCTGTATCAGCTGTGCTCCTGGATATGTTGGCAACCCACAATCAAGAGAAAAGTGTCGGCCATATGATGGTAGGGCATGTTTACCTTCAAATGTTAATGTTCTGCTTTTACCATTTTTTTTATTTATTTGATTGACTTGTTTCCCTTTGCAGCTGCTGCCTCTTTGGTGGTGAAGGTCTATCCAGAGAGAGTTCAGACCTCTCCGGGCGGCTCTGTCACTCTGAGATGTCAGGTGTCCGGGCCTCCTCCACACTACTACTACTGGTCCAGAGAGGATGGACGGCCCATCTCCTTTACTGCAGACAGACGCAGACAAGGCACTGCATACTTATTTCCATTTCTTCTTTTCTTTTCCCATCCAGGATCACCTCAATCACTGCCTCTTATTGTGCAGTGATTTGTATTGTACATTAACTTGGCTTCAATTTTCTTCTTTCTTCATTTATCTGGGCTTGGGACTAGGGCTGGGTACCGTTCAGATTTTTTCAATACCAGTACTGAAATGATATCTGGTTTTTGATACTTTTTCTGATACCTATGGTGTGCTAATTAATCTTCTACAATCATAAAACATAATAATATTGAATAAAAAAACTATTTTTGGAGCAAAATTCTTAGCTGTAAATTAAAACCAGTAGTTTGTACGATTTATTCTGTTATTTTTTTGATTCATACATGCAAAGGAACATTAAAGGCCCCACTAGGTATTGAAACTTCATATAGAATAAAAAATATTTTTTAGATTCCTGTAGGGCTGGGCGGTATGACCTATATTTCATATCGCGGTATAAATTTAAGGTTAAAAATTATAATAAAAAGTTAGGGCTGGGCGATATGGCAAAAAATGTAATCACTCCCCCCCCACCCCACCCCCCCACCCATATTGGTCAATCTCAATTTTTTATTCAATTTTATGTTTACAATTAAAAACTGATTAAAAACTCATGGCTGTGATTCATCCTTAGATTTAGATTTTAATGTAATAAGACAGTGAGTGATTTAATGTAAAATCTTTCATTGCAAGGTTTTTTTTTACAATAACTGTAATAATTTAAACAAAAAAAAGAGGCAAGCTGCTAATTTGTTCTAAGTTTTAAACAACTGAAAACGATGGATGGGTGAAATATATATGAATAGTTTTGCCCGTTTGTCCTATGGTTTAATTGCGCTGTAAAACAATTGGATGGACTGCCGTTTTTGTGCAGCACAGCAAATGCTAACATTAGCTTAGCTCCTCTTTTAGCACTGTTGCTGCAGTTGTTGATGTCGTCGCATGTTTTAAATGCTTTTTTTTTTTTTTTTTTTTTAAATGCATAGTACATTTTAGGTGGTTAATTCATCTAAACTCCACTCTTGTTCTCTGTTGCTCACACTGTAACAGATGGGCAGTGTGCGCCCCTCAGCTGCTCCATAATCTGCGTCTGCACTGTCTGGAGACGTGTCCAGATCGAATAAAAGTGCTCCAAGCTTATCACCAAGATCGACCCTATTCTTTATCCAATTTTAGTTTTAAATTCAATTTTTGGCACAGCCCTATGCTCAGCTGTCTCTGTGCTTGCAGCCATGTTGAGGCAGTTGCGATAACGTCATCGACGATAGGACGGTAGAGCGCAAATCTCTACCGTAGGCCAAATTTATATCATTTCTACCGTCTACCACATATACCGCGCAGCCCTAGATTCCAGTAGTATTGTTACTTTTCTTTTGATACCACAAAGATATAATTTACCAGTACCCAGCCCTACTTGGGACCAGCACAAACATAGTCACACTGGCTTGTGACCCACTGTAGCTGGATTACAAACTGATCTCCGCTTGTCCACCATTAATTGTATGTATTTTCAAAACTGCCTCTTAATCTGACTTTTGATTTGTTGTACCCACAGGAGCAGAGCTGTACTTCCCTAGTGTCAGTGTAAACGATGCTGGCGTCTACATTTGTACCTGCAGAGACCAGAGAAGCACCAACACGAGCCGGGCTGAAATCGTTGTCACAAGTGCGTGTTTCAGACTCTCCCACGCTCTATCACTATCTGTGTTTCAACACATGGGAATGTTTGAGAGCAGATTGTGAAACTTCTCATTTTTATGAAATGTTACAGTGCATTCTTGGCATGAGCAGACCTGATATCTCCTTCTAAAAGTCATTTATCTAAACAAATCTTTTGTCACCCTTAGGCGCTCCATCTAAACCTATTGAAGTGACCGTGGAGGAGCCTAAATCCCAGACTGTGAGGGTTGGTGCGACCATCAGCTTTATCTGTACTGCTAAGAGCAAGGTAATGTGGGCTAAAGATATATTTTTACAGAATATTTTTTGTAAAGTAGTAGTACAAGGGCACCTCTCTCATTCAAGTCTTCTTCTGCCTGAACTCCTTTCTACTGATTAATCATAACTGTTTATTTAAAATAGGGCAGGCTTCATACAATACTTTCTCTGATTTCTCTGGTTGGATATTTTTTACAATTTCAATATATGTTGCTGCCGCCTCCTGTTTTCTCATAAATAAATGCTTATCTATGGCAGCACAGCGGCAAAGTGGTTAGCACTGTTGCAACAAAAATGTATAACTCCCAGTCCGCGTGAGGCCTTTCTGTGCAGAGTTTGCATGTTTTCCCCGTATCTGGGTGGGTTTCCTCCAGGTACTCCGGATTAGCCTAAAACATGCACAATAGGCTAATCCTCCAGCTAGGTTCTCCTGACCAGGATTCAGCTTCAGGATCTGGGCGACGCACTGCAGTCTCCCACTTTTTCCGACAGGTTGCCCCAGTGACATTAAGGGATGGGTCAAATGCAGAGAACAATTTTTCCTACGGGGACAATAAACTATACCTTAATCTTAACAGTATGTCAGTTACATCTATTTTTATTTAATTTGCCCGCTGGAAGTTAAACTTGAATCAATGTGGGCCACAATCGAAGTAAAAAATAGCAAATGATTTTATTGTCCAGATTTTCAGTGTGAATATCCATGCTCGTGATTACCTCGTATGTTTTATTTGAAAAACATCCAACCTAATCCTACGTCTTACCACAGTCTCCTGCCTACACCCTGGTATGGACCCGTCAAGGTAACGGCAAGCTCCCGAACCGGGCCATGGACTTCAATGGCATCCTGACCATTCAGAACGTCCAGCCCGAGGACGCCGGCGTGTACATCTGCACGGGCTCCAACATGTTTGCCATGGACGAGGGCAGTGCCATCCTCTACGTGCCAGGTTCGTGATCCTTGGCACTGCATTTTGCATCCCTCCCTGCCCCTCCCACCAGCTCTGGCTCCTCCCTCCCCCTTTAGTCCTGTAGGCCTCCACATTTAAGCTCCCCCCAGCTTGGTGCATGCTCCTCTTGGCTGACACTGTGCACTGTAAAAGCTGAATTACGGTTAACAGCATAATAAGCTTGCTTCCTAACTGCTAATACCTGTGGCTTCTGCTTGCTACGCTGTTTTGTTTTGTCAATCTTTTTTTTTTTTTTTTTTTTTACTGGCCTTGTATGTCTCTAATCAGTTCTCTGTCAAATGAATACAGCTTGTGGGTTTATTTAAAAGCTAGCACACAGATAACATTGGGAGAATATCTTGCCAATTAAAATGTTGATGAGCACTCTTCAGTCTGATTTGGGGATAATGGCTTCCATCAAAACAATTTCTTTCTATGAACTGATTCATTGGTGGCGGTCTGGTGCTTCTTGGTCAATAAAGCAGCTGCAGATTTTCATTGCTGTCCGTGCAACTAGCAGGTGTTGGATTCTGGGGTCTACCCTTAGCTTTCTTTGATGCCCAAGCAGTAGTGTAAATTCATGTATGGGAGGTATTGGACCCACAAATGGTGCTTAGAGACTCGTTCCAAGAGGACACATCCTCCAGCCACAACCTTACAGTTTTTCTTCAGATGTTGTGTTGTGTTCTTATTCATCACTCCACAGGAAATGGTGCTATTAGATAAACAGTTGGTTAAATCCTAGCTTTTTTGTATAACATTGCAGTTGCTCCTGTTTATATAGCATTACTTAGATGTATTTAAGATTTTGACTTGAAATAAAATTTGTCAATCATCAGCTAAAGATGTATATTCTGGGTCCATGTCTTGTTGTTTGTTGACATTTTTGATCCTAAAAGGGTTTCTTTAAAATCAGCTGTATCCAAATTCTGTTTCTTTGTTGTTAATTTTAAAATGAGATTGGCTTTGTAAGCGATATTACATTGTATTGTGTGTGTTTACATGTAGGCTGTTATCATACCAATGAATAGTCAATTATTTTTGAAAAGTATATATTTTTATAATATCAAAAATGTCACGTTCCAATTATTATACACACCTTGATATGACTTTGTTTCTTTTTACTTGTATTGAAAGGTGCCTCTGTAAAAATATTATTTTGCTCTATTGAACGATGAGTTGTACACGTCACGCTGTAATGTATTTATCTAACTGTGAACTATTTTGTGAAAAATATTGATTAAAATAATGACACTGGTTTGATTTTATTTTCCAATTTATGATGTATTTACCACAAGCTGTATGGCAGCTGTTTAACATCTGTAACCCAAAACAAATGTGGAAAATTGCTTTTTGCTACTAACCTGCATGTCCTGTGTGGCTCCATTGCTTCTCGTGCTCATAACCATGTTGATTATGTTTGTAATGTATTGACATGCAATAACATTGTGTATATATGTTATACATATATTCACAGGCAAAGTTATAATGACATGTTTTAGTGTTCATGGGTGGAAAGTAACTAGTTACTTATACTCGAGTGAAGAAAAAAATCTGATGTTCTTGAACAAACTTTTACTTAAATACATTTTTGAGGAAAACATTTTTTGACCTCAGTGGCCTCACAACCAGAAGGTCCGGGTATAGTGTAGTAGCAGTAGTAGTACTAGCATCAGTAGTGCCACTACTAGTAGCCGTAGTAGTAGTAGTAGTACTAGCAGTAGTACTACATCTGTATTAGCAGCAGCAGTAGTAGTAGCAGTTGTAGTAATAGTAGTAGTAGCAGCAATAGTTAATTTACAAACAACTTTTTGTATTTAAGTAAACCACAATCAATACATTGACATTTACTTAAGTAATGTGTTTTACTTTTACTTCTATATGAAGTAAATGAAGTGTATACTCATCTTCAGAGTACTACTTCCACCTCTGACAGTGGTAGATATTGTAATAATTTGAACAACCTATCATGTATGTTGTGTCCTCGGCAGCACAAATCAGGTAAGCATGAACTTTAAACGACTGGCATTTATTATTATTATTACGAGGTAATATTATTGTATACAAAAGAATAGGACAGTATTTTTAGAAGCAAAACATATTTAATGGTGGTTCCATATATTGAAACTGTAACTAGTCATATTTATCTGAATTTATTTGGATAATTGATATTTGGTGATGCCTCGAAGTGTCTGTGGAAAACCCACTGGGTCCACTCCAGTGGGAGGTAAACTGCTGTTAATGGAGAACTCACCTGTCAGTTTACCTGTGCCTCCTCCCTCTATATCTCCCTCCTCGTCTCCAGAGGCCTCACAGACTCAGATGTTTTACACAGCCTATGAAATGTTTGAAGGACACAGAAAGCGTAAGTCCTTTTGGGCACAGTTTCCTCTCTGTTGGGCGCTCCCTGGAGAGCCCCACCTCTTGCTCTCTGCGTCATGCATGCACTCCTCTTCAGCATGGACGTACTGAGTGACCGGTAGCGCCTATGTACAACTGAGCAACACAGTCATTTAGTAAAGTCATTTTTGGGTTGTACATGGGCGATACCAGCACCCACCTGACTCTATGGGTTCATCGGGGTCCATCACTGCAGAAAAAGTGCATGATCATTCTTATGGACAACTCCTTGTGAATGTAGAGCCAGATTTGTTCGTACACATCCACAACAAGCTTCAAAGTAATAATCATAGTAATAAAAGTTCCTACCTATTTTAGTATTACACAATTCTAAGGTAGTCTCCACATTCAATGTCCGGAGATGTCCCTCCTTTCCCTCTGCTCTTTCCTCTATTCTTTCTTCTATTTCTTCAGGAAACATTCTTTTCTGGAAAGTAGCTGTCATCTGGTCTTCAAACATCATACTGTGCTTAATACATCCCATTACACTCCTCAAACCGTATCCAAATGTGGTCAGCAGACTGGCATCCATAGTTTTAGCCTTACAACTTGTACTCAGGTTCAAGTCAAAACATTCAGCAGTTGTGACACGTGTAAAATGTAAAAAAACATAAAATCCAATAATTTGCAAATCTCATAAAACTGTATTTTATTCACTTTAGAACCTAAGTCAGTCAACTTCAGGTGTTAAAACTGAGGCATTATACTCTTTTGTGAAAAATAAAAGCTCATTTTGATTTGATGGCAGCAACACATCTAAAAACAAGTTTCCTAACTTGCAGCAAATTGCTTACAGTGACATCTGGAAGTGTTTCTGAGCCCATGCAATCATTTCCAGTATAGAATCATGCCTGTTTTAATACAATGTTATTTGAGGGCCAGGGATCACAAAATGGTAAAGTGCCCCAAAATCTGATATGTTGTTTATGCTCTATTCTTAATAAAATATAGTTTTATAAGATTTGCAAACCGTTGTTTTCTGTCTTATTTACATTTTACTATGAGTTTGTAATTCTAATATACTTGTATTAAATACAGCACTCATGATAATTCCTAATGTAGACTGAAGTGTTGTCCTAGAGGTTCACAGAGTTTAGGCCATGCCCAAACTCCGACATTCCCTAAGTTTTGTGGTTGTTTCAATAGCCTCATGCGCCTCCCGACCCACTGAAAGAGCCCTTTCTTTGGCTCTGTCACCCTGGAATCATAAGGGATTGAGTATGAAGCTACTGGACGGCCAAGCTGGCGCAAACGCCCCGTGCCCCGAGGCCGTGCCAAGGCCTGGCTGCCACATCTCATTTGTTTTGTCTGCTCTGAGGGTCTAGCCTGCCAAGGGCTCGGGGTGGGGCGGAGGTCATCGCATTCACGCCATTCAAAAATCAAAGCATTTCTCACAGCTTACTTCTGTACTTCTCATCCAGATGTTCTTGAAAAGCTGTATTGTATAAACTTGTGGGAAGAGTCGACTTGATGTGTGTTTCTGACTGACTTGTCTTCCACCGCAGCGGCAGAGGGGGTCCAGCCTGTGGCCACTGTCAGTCCCTCAGTCCTCAATGTCCAGCAGGGCCAGCGGGTAGAGATCCGCTGTACAGTGACAGGCAGCCCCACTCCAGCCATCGAGTGGATCGGTACGAGCAACTTAAATTTTTAAGTAGCTAAGAAAGCTGTAGAAAAGAATACTTGTTGTGCTTGTATATGATGAGGAGTTGTTTCCACAGTCGGCCAAGGGAGCAGGATGAGTCCCAGGGCTATAATCCAAGGTGGCCTGCTGACCTTCACTGCTGTGGACTTGTCTGATGAGGGCGAGTACATCTGCAAGGCCCTGAACACACACGGAGAGCACACAGCACGAGTCTCCCTCTTTGTACAAAGTATGCATCGTCATATTTTTTGGAACTGCATTTTATCATGAAAATGCTAGATTTAATATGGCTTTGCTCTGTCAGAGTCTAGTCCCAGTGGTTTAGGTACACAGCCCCAAGTCCAAGTCAGTCCACAGAACGCTGAAGTCCATGAAGGAGACACTCTGCGGCTGTACTGCAGAGCGACGGGATCCCCCACCCCCAAACTCACCTGGCAGTTGAATGGAGGACAGGTCCCTCCTCAGGTGAGACCCCTCCCACTGTTTAATCTGCATTTTTAATCTGTATTTTTAATCTGTATCTACATTCTGGTGCATTAAATCTTGACCTTGCACCTCAGGAAGCGTCCGGTAAACAGTGGATTTTCACGATACTGTATCAATTATGATGCATTTTGACATGTTCCCTTCTGTTTGTCTCCTTCCCCCCTTTTTTTCCTTTGGTCCCACCCTGTTCTGACGTTTGCTCAGGCCATTCCCTCTCATGGTTTCCATCAGTTTAAAAGCAACAGTCTCGATGTGTTACAGAGACGTATTGAGGAGCTGCAGGTCTGTCCATCTGTCCGCTGTCTGTCTGTCCTATAGTTCACTGTTTTCTAACATCCATTGTTACACATTGTCCACTAAATGCATGCTCACATCCATCATTCACCTGGTGATTTACAGTAGCTACTAGCTGCTCACCTAGTAGACGTCCTGCAGCACTGGTGTCAAATATATTAAAACCAGCCAGTGGTGCCTGGTTGAGTTTTAGTGTACTTGCTTGCAGTGCTTGTTTTTGTGTTGTCGCATTAATCTTCCATGAGTCTGCGTAGTGTTTTATCCACATCACCCCATCGCTGACCTCTGGGCTCTCATCTTCATCAGGCGTATTAAGAATCTGTGTATACAGTAGGTACTGTAGGAGCGGCAGACATGTTTTGCCCCTGTGTCCCAGGAGGGGTGGTTTGTGTACAACCCTCCTTGGGGCCTGTTTAGTTCTGGCTCACAGAGCCACTGCGTTGTGTCAGCCTTTCCCAGGGGGAGACGTGCGACCACGCAGAAATTCTGTATGCTCTAGCAAACGGCTTGCTTTGAAAACTCATCAATGGGTTCAGACACACATTGAGCCGGGGCCCGCCTCAGCCACTGCTCGGTTTAGCCCCCCTCACGGTTGAATGGGTTGGAGCTAAGCAGCTTTGTCCACAGATGCCCCAACGCCCCCCGGATACAGTAATCCCTCCCAGACCCTCCCCTCCTGCCCCCTCCCCTCTGAGGTGTTTCCAAACTTTATTAAAGCTCATTTTCAGCCTTGCTGGGCCCCTGAGTGCCATGTGATCTACTGTACAAAGAAGTCAAGTGGTGACTGCCCAGGAGCCCGATCTGAGTCATAATTAAAAATCAAAGTGTTGGATAATGCAGGGTTTACCAATGATACCAATAATGATATTTATATAGAAATCAGTGCAGTCTTCAGAGTCATGGCTTATTACATTTAACACCTGTCATTGTAGAAATGCTCTGGTCACACATTTGCTTACAAATGTGCTAAAGCTTCTATAATCCAAAATAGAAATGACAGAAAAGAACAGTAGTTTTAACAATTCTTGTCTTGTCCTAAAGATCTCTGCTGTAGCGCTTTCTGTGTTGCTGTTAGCTAGTAATCAATCAATGTATTTGCTATTTAAAGGAAACAGGTAAGTGGTGCTTTATCTGTGCATTTTAAAATTGTATTTGCAAAGTCAAATTATTTACTGTAAATAAAATAGGAATCTTATACAGTGTATTTGCTGGTGTGTCTCTTCAGGCTCGTATGGACCGCACTGACATCGGTACTCTGCTCATTCCAAACATCCAAATGTCTGACTCGGGCATTTACATGTGCATTGGTAGCAACAGCATTGGCTCAAACAGAGCTCCCATCAAAGTCACTGTGCTAAAAGGTAATACGTCACTAATGTTGCAGTCATGTGTTAAAGGTGCATGATGTGAACACCTATGCTAGCCTTGCAGGGACATACTATTGGCTATGAACAAACTACGTAGATATAGCTCACAAATTTGATAATGTCTTTTAGATGTCTTTAGCTTACAAGTTAAAAAAAAATCTTCTATCTTTTTGTCCACTCTGAGCACCTGTAGGTACTAAGCATGAGATCAGGTTTAAAATCTGACAGCATGATGACCTATAACAGTACTGCAAGTTAAATTTTAGATGTTTTTAAATTTAAATTAAATTATAAAAACATTTTTATTTATAATGGTCAGTGCCAGTCCTATATATTTGGGGGCTCTAAGCTAATTTTGGGGGGCCAAGGATCTCAGTCATTTTGTACACTAAGTAAACACAGTATGTCTATATTTCATTTATGAATCCGTTCATTTTTTACTTGCAAACATTACCAACTCATCAGGAGGGGGCCTTCGTAAACAGTAAAACACCTTATTGGCATTGGTCCCTAGTTTCAGATTAAAAATTACAAGAAGTACAGTAGCAAGTTAAAATAATATATATGTACGCAACAAATAAAAACAAAAAAAGAAAAATTAAACATAGTTGCAGAATCAGTTAACAATACTGAAGTATTGGGGCCCTCTATAATGCCTGTGGGGCCCTAAGCAGCCGGACCTGAAATAGTCAAATAGAACAATTTTTTTTCAAATAAGTAAAACATAGTGATTTAAATCTGAGCTTTAAACTCACCATTTTGTTGGCTGCCTTGGTGTTACTGGTTTATTTTATTTTTGGCAACAGCAACAAGTGCCAAAAGTCCATCAGCTCACATTACAAGAACATCATATCAGTGTATTACTGGACGAGAGGCCCTTGCCATGATTGTTGTGTTATTTTGAGTTGATTACACACTACAGGAAACCACATTGTGTTCTATTTTATTCTGCTGTCTACAAAATTTTTCACATGCCAGAACTAAACTAAGACTCTGCACTTTTTTATTTTTTAAATGTTACTTTTTGTTGATATAAAACTGAGATGCCTTACTACTATTTTCCACCTTGCATACAGTATACCTGAAGTATTGAATAAATTCAAAATAAAAACACTGTGTTGTATAAATCAGTGAGTTAATATTTGTTGTTGTCAATTTTTTCTTGGTATTGTTCAGTCCATGCTACCAAAAACTATTAAAAAACGCCTTTATATGTGCATTTATGAGTATTAACATTTGAAAACAAATATTACACAAGCAGTAATTACAATTTTCATATGGAATGTATGATGAGATATATTTTGGGCCGCTTGCTATTCCTATTACTGACACTGACCTCGCTCTTGCACAGCGGACCATGTGACCTCAGTTGTCACCATCCAGCCCTCTATAGCTGATGTCCAGGAGGGTCAGAGTCTGGACCTCAACTGCTTTGCACCTGGGAACCCTCCTCCGCAGGTCACATGGACAAGAGCCAGCGGACGCCTGTCTTCCAATCACCAGGTTCGTTAATCTCATCTCTTTAGACTCCCCTCTCTCTTCTTATATTGATATTTGCTGTGTGCAGGTTTTCGGCAATCAGCTGCGTATCCTATCGGCCACTCCCGAGGACTCTGGGGAATATATCTGTCAAGTGCAGGGCCCCTACGGAAGCCCAGGAGGTCAAATCCATCAGGCTTCTGTCTCCGTGTCTGTGACCTCATCTACATCACGTAAGTTTGTTTTCCTTTTTTTTTACTATGCGGGAAATCGCTCATTTTAAAATTTAAAATTTAAAAATGTCTGGATGAGGGCAACAAATGATAGAATAGTAAGTGGGTACTAGTAAAAACATTTGGAAGAGCATTTTAAAGCTAATCAGGGTGTGTACAGTCATGGAAAACCTAGAAAAGTCATAGAATTTAAAATGCAATTTCCAGGTCCTGGAAAAGTTTTGGAATTTTAGATTTTGTTGTAAAGTTTTGGAAAAGTTTTGGAAATTTAAACAGTCTGAGTAACATTCAACAACTACTAGTTAAACCTGTGCCATCCTGCCGAGATGATTACTTTATATCTTAATTTACTTTTTAAGTGCGTTCTGAACCAATTTACCAAGCATAATTATATTTTAATCACTGGTGTGTAGGCTATAAGTCTATAAAATTTGTGGAATAATATATTTCTGGGGGAAGAGCCCCAAATGTTTTTTTTTTTTTCTCCCAACTAACTAATTTCCAACTTTAACAAATGAAATTGCAGAAAAAGTTTCTAATGCACCACACTGGACATTTTGAATACTATTTAGAAATCAATTCAGTCATTCGGCTCTTGGAAATTTTGTCAAAAGTTCTGGAAAAGTTGTGGAAAATTCTTGATAAAAAAGGTTATAAAACCTGATTATTTTGGTTTGTGTAGAAAGGTACATCTCCACCATATGTACGCACCACATATGCTGTTTTTATGCTCTTATGACATTTCCAATGCATTGTTTTAATTTATATTCTACAGTGTCCCAACTTTTCGGAGATGGGTTGGTAACATAATAAAGACAACACCAGCTCTACTGTCACATTTTCCAGGGCAGTGTTGCAGCGCTTAGTTATTTGATTAAAAATGACAGTCTAGGAAATTAAAGAAGTTCACTTAGCCATAGAGAAGGGAAGAGAACATGGGCGGATGTTTTTCTCACACTGTCTCACACTTAATGCATACTCTATCCAGTGTAGTCCAGCGTGACCTCACTAAATGCTTTTCCTTGCTACTGTCCCATGATCTCATCACCATCCCCTCCTTACTGGACTTGTAATGTTGGCATTTTTACACTCAAGTCTATCCCCCATAGCCACATTGTCACATCAAAATATTGACAGCCCAGACTGTTTGTGTGTATGTTGTAGGTCTTCAGAGTCCCATCATCGGCACTGAACCCCACAGTGCTGCAGTCCACATCGGGGAGTCCGCGAGCTTCAGGTGTAAAGTCTACAGTGGAGCTGAGCCTGTGAGAATGGAGTGGAAAACGTCCAACAACCAGCCTCTGCCAGGTACATGTATGATATATAACAGACTGGACAATGGACCATGGGCTCAGGTGCCAACGGGAGGGTTAGGTTCACTAAGAATGGTCATGGCCCACTACAAGCACACACACAAGTGAGT
Source organism: Bostrychus sinensis (assembly GCA_020698575.1). Lineage (NCBI taxonomy): Eukaryota > Metazoa > Chordata > Actinopteri > Gobiiformes > Eleotridae > Bostrychus > Bostrychus sinensis. Next base: position 12,920,422 of record CM036250.1, read on the forward strand.
TTACCTTAAACTTGTACCTCTAAGTTCAGCATAAGACCCATGTGTTCATATAATTATCCCAGCTCTTTTAAACATTGTCTACTTGTCAAGGCATTCCCAAAATGTAAGCAATTTTGACTTTCCTACCTTTTTCTTGTTTTTTTTTTTTTTTTTTGCACAGCTTTCCTGGGTATTGGTAGCAGTTATTAAATGTTGTCAGTCTAGTAATGACTAGTAGCTAATGGAAGCGTCCCTTATTCCTTTATTTTGGCCAAAGCTTTCAGTATGGGCTTACTCATTCCTTAAAATTCCTGATTAAAGCTTAGATGAAATCATAAGACTTTGTTTTTTTATTTATAGACCATGAAATATGCTATTTTCTGAAATACAACAGAGAATGCATACCTTATTTTTTTATAATTTCTGGCTCCAAGAGTTGAATTCACAGTCTGTTGGTTCATTATTCTTCTGCCGTCTGCAGTCCAAATTAAATTATATTTTGCTTTTTTATAGCGAATGTCAAAGTCAGCCCAGACGGTTCAGTTCTTACCATTGTGAATGCCCGTCCAAGCAACCATGGGGCTTATCGCTGTGTGGCCAGCAATCCTTTTGGTATCACTCAAACCATAGTGTCACTGATTGTCAGAGGTAAGTACAGTTAAATGTTGAACGCTTATAACATAGTCCTATCAACCTGCTGGAGAAGGTCTCCCTCTAGTGGTTAGTCTGATAACCTGTTCTTTCTGCCAGGGCCCACAGACTCTCCTGTGGTCACAGTGACCCCATCAGGACCTGTGCGGGTCAGAGTGGGTGAACCCATCAATTTAGAATGCCAAGGGTCAGGGGAGTCCCGTGTTTCTGTCTCATGGCACAGACTGGACAACAACCGCAAGACCATGCTGAACAGCCCCATGCCCATGGAGGCCAATGCTCTCATGCAGGTATGGGAGAAACACCAAAATTTGTATGTATCTTGCAAATGAAGATTCATATTTGGGCCTTGTCTTTTGTGCAGATTTTGGTGGCCCGTCCAGAAGACAGTGGCACGTATGTGTGTGTAGCTCGTAACAGTAAAGGCACCACTGAGACCAAGGTGGAAGTGTTTGTAGAGGGTGGTCCACAGCTGCCCACAGTGCCCCGGGCCACTGTTTCTGAGCCACTCATGATTGTGGTGGAAGGACAGACTGCAACTCTGCGCTGTGACGCCCATGGTATGACTACACACTGACATGGCAGAAACAAATCATTATTATTTTTTTATGTTTTTTTATTTTTATTTTGCTGTGTGTATTGCTTACAGGTTTCCCAGCTCCAACTATCTCATGGTCTAAGCTGCGCGCTCCTCTGCCTTGGAGACATAAGATCGTAGACAACACTCTTATTCTTTCTGGTGTGGGCCGCCAGGACTCAGGAGAGTACATCTGCACAGCCTCCAACAACATGGGCACCACTGAAGTCACCATCACACTGGATGTAGAGAGTGAGTGCTGCAGCCTTTTACTCATACTGAAGTTTTAAAGTATAGTATTTTAACAGTAAAAGGATTATTACTTCAAATTAGTCATGAAGAAATCTCATTGGTTGATCTAGGGGCAGGGCCACAGCTGAAATTTGATTGGCCCCTGAAACATGAAGAATGAATTAAAGTTAGAGCAGCTATTAGTCAATATTACCAAATTTGTTTTGTTGTTTGTTAGCATTGGACTACAACTAATATAACACTGCCCAGGCTAATAAAACACTAATCCATTTATACTATTAATTATTTATTAGTACATTTTTGTTTTAACATTAAACAAATAGTTTGGCGGAAGTTGTGAGAATGACAGTCAAAGGGTAGAGTAATTTCTTCACCAAATCAAGTAATTTAAAATGGATACACATGGACATACATATTGACTAAATATTTGGCCTCAGTAAAAAAGTTTCCCTCTTGATGCCTTCTAAGATCTGCACATTTATTATATCTCTTAATGAAACATATTGTTTAAATTTATCTCCAGCTCCTCCTTATGCCACCTCTATGCCCGATGACGTGGCTGTGCGGGTTGGTGAGGTGATCCGGTTGCAGTGTCTGGCGCATGGCACTGCTCCTATGACCTTCACATGGACTAAATTAGGAGGAGAATTGCCCTCAAGAGCTCAAATTGAAGGAGGGGATCTTCAGATCAACTTGGCCACTGCTGAGGATGCTGGGAGCTACAAGTGTGTGGCAAGCAACAAAGTGGGCAGTAGTGAAGTGGTGGCTAAAGTCACAGTCAGATGTAAGGTCACTTCTGTATTTCATATTGTACTACATTGTATCATATCTATTCAGAAAAACGATGCAGAACTTCTTAACTAAATACCTTTTCCTGCAGCTCCCTTGGCGGTGCGGGTGTCCCCACAGGTGGAGGTCAAGGCTCAGGGCAGTGCTGTGGAGTTCACCTGTTCTGCTGCAGGTGGAGTAGAAACTATGATTGAGTGGCTGAAGGAAGGAGGCGTCCTTCCGCCCAACCACCACATCAAGGACGGCGTGCTCAGGTAACTTGGACACTTTATAACTATAAACAACTGAAGGATTCAGTATGCATTATAGATGTATTTTAGGCAGAACCACCTCAAAGTGCAAATGCAGACATGACTATATAATGTAACAAACACAAATGGCATTTAGTGCAAGTAATTTATACTGTATAAAAAAGACATTATGACCACATTATATAATCCCTCCATCTTTTTTCAGAATCGAGAACCTTGAGCAGAGCAATGAAGGTGTTTACATCTGCAGAGCCACTAGTGCCTATGGCCAGGCCCAGGACACAGCCAGGCTGACCATCCAAGGTCGGTAAAAGCATTCACAAAGAGACGACCTAATTATTATTGAGGAGATCTCCTCTAACTGTTTGATTGTGCACTGTTCCCACAGCCCTGCCCAAGGTGATGATCAACGTGCGCACATCGGTGCAGACTGTTATGATTGGGACCTCTGTGGAGTTTGAATGCCAGGCCGTGGGCGACCCCCAGCCCACTGTAAAATGGAGTAAAGTTGGTGGGACACTGCCTGCTCACATCGTAGTCAAAGGTGGTATGTTGAAGATTGAGCAGGTGACAGAGGCTGACGCTGGACAGTACCGCTGCACAGCAACCAATGATGTGGGCTCAGTCCAGTCCCAGGTGGTTCTTAATGTCCAATGTGAGTGCACTGAGGAAATATTCTTAACACTGTGTTACATTGTCTACACTACTCCAGTGGTGGAATGTAACAAAGTAAAAGTACTTTGTTACTTTACTTAAGAACAGTTTTCATGTATCTGTACTTTACTTGAGAAAACTTTACAAGGGGTACTTCTACTTTTACTTCACTACATGTTAGAGCAAGTATCTGTACTTTTTACTCCACTACTTTTTTGAATTGGTTTGAAGTAAAAAGTATTTTGAGTTTGTAGACACTGTACAGAAGTATAACTGATAACTGCAGTAAAGTAACAACACCAACAGATTCAGTCTCTCCTGTTGCACTGATTAATCTTTAGTTTTCAGCAAAATCCCTCACATTTAACACATTCATTAGTTCTTGAACTTGTGCAAAATACTTTTTATTTACAAGTACTTTTGAAAATGAGTACTTTTATACTTTTACTTAAGTAGAAATTTTCATGTAATACTTTTACTTGAGTAAATTTTTGCTCCTTTAGCTGTACTTTTACTTTAGTAAAGACATTGAGGACTTCTTCCACCACTGCACTATGCTAGCTTTGAGTTTATGCACTAATTACACATTTCATTTCCTTCTGTCTGTTTGTACAGCTCTTCCCCAAATTGCTGCTCTTCCTGAAACAAAAGAGGTGACAGTTGGTTCTGATGCTGTCTTACCCTGTGTGGCTTCAGGATATCCTCTTCCTGAGATTAAATGGTCCAAGGTAACATCATTAAATCTGTAGCCTACCCTAGAATAAGCCTCTAATACAAGGTCTATTCGTAAAGAAAATTTAAATTAATTTACTTTCACTTTCTTAATCTAGCTCGATGGAGAGCTTCCCTCTAAGTGCTCCCAGGAAGCCAACGTTCTGACAGTTCCTCGTGTCTCTCATGAGGACTCTGGGACTTACGTCTGTACAGCCTCTAACAAACAGGGCAAAGTGGAAGCCTTTACTACACTTAAAGTTCATGGTTGGTACAATGAATTATTTATACTCATAGAAAAATATTCCAGAGAAAAAGATATCAACATTAATACTGAGCTAATGTGCTATTCCAGAGAGAGTGATGCCATATTTTGCCCAGGAGCCCTTGTCCTATCTCACTCTGCCCACCATTAAAAATGCCTACAAGTCATTCAGCATGAAGATCAACTTTAGACCTGACAATGTTGATGGTAAGCAGTGTTTCTATATACAGTACAGTTCATGTATTAGGAGTTCTGATTTTATACAATCTTGTGTTCGATATTACTTGTATTTCATTTCTAAATGTCTCCTGTCCCCTCTCTACCTCACTCTGTGGTGGGAAGGTCTCATATTGTACGCCGGTGAGTCTCAGTGCTTGAGAAGCAGCTCAACACTGATATTTGCAGTTCTGCTAATTGGCTGCAACAGATTTCTCCATAATGCAGTGAGCACAGAGCCGATCTTAGGGCAATGATGGACTCAGTGAACAGAAATGTTGTGTCGGGAATTTGACTTTTTTTAATCTTTGTCAAATATCTATAAAGTCCAGTCAGGCGAAAGTCAACTAGACATTCCTCCAGGGTCTTATAAATAAATAAAAAAAAAAAAAAAAAAAATATATATATATATATATATATATATATATATATATATATATATATATATATATATATATATTATTTATTTATTTATTTATTTTATTTTATTTTATTTTTTTGTAAATGGCACTATGATCTGTCTTGTAGAAACTCACAGAAACAGAATAAAAAGGAATGTGTACTATATTAGCAAATTTGTGCAATTAGCTTTTATGGCTAAGATTACTGCTATTGCTAATGTTACATCCACACAAAATAGAACAGACTAGGGGTAATTAGTCTCCATGCAAGTAAAGGACTAGTACAAAAATATATTTAAATTGCAATTAACAAAAGAAAATCAATACTCAATGAAGTAATATCAATGCACAAATTTGATTAGTGGCATTAGAAAGTAATTTCACCTGAAGCACCCTGGAGGCACCCTGCTTTAAAATCAACTCTGTGCTTGCACTTTCATTCAGGCTATTTTCCTTTTGATCATAATTGATAATAATTTAAAGTTTGAATGTAATTGTGCATGTTTTATAGCCCTATGTGGCTTATACCAGCATGTGTCCCTGGCATGTGGGCATGGGACAGAGAAAGGCTGCCGTATGCACCTGACATCCCAGTGAAGCTCAGATACTGTCAGTCCTCAGGTCAAAACCCAGCTTTGGTTGGCTTTAAACTCGCCTCACCATAGCATGCTGCTTTACCATAAGCTTTTGAAGAGTTTTTAATTGTGTGGAAAAGATGTCCATCCTAACTAGTCTCATTTTCATTGTCAAAAGATGTTGACAAGCATTGCAAATACCAAAAGCATTGCTTATTGTATGACTTCTTAAGATGGATATGTTTACTAATGTGCATTTGTTATTAGTGTTAATTTAACCTGTTTGGTATAGGTATGATTCTGTACAATGGCCAGAAGAGGACCACAGGAGCAGACTTTGTATCACTTGGTCTTGTGGGTGGTCGACTAGAATTCAGGTCAGTATTCTGGGTTTTAAAGTTATCCTAAATATTTTTGTTCATGAATGTTTCTTAATATTGCATCTTGTTTATTTTAGGTTTGACGTAGGCTCCGGCATGGCCACTATACGTGACCCCAACCCAATCAAACTGGGAGAGTTTCACACAGTGGAATTGTACCGCAACCTCACCCTCGGATATATTAGTGTGGACGGAGGCGAGTCCATTAATGGCAGCTCACAGGTACATTTCAGTTCTTCTGTTACCACAGTAACATTATACAGTATTACCCAACTTAAAATAAGTCTAAGTCTGGACAACTCAGGTCTGAAACAAGCAATAAAAATGAATATAATGCATTACAAAACCAGGTCTAAACCAGGACTAAACCAGATCTCAGCACTGATATGAACTTTTTAAAGTTTTTTTTAAGCCAAAACTAAACTAGGGCTAACTTCAAAAGACTCCAGAAGAAATCTGTGTGCCACCAGTTCTACCACAGTTTGAGAAACACTGATTATTTTTATCATCTTCCTCAGGGTAAATTCCAAGGCCTGGATCTGAATGAAGAGCTTTATTTGGGTGGTTACCCTAACTACACCCTGCTCACCAAGACTGCTGGTATCAAAACTGGATTTGTCGGTAAGAGTCACTCAGTTTTTCCTTCCGCTACAACTACAGTATTTCTGTGGATTCTGCCAGTATTCAGATGGACTGTTTGTGTTTTGCAGGCTGCATCCGTCAGCTCATCATCCAGGGTGAGGAGGTCATCTTTAAAGATCTTGACCGCAGCTCTACGGGGGTCACTAACTGCCCCACCTGCAAAGACCATCCATGCCAGGTACGTAACACTGGATCATGTCACGCTGAAATGTACTTGGAAATGTCTATCATTTATCCAGTGGCTGCTCCAATGTTTTTCTTTTTAAAATGTTGATACTATTACGTTTGCTTGAATATTCGTAAACTTTTTTTTACAGAATGGTGGCAAGTGTGTGGATTCAGAGACCAGCTTGTACACAGTGCAGTTGTGCCAGAGGCTTCACAGGCAGCAACTGCCAGCATCACTCGTCACTGCACTGTCACTCAGGTACTGAACATGCTTATCATCATCTGAACATGCTTCGAAAGACTACAGCTGTGGCACATTGAACCTGTGCTTCAACAGTTAAACACACACTCAATAATATGAATATACATTTACTTGTCCCTGGCGCAGAGGCCTGTGGACCTGATGCCACTTGTATCAATCGTCCAACTGGCTTGGGGTATGACTGTCGTTGTCATCTGGGCAAGTTTGGAGACAAGTGCATGGATGGTAGGAAACATTTATTACACACAAGATGAGTTCAGTAGTTAGCGTTGTCCAAGTTCCTTTACCTTAACTGCGTTTAATCCGATTACCAGGAGAGTTGGTGACCACACCACTGTTTGATGGCAAGTCATCGTACATCTCCTACCCTCCACTGACCAACATACATGATGACCTGCGCGTTGAGCTGGAGTTCAAGCCACAGGATGGGAACGGCCTCATGTTCTTCTCTGGAGGCAAGAAAATGAAGGTGGAGGACTTTGTAGCCATCTCCATGATGAATGGACATGTGGAGTTCAGATATGAACTGGGCACCGGTAATGTACCGTAATATTTGTATTATGTATTTCTATCTAATATTGAAGTTTGTATTTACTCTCCATGGGGCTGTTAATAATCTTCAGGTCAGGCAATCCTCATGAGCGCTGAGCCCGTGTCCATTGGCCAATGGCACAGAGTTGTGGCTGAGCGCATCAAGAAGGCAGGATACCTCAGAGTTGACCAAGGCCAAGAGGAGAGGAGGTCATCTCCGGGAAAAGCCCAGGGTCTCAACATCCACACTCCCATGTTCCTCGGAGGGGTCCCCAACATGGACATCCTGCCAAAACCCGCCAATGTCAGCCAGATGTTTGAAGGATGCATAGGAGAGGTGTTCTTCTTTTCTGCTCAAACAGTTCATTAAAAAGAAATACACATTCTTTATTCTTTATACAGAGGTTTAATAGTGCTGTAATTATTTTTAGGTGCTTATCAACAACAAGAAGGTTGATCTGTCCTACAGCTTTACAGAAAGCAAAGCTATCAGCAAATGTGTTGACAACAGCCCATGTGATCGTCGGCCATGTTTGAACGGTGGTGACTGCATGTCCAATGTGGAGTATGAGTACCAGTGCCTCTGTAAAGACGGATTTGAAGGTTAGTTTTCTCTTACTGGCAATATTTCAGACCAGCATCATGTTTAGAACCTTTAAAACCTTTGGCCCCTGGGTATGACCCCTCAGGTGAGCGTTGTGAAGTGGTAAAAGACGTTTGCCAGCGCGACTCTCAGTGCCTGAACGGTGGCAGTTGTGTTGAGGGGCAGTGCGTGTGCGCTCCAGGACACACAGGTCTCACCTGCGCTGAAAGTAAGTTTTGATCTTCATTTATGTAAATATTATATTTCAGTTGCAGCTTGTGACCAACTTATCTACTGCATACTCACAAGAGATTTATCTAAGCAGACGGACCAGAGGCAGTGGCAGAATTGAGTCCATATGGCTCACATTCCCCACATTATGAAGCACTTACAATGTCAGACAGTCTACCCCCAGCGTTGCAGTGCATGCTGGGAAAGTGTACCCTGTGTTATTAAGTGTGTCTTATCCCAGCGCCCTCATGCCTATATCCTGCACACACAGGCTTCCCCGAGGCTCTCTGGAATTTGGAAGGTAGCGGGTCAAATGGTACAGTATCTCAGTATTCAACCTGCCTGGCACCACTGTGACTAACAGGGGCCCGTCACAACCTTGAGGGGCCCCACATGTCTTCTGAGCTCTATGGCCTAACACATGTGCGCGCATAAACACCAACCAAACATGTGCTGAACTGAGGCTCCTGCCCCTGGACAAGGGTGGGGAAAGGGGAACTCTACATTTATGGTACATGCAGTCTTCATTATCCAGCTTGAACAGACATACGGCACTGCTTTAAACCTGTGTGCTACCAGAAATGTAGAATTCCTCTTGTTTCCACATCCTAATGCTTCTTTAAGACACGTACTCACAGAAAAAAAAAATCCTCTATTGACTACTACAGAGCTGTCTTTTCTAGAACAAACTACCAAAAACATCTTTGTTTTTTTCTCTAAAACAAAGTTGAAAATCTTCAGATTTATTTTACTAACACTCAGTGTCTTAATAAAGCAAAATGTATGAGAAAACTGTTTTATTTATATGTATTGTGTGCATGGAGCCAAAGTATTGGTAAGTCCTATTTAATTGCTTTTTAAATCTATATATCTGTGAAGACTGCTGCAATTCTGCATCATGGAGCCTGATTCTTTCTTTGTATATTTTGATCTGTTGTTTGTCTGGCTCATGCATTTGGATTCTGCATTGTGAAGACACTGCGCACACATATGCTCCCACATACAGTATATTGTTAAAGATGATTGTTGTTCAAATGTATTTTGCTCTAGATACTGGAGCCAGCTTTCTCTGAAGTTCCTTCTATACTTTTGCCACTAGATGGCCCTTTAACATCAAGGATGAGATTATTGCAATGCAACTGTTTTGATTCATAATTTGTATATTTTGTAGATTCACCCTTTCAGTATGCTGCTCATTTTGACAATGATGGATACATTGCTCTTCCAAAAGCAGTCTTCCCAAGAAGGCAAGTGGCTTGCTTTTCCACAGTATTTGTTTTTTATATTTTGAGGAATAGTTTTTCATTAGTCTTGTGATGTTTATTTGTATTGCAGTGCTCACGATTCTCCCGAGACAATTGAACTTGAGATTAACACCAGTTCATCTGAAGGCCTGATCCTGTGGCAGGGAGTGGTAGGTTCCTGGTTTTAAATTTAGTATCTTAAACTTTCATACAACTTCTAAATCTTCCTTTTAACATGACTCTACACTAAATGTCTGTTCATGACTATATCCATCAACTTCATGTAACCAAAACTGTAATGTCTTCATATTAATGTTTGCATTTTGTTCATCCACACCATAATTTATATGTGTGCCTCTGAGGCTGTGACACATTGATGTGCATGTGGGCTGTGAGTCTGGCTTTATTTGACACCACTAAAGAAATGCATGTTGCTCATCTAACTCACCATCCACTTTCTTCAGGAGACCACAGGCGCACGCAATTTGAGAAAAGTGCATGCTTATAAAAAGGTATTCCCTTCAACACAAGACACTCCTGCTTTTTTGGGAATGATTTTAAACATTTACTACCATGTATTTGTGTATTGAATCTAATATGTTTGAATGTGGAAATGTTTACATTGTTCAGTGGGCATGAAGGCTTTTCTTGCCATTATGTTATGTTATGCATTTGCCAGTAAAATTGTTGTAGACATCGCTGTTTAGTTTTAATAAGTTACAATAATTAGTGACATATACGTTGCTGGAGACTAATCATTTTGATTGACAGGAACATGGAGAGCACGGCAAAGGCCAAGACTTCATTAGTCTTGGAGTACACAATGGACACCTTGTTTTCAGGTAGGGAGTTGTAGCAAGTCTGTGTGAGAATTGTCAGATCTAAACAATATGTCATGGTAAAATGATACAAGTGTCTTTATTTATTTATTACAGCTATCAGCTGGGCAGTGGAGAGGCCCAGATTAGGTCACAGAAGCCCATCAATGATGGACACTGGCACAAAGTCACAGCAGTCAGGTAACTTTAAAGCAAACTTGTATAATAATGTTCTTAATACTTACTATGTTCAGAGAGTATAGTGGGGATTATGCACTTACATGTAGGCAGATTAAATCTGAATGTGAACATGAATACTGGGATACTATGTTCTTTTGTGTGCACTTCCTAATTCAGATGTTAGCCACCAATGAATAAAAACAATTTAGGGTTTTTAATTGAGATTAAAGTCTGAGCTTTATTGTAAATGTATAAACACATGTTCATCTCACACACACATAAATATATTTGCATTAATGATATGTTCTTTTGCAGAACTGGGAAGGATGGATACATCCAGGTTGACGGAGACCCTGCCCTTCATGGACAGTCTAAAGGCAAAAGCCTCATGGTCAACACCAAAGGCAGCATATACTTAGGTCAGTATCAGTGCTGTGAATAACCATTGCATACTGGTATACATTTTCTAAATATTTGAACTGTTGCCCTACTTGTTACAGGTCGATTCAGAACAGTTTTATTTTAGAGCCAAACTTTATTTAACAAACAAGTCCAAGCTCAACTTCAACCACAGATGTTATGCTCATGACAGTGATGATTTTTTGTTTGTTCTCTTTTTCTTTGTTGTTGATAGAAACATTAGTAATGTGTCAAGCAAGAAATTAAGAGTTTTTGGTTTTGGAACTGTTTGGATCCAGGATTTTTTCTAAAAAATACAGTGCCATTGCAAAATAAAGCCAAATATATTGCAACAAAAGTTAAAAAAGCAGTCATCTGGATTAGATTTTTCAAGTTGAAACGTCTTCAACTTGAAAAATCTAATCCAGATGACTGGATGTACCTCTGAGCATGTACCTCTGAACCAGAAGATCCCTGGTTTGAATTCAGTTCTGTGCACTATATTTTTACTGTTGCAAAATAGGGCCAAAGCCATTGCGGAGGTTTGTGCTCTTCAGGTGCTTACTATTTACTATCTAATCATTAGAAGCAATTCTGTGTATATACCATAAACATCTTACAATATAGACTGTGTTTTAACTTCACTTTTTATGCATACAATGGCTTTTTTGATGAAACTATATGATTTTAGTTATGGTTTTACAGTTTTTGTTATTTACCAACAGGTGGAGCTCCAGACATGCCTAAGATGACCGGAGGAAAGTTTTCCACTGGAATGACAGGCTGCGTGAGGAACCTGTCTCTGATGAACGCTCGGCCGGGACAGCAGCCCGCTCAGTCCATCGACCTGCAAGCCCACGCGGCCCAAGGCGTCAACGTACAGCCCTGCTCCCTATCATAGACCTGCGATGACCTGTGACCTATGACACCTGCGCGCACAGAGACCCGGGAGTGACGACACTATTACACACTTGGTGCTTTGCTGCTGCCAAAAAATTAACATGACGGATGTTTCTGTGTGCAGCCAAAACCAAAAAAAAGAGAGTGAAATTGACAGGATTTTAACTAGTCTTCTCTTCCTCAGTGTTGTATTCGCGATGAAGGACTATTAACACAGGAGTACCGTTTACATACTTCCAGCAGTTAGTTTTTAGCCACGAGAAGAGTCAAACAAATTGGGGTTTCTGCGTCGGGTCAGATCCTATGGAGACGGAGATGTTTTTTTTACAGCACTGAATTTTTATTTATACATATGAATATATATAGATATTATATTTGTGGGGGGAAACATGCAAACTAACCATAACTGCTCTTCAGCTTTTCCTAGAGTTGATTCTGGGTTCTAATACTGTGTGTCCGGGCTTTTTGATGGGCCTAACTGTATTAATACTTGAAGATGTTTAGGCCTTCTTTCTTCACTTCTGTAGAGGAACCTTTTTTTTTTTTTGTGCGAGCATGCTTCCAGTCACTGTTTAAGTGAGGAGTACACTTGGTCACAGCTTTAGTGCACGACTCAGGGTTGTCCAAATCACCAACTCTGCTTCTTTGAATATTTTGTGCTCTTTCTTCTTCTTCTAAGGTTTTTTTTTTTTTTTTTTTTTTGTAATCATGGTGCTAACCTAAGATGAGGAGATCTGATTAATGTTTAAACTGTGCCACATTTTGTAAGTGTAAAGATGCTTGATGGCATAGCATTTGTTAGTGCATGGCCTTGTGCTTATTTGACTGAGTAGATCTCAAACAAAAGAAAAAGGTTACATGGGTACAGTGTGTCCAGAAAGCACTGGTGGAATGTAGTTGCTTTACATAAGTACACCTTTCATGTATCTGTACTTTAGCTTTTTGCAAGAACTACTTTTACTTTTACTTCAGTACTTTTTAGATCAAGTATCTGTACTTTTTACTCCACTACATTTATGAGTTGCTTTGAAGTACAAAGTATTTTGAGTTTTAGTTTAAAATTATGTGTTTTTGTCACGGTCTCATTGTAGACACACAGTACTAAAATATAAAAGATGCAGTAAAGTAGTACTCCTTAAACACATCAGAATAATAAAGACAGAAAACCTCAGCGACAGATTCAGTCTCTTCTACTGCAGTAGTTTATTCATTTCATCTGGAATCAGCAAAATCCATCACTTTAACACATTAATTGTGTTAATTGTTGTTGAATCTGTGCAAAATACTTTTACTTTTTTACTTGCAAGTACATTTGAAAGTTGAGTACGTTTATACTTTAACTTAAGTTGAAATTTTAAGGTGATAGTTTTACTTTTACTTGAGTAAATATTTGCTCCTTTATCTGTACTTTTACTTAGGTAAAGAAATTGAGTACTTTTTCCACCACTGCCAGAAAGTAATGAGAATGATATTTTCCTGTCCTTCAAAGTAGGCATTTTCTAAGTGTCACACGACCAAAATGGTGTCCCTTTAATAAAATCATTCTTCATCTGTGAGAGCTCATACCTGGAAGTTCTTGGTTGCTTGAGATGACAAGCCACTGTGATTTGGCTGCTCACTCTACCGCCTCAACTTGAGACTTTTTAATATTCCCAAAAATGAAGAAAGGACACCATGTTGGTCGTGTGGATAACATCCAAAGAGCAATCCACAGGCTCTAAACGCCATCTCACTTGAAGACTTCCTTGTATCCTATGAAGAACTGAGCATTGTGTACACTCACAAGCTGCATACTTTGAAGGAGACAATGTTTCTATTATAAAATGTTTCCACAGATATATTACATTGTTATTCTCATTACTTTATGGAGACACTTTGTATGACTGTAAAACTGCCAGCTTGTTGGTAGATGCAGATATGAATGTGGGATTAAGAGTTTTTATTAATCTGTGTTACAAACAGCCCCTACATCTGTAATACTCATGAAGTGTGAAGTCAAGATTATATTTGTGTATAAACAATGTCATTTTAGGGTGTAATCTGAAACCTCCTTCTCCTTTTGGCTGTGACCAGAACTGTGGCTCTGTACAAAGCATGGTCGCCTGCAACAAACTTTAAAAAAGGCACAATCACTTTTGGGGTTCACCATCCTTTTTTCTTTTTTTTTTTCCTTTGTGATCTTAAAAGATGTGTTTTTAAAATTGAGCACTACACTTTCACTTAGAGTTGCTATGTTTTTATTTATTTTATTTTTTTTTCTTCTTTTGTTTAAGTGCTTGATTTAGAGCAACGGACGCCTGCTTTTGTTTTTTTTTTTTGGTTGCCATGTTTTGCCTCCCACATGCCCGTGCCCCTTCCTAATGTTGGAGCTGAACAGATTGTTACTTCCCCTTTGATTACACATCAGTTTATATCTGAAGCCTGACTGGTCAAACACTTAGAAACTGGTCTTATTCACTACTACTACAAGCAAAGTCTTAGGCTCTAAATGATTTTTTATGTATAGAAGGGTGCCATCTTGTAAATGTGAATAATGTAATGGAGCAAGAGAAGAGCGCTGTAATACGTGTGTGCTTCTATACTTCTCTATTTGTTCCTAAACTGGATTTTCACACTGTAACCACCTAATGTACAGGAAAGTTTTGGGAAATTGCCACTGGTATGGTTGATTATAGGTCAACTGTAGGTGGACTTCTACTAAGGTTGGAAACCTCCCTTTTGAAAAATACATGTAACATAAATATTGTCCATTTAAGGATGATATCACTGTATAATTTCCCTGCCTTTGCTGTTTCTTAAAATAAAAACAAAATTCATGTGCTATTTGTAATCTTGTGGTTTTCTCCTCTTTGATTATGATCTTTGTTGGAAGTTGTTGTACAGGTTGTAGACTGTGCAGCTTTGAGCCTTACCTCTGAATATACTGTGGGTAAATTACTGCAATATTACACATATAACAATATGACATGCTTGAACACCAACACTTGTCCTGTGGTAGTGGCTACATCTAAATCAGATTTCTACAGTAATCCTTCAATATGGCTGCTGTCTCATTTTACAGAGATTATAAACACTGTAAACACTGAATTCTCATTTTCTAAACTCAAATTGTGGTTCAAAGAAGGTTCAAAGAAAGAGTCAGAATGAATGGAAGAAATGATTTTAAAGGACTTAGGATCTGAATAAATTAAAGATATTTGAGTGAAGAGACCTTGTCATTGGGCTTGTGCATATACATAGCTGCTCACATGCCCAAAAAATTAGGATTATGAAGCATGAGATTGTAATTTGTAATTTTGGCCCCGCACTCTAAAATGAAGCTACACTGAACAAAAATATAAACGCAACACTTTTGGTTTTGCTCCCATTTTTCATGAGATGAACTCAAAGATCTGAAACTTTTTCTACATACACAAAATAACCATATCTCTCAAATATTGTTCACAAATCTGTCAAATCTGTGATAGTGAGCACTTCTCCTTTGCCGAGATAATCCATCCCTCCTCACAGGTGTGCCATATCCAGATGCTGATGAGACAGCATGATTATTGCACAGGTGTGCCTCAGACTGGCCACAATAAAAGGCCACTCTGAAACATACAGTTTTGTTTTACTGGGGGGGTTTACTGGGAGGTCTGGGGACCCCAGTCAGTATCTGGTGTGACCACCATTGGCCTCATGCAGTGCAACACATCTCCTTCGCATAGAGTTGATCAGGTTGTCGATTGTGGCCTGTGGAATGCTGGTCCACTCCTCTTCAATGGCTGTGCGAAGTTGCTGAATATTGGTAGGACCTGGAACACGCTGTCGTATTCGCCGATCCAGAGCATCCCAAACATGCTCAATGGGTGACATGTCTGGTGAGTATGCTGGCCATGCAAGAACTGGGATGTTTTCAGCTTCCAAGAATTGTGTACAGATCCTTGCAACATGGGGTCGTGCATTATCATGCTGCAACATGAGGTGATGTTGTTGGATGTATGGCACAACAATGGGCCTCGGGATCTCGTCACGATATCTCTGTGCATTCAAAATGCCATCAATAAAATGCATCTGTGTTCTTCGTCCATAACATACGCCTGCCCATACCATAACCCCGCCGCCACCATGGGCCACTCGATCCACAACAGTGACATCAGAAAACCGCTCACCCACACGACGCCACACACGCTGTCTGCCATCTGCCCTGAAAAGTGTAAACTGGGATTCATCCGTGAAGAGAACACCTCTCCAACGTGCCAGGCGCCATCGCATGTGAGCATTTGCCCACTCAAGTCGGTTACGACGACAACCTGGAGTCAGGTCGAGACCCCGATAAGGACGACGAGCATGCAGATGAGCTTCCCTGAGACGGTTTCTGACAGTTTGTGCAGAAATTCTTTGGTTATGCAAACCGATTGTTTCAGCAGCTGTCCGAGTGGCTGGTCTCAGATGATCTTGGAGGTGAACATGCTGGATGTGGAGGTCCTGGGCTGGTGTGGTTACACGTCGTCTGCGGTTGTGAGGCTGGTTGGATGTACTGCCAAATTCTCTGAAACGCCTTTGGAGACGGCTTATGGTAGAGAAATGAACATTCAATTCACAAGCAACAGCTCTGGTGGACATTCCTGCCGTCAGCATGCCAATTGCACGCTGCCTCAAAACTTGCGACATCTGTGACATTGTGCTGTGTGATTAAACTGCACATTTCAGAATGGCCTTTTATTGTGGCCAGTCTGAGGCACACCTGTGCAATAATCATGCTGTCTCATCAGCATCTGGATATGGCACACCTGTGAGGAGGGATGGATTATCTCGGCAAAGGAGAAGTGCTCACTATCACAGATTTGACAGATTTGTGAACAATATTTGAGAGATATGGTTATTTTGTGTTTGTAGAAAAAGTTTCAGATCTTTGAGTTCATCTCATGAAAAATGGGAGCAAAAGCAAAAGTGTTGCGTTTATATTTTTGTTCAGTGTATATTTTAGTAAATTGTGACTTTAAACGCAAAACAACATTGCATATAACAAAACACACACATAAGTGTGCTAATACTATCTGGGGTCATATGTTTGTAATTTACCAAAAACATTTTTTTATTAATGCTTATATTTTTAATGATTTTTAAAAATATTTTGATTTATATTATTTAGACTACAATGATATGTGTAATTAGCATAATTTCAGTTTGTCACTGCTTTGTGAAAAGTTAGTTATTCTTATCTGATCTTGGAGTTAGACATGTTCAGACTTTGGGTTCCAAAACAAGGAGCATTTACTAAACTTTATCCATGAGTGAGTCATAATTTGCTTTTGAGCAACAAATTTTCAGATTAAATCCTTCTTCAGAGCACTATTTTATTTAAATTTTATTTACCAATTATAGCATCTTGCAGGAATGTTTTTAGTGATGCAAAAATAAGAATGCAATAATAATAATAATGCATTGAATTTATTTAGTGCCTTTCTAGATACTCAAAGCACTTTACATTGCATTATTCATTCACTCCTCACACACTCAGCGGTGGTGAGCTCTGCCCTGAGGCAGACTGGCAAAGATGTGGCTGCTTTTCTGTGCCTACAGCCCCTCCAACCATCACCAAACACAAAATCACACTAACACATTCATACAGGCAAGGGGGGTAAAGTGTCTTGTTCAAGGACACAATGACAGTATGCAATGGCAGCAGCGGGAATTGAATCGCCAAACAAACCTAATGATCTGGTCTCACTAAATCACTATTAGATTATTCTGTTTAATTATGGTACTTTACATAAAATGATTCAACAACTGTCATTAAATTATACAAAAAGAGAATATGAGGAAATACCAGGGGGAACTAAAATTGTGTTCATTATATCTTCAGTCAAATGTCTTGGAGGGTACTGAAACAAAAAGAGACCTAGACCTCCAGAATGGAGCACGAAGGTCTTGAAAATCCACAACTGCATTACACCTGACTGATAACTGAGTAGTCCTGTTCAGTTTTGTAAGGGATGTTGTCCGTGAAAAGTTGTTGTCTGTGAAAACATGCTTCGCTGAACACTGAAGGAACAATAAGTGTGATGACTACAAACAGGCCATTTCCACTGGATGTGAACAGTTCAGGTTGAGTCAGCATAGGTACGTTTCCATTGCCAAAAATGTGTCTTACTGTACTACTTTGGTGAGTCTTTGGCTTTTGTTCATTCAGAGAGGCTACTTTCAAATAGAAGAAGCAAAACACTGAACAACAGCAGAGTCACAGCAACGTGCACTGATTTAAGTTTTCCCTTCCTCCTGATGCAACCCTTTCCATTTCCATGTCGGCTTGGGACCAACACAAAGAGCACACTTGTAGGCTGGCTTGATCTGGATGACCTTATAGAGCACAGAGACCTGAGATCCTGGTCCGGGCTGGTATCATGGCGAACAAAACCGGGTGATTTTTCAAGTTTAAATTGTTTGACCTGACAAGAAGACACTGTCTGATTACATGTCCAGTGGATTGATGGATCAAAAATACAATAAAGCCTAAATTAATGCAACACCATTAAAGCTAAACTTTTAAAAAAGACATTATGTTTGTGAATGGGGCGTACCCATTCTTTGTCAGACATCATTATTATTTTCATACAGGCCACCTAAGGTATGAAAATGCTGTAACGATGAATACACATGTTATCTACACATAGGTTTGCTTATCTCAAAACTACTCCACTACTGTCTGCTGTAACTGACCTCATAGTACATACATACATTTTAACCAAGCCCTATAAACAGCAATAAAACACAAGAATATGGACAAGCGATATTAGTCAGTGATATAAGACTAATGCATCATAATAAAAAAGCATTAGTCTCATATAGCGCTTTTTCTTGACACTCAAATTTGATTTCGAGTTTGGTGCATTATTTATTCTTTGTTAATGTCGGTTACTGTCTGTAGCTTTAGGAAAATCTTTACTACCATTGTCCCCTGTGTTGATCAGTGAACGCTTAGGAGCTCACTGTTTGCATGTTCTATAGTAGAAGAATATTAAAGACTGCAATAGACAATAAAAAAAATTCTGGACTGATTTTTTTTTTTTTTTTGTAATTAAAGTCTTTATTTACATTTATAACTTTAAACTTAAACAGAGAGCATTGCATAACACATTTCACATCACATTTGCATTCCAGGCACATCATATAAACAGACATACACTATAAGAATGACATTGTGGAAAAACAAAAGCTGCACAGAAACTGTACAATCAAACATTTCCAGCTGCATCCACATACTCATTAAAAAAACTACTATCATTAGCCACACCTTTCCTGAATGTCTTACTTAAAAACACGTCCCCAACATTTGTCAAAATTGTCCAAATCCTCATTAACCCTGGCTAATAATTTTTCGATACAATTTTGAGCATATTTTCCCTCCATCTGTTGAACTCTGGAGCGGATGGATCTTTCCACACATTGAGAATTTTAACATTTTAATCAACCATGGCTTCACACATCAAGTGAGTTGTAAGAAGTCAAGTCCACTTTTCCTTTCGTTGGCCTGGCACATAGTAATCATATAATCAAAGGAACACAAAAGTCACAGCTGAGGACAGGCAGTGGCTCACTTTGTTTTGTAGAGTAGCAAATTATTTTTATTTTTTGTCTGGGACTTACCTAGTCAACTCTTGCTATAGCCTGCCAATGGATAACTGTTCAGGCATGGGTTTGTGAGCCTTCATCACAAAACCCCCTTTTTTAGGGCCAAAAAAAAAAAGAGCAAAAGTTCAGTCACAAAGTAGGCTTATTCTAACTTTATATTTTTACTGTAACTAGTAAATTTTGCCTTCCTCTCAGGAACACTTAAAACATTACAAGCTTTTTACCAATTGAAAAACAACTATTTTCTTCAGTGTCACCAGCACCCAAGGCCTACTATTTTGTGAATACACATACTTAAACACATTGTTTTGTTTTTATGTGTATATTTTGTAAATTTAGTAGTTCTTTTATAGCTTATTTTATTTTATCCTTCATGTTTATTATTATACATTATCTTATTTTATGTTTGCACCAAATGACCAAAGCAAATTCCTAGTGATGTGAACCTGAAGAGGTTAATAAGTTAAAAAGCTATAAATGTTTTGACTTTAGGTTTTCTTATGGTTTTATGCTAAGTATTAAAGGCAGTGTTGGGTTAGTTACTCAAAGAAAGTAACTAGCTACAGATCACTAGTTACTCTTTTAAAAAGTAATATATTACTTTACTTAGTTACTGACTCATGAAAGTAACTTAGTTACTTTACTTTTGGATTACTCCCTAACAGGAAGGACTAAATGAACCCAGTTCTAAATAGAAGAAGCCTATAGCCTCACTGTTGCCCTGACCAGCAGTTATTATCTTAATACAAGTTTTTTTAGCTGCATTCATTTCAGCAGCAGGGCAGCCTGACACAGCAAATACTGCCCTTTAAGTTCACCTCTGCTCCTGTGCAGCGTTCAAGTCCTGTGGACAGTTTTATTTCACTACATTGATGCTAAAATGTAATTGTTGTTAGCGCCAAAGCGGTGCAGGTCTCTTCTTTCCCCGCTGTCCCCGCTGACAGCAGCAGCTGCATGCGCCCCGACGCACGCGGAGAGGGGGATCAGCGCGCGGACAGGACGAGTGGCCGCTGCGCACATAATGAGGAGCAGAGAAAGGAACGGATGAAAATAAGTTAGGAAACGTATTAGCGCTATTCTTTTAATGCATTTTCATTCCGTGTCCTTGCGGTAAACTGCAAGTAAATGAAACTAACTGTTGTGACCGTAACGCGAGTAACTAATTAGGTATATTTTTAGTAACTGTAATACTATTACTGGGGGCTCAAAAGTAACGCGTTACCCGCTGCGTTACAGACAATAGTAATCTCGTTACTGTAACTCGTTACAAAAAAAGTGTGTTTGTGTTTTATATGCTATAGTATATTGCCCTGTCATGGGACACCTTTGATTTGTGTAAGTTCCCAATTTATTCCCATAAATTCCTGTTTATTCCCATGGAAAATTTCCAACTTTGAAAATTCCCGGAATTTTGCAACCCTACACACACGCACATAAAGATGTCACACACACACACATGAAGATGTCAAGCTGCACCTCTGATAAGCAGCGGAAAAGTACCAGGGTCAATTGTTGTTTAAAAGCTTAGAACTCACACTCCCACCACAGACAACTTTGTCCTTTGTATGGACTTTTCTCCTTGCCGGCAAGTATGGAATAAATCTACGTGTTTTGATTGACATCAGTGATTCTCCGTCTGTTTTTATTAAGTCAGAACTAAACTAAACTAAAAATTTTCTGACAACTCCAGATAAGCCAAGCCCCAACCCTAATTTTAACCTTAACCCCTTTAATCTCTGGGAAACATAGTTACTAGAAACATAGCTACCTGCGCATTTGACAAAGCGCCCATATCCCCCAGTACCTATGTTCCCTGGCCCATAGAAACAAGATAAACCTACACAGCAAAAATTGGAGTGTTAAAATCTCAGGGTTAAATATTTCTGAGTTGTTTTTAACACCAAAAGTGTTACTTTAACTCTTTCAGAGTTAAATGAGGAGCAGTGTTGGGGTTATCTGTCAGTGTTAATAACGTAGGAGTTAATTTCACTCCCTTAGTGTTAATTTGGTACGTCCCACCATTTCCTTTTGCTCACCGGAGAGAAAACTGGTCTGAACCAGAATCGTGCAGTGTACTTTGCCTCTCATGTTGCTGTATTTGGCAAGTGTAATTCAAGTTTAACAATGTGCACACGGTTTTTGAAAGTGTTTAAGTCTTGCTTAATGTAATAGGCATACATTTGTCTCAAATCCCTTTTGAGGCAGGAACTGACGAGCACATGTTGGTTAGCTAGCGGTCTCGTCGATGTCTAGCTCTAACTCTTCGCTAACATTAACGTTAACTGAACCAAATAAAGCACATTTTATTTAGTAATTCTTGTTCCATGCATGTTTTGTGGATTTTGGTAGATGTTAAGCAATGCAAGACCAGGCATGTTCCATTACATTTAAGTATTTTTTGCTTGCCCATTTCAAATTTGCCACGCAGAGTGGGTGTCCGCCTTTCGGCGCCGCTTCATTTGCCTCGGTTACACATGGCCGAGACTTTGCTGTTGTTTTGTTTTTAGGTGACGGTAAAATGGTGCTGGTCCAGGTGAAGTACGGCTCTGAACAAAAGTATGTGAAGCTGGATGAGGTTGAAGGCCAATATGATTTTCTGCAGTTTTGCGATAAAGGTAAATTAGGTTTTCAGACGTTACACTGCGCATTATATAACGTTAAATGTTAAATTTAAAAGTTTGCTGTCCGCGTTGTTTGATGCGTTTCGAGTCTTTGTGTTAGCATCTTAACTTAATTAGGGTGGGTAGGTGCACAAATAATGAGTTCAAAATGTAAGTTTAATCCTGTAAAAACTTCAATTAAAACTTAGTTTGGAGAAGACGTTCACTTGCAGATGCTTAGCCCCACAAACCAGTCACGCTGTACTTTCTCTCTCTATTTAAGGAAAGATGGTGAAGTGTGTCTTTATCTTAATTACTTAGGCTACTTTAATGTTAATTTATTATTATGTTCAAAACATTACTCAAGAGCATAACTACTAAAACTATACATGCATTATGGGTCTTATCACATTTAATTTTATATTGACAGTTATATGAAGAAGCATTTCATAAATTTAGTCCACTTTTAGACTATTGCCATTCTGTGAAACAATTTTAATTGTGATTTTTTTTTTTTCTTTTTTTTTTTTTCTAGTAATTGAGAGGTTCTGCTTGCCACCTGAAGCTAACCTTACATTTAAAGATGCAACAGGGACAGAAGTTGATAGAGAAATATTCACTGACCTCCTTCGCCAGGGCAACATTGTACTGACAGCTTTCTCAGATGATGGTGAGATTGTATGACATGTAAATAACACAAACGGTGTAGACTGTATTTTTACTCTTTCTTTTCAAGAATTTTCAGACTGTTCTGTTTTATCTGCATCTGAGACATCTGATACAAGCCTGAGCTCAAGTGGATCCACAGTCATCCTTGAAGAAACCCCTGGCAAACGCTCAAGAGTGGAGGACACATCAGAGGCAGCATGTGCTAAACAGGTTATAATATTTAGGTTCAACAATTTCCTAAGTTGTTTTCTTTTTTGTTTCAATGTTTAAAAAAATATTGCTTTTAATCAGGTAATTGAGGCAGTTCTGAAAGAGAAGTCTGGTGGTGAAGAAGTACTACAGGAATACCAAGCAACAGAAACCCTAACTGATGCCACAAGAAGACAAATGGTGAACATACTGGTTTCTCACATGATTGAACACCATGGGTATGTTTCTAAGATATGTATTAATCTCAAAAATGTTATACATATTAATCACATAGACTTAAATGTTATTTCCTTAGCCACCTTCCTTCTAAAGCCACCCGGGAACAATATGCCCAGGGGATTGTGATGATGTTTCCTTCCCTCAAAGATCCTTATGCCAAGAAAGGCTATGTAATAATCATTATTTATACAACAGTTCAATGCAATACCTGCGCACGCATTAATGTTTCAATAATAAATAATATTTTTACTTTCAGGAGCACTCCTATGATGCTGCGAGTGGGACAGGTTACATCTCGTGGCGTCTGAAAACAATCCAACGGCGGAGGAGGCAAAAGGCTGTACAGCCACAGACCAGCCCATGTGACATCTCTCCAGGAGGCCCAACACTCCAGAGGCCTGTTCAGGTCGATCATCAGCTGGATGGGGATGCATGCCAAGAGGCTCTATCTTTGCTCAACCACACTACGGACAACACCTTGATTTTCCAGAAGATGAGAGAGACTTTTCAGCACCGCCAGAAGCTTGTCAATGACCCTGCTAAAAGTGGTGATATCCTCTCCATCTTTCCAAGATTCCTGGATACAAAAGGATTGGTATGTTTAATTTTGATGTTTTGAATAGCTACCAGCCTAAATACATTTATTCTTAGTATAATACTGTCTCCCTTAGGTGAATCAAGACTTCACTCTTTTATTTGATGAGGAAACATCCACCAGGCTGCTTCAGAAATGGGATGTATTCTTCAAGCAAGGTATCATAAGAGAGGCTAAGCAGCTTACTTCAACACCAGAGCTGCGTCGCTTGATACAGTCAGCACAAAGTCAGTCTGGAAGTGACCTTGATGAGGAAACAAGTATGTTTTTTGTTTTTGTTTTTTTGCTTTACATTATATCTTGTAGTCACAGTGGTTTCAAATTCCATTTTAACTGATTTACCTTACGTTTAGCTTATGATCACGAAATGGCATCCCTGTTGCTCCTGATCCATCTCCTTCCACCACCACCAGGAGGTGCAAAGGCCACCAAAATCAGTGCCTCTGATGCAACTGAAAGGCTTGTAGTCTTTCACAAGGTAAGGTTTTAAAATTTAGAGTTACTCTATAAATTTTACAGTGTTGGTGTCTAATGCCTCATTTTATTTTTAAATACTCTAGTCCTGCTGCAGTTTGGATGAGCATCTCCGCACTAACAAGAGTCAACACCCCTACATCCTCGCTGTTGGGCGGCAGAAAGTCAAGATTGACAGCTTCTACATCACGATGGATGCACATCTCATCCCATGTCAGGCAAATCGCTCTCTTGGAGCCTTTGATGAACTTTTTAAAGCACATTTTGTCTTTAATTTATCCTATGACAGTGCTTTAGTGAATTTCTATACATTTGTGCAGACAACAGTTTTTAACATTGATGTGGGGAAAATGAAGGAGTCACCCAGAGTCAAAGAGTTGCGAGCTAAACTGCTTAACCAGACAGTAAATGTTGGTGTCTGTGAATAAGAGCGACGCTATGCTCGCTTGTTTTGTGTGTAAAAAAGCATATGCAAACAGTCACTGCCTGATTTCACATTTAAGAGTTGAACATGGGTACTATCCTGGACAGAAGTTTAAATTGTTTTGTGCTCAGGAAGGCTGCAGGCATCAGTTTTTAACTTATGCAGGTTTTAGGAAGCACCTTAACAGTGTTCATTGTGCAGATCAGCAAGGTGGTTCAAATGTTGCATGTTCTTTGAATGAGTCAGTTGAAATGTCTGTTCAGAGACATGATTTAGAGAACCAGTTTAATCCTTCTATTCAATGTAGCGCGACTAGTTTTTCCTTTGAGAGGAATGATACAGAATGTACTAAAGATTCAACCAAAGAAATGTGTGCATCCATTGTAGCCAAATTACAGGGGAGTGGAATTTCCAACAGTTTAGTGTCATCGATTGTAGGAGATTTGGAAGAATTAACCAGCGAGTTGCGCTCACAAGCAAAGCATACAGTTTTAGGAGTTTTACCTACAGATGGTCCCAACAGGTCACTGTTAAGTGAAGCTTTTGAAAATTGTGAAAACCCATTTGCAAGCCTTAATACAGAGTGGAAAAGAAATAAATATTTCAGTGAGAAATGGGGAATTGTTGAGCCTGTAGAAGTCATACTTGGAGTTCGTTATGACAACAGACGCAATCCAAAATCTGGGACTTACGAGCAAGTACCTGTGAGGGATACATTTATATATGTGCCAATTTTGGATACTTTAAATTTCCTTTGCAGAAATGCTGACATTTGTGATTTATTGAGAAGAGACTGTAGATCAGAGCCTGACTTGTTAACTGACCTAAATGATGGGAGTTATTTTAAAAACCACCCCCTATTCAGCACAACTAAGCATGCTTTTCAAATTCAGCTCTATTATGATGAGTTTGAACCAGCTAATCCGCTTGGATCTAAACGTGGGATTCACAAAATTGGTTGCCTTTATTTTGTTTTGAGAAACTTGCCACCCAAATTTAACTCTGTCTTGATGAACATCCATTTGGTATCACTTTTTCATGCACAGGATCAGCACAAGTATGGCTTTGATGCTATTCTGAAGCCACTGATAGATGATGTTAAAAAACTGGAAAGTGAAGGAATAAGTCTCCCATTTTCTGATGAGCAAGTGTATGGCACAATAATACAGATCACTGGTGATAATCTGGGGATGCACACAATTCTTGGTTTTAATTTATCATTCAGCAGTCGTCACTTCTGTCGCATTTGTTTGATTGAGAAGAATGATGCTCAAACAGTGTACAGTGAGGATGATCCTAAAGTGGTCTTTCGTGGACGAGAGTTATTTGAAATGCATTGCCAGTCTCTTGAAGAAAACCCTCAATTAAAATCAGTGTTTGGGTTGAAAAGAAACTCTACTCTTAATTCACTGACTTACTTCCATGTTTGTAATAACTACTCATTTGACATCATGCATGATCTTCTTGAGGGCGTTACTCAATATGAGATCAAATTGCTATTTGGCTATATAATTGAACATTTCATTTCAGAACAAGAACTGCTTAGTAGAATTTATGGCTTTGATTATGGATTTTTAGAACGAAAAAATCGTCCCACAAAGATTATTTTGGATAGTGCTGGTAATGGCATTGGTTTAAATTCTATTCAGGCTTTATGCTTAGTGAAAAACATACCACTTTTACTTGGTGATCTCATTCCAACTGAAAACAAGTACTGGCAATTGTTGTTGCTGTTGCTACAAATAATGAACATAGTTTTTTCACCTTCAGTCACTCTGGGCATGACATTCTATTTGAAGCATTTGATTGTTGACCATCACAAACTATTTAAGGTGTTGTATCCACTTAAAAACTTACTACCGAAGCATCATTTTATGATCCATTATCCATCCTCCATTAGGAAAATTGGTCCTTTGTTGTATATGTGGTCTATGAGGTTTGAAGCAAAGCACAAGCTGCTAAAAGATTATTTTAAAAACTTCAAAAACCTAACTAAATCCCTTGCTAAAAAACATCAAATGGCCATTGCTTATCACTGGGAAACATTTTCACTAAAAACAAAAGAATATGGACCAATTAAATCCTTTGACCTTAAGAATATGGTTGGAGTGGTCAACAATCATCTGCTTGAAACATCCAAAGATGTTTTCTCAACCAGTTGGGTTAGAGTTGATGGTGTTGAATATAAAACTGGACTTGTCATTTGGATTCCAATGGAAGAAAGCATGCCACTGTTTTGCGAAATTGGTGAAATACTTCTGGTGGAGGAGTACATCTTGTTTTTGACTTCTAAACTGTTTACAGAGACTTTTGATGACCACTACCATGCTTTCAGAGTTTCACGGTGTGAGGAAAGATGTCTGTTAATGCTTTCTGAGCTTAAATTTCCTAAACCTTTTGACATTCAAAACTCGTGTAGTGTTTCAGATGAAAGTCTGTATATTGTTCCATCATTCACAATGTTTTAATGACTAAAGATAATAATAAATGTTTTAAATGTATGTGACTGACTGGGATTTATTTTTAACAAAACATTTTATATAGGTTTGTTTATTTACACTTTACAGTGTATAGTTGTAACTCTCAAAAATGTAAATTTAACTATGGGAAAGTGTAAAATAAAAACTCCTTAAGGAGTTATTTAGCTAAACTAAGCTGACTATAAAAAGTGTTAAATGTTTAATCTCAGAGTGTTACTTCAACTCTGACTTCAGTGTTAATATGGTACTCTGGCCCAGTGTTACTAAAGTAACACTTTCTAAAATGTTAAATTGACTCAAAAAAGTGTGGAGCTATATAAACCCTGAAAAAGTGTTAAAATTGACTCTGTGAGAGTCAATTTAACACTACAATTTTTGCTGTGTATACTCAAGTACGGGAGAGTATAGGTAACTACGCATTTGGGAAAGTCCAGATAAGCCCTGCCCCAACCCTAATCTTTAACCTCTTTAATCTCCGGGGAACATAGGTACTGGGGAGCATAGATACCTGTGCATTTGTTAAAGCACTCATGTTCCTGGGTGCCTATGTTCTCTGGTCCATAGAAACCAGAGAGTATAAATGCATATTCAGGAAACTCCAGATAAGCCTTGCCCCAACCTTAACCCTAACCTAACCTAACCCTTAATCTCCCTGGAACATAGGTATTGGGGAACATAGGTACCTACACATTTGATAAAGTGGCCATGTACCCCAGTACCTATGTTCCCTGGTCCATACAAACCAGGTAATGCAAGTACAGGAGAGTATTCAGAAAAATCTAGGAAAAAACATATGTACTGGGGAACATAGGGCTGATCCCATTACTACTACTACTACTCAGGGGTGAACGTAAGCTGGTACGGCCCGGTACTACTATAGTGCTCTCATCAAGGTGTACGAACCGTAGATTAAACACTAGGCTAAACTCCATTCAAGATAAACAGATGAGTCGTCGTTGTAATGTTTTATAACTTTACTGTTGACTCCTTCCTCAAGACATGGAGTGAAAACTACACCCAAAACACAGAAAAACAAAGAAAATCAGTCTACAAAGGCTGTCCCTAATCATTTCACCTGACAAAACATAATACATGTGGCTTCCACCAACAAACACTATACAGTTTACATGCATTTTTTAAACATATTTTTTAAACGTAATTTTACAACATTTTTATGAAATAATCAAGGCTATTCTATGATAAGACTCTACATGATTAATTCCCATCACTTACGACATTGATTTGTCAGTCCTGAGCAGTGGATGGTATCAGATCCTGAAAGCTGCTGACCATGTGGCCTCCCTGCCTTCAAAAGAGGAAGTGATGTGGCTGAGACTGAATTAACTTTATCCACAACAAAAAACATGACAAAACTCTTAAAGTGAACCAGTAATGAATTCTAGACATGACAACTACGTACCGGCATAAGATTTAGAGGGGGTACGCAGTACCGGGTGGAAGGAGGTCAGCTGTCGGTCTTTGCTGCTTTAACACACATTAGAAAGCAGCCGCGGACCGCGGTCGCTCATATGAGAGAAAAAAAATCTGACGCTAAAGCATGTGAACCAGGCAGTACTTTATCTCATCATATATGTGTCTGTGTGTTTTTTAGTGGCTTATGATCGCTCCGTGATGTGATTTAATGCACAGAATGTCCCTCTCCCCTCTCATCATTTACTGATTGTCTCGCTTCCTTAAACAAACGCATTGAGCATGCGCGTCTTAAGCCCAACGCACACCGGGAGCGCTGCGGCACTTGCAAAGGCTTTAACATAAACAACACGGGGTTTAAAATATGTATTTTATCTGTCAATAACCGGACAAAGTGACAGAAGTCGCCCAGGTTGTGTGAGGACAGACTGAGCTGTTCTATTAATGAGTTATTAGCGAGTTAGCAGTCCCTGTCCCTCGGTGTTTACAGCTGTGTGTCTGTGTCACAGGAGCAGAGAACCATCTTTGTTACTGCAGAAGTACAGGGGCCATGTGTTTTCAAGCATCGCCACGCGCCGGTGTGAGGGCTCTCATAGAAAACAAAAGGGGCGTATTTTTTGAGGCGCATCTGCGCGTCCGGTGTGTATTGGGCCCCAAACACACGGGCTGTGTCGGGCGCAGCAGCGGGTGTACTGGCATCACAAGTGCGTCGCTGGAACGCGAGGTTGTACACACGGCTGCGTGAGCAACTCACTGCTGGCAGCTCCATCTCTACAGAAAAGCCATTCAGAAATCAATATGAGAGTACAGCCACATATAACAGACCTATGGTGACTATATTTGAATAAAGAGACGTATGTTTACTCTCTGTAGACTGGACATTCCACTTGTATTTTACAATACAAGTGAAAGTTCGCGTTCATGGTCCATCAGAGCCAGAAATCCCCCATTCACAAAATTCATCAGGTATGGGTAATGCTCATTGTAGTTGCCAAAATATAACAATTTATCTTAATTTTGTGTGTATTTTGGGTGAAAAACGCGACCCAGTGCCAGCCACCATCAAAATTCGGCGTGGGTTTGATTTTCTAGGAGAGTTGTGTCACAGCCCCGTTTGACAGGTCCGTCGAGCCTCGCGTCTCACGTGGGCAGTGTGGCTGCTCTGATCTGCTGAGCTGGGGCTGAAGTGAAAACGGTTCCCTGACGCTGTCACCACGCTGCAGTTACGCATCCAGTGTGTTTGGGGCCTTGACCTTTATAGGGTATGTTTGATTTGTTGTCAAACCCCGTATAAGCCATGTCTATATTTTTTATTTATAGTCAAGATTCATTCTCAACCGCGTATCTGCTTTTTCTGCCATTAAAAATATATATGTAGGCGTAATTTGTTACAGTACCGGCATAAGCAAAAATCTACTTTCACCCCTGCTACTACTAGTACTACTCTACTACAATTACTTTTAGCTTAAAGAGTAACTCACCCCTGGCCCAGGCCTGACTCCGCCCACTGCCAGAGATTGAAAACTGCTCAAAAAGTGGGCAGAGACCTGGCAGAGACAGAGGGGGAGAACTGAGGGAGGAGCGAGGCCTGGTCCTGTGACTGACAGCTGTCAGAGACCGTCATGGACGTCCTCCACAGCAGGGTTACCAAGTCCCAGAAAGGGGGGAAAAAAATACAGAACGTCTGGACTAATGTTTTATGTTGCTTTTATAATAACACTTCTTAAATACTGTGAGGCGCACGACGCCTAACGTGTGCTTCAGATCGCGTCTTTATTACTGAAGGTATTATTTCAGCTGAGAGCTGTATTCGATCGTATCTCCGGGAGTAAGAAATCGATTGTCATCAAACAAAAAGTGACTTAAAGCGTGCCAAGACTAAAACACATCTGTGGAGTCAAAACTCTCCCCAGTGTCACTAATTTGTAGGTATATACTGTCATTGATCAGGCTCATTATGCCTTATTGTGCGCTGACACACGGGACAGTAGAAGCGCAGCCGTGAGAGGGGAGGGGGGCGGAGGAGACTGAACGGTAAATGCGGGGCTGAGTGGCGTGTTTAGGAAAAAGACCCACACCTGGCAACAGCGGGACTGGGACGAGCGCTCGGTGGAGAGAGACAGTGAGGGCGTGGAGAGCACGGGCCATGGGAGGAGATGCTCGGCACAGAAATCCCGATAGGCTCGTTCGAGATGAGCTAGACCTGCGCAGTTTCGATCGGTGTCCGGTTGTGCACCGCGGTGAAGTTAGATGGATATTGGATATTCGACATATTCGCATATTCGCCCTGGGAACCGCTACGGTACTCACGGCAAATGAGACCGAGCAAAGAGCATGACAGACGGCTTGTGCTGACACAAAGTGTCGGCGTCAGCCTCGGTTCAGCTTAGGGACCGTCAGTGAATTACTCTACAGCACTAATTGTCTGTTTTTCTTCAATAGCTTCCAGGTCATGTGACCTAGTGACCCCAAACCACAACTGAATATTTCTACTAGATGAGTGCAATCGGGCACGGCACTTTTTATTACGTTTTAATGCTTGTTCAATTTTATTTGAAATTTTTACAGTAAAACTGACAGTTTTTCTTCAATAGCTTCCAGGTCATGTGACCTAGTGATTCCAAACCACAACTGAATATTTCTACTAGATGAGTACAATCGGGCACGGCACTTTTTATTACGTTTTAATGCTTGTTCAATTTTATTTGAATTTTTTACTGTAAATTTGACAGTTTTTCTTCAATAGCTTAAAGGTCATGTGACCTAGTGATTCCAAACCACAACTGAATATTTCTACTATAAAGGTACAATCGGGCACGGCACTTTTTATTAGGTTTTCATTCTTATTCAAATTTATTTGAAATTTTTACAGTAAAAATGACAGTTTTTCTTCAATAGCTTCCAGGTCATGTGACCTAGTGATTCTAAACCACAACTGAATATTTCTACTAGATGAGTACAATTGGGCATGGCACTTTTTATTACGTTTTAATGCTTGTTCAGTTTTATTTGAATTTTTTACCATAAATTTGACAGTTTTTCTTCAATAGCTTCCAAGTCATGTGACCCAGTGACCCCAAACCACAACTGAATATTTCTACTAGATGAGTACAATCGGGCACGGCACTTTTTATTACGTTTTAATGCTTGTTCAATTTTATTTGAATTTTTTACCGTAAATTTGACAATTTTTCTTCAATAGCTTCCAGGTCATGTGACCTAGTGATTCCAAACCACAACTGAATATTTCTACTATAAAGGTACAATCGGGCACGGCACTTTTTATTAGGTTTTCATTCTTATTCAAATTTATTTGAAATTTTTACAGTAAAAATGACAGTTTTTCTTCAATAGCTTCC
The DNA here is from genome assembly GCA_020698575.1 of Bostrychus sinensis. NCBI lineage: Eukaryota > Metazoa > Chordata > Actinopteri > Gobiiformes > Eleotridae > Bostrychus > Bostrychus sinensis. Next base: position 12,952,156 of record CM036250.1, read on the forward strand.
AGGTCATGTGACCTAGTGATTCTAAACCACAACTGAATATTTCTACTAGATGAGTACAATTGGGCATGGCACTTTTTATTACGTTTTAATGCTTGTTCAATTTTATTTGAATTTTTTACCATAAATTTGACAGTTTTTCTTCAATAGCTTCCAGGTCATGTGACCTAGTGATTCCAAACCACAACTGAATATTTCTACTATAAAGGTACAATCGGGCACGGCACTTTTTATTAGGTTTTCATTCTTATTCAAATTTATTTGAAATTTTTACAGTAAAAATGACAGTTTTTCTTCAATAGCTTCCAGGTCATGTGACCTAGTGATTCTAAACCACAACTGAATATTTCTACTAGATGAGTACAATTGGGCATGGCACTTTTTATTACGTTTTAATGCTTGTTCAATTTTATTTGAAATTTTTACAGTAAAACTGACAGTTTTTCTTCAATAGCTTCCAGGTCATGTGACCTAGTGATTCCAAACCACAACTGAATATTTCTACTAGATGAGTACAATCGGGCACGGCACTTTTTATTACGTTTTAATGCTTGTTCAATTTTATTTGAATTTTTTACTGTAAATTTGACAGTTTTTCTTCAATAGCTTAAAGGTCATGTGACCTAGTGATTCCAAACCACAACTGAATATTTCTACTATAAAGGTACAATCGGGCACGGCACTTTTTATTAGGTTTTCATTCTTATTCAAATTTATTTGAAATTTTTACAGTAAAAATGACAGTTTTTCTTCAATAGCTTCCAGGTCATGTGACCTAGTGATTCTAAACCACAACTGAATATTTCTACTAGATGAGTACAATTGGGCATGGCACTTTTTATTACGTTTTAATGCTTGTTCAGTTTTATTTGAATTTTTTACCATAAATTTGACAGTTTTTCTTCAATAGCTTCCAAGTCATGTGACCCAGTGACCCCAAACCACAACTGAATATTTCTACTAGATGAGTACAATCGGGCACGGCACTTTTTATTACGTTTTAATGCTTGTTCAATTTTATTTGAATTTTTTACCGTAAATTTGACAATTTTTCTTCAATAGCTTCCAGGTCATGTGACCTAGTGATTCCAAACCACAACTGAATATTTCTACTATAAAGGTACAATCGGGCACGGCACTTTTTATTAGGTTTTCATTCTTATTCAAATTTATTTGAAATTTTTACAGTAAAAATGACAGTTTTTCTTCAATAGCTTCCAGGTCATGTGACCTAGTGATTCTAAACCACAACTGAATATTTCTACTAGATGAGTACAATTGGGCATGGCACTTTTTATTACGTTTTAATGCTTGTTCAATTTTATTTGAATTTTTTACCATAAATTTGACAGTTTTTCTTCAATAGCTTCCAGGTCATGTGACCTAGTGATTCCAAACCACAACTGAATATTTCTACTATAAAGGTACAATCGGGCACGGCACTTTTTATTAGGTTTTCATTCTTATTCAAATTTATTTGAAATTTTTACAGTAAAAATGACAGTTTTTCTTCAATAGCTTCCAGGTCATGTGACCTAGTGATTCTAAACCACAACTGAATATTTCTACTAGATGAGTACAATTGGGCATGGCACTTTTTATTACGTTTTAATGCTTGTTCAATTTTATTTGAATTTTTTACAGTAAAACTGACAGTTTTTCTTCAATAGCTTCCAGGTCATGTGACCCAGTGACCCCAAACCACAACTGAATATTTCTACTAGATGAGTACAATCGGGCACGGCACTTTTTATTACATTTTAATGCTTATTCACTTTTTTTTTTTTTTACAGTAAAACTGACAGTTTTTTTTCAATAGCTTCCAAGTCATGTGACCCAGTGACCCCAAACCACAACTGAATATTACTACTATAAAGGTACAATCGGGCACGGCACTTTATATTACGTTTTATTGCTTGTTCAATTTTATTTTAATTTTTTACAGTAAAACTGACAGTTTTTCTTCAATAGCTTCCAGGTCATGTGACCCAGTGACCCCAAACCACAACTGAATATTTCTACTATAAAGGTACAATCGGGCACGGCACTTTTTATTAGGTTTTCATTCTTATTCAAATTTATTTGAATTTTTTACAGTAAAACTGACAGTTTTTCTTCAATAGCTTCCAGGTCATGTGACCCAGTGACCCCAAACTACAACTGAATATTACTACTATAAAGGTACAATCGGGCACGGCACTTTATATTACGTTTTAATGCTTGTTCAATTTTATTTGAATTTTTTACAGTAAAATTTAACCTGTTTCTTCAATAGCTTCCAGGTCATGTGATCCAGTGACCCAATTTTGGACTAAACCAAGATTAAACCAAATATAAATTAGATATTAACTAAGACAAAGCCTGTTTCAGAACTGCATCAGGTCTAGTCCCGTTCTAAATCAGTACTGAAGCAAGACTAAAGTAGGTCTATACAATGAAACAAGAATAAACCAGGACTAACTCAGGAATAAATCAGGTGTAAACCTGGGCTAAACCAGGTTTCAGAACTAAACAAGGTCCAATCCAGGTCTAAATCAGGACTGAAGCAAAACTACAGTTGGTCTACACAAAACTTCAACAATGACACAGAACCAAACAAGGATTGGAATAAACTGAATGTAAACCACAATGGAAAAAGGTCCAAACCAGGACAAAATAATGAACAAACTGGAACTAAATTGGGCAATAAAACAGACCTAACTTTGAACTAAACCTGGAATAAACAAAGATTGAACTGTATACATCTGAAATAAACCAGGATAAAGCAGATCCAAACCAGGACACAGTCTGGAGAAAACTGGGATTAGATTAAGCGAAAACTAGACCCAACTCTGGACTACACAGGACTAAACCAGGTTGTGTCTAAATGTAACATGATACTGTTTCTCTCTCAGCTTAGAAAGTTCAGAGAAGTTTTTTGATGATTTTTTTGTATCCTGTTTTTTGAACTTCAGTAATTCTAAACTTCTGATTGCAACTCTACATGTGCAATATAAATCCTTTGAAATCTTGGCATTCTCCCAAACAATGTGGAGGTGAACATATAACTTTGGTTGAAAGAATAAATCTATTTTTGAATAATAACATGTCTGGACCTCAATATTTTTTGCATACGTTTATTAAACTATATTATTTAAGGGCAACCATATAGGAATAAGATCCCCATAATTAAAATAATAAAAAAAAGGACTAAGAACTATTTAAAACAAATTTGAATACAATTAAACTACTACAAGGAAAAATACAAATAAAACAAGCCGTAAAATAAAACATTTAGTGCCATGACCATATGTACCTTTGTAGCAGTAATATTCAGTTGTGGTTTGGGGTCACTGGGTCACATGACCTGGAAGCTATTGAAGAAAAACGGTCAGTTTTACTGTAAAAAATTCAAATAAATATGAACAAGCATTAAAACGTAATATAAAGTGCCGTGCCCGATTGTACTAATCTAGTAGAAATATTCAGTTGTGGTTTGGGGTCACTGGGTCACATGACCTAGAAGCTATTGAAGAAAAACGGTCAGTTTTACTGTAAAAAATTCAAATAAAATTTAACAAGCATTAAAATGTAATAAAAAGTGCCGTGCCCGATTGTACTCATCTAGTAGAAATATTCAGTTGTGTTTGGGGGTCACTAGGTCACATGACCTGGAAGCTATTGAAGAAAAACAGACAATTAGTGCTGTAGAGTAATTCACTGACGGTCCCTAAGCTGAACCGAGGCTGACGCCGACACTTTGTGTCAGCACAAGACGTCTGTCATGCTCTTTGTTCGGTCTCATTTGCCGTGAGTACCGTAGCGGTTCCCAGGGCGAATATGCGAATATGTCGAATATCCAATATCCATCTAACTTCACCGCGGTCGTCTGTGCGCAGTGCATGCCGGTTAGATTTGTGTCCGACTTGTTTCCGACTTGCTCTGATGCCACGAGTGCCACGGTCACTGAAAGCTCGTGAGATCCGAACGAGACCAGCGTCTGAGCCAGCCGCCGCAGTTCATCAGGAGCAACTGCGGAGGCTGCACGGCTCAGTGCATGATGGGAAAACGTGTTAGCGGTGAACGGACAGGTGATTGGATCTGAGATCAGTGCTGATCAGAAACGTAAATGGTCACATTTTTATATCGCGCTTTTCCACCTTCATGGGCACTCAAAGCGCTTTACAACAAGGAACCGTTCACCCATTCACACTCACAGTCATACACCAGTGTGCGCAGACACCAGAGGCAAGGTGGGTTAAGTGTCTTGCCCGAGGACACAACGACAGTATGCAACGGTGGAAGTGGGATTTGAACCGCCAACCTTCTGGTTATTGGACAAGCGGCTCTACCAACTCCGCCACTGCCGCCCCGTAAAAAAAACGTAAAACACGACACTTCACTGCCCTCCTCTCCTCCTCCCCTGCCTCTTTTTTTTTTTTAAATTCAGACTAAAGTTACAGTTTTGACCTGGATAAACTTTGTGCCCTGCTGCTCAGTGTGAAGTAGAATATTATTAAAAAGATTGTGCACAATATCTGCTGTTATAGGAGTCTGTTTAACATTTATAATGTGTAAACTTAGACATAAAATCTGAGAACCACTGCTGAATGTGCATGATGTTGTGAGCTCCAAAAGAGCACCTCATTAATGCACAGACTGGGGTCAAGCACAGGACAGAAAAGTTCTTACAAATCAGTTTAATGCATTTATTTTCAAAATCATATCCAACACACACGAGAAGTGGATTTTGGGCGTGATGGTGCGTGATCTGAGCCACAAACTGTCCGACTTCAGTACAGGCGTATTCAGGGGCGGACTGGGACAGAAAAACAGCCCTGGAGTCGGCCCAGCCCCCCCCCCCAAAAAAAAAAAAAAAAAAAAAAAAATTCAATTAGAAGTTGTTTATGATAGTAAACTAAAAATCTTTACACTTTAGGAAATTGTTCATGGTTGTACAATGTAAAAAAAAAAATCAATAAATACATAAATACATTTTAAAAAAACTGACTGATCTGACTTCTAAACCAGGACTAAACCACACATGGTCCACACATCAAATTCAAGTCCCTAAACTTTATTCATCAGGTTTAGGCCTGGTTTTGTAGAGTTTAGTTCCAGATTTGAATCTGATTTGATCCTGGCACAGACCTGATTAAGACCTGGTTTTGTCCCTGTTTAGACCTAGTTTAAACCTGGTTTAGCTTTAGTTTTGGACAGCTTATACCTATTTTAGTTAGGGTTTAGTCTTATAGACCTGGTTGTGTCATGTTTTAGATATAGTTTAGTCCTGGATTACACTATGACTTATTATTGCAGGGCTTGGGAACATCGTTGGATTTAATTCATATTAGATATAGTTGCAATAGTAGGTTTAAAAGCTGTCATCTGGACTTGGTTTTAAAGTTGAAGACGTTTCACCTTTTATCCAAGAGGCTTTCTCACTTCTGAAATTTGATTTGGCTGTAAGAGAGCTCTCTTTAAAACCAAGTCCAGATGATAGCTTTTAAACCTACTATTGCAATGGAATCAGCCTGGATGAATGAGTGTCTTCACAGCCATATTAGATAGAATATTACTCTTATTATTAGGCCCGAGCCCCCAGAGATGGCGTAGGGCCTATTGTGATTGAACAGCAGTGCGCGAAGCGCACTGCCCCAAAAGTGCGCGAAGCGCACGTAAAACAGAGCGCGAAGCGCTCATCCCTCACCAAACACTCACGTACACACTCATGGCATCGTGCACTTTCAGTGCATATAGGTATGTGGTGGGAAAAACGCATATTTATAGTTGTTCAGAGCTAAAGTAGCTCAATGGGCGAAGCCCATGCATAAGTCACTGACGAGCACTATCGTGCTCGTCAGTGACCCAGGACCTCCATGAACAGGTAGCAATGCGCGCGAGCTTTCCGAAAATATATATATCAAGGTGGCCGCGAAAGCGGCTATATTGTTATTGTAAGGAATATTATTATTATTAGGCCCGAGCCCCCAGAGATGGCGCAGGGCCTATTGTGATTGAACAGCAGTGCGCGAAGCGCACTGCCCCAAAAGTGCGCGAAGCGCACGTAAAACAGAGCGCGAAGCGCTCATCCCTCACCAAACACTCACGTACACACTCATGGCATCGTGCACTTTCAGTGCATATAGGTATGTGGTGGGAAAAACGCATATTTATAATTGTTCAGAGCTAAAGTAGCTCAATGGGCGAAGCCCATGCATAAATCGTGCTCGTCAGTGACCCGGGACCCCCATGAACAGGTAGCAATGCGCGCGAGCTTTCCGAAAATATATATATCAAGGTGGCCGCGAAAGCGGCTACATTGTTATTGAAAGGAATATTATTCTTCTTCTTCTTATTTTTCTTCTTACTTCACGGTATCGCAAATTTCACCCAGTGAACATTTACGAACTTGCACAAAAATTAGCCCAAAATTCAGGTTGGTGGCAAGCTAATTTTTATTATAGGCCATATTAACAAATAATAAAATTTGGCGCGACAGCGCCACCACAAAATTTTTATAACATTGTGCCTATGGGAGTACGGTCAAAAAAAATTTCATCGTATTATCACCAAATTTGGTACACAGATGCATTATGACAGGACAAGTAAAAAATATTATTATGGCAACGCCGCACGACAAACAGGAAGTCGTCCATATTGGAATAAAAATCCGAAAGCATGACTCAGCAGTTTTTGTACACGTCGTACTTTTTCTATCTCCTCTTAGGGCGTTTATCCGAATGTGCTCAAATTTGGTCAAATTTATCTTGACAAGTGTGGCATCAAAAGTTATCCAAATTTTTGTAGAATCTTTTACGGTTTTCATGCGGCGAAGCCGCAAACTTTACGAAATTTTTATCGATTTTTACGTAAACATAAAATGCTACAGTTCACGTAAGCGAACTCCAATTTTCCTCAAATTTGAAACACTTATTAATCTCCCACTCTTTGATCCATTTAGAAAGAAGAAATCAAATTTGGCACGTTAGCGCCCCCTACAGAATGAAGCTAATATTTATATGGTACGCAAAAAAATTACTTTTTTAGAAATGTACGAAATTTGGCAGAAAATTCTGTTATGTCACCCTGATCAAAAAAGCCAATGAGACCTATGTAATTTTTTTTATGGTGTTGCCGTGGCAATGATTGAAACCCCCCATTTTATTCTAATGGGAAAACACTATAAATCTTTAATACAACAGAAAAAATTTAGTTCATCATAAATGTGCAAAATTTGGCACACATCTGCATCTCACCCCGGCAACAAAAAAAGTCAATGGGACCCATGTTCTAACGCTAACTGTGTTTCCGTGGCAACAACAGAAATCCTATCATTAAATTTGAATGGGAATCCTGCACAATGTAATCCTATGGACCACAAAATTATGTCACATTTGGTAAATTTCTACAGAGCCAAATGCAGCAAGTTTAATAAATCTGGCACAGCTCCGGGTCGCGGCGGGCGAGGGCCTATGATTGCCGCTTGCGGCTATATTTATTATTATTTTTCTTCTTACTTCACGGTATCGCAAATTTCACCCAGTGAACATTTATGAACTTGCACCAAAATTTGCCCAAAATTCAGGTTGGTGGCACGCTAATTTTTAATACAGGCCATATTAACAAATAATAAAAATTGGCGCGACAGCGCCACCCCAAATTTTTTTTAACATTGCGCCTATGGGAGTACGGTAAAAAAAAATCTCATCGTATTATCACCAAATTTGGTACAGAGATGCATTATGACAGGACAAGTAAAAAATATTATTACGACAACGCCACACGACAAACAGGAAGTCGTCCATATTGGAATAAAAATCCCAAAGCATGACTCAGCAGTTTTTCTACACGTCGTACTTTTTCTATCTCCTCCTAGGGCGTTTATCCAAATGTGCTCAAATTTGGTGAAATTTATCTTGAGAAGTGTGGCATCAAAAGTTATCCAAATTTTTGTAGAATCTTTTACGGTTTTCATGCGGCGAAGCCGCAAACTTTATGAAATTTTATCGATTTTTACGTAAACATAAAATGCTACAGTTCGTGCAAGCGAACTCCAATTTTCCTCAAATTTGAAACACTTATTAACCTCCCAGTCTTTGATCCATTTAGAAAGAAGAAATAAAACTTGGCACGTTAGCGCCCCCTACAGAATGAAGCAAATATTTATATGGCACGCAAAAAAATTACTTTTTTAGAAATGTACAAAATTTGGCAGAAAATTCTGTTACGTCCCCCTGATCAAAAAAGCCAATGAGACCTATGTCATAATTTTTATGGTTTTGCCGTGGCAATGATTTAAACCCCCCATTTTATTCTAATGGAAAAACACAACAAATCCTTCATGCAACAGAAAAAATTTAGTTCATCATAAATGTGCAAAATTTGGCACACATGTACGTCTCACCCCAGCAACAAAAAAAGTCAATAGGACCTATGTTCTAACTCTAACTGTGTTTCCGTGGCAACAACAGAAAACCTATCATTATATTTGAATGGGAATCCTACACAATGTAATCCCATGGACCACAAAATTATGTCAAATTTGGTAAATTTCTACACAGCCAAATGCAGCAAGTTTAGTAAATCTGGAACAGCTCCGGGTCGCGGCGGGCGAGGGCCTATGATTGCCGCTTGCGGCTATATTTATTATTATTCTTTTTCTCGTTTGTATGCGGTATCGCAAATTTCACCCAGTGAACATTTACGAACTTGCCCAAAAATTTGCCCAAAATTCAGGTTGGTGGCAAGCTAATTTTTAATATAGACCATATTAACAAATAATAAAATTTGGCGCGACAGCGCCACCACAAAATATTTTTAACATTGCGCCTATGGGAGTACGGTCAAAAAAAATTTCATCGTATTATCACCAAATTTGGTACAGAGATGCATTATGACAGGACAAGTAAAAAATATTATTATGGCAATGCCGCACGACAAACAGGAAGTCATCCATATTGGAATAAAAATCCCAAAGCATGACTCAGCAGTTTTTGTACACGTCGTACTTTTTCTATCTCCTCCTGGGGCGTTTATCCGAATGTGCTCAAATTTGGTGAAATTTATCTTGAGAAGTGTGGCATCAAAAGTTATCCAAATTTTTTTAGAATCTTTTACGGTTTTCATGCGGCGAAGCCGCAAACTTTACGAAATCTTTATTGATTTTTACATAAACATAAAATGCTACAGTTCGCGCAAGCAAACTCCAATTTTCCTCAAATTTGAAACACTTATTAACCTCCCAGTCTTTGATCCATTTAGAAAGAAGAAATAAAATTTGGTGAGTTAGCGCCCCCTACAGAATGAAGCAAATATTTATATGGCACGCAAAAAAATTACTTTTTTAGAAATGTACGGAATTTGGCAGAAAATTCTGTTATGTCACCCTGATCAAAAAAGCCAATGAGACCTATGTCATTTTTTTGATGGTGTTGCCATGGCAATGATTGAAACCCCCCATTTTATTCTAATGGGAAAACACTATAAATCTTTAATGCAACAGAAAAAATTTAGTTCATCATAAATGTGCAAAATTTGGCACACATGTACGTCTCATCCCAGCAACAAAAAAAGTCAATGGGACCTATGTTCTAACTCTAACTGTGTTTCCGTGGCAACAACAGAAAACCTATCTTTAAATTTGAATGGGAATCCTACACAATGTAATCCTATGGACCACAAAATTATGTCACATTTGGTAAATTTCTACAGAGCCAAATGCAGCAAGTTTAGTAAATCTGGCACAGCTCCGGATCGCGGCGGGCGAGGGCCTATGATTGCCGCTTGCGGCTATATTTCATATTGTTATTGTTATGATAGTGTTTTAGAGCTATGTATAGGAAGTGGAATAAATATGTTGTAGCCTAAATAGCTATGAAAGCCCTGTGTTTCATACAGTAAGCTATACTCACCACTTGCTCTGTACACGGCTCTAACTGAGGTAAAACTTCATCTGGTTCTGTGGGTCCCTGAGCCTGAGCAGCGCTGGGCCCCCACCACCGCACTCTCAGCCTCTTCCTTCTCATGTTGTGCTGTACTGGTGGATGTGGCTATAGCACTGCTGCTGTCAAACAGTTCTGTTATATTTTTACACTTGGACGCCTCACATGCAAGCGACTTAAGCTTCTTTTCCCTGACTTTCTCTGCTCCGCCCTTCTCCTTTCGTTTTATTAACCGTTTTTTATCCATGACGTAAACGCACCGCAGCCTCTGCTCACGCGCCACCGCCGTCTTCACGGCCGCCTGTCGGCTGCTTCTTGCGCGCTTGTTCGAGTGCCTGTTGCATTGAGTGGCTGCAGCTGTTCTGCTTTCTTCTTCTACTCCGCTGTTGCGCATCAGCGCGGCTGCGCCCTCTCTGGCCTGGTTGTGTATGTGTTTATGGAGTTTATGTAAAACGGCCCACCGGCCGTCTCAGCGACCGGCCGTTCTGTGATCCTCCAGAATGCACGGATGGCCAGTCCGCCCCTGGGCGTATTTCCCCTCTTCTCATTGCGGCCGTGCACTCTCGTTCACAATCCAGGAGAGGCGCAGTTAATCTCGAACGAGCCTAAAAACAAAAACTTCAGACTAGGCGGGCGGCGGAGCGTCATTTCCGGTGGAATATTTTAGTGGATATATCCTCCTGCGCGCTATAAGAACGCCTGCATATAGCCTCCACAGGTAAAGGCCGCACTTGTCAGCTCCACCGCTGCAAACATTGGAATTTACTTGAATGAAAACACCTGATATATATATATATATATATATAATTTTTTTCAACAAAAGAACAATAGGAGCCAGTGCTGCTTTAGACGTCGTTTCTAGACTCCTATTTGTGGACTTTCTTGCAGGTAAGAAGGCATTATTTGCGCATACAGACAAGAGTTACTGCTATTTTGTTAAGTCTGCCTGGGGTTGGTTATGACGCAGTTACAATGATTTGATGTGAGGTCGGACCGCTGAGGATGGTGCGTGCGCATTTGCTGCTGCAGACAGTAAATGACATGGGATGGACTATTAGATTACATTACACATAACATAACACATTAAATTAACGCTGAAGTTAGCTCGGATGTTTATGATGATAATTGCCTGGCTGTAGATGTAAAAACAGGCATATTTACATATTTAGCGTAAATGTAAAATGGACAGTTGCATTCTCAGTGGATTGTCAGTAAAAGTTATGTTTGTGTGAACTTGCAGGTGTTGCTGCTGTCCAGAGAAAATCATGATCCTTCTGACTCCCTCTTCTGGTAGGCACTTGTTTTTCACTCTCATCTCATAGTCTAGATTACTGTGTATACATGCTCTGGACATGGGTACCAGAGATTATTTAAGGCTAGGACCTGTCTGATCAAACAGACATCGAAATAACTATTGTTGGAAATTAAAAACATTTAAAAACATAATAAAGAGTTTTTGTCAAATTCATATAAAAGTGGATTTAGTAGATTAGTAGTTTGTTTTTGGATGTGACTTGCATCTAAATTTAAACTGTAGGCATAGCCTACACTTAAAGCAAATTGTTTTGTGTTTGTGGTCTTTAGAAAGTTCTTTACACATCCAGGGCATGACAGCTGTATACAGTATTCAGTTTGTTCACTTCAACTAAAGTCTGAAATGTGCTCCTTCTTTGTCATTTACTTTGCTTGTTGTTACCAGATAACAAAGCATGGTTGTTATATAACAGCAGCCTTCCCATCAATCATGCTTTGAAATCATTAGACAGCAATCCAGAAATAGAGACCTTCTTGTAATTGACATTCTATTGCATCTCTTTTCACCTTTTTGATCAGTTATACTCAGGTTAAAGTAGCAGACAGTCTGTTATGTAGCAGTAGTGAATGTAGTGAATGGCTAGTTAGGATGCTTCGATGCCTTTCCCCTTTTAACAACAATATAAAGACTGCGTTAGACAAAAGACCTTGTCCCCAGGACCTGCTGTATCCTTTCTTATGAAGTGTTGAAAGTTCAAGGTGCCAGGTTATCAGTGTTGGGAGTAACGCGTTACAAAGTAACGAGTTACGGTAACGAGATTACAATTGTCAGTAACGCAGCGGGTAACGCGTTACTTTTGAGCCCCCAGTAATAATATTACAGTTACTAACAAAATACCTAATTAGTTACTCGCGTTACAGTCACTACAGTCATTTTCATTTACCTGCAGTTAACCGCAAGGACACGGAATGAAAATGCAATAAAAGAATAGCGCTAATACGTTTTTTAACTTATTTTCATCCGTGCCTTTCTCTGCTCCTCATTATGTGCGCAGCGGCCACTCGTCCTGTCCGCGCGCTGATCCCCCTCTCCGCGTGCGTCGGGGCGCATGCAGCTGCTGCTGTCATCGGGGACAGCGGGGAAAGAAGAGACCTGCACCGCTTTGGCGCTAACAACAATTACATTTTAGCTTCAATGTAGTGAAATAAAACTGTGTCCACAGGACTTGAAAGCTGCACAGGAGCAGAGGTGAACTTAAAGGGCAGTATTTGCTGTGTCAGGCTGCCCTGCTGCTGAAATGAATGCAGCTAAAAAAACTTTAAACTTGTATTAAGATAATAACTGCTGGTCAGGGCAACAGTGAGGCTATAGGCTTCTTCTATTTAGAACTGGGTTCATTTAGTCCTTCCTGTTAGGGAGTAATCCAAAAGTAAAGTAACTAAGTTACTTTCATGAGTCAGTAACTAAGTAAAGTAATATATTACTTTTTAAAAGAGTAACTAGTAATCTGTAGCTAGTTACTTTTTTGAGTAACTAACCCAACACTGCAGGTTATAGACAGACACGCATGCTGGCAGTGAACGTGATTATTGGCTCTGTACTGTGTCTCATATGCTGTTTTCTTTCAGATGAAGAGTCTTGAACTCGCCTGGCTTTGGAATCACAGGAAGTTCAGCATGAAAAAAAAGTGACTCTGTGCATTTTCTATTGGACTTGAGAGAAAATGAGCTCAAAATGAGCAGGCAGGCAGAAAACAAGAATGGATTTGTTAGTTTGATTAAAATTTACCCCTGCATTTGGAGGCAGAGACAGTTGGGCCAGAGTGTGGTCATGTCAGCTGTCATTCCCTCAGGCAGATGATCTTTATTACTGCCTTTTTGCATCAGTAAAACTAAACTGATGAAATCAAATTTGCATGCAAAGCTTTGGCATAATTTAATTTAAATGCCAGCCATTTAAATTTATTTAGAGTAAAAGATAACCTCTGGTTGATATAACAAAAACAATGAATACAAAATAATTAAAGGGCTTGCACATTTGTACATGTATGCCACAGTCTGTGTCACAGCCATGGCTGCGGCAGTAGAACTGATTGGAATAGTTAACTTTGTAAGTGCCGCTGCCTTGTCCTTGTCTCAGTCCACTAGGGTTGACTTATTGATCTCATGTCAGGTATGTGTCAGTACAGTAGGAGCTTCACACTGCTACTAGAGAAGGGTGAATGTGCTAGTGTCCTCAGTCCCCCCCACACCAGTATGAGTGTGTGTATTTTACCCTCCCAGAGTACATTTACACATTAAAACATGATTTCTCTGTAATAATGATTATTTTCGGGTGTACATAGGTATTACAGTACATTACATTAATGCATGTTCTTATAGTAAAATAGGATCTGTGATGATGAATGCATACATACATATAACTCTTAATGATCTTAGGCACACTGACATTTTGCATGCTTATGATGAACTGAATGTATAGTAACAAATGCATGTTAGTGAAATGATAGTGAATGAATGTAATGTAAGGTTGATCCCAGTGCAATACAGAGACGTCGTGGTAAGTCATACTTCTTTTACATAAGAAGGAGGAAGCAATAGTGGTAAGAAATGCTCAGGATTGATTCTTCTTACTACTTATTTAATAACTAAAATATATATAAATAGATATATATATATATATATAAATATCAAGTATTCATTTTAGTTAAATGTATTTTTTGAGGCCAATGTGAGGCTCTACACAGTTTCTTATAGAATAAATATTACATTCCTCCTGAGTTGACCAAAAACACTAAGTGCCCAGTGGCACCATAATAAATTAGAGGATGTACTGTAGCTTTTCTGAGGCCACTCAGAAGTTATGACAAATGTAATACATACAGTGAATAACTGCTGCTGTTGTGTCATCTCAGGTCTTTTTCAGTGCACCAACAAGCTTTTCCTGAGTGACCAGGCCACTGGACTCCAGATCAAAGAGTTTGCCCGTAAAAATGCTGCTAACGCACTGTCAGTTGCCAACATGGTCATGGGCATGGCCTCTATTCTCAGCAGTCTCAGTGGGTGAGTGAATCATTGGATTTACGTCAGCAGGGCTCAGCTGCCAGATCGGTAAGAGGACGTCCTAATAATTCTCAATGAAAAAAAAAAAAACTCAGTCAGTAAAAAAACTCAGTTATACTACAAGAAATTATAGAGGTTTTTTTTTATAAACTAGTGCCAGCCCCACAAGATTTAGCACTGTCATCAAACACCTAAACTTTGACTCTGTTTTGGCCAGGCACCATCATGCTGCATGTTGGCTCGTCCTGATTGGCTACCTGCTGGATTTGGCAGATGGAGCAGTTGCTAGGCGACTGGATGCCTGCTCTGCACTGGGTAAGTGGACTGTTCTGCTCAATGGCTCTCAGCAGAGTTAAACTTACACTGGGGTGCTGGCAGGACTAGCCAGAACAGGCTTTGTGTTGACTTTCTATTTTGGCCGTGCACAGTTATAAACAAACCTGGCCGGAATACGAAAACTCCTCTGTTGAAATGCTATGGGTAGGGTTATTAAAGTGTGTTCAAGGAGGTTTTAACACATAGCTCAATTGTTATATAGCTTTCACAATCAAGTGTGATGTGTGCAGGTTTTTGCAGGTTCCCAAAATAGCGCGCAGGTGCATCACAATACCTCGCTGGCTGCACATTTCAGGGCCTTTGTGTGCTGACGGCTTTTTCTGCATGACTTTGCAGGTAGATGTTGTTGTGTCCCCCACGTATTCTGTCAAATGAACAATCACTTTCTGATTAAGCACCCTAATTCCACAGGATCATGCTTCAATTGTCTATGTTATCCTGCCACCTTTGGTCCTCGGCATATCTGAAATTGCTAAAATTGTTGACCCTGGGCTCTGGAATTCACCTCGTTCATTTAGCCTGAATCACCTCATCCTCATCTGCTGAAAACATGCTCGGTGCTGGTGAGGGATAAAGAGAGACCAGGCAGTGGAGAATGTTGTTTATAGAATAACCGGCGTTTGGGCTGACAACGAAATTTCCACTTGGGGCATTTTTAGCCCATGGACACAAAGCCCACGTCCACCATCTGGCTCACATTTCATTGTAAAGGATGGAAAAGTTGATGTTCATAATAATAGGCCAGTTAGAATATCGGTCTATTACAATTTGACTTTACTAGCTTTGAAATAAATAATACATGTACAGTAAGTAGGGGTCTAACTTATAATGATGTGACTCAGATAAACATGGGACTAATTTATCTTTTATTTGAGACCAAAGTATAACAATGTTATAATATGTTGCTGAAATCGAAGAATAGGCTGCACAAGTAAAACATAGTCAGTTAGCAAAATAACTTACAGTAATTTCCAGACTTTGATCAAAATTTCAAATTCATAATGGGCCATGAATGTTTGGATCCAGGAATGTTTTAAAGGACTCAGATAGGGCCAGTTTTTACTGTTAGCAACATAACTCAGAATGTTAGCTCGGTATAGTCCTAGCTCCAGTCACAAAGGGTCAGTAAAGCAAAGCAGTGATACCTTGGCAACTGAAAATGTGCAACCACGCAGCCTTTACATTGAATGTCAGCATTATAAAATCCTTATAGAGTCTGTTTGACAGCAATATAAGTTACTTTAGAACAAAAACACTCACTGTCATTATTATCATTATGTCTACCCCTTACATGCCTTTCTGCCTTACTCTTCTACCTCTTAATGCACAGGTGCAAAGCTGGATGATTTTGCTGACTTCACCACCTTTGGCATTGCCACATCGTTACTTCTGAGGACGCCTGACCTCCTGGACAACATTCTGTGCATGTGCTACGTCCTGTCAGTGTTCGTCCGCCTCTGTTTCTTCTCAAGTGGTAAGTTTAAAGACACACGTCAAGATGAGTGGTTCTCAAACTGGTGGCAAATTGACTTCCTCTGGTGGGACTCAAAAGTCAGTTTTTATATTGTTTCATTCAAAAGTCAGTTAAAGAGACAATTATTTTATTTCCTGTTTTAGTCCTGCTTTGGTTGAGGATAAAATATGAAGCGAAGACCACTGCTTAGTCCTGGTTTAGATCAGGATTGGTCCTGGTTTAACCCTAGATTAGTCCTGGTTTAGATCAGGATTGGTCCTGGTTTAACCCTAGATTATTCCTGGATTAGTTCTAGTTATTTGCTCTTTTAGACTTGGTTTAGTCCTGGTCTACTCCTGTTTTGTCTTTATTTAGTAATTATTTTAGTCCATTAAAATAGTGCTTTGGGAGAAAAATATTATTTGAGGTGGTACTTGGTGTGAAACATTTGAGAACCGCTGATCTGGATCATGTCAGCTAATTGTGTGATGTATTTTTTTATTGGGATTTTTTTTTTTACTGTAGGAATCCCCTTCATGTACCGCGGTCTGCCTTGCATCTACCCTTCAGCCATCTTAGCCAGCGCGTCTCTTCTTTCAGGAGGAAACATGGTGTTGCTAAGGGTCATAGCCGTGGCAATGATCCTGTTTATGATCAGCCAGAACTTTTATCCACACGACAGGGTTCTGGAGTCTCAGGCCTGGAAGAAGGCCGTCTACGCTGGAGGTACTGGCATTTACAATTCTGTCTGTGATCCACAAAGCTAGTCTCACAGTAAGTGCAATAATTCACTATGCTAACTCTTACTTTCTGTTTTTTAGGAGTCGTCATGGTGTTTTGCTCTTCCTTCCCTCCCGCGTGTGTCTACTACTTGCTGTGGTCCGTCTCTTACATCTTGTTCCCGACATTACTTTGGAGCAGCAAAGTCTAAAGCACAACTGCGACTGTAAAAAAAAAAAAAAAAAAAAAACTGTAAGTAGTATTATCTCTGGCCTGTTCACTTTGTTGAACTGAGGCGATACCAGACCACTGCAGCCCTCCGCCATCAAAGTGAAACCAAGCTCATTCCCTTTAACCTTTTGTTGACATCTCAGACACAGAACTGCATAAAAAAGCATTAGAATAAGGGACTTCACTGACCGTTAAGGATTAATCTTCCATGCTGTTTTATTTTTAGCTGACAGTATTAATCCAATCTTTGTCAAACACAGACAAAATAGAGTAGAACAAATGATACAAATACAAGAACAGTTTCATGTTTAAAAGGCATCTGTCTTTTATTTATTTAGCTTATTAATGGACATTCAAGGTTGGATTTACATCACTTCCATTGTATTCTGATAATGTATTAAGCAAAGGAAAAATACCAATCCCAATTATTCATCATCTTTATTGACAGACTCAAGGTCCATATAAAAAAACATCACAAAACAAGCAACATATACAATAGAAAGAAAGAGAAAGAAAAATGATAAAAGACGCAGACATAGACTGAGATGGGAATGTTTTTCAGACCTGAGCATTACTACCACTTTGTAGCAGTTTGTCTTGACACTGTTTTGAATTTCCATTCATTATCTAAGTGTGATTATATTAGATCATTGTATAGGTCTGCCTCTGTTTTAGGAGGCATAGCATTTTAAATCCACACTAAAGCTGCTTTAGAGTCTATGAGGAATCAGTAATAAACAAATGTACCTGCAGTGATTCAAGTGGTGTCACAAATTATCATAAAAAATGTCTTCTAAATGTTGAATTGGTTGCCATCTAGTGGTTGGGTTTGATATTACAGGCTGTGTAAATGTAAGTTAATACAGTATGTACGGTATATTGGTATTCTTTAACTTGGCCAGTACCTAGTCTGATCTGAATCCTCGTGTTTCTGAGTTTTTTGGATCATTTACTTTTCAAGGGCATTGTTCTGTTGTCACTCACTGACTTCACAACTGGAATGTGTGCCTCTTCTGTGAGATAAGACACTGAGTGGCCAGTGGAAAAAAAATATTTATTTTTATAAGGATGTCAGAGACTGGATGCTGCAATGAAAAAAATGATCTGAACTTTGTTCTAATGGATACTTTTTTTTTTGGGATGTTATACATGGCAAGCCACCCTTTCCTATTCTTTCTCTGTTAGAGAAACTTTTCCTTCTGTCTATTCCAGATTCATTGCCTGGTCATTTAACAAAAGGAAACAGAGTAAATGCAAAGGTATAGACATTTTACCAATCAGAAACAGGGTAGCTCCAGTGTTTCAGGGAAAATCTAAGACTTTTAAAGACTTCTGTAATCCCACTCATTACAGGATTTAATATTCACCTCACCATTCCCATTCGCAAAAAGTGACTAATTTTCTATTATTATTTACAAAGTTTTACTCAAACATATACTTTTATACTGCGTATATACATATACAAGTACAAGCTTCTTGTTGCAGCTGAACATGGCCCTTCCTTCTATCTTGTATGAAGATATAAGTATATAGTGTATATATTAGTATATGTATATATTAGTAATAGCTGGACGAGTTGAACGACTTGAGCAGAAATGTGAAAGTCTACTACATCTATTTTTGTTAATTTACATTATCTGCAACATTTAAAAGGTTTAACTAATGAATAGATGAACAAAATGTAATACCTGGACGTCAGATGTCATATTTTTAAAGCCTTGATTTTGACACAATTACATTTAATGGCTTTTTAAATACTTTAAGGACCTTGGTATTCCCTGAGAAACCAGGAGGTAATACCAGTATATGCAATACATATAACCATTCAAAGAAACAAAGAACCACACAACACTTGCCCTTGTTTTAGATAAATGGTTAATAATGGTCAGTACAAATGAGATTGGACATGAGATGGCTTGAGAGTTGGGCTGGCCAGGCTTTGCTACAATATGTCATGAGTACTACAACTACATTAGCTCTTTGGATATGTTATAAGATTTGGGTAAACCACAGCAGGCAAGCTTATTGATGGTTAATTTCTCTATTTAAACATATAGTAGGCCTATGTAAACAGATTAAATACAAAGTAACTTCAGCCATTAGAGATGTAACAAGGCACTCAAGTCACAATTCAATATAACTCACGATTTTAAGTTTATGATATAATTTTCTTAAGGTTTTTATTAGGATAATGAGCTGTTGCCCAATTAATATTATGCATCATAATTGATTAGTAAAACAAATCTTACATCAAAAGAAAAAAAATGAAGTGCATTTAGCTTCCTGTGTGGGTGTTTTGGACTTCCAGTTGTAAAGTCACAGAAATGTATGCATGCCGAGATCAATACAAACGCTGTACTTTGCCCAGTTACTTCAAATGTCAGATGTGTACTTTCAAGTATGTACATTATTGACAATAAAAGTAATACTATAACGATAACCTGTCCTTATTTCTTCATATCTTTATTTTATCTGTAAAACAATTAAATCATCAGCCCTGCAGTGGTGTTGTACTGAAATATGTCAATGGCATCAGGGACATGAATAGGCCTTGTTGACGCCAGATAAAGCGAGGAGTCTAACAGTTTGATGATGGCTGAAAATGCCGGTCGGTCTTTAAAGCTCCACATCCAGCAGTATTTCATAAGATCATACCTAGATATAAAACATATATATATTGTAAAATGCATCTTAGTGTAACAGTTCCATATTTTTCTATGTTTACAAAGTGAACTTACAAAGATGCGCCACAGTTCGCTGGTCTTTTCATGCGATAAGATCTCTGTAGTTTAGGCAGAACAAACAGAGGCTCCAGTTCAGGGTATGGAGGAGAGCCTGGGAAATATTTGAATATAGACATTAGGTCTATGCAAACATGTAACGTGCAGAAATGATGTTGAATGTGGCAATAACAATACGATATACAATATGGTAAATGTTGTCATATATAGTATTAAGAAATACTTTACAATAGCTTTCATGTGCACTGGTCATACTGCTTTTTTTTTTTTACCTTAATTTTGCATTAATAATACATTTGTGATATACTGTGCAGACCCCAATTGACAATAGACTCAAGATCACTTAAAGGGAATATATTATGCTTTTATTCATATTTTTAAACCAATCCTAGTCTGATTTTATGTTTTACAACCTTTAAAAAGATTATGTGACTAAAAAAGAAAACGTTTTTACTGATGCCACAAAGAAACAGGTGGAGAGACCAGAAGAGAGAAAAAAAAACAACTTTTTATTTACTTAAATTTTTGTATGATTCCATTTTACTACAAGATGAAAAATGTCTGTGAGGAATCAATGGAAACAGAGCTGTACATCGTTTTTGGGAATAAATGAATGAGAGCAGACAGGCTGTAGAGGGCTTGTTGATTGGTCAATGGTTCTTGGAGTGGGCGGAGTTTCAAAACCGAGTGTTTTGAGAGAGAATCGAGGATTACTCAAACATGCATGGATAAAGCAAAACACAACTATGTTTTTGATGAGGGAACCTATAACAAGGTAGAAAGCTCGGAAAAGTCGATTTTGCATAATATAGCTCCTTTAACTCATACAAGCTGTAGGCTATGGAAAGTTAGATCAAACATACTTTTAGAAACGTTTAATAGTCTGCAGTGTCTTACCTAATGTGATCATTTCATACAGTAAAACTCCAAAGGACCACCTACGAGAAAAACTTGAATTGTTACTGCTACTAATACTATTACTTCTCTTAGTACCAGAACCACTACTACTTCTTTCTTAGCCATACATGCAGCCTTACACATCACTCCTGTCGATAATGAGCTGCATCATAATCCTCTCTGGGGCCTGCCATTTGAGAGGCACCTGTGCTGCCCTCTGCGTAACCGCTGGATCCACTCTGCGTCCTCTAAACGCCTCGCCCAGCCCGGACACCCGCGCGGAGAGGCCCGGTCCAATTAAGATGTTCCTGGCAGCGACATCCCCGTGCACCAGCCTGTGCTCCGACATCAGGTAATCCTGCGGGGAGGGGACAATTATACAGCAGTATGTGAGGCAGAGCATCTAATAACAATGGCAGTTTCTGGCACGAATTAATTGGGTGACTCACCAAGCCGGCTGCCACCTGCTTCGCCAGCACAAACACCGATCTCTCCGAAAAGTCCTGCGATGGATCAGCTGGATTTGAATTGTTCTGTGAGGAAAGGAAAATTTTATAAAAAAAAATTGTGTTGTTACGTTTACAGTTTGAATGAGTCGTGTGTGGTACATTTCTGAGTGTCCAGAGGAAGTGAAGGAGGTTCCCAGGGCTGTGCGCGTCCAGGATCAGGTACATGGGCAAGCGCGCGGTCTGACAGTACAACATCTGCACCACGTTGACATGTTTACACACTTTGGAGTGAAATAATACAAGCTCCACAAATTCTTTTGCTTCAGGTTTGTCAGGACCATCTGGTGAAAAAAAAAAAAAACATTATTATTGCTATCATGTGTTGCTACTATGGTGTTATGTAACTGTACTTATAAATACTGTAGCCTATATTTTGGAATAACATGTACTTTGTGAGTACCACATAAGTATCTACATTTATAAAAATATTTTAACCTATACTGGCAAAGTAGGTACAGCACACTCCATTCATAAGCAAAAGGTCCCTGTTTCCACCCAAAGATTGGGGCAGTAGCACTAGTTAGTACTACTAGTGTTACCAGTAGTAGTAGTAGTAGTAGTAGTAGTAAGTAGATGTGGTAATAGTAGTTTGTGTAGTAATAGTGTTGTAATCAAAACTGTACTAATCGAGACCAAGACCAGTCTGAGTCCAGGGTGAACCAAGACCAAGACAAGGCCGAGACTTTCAGGGTTCGGGACCAAGTAAAGTATGAGACTTTTAAGGACCAAGGCCGAGTCAAAACCGAGACCAAGGCAAATGAAGACCAGGTTGAGAGCCCTACAACACTAGTAATAGCAGTACTATAAGTAATAGTAGCACTAGTAATAATAGTGGTTGTAGTAGTGGTTAAACTAAATAATTACTCAAACTTTCCCTACAATGACTCAAATAACAATTTTGTTGAGTACTTTTACTGATGTTATTTTGACTTTAACTTGAGCAGCCTATAGACTCTGTGCTCCTTTCACCACTGAGTAGTAGCAGTAGTAGTAGCAGTAGTTTCTGTGCAACTGCTAAAAACTGGCTTTCTTTTGAAGTAACCATACTGAGTACTTCATCTACTCCACTCAAGCATTACATTAAACTCACGACAGTACCTCTGAGGGACTTGATCACCACAGAACGGGAGCTCCCATCTCTCCTCTTCAGCACCCCTTTACAGATAGGCCCATAGTGTCCCGTCTGCCAGAAGTCCACTCCTTCAAGGGCACACTCTTCGGGCATTTCCCAGTGACTCAGAGCCACCTGGACTTTCAGAGAACTCACAGAATCTTCATTTAAAGCCATATTCTGCCGGCCTAGTACAACACAGTCAACAAACTGCTTTTACTATTATTTTTATCTGAAATAGCTATACAATAGTTGGCGTAGTGAAAAAAAATCTACCTGTAAATTGCCCTTGTGTCCTTGGTTGTCTTTGCTTGTTCTTATGTAGACTGCAGAAAATAAGTACCACTACTAACACAGTGCTTGAAGCCAGAAGAGAGGGGATAATTATCACAGCAAGTGGTCCAGACGACTCCTCATCTAAAACAAAGTTAGATTTAAAAACATACAAAAACTCATGTTAAAATGTATTTAGATCACAACTGACCAGCACCGCAGATGAATGAAGAGAAGCTACCATTACATTTTGGGCTCACATCCATACCAGCTGCAAGAAAAGTCATAGCAAATGAACACATCGCTTTGTAAATAAGCGGATAAAACAATCTAGTTTTCATACCTGGCACCCAAACATCCTCTTCTTCTGATACGGGAACATGATTATAGGAAATAAATCTAGCAGAAGAGCTGTTTACCGTGAGATGTCTTTTTAAGAATGGTCTGGGCTGCATGTTGTTGGCTGTAAGGACGCTGACCTAGGGGTGGCTGAGTTGACTGAGTGGTAATCATTAACATGTGACCTCAAATGCAACGTTCACAGGTGCGCGTCTCACAGTAGCACTCAAAAACAGATTAGGCTAATGTCTCAACACCCTTTTATGACAAATGTTAAAAAAAAAAAAACTTGAGCATGAGTAATATGGCTGTTGCTGAGATATAAATAAGTTTGCTAAATATAAATGTACACAAAAAAGTAAGGTGCTTTTATGGATTGTAATCATCATGTGTTCCTGCTCGTATTCCAGTTGCATAATCTAAGAGTGGATTGAATAAAAGAGTATTTAGACAGCACCTGTTTAGTCTGGATTTGGGCAGCTTGAACCTACAGTCTAAGGGCAGCCTATTGAACCCATGAACTCAGGACACAGGTGAGCTTTAATATCTTCTGACCTCCTTTGGTTTAGGGCTTTTCATAAAGAGTGGGTGAGTATATATAAGGTTGTTTTTTGGCACTTCTACAATGACAATGACAGGTTGCCAGACCACAGCTGACTGCCATAACAGAGAACAATTTCTAAAATGGCTTGACTGTGTAAAAGCATCATTTTTAATGTTGAATCCAAAGAGCTGCAGTTTCCTCACAAATATAAACATCCTGAATCCTGGAGCAGACATGAACATGATGGACCTGACATGTTAAACAAGTATCTTTAATGAACTAAAATAGTTCTAAATCAGGAGTAACGCAGGTCCATCTTTGTGTTAGTACACAAAAAACTATTACCAAATAAGGACAAAACCTGGACACAACAGGGCATAAATTAGAGCTAAATAGTGCTCTACACAAACTAAATTCAAACCCCAACTAGAGGACTAAAACTAAACTTGAACAAAACCAGCTTATCTGTTGAATTGTTAATTAATAGGTTTAGGGTTAGTAGCTCTGGAAAGAGCTTGTTTGAGGAGCACTGCATTATGCTACAGGGAAAAAAATATAGTAAAGTTTAAAAGTTATAAGAATAATATTAATACATTAGTCTTATATAACACTTTTCAAGACACTAAAAGTCGCTTTATAATTTGGTGCATTATTTATTCACTCCTCAGTCACACTTAATGGTGGTGAGCAACTCCTGTAGCCACAGATGCCCTTGGGCAGACTGACAGAGACATGGCTGTGCCTACGGCTTCACCGAGCACCACCAAACACACAATCACACTAACACATTCATTCACATTCATTCAAACCAATGCCACAGACACTGGAGGCGAAGTGGGTGAAATGTCTTTCCCAAGGACACAAAGGCAGTATGCAAAGCTGCTAATAGGGAATGACTCCACCTACTGAGCTACTGCTGCCCCTGTAAAATAAACACTTTTTATCTGTCTTGCATTAAAGATAATACAGTACTGTGCAAAAAATTATAAGTTGGGAATATTTGCTGTGTGCATTCAAATGTATTTTTATTTATTCTTTTATCAAATGTACAGAAGTGAGTGAACAGAAAAAGTCTGTATAAATTTGGTAAAAATAGTTTACATTATGATGCACCTACACAGGAGTAGGTTGAAGATTTGAAGAACTAGCACTGTGGGCTGCTTCATAACCCTCAAATCCTGCAGCATCAAGGAGAGTCCATGTCGCTGTAACAACAACAACAACAACAACAACAACAACAACAACAACAACAACAACAACAACAATAATAATGTATTGATTTATTTTATTCATAACGCACTTTCCACAGTCTGGGGGGAGTGTTTCATGTTTCTATGAAATTCTAGCCAAACTAAAATCTGTATGGAACTACACTGATTAGTACATTTCAAGGATCACGTTTCATTTTGTAAATTCATAAACTTTTTTATTTAACTCATACCTACTTTCAAACATGACTTCTGTGCGTAAAAGTCTTACACTCGTGAGTAAATAACAGGAAAACCTGATTTGATATATTAATAAAAAAACGAAATTCCTTGTAGGGTGCACATTTTAACCACAAGAGGGCGGAATTGGGCTAGATATAGCAAGCAAGAAGCTGCGTCTTCAATGAAGTGCGTCTTCATGAAGTGTAATCACATAGTTGGAAGCAAAAAGTTGTGACCGCTCAACAAGGAAATGCGCATAAAGTTGTCAGTGAGGAATATTTAAAAACTCGTTCCAGTAACATTCCCACGTGAAATCCGCGTCCCAGCGCTGGAGAAGCCCCGCCTCGTTAAACACAAAATCCAGAGGTTCCCAGAGCCACACGCAGGACCCGCCTATCGCCATTCACCATTGGCTCAGCGGTACCGCCTCAGGGAGCAACCTCTGACGTGTGATTGGACGCCAGGAATTGCAATCAAGGGAGCAACACGGAAAAAGATTGGGAAAAAAAGTTATGGAGCGGAGCCTAATCGGATCACGGCTCTAGCATGCTGCTGCGTAGTTTGGAGTAGAAAATCCCCACAGTATTTTTCTGTGGAGAGGTGTATACTGCAGTCTGCGCAACAAGCGGGACTCCAAAGTGTTGCGTAAGGCTCTGAACAGTGGAGGAGCAGGTAATGTTTTTCCGTTTCCAAGGGCTGACTGGCTTGCTGATGTCACAGCGAAGGAGGAGGAGGAGGACAGGTGCGTAAAGTTGCCTCCGGTAACACTGAAGGCGCCGCGAGCTGTCACCCGTGCCACAAATGAGTCAACAGCTGATCGAAGAAAAGTTTCATGGCGGTTTTTGGCGCCCTTTTTCTCTTAACTTGTTGTGTTTTTGGCTCGCTGGGCTCAACCAAACGCTGGGGTGAATGAAGACGCTGCTACTGTTTGTTATTGCACGTTACTTTGAACTGGACCGTGGGATCGAGGCAGTCTTAACAACATCAGAGGAGGCACTTCGCGCTTTAATGCGGCACTGACGCAGGGCTCGCATCCCAGTCACTGACAGAAGATGCTTGAGGACTGGCAGGAACATTAATTTGTGACTGAAATGGACTAAAAGCATTCGGACTTTCTTTACTATGATTATATCGTAAGGATACTGAATTTGCACAGAAGGACACCTGCTACTCTCGAGCGAACTAAACCATGTCCAAAACGCTAAAGAAAAAGAAACACTGGTCCACTAAGATCCAGGAATGCACCGTGTCGTGGGGAGGTTCAGGGGAGCTTGTGACCGTGGTGGAGGTGCGAGGGGGCGCGGAGCTGGGACAGTTCCCGTACATCGGACACGTAGTGACCGAGGCCATGGTGTGTCACGCGGGTAGATTTCCCGGCGGCGGAGACGTGCTGCTGGAGGTGAACGGCACTCCGGTGAGCGGACTGACCAACCGGGACACGCTGGCTGTCATACGCCACTTCAGGGAGCCCATACGCCTCAAGACTGTGAAACCAGGTGTGTGGACAAAAAGACATCTCCATCACAAACGCACCCACCCCGTCACACACACGCACGCACAGATACGCACAGACAGCAGGACTGACAGAGTAACTTGAAGAGCTAGAATCTTAGAACAGGTGTTACTTGTATCATGAATAAGTTAAAGGGACGTCTAGGAGCAGGCTCTCTGGTGAGCTCCTGTTCCTCTTTAGGGCCAAGTGTGGGGGTTAGTGGCTTTATAGGGTAGATGTGCAGTAGATAGCTTTTTAACCAGTTTAACCTGGTAATCTGGCTTGTATTCATATTGTTGTTGCATAGACCAATTGTTTACCTTATTATGGTCTGTCACTGTTTTATCTTTGGTTTTGGAGTTGGCGCTGTCTTTGTCTGTCTTTGTACTACCCTGACTTTAGGCTTGGTTTAATATTAAACCCCCAGAATAAAAATAATTGACAGCCTTAAACAATTTCAGACTAATTTAAAATCTTGCTATTTTTAGCTACATCACTTTTGATTGTGGCCTTGGATAGAATGCCTCAAGATACAGCGCTCTCACACGCACACACACACACTTCACATTTAATTTCTTACGCCCTTTTAGTTACGCACATAAAGCTGAACTAAAAGCTTATTGATCACATTTGCTGTGGATTTCTGTTGCCTCTTGACTCACTGAGCAATTAGTATGCACTCCTTTATGGCCCACAGACAGGCCTAATCAAGTGCATGTGTCAAAACACATTGACATTCAGAACCGTCTCGCCTGATGTACAGATAGGAGCAGCGTGTGTGTGTGGAGGTTTGGAGGGAGTGGGTAGACTTGTTAGAGCCACTGCTGAGCTGGGCATTTTGCAAACACTTAGCTGGGATTTGTTAATGGTTGCCTCCCCAGCTTAGGCACTGTTGGTCTGCTCTGCATCACTGAGGAGAGTGCAAGTCTAATTGAATCAATTGGGCCTCAATCCTTACATCCATTTGATGCTTCAGGATGTTTTGGGACACTTTTTTGACTGTAGGCATGTCTGCTCTATGATGAAATGTTGGGAATCCGGTGTAAGGAGTTTTGTTAGGAGAGGATACAATGTAGTAGAAATGAAGTGTGTATTTGTCTAAACTAAACAATCAGACCTTTGAAACATTTCTTTTTGACCTTGTGTTATGTAACTATGCTCAAATGGTAAGTGATGCTCCAGCTCGACGTGTGCAGGCTGCTTACCATGTTCTCCGCACTTCCCCTTGGGGCCTCCTGTGTTTATATCCCTGTCCCTTCTCTCATGATTAATTCATGCACCATCCATCATTGATGGCTGTTCCATGCCAAGATGAGCTGGCTGGATGGGCAGATCAGGTTTAGCCAACTGGCAAACATGTGAACCTGTGTTCTCCGGAGACGCCGGACTTGGAAATGTGGATAAATGCTGAGAATGACAGGAGATTTAGCTCAACATGACGCATGTTAAAGGGTTTGTAGTCAGGACACAATGGCTGTGTTTGCCAACAGTGCAAAAAAAGTTACATCACTTTGAGATTTTCACTGCTGCTCCACTGTTTTTCAACTTGTTTCTGCAGCACAGCTTGTCTTTACTTTATCTCCTCTTACTTCTAATGCCTTATCAGCACATTTGGAAATACATTTTTGGCATATGCGCTTTTTATCATCACTTTTTGCCTTCCCTCTCATCTCTGGTATTTTGCTTCCTTCACTACATTTCCTATAATTCACACTTAATCTTACTTCCACTAATCCACTTTGATCACCACTGCTCTGTGTGCCCTCTCTGCTTTTAACCTTTTATCACTTCCACTGCCTCTGGAGCTCATACTCTCTGAGGACACATTACAACACATCACATAGAATATGGTTCATAGAGACCCTTGAGGGTGTAAACATATGGTCTTGACAAAGCAGACACACAGACTTCAAACCAAACTAGATTACAGGCCTTGGATTTGAGCTGAGAACACCGGCCACTTCCCCAGCGCACTCCGGACACCAAACACAAGTTAGTCTTGAGTGGGGCCCTGGCTCTGGACCAGCTGATGCACTCAGTATGCAGCTCCTTCCTGAGTGAGGAGTGAGGCAATAGGCAGTAACCTTGAAGGGACGATTGACGGCAAAGAAAAGAGGCGCAGTGATCACATATGTCCATTACTGAGGGCTCAGAGACTTGTTTCCATGCTGTAAACAGATGTAAACCTGCTTCTTTTTTATCTGATGGACCGCATTAGGCATAAGCACTCATTTCAACCCTGATTGATATATTTTTAATAATAATAGAAACAAATTGCTCTTAAATGTGATATGTCAGCAATTTGTACTTTACAGCACTGCAAAGGAATAGGGGCACTGATTCATGTTCTTTAAGTTGAAAAACACATAGGAATTTCCTGCCATTTTGAATTACATAAGCAACAATTATGTAAATTGGTCCAGTTGTATGTAAGGATATGTGTATAATCACAGTAGTTATAGCTGTGTTCTCTATATTACAGAAACGATACCAATATGCAGCTTCATACTCAACAAATTGTCATGCATGGTGTATTCTGACACCTTTCTATCAGAACCAGCATTAACTCCTGTAGAAATTTGAGTTACAGAAGCTTGTCTGTGGATCATTCCACACGGGCCAGCCTTCGCGCCCCACATGCATCATCTGTTGGAGGTTTAGCCCTGTGCCTTACTTGGACCACTTGTGAGAGATACTGACCACTGCACACCGAGAACACCCCACAAGAGCTGCAGTTTTGGAGATGTTCTGATCCAGTTGCGTAGCCATTGCAATGTGGCCCTAGTCAAACTTGGTCCAAGTCTTACACTTTCATTTTTTTGCTTCTAACACCTCAACTTTGAGGACAAAATGCTCAGTTACTGCTTAGTAAAACCCATGCAATCACAGGTGCCATGATGAAGACATAATTTGTATTTTTACCTTCACCTGTCAGTGGTCATAATGTTATGCCTGATCGGTGTATCCATCTACTAACTAGAAAGTGTGTGGGCTTACATGGAAAAATAGGAGTAATCAATATGCCCTTTTTCTCAGTGTTTATTATCTAACAGTACAAAAAACCCCTAAAAAAATAAGCCTGAAGATGAAAGCCATCCTCAGAAATCTTGGCACTAATAAGGCTCCCTAATAGAGTAAGGGTTATTTGCAGTGGTTTAGCGTTGGCTCAATGTACCCGCTGTCCTCTGCTCTGTGTGTTATACTGTTGGAGAGCTGCCACCTGAGAAAGCACCTGAACACATCTGAGTGTGAGCGGGACAGAGGAGCTGACAGGAGGGAGATGCGCCCTGCACTTGAACTGTCTTGTGGTTTCAGCACAGTTAATTTGGGCCATTTGTGGACTACTTTTTTTGTCTTTATCTTTTGACTTCTTGACGATGTGGAAACCCTCTATGAAACTTAGATTAAAAACTATAACCCAGTATCAAGAGACAGCAAAACAATGTCTTTATTGTCATTAAAGTGGCATATTTGTAATCATTACAGCTTAAGTAAACAAATATTTTGACTGATGATGACCAGCCGGTTAGACCAATTAGCCAATGAGAGCGGAGCAAAATCTCTTGTAGATGAGCTTGTAATTGGCCAAAGGGTTGAACATGACAGCATTTACCCTTGAACTAGGAGGTTTAAGGCCAAACTCGGGCTTTAATATTGCATGATTGGACTCATTGCTTGGCTGAGGTGTTTGTTTTAAATGTTTTTATCCTTACCTTAATGCTGTCTCACATAAATTTAAGTCTATAGAAAGTGCGCCCAGCCGTGTAAACACTAAATTGTTATTATCAAAAATGCATTTGGCAAAACAACATGTAGTGATTTGCTGCTTGTTTTCACAGGAAATGTCTCTTACTAGTATTTCTGAGTCATACTTTGCCATCAGTGGAGTATTTAGTCCACAGTGCATGTGTTAATGTGAGCCCCCCCATGCAATGCCACTGCAGCTCCAGTGACTAAGCTCGTCTGAAACAGCTGAGTGTCTCCGTCAGGAGCCCTCCACACCTCGGTGTATTGTCCCGGTGCTGAATGTAACTTCGGTTCCACTCATTGCTTTTGTCACATGTTCTCTGGAGTGAAGCCCCGGTTAGACTCACTTTGGGCTTGAAAGGAGCTAAAACTGTGAGCGTGCCAGACGTTCTGCTGCTGCAGCTCTGAGCGTGCGGTCCTTTCAGATTAGTGCACTGGATGAAAGGGGCCACGGAGAAAGCATTATAGGGAACACACTAGAGGTAGATTTTTTTGCCACTTGTAGGGTTGGGAGCTTATTATTTGTAAGGGTTTGACGAGATCTTTCAAGATCAAAATGTCACGAGATTTCTCATCAGAGTGGAGTGCGATCTTGTGTATTTACTTTTTTTTTTTTTTTTTTTAAACCACCGGGCAGAGAGAGAAGGGAGCGCATCACTTGTGAGAGCTTCAGGGGCATTAGACTTTTATAGATTAAAAACAATCCAATTATAAAATCTTAATGGTGCCAGTATTTCTATTTTGAGCATACACATTTCTTGAAATGGTAGTCCATCAGTAATAGGCTTGTCTACAGTGGCATAACTTGATAATCTGGGGCCCCAGGGCAGTTTTTCAGAATGGGCCCCAAAGCAATTATTCCGCTTAGGCCCTGGCTGTGTGGCAGCATTTTGGTTTTCCGGTGGAAGACAAAATCATTTATGGTAAAACTATCAGCAGTATTTATGTTCTTTTACTGCATATAAATCATAAAAATTAAGTTATTGCTATCAAAATGCACCAAAAATGTTTAGCATTTTGTAATTTTCAGTTATTTAAAATAAAGATCAAATGTTTGAATGAAAAAAAACAAACTTAAAACTAAAAATTATTAAAAATAGTGTAAAAATCTCGTGAGCCCGATCTCGTGAGCCCGATCTCGTGAGCCCGATCTCGTGAGCCCGATCTCGTGAGCCCGATCTCGTGAGCTCGATCTCGTGAGCCCGATCTCGTGAGCCCGATCTCGTGAGCCCGATCTCGTGAGCCCGATCTCGTGAGCCCGATCTCGTGAGCCCGATCTCGTGTCTCGTCTCATCTCGTGGGATTTGTGTTTCGTCACACCCCTATCGATTTGACAATATCCCAGCTTTTCTTGCAGTGTTCCCCCTGTAATGCTAATGGAACTCTCCTGGTACTTCCTCACAAAGATATACATGTATTAGCAGACTAGTTAATCAAAATTGCCTGAAATGAATGTGAGACTAAATGCTTGTCTCATTGTCTTTAAATGTTAGCCATGTGATTAGTGGCAGTTTGACCTCATGGGTTCAAAACAGCTCCCTGCAACCTGTACCAGGACAAGTGGTATTAAATGCATGAATGAGTATAACGTACTATCTGAAAGCAGGAGGGCTGAGGGCCAAATCAGCACAGCATCATCAGCAATATACTTGATGTATGGGTCCGTTGTGATGAAGGAGGAGGTGAAGCCTGAAGTTCTGGATTTACTGGTTGATCCAAATTCCTATTGCCTACGGTCAGGTCATGTCCAAAAAAGATAAGGTCTTGGGTACAAACAGGTAAAATAAAGTTCTTTTGGCTGGGCAGGCACGCCTTTAGACGTAGAGATACAGAAACTCAGTTACCAGGGTGGAGTGCAAGAGGAAGCGTCTAGGGAGGGGGAGGTCTGGGATTTTTTTCCTCTGCCTGCTGCCCCCACAAGTTGAAGAACACAGTAATAGAATAATTTGGACTAATATGCCTATACTACAAGTGTGACTAGAGAAATGTTGACAGCTCTGCTTTCTATTTTTCAGTTATTATAGTTGTTTTTTCCCAACTGTATTTGTACTGTACATGGAACTATAATCTAAAAACATAACCCCTATATGTTTCCATTTCCAACCCTAGCCTCTTGAATCTTGTTTTTTAGCCCTTAACATTCACAGCAGCAATTGGATCTCTGCTTTCACTGCATCCTATTTTGTATGTGCGTGTTTATGCATATCCCTATCACCGCTCTACACCTGATATGGCATCTCTTCCTCCTCCTCCCCCCTCCTCCCTCCCCTGCGCCTTTCCTCTCCTGCCTCATTCTCCAAACCTGTCACACATTCCTGCCCCTCAGCCCGTCGTGTCCTGGGACGTCAGTGCAGCTGGATAGGCATACAGAAACCCCAGGACGGCCCGCGCAGAATACCAAACGGCTTTGTACGCATCCCTGGAGTTGCTGTGCACATTTACACCTCTGCTTCCACCTGCCACACATTCCTGTCCCCACATACCATGTTTATCTGCAGGACTGGAGTGAAATTATGCACATAGGATGATTAGGCCCTCTTACTGGACTTCGGTCTCCTTCTGTATTAAACCGCAAAAGCTTAGCTTTTGCTAAAAATGCAAAAGAAGGTAACATTAAACCAGACTAGTTTGGAACACTTGATGCTTGACACAATGTACCCTGTACTCATCGATTAGTGTAGAAAAATGCATTTCTTACTTCAAACAACATCCACATAAATGCATCAAAAGCTACAGTCGACTAGCAATTTCCTTTATAATTTTTTTTTTTTTTTTTTTTTTTTTTTTGACGAAGCGGCTAGCAAGCAACAGACTGATCCGTAAAATGTGTCTTTGTAAGTTTGACACTCCTGTTTTTTATGTTTTTCTTATTCATTTACATGTGTTACACTGTGCCACAATCTGACTCTGGAGCATGCTGAGAGTGTTTTGATCCTTTATTCAAGTAAGTAGATTATGTGCCGCAATAATCTGACAATGAATCATTTTATACAGTTAGTGTTAGTTTGTGTTTCCTCCATTTAAGAGAAATTAAAATTGCTGCCACTCCCATTGCAGTTAAATGATTATGGACATCCACCTTCCAAATATCGGGATTCCACAGTTAATCATTTAGTAGTTGGCACATTTAGTCTGGTATGTTCTTTTTTGTTTGTTTGTTTGTTTGTTTGTTTGTTTGTTTTTATCCTAGATTCCTTTCCTGATGTAACTTTTTCCATTCACCATTGCTTGGAACTAGCTCAAAAGTGACTTTGTTGCTGGACCTTTTGCACTCAGGAAAATTATTCTTGTTTCCCCATGGCAGGCGGGGGTACTTACAACAACATCATCATCCAACAGGGGCCTTTATAATCGGAAGGTAATAATACCAATTTTTCTACTCGTTTGTAACCATCTGTGACTCGTCAGTCTGTCCCATTTAAAGATTCCTGCCTCTCATCAAAGCTGTGAATGTCAGACCAGATGTTGGGCCACAATGGCATCCTCCTATCTCCAAAAGCTGCATTGCAGTAATAAAGCGGCCAACAACAAACATAGCACTTTTTTTCATTGCTGGCAGGCGTTCTTAGAAACACAGGCAGCATGACTTGGCAGGCGTGTTTTGAAAGCGCAGAGATAAGTGTGTGCTGATTCACCACCACTGCCTCCTTCTACTGACTGGTCCTATGCAATGTCAGCAACAATAGCAGCAGTATCTTCTGTAGGTTTAAAGCGAATGGAAGATGGTGAAGGGGAGAGATTCTCACACACACACACACATCCATAGAGACTCCTGCCCTCCTTTCCTCAGCTTGACTCCTAATTGGTCTCTTTCCAGCAAGCAAGCTATCCCTGCAGCTGTTTATGCCTTCTGAGATAAGGGAGAGGTCAGCTCCTAAATACTGCAGATACACAACTCTATATCATGAGGGCTGGAAGATTTTCAGCTATTTTGGGATAAAACAAGACAGATATCTAAAAATAGAATCACCTACTTAAGCAATCTCCATTATTTAGCCGCTTATAGGTCGGCTAAAGACGAGGGTTTATTGTGAATTTGTGTACACAGGACTGAATGGGAGTGTAGCTCTTGGACTTTGAATACTGGCTCCAGCTGTGCAAAATACGTTTTGTGTCTTGGTAAAAAACAAACTCGGGTTGCTCAGATTTCACATTTTAGTGATAATACTGCCATACACCTCCAACATGCATGCTACGAATCTTCAGGAAATCCACTTTCAGCTGTACACCTCATGAAACAACTGTATATCTGGATACAGAGGTAATATGATGAAAAGATAGACATCCGGTGAGACAGAGCCTATTTTGCCTCTTATGAAAAAGGCAAGTTTAAAAAAACTGACTTTGAATGCTGTCAGTGTTTACTGAACTAGATAACTATTATAAGATAACAATTTTTGTGTAACCTGAAGCTGCTTCCGAGTGTAAACAAGCCTGTAATGTGACTGTGTGTTTCATGCAGGACATTGTTATCACTTTTCATCAGACGGTTCTTAAAAAGCCCTGAATTGCTCTCACAAATAAAGGAGTGGCTCACTGACTTAGGTTAGATTAAACTTGTAAAAAATCTCACAAGCAGAAAATTCACTTGTTAATGCAGCTCTTAATACAGAATAAAGTGCAGAAAGCAAGAAAATAAAGTAAGCATGTATCAAAAACAAAAGAAAGGTCTAAAAAAGCAAAAACTTATCATTATTGCAACCTAATTATACAGTTGCACAGTCTGACAGCGGTGGGAAATGAAGGACCTGCCATAGCATGCTCCTTCCTACACCGAGGGTGTCTCAGTCTGATCTTAGTGGAGGTTACTGACTTTTGCAATATATGCAAAATATACAGTGAATAAACCACATGCTAAGGCTGCACGTGTCATTATCATAGTAACAGCTGCTACACCTGCCCTGCAAAGACTGCTTGAGTTACATTTAACCAAATAAAATGACCACCGTTCAGCCAGCATTACATTCGAAATTCAACTTTTTCTATGCTGAAATTCTGAATGTTGCATATCACATGAACTTTTCTTGCTAGCAGTCATATTACATTGCCACATCCAAGACATAAAACAACTTCTTATTTCCTCTATAAAGTGTATGTTTTGGAAGTAAATAGAACAAATATTGCCAGCTAAGCCAGGAAATAGACTCTTGTGTGGCGCTGCGTGACAGAGACCCACATTATGGTGTAATACAAGCAGAAAGGAGCCCTGTTATGAATCAATAGACAGGTGCAGGCGTGGATAGAGGGAGAAGATGATATGATAAGTGATTGAAGCGACTCCTTCCAGATGCACACCCTCCACGTCCTTGTTGGAAAGCTTATTCGGTGACTTTGTTTCTGGCTGGCTTGTGTATGGAACATCCCTGTGGTGTTGTAGCGATGCGGTGAGGGGAACAGAGATGAGAGAGGCAGCTGGCACATTGCTGCCTGGGAAATTTTACTCTGAACGGATTTTCTTTCTGAAGGATGTGTTGGATTTAAAGAGGCAGAGAGACGTGATGGGCAGGTTTAGGGCAAGAGAATAGAAAAATGGGGTCAGTGCTCACAATAGAGCAAAATAGTGAATTACAAAGGACATGAGGAAGCATTAATAACTCCTAAAACAACTGCTAACATCCATCATGATAATGGTATTGATGCAACGTTGTGACTGTCTGAGACTGTTCGGCCCGCTGTTCATCAAACACTTGTGTGAGAGTTAGTGCTGCTCTGCGTAATGTGTGCAAATGAGGACTTGCAGTGAGCTGACAATATGTGTGCATGCATAGTGATGAGAAATTATTTCATGTCTAAAGTGGTCTCATCTCTCTTCTTTTCAATCCAAATAAGAACAGTCTTTTTATGTTAATTGCAGAGTATGATTTAGTTACTTTACAATCATTTCTCATTGGGATGAAATGTTATAAGGCATTGTCGTGTTGTGTGCAGGGATTTGCATTTTTGATTAGGTTTATTATTCGTGATACAACCCTCTCTCAGGCATCTTGGCTTGGGGTGGGCACAAAGAGTACACTGGCTTGTGATAGGTGAAATTATCAAGGAATCCAATGACTAGACATAATGTTGTAAAAGTGAGAAAATTAATAGTCATTAATTTTTTCTTGCGTGTGGCTGGAGCCTATCCCAGCAGCTTTGGGCCTGAGGTGAGGAAGACCCTTGGACAGTGGCCAGTTATTCAGAGAACTGGCATTTTGAGACATCTTTCTTTCATTTTCATTCACCTTTACCTGCATGTCTTTGAAAAGAAGCTGGAGTATAACATAACACTGATTGGTGTAACAAGCCATTTATAAAGCATTTAACTGTGAATCTGGCTGTAGAAATACTCTGTCCTTATTGGTCTTTAAAGTGACAGTTGATTTTTACTATACATGAATATCGTGTTTAACAGTGCAATAAATATAGGCAATGACTTATAGATTTTTGAAAAGCAGCCAGGCAGCCGGCTCTACATTTCACATTCACATTGAATTTAACTCATGCCATTTAACTCCTGCCATTTTTACTGACTAGAACTTGGAAGACTGAACTTGGAAGGTGGCTAAAAGAAATAAGACTGAGATGAATTGTCTGTCTGTTACATGAACAAATGCTCATAGCTGTGGTGTGACTTTATACTCGCTCTGCACAATAAATCAGTTTGAGAGACTCTGTCGCAGAGTTATATCTTCTAGTAGGCATTTGGTCTTCAGTCTTGGCCCAGTGCCTTTGCTGATAGGCCTTTGTCACTACTGATTCTGCTCCTGCTGCCTGTTCAGCTGTTTAGTTGTGGTGCTTCACCTCAGAGAATCGATTCTGGCCCGGTTTGCGTGTACCTGTAACAACATCTCATATCAAATGCATATAGAAAGCCTGCTGTCCTTGTAGCGCACCTTCACAGTCGGAGCTTCACAATATTGGAAAAAAAAACAACATCCAGTGTATGATAACCATGTTGAATATCAGGAGAGCAATGCCATTTTTGAACGTTTTCTTTTATACAGTGGGTTATGAATTTAAATATAAATGTTTGCAAGCCTTTTGGACTGTCTGCCAAGCGAGGACTAAAGCAGGGCAAAACTAGAAGCACTCACACATGCTTTGGCCTTATCTCGCATTGGTAACGATACAATGCCAAATCAGGACTTGAAGGCAATTTGTAGTTCTGGCGTAAATACCCTATCCATTGAGCCAGGGGGCCAATCAAGATTCAACTAATTAATGATTTGTTCCTTGACTGACTCCTTGTGACTGGAGCTCATATTTTTGGCCATATCTCACATTGGTACAGAATCAAAATCCAGATAGCAGACATTTCTTCATTGGCCAATTACTGACCTTCAATCCATCGAAATGTGATAATTGTTTAATTTTTGCAATACTGTATCTTGTTGACAGACTAACCAACAAACCAACCAATGCTAGTGAAAATATAACCTAGGAATATACTGCCTAAAACAAAGGTCTGCTTGGCTTTCCAGACCTTTCCAAAAAGAGTCTTCAAAGTTCATTTTAGTTATTTTGCAAACAGACTAAAAACCAAAACAACCATCATAAACATAACCTCCTTGTAGAGGTAACCATGACTTAAGAAGGTCTAAACCAGGACTCTATTGATTAAAACTAGGACTCAATGAACTTATAAACTTGTTTTATTTGGGCAAGCTTAACTTAGGACTTTGATTGAAGAAGTATTTTGACATGCAAAGAGTCCATCATATTGTTCCCATACAGTTTTTAGCAATGCAGATATTGTATTTTTTTATATTGTGATAATAATAAATTTGCAGTATTCACAGTAACCACCTACTCCTCCAGATGCGGCCGTCACCCTTTCTGCTCCCAAATCTGCTCGTGTTGTGCCACTATCATCTCTCCAGTGAGCAAATTGTGTATCTAGATATGAAAGCTTTTTTTTTTGTCTGTTCTTCCCTCGTCCTTTAATCCAACTCCTTCATTTTTTCCCATAATGAAACCTTTGATTCATTGTGAGTGAAGGCGATAAATCCGGCG
This sequence comes from Bostrychus sinensis, assembly GCA_020698575.1. Classification (NCBI taxonomy): domain Eukaryota; kingdom Metazoa; phylum Chordata; class Actinopteri; order Gobiiformes; family Eleotridae; genus Bostrychus; species Bostrychus sinensis. The sequence goes on from CM036250.1 coordinate 12,990,208, forward strand.
TCCACTCTCGAGTCCGGACAAAGCCAAGGTTGTATACAGGTTAATCCGGTTTGGCCACTGATGTTCAAAGTAGATGAGCGAGACAAATGGCCCGGGTGGATTGGAAATAAAAAGGCACTTTGGATCAAACAGTCGATTTGATTTACAGCTCACTGATGTGGGACATGCGAGGCGGCCATTTTGTCACCGTTATTTATGCGTCACGCGGCGGTCCGTCTTCCCGTCCGGTGCTGGGATGACGTGGTGAGTGGAGATGAGGCTCATTAGGATTCATGGGTGTCGGGATCTCAGCGCCACCAATTCAGCTTGCTGTGCTGCTTATATTCTCTAACAGGTTATTGATCGGGCCCAATCTCATCCTTGGCTAAGTCAGCCATCACATCCGGAGTCCGCACATGCACCTCAAGCCTTATTTGTATGAAAAGCCGAGGACACAAAGAGGACAGTGTGCTTTATTCTCTCTCTATATTCTATATGATTTGGAGCTTCCTGACTGGTAAAATCTTTGTCTTATGTCGGTCGTCACACTCACAATAACACAATAAATAATATTTCAATTTGTGGCTTTGAAAATAAACGGTCTTCCTGGTTAAATAATTAAATGAACAAGACAATTATCAGTCTAATTAACATCAAGTATTATTAAAACAATGTCTAATTTAAAACACAGCTTGATTTTTCCACATTTTTTCACACAACTCAGAAAGAAAACACAAAGTAGCAACAGCAAAACAAAACTAGAAAGCAGACCTCTTCCAAAGCATCACAATGGTAAAGATACTTTGCGTAGACTTGGACTCATCCAGGGATCTTCTAGTTCAGGGGTAAATGCTCAATTAATCAATCGACAACCCATCCATCCAGACCTTCTGAATCTACACCAAATTTATTTTCTGACCTTTTTGAAAATCTCATCAAAATCTGACTATTATTTTTTTAAACAGAACAAACCCAACTAACAGAGAAAGGAACAAACCAATGCTAGCAAAAACATTGCTTCAGCAAATCTGATTATCGTCTAACTTAACTATATAACACACATTTATGATGACTGTTGTATATTGCAATTATTGATATTGCAAAGAACTGCTTGTATTGCAATAATATAATCATATTTCATATGACAGATCTCCACATAAAAACAAACAAACAACAAACAAACAAACAAGAAAAAACTTTCAGATCTTTGTGATCCAACCCAAAGAGAAAAAATGAAAAACGTCTGGTGTAGGCATAGTTTACTCCTAGATTCCTGGTGTAGTCTTTGGTTTTGGTTTACTTTCATTTAGTCCTGGTTCTGGTTAGTCTTCAGTTTGTTTTTTATTTTTATTCATTGTCTATTTGACTGTTCAGTAGGGGTGAGGCGAGACACAAATCCCACGAAACGAGACAAGACACGAGACAGTGTTAGTAAGAACGAGACAAGATTTTTACACTATTGAAATATTTATTTTACATGATTGAAAAATGTAATTTATTCACCTAAAAAATGCAACAGCTTCCTAGAACATATATACACAAACTAAACTGACGGGCTTCTACTCTGTAAAAATGTGCAAACAGAACCTGATCCTGAGATCACAAGACAGATTTTTACCTTCATGATCTTGAGACATTTTGATCTTACAAGATGTCGAGCTTGCGAGATCTTGTCACACCCCTACTATTCAAGTCATATCATTATTCCAATATTACACAGTTATTTCTCTAATATGCAGCCCTTTGCCTTCTCTCTATTCTCCGTATGTCTGTCCTACCTCCTGCTAATGAGCCAATCCCTGTCTTGATTTAACAAGATCATCCTCTGTCTTCTAACATTTAAAGAGTACATATTATTACGTGTTTGATTTAGAGGTGTTTGGGCTTTCAAAACAAGTCCCGAGTTTGGCCGAGGGCTTTGGCAGCTGTCAGTCTGTCAGTGCTTTCCTGCAGGTCTCTGCGCATATTGACTCAGGACATCACATGCTCTGTACACTCACTGTTCAAAGTGAGCCATTGTGACGTTGCCATGATGCGCTCATTAGAGTATCCACAAACCCACCACACTCTGTATAGCCCGGCTGCTTGTTTGAACAGCTTTGTACAGTAGTTTTGATGATTATGCTCAAGCGATATCCTCATCTGCTCTGGGTCATGCTGTATTTAGTTAGAGCAGCAGTTGTTGTTGTAGCAGCGCCGGCTTTTTGACCCCTAAAGCTCTCTTGCATTTTCAACTTTACATAGCCGGAAGATAAATGAGCTTGGGCTGCCCTCTCCAAAGTATATTTGTAGTTTTGCTTGGGAATTTATTCATTTTTAATTTGAAAATGTATATTATTTTTCATTTTCAGACTAGGGCTGCACAAGATGCCCTACATTTGTTTATTGTTTAGGTTATTAGTTGTTATTTGTAAAACCTCAGCACTCTCAGAAATCTCAATAATATAATAGACTTGTACGTGCCTGAAGACCAAAGTCCAAAAGTCCAGAAAGCCAATTGTTGAAAAAAATAATACATTTGCATCTGTAAAGAGCCGCATAAAATTTTAATGCACAAAAGTTGCTCAGCCTATAACTGAAGTATAGCTTATGGATGGTTGCTAATTACTGCAAGCTAACAAAGAACTATATTAAATACTCATTGCACTGATAAGTCCATAGCTTATTCTAGAAAAAAGGGAGAAAGTTTTATTTTAAATTAACAAGCTGATGCAGGTTATTTCAGAGTCATCTACTTTTTCCTTTATTGACTTTACATGACTAGATGTGACTCTAAAACCATAGCGTGCAGATGTCTGTTTTAAGTGATCAAAAGTTAGTGGGCCTGTAAAAATAGTGTAGTCCGGAACTTGTATTCTATAACTATTTTATACATTTTATACAGGGACAGATGTCTTGAATACGAGACATGTATTGTAAATGTATTTTAATTATTTTTTCTTTGGAGCAGACTTCCACTAAGCCCTTCAAAATAGTACAGAATCATAAAAAAATATTAACAACAGTTCTTGTAGCAGCTTAGACTTTTTGACCTCAAAAGCAGGTTATATTTTCATCTTTACACAGCCGGTAGATAAATGAGCTCAGGTCATCCTCTCCAAAGTATATTTGTGTTTTCGCTGCTCGATCACCTTCATCGCCAGCATTTCCCATAATGTTCCCCGCACAATAGATTGACATTGGTTTTGGCTCTGTCTGCTATTGTCTGTCATTTATCCAGGATCCATTCCAACAACAGCTTCAGAAGAACAATTTGTTTTGTCATACCATCAAATCATCTGAAAAATAATCTTTCTTTATAGCCGAGCGCTCTCTTGATGCCTGAATCTACACACCATGTTGTTGTTGTTGTTGTAATTATACCAGTCTGATGCAAAGATGACACGTTTCGACACATTCCACGATATCCATTTTGCTCTGACAAATTACCGCATTGTTTTTTGGTCCGAGGTCCGTGTGAGTGTTTGCGGGGCAGAGAATGGCGGTCACGAATGGAATGCAGTTATTTTGGATTTGGGTGAGCTGCTGAGGAGTCTCACCAGTGTATTGTTACCAACAGGTGCTTGTTCTGGCAGCTACTTGACATTGTTTCCACGTCGCCTCTTCCTCCCCAGAGATCAGGGCTAAGACGCAGCGACAGTTGGTTTTCTCATAAAGGCTTTAAGTGTTAATTTATCTTTTAGCGCATGAGTGTTTTTGGAGAATTTGGAATACATATCTCCACCTTCCTTCCTTCCTTTTAGGGTCACTGCGGCAAATCATCTGCCTCCTATTGATATGGCATAGGTTTATGCTGGATGGACTTCCATACAAAGTCCTCTCCATTTATCCAGGCTTGGGACTGGCACAAAAGGTACACTGGGTTGGGAATTTGCAAAAGTATTCATTGTGGCTGAAGTTAACATCTCTAGTCCTAAATCACAAGGGTGCAGAATCTTTTATAAATTCCTGGACCTACACGGTTTTTCAGATCCACACCAAAAGCGGATTATTTCTTCCTTGACCGATTACTGACTTTTCCTGAAGATTTAGTCTTAATCTGACCATTGCTTTTTGAGTTATCTTGCTAACAAACCGACCAAACAACTCCTGGCAAAAACATAACCTTTTTGAAAGAGTTAAAAATCACAGTATTGTTTTTGCAAATAACTGCTCGAATTGCTAGAATTTACCATTGTGCTTTTCTGGCCTCTACATGTTGCCTATAGTCACCCGAAGAGGGTTTTGAATTGAACTATGGTGAGATCAAAAGTGAAAGATAGTTGGCCTGTGAAGCCATTGTACACTAGTCTGGAGCTTGTATTGTCAGCAACTATTTTTACACAGTTGAATATTTGTTCTACTATTGGAAACATTCAGATCCTGCAAGTCAACATTACTGCAATGTCTAACATATTTATCACACTTTTCCTAATGTGACCCAGAACTGTTGCGTATCAGTGTAATTGTTCAATCACTATGTTGCAACCACAGCTTTTCCTTTTTAAAAATAAATTCTGTGCCAATTGACATATTGCTTTGTCATATTGTCTTTGCAGAATAGCTTGTTCTCATGAATGCCTAGTCCTGGCATTATGTAAGTTTAAGGGCTAGTGTGTTGACCTATGTACATGAGAGTTAAAAATTTTAATATTTAACCTAAACTTGAATGTCCTAGCCCACTTTACACTAAACACACTAAATCAAGTCAAATCAAGCCATCGCACCTGGATAATTCAAAGTCAATCTCTTTCTTTATGTACATCTTGGAGAGACAGACAGCCTTTTCTTTTTTCCCAGCCATGTTACAGACAGTATTATATTTCATCCATTCGTATGCAAGTCATTTATTACGTGTCTCAGGTCCTGTGAATGAAAAGTGATTTCAAGGTAGTGTGGCCTCGAGGTCTCTAAGCCTATTACCATTCCAGCCAAGGAACAGAATCACCTTTCGTCTGCTGTGTGTACTCGTAGTACTCGCAGGAAGCAATGTCTTACTCTCATGCAGGTTGTGGAATGTGAGAACGAGGAATCTTGTCCAACTGGTGTTGCCGTAACGTGGACGCACAACCTGTTTTTTCAGTCTCGTGGCTCAAAATGGGGAGTGGAGACAGACTGTCCTCATGTAAACAGCATTCTGGGAGGATTTGTCAGAACCTAGTGGGCAGATAAACACAGCAAAATGGTTTACCTTGGCTGAGGGAAATGTTGGGGTAAAAGAACTGGCACATCTTTTAACATGAAAGGTTGAGAATTTGGCTTTGAAGGGAAACCGGATTTTTTTTTTTTTTTTTTGCTTTCATGCTATGATTTATGGTCCAGGCCTGACTTGGAAGGCTGGCTGTCTGTGAGAAGCTGCCAACCCTGTATGTTGACAGGCGTGGCGAAGTTGAGAGGCAAACACGCATGTAGATCCATAACATACACACACAAGCAGATACTGTGTACAGACACTCTTCAGACCACACATGTCAATCTGACTGGGCTCATGTGTCCAGCTCAACAAATCGTTCTCGTACCTTAGTATTTGGATGTGTCATTCTGTGTCAGCACCCTGCCCAAGGCCCATAGTTGCTGGGGTAGGCTCCAGCCACCTGCGTCCTCCAATAGGCAATAGGTGAAAGAAGATCAAAGATGGCGCTGGTGTGTGGTATACCGCTTGGTTCTTTCCACATTTGTGTGTTTTAGGGTGATTTTAGTGAATGTCAACACGACCACTGACTCTGCTGACATATGTTTTAGGTCTCGTCTTAAGACCCACTTTTATTCTCTGGCTTTTACCTCTGCGTGAGTTGTGTGGTCTTCTGTTGTCTTTTTTGTTTCGTTTTTATTTATTTTACTATTTTTTACTTATTTATTGTTATTTTAGTGCATCGCTTTTGTTTGGTTTTACTGTTTTTTATTATTTTAATGGGGACTAGTGAAGCTAAATCATGTTCTGTGTGCAGCACTGTTTATAAAATGTGCTATATAAATAATGTGGATTGAAAGATTAATGAATGAATAAATGCAAGATGCACAGAGAACACCTAGGAGGGGGTTCTGAACACATCAACACATGAGCAACCAAGACCATCTCTGAATGCATCCTCAGATTGGGCTGCATTTCCACATTCACACATGGCGTTAAGACTGGCCACAGTAGACTCTCTTCCTCTGTCTAGATTTTTATTGCCAGGTCTGAAGGGGACCATACAAATGATGGACAGAGTTGTGACCTTTCTTGACAGACTCCCACCAACACGGCATCTGACCCCATTGACCTTTAAGAACACAAGACGGCTCCCCTAGGCTCCCCTAACTCCAACCCTAGACGTGCAGAAGAACCAGATCTGTGATAGATGGAGATTGTCTCATTCCCGTAACTGTTATTGTCACTCGCTCTATTGTGTGAGATATGTTTCTTTTATGGAAATACAAAGCCACTGTGCTTAGGTTGCAAATTTGTGGTCGGCTCCAACGCCTCTACAGAATTCAAAATGTGGCAGAAAATCACATCTTTTAGGTCGGCCTTATTTACAGCAGAGCGGCGCTGCGACAGATAACACCATTACAATTACTCTTAGGCTGAAAAGTGATGCCTGTTATGATCCAGTTAATGGGATTGGATCTTTCTATTATCCTGAATAACCTTTTAAAATCTTTGTGCAGTGTGTTCACAGCCAGCGTTGTTTATCCCACATGATTTAAACACTGTTGGTAGTAATGCACTTATTGACTTGTTTAGCTCGACGGTGACTCACACGTGTGACGTTTGTGGATCAGCAGGACTTCCACTGTTACCCTCTGAGGCCACACTACCACTTACAGGAATTATACCTCAGTGACTGAATCATTCTATGGGTAAACTCACTGAAAAGCCACATTGCTGAAAGTTAGCATCTGGTTTACAGTAGCTTCTCTAATTCTTTGATGGTTTTGTTCATTCAGTCCATACCGTGTAATGTGAATTGGAGTGGATTAATAAGATGTACACTAAAAACAGCTTTTTCTGCACAATGGAGATTTTTTTTTGTCTATACCTATGGGCTCTAAATCATTGTGGAAGTAAATGCTTACATACAAACATTACCCTCAGCTTACAATAACTACTGAGTAGCAAGTAGTTTTTTCTGCCCAGGAAAAATGGTAGTGTCATAATATAGTGTGGGCTATATTACGCAAATTTACTTTCCATAGTTTTCCATTATGCCATAATGTTGTCTCATTAAAAACGTATCTGTAGTTGTAAGCTTCATTTGTGCCTGTTGGAGCTACAATAATCCTGTAGTCTGTGGCACTGAGTTTCTGAGGCCTCAGAACGCTCAGTTCCACAAACGCCGTCCCACTCCAGGAAGCACTGACCAATCAACAAGCCCTCTACATCCACTTTGTTCTCATCCATTTATCCCAAAAAAATATGTACAGCTGTTTCCACTGATCCCTCACAGCTATTTTTCATTTTGCAGTAAAATGGCATCATACAAAAAGTTTAAGGAAAACAAAACCTTAACAAAAAGTGTAACAAAGCCGCCCTCTGCTGGTCTCTTCATCTGATTTTTTTTTTATGGCAGTAGGAAAGTAATATTCCTTCTGGGCATTGATGTGTGTTGTACTGCACTATGTTTTGGTTGTGGTGTAAAGGAAAATCATGTCATGTGATATTTCAGAAATCATGCCAAATGTTTTACTAAATCAGCTAGCTTTTATTAGTAACAGTTGTTTATGGTTTTATATACAGTTGGGGGGGATGAGGATCTTGCTTTGAGAAAGATTACTTTCATTGCAATGTTTTCTTAAAGCACAAGCAGAACCAAAAAGAAGAAAACTGTTGCAGCTCCATGAACTCAATGTCTAGAAAGCTGTGAATAAACTAGCAAGGCTATACTGGGTCTCCTTCTATTGGCAACACATCAAAGTTTGTAATGTCTGCCCCAATTATAATTTATCTTTTATAACACGCAACTTTTGTTGCACTCATGTGATGTTGTTTACATTGCAGACTTCAATCCTGATGTAGCACTGTGAAAACTATCTGATTTATTTTGGACAATACCAGGTTTGGAGTGACTTTAAACAGTTTATTGATGGGTTTGCGCTGGTTTTAGGTGGTTTATCTTTGACTAGAACAGGTTTTGAGAGACTAAACAGGCTACATTTAGAGTTTGGTTTGTGGTTACCAGTACCAAACCAGGCCCTACTAGTCTGACCTGCACCACCCATTGGATGTTAGGAAAAACCCTGTGTACTAATAGGACTCTGGGTTTCTCTTAAACTTGCAAGCTTTTGCATCTAGATAATGCATCTACATTAACACAGTGTGTGATGCTACATGCAAGTCATTATTTCCCATTGTCCGTTGACCCTCGTGTCATCCTGGTGCTTTGTGCTCACGCCATCTGTTTACATACTTTTTATCCATTTTTACCTCTGCACTGCTACAATATGCAAAGCAGCTTTGTCTTCAGCAAACAACACTGTGATCCTCAGTTTACATGAATAAGTAATGCTAGGCCACAGAAAACACATTGTTAAGTGTCCAAGCTGTGAACGAGATGAAGACAATCTGCGATTAACAGTTTGTAGCCATTTTTACTGTAATTCCTCTGTCTTGAAAATAGAAACTCATCTTATCCCCTGTGGGCACTCTGAAAACATTTAGACAAACACAGCCACAAAAACATCTTGCTGTATAAATATTCTTGCAGGCTTGCGTGTAGCCTTTACGATTCCCCTGCTGTTACTTGGCTAATGATGCAGCTCTATGCCCAAGTTGTTGCTATTATTGGGAGATGCTCCTATTCATCCATCATTGGCTGCTTGGTGATGCAGGGTGGCAGGGCACATAAGTGGTCCCGCATATGCCTCCCGCCCCCAGCCCACTGTCAAAACACCACCTCTTTTCTCCTTGTGTTTTCTTTTTGTTGGACATGTACGGCCGGTCTGTGTGCAAGACAAAGTGGGGCAGGCTTTATTCTCCAGTACTGTGTGATGGTTATAGTGCTGGCATCAAAAGGAAAGAGGGTCATTTGATTGTGATGGGCCCTAATGGAATTCATGTAAACAATGTCATGTGAGTGGCCTATAGAAACCAAGAGATCACGGGCTGAGGGTTGGCTCCAGCTGACTTATTTTCACCACCGGAAGTGCACAAAATCATTACAACACACTAGAACATTTTATTATTGCACCATTTAAAATACCCTGCATGGGATCCAGTAGACTAGCTTGCTCAGATTGGATTTAATATATTTCTATAATTCATTTGAAATGGACCACTCATTTGTAGCTGTGGCTAGGGCAGGGGTGTTCAAACTATGGCTCGGAGGCCACATGCGGCCCACAGACCATTTTGTTATGGTCCTCGGGCTTCATTCCCAATTGGTACAAATTCCCACAGGTAGTATTTTTTACTCCAAGGTTTGAAGCGCAGGTAAAAAGCTTAATATTTGTCTGAGATGGCCCTGGCATTAAGGAAGAAGAAATGGAAACTAGTGGTCGGTGGCGCCAAAAAGAGTTTAGCCATACTATGTGCTGGTCCCAAGCACATAGTATAATAAATAGTCACATTTATATAGCACTTTTCTACCTTCATGGGCACTTAAAGCACTTTACAACAAGGAATTACACCCATTCACACTCACAACACACACACACGCATTCATACACCAGTGTGCGCAGATTAGGGTTAAGTGTCTTGCTCTAGGACACAACAACAGTATGCAACAGTGGGAGCGGGGATCGAACCGCCAACCTCTGGGTTAGTGGGTGAGCGTCTCTACTGACTACTACTACTACTGAGTTACTGCCACCTTTACTAAACAATAAACAGTAGCAGGAGTAGAAGTTGCTAAACTCATTTTAATGCCTCTTTCTAATAGGCTCTAGAAAAGTGAAGTTATGGTCTTTACTAAAACGGACTAATTAAAAAGTTACAGCTTATGAAATACAGTAAGTGTCACAGAAAGGCTATTTAAGCTTGTGACTGCCATTCTTTTGTACTTTATGAATTCTGACCTTATTCTGAGCTCTACTGAAGCTGCGATTATGGTTAATAGTCTAAAATAGACATGCCTGGTAACTTTGTGCTGTGCTATGTGCTTTCATTTATGCCTCATTCTAAAGGCTCCACAAACATTTACAACTTTCTTGGTTCATTGCAAGTTTATGAGTGTGTTGTGACAGGCCTTTAACTCTTGTCTGCTACTTCCTTATGTCATAACGCTGGCTTAAAAATAAAGAATTATCCAGCGTTGAGAGACATTTTTATGTTACAGACATGTTGTGCTTGACTCATAGCAGGTGCAGCCACTTGTACTTGAAGAGCATCAGTTTATTGCCACAGTCTCGCATAAAATTCTTTTTCTTGTTGTCCCCACAGGAATCCTCTGCCACGTCGGTTGTAAAACTAGCCACACTTGTTTGTTGGTTTCGGGGGAAGTTTCTGCAAGCGCATTGTATTTCCAGCGGGAGCCAGTTTTTCCAGATTGAAATGTGGTGCACGTTTGTCATCGCAAGTGTTCTTGTGTTGCTCGAGCAGATTGAAGGTGGCGATGTAGAGCTATATAGCGATTGGCCTGCTGTTGAGTCTTGATGAGACTCTCTCCCTTGACAAACAACGAAGTCGTCGATAGTATCAAGGATGAAAGTAGGCGACAACACGGCCGATCTCAAACTACCAGCGGGGATCAGTTTCACCAGCCGATATCCAAGCTCTGAGACGAGAGGGCACACTCTGGATTCTCCTTCCCTTTAAACATTTAGAGAGAAAATGTTCAAAGCAGAGTTTTAGATGACACAAAGGCTCACATCATGTTTTTTGTTCCAAGGCTGCTATGTGCTAGATGTAGTACTGTGTATTGTTTGATGTACGCGCTTGGTTTGTCTCATGTAGAGAACTGTCCGGCAGCACAGTCTATGCACAAACTCTAAACTTTTTTACATTACATAGGGCTTTATTTCTGCAATATTTCAAATTTAGGCCAAACAACAGTGTGGAAGCAGGCTATGAAGCAATACAGTTAATACCAGATACCTCACAGTACAGCCATATGTGGTATATACATTTGTGTGCCATTAGGTGTGTGCTGTTAAAAATGTACCTTTTCACAAACTCACTGTATTTTACTTCACCTTTGGACTTAATACAGAAATTCTTTAGAGTTCTCATCTAATGCTAATAACGAGAAGGTTATAATTTTGCTGGCGTTGGTTTGTTGGTTCAGCCGCTTGTCTTTTTTTGAGGATATTTTCAGGAAAGTTCAGTAATAGGCTAAGGAAGTTATTAATCTTTCGTGTGCATCATTAACACTCTCTAGATCCAGGAATTCTAAAGGAATTGAGAGATATAATGACTTTGTGGCCCAATAGATGGAGTGTTTACTTCCCCAATTCGAGTCCAAGTGTGGGCACTCTATTAGAGCCTCAGGTTAACCAAACAATTATAATGACTAGTTTGTACAGAGTTGAGAGTATTAACCTGTAACTAACAGATGATTTGTGATTTACAATGTAAAAATCCAGAGTGCCATGTGTGAGGAAGACCTTGCAGAGAGACCAATTAGCTTGCTCCTTGATCCCGACTCTAGTAGGATCTCTTTGGGATCGATATCTGGCTTGTTTTGTGGGAAAGCATATGCAGAAGTTCTGCAGTGTGCCAAAATATTCTGTCAGACCACTCTTCACTCACTAAGCTCCGACTCCTTTAGGCTCTGCAGTTTTTGTTTGCGGTTAGTTGTCAAGAATGAAAAGCATCTTTTTCTCTCTGCGTCACTTTGATCTGCTTCACCACGACTTCAAGAAGCTCTATTTTAAGCTTTCTCGCCAATCATTCGATGAGTAATATATCTTGACTGCAGATAGACTTTGACGTCCTTGGGGATTTGTAGACACAACATGAGAGTAACGTTAAAAATATACTGGTGTAATTGGCAGCTAATAATGTGACTTCAGGAACATGGCTTTGTTTTGGAGAGGCAGAGCTGGGGTTAAGGCTGTAAAAGTGCATGAGACATGAATAGTGGTAAGGGCAGCCTCAGGAAGTACTGTAATGAGCACATGGAGGCTTTTGACATTCTGTGGTGCGCGCTACTGGATGTCACTGTATAAACCAGCACTGAGGTTGAATGATGCTAAAATTCATTGGCCGGAGGGACAGTGTGCTCAACTGTGATTGGTTATTTCAACAGGAAGGGAGGGTCTAACTTATTCACTGCTGTGAATGGTTTCTTGTTAGTGTCATTCAAGTTTTTTAAATTGAGTTGAATTGCTGTTTTTCGATACAGTGTTTTCTAAATATGAAAACACAGAGGAGTGTTTGAAGAGTTCAACCACATTTATTGTAGACTCTGACTACAATTAGTTGAGGAATGTTAGTAGCTATTCTGTGCATAATGTTAGTGATAATTGACTCTGAATGGAAGCAGGATGTACTGTGGAAGACGTGAAGAGGGGGATTAGTACTGGCTAAGCCTGACGCCCCCATCTGGAGAGAGATGTGATCTGTCACATGCACACTTGCTAAATTAAGCCATCAGCAGCACCACTGAATTATAGCCAATTGGAGGTAATGGCTAGTCGGAAATGTCACAACAATCATGCGTTGATTAGCGTCACTCCAGCCTTTTCAGCAGAGTCTATCTCTCACTGGATCATTAAGCCTCGCAGCAATAGTCAGTGGACTCTGAACTCCAACTTGTTGCCATATTTGTGTGTGTATGCAACACAAAGCCATGTGCTGAAGAGATAAATGTGTTTACTGTGTCAGCTTTAAGGCTTAATGGAAAATCAGTTTAGAGAGGTAGTGTTTGGTGACAGCTTGTAAAAGTGTGTATTGTGAGTCCACGTGTGTTGCTGTGTGTAGGTGGGCAGCGGTGTTTGTGTTTCTCTTTTTATCAGTATCCAAGTTTTGCCTCCAGTCCACCCACTGTTGATTACGGCACCACTGCATTTAACCTTCTTCCTTGTTATCGCTTGATGTGTTTCTATTCAAGTACACTGTATTAAATGAAAGGCATAATACCATTGGAGGGTAATAGTTAGCAGCTATAAACAGTAACGAGGTTCTTTATAGACTCTTTTACTGTTTGTTTACATGGTGTTAATTGCAGGGCTGAACAAGTTATTGCATTTCTAATTAAATGGCACTATTATAACACAATTTACAAATTGCAGATGCTGTAGTTACTGATTTACTGTGTTTCTTTTTTTGTTACTGACTGGAGATCAGTAAATGCCTGGTAAACATGTGTTGCTACATTCCACTTATTTATGTAGAGATAGTTTTGATTTGTAACTTTTTGATGTCATGATTATTTTATATTTATAAGCCTTCATGCTCATAGTCATATATAGCTAGACATCTAGACAGCTAGACAGCTATTCATTCACTTTTCAGCCACACTCAGTGGCCACAACTGCCCTGGGGCAGACTGTCAGAGACGTGGCTGCCATTATGCACCTATGGTATCCTCGACCACCACCAAGCACAACACAACACACGTGCATTAGCAGCATTAAAAGCGTCCTAAAACATCTTGGAAAGTCCTTGAGGTACCCTGGTTGAAGTGACATTGGTTTTGTATTTATCTCCACACACAATGAACACTTTAGAAGGTGCACCTGTTTTGGTCTGCCTGCAGCTTGATAACGTAGCTGTGTAAACATCTCAAGTATAAGAGAGTTCAAGTGTTTACCTTCTGCCTACCAGCAGCTACTGCTCTGTTCACTAACCTTTATATTTTAAACCAGCTATCGAAGGAAAGACCCGTCTAAGTTTGCTTTAATCATTTATCACCGATCTTATCTCCTATCCAGCTCCACCTGAGTGTTTCCTATTGGCCCACATTCCTTCCTCTTTACTAATGCAGAGCCCGTCCCAGGCCCTGGACTTTGCCCTGGTTGACCGCGAGCCAGCTGCATGTTTGCTATCAGTGATTTGGGATTAGCCAAACAGCAGGGGAGCAGCATGTGATTGTAAAGCAAATTCTGTATTTAATGTGTCTGCCAATCACGACAGATTATGTCTGATTGGCTGAGCATAAGTTAATCATGTGATGGATTAAGTGCTGGTCACATGCCGGGCGTCCGTCTTGTGCTGACAATATGCTCAAAAACATAACAGAATTGTGGCTGTATTAATCCTAGAATCATGTTGAAACATGTCCAAGTTTATACTAGATCCCGGCGGTGCAATGAACCTGTTTGTTTGAAGTGGTTGGGCTTTGAAATGGCTCACGAGAGAGCTTGACTTGAGAGCCACTGCAGTCAGAAAAGCTTGTGTGTAGATATGAACAAAACTAACACTATGTAACTAAGAAAGTGCGTCATCAAAAATGGAGCTTCAATTTGTGGTTGTAATGTATAAATGTGTCCCAATATGAATACCATCAGTTAGGTAGTCTGGTTTGTTTAGTAGGAAGGGCTATGATTACCTCTTACTTGATAACATTTTGCAGTGTGCAAATGCAGGCATGTGTCAATGACCTGGGCCAATGACAGCCTATCATTAAACACACTCCAAAACTAAAACTATTATTATACTACATTTAACCAACAATAATAACTATAATAAAGCAGGATTTTGCGCAAGAAAAACAGTAGTAAAATATCAGAAAAGAAATTTTTTTAATGTGGGCTGTTATGGGATATTGTCGCTCCATGGCTTGTGCATTTACCCCTGGACTAGAAGATCATCCTTTGAGTCCAAGTGTAGGCACCATATCTTGCCCAGCTTTGGCTTTAATCAGGTCCCTTGTTAAGAGAGATTTTTTTTTTACACAATAGACCCATAGAATATAATGGCCTTCTGTCTTATTCCATTTACATTGGAGGGTTTTTATATATATTTTTTTGACTCTGAGGCCTTTAGCCAATCAAATCTCACAGAAGAAAGGCAAATCAAACTGTGGCAGATGTCCACAGTGCATTTAAAAGCCAGAGTAAACCAACCTGGATTTGAAGTTTCACTGATGACTACTATTATATCATTTATTAGAACAACATGTCATTTTCAACCTAATTGTTGCCATTTAAGCATTGCAACATGACGACGCTGAACAGTAAGTATGCATTTTGAAGTAGCTGTGTTTTTATTTTAAACCTTTCCCTGAAATGACACACTGCTTTTCCCAGGAGGTATTCATTGCACGGTTTTGTTTGATGAGCCAAATGTTCCCTATCTGTGTCTTTAGGCCCAAATCTCCTTCATCAGACAAGGTTAGACACTTTCTAATGCCCCAGAGTGTTATTACTCATGGAGAGGAATCACATGATTGAAGGAAATATTTCTCCTGAGAGGGGGACTTAGCTCAGGTTGGCCTAATGGGGAGTATTGTTCTCCTGTCTTTGCACTTGGACTTGATCTGGAAAAGTCTTTGGTGGGAGGGCTTGCTGGGAGGGGGTCGCGTGAGGACGTCCCGGGCCAAGCCTTGTCTCTTGTTTCAGTTGAAAACACCAGGCGACTGTTGGAGCCCAGCCGTGACGATTATTCCTGCAGACATCCATACATTTTGATTTGCAGTGAGCCCACTTCTGCCAAGTCATTGTTAAGTGAACTTTGTGTTATGGCGAACATGTTGTGGCTTCATCTCTAGCTGGACACAACTGAGAATTCTGAACTAGAAATCAACCAAAGCAATAGATCTAGGGAAAAGTAACGCAGCATGCACAGTGGACCTGTTTTTGAGTAGCACAGAGCATATACTAATAGACATGTACAAATTCTTCAATAAATCAGTCACTAAATGTTAAATTTGCCATTCCTCTGCAACAAAACAAACCAATCCTTTTGTTGTCACTTGTTTTTACTTATTTTTGTTGAGTTCAACATAACAGCCCATAGTGCTCCAGTATCCAGCGGCAATTTTTCTAAATCTCTAAAGACACTTGGAAGCTTCAGATATAAAATGGAAAGAAAATAAAATGCTAAGAAATACTAATACTAACATGTAGATGTGTGAGAAAAAAATTGCATTAAAAAATATATATATGTAGTGGTGAGCTAGTATACAGGTGACGTTTCCCAAAAATTACGTTAAAACTAGGGCTGCAACTAATGATTATTTTGATAATCGATTAATCTTTTGATTACTTTTTTGATTAGTTGATTCATAATCAGATAGAGAAGTGCGAGTAAAATGGTTTAAAACTTGAGGTTTTTTGTAGTTTTTGTTGAAAACTGGTGATAATGTTACCAAAAATCACTTCAGACAAAGCTACAAGCATGCTTCTTGAAGATGTTTATATAGCGCATATATACATAAAATATCATCTGTAATACATATATTATGTTTTTAATCAAAAACACAAAATGTACATTGTTTTTATCTGTTTACTGCTCTGTCTAGGTAATAAAACCTTCTTTCACAGAACATGGCATGTGTCAGAGTCTATTAAATATCTCAGTTTGCGATTTTTTGATTACTAAATTAATTGATGATTATTTCAATTATCGATTATAATCGATTAATCCAGTTAGTTGTTGCAGCCCTAAAACATGGTGTATCTTCTTACAGTATTGTGATATATATCGATGTATATTGTATCATGGCACTAGTGATATGTATTGTATTGTCAGGTTCTGCACGGCCCGGCTAACAAGTATTTTTGAGCACCAAATAGTCTTTGTGGTATTGGTTTGCAGCCTGATGCTTTGAGACCTCTGCTGTAGAAAGATATGAGACACTTTACTTATGCATGTGTCTGCAACTGCATAAAGAAGCATACAGTGAAGACACAAGCTAAGCTATGTGCTGATGTAAATTAGACCACCAGATACAGATTTCAAACACCCACCATCTAAAGAAATGAGCCAATCTCCAGAGTGCAATACAAAGGGATTATATTCTGCTGCAAATGGGGCTAGTAAAAATAGATTTCAACACTTGAAATCTAAAACATGTTAAAGCTGTGAATGAATAAGTGTAGTTTCACAATATACAGACTCTACAGTTTTTGGATGTGGAGGGCCACAGAAAGTCCATACTCGCATAGTAAGTACTGTTAATATATTTAACTGATATATTTAACTTTTGCTGCATTATATCTCAGCTAAACTATTTTTGATGTAACAAACTTTTGTGCTTATAGTAGTTTGAACCCAGAAAAACCTCTCAGTAAGTTGTGAGAAATATGTGTTTTGTAAGGCTCATTAGCTGATATTTCAATCTGTTTCAGTTTTTCTGTTTGCTTATGTTACTGTGATGTACAGAAGTATCTCATTAAAAACCTGTTATAAAACATATTTTTATGATATTTGGCATATGTATTTAAATACTGTACAAACCTATAGAGAGTGTAATAAGCGTGGAAACAAGATAATGATTGTTCATAGATTTCAGTCTTTCTAAAATGTTGAATTGTGGTTTTAGTTATTCCTCTTAAACAGTCGATATACCAACCACTATTTTGTGTAATCAATACAAAATACTGCATTTAGCATTTGTTAGTAAAAACATAAAAGGAAGCTCTTTGTGTCTAGCACTTGTAGTAGGTACAAGACATTCTGATCCAGGTTAGGAAAGCATTTTTACATTTAGTTTAGATTCACAGCTGTCATGCTAAAGCTCTGTTGCGTGTAGCAGTGTCAGCTAACCAGTCCAACTGGGAATGGGCTACTGCCAGGGGCCTACTCTGTGCAAAAAAACTAATTATCGTATTCCTAGTATTCAATAAGAGTCTTCTCAACTGTGTGAGCATTAATTAAAATTGTAATTCAATTCTATTTTATTCTATATTGTCATTGAACAAGATCACATTGAGCATCATCAAAAAAGTATAGAAGACTTAAAAATATAAGTGCTAAATGAAAATTTCAATATCAGTTAAATTAAAACTATATTTTTGCCTCTCCATTCATCTCATGGTTGTTGTACGTACTTCCCACAGTCTCCCAATGAAAAGCCGTGTTCGTATCCATTTTGACTTACATCACTGAATAACAGGTGTCTGCACAGTTGCTCTAAGTGAATCACATTTTTCTGAGTTCAGAGCAGAGCAGCTTTCAGACTTCAGAACCTCTCCTTCCACAGATTGTGTTTGTTTCCGAGCAGATCTCTGAAGTCATTCCCTCTCTGAGCTGCAGATTTCAAGGTCTTTCTCCGTGCATGCCTCTCTCTGCCCCTCTGGAGATAGAACCTGTGACGGGGTGACTTTTTAAAGAGCTGCCGCGCATTCACGTACATTCTTTATATTTTATAAGGTGTTTGTATGTTAAGTAATATCTGACTGAGCAGGAGTAGGACATATTTTCCCACACATAGGGTTGTATTGAT
This sequence comes from Bostrychus sinensis, assembly GCA_020698575.1. Lineage (NCBI taxonomy): Eukaryota > Metazoa > Chordata > Actinopteri > Gobiiformes > Eleotridae > Bostrychus > Bostrychus sinensis. The sequence goes on from CM036250.1 coordinate 13,008,417, forward strand.
CCATGGCAGTGTTGTTGAAGTACTGAGTAGCGATGCAGTGGCAGTGCTGGTCAATAATACCACGTTCCATTTTGGCTCTCGGGAGTCTGTAGTGCATGAAGTGAGGTTTCAGTCTAGTGTTACTCTGTTAAAACTTGACACATCATGTACAGCACCGACTTGTGGGCAGCCAGACCATTACTGTTACTATTTCTCCCCAGGAGGTTATGTTTTCACTGTCGTTGGTTTGTTGGTTAGTTATTTGGCAAGATAACCAACTAAAGGTCAGATTGTGATTACATATTACCATATTATGCGTTCTTTTGGCTTTTTGAAAGAATTTTGGACACCTTAGCATTAGTATTTCACGTTTTATAAAAAAATAATGTATCTGGAAAATGTCTTCTTTTGGGGAGCTGTTACTTTTGGCTAACACCCCCTGCTGGCAACAGTGGGTAATGGACATAGCATAAAATGGTTATCACTGCTATTAGCAACATGGCATACATAACAGATAGATAAATGAGCTTATGCTTCCTAGTGAGGACAGTCTAAGTTCTTAAATTATCAGAATGAGTCCGGTGTTTGGGTTTTCAGATGTCTACGTAGAGCAGTGAGACCGAGCGTTTTCAGCTTTTGAAGAGGAAAAGCGGCTCAAAAAGTGGATTTAGCATAATAGGGACTTTTAAGCAAACAGGTGGAACATCTGAAACCAGGCATTTTTTGAAAGTACCATTGTGAGATAGGGCCAAAGTTGCTAGCTCCAGCTCCATCAGGTCAGTAAGGGAACAAATTCTTTATGATTGTGAATCCAGGCACAAGAGAGTCAAAAGCCAGTGTACTTTTTGTGACAGCCTCAAGCCTGGATCAATGGAAAGGGTTGTGACAGGAAGGGCATCTGGCTTAAAACCTATGCAAAATGAATATGGAAAAGCTATACTATAGGGCCAAATGAATTAGTGTGGCAAAACCAGACAAAGACACTGTGGCGTTATTTAAGGCTTAACGCAAAGTATTTACTGTTGGACTATAGGAGCACTTTGTCTTTAGCATTGCGAGATAGGGTTAATGTCTTGGCCTCAGCCTTCTCCCTTTGAGTTCATAGTTTTCAGAGGACTCCATATGAACCTACAACTACCTGAAACTTTATATTTATCTTTCACCACATCAAATACTTGTGATTTCCTCCTGGGTCTACTACAAAGAGCTCCCGTCTGCCATCCCACTGCTGTCAAAGTGCACACATCCCCTTTAATATTGGTATCACTGTCTACACAGGGCCTCCCCTCTACACAGAGCTGTCATCGTTAAGCTCCGCAAAGCCTGCAACCTCTGCCTTTAACGTCCTCCTACGTAAATGTTCGATTATAATATTTAACTCAAATGGCTTCACTTGTCTACATGTCTAACTTCGGCTTCTGACTTTGTGACACAGAGTGAACGCCGAGTGCAAGAAAGAACAATTGGAGGCAGAGGTGCATAGCGTTCCTTAAAGAGTGTGAAACAATAAGGCCTTTGTTTTGATCTGTGTGCAGTTCAAGTGTCAACAGCGAGAGAACGTGACCTTTTTGTTGGGACTCATTCAAATCAGTCAGAGGTCCTGAGCCTGAGCACGTCTTGTTTTCCACGTCCGCATTTATCAGGTGCTTAGGTCAAGCTTTCTGTAGGCAGATGTGTGACTGCTGGGAAAATGCATAGCTCCTATAATAGTATTTTTTTCCACCTATATCCGGCCACAGTCCTGCCCTATTTATGATCAGCTAGCGATGACATATACTGTACATGCCACACAATCTCTTTACATGGTTGGTTAGAATCAATTATGGAGAAAACACACTATTTAAAATAATATAAAAAGAAAGAGAAAAAGCACTATGTAAAATGACCAAAAAGCACATGGCTATTTTGCATAAATCTTCTTTCAACTTTTTGGGCTCTGCAAATCATCTCCTTCCTAATGAGAAGTGCTTTGGCATAGGGTTTGGGCCGGATGCCCTCCTTCATTTATCTGGGCTTGGGACTGGCACAATGAGTGCTCTGGCTTGTGATCTCGCGAGGCTTCGCTATGGCTAATTTTATTGTTTTTGCTTACATACTGTGCATACGTCACTAGACGCATTTTGTAAAAACTGAGCTGACTCAGTTATATTCTCTGTAGTTCTTAGTTATCCTTTGATCTCTCCTGATGTCTTTATTTATCAAAAAGAGACAGACACGATCTCTCTACACACACATGTTAGCACTATAACTTATACCAAGCAACAGTTGAACATTTTAGTGCATACAATCAATTTGTTGTTGAAATTGGCTCAAGTGCTGTAAAATTATTATTGTACAGATAGCTGGGAATAAACTGGACACAGTTTCCCCTTTACTGCAGCAGTATATAGCCTTACCTCCAGCCTCTCGCACCACAAGCCAGGATTTACACTCTCCTCTGTGTTAATAATTGGCAAAGCCCATGCTGTACCGCTCCAGTGGAAGTGTGGCTCCAGAAATATTCTGGTTGCAAAGCAGAGGGTCTGGGCTTACCCATGTTAGCAGAAACATTTCTTTTAGCTGCTCACTTCAGTGGTCATCAAGTGGTTTTCATAGGTTTTTCTGGTATGAATTTTTACATTGGATGCTTTTCCTGTCACAACCCTCTCCATTTATATGGGCTTGGGTCTGGCACAAATGATGACGTTTTATATTTTTGGCTGCGCTGGTTTGTGTGTCTGTTTGTTATCAACAACTCAAAAAGTTATGGACTGATTTTGATGAAATTTTCAGTAAATGTCAGAAATGGAAAACGGAACAACTGGTTAGGATTTTTTAAAGGATTCTTTTCTATGGGGAGATGGGGCTAATTTTAATTTAATTTAATTTTTAAATTTCTAACTCAGTAAATTTGGTAATGCACAGAATCATTGGCAAATAATTATGAGATGACATCATGGTAGATGTTATAATAGTTTGACAGATCATGTTGATATTCTGATTCTGGTGATAACAAATAACGACATGGCGTTATTTGTTATTTGGAGGATTTGAGGATTTACTTTTTCAGGAGTATGAAAAAGGTGAGGATTTTCTTTTTCAGGAGTATGTTCAGGTTAGTGAACCTATGGCTTGGCAGAGGTCTTTGCTCTCCAAGTGCTTCTAGTTTTATTGTGTGCATTTTACATACATCTCCTTAAATTTTGGGCACATTAAAGTCATTTGGATGTAGTTGAAGAGTTTTTTTTACTTAGTTCTCTCATAATGTTCAGATGACTTATTTATCAACCTATAATTGAGAATCTCCGCAGGCGCATACAAATATAACTGACCTGATGCAGTCTATGAACTTTTCTTGTATTTAAGAGAGAGCCTGTCCCTCTCTGATCTCAATTGGTCCCAGGACAATGTGATCAGGCTGAATCAATAGTGCTGCCAGATGCCTGCTTTGTTACTTGTTGTGGTTAGTCTTTTTTTCTTACAGACTGCGCTGGAGAGGAACAATCACTTTACAGTGTTTTGAGAGAGCGGCATGTAAGATATCGATTCTTTAAAAAGTGATTGCGTGAGATAAATAGAAAAAGGAGGATACTTTTCCACAGCTATAATCTTATTGTACTTGAGTTTCAGAGTGCAATCAAAAGAAAAGTCCACAGAGTGGTGTAATTATGAGCTACATTCATCGGAATTTTGCCTTGTTATGTAATACTGTGAGTTTCAGCCCAGAGTGTTGGCTTGCTTTTTTGCAGTCTATTAAATTGGCTTCCTGACTTGTTTTATCAGAATTGGCCTCACTTTGTCACAATCAGTCAAGTGTCCCTTGTGTCTTATTGGTTTGTTTATAGGTGCGTATAGTTACCTTCAACACTTGAGAACATCCTTATGTCACTTTGCATTGCTGTGTTAAGTTTGTTGCTTGAATTCCTAGTATTTCTAAAAAAAAAAAAAAAAAAAAAAAAAAAAATATATATATATATATATATATATATATATATATATATATATATATATATAAAATAAAAAAGCTTCAGTCTTCTTTTGCTTGTCCAGTGTTGTAATACTGATGAAAATGATCTAATTTACTGGTGGGTTTCATGTTGAATATAGATTGTATGTTCACAGTAAATCTTGTTTTAATCACATGAAATGGATGCAAATGCCATAAAGGTTGTAGGTAAATAATAGGAAATTTTTGATTGAAACTATGAAGAATAAATTTGCTGACTAGTGGAAAACCAAAACGTAATTGATGTAAACGCACAAGTCCTAAGCTACTTATGTTTTGACTTTGATAAAATGTGCTTGTTCTGAAATAAATTTTTTGAATATAGATCAACATAATTGTGTTTATGATTTTTGATATAATTAAGCACCCTTTGTATTTACATAATACATGATCTACTACATTACTTGTTAACAAAATCATCCTATATTTAGTGTGATTTAGTTAACATCAGCCAACAGAAGCTTAGTAGAAATGATATTGCTTCTATTGGCAAACTGTCATCACAGCCTACTTCCATCTCATCTTCTCCATCCACTGGATTTCTAATTTTAACCAATGTAATTTATCATTTTGATCATCAGCCTTAAGACTCTTTGTGTCTCATCCTTAGTTGTTGTTGGTCAGACATTTTGTTGTTGCTAAGTGACCATTGAGAGAAAACTGGAGGACTAATTGTTGAACAAATTTAGATTTTTTTTTTCCAGAAGGTTTTTCTTACTTTGAACATTTTCTAATGAGTTTATTCATTTGTAGACCCTGAAGTGTCTTGATTTCCTTTGCTGTTATACAAATAACATTTCTTTGTTTAGATGTATGTATTTCTATCTTTAAAGCAGAAGTAACTTTTCTCATTTCTTCACTGTTTTTGCTTCAGTTGACTCCTATGTGATCCTTCGCTCAGCTTTGCATTCACTTTCCCCTCGGCGTATCCTTATAAAGTTTTTTCTGCCATTTGGCCATTTAACCATCACATGGACTCTGAAACAGTTTATTTAAGGTAAAAAAGTTACAGAGTTCTGCTTTAAGACCAATCATTGGTCTTATAATGTAAGGGAATACACCCCATTGCCTTTTTTTGTAGCATTTCTGCATTTAATTAATGTTTGTAATCTTTCATGTTAAAATATAAAGTTTCAGACATTTGAAAGGTTCGCTAACATGAAAGAGGGACATCCAATAGCTTCCACTCAAAGTCAGGACTATAGTCGGCAGTAGATTTTAGACCTTTAGAAGTGCTGTCTTACTGCATCCCCATGATAAGTCCAATTGTTTTTGTGATATAACATTGTAGACTCTTAACTGAGGGCTAAAAGGGCCTTACCTGCATCAAAAAGTTATTACATTATGATGCTCATTGACATCTTTTTTCTTTTTTGCTCTTTGAGGTATGAAAGTTGAATAGACCCTTCTGCACTAGCTACTGTCTAGTGCAACTGCTTTATAGTTACAGTATACAGTGGATATAAAAAGTCTACACACCCCTGTTCAAATGCCATGTTTTCATGATGTAGCAAATGACAGCAAGACAAATAATTTCACAACTTTTTCCACCTTTAATGTGACCTATAACCAGCACAATGCAATTGAAAAACAAACTGAAACCTTAAAAGGGAAAACATATAAAATAAAAAACTTAATATAACCTGGTTGCATAAATATGCACACCGTCAAACTAATACTTTGTTGCAGCACCTTTGGCTTTTATTACAGCACTCAGTCTTTTTGGGTAGGAGCCTATTGGCATGGCACATCTTGATGGGGCAATATTTGCCCACTCTTCTTTGCAAAACCGCTCCAAATCTGACAGATTTCGAGGGCATCTCCTGTGCACAGCCCTTTTCAGATCACCCCACAGATGTTCGATGGGATTCAGGTCTGGACTCTGGCTGGGCCATTCCAAAGCCTTAATCTTATTCCGGTGAAGCCATTCTTTTGTAGATTTAGACGTGTGCTTTGGGTCATTGTCTTGCTGAAAAATGAAGGTCCTCTTCATCTTCAGCTTTCTGACAGAAGGCTGCAGGTTTTGTGCCAACACTGACTGGTATTTGGAACTGTTCATAATTCCCTCCACCCTGACTAAGGCCCCAGTTCCAGCTGACGAAAAACAGCCCCAAAGCACGATGCTGCCACCACCATGCTTCACTGTAGGTATGGTGTTAATTTGGTGATGTGCAGTGTTGTTTTTGCACCAAACATACCTTTTAGAATCATGTCCAAAAAGTTCAACCTTGGTTTCATCAGACTATAACACGTTTTCCCACATGCGTTTTGGAGAGTTCAGATGTATTTTTGCAAAATGAAGCTGGGCTCAGATGTTTTTCTTTGTCAGATAAGGCTTCCGTCTTGCCACCCTACTCCATAGCCCAGACATATGAAGAAGACGGGAGATCGTTGTCACATGTACTACACAGCCAGTACTTGCCAGAATTTCCTGCAGCTCCTTCAGTGTTGCTGTCGGTCTCTTGGTAGCCTCCCTGACTAGTTTTCTTCTGGTCTTATCATCAATTTTAGACGGACGTCCTGTTCTTGGTAATGTCACTGTTGTGCCATAGTTTCTTCATTTGATGATGATGGTCTTCACTGTGTTCCATGGTATATTTAATTCCTTGGAAATTCTTTTGTAGCCTTCACCTGACTGATACCTTTGAATAATGAGATCCCTCTGATACTTTGGAAGCTCTTTGCGGACCATGGCTTGCGCTGGAAGATGTGGCTACAAAAATGTCAGGAAAATCCTTCTAGAACAGCTGAACATTATTTGGGGTTGATCAGAGAGGACGTAAATGGTGACAGGTGTGTGCTGACTCCAGTTTTACATCAGTTTGAATGTAATTGGTTAAATCTGAACACAGCCACATCTCCAGTTATAAAAAGGTGTGCACACTTATGCAACCACATTATCTCAGTTGTTTATTTTTAAATCATCTCCTTGAAAGATTTCTGTTTGTTTTTCAATTGTGTTGTACAGGTTATGGGTCACATGAAAGGTGGAAAAAGTTGTGAAATTATTTAGCATGTATTATTTTTACATCACTAAAACGTGGCATTTGAACAGGGGTGTGTAGACTTTTTATGTCCACTGTATATTACTCTGGAGGATTGTATCATTGCTATCAATGTGGTCACGCTAAATGATTCACAGACCTCTGAAGGACATTGGCTACTGTAATTTAAAATGCAAATATTCAGAGTCTCTTGGTTTGGTGACTTATTGAAAAGCCTTTGGAATCTGTAACATCAGCTGTACCTTTTAGAGTAGTGGGCTATATCAAGAGTAAAACAAAAGGCCTATTAGTTAAACATCCATCATCGCCAGTAGCCATGGAGCACAGATAAGATATCAGTGTGCCATCTCTGCCACATCAAGGTCACTGCGCTCCGACCGCTGGGCCTCAAGGTGGCATGTCATGAGCAACACAATTTGTGGTCCAATGACATTATTTGCTGGTCTATTCTCAGCCTATAGTTTGGCCCAGAGGCTTGCTATTCTGCTTGGTTGGAGTAGAAATTCAAGGTATGAAAGTGAGCGCCACATATAGACTCTTACACAGGTTAAAAAATAAATAAATAAAGTGGTTCTGTTTCCATTCATTCTGAAAACAGAGTAGTAAATAATAATATGCTTTTAGATGAAACTTGTAAAGTTGGTGGTCATTTGCCAATTGCAGCTCGTGGCCTATGCTAATTCAGGCTTTGAAAACATATTGTGGTCTTCTTAGCATTCAAGTTGTCTATTGTGGTTGTATGTGGAATTTAGATTAGTTTTCTAGTGTTTGGGCTTATCACATCTTATACTGTGTCATCCCTGTCCTTGTTCCTTTTCTATACCTCCCATCCAACACCAGAGTGGCAATTCAAAGAACACATGCGACCCAGGGATAATGCAGTGCGCGCAGGTAAAACCGTCTGATGACTCAAATAAGCAGGATCACAGAGCCTTGTATGCCAGGGGCCCTCTCTCTGTTTCCCTCGGTGTTATCTCCCCGTGTGTTATTTATGTGCAGCACCTTCCATGGCAACACCTTTGGTCCACCCTCCGCCCCCTCCTCTTGCCCCGTTCGCCGCTGGAGAATGGATGATGTATTCTGCCGCATGTCTGGCCGATCAATGGGCCGCCGGCAGGAGAAGTGCACTGTACACCCTCGAGCTGAAACTGTCTATTGATCCATCTAACAGGCAACGGAGAGGCCATTGTCATGCAGCAAAACGCCACATTTTACATTTATGGCGTCATTTATTGCCTCTTTGTTCACATTCAGTATATTCACTAACAGACCTGGATAATGTGGTTTATTGTTGGACTATTGCAGCAGATACATACAAGTTACAGTGATTAAGGTCTGGGAGGTGTATTTGATGTTCAGCAAAGGTGGAAAATGTACTCCAAATCTGTACTGAAGTAAAGATATTGCTGCTTTTAAATAATATGACTCAAGTAGTAAGTAAAAGTAACAAAACTGTTACTTTAGCAAGTAAAAAAGTAGTGAGTGTACATAAGTAGAAAGTACTTACTGCTATTGTCATTACTAGTACTACTTGTATTACCACTACTGCTTCAACTACTACCACGACTACATCTAGTGCTACTGCTACAATTACTGCTACTGCCCCCACCACTACTGTTAGTACTACAACTACAACTACTACCATTGCTACAGTTGATATTCCTACTGCTCCTACCTACTTCACGAACAAGGTCAAGAAATACTTTTACCTATATAGAGAAGTATGCTTTGGAAAATGTACATAGTTGTATAGTTGTTCTTATTATTCAATAAATGTACTCAAATTACTTGAGTAAAATTATCTAATTACTTTACATCCCTGGAACCTTCATCATTAACTTTTAGCTTTTAGGAGTGTAATGATACATTTTTGCAATGATACGATATGTATCAATTAGAATTGTTTCAAACTAATTTAAGAACAATATTGGCTAATTTAGAATGATATGATTTCAATTCAGCATCTTCATATTGATAAAATCAATACAGCAACTTTTAGCCAAAAATCATAAAAGTTTACTCTCAAACCTAGCATCGGGGCCGGGGTCCATTACTTCCAGCTGATAAAGAACAAGTTGAATATAACATTTTATTTTAATAAAAACACAAAAATTACATCCAAAAAGACATATTTGGTTTTATTAATTTTATTTTAACTTGCAAATTTCTGATATTCTGATATTTCTGATATTATTGATGTTTTTTTTTTTTTTCAGCTATATTGATATACACGTCCTAGAAAACTATACAGGGTAATGCGTACTGTATCTATAAAGTCTTATCGTAGGAATAAAAGAAGCTATTATCAATCTAGAAATTGTATCTTTACACTCCTATTAGTTTTGGTTGTTTTGCTCTCTCGTGGTGTGAATTATGTGCTATCGGGAGTCATGTGCCATTTCATAAAATTTCACAGTTGATGTTTATAATTAAACCGATGATTAACAAGTACAGTTAATTAGCTAAGTCTATTAACAACTTTTGGCATTGAGATTTCTTGAAAGCATCCAAAGCCTGCATGCAAACTTGGACCAAATGGGAAATCTTGCTGTGAGGACTTAATCGAGCATGTTCCAAGTGTGCTCTGCTACTGATTCCCTCCTGATACACATTGACACATATGGACAAGCCCTGATCTCTTTTATTTAGCGCTTGATTGGGTCATAAGCCCAAACCTAATTAGCAGCACACGACCGTTGACCCCCACCCTGCTTAGAGACCAGAGGGGCCATGTTACTCTGAGGAGGGACACAATGAGCAGAGCAAGGTTTGCTTGATTTGTTGCCAATGTTGCCATGTTGTTCGGAGGGGGAGGGATGGAAGGGGGCTGAGGGTGAAGGAGGCACAGATGCGAAGTGTTGTTAACAAAGGTTGCCATGGCGCAGCGGGAGATGACACCAACAGCCTGTTGCTGTGAGTGCATGCAGACCAAACCCAATTAGGCCCTGCATACAAGACTGAACAGATAATACAAGTGCTACTGGAAAAACATCAGGGTAGTGCTGTGGAAATGGCAAAAAAATAAATCTTACGGTCTGGCTAAAAAAAGGCAATTCCAAAGTAGTTTCATTTTTAATTGAAATGTTTTTCTTCTTTTTATGCTCATTGCCAAACACAAACTCTTATAGCACAAAATAAATCACTTTAGGTTGGATCCCTTTTAGTGTTAGCACTCTCTCCACAAGGTTAAGTTAAAGATGCAAAAAGCAGTCAGTTGAATTAAAGACAATAGCGATAGTGCATAAAGTCTACAGCTCACCATATAGACACAATCTTTTGTGTTTATGTAAATTTCCTACCACTTCCAAAACCAAGGCATTACAGAGGTAATGAGAAAACCTTTCTCTGGAGATGATTAGTTAGCAGTGGGAGGCACGGTGGCAGAATGGTTAGTGCTCACCTCCCAGCAAAGAGATCCTGGGTTTGATCCTCAGGCCGGCCAACACAATCTCCCCATGTTACCACAGGATCCCTTTGGGTACTCCGGCTTCCTCTCACCATCCAAGAACATGAAAATGTTAGGTGAACTGGTGACTGTAAATTGCCCCTAGTGAATAAATGTGAGAGTTAATGGCTGTCTGTCTGTGTATGTCTCTGTGTTACCCCTGTGACAAGCTGGCCACTGTCCAGGGTGTATCCCGCCTAAGGCCCAAACTTACTGGGATAGACTCCAGTACCTGCAACCCCTAATGGGAATAAGTGTAAGAAGATAAATGAATGAATGAATGATTGAATGAATGATTAGTTAGTGCCACTATAGCCATTTCCCAACTGCCCACCAGCAGCAGCACTAGCACTATTCTGAGTTTGCAGGAAGCTTGTTCAGAATCACAAACCATGTCCATGCTTTTGGAACAAATTGTGCTTTACAAAATCAGTAGATAAACCTACATAGGTTTGTGTCACACTGGTAGGGGTGTCATGGTTTCCTATTCCAAACTTTGAACCATTTTTTATGGACAAAACTTATTTGGATTTTTTGGCAGTATTTACCACTTGTGGGACATGACCCAGCAGGCAAGGTCAATGTCCGCTTTGAGTGTCCCTTGATTTCAAAATTATAATTCAACTGAGAGATGATAATTTTCTGAAGCTATGGCATTTGGATTCCTTGCAGATATTGACACATCCACTGATAGCCGGATTAGAACCCGGCAAGCATTTGATATGTCAATAGTAATTTTGTTGTTTGTCACATAGTTACACTGAAAGAGGATTACAAATAGAAACATTTTTTTTATGCTTTTCATGTTTACTAAAATAGGGCTCCTGGGTATAAAAAACACACATTATAAAATAGCACTTTTATGTGTAATCAAAAAGTCAAAGCCATCTGGCAATGATTTGACATTGAAAAGACACACAAAGAACAGAACTCTATAATTAAAAAAATGGTTGAATAGTTTTTACAGACAAATCCATTTCTGATCTAATGATCCGGTCTGGGATAATTAAGTTCATATTCCACCCAGTCAATGCATTTCAATTAGTTATGTGTTAATCTGATAAATGCTATTGTAAAAATCACTAATATTGATCCAAATGAACGCTGCTCCTGAGCTGTCTCCCTGTGAATGTGCGGCAGATTACTTATCATTCATCGCTAATGTGGTTCTGGTGTAATCAAGCCCGGCTAATAACGTCTGTTAGATTGATGTCTTAAGGCCGCAGCCGGTGAAGTGCAAGGAACCGGCGCTCTGTCAAACGTGTCTGTGTGCGGTTAAAAGGACACCGCCAGTAATGAATTACAAGAAAATATCCCGCTGGATTTGTTCTGGATTAGGCCAATTTCCTACAAGGCGTGTGTAATCCTTAGAGGACGCCCCGTTTTTAAGTCTTCAACAACGCAATCTGGTCGGCATCGCTCCCCATCTGTGGCTCTGCAGCGGCTGGAGTCTGCAAACTCCCAGATAGATATAGACTGAGAGGAACTAGACTAGAGCTGAACCAACAGGCTGCCCTTTTTCTTTTGGCTTCATTATTAAAAGTAAGTCACTTTTTAGGATTGCATTGCATTGGACTGTTGCTTCTTGAAGGGAATGTAGTCAGCCAGCCAGGCGTACTAAGACACTTTGCGGGCGGTACTTGGAATTATTTAATAATTTATTAAGATGATAAGAAAATATTGTGATCTTTACATACAACTGAAAGATAAGCAAGCTCTAGTGTGGCATGGCCTAAAGATTTTTATTTTCAAGTTGAAGTTTCAACATTTTTTTTTTTATTGTTTTCATTTTTCTTTGTAGTGAATTTATTATGAATGTAAGTTTTTTGTTTTGTTTTTAAAGATAAAATATATAGAATACAATATATAAATGTAATATGAGTTTATATCATTATATTTTTATGTAAAATGTATTTAATTATTTTTTTAAATGCAGGGGAATTTGTATTTACTATAAAGTAAGTGTAAAAAGTTTTTGTGACACATTTTATATGAGCCGTTTTTGTAGAATCATCAACATGCATGTGTGAAAGGTGCTCATAGCCTGACAAAAAGCCCACTGGGGTACATGAAAAAAAAGAGCTATACCGTAAATTTATTTTATCGGTTCATTGTATAATTTTAGTAATATGTAATAGGAAAATAATCTGCGTGTAAAATAATGAGTGTATTAACTCTGTGATTAACTGGCAATTGTGCAGGATGTACCCTACTTCAGGCCCAAAATGGCTGAGACAGGCCCCAGCCCCCTCTCATCCCTAAGTGGCAGAACTTGAATGAATGCATGTATTGTGCCAGCATGATTCTTTTCCTTAGTACTATATAGCAAAGCACTTAAAACCTTTAAGCATTGTGAGTATGGCTGTAACTCTGAATTGCCCATAGTGACAGATTGTGTAAGTGAATGGTTGTTTGTCTGTGTATGTCTCTGTCAGGCCTGTGACTAATTGGCCAATGTCCAGGAGGTATCCTGCTTCAGGCCCATAGTTGATGTAATGGGCACCAGCAACCTGTGACTAATAATGGGTATAAGAGGAGGTCCTGTTTTATGAAGTGAACTATGCGTATAACGTTTTAATTGATGGATTTTATGGTAAAACAATTACAGAGCTGAATGATATTTTTTCTTTTGTCTTTATTCACTTCTATAATCTGTCACTATCTCTGTGTGCCTGTCTAAGCATCCCTACATTCTTCCACCTATGCTTTCATCCAACATCCATAATCCTTTGTTGAGAATGGGATCAATCATGCATCTCTTCCCCTGCAGCTTCCCGTGTGCCACGTGCTGTTTTCTAACATGAATCAATAAATACGTCATAATAATCCTCATTATTTTCTTCCTGATGCAGCAGCTTTCACTCCTCCCTACATCTCCATTTTGGCCCATCTGCGTCTTGGAGCGGTGTTTGAGTGTGGCCTGACAAAGGGAGCATCGATTTCTCCCGATTGGGCCGCAGCATAGGGGGAGCATTGATCAGGCGGCTGTTGAAATAGTGCTACTTAAAGATGTGGGATCACATGCTAAATGGGCTTGTCCATGTGAGGTATTTAAAGCAAACAATGGGAAGGTGTCAAGGGGAAATGCTGGAACAAGTCACCACAGAGGAAGTGTATTGAAAGATTACACCTGGCTTCTGCATAAATCTATAACACTAAATGGTCAAATTACATAGATTTAGACATTACAAGTGATTTTTTGGGGGTTAAAAGAAGTATACAACTGAAAAACATAGCCTGGACTCTGCCTGTCCTCTCCCTGTTACCATTGGTTCTCTCCTGGTTCCCCCCACTGTCCAAAAACATGCATGTATTAGGTGAACTGATGACTCTAAATTTCCCCAAGTGAATGAATGTGAGAGTGAATGGTTGTCTGTCACTGTCAGCCCTGTGACTAACGCCAAAGGCCCATAGATGCTGGGTTAGGCTCCAGCCACCTGTGACCTCTAAGTAAGTGAGAGATGGATGAAAACAAATGATTACTGTCATCTGTCACAGAAAATTTGCGATTAAGAGGTTCAGAAGCAAGCGGAAGGAGCCATAGTTCCATTACTTATTCTTCTGACAACCAGCCCAGATAAACTGACAAACTGAGCACAGCTGGAGGTGAAGCACACATGTCAGGAACACAAATTAACGTCATATCAAGCAGATTAGGTTTGGCTTTTGCACAGCATTACTTCTTCTTTGGCTCCTGTTTATTTAAATGCTCGGCCATTCATTATTAATAAGCACTATCCATCTTAGTAGCAGGCAGGCGGTCACATTGTTTAAACGCCGGCAGAATCAGAAGCACTTAACATCCATCTCTTCTCGGCTTCATAGGCGTTACATTTTTGTTTACGCTGTAACTATTAGACAATGTAATGGGTCAAAGGTCACCGTCACAGCTTTTCCAATTTGCAGTTACATTACAAGTAGCCATGTTGTTGTACTGCTCTCATAGTTGTAGAATAGAGATTGGGTGAAGATGCACGTTTGCCACTCTGACACCTCTCTAAGCGCTCTCACACCTTTAGCCCTCTCTGAAGCAGCAGCAGAGAGGTGTGCAGGACAAGAACATCACTCTGCAGGTAATTGCTTTGGTTTGGATGCCTGTCTTTTCCATCAGTCTATTTCTGATTCCTGCTCTTTTCACTGCCCTCCTCTTCTTCTCCCTGTTACCTTCACCTTCACCCGTCAGCCATTTTGACATCCATCGAATTACATTCTTTACCTGTTCCCCCTCTGTCTCCGCCCACTTCTTCAATTCCATATTGGTCAAAATTACTAGAAGACAATAATGAATAGTTTTTATTTTGGGCACAAATTAAAACATGGCCCGGATGCTCACTCAGAGATTAAACTCTGAGCTTCACCCAAAGAATTTCTCATTAATTCAGCGTTCATATTTCCTGAAATGCCAAACAATGTGTTTCTACCCCTTACCGTTTTATTTCACAGAGGAAGTGCGCCGGTCAAATCGATATCTCATTAAATGTGATTTCTGCACTCTACAAATGCTTTTCAAACCACTCCTTTTGCATCCGAAAATAATTATAACTTTAGAAGAGTCCGTTCTCTCAGCTGAACTTGTTGAATAGTCCCAGACAAATTATTAATCAGATTTTCAGTGTTGCTCAGTGAAAAAGATCTGTGCATGTTTTACTAGGGAAATAATTAGAACATTATTGTTAAGACAGGAAAACGTTGTAGTGGATATATTTGTTTTAACATATCATCTAACCTTAACCAATAAGTTTGTATTTCTACATTAATACTTTAGGAATCAAAAGGTAAAATTGTCCATGGGCTCCTGTGCATAAGTCCTACATTATATGTGCCATCCACCACCTTAACATTGACAAAGCTTATGGAGGAATTTAGGTAAACTTTCTTAAAATTGCAACATGCCATTTACCACTGGTTTAACCCATTTTTCGATTAAAAGAAAAAAATAAATCTGAAATTATTGTCTGGATCCATGTATTTTTTACTGTATTCTTAACAGTTGTGAGTTACAAAGGCTTTGTGGCTTAAAGGAAACTAGAAGGTTCCAGATTTAGGCTCAGGTCTGAGAGTACTGTATCTTTACCATTGCTAATGCCTTGGCAGAGGTCTGCGCTCTCTCAACAAAATAAGTCACTGCCACTACTTAATACTGCTTGCATTGTAATAATAGTAGTTCTTGGTTTGTATAAGACAGAGGTGGAAAGAACATTTGAGTGTTGTATTGAGTGTTTAGTATGTGTTTAGTGTAGTATAGTATTTTTTTACTTCAGATGTGAAATGGGTAGCATGTTTGTTTTGCGATTATAAGGCTTGATACTGGTTTGGGGACAGTACAGTAGTAGTAGTAGTAGAAGCACGAGTAGTAGCAGTAGATTTTGCTATGAATTTGGAAAAAAGAGGCAGAAATAAGTACTTTGTATAGGTTTTTTACTCTTGATACTTATTACCCAATATATAAAGGCTGTAATGAACTTTGTAAAATTCTTTTTTTGTTTTTGTTTCTACTCACATACTTGAGTAATTTATATATATTTAATAACAGCACTTTTACTTAAGTGCAGGTTCGGAGTGCTTTTTCCAACTCTGTTTTAACCTAAAAAATGGCAGGTTCAATAGCTGTATAATAATTAGATTCTTTATATTATTATTCTTTTTAATTTGTCATATTTACATAACAAGCAGTTAATTCGCTTCCCAGTATTTCTCATAATGTATCCATTGTATTACTCATTTCAGAAATTTTTTTTTCAGGCTGGCTTCCCTAATGTGCCGAAATACTAGAGCTGTAGAAACATTTTCACAGCCACACACTACTTTTAATCAGCAGTGATTGATCGTCGGTGCTGCTGTTTTACCACTCGCATTAAAAGTGGTTCCCCTCCTCACCTCCTCACGCAGCGCCAGTGGAAATCTGATGTGATGTAATTAACGTTGTGCAACTATTGTTTCTCATTCCACGTGGGGCAGGGATCCAGGTGCCTCGCCGCTGCTCCCGTCTGGCTTTTCCTTCCTGCCTTTGTACGGAGATGTTTTGGTGGAGAAGGCGTTCACTTTGAGGAACACAGTGGGGAGGGTCCGGATGTCTTTCTGCCGCCTTATTGGAGGATTTCATGTTCCTTGTAACCGTCAACAAGTCTAGGGTCATTGTTAAGGCATGTTCAAGAAAGCTTATGTTTTATCCATTATTGTTATTTTGAATTCCAAATTTCATTAGCGCCTTGGCCTTGGCTGCAGGTACACTGATGTTTTTTCATGCTGCTGTATCCCTATGAAAGCAAAATATCTCCATGACATAACACCATTTCAGACTAAAAACTCTAGAGAGAAGGTGCAAGTTAAACTGCAGAGAAAAATGTGTTTCCAAAAATATCTGTGTGAATAGTTTGGGTCTTTGCTTTAGCCAGCATCTTCCTTTTGGAACTAGGTTTGCACTATCCAGCATTATGCACCATGTCTTGCCATTTATAAGGGTTGGTTCTGATTTATGTGTGCATTTTATGGTTAGTTCCTTGGCATTAGAAAGAAGGGCAAGGAAAATTGCACAGTGGGAAACCTCTGGACTTTGCCAGAAAATAGCTTAACAATACATTTCACTGTTGAAAAGATTATGTTTATCACTTATCAGTTGATAAGTGTCTTTGTTGTCTTGACTCTTTTTAAACCATAAGTGGGTAAAGCTACAGTATGTTGTTGCAGTTGCAGTGTAAGTGTATGTAATTTGAATTAAGTTTGTGTATAAGGCAAAAGGTTGCAAACATTGCAACATTTACTTTACCTTTGCGTCATATATAAGACTAAGCCATTCATGACTGTGTTACACAATCAGAAATGCACTTTGTTTCCACCCAGCTGCTATTGTAAATTTTTTATTGAGGAGTCTTTAACTTTTACAATTGTTATATTTGACAATACAAGACTGTCTCAAACTGAAGGCCCTGTCATAAGGAGAGCAGTGGAGCTTTCGTCTCGTCCCGTGGTCTGAAGACTTCAGATAAGCAGGAGTTATTAGGTCCGGGAGCGGCGGTCTGTGCAAGCCACAGCAAATAGAGGCAGGGAAATGTATTGTGTGAGCAGCAGAGGTTGGAGATGAGGTCAGCGCTGATGGCCTTCCACTGTCCGCCCTGCGCTCAGCTCATCTCTCATTCTGCAGGAGTAGAGCAGTGATGTGTGGTCAATGGACCATCTCCTGCACTATATCGACAATGAAAAAAGCCTTTAATGTTTTGTGTTGACAAAATAGGTTTTCATACAATATGCAATATTTATGTTGACTCTTTCTAACAAACAAACCCAAATAACCTCCTTAGCAGAGGTATGACAGTAAAATTAGTAATGAACAAATATCTTTCTGACATGGCTGGTTTATGGGAGAATGATGTGCTTTCCACTTCCGATTATGGCCCTGACATTTCTCTCTGGGACATTCAGAAGTTTAGAAATCTTTCTGTAACCAATGCCATCAGCATGTTTAGCAACACAGAGTTAAAGCAAAGGTCTTGAGAGAGCTCTTTGTTTTTACCCATCATGAGATGTTTCCTGTGTGACACCTTTGTAAAGAAATGCCTTTGTATAGGTCAGACAAGAGGCAGGGTTGCTTTCTGATCACTGACAGATTTCAGATGGTGTTTTGACTTTCCACGCCTCTTTGCACCTCCTTTCCTTCATGTGTTCAATACGTTTACCCTGTCATTGCATTTTATCACACACAACTTAATGTCTGAATTTATTTGTTTTGGTTTCTTTGTATGCAAGGCTTAAAATATTTGTGTTTTAAGCCACTATTATACACTCACTGGCCACTTTATTAGGCACACCTGACCAACTGCTCATTAACGCAAATTTCTAATCAGCCAATCACATGGCAGCAACTCGATGCATTTAGGCTGTAGACATGGTCAAGACGATCTGCTGCAGTTCAAACTGAGCATCAGAATGGGGAAGAAAGGTGATTTAAGTGACTTTGAACGTGGCATGGTTGTTGGTGCCAGACGGTCTGGTCTGAGTATTTCAGAAACTGCTGATCTACTGGAATTTTCACGCACAACCATCTCTAGGGTTTACAGAGAATGGGCCGAAAAAGAGAAAATATCCAGTGAGCGGCAATTCTGTGGGCGAAAATGCCTTGTTGATGCCAGAGGTCAGAGGAGAATGGCCAGACTGGTTTGAGCTGATAGAAGGGCAACAGTAACTCAAATAACCACTTGTTACAACCAAGGTATGCAGAAGAGCATCTCTGAATGCACAACCTTGAGGAAGATGGGGTACAGCAGTAGAAGACCACACCGGCTGCCACTCCTGTCAGCTAAGAACAGGAAACTGAGGCTACAATTTGCACAGGCTCACCAAAATTGGATGATAGTAGATTGGAAAAAAGTTGCCTGGTCTGATGAGCCTTGATTTCTGCTGTGACATTCGGATGGTAGGGTCAGAATTTGGTGTCAACAACATGAAAGCATGGAACCATCCTGCCTTGTATCAACGGTTCAGGCTGGTGGCGGTGTTGTAATTGTGTGGGGGATATTTTCTTGGCATATTTTGGGCCCCTTAGTATCAACTGAGCATCGTTGCAATGCTACAGCATACCTGAGTATTGTTGCTGACCATGTCCATCCCTTTATGACCACAATGTACCCATCTTCTGATGGCTACTTCCAGCAGGATAACGCGCCATGTCATAAAGCTCAAATCATCTCAGACTGGTTTCTTGAACATGACAATGAGTTTACTGTACTCAAATGGCCTCCACAGTCACCAGATCACAATCCAATAGAGCACCTTTGGGATGTGGTGGAACGGAGATTCGCATCATGGATGTGCAGCCGACAAATCTGCAGCAACTGCATGATGCTATCATGTCAATATGGACAAAACTCTCTGAGGAATTTTTCCAGTACCTTGTTGAATCTATGCCACGAAGGATTAAGGCAGTTCTGAAGGCAAAAGGGGGTCCAACCCGGTACTAGCAAGGTGTACCTAATAAAGTGACCGGTGAATGTAGGTGCATAAAATTCAGCGGGCTAGTGGGAGTAAATGTTACTAGCCAAAATGAAAATATATCCACTTTTGGCCAATTTAGCTAGTGTTAATGTCAGGACGTTTGTATGTATTTTTTTTTGTTTTTTTTGTTACCAACATCTGGTCAAAATTTTCTGCCAGTACCATGTCAGAAATATATTTTTTGAGAGAAGCGGCAACATGAACAATACTTATTTTATCCTCAAAATTAATAGTTTAAAGATTCAGAATTTTGAGATATATATTGTGAATGCTCATATTGTGCTGACGACACATTTTCTATATATTGTGAATGCGCTAATTCCTACCCGTTTTAGCGGCCATTTATATTGCGGTGGATCCAACAGCCTCTGCCATCCCACATCCCCATTCTTGGCTCATCTCCACCGCTGTATTAACATAATTTGAAGTGTTAGAATGCCAGACATCTCCCCCTTCAGATGCCTCCCCTCTAACCACTCGTGGCCTTTGTGGAGCCTCAGAATTCTCCCCACATCCTCCCCGACCCCCAGCATTAATTACCAGCTGAGGGCACGCCGCTGTGTCTTATGCAGGCCCGGGCAAAAAGAACTCACCAAACACCCATGACATTTTTGGGGAAGGTCAATTCTCAATCGCAAAAGCAAACAAGGCTGACGTCCTGTGAAGGGATACAAAAAAAAAAAAGATGATGAATGAACGAGATGTACAGCTGACAGTTTGAGACACTGTGGTCCAATTAAGCTGTTCTGTAGGCTACGGCGTGATTGCCCTTGGTTCTATGGTTAATAAGACTGTGCAGGGGAGACTACAACAATCAATCTCTCTTCTCTCTGTGTGTGAGTTTTAGGTTGAAGTGAGTTATGCAAACAAAAACTCTGAGGCAAAAAAAAAATAAAAAAATAAAAAATCAAGCCGTTTAGTGTTTCTAATTCAAATAACATTAGCAAACTGTGCAGGACAAGTAAAATACAATACTTTTTTTCATGTTTTTAAAGAAGATCACAGACGCCAATTATGCAAGACACACATTTTGGCTACAGATACATAGATTCCCCAGATTTCTGTGAGTAAACCAACACTTGTTGCTCCAAAGAAGTGTGCCAGATTACTTTGTATGCAACTTGTTGGGACCCATATGTCTCTGTTTTGAATAAATACATTTCTTTAAGATTCTTTAAGCTTTATTGATAGGAGAGTATAATAGGACATTGGGGGGAGAGCAGGGAGAGACCACTGGCAAACCCACGATACTGAGGCAGGCTTTAGTTGCTCTGCATATGCCCCACAGTTCTACTATGACCATGCTTTGAACTGATTTGTGATGTATTGTATTTATTTTGTTTTGTTAACATATCTTGGTAGTGTCTTTAGAGTTTTGGCACAATCTGGTCTCCTTTGTGTCTTGGTTGCACTTTATAAAACTTCATTTACCTCGATTTATATCCATTGGCACCAGATCAATCTTAACCATTCATCAAAAAAGAATGGTTTTCTTCTCAGATTGGTTGCTTGTTTGCTTGCATTGCACTGCCATTATTGACTCTGCATATCTCTGTACTATTCCTTGTTTTCTGCTGGGTTGTATGTCAATCCAATTCCATTTATAGGTATTTTAATTTGTGTCCATTTGCCACGCTTCTTGAAAATCCACCTCGAACTTGAAATGTAACTATTTGTATTGAAGGCTTGGAGACTTTACCACAACACTGCTGTTTGAGTTCTTGTGCGTGTTTACTACAATATGCTGATTAGAGTGGGGAGGCTTTGGCAAACATCATATATATTTTCATATGTGAAGTGCGAGATAAGGCTGTGTTTTGAGTCTTGTGCATGTGTTGATGCAGGAGGGCCCTCGACTGTGACAGTGTGTAATACTGGGAGCTGTACAGTCATATCTGAGTTGCATATACACCATTGTAGGCATGTGTCAGGGTGTTTGCTTCTGCAGTTCCTGTCATAACCGACTTAGATCAAATCAAACCTCCTGCACTCAAAACTATTTTTGGATTTTGTCAAAAGCAACCCGGTGCCTTTTCTGCCATCAACGCTATGCCATAGTGAATACATTTTCTGATGTTTTCTTTAAGTTACAAGGGTAGGATGATGGAAATATTTCTTATATTTGTCATTTTGTTCTAAATCCCAGAGCATTGGTGCGTCAGAGGAAGAAGCATTACCTTTTCACACTGTGTTCGAAATGAGTTTCACCTTCAGTAGAAGTAAATACAGTGAGACCTTGCCCTGTTTTGCAATGGAATAGAAAAGCAAAGTCGTTTTACCTACAAAAATTATGATTTACTAAATATTGTGCCTGAATGAATGATGATGATGTGTGTTTTTTGACCTGCATTTGGAATATATTGAATCACTGCCAAGCTCAAAAAATGTGTACTACTAGAATGAAAACACATTGCTCCCTTGACTTCAGGGGTCACAACAGTGAATCATTTGCTTAAATACCTTGGCAAAATATTTATGCAACATATAGATAGGTAGATGGATAGATAGCCTTTATTGTCCCACAGGGGAAAATTGTTATCTGTCACTAAATGAAATACATAGAATACATGGTGTACAAAAACAACAACGACATCCCAGACAAAGAGAATTTACCCAGGCAGTGCATACATAATAATTATTACACACATCACACTCATCAGGATTGTCACAAGGTCACAAACTGTGAAAAAGGTCTCATCAGCTCTATTTAGATGTTACCTTAAAATTCTAGCATGAAAATATACTTACAATACAAAATTGCACTTTTATTTAGTAGTCAGTAGTTAGTTTAGTATATTTTCTTTACATGAGTCAAAGCAGCCATTCCTAACACACACACTCCCAAAAATCTCATGTGGACCCCCAACAATAAAACTTCACACTATTCAAAACACTATGTCATGTTTGTCTCCATATACTTCTGTAAAAAGTTACAAAAAACATTCACTGTTGCTAATAATTATTACGTTATATTTTTAAACACGTGTATAACTGTACTTTATTTCAAACCTTTTAGGCTACTTACTATAGACAAACACTGAGTGCCTCCTGCAGTACCTTGCAGCCCCCCAGGGGGCCATGGACCCCACTTTGGGAACCACTGAGTTAAAGTATTCCTGATGTCTCTGTGTAAGAAGACATTAATTCAACAGCCAATGGCAGTGTCCCTTTATTGTAGTGTTTAGTTTATTTTAGTTTAGTTTAGTTTAGTTTAGTTTAGCCTTTATTTGAAGGGACAATGTACAGAGACATTAAGCTCATAAAAACAGAGATGTTCCGGACCAGATTATAGCTAAATAGCTATAATATAAAGGTAGTGTTAGTTTGTGACCTCTTATTTTTCCAGAATGATTCTTATTAAGAAGTTTTCTTCCAATCCTAGAAAAACAAATACTTCCCATTTATGATTAATATGACAATTTTGCCACAACTTCCCTTTTGAAAAACAAACTATTTCATGGGCCGTTCTTATCATGGGTCACCTTTCCACTACTGTTTATTTCCAGCAGGACGAAGTGGACTTAGCCGACTCTGTCCCCTTATAAACCCGCTGTGGAACAATGAAAACATTGTGTGATGGCTGCTGTTCCAGCTCCTTGACCACCTCCTTGTTTGCTTGGCTTGTGTGGAGAGCCCAGATTGCTAATAAATCTCGTAGCGTCGTTTTCAGGAAGTGGTGATAAAGAGGGGACAAGTGGAGTGTGAATGCGTTGGCACGTATCCACTTCTCCAAATCATAGGTGGGCTTTTGTGTTTCCACCTCTTGGGAATTAGCCCGATTTAATTTGTAACCTTGACAAAGCCATTCATCTTTCAGCTCTATAGATTTTCCTGGACTTCCTCACCCCCCCCCCCGTACTGTTTTTAGACGCTCAATTTTTCTCCGACATGGCAAAAAAACAGCTCCACTGCTATAGGACGAAGTGCAGGTTCTTTCAGACATACGTGACTTGGGTGAAAGAACCAGGAGCCCCATGCCAGCCAGTCTCCCCCATAATGGAATGTGGCCGCTCAACAACATTCATAAATATTCAGATTAAGCCAATGAGGTGGCCCGTGGGACTGTGTTGGGGCGAGCTGTCAGAGGCACGAGAGAGAACAGCAGCAGACACAGATCTGGAGCTCACTGTCTCCTCTCTCCATCAATGGTTAAAAACAAATATACCGCAGGCTTAATAGGGAAATAACTTCTCCTCAATAATTAGCATACGCTGCATTTTCGTATTAATATATGAGTGAGGGCTTTATTAAAGGTGTATTTAACTTGTTTTTTTCGACACGGGTCAAAAACACCCCTTTCTCTAGATCAACACCAGAGCTGGCTTTCCTGCTTTTATTTTATCTGAGAAAATACCAACATGACAATCCAAAAGTTACATGTAGCCTTAAAACTCTAGCCCGGTGTCAGATTGATATGAACCAATGTCATTTGCATCTTGATTTGGGATACGCTTTTTACGCCAGATGCTTTTTCTGATGCAACCCTCTCCATTTATACAGGCTTGGGACCAGTCCAAATGCCTTGTGACTCCCTGTGGCACCATCTTAGCTAAATATTTATCCACATTTCACTTTTTTTCCTGCTTTGTTTTACTCTTATTTTCTGCAATTACCTCAGCAGCCTTATTGAAATGTGCCAGCATAAAAGCATAAATAGCCTTGCCTATATACAGTATGCTTTTGTCCACAAATGACGCCTATAACAATATGCTATTAGATGACTAAACTGTTTTCCACACATAAAAAATAGATTCTTTCTATGTAACATGGCAGCTGTTAGCCACATTTGAGCACTAGCTGTATGATTCATAGAGAGCTATTAGATTGCTAATGGCTGCTGCTGCTCGACCATCGTAGCAGCAGGAGCTGTCATGTCAGCTTGATATTCTGGTGTTAATGTCTGTCTCACAAGCAGAGCACCACCCGTTTCTATTGATCCAGTTTGTCTGAGCAAACAAGGCCTTATTGAATGTGATCAAACAAATACAGTTGTAACAAGCCCAGCCTCATCAGTTTTTTTTATTCTTTTATTAAACCGGACACATCCTAATGAAAGACCGAGACTGAAATAGATGTCCTGACCTAAAGATAGTTACTTATTTATACTGTATGTGTATATAACATTGCTCCGTGTTGAAGTACTATGTTTATGTTTGCATTCACCGCTGTGGGCTATTTACATTTGACTGTTTTCATTCAGCACAGACTGTACCACAAAGGGATTGTTCAGCATCCAATACAACATCTGTTTAGTATACAAGATACTTGGCATGGAGAACTTATTAACAGCTGTAGAAGCTTGTAGGCACACATTCAGTTTGGAAAAGATGACAGGAGCAATGGCATATAAACTAAAATGTGTATTGCTATAAGTGGGGTAATTAAATGTGGTTGTCCTAGGTGGCCCAGCTTTGATAAAGTGATGAGTATCCCTGCTTGTCATGCAGGAGACCAGGTTTTGAATCCCCAAAGGACTAAACTCCAGCTATGAGGTCACCTGTCTGCCCGGTCCCAAGCCCAAATAAATGGAGAAGTATGTGGCAAGGACAGCATCTGGTGTTAAAACTGATGCCAGACTAAATATCACTGGCTGTGGAGATTTTGTTGGTGACGTGGTTGTAGTAGGAGTGCTGTCTATACATTTATACATGAGAAGCACAATTAAAAGTTGCTGTGTGAACAAAATATATACAAGAACTTTAGTGCAACAGAGATTTATAGTGCAAAAAGTGTTTTAATACATATAAGATGCTCACTTACAACAAGCAAAAAAACTACACTTTGCCAATTAACTCATAGCACTTTATCAGAAGGCCTTTCTTCTTTCAAGGAAATGTGCTCAGTTGTGATTTTAAGTATCTCTTCAGTCATCACTGACCTTGTAAGATCTGGAGACATATCCAGTAATATCTTACTGATCCTGTCATATTGTCATGCTGATGAAGATACTATAACAGTGATTTTTTTTTTTCCTTTTGTTATATCAGCCTTAGTCTACCCAAGGATAAGCTGAAGTGCATTGTAACCTGGTTCTCCATTTTAGCGTTCCTGCTCCCAATGGCATCAAGTACATTGTGGTAAATGTGGGTCACTTAAACATGGCCTTTAATATAATCTGTTTCCCAATGGAGTGGATAGACTGTTGTATTGACATGTTTGGTTATGAGAAGGAGGTTTCTCCAAGTGATATTTTTCTTAGATTGCAGTGGTGTTGTTTTCCCCTTGAACCTGCAGATTATATGTTTGGTCAAAATGCTTGAACAGCTCTGCGAATATCTCAGATTCCTTCCAGAGTAAACCATTGCTTCATCTTTGAGTAGAGCAGCTATTTCATGAGAGATGTTTGCCTTTTAAAAATAAATGTCAGCCCCAACTCAGCCAGATAAAAAGCTTAATTTTGAGGCAGTGTTGGAGCAGTGTTGAACCGTTTTGGCGCTCAGATAAAGCGGTGTCCAATTTGTGTTTTGCCTTCACCACTAGCGCTCTTATTAAAGTACAGTACATCTTTTTATTGCATTTGTGTGAAACTGTTAAATAATACAGTAGCATAATACTGTAATAGGAAGGATCTTGGTATGTATAAATCAGTTTGATGAATACTAGTATGACTTAAAAGGCAGAGGCCATATTTTGCAATGTTTAAGATACATTGCCCACTGCCCTGACCTGGCCTTGAACCAGGGATCATCTAGTTCAGGGTTAAATGCTCTATTGATTGACCCACAGTGCCCTTAAACACCAACCAGGAAGTCTTTATAGTTGCCCATTTTTCTATTTCTTACATACAAATACCATTTATCCCAGAAATTATCTGTTTTATCACTTCACCTGTTAGTGGTCATAATGTTATGCCAGATCAGTTCATCCCACAATGGTCAATAACTCAGTCACTAAAACTTATCATTATTTACTGACCCCTTGTGGCTGGAGTTAATAGCTTCTGGGAAATTACCCTTTTGCAGTAATACAGATTTTTTTAAATAAAATGAAAAAAAACAAACAAAAAAAAACAACATCTCTGATATGGACAGTGTTCCAGATCTGCACCAAAATCAGATGTTTTTCCTCCTTGGCCCACTGGAGGATGAAAGGTCTGTACCTTTTAGATTTTGAGAAGAGCAACTGTTTAAAGTCATGTTCCCTTTTTGAATATTATACAACACAGCACTATTAAAGCCAGATAAAATCGCCTATTTTCTTTATAAAATATAGAGGCAGTGTTGGTCCATATTGGTGCTCAGATAAATCTGCGTAGGGAAGTTGTCCAGGTCCAATCTGCCTGTGCCTCTCCACCAGTCCTGCTCTGTTATTAACTATGCTCCACTCGCTCTAGGCATCAAAGTGGTGAGAAAGGATACGAGGCAGCGCTGCCCAGTGAGTGGCACTCTGTCAAGGACGACACTCTAAGACTGAGGACACCTTCGGTCAAATGCACTTTATCTGTGTAGAGGAAGTCTTTGGACCATTCCTCTTGAGTATTTATTTTTAGTTCCTGTTGGCTATAACTGGGCAGATCCTACGGCTCTAAGCGTCAGGGGGCCCCAATTAGGAAAAGTGAAACCCCAACGCAGTGTTTTGGTGGAGGAAAGCAGCGGCATCAAGTTGGGTCAGTGGTCCATCGTTAGCTAATGATGGCTATCAGAGTGAGCATTGACACCATGTAAAATACTAAGAGCCACATATAGGTGTAACCCAGTGAAGCTGCACAGTTTCTTCTAACAGAGTTATTCACTGTTGTTGTTATTTTGGGACATGATAAAAGCGATGATAAAATGAAAAGAAGTTCTTTTTGAGGCATAAAAGAAAAACTGAAAAGGTTTTGTATTTACTGACTGTTTTCTAATACAAATTGATATAAGTATTTCATGTAAACAATATGCGAGAAACTTCTTTGCATGGGCAGTCATTTTGCATTGACCGGTGTGCTCCAAAGAGGGATTCTCCAGATTTAATCTCAGATCAAATTCCAGCCATTCTCCTCAGACATCTGGCATCAACAAGGCATTTTTTTCTCTCACAGTGACTGGATATTTAGTCTTCTTCTGACCGTTCTCTGTAAGCGTTTGAGATGACTGTGTATGAAAGTCACCTAAATCACCTTCCTTCTGCTTTTTAATGCTCAGTTTGAACTTCAGCAGGTTTGTTTTCACTCTGTCTAGATATATTGAGTTGCTGGCATTTGATTTATTGATCAGAATTTTTCCATTTAGAAGCATTACAAGAGCTGCATCCAACAATCTGGCCGGTGTATAGTTCAACAAAGCCGCATCTTTTGGTTTGCACGTCATGAAATATTTTTGATTGATGTCTGGTGAAGAGGTGAGGTGAATGCAGGATGGACAGGAACAAGATAACTGGATGAAGGAGGGATCTAGGGACACGAGCAAGGATAAAAGGGAAAGAATGACTATCTGTGCGGAGAAGAGTGCTGCCACACTGGGAATTGAAAGACGGCACATCTGATAACAACTGAATTGTGACTCAACTATTCAATTTGGCACTGTAAATGTATAGAATATATATATATATTTCCCACTGACCCACATTTTTAACCCTAGCCTTCCCCTTACCTATTGATTGCTATGCTTTCCTCTCATAGTCCTGCTGCTATTGAAAGTCCAGAGCAAACAGTGTAATGGTGTGTTTAATTCTCAAACACTTTCTGTAATTAAATAGCTTCTCAGCGCTAATTAGTTCTAGCTGGTGATAATACGTCTGGCCCAAATTCTTCTGCAATGCCTTCAGTTCAATTAGCTGAATGGACTAATAATAAGGATATGCTCGGTGTCCGTATGTATGGTGTGCAAGTAAAGGAACGTGGCGTGCTTCACCTTGCTACTATTGTGCGTCTCCCAGTGCTGTTGAGCAAATGGTCAATACAACGCTTCAGGTTCAGCTGGTTTTAAAAGGTCATTTGTTTGTAATGGGACATTGCTCACTAAAAGGTAATTATCCTGTAGTAATAATACTTTACTCATTAACAGCAGTAATTACTTATTCAGTAAGGTTAATGGGATGGAAAAACAGGAAAAAGAAATGACGTGCTGCACTGTCACAACTGCTCTTTAGCACTGAAACCAAGTACCTCAAATTGTATGGTATAGCATGGCATTGTGTAGCATTATAGCATAGAATGGGATAGTATATTTGCGTAGCATAGCAACACGTAGTATAGTGTATCATTGCATAGAATTGTATAGTAGGCC
This sequence comes from Bostrychus sinensis, assembly GCA_020698575.1. Taxonomy (NCBI): domain Eukaryota; kingdom Metazoa; phylum Chordata; class Actinopteri; order Gobiiformes; family Eleotridae; genus Bostrychus; species Bostrychus sinensis. The sequence goes on from CM036250.1 coordinate 13,037,025, forward strand.
TGTAGCGTAGCATATTATTGCGTATAGTAATGGAAATGTAAGGAGCATAGCATTAATGTATCCTTATATGGGATGCGTATAAGGGTAGCTATTAAAGGGCCTATATATATAAGAGCTGATATATCAAATGTAGCTGTAGTTGTGTTTTGTTTCATTCACGCCTGTTTGAGTAATCCTATATTCTGTGGCGCCAAGTTTCAGAGGTCTCAAAATGCTTGTTTTTGCAAACCCCCACCCACTCCAGGAAGCACTGACCAATCAACAAGCTCTTCACATCCAGTCTGCTTTCACTCATTTACCCAAAAACAGTGTGCAGCTCTGTTTCCACTGATTTCCTACAGCTATTTTTCATTTTGTAGTAAAATGGCATCATAAAAAATGTTTAAGGAAGTGAACAGCTATTTTTCTATGTTTATGTTCAGAAGATTTAACAGCTATGCACTCTGTTGAACTCTGCTGCCATCTGCTGGTCTCTTCACCTGTTTCTGTATGGCAGTAGTAAAATAATTAATGGATTGTTTTGTTTTAGTCAAATGTTTTTAAAGGTTGTAAAACATGCAATGCTTTCCCTAAAGTTGCCCAAGATTGGTTAAAAAAATATAAATAAAAGCATAATATATTGGTTGTTTTGTTTGTTGTTGAGTCTGTCAAGCAACTCAAATAGTAATGATTGGATCGAAACCAGATTTTGGCACCATATCCTCACCATTGCGAGATAGGGCCAATGCCTGAGTGTAAGTGCTTCTCCTCTGTTCCTTTATTGTTTATTCCTCACTATTATCACAACTTGAGATATGTTTTTATACATCCACAAACCTAATCTCACAAAATAAATCTGACTTCTTTATGTATTTGCAAGTTGAAGCTAAAATCTTCTACAATTTTATGCTTACTTTCTTGTTATTGATGAATATTTATGCTCTACATTCCTCTGGATATGATTATCAGTGGACAGAGTTAGAGTCTGACCTACTTACGCAACTGGTTGTCTTACTTTCTCTTTGTGCTATGAAGCAATTGGTGCATCTATGACCATATAAAATCACTAATTTAATACCCACTTTATCGCCTTTCCAGCCTTTCCTTCCATTACTTTATTATCTCATTAGCACTCATTATGGAAGCCGTATATTTATACCTTCAGTTCTCCCCCCTACACCTCCGTTCAAAGATTCAGCTCATGGTCTCAGAGGTACGCTTGGCTCTTGACACACAATATGTGACCTTTAAACCATTTGTCTCTTGAGACTCTCCGGCTTCATTGTATTGCACACAAACCTGCAAACTGTAGCTTCTGCTGTATACTTACTTTAGCTGTAGTGTTTTGTACCAACATTTCCTCCCCATTTACTTTAATTGAAATTTCTGTATAACTAGACATGCATTTCTTTTTCTTTGCCACCTACTCTCACTGTGCTGGTGATGTGAAACTCCCCCAGGATAGCTTCCACTGTAGAGCCGGAGGTAAAATATGACTGCATTACCAGCAGCACCGCCTCTGAAAAAGCCTCTCTCATTTCCGCTCCTTCCTCCGTCAGCCTCCGAAGGTAACTGATTTGCAACGACAGCGAACGCTACACACCATAAATTAAAAGTCCACCACAGCGGCTGCAGGCAGAGGCAGCGGTGTGCTCTGAACTACAGTGAGATGGATGGTCCGGGACAGGTGTTAGAAGAGTTCAGCAATGTCTTGGCCAGTGTCTCACCCAGTGACACAGTGAGGGCATTGTGTTGTAAAGATGGTGTCTATTTTCTGTAGGAAACATGGCTTCTGACCTAAAAAGTTGTTGTTGTTGAATGCAATGCTGCTGGATCTGTTGATACTAAAGATTTCAAGTCAAGTAAAATGCATATTACATAGATTTAGCACACACACAGTGAAATATTTAAAGCAGGGGTTTCCAACCTTTTTCCCTGAGAGCTACTTTTACAATTCGCAAATGGCAGAGAGCTACTTATGCTTTGTAGCATTTATTTAGTTACTGGAGCCTATCCCAGTAACAATGGGCCTAAGGCGGGGTGCATGCTGGGGAGTGGCCAGTTTGTTGCAGAGCTGACACTTGCAACCCTAAGAAATGTGTATTTTGTTTTACTTAACATTCACCTTAACATTTACAAAATGTTGGCACACAACTCACATTTTAAATTAAAACAAGAAATATTTAGTTCACTGCACTGGTCGATCTAATATCGCTACTGACCAATCAAGCAATTGTTTGACTGACAGCTACTTGGCGTATAACAACCTAATACTTTTGTACACAAAGGGGCTGGGCACCTTTGAATGTGATTGAGAACATTCACAAGTTGGTTTGATAAATGAGTGATAAATCAAATTTGACAAAACAAGTTTATGATTAAGTTAATCATAAAGCCTTTGGGGAACATGGAAAGTGTTGGAGAGCTACTAGCTCCCGGACCCCTGATTTAAAGCATGATTTTATGTATCTAAATTGTAATGATTATACAATATTTTATGTAATCTAATTTCATAAGATACTGAATTATGTTTTTCATCATAGGCACACACTTTTAAAAATGTTCAAAATATTTCACTCTATGTGTACTGAATCTGTATAATAGATACGATTCACTGTATTCATCTGTATGTCAATCCATACTCTTTGCCCCTTTTCCATGCTATACCCCCCTCAGGCCCAAAGCTGCTGGGATAGGCTTCAGCTCCCTATGAAAACTAAACAGTATGCTAGGAATTAGGTCAGCTGCCCTTTACGCCTCTTCATTCTCAACAACCAGTGTTTGCTAGCATTATCAACAAAGTGTATTTTTATTTTCTATATAAATTTATTTCATTATAAGTTACAGATCATTGCCTGGTGGGTGTTAAGTACTGTTTAACTCGAGTTCATTGGAAAATAATAGAAGTACATTTTTTATATTGAGTTTATTTTTTCAATATAATCTTGCCTCAACTGCATGAATGTCTCTTTTAAGCAAACATTTATCATCATAGATTATTCATACTGCTTCCACTAACTTAGATTCTATATAATGTAAAAATGAAATAATTTACATTCAGTGCCCTTTGCCTTGAGACTGAGGTTAAGAATCGCTGCAATATGGAGCAGAGAGAGAAATTGTGTGAAGTGATTCCCTGACTTTTGGAAGTGAAAAGGCATTTCACTAAGCATGTGGGCAGTATGTGGCAGTCCAGCTTAAGAAATGTGACTTACATAAAGCCATGAACAGTAAACATGACCACCCGTGCACTCTAGTTATAATTGAAAGAGTTACCAATGCTTGCTTGGCTAAAGATATTGCTACATGCTGTAAAAGAATAACCCAGGGCAGCACATACAAAACAAAATTGATTATTGGGTGGGGTTTCATTATACCCTTTGAGCCAAAAACGCCTTGTGAAGAATTAAAACCAGATTGCTGTACTGTTCTCCTGAATGTCAGACTCTGCTGAGACTCCAGCTGAGACTCTGCAGTGATGAGTGAACACAAGGACCACACCTCAGGCCTGTTTGTATGATCAGTGTGGAATTCAAAACACAACCTTGTTATATAATTCCTGCTAATGCTGAGATTATGTCCTGCAATGTGGAGGCTTTTGGGAAATTAGAAATGGTAACCCCATGTAGCAACAATTTAATATAATTTAATTTAATTGATGATGAATATAAAGGAGATGCAAATGAATATTCTGTATGTACATAAATCATCATAACACTTTTTTTTTGTCAGGAGTTTTACATAGAAGATTTTCAAACTGTGGCACCAATCATAGAGCTGTATTTGGTTAAAGTCATAAAATATACTGTTACAACCCAGTGATGCTAATTACCAGTCAGATAATTGGTGACTTTTATCAAGAATGTAAAGGTTGGCTTATTAAGGGTTATGCTGTAATTTATGTTTTTAAGTAGGGGTGTAATGATACAGTAAAGATATAGATGTATTAATTTTTTTTTTCCTATGATACAACTATATTGATACGCATCACCTTGTATCAACTTGTATAATTTTCTAGGTAGTGTATATAAATAACATTGAAAATATCAATATTAGAAATTTGCATGTTAAAATAAAACCAGATACAACTTTTTGAATGTAATTTTTGTGTTTTTAATGAAATAAAATGTTATATTCAACTTTCCTTCATGCCCTGTCTGCTGGACATAATCAACCCCGGCCTTTGATGCTACATTTGAGAATAAACTTTTATGATTTTTTTTTGCAAAAAGTTGTATTGATTATCAATCTGAAGGTGTTAAATTGTATCGTTTCAAATTAGCCAATATTGTTCTTGAATTGTATTGAAACTATTCTAATTGATGTGTATCGTCCCCCCTATTTTTAAACCAATCTCGGTCACCTCTGGAACAGCATTTCATGTTTTGCAACCTTTAAAAACATTATCTCACTAAAAGAGAACGTTTTTAATAAGTACTCTACTGTTGTCATAAAGAAACAGCTGAAGAGACCAGCAGAGTGTACTGTTGTGGTCTTTTTAACAAGAATAAAAGAAACTTCACTTCCCTAAATGTTTTGTATTATGCCCTTTTACTAAAAAATGTAAAATAGCTGTGAAATCAGTGGAAACAGAGTTGTACAGCTTTTTTTGGATAAAGGAATGAGAGCAGACTGGAAGTAGAAAGCTTGTTGATTGGTCAGTGCTTCCTGGAGTGGGCGGCGGTTTGTGCAACTGAGCGTTTTGAGGGCTCAGAACGGCCATGCCAGAGAATAAAAGATTACTGGCGTGCAGAAACAGGCGTGAATAAAGCAAAGCACAATTTCAGGTATGTTTTTGATGAGGGAACATTATAACATTATATTTGCAAGGTTAGAAATGTAGATTTTCAATAATATAGGCCCTTTAAACATACTCTAATTTGAATAATCTACAAGAAAAATAACATGTTATTGAGGCTTAGTTGTCAAACTCTCATTTGTCTGTCTACACCATTTGTCAACATTGAGTTAAGGGCTGCCAATAATACAGAACATGTCTGTCACCACTGGCTCCTTTTCTCAGAAAAACAAAGAAAAACATAAGGGAAGCAAATATTGAAACACATAAGGATGGCATGTTCCCTAGAAACTAGAAGTTTAAGGTAAGCTCTTGTTGTTGTCATATACTGAAAGTTTGTGGTTGAATCGCTCCATTTTACTAAAGATGACTAAAACCTGAATCATATCCGTAAAATGCTGAGCTGTGACCGGTGACAATGGGAGTGAGCCTTCCTATCTTGCGTCAGAATGATGTTTATTGTGTGTGATTCATAGAGAAGAAGCCTAATAGAATAAATTAACACTTTTTACGGGACATGTGTAACAAAAGGTTGGTAGTACAGGTCATTCATGTCGGCCATTCACGCTTGTCATTATCTTCTCCAGCAGATGCACTAATCACAGGGTAGCCTTTGTTCTACTTGTAAAGGCTGCGCTGTAATCTCCTACAATTTGAGGCAGTGTTGAATCAAGCCACAGAGCCACTTGTAATTAGCACAAGACCACCTGTGACACTGTTTAACCTGCCCAAACTGGAATGTTGTGGAGCCGTCAACTGTTTGTTTAAAGCTACACTATACCTAAAATGTTGAGGTCATGATACACACCCCACCATCTAACAGCAACATAACCTTTACTGTCTTTATTATATTAAAAAAGTAAAATTGAACTGTCTAACCACTGCAACAATTCCATATTATGGCAATCTGAAGTGTAGAGCTTACCTTAAACTTCTAGCTCTGTATTAATTATTGTATAAATGTGTTGACCTACTTTGCCTCCAATTTATCTTTGGTTTTGTTACACTTTTCTTTAGCCCAAACATAGCCCACACTAGAAGACACAATTTCTCTGTTTAAAGGTCATATATAATTATTTTTCCAGGCTTTTTGAAATAGTTTCAGACATCTTTGCATTAGTATTTCATGTTTTATAACCTAAAATATTGTATATGTTTGTAAAACTTATTTTGGGGAGTGGTTAACTTTGACTTTGCAGAGAACACTTGGATTAGATGTCCTTTTTTAACATTATAGCAAGGTTAAAAGCTCAAAAAAGTCAATTTAGCATAATAAAGGACCTTTAACTAAGAGTGATTAGCTTAGTGTTTACAAGCTGGTATAGACCAATCAGCCAATGAAAACATCATACACATAAGAGTGTATGCAAACATGTAGATATGTTTGCTGAGAGGTTATGTTTGTGAAGATGTTGGTTGGTTTGTTAGTCTTTTGTCAGTGGTCTGTGCTCTATAAGTGCTTCAAGTTGACCAATGCGTCTTATATCTCTCTCTTTACATCTTAAAGTGTTTTTTTTTATATTCCCACTTCAGTATGCAACAAGAAAAAGAAAGGCTTACTTTTTATTTAACAATGAATAGATATGTGAATAACCAACGAGACAGATAGACCGCTGATAGTGTTTCTATTCCGTGCACTTCGAAATGCCACTCGGATCCCGTCGGGTTGAAATGTGTGTCTTGTATGGTGCTGGCATGTGGCTCTCTCTGTAGACAGCTTGTCAATAGGCTGAGTCACTGAAGGAGCCGCGCTGACAGGCTCTGAGAGAGTCCCGAGCAGAGTGGCCCCTGGAGAGGTCAGGACAAAGGCTGGGACGGCACTCGATAATCGTCCCCACGGAGCTACACGAGAGGTTTATGAATGGCAGTAAGACGAGGTATATGATATAATATAATAGTGCTTGTTTGTTAATAGATGGCTTAATTATAACAGCAGCCCTGGCAAATAAATATATACTGTAGCTGTGATAAAATGTTCTGCTTGTTATTTTAGTTAGAATTAATCTACAGCGAGATTAAAGATCTGTCAGGCTTGGCATTTAAATCATGAAGCTGCTGTATGCAATTATAAATAACTGTGTTTAGCTTTAACACTGAAAACGAGCCCAGTCTGTATGACCTAGATCTGATTTCTTCATATTTTTACATATGAATCTATACTACTTACAAATCTTGAATTGAATCTGAATGGCCTTAAACCAATGTATAGGGCTATGCTGCATTCACCTTCATCAGACATTAAGTCATTATTCTGACAAAGATGGATAATTTAAGGGCAATCCAAGCAATTCAATGAATGTCAAAGGTGATGTATTATGCCAAACCAGCTTTTCTGAGCTTTCTAGCTTTATAATGTTGTCTGACATGGCCGTTCTGAAGTCTCAAAATGCTTAGTTGCATAAACTTCTGCCTCTCCCACAAACCCCTGCCCACTCCAGGAAGCACCTACCAATCAACAAGCCCTCTACATCCAGTCTCATTCATTCATCCATTCATTTATCCAAAAATCTGTGTACAGCTTTGTTTTCACTGATTCTTCACAGGCATTTTTAGTTTTGTAGCAAAATGGCATCATACAATACATGATTTTTTAAAACTAAGCATTCTGCTGAATTATGATGGTCACTTCACCTGTTTTTTTGAGGCAGTAGTAAAAGCTTTTTAGTCACATAATGTTTTTAAAGGTTGTAAAACATGCAATGCTGTTCTAGAGGTGACCAAATAAGTTTAAAAATAAAAGCATAATATATACTTTTTAAGTATTGTAGTCTGCATAGCTCAAGCTTGAGTTAGTGTTACCTGCTGCTCACAGTGACTTTAAGCTCCACTAGCATCTGTCGCACTGCACTGATGTGTTCTTTGGAATATAGTTTGTAATATTGTAAGCTTTCCTTGTAGCTTATGAAACTAATTAAATAGAATCCATTGTATTGATAAAAGTGCTGTGTAAAAAGTTCAAGGCTTATTAGTATTGACTTTAGCTTTTTCATATTCAGCCTTGATTATGTTGTGGATTATTACCTCCCCTAAGAAGGTTACATTTTTGCCAGTGTTGATTGTTTTGTTGGTTTGTTGCTCTTTTCGGATCCAGGGCATTTTAAAAGATTCTCTACCATTGAAATGGGGACAATTTCTTGATCCCAGGTAGAACTGTAATGCCTTGGCAGAGCTATTTTCTCTCTGAGGGCTCCTAGCTTTACTTCAGCACACAGCTTTTCCTTATTATAGAAGAAGAATAAGAAAAACTTTATTAGTCCGTCAGTGGGGAAATTGCATTGTTACAACAGCATAAGTACAGTTAACAGTAGCACACAAGTGGTATCACAGAAGAGCACAAAGTAAATCAGAGACCAGTCTGGCCAAAGATAATTCAATAAAAAAAAACCTCAACAAAACTACAAATAGAGCTAAATAAAATTAAATACACTATATACACTAAGTTTGTACAGTATATAGTCTGACAGAGTGTGGAGATTCAAAAATACCAGAAGTAAAGAGTGTGCATTGTGAATAGCTGCTTAAAAATAATTATGGCACATAATAATAAATATTGCACAGGCTTCCACAAGGTGCTAACAATTATAGCAACATTGCACAGGTGCAATGGATTACAAGTCATGAGTGTTCATTATAGAGTCTGATCGTAATGTACACGTCTAAAAAGCAAATGGTCATATGCCTTACACATTTACAGTCCAGTGAAATAAGTTTAGGTTCCACTTTGCATTGTTTGGAAATATGGCCAACCTGAAATGACAACCATTCAAAGATTAACAGCCATAAACATTAGGCTTAGATCCAAAATGAGCATTGCCTAAATTCAGTGTGCCCCGCAGTCAAATGAGTTTCTGATTGGTTTGTCGACTGCTGAGACAAACCGTCCGTCTTCACACCTTTGCAATCCCGCCAATCTGTCAGCATTTCCCTTCACTCCCTTTCCCCCCGCGCTGTCTCCTGGCTGGGGCTTAAGCTTCTATTTATTCCCTGTGGTTGGTTTGAGCTTAATCACACTGCACCAACTCGCCTTAGCCACCTGGAGGACAGGCAGAATTAATGAGCACCAGTGCCCGGGCCCGGCAGATGGATGTAGGGAGGGTAACAGAGAACCCTGCTATATCCCTGGTGCACACAGGACGTCCCGCTGGCTGGTCCTCTTTTCCCTCCAGAGTCAGTCACACAGAGTAATGACAAGGAGAGGCTGGGTGATTGTTTCACACCTTCCAGACAGACCACAGGAAGCCTCGGGGCTGTGGCTGGAGCTGTGGCACTGGTATAAGCCCACGGCATAGTGGAACATGATGGATATTAGGGTTAAAAGCTGTCCAAAGCAGACGAGGGCACCTCCCCAGGGCAGTACAAGTTACGGATGCTCGCTTAGATACAGTACTTGCCCTCACTTTAGACAGGATGGATAGTAGTGAGGAGCTGAAAAGAGGCCAGTTTCACCATTTTGAATTCTGCGTTATTATGCCCATATGCAGGGCATCAGTCAGTTATTGTTTATTTTTGACAAGGCTTTACCTCTGAGGCAAGGCAAGTTTATTTGTATAGCACAATTCATACACAGAGTAGTTCAAAGTGCTTTACAGAAAAAAAAAAGACAGGGTAAAAGTACATAGATTAAGAATTACAATTAAAATAGTAAAATCAAGTTTAAAAAGTATAATTAGGAATCCATTTAAAATTAATTTAGAAGAGAAGAGTGCAGATAAAACACTTTCAGTTGCCATATGCACAGGGAAAAAGAAAAGTTTTAAGTCTGGACTTTAATAGTGTCAGAGTAGAGGCCTGTCTAACATTGTCAGTAAGACTGTTACAGATTTATCTGCATAAAACTGAAACACTGCTTCACCGAGTTTAGTCCTGACTCTGGGTCCCAGACCTGTCCCCGAGGTCCTCAGAGTCCCAGATGGTTCATATGGGACCAACAGGTCAGAGATGTACTTTGGTGGTAAGCCATGGAGAGACTTGTACACAGCAGAGCTGTTTTAAAGTCTTTTCTGAGCAACAGAAAGCCAGTGCAGAGACCTGAGGACAGGACTAATATGGTTGAGCAGCAGTGTTCTGGACGTCCTGCAGCTGTCTTACAGCTTGTTTAGTGAGTCCAGTGAGCAGGCCGACACAATAGTCTAAGTCTAAGGAAAACTAAGAGACCCAGGTCTATACCAGATATTCTCTCTTAGACACTTGGGTTTGTATTTTTTTATTTTTGTTTTGATTAATGTGACTATAGAACATTATTTTACCCCTGTCCATTTTAAAAAGAGCTTTGGCCCACAGTAGATGTTCTCATTTGTGGATCCTCTTTGCATGATACAGCAGTAACTTTCGATTGTGGATGCTATGAAAACTCTGCTCAGAGACTTCTGGAAGTGTTGTTCTGAAGGTTTTATTGTTTATGTTCTATTAGGAGTAAAATGTGATATTTCTCAAACAGTTCATTTGATATGAATTGCTCTAAAAGAAAAGCATATCCAGTATTTTCTTGTGATTTATATTGCTTGGCTGATCATGTTATATACACAGGAGGAACACACACATACATAGCATCACACTAACCTCACTTCACAAATCTGAGGGTCTTTCAAAGGGACGAGTCATAGGTGATTTTGCTCTCATCTCATGGTTTTAATTAGTCCTGACACCAGTTCACATTTTAATATTCTGATACATGTTAATGCGTGCTTAAAGGTGGACTGTGCACTAGCTGTAATGGATATGAATGGTGCTTGTTTTGCTGCAGTAATTGGGTTGGTACCTGTGGAGAGGCTGCTCATGCAGAGTGCATACATGCAGATCTCACGGTTCATGCAAACACTGGACCACTGTATTTTATCATCATTTGGCATACAGACGCTATGACGGCTCCATTTATATTGATTAAGGTAGAGTAGCAGCAGTATAGCCATTTTCTATTTTGGTAAATTTGTTTAATTCTGTTATTGAATAAATGAAAGACTGTTTTGTTAATGCTTGTACGGTTACATTATATTTGAAATGGGTCCCTGGCAAAAATATAATATGCACCTATACCTAGACTGCACAAAATATCACAAATGACATTGCAAATGCTGTATCCGTAAGGCAAAGAACTGCTTGTATTGCAGTATCTTTATGTCATTGGCCTTTGACTCTTTAAAATGTTTGTTTATTAATGCAGTGGATTCAGTTATGATAAGTTATGCAGTTTTTGCAATTTCTAACATATTTATGGAGTATCACATGTTTATGCTCATATCATGCACCTCTAAAATACATCAGTACTAACTTTACCTGTTAAGTAATGAACAATGTTTTTTTTTTTCCTTTTCTTTTTTTGCATATTCCTCTTATCCGACTGTGGCTACTCAAGGTAAGAGTTGTTTTTTGTTAAACATAAATATTCTGTCACAATCTGCATGTCCTGCCTGCGTTTCTGTGAATTCTGGGTATACTCTGGCTTTCTTTAACCGTCCAAATATCTTCATGTATACCTGAAATAGTGCATCTGAACTGAGAGTGACTATCAGTTTGTCTGTTAGTGTCAACCCTGTGACTAACAAGTTGTGCCGCACTTCAGGCCCACAGTTGCTGGGATAGGCTCCAGCCACCTGCAGCCCTTCTTGGGAATAAGTGGTAGAAAATGAATGAATGAAATGTAAACTGTGTACTCTCCTTCTTGAGAAAAAATAGAGGCTTGTGGGCATTGTCCCACATTTATGCTTTACTAGAATGTGCACAATCTGTTTCTTCTTCTGTGGCCCCTGAGACTAGGAGACACACTTTTCAGATATGTTGACCCCCTTCTTATTTTAATCTATGGCTGTGGCCTACTGTCTAAGTGCAGTGGTTCTCAACTTACGTCAGACCCACTTTTGCAGAACCAGTTATTTTTTGTATACACATCTTAAACTCTGTTTCACCATTTGACAAAACAATGCTTCAAGTAAACATAATATTGAAACTATAATACTTTTCTTGGTTCATTACTGCTACTACTACAATTTTCCAAAACAAAAATAATGTAAACACCCATAGTTAAAAGCATTTTACACCTTTCTAAAACTTTACTGTACTGCATATTTAACTTTCCCACCAGTTGAGAATCACTGTTATAGAGTATACTTTAATAATGACTTGCAAGATTACTGAACTTCCTACAGATCCTCCACTCTTTGCCCCTTTAGCTTCTCAGGAGGCGTGACCCCAGCCTATTTTATCCTCTACTGTCCTATCTAGTCCTGTGAACCACACATGGGGATATACCTGCAGGTCGTGGAATTAGGGTCACCACAGATGCTCTCTTTCCGCTTTTACTGTGGAGAGTCCTACTGCGAGTGTTCAAGGACGGTCAGGAGCCAGCACGCAGCCAGTCTGTCTGTCTGGCCTCAAGTGCACTATCTCTGCTATCTATTAAACTAAGCCGCTGTAGCATCAATCATGGTGCCATAGGAGCTTGGAAATTGGGTCATATGGTTAAGTCCAAGGTAATTATACTGTATGTATAAATGACATAGGCAGTGGACTGGTGCCACATGGTGTTTATGGTCTGCCCTTGTTTGTTTATGTGCTACTTTTAAGGTGTTGATGACAGTTTCAGAACATTAAAGGTCTCCTATTCTGCTAAATCAACTTTTTTGAGCTTTTAACTACGTTCTAATGTTGCGTACCTGGTGTAGTATTATTTTGTCATTCATGCATGTTTGATTAATCCTCTGAGCCACGGCCCTTTTCAAGCTGGAAACTGCGTCTCTTTCCTCTTTGTAGACACATGAAACCAGGAAGTGGTCCTGTGCGTCTCTAAAGCTCATACACTGTCACGGACTCGTTCTGATCATTTCAGCGCTTAAATTGCTGTCACTTCAAGTACAAAGCAGCTCATTTATCTATATGTTAGCATCATGTTCCTAATAGTCCTCTTTAATAGCCATTTTATGCTCTGTCCCATCCCCACTCTGTCCAGCAGGGGATGTTAGGCACCGAATTCAAGCTTCCTCTGCAAAGTCAAAATAACAGTTGCCCAAGAGAAGACATTTTCCATACATATACATTATTTTAAGTTATAAAATAAAATAAAATAAAAAAATATTTTACTAAATGATACACTATATATAAAGTATTCGCTCACACACCAAAATAATTGAATTCAGATTATGGTGTGGGGCTGTTTTTAGGAGCTGGGCTTGGCCCCTTAGTTCCAGTGAAAGGAACTCTGAATGTTTCACCATAGCAAGAGGTTTTGGACAATTCCTTGCTCCCAACTTTGTGGGAACAGTTTGGGGATGGCCACTTCCTGTCCCAACATGACTGCACCAGTGCAGAAAGCACAGTCCATAAAGACATGGATGAGTGAGTTTGGTGTGGAAGAAGTTGACTGAACCTGCACAGAGTCCCGACCTCAATCCGTTAGAACACCTTTAGGATGAATTAAAGCGAAGCCTGCGAGCCAGACCTTCTCATCCAATATCAGTGTCTGACGTTGGACGAGAGCATTAGACACGTAGATGTCTGATGTAGATAGATGCAAAGGATGAGTCGATGTCATATTAAACTCTATGGATTAAAAATGGGATGTCACTTAAGTTCATATGCATGTAAAGGCAGGTAAGCTATTACTTAGTATGAATGAAACCTTTATTGCCCCGAGGGGAATTTGTCTTGCAAATAACAGGGTAACAAACATTGCAGACAGCACAATACAACAGACAGAACACCTGAGACCATAAAATCATATATGTACTATTAATAAAATAAAATAAAAACAGTACAAAAGGCGCAACATGACCTCCACTGTCAATAAGTCCAGCACAGCGTGAAAGTGCTAAGTCAACAAAAATGAAATATGAAAAGTTAACCAACTTTGTTGAGCAACTGAATACTGTGTGGGACAAAGGATGTGATGCCTCTCTTGGTCCTCATCTGGGGCATCACATACCTTCACCCAGATGGTAGGAGTTTATAATCAGACCACAGAGGATGTTGTGTGTCAGCAACTATCTTTTGGGCAAGATTCAGTGTGTATTTTTTTTGCTAAAAAAGTCATGCTGTCCATTTGTTTGCCTGAGATCTTACTAACCACTTTGACATCCCACAGTATTTAGTGTATTTCATGCAATTAAAACAATATTTCGGTCTGTGAGAACTCTCAGTCATCCAGGTTGTCCCATTAAAAACAAAGATAGAAATAAGTAATCTTCACAATTTGTAGAGCTGAGCACGTTTTGTCTGTCATCGTTTTGTCTGTGTTATACAGAACTGACCACAGATCTTTGACGAATAACAGCTCGTCATATCTTTCTTTTCATGGCACTCTCAGACAGAACGATGTGGAGCCATACCAACACTGCAGGACTTGGACACTGTTTAAGCAATTCTTCATACTTGTATAAAACATATGCACAGTGGTGGATGTGTCAGTGGCTCATCTGAAAGCATACCACAACCACACCTGGGTTTGAGTCCTGGCTTGGGGAGATTTGTTCCATGTCATTGTCCCCCTGATTTTTGGGTCTGTCCTAGTGTCTCTATCCAATTAAAAACAAAAAAAGATAAAAAAAAAAAAAAAAAAAGGTAACTACAGCATATGGACAAAATTTAAAGATATAGATTGGTATATGCAAGATTTCTATACTTTAAACCAGTGGTTCCCAGCCCCTAGGACTTGATTTAGTCCTGGTTTGGACCCGGCTTAGTCTTAGTTTAGTCCTGGTTTAAACCCAGCTTATTTCTGGTTTAGTCTTAGTTTAGTCCTGGTTTAAACCCAGCTTATTTCTGGTTTAGTCTTAGTTTAGTCCTGGTTTGACCAGGTTTAGATCTAGTTTAAGTTTGGTTTAGAACTGGTTTGTTGCTGGTGTAGTCCTGGTTTGGACCCAGCTTAGTCCTGGTTTATTCCTGATTTAGTCTTAGTTTTGTTCTGGTTTTAGTCCTGGTTTAGTTCTGGTTTAAAATTAGTTTAGACCAGGTTTGTTTCTGGTTTGGTCCTGGTTTATTCCTGGTTTAGTTCTGGTTTTAGACCTGGTTTAGTCCTGGTTTAGTCCCTGTTTTGTCCTTCTTTAGTGTCACATCCCTCTGTATAGTCCTGGGTTAGTCCTGATTTAGGTTTATTCTTTGAAATGTAAATATATAAAGGGTCTATAAATGATCACATAATTCCATGTACCCCCTGTAGTGTGCTTGCATACCCCTAGGGGTCCCTGTACCCCTGGTTGGGAAACACTGCTTTAAACAAGCACTTGACTGTGAAGAAACTTTTTCTACTGTAAACAAGTATACTAAAACATATATATAGATATAGATAAAACTGTGTGCAATGTTGCACTTGTTTCCAGTCTTTTCAGTCATTTTTATAAAAGTGTATAGAGCAGTTTTCCCACACCAGGCCTCACCACCCGAACACAGACAGTTGTTCCTCTTCTTGGTAACATTGCAGTGCTGTTTGAGACTGAATAAAAGCTATCAGGCTCCCAGCAGAAGCCCATATATCCCCCACAGAACAAAGAGCTGTGTGTGACACTGCTTCAGCATCTGACAAAACAACCTGCAGTGGTTCTGCACAGTCACCACAACTAAAATCCCCATGAGGCAGCGCCATGATTGATGCTCCTTTCACTGATTGCTGTGTATTTTTTTTACCCTCTCAAGGCCCCAAGCACACACTGTCAAGGCCTAATACCGATTTGTATTGAACTATTGAAAGCTTTTTGGCACAAATTTGAGGTCTCGACTTTTGCCAGTTAAATAAAAAGTAATTTCAGACAACTGTACGATACTGTATGATATACATGCATTTTTCTTTTTTTTATTTGTAATCGGTTTTCCAAAACAAATAAACAAAATATTTTAAAAAGATACAACCAACACAACACACATTGATAAACAGAAACAAAACATAAATAACATACACCTTCAGATTTAACTGGCCTAACTAGAAGCGCATGGAGAGCACAGACCTCAGCCGAAGCATTATCTTGCAATGGCACAGTAAAGATTTAGTGCCCAGACCTGGACTCGAAATAGTGATCTTTTAGTTCAGGGGTAAATGCTCTTTTCATTGAGCCACAAAGCTCTTATATCCCACAATCTTGAAGAATCAATTAAACTGTTCCTTTACTGACCCCTGTGGCTAGAGGTAGCATTTTTAGCCCTATCATGCAATGGTACGCAATGTTTCAGCAAAAAAAAACAAAAAGTACTACTAATAATAATTTATTTCCTGTCCCATCTAAATGTATCACTTTTTGGCTTATCTTGCTAAAATATTCAACAACAATCTGCCAGTATCTGATGATATTGTAATACTTAGGAAACCATTGCAATATGTGAATTACACATTTTTGCAAGACTGGGCAGTTCCAAAATAGAGGAGCTAATAAACTTCAGTACGCATTGATAAACATTTCATTTTGCCTCACATGTGCTCTATCAGAAAGCTTTGCACTAGTCGACCTCATGCTCTCTGCGCCGCATCCAATATTTATACTTGAAGGCGGATGGTAAGCCAGGCACCCGATCTCCAAGTGAAGGAGGCTATGGATCCCCTCTTGAATATGCAGTGTTGGCAAGCCTTATTTGAAACTTGGTGCTATCATCTCACTGTAAATGCTAATCGCGCCTCTCGACTTCCTCCTGTTTTCCATTCTTCATTATAATTCTCAGTCAGAAGCCCAACAGCAGCAGGCTACATCCAACATGGACCATTTTTCCCCCAGACGTTTATCCTTGGAAGAATTCAATTACTGTTTTTTTTTTGTTGTTGTTGTTGTTGTTTTTTACCTTTGCCTATTTATTCCAAACCTTGAAACAGGTTTTATCATTTTTTATAACAATGTCGGGATATCATAAATCTGAGGCGTGCTCGTGTCCCAACGTGATGAGGATACAGGCGGGACGAGGGGACAGAGGCGGCTGGCATCCGTCACAGCCTGTTCCATCACCGGCGTCGCCCTCAGACAGAAAGCATTAGGGAGAGAGCAATGATGCTGCTCTGCTACTTCACACTGTTTACTGGCCTATCTTTCCCAACAGGACATGCTCAGTATTTTCTTTATACAATGTAATGCTGTAGTCTGGTTTTGGCTGGGAAGCAAGGCTTAAAGTAGCTGGTTTATTTATAGAAGTAAATAACACAACATAAGATAAGTACTACATGCTCAAACTTATTGATTTTTACTAGAGAACAATTGCAGACAACAGTGTACTCTCAGGGTTTATCGATGAACATAATTAAATAAGGTAAATTTAACTTAGGCTAATGTAAGTGACCACATCTGAGTGCTATTATTTGAAAGACAGTGTGTATAACCATATGCTTAACAACATATTTACAAATTTGATTCCACTTTTGTGACCAACATTTTTCTGTTTCTTTGTCACCTCAGATTTTAAAAATCTTGACTCAGTTAATATAGTACTGTAAAAACGCCATGTCACAGTTTGAAACCACAGTTTGGTGTGTAATAGGTTATGTTCACATCATGTCACTACATTATTTAGGGCTTAGATCGAGATGGAGGAAGGCAGAGACTCTGTGATGGATTTAGCTGTTTATGATTCAAAATCCTGTTGTCTCGGCATAGTTTATGGTTAATATTTATAATGTTTGATGATGATGATTTTTACAATGTAGTGCCAAGAGTATTATTCAGTCATACAGGTGTGATTGTTGTCAGCAGACAGGGATTTAAGCCATGAGTTTAATATAGGGTAATGATACAGTAAGTGTGTGGACCCAATCCCTAACAAATATGATCAGGTTCAATGTTGATTTTCTGTTTGGATATTTTCTTTAAAAATCGTGTCTAACCCAAAGAATAATATTGGCCTCTGCCCTCCATCTGAGTTTTCGACATTGTCAATTCTAGAACCTAACCCTAACCTATTGTCTGGCATCGGGACTCTCTGTCAACACCATCAGAAACAGGGAAGGACCCATGACCCGTTTGTTGATACCAGGGCAGCAGGAGGTAGAGCAGGTCATCCACTCACCAAAAACTTGGCGGTTCAATCTCTGCTTCCTCCACTTCATACTGCCATTGTGTCCTTGGGCAAGACACTACTTAACCCACCTTGCCTCCTGTGCATGTGACACTGATGTATGAATGTTTGTGTGTTTGTGAGTGTGAATGGGATTTGAGTGCCCATGGAGGTAGAATAACACTTTTTTAAATGAAGCCATTTACAATTTGTTTTAGCATGAGATGGTACATTTCCTTCCAATATTAACAATAAAAAACAATATTAACCATATTTTCATGGGGAGCACATTGTTTCCTTTACAGTGGATCTCAAAGAAGATGCTTTTTTCCACAGTGCTTGAAAATGGATTTCATGCACTACACATTCAAGATTACTCGCCTGTCCTTTCCTCCACCTTAGCTGTATGGGAATGTAGGTTGCAATGCTGGCAGAATGTGGAAAAGACAGTGTGCTTTTACCATTAGGCTTGGTTATGTAAGTCACAAGGCTAGATCTGTGTTCAGGATATTACAAATTCGGGCAAAGGAGTCAAATAACCTTGGCTATAGATGGCAGACTTGATCAATGTGCTGTTCACAACAGTGGCACAAAAGGCTTGCGGATGTCTGTCAGAGTAACCCTAATAAGAATATATTATGTTGTATTGTTGTGAATATGTAATATGGCTTTAATCAATGCTCTCTTTTGTATGATGCTGATCCTCCTAACATTCTTACAATTAAAGAAGAACCACCAAAACACAGTAGAAGATGAGGAAACACAAGAAAGTCCACTTAACTTGTGGAGCTGTTGCAAAATGCTAACAGGTACCATGCAAACATCTTTGTCTTCATCTGTCTTTAAGAACAATCGTGTTAAGCGTTCAGTGATGGCGTCTGCAGCGTGAAAAGTCAAAGTGATTAAGTATAATAAATCCTAGGCAGCGGACCCCTGACAGCCGCAGTAAGTTTGATGCTACGCTAATTGCGCTTGGTTTGATCCCCTGAGGCTCGCATATAGGACAGCTTCATTATCTTTGTCATATGCATTTGATCTAAAAACGCCGCCAAAGTCAAAGTAACCCAGAGGACTTGAGATAGTCTTAGGATGTTGACACTACAATAAATAACACGGGGGAACCAGGCTGGACCGACTGATGAAAACAGGGGCTGCTGGGTAATGCGGTCCCTTTCACTTCCTCTGTTGCTAATTGAAAATGTATTTATTCTCGTCTTTTTCCCTCCCTCCCTTCATTCCTATTAAGCACATTGGCTGTGAGCGTTGAACTTGCGAATATAGGAGGAGGAAAAAAAGTCATTATAGCTGCGGGTTGGTGTCGACTTGATGATGAAGTGGCAGTGTGTCTTTGAAGTGGCGAAGTTAGATTTGTGCACATGTGAAGGCCTTTCCCAAGAGGAGTTTTAGTGGGGCACAGCGGGCCAAGATATGGAGTGATGTCATGCCATTTCTACAGCACAAATACACTCGGTAATTGGCTCGCTCTGTTCTACTTCCTTCACTGCACAGTCAGATGAGAGGAGTGATGAGGTTACAGACGTCATAGCTTCACCTACTTAACTTTTTTTTTTTTCTGCATGCTTTTCTGGATTTAAGTGAAACAGTCCAGTCATCTAATAGCACATAATAAGGAATCATCTGTGAGAAAAAAAGATCATCAATATGCTTGCATAACAAGTGATGCTTTTTAAAGTTAAAGTAAAAATAAGAACGCAGTGTTGGACATATCTTGTTACATGAAAAAACAGTGGAAAAAAAAAAAAAGTACAGAAATAGAAAAAGGGAAGCAAAGTGAAATGTGGATGGATATGACCAAGATATGGTGTTAAAGGAGATAAAGACAGTTGCTGGTTTGCATAAGGCTATTTCTAAACTCAGCTGTAGAAGTTTAAAGTCAGCTACAAACTTATATTTGATGTATAAATATAAATCCAGGAAGGGTGGCTATGCTCTTTTTTGGGGGTGGAAATGCTAGGTCACAGATTTTGGTAGAACCCCAGGCAGGAGGCAAAACAAAATTCAGGTAATGCCACTTTAAGAATCTAGATAAGAATGTTCAGATTGTACTGACAGTTTTTTGGCCAATTGCCTGCTGCATTCAAGCCTGATGGGAATCCTAGCTGATGAAAACACTGTTCTATCTGGTTACACAGAGACATCAGTACAGAAGAGATACCTGGCTCAATAGCAATAAGGTTAAGTTAGTTTTAAGGTTAAGGTATACTTTGTTCTTCTTATGTTCTATTTACACTATTGTTCCTGCCCATAGGGAAATTTGTTTGCCACTGGGGCAACCTCTCAGGAGCAGTGGGCAACCACAGTGCAGTGCCAGGACCCTTTTACAGATCTAGAGCCAAAATCTTGGTCAGGAGTACCTAGCTACAGGATTAGCCATGTTCTACCTATGTATGCCACCCAGACACAGATAGAACATGCAAATTCCACACAGAAAGGACCTACCTGTCCACCTGGAACCTTCTTGCTGTTAGGTGACAGGGCTAACCACTTTGCCGCTGTGCCGCTAGGGGAAGGGAATGCTTCTTACTCAACTCTGAGACATCACAAGTCGGTCGGCCCAAGTACTGAACTCACAATCTCTTGATAAGAGACACCAAACTAAAATTTGATACACCATATTAGTATTTTGCTGTGGTTAATTGGTTCATTTTTACTATTATAAAATAAAATAATAGCCATCAGTTGGTTATACTGTTGTGAAAGGTGAGGGGAGTTTTCTGTCCCTCCTTCTCCACCTCCTCCCTTTGCCCGCTCTTCCAACATGGTAGCACCAGCTCTGCAGTGGAACAGATGTTATTATGCATGCTTGTGTAGATTAGCTAATCACCAGCACCACCTGGGTGTGCTGATTACCATTAATCTGCTATTGTAATTGAAAATTAGGGGTTGCACGGAGAAAGCATGCCAGCTCCTCCTGGGCAGTAATAGATTTCTTGCACTGCTTCCTGACAGACTTGTCAGTCACACTGGGCGAGAGTAGCACTGTACCAACCCCTGGAGAGTGGCAGAGTCAGAGAGCTCTCTAATGACTCACATCATTTACTGAAGGCTACTATTTAGTCTTTTTTTTTTTTTTTTTTTTTTTTGTGAAATCTAATTCAGGAATTAACCTTAACAGCAGGCATTGTTGTTATTATGTTAACAGCTGCCAATTTGGCTATAATAACATACACAGTGTAGTGATCTGTCTTCATCTGTGTGGACAGCTTGGGAGACTTTGGCTAAACTTTTAAACTGTAATTTGGTTTTTAAAGCTACATTGCATGAAAAAATTGGGTAACACTTTAAAATAACTCATGCTATAAAGCATATTAGTTAAAAGGAACCGATTATTTCTGTGCTTTTCACCAGACACATCCTGAGCATTTCTGCGCTTAAATTGCTGTCACGAAGCAGTCAGCTGTATCTGTCTCTGTACAAGCACTCGGACTTTCTCCTCTCATGTCTGAACTCACATCCTCCCAACTTCAGTCACGTTTGAACTCAAAGGAGAAGATGAAGAGACAGTAGTTTCTGTAGAGGGCACTACCAATGTTCTGGTGGAATGGCCAGCTGTTTTTTTTTTTTTTTTTAACTTTTTCTCAATCAGACACTCTTTTCAAGGGCGCCCTTATGAGCTATTCAAAGACACGAGTAGACTAGTAAAGAGCAGAGGAGTTTAATTTGTTGCAGCTTTAATAAGGTATTATATCACCAACTATTACATCTAGAAAAAGAACAAGTGGCCCTCCCGAGTCTTTAGTGTTTTTCAAATTAACCTTTTTCTGAATGGAGTCTGGTGACCTTGAACAGAACAATGTAATGGCTTCAGTTTAATTTCAGAAAAGACGGCATTACAGTGCACAGCACATTTTATTTTTAGTTTATTGTTGACCCATTTTTAGTTGGATCCAGTGTTGTTTAGCCCTGTTCTCGTATATCTACTCTTTCCTTCTTGGCCCACTGCTCTGAATCTTGTTAAGTAATATTTTAGTGTAGTGCAGATTATGTCATTGAGTGGCGTGGCTCTCTCGAGTAATTAAAAGTATCACTGTCTTGAAAATGTCTGGCATCCTGGTTGTGGTGCCTCTCTGGGACGTGTGTGCTCTAATGTAGATATGTCTTGTCTGAATAATTAACACTAATGTATTTGAGTCTCTTGGGAATCCTGTCCTCAATATGTTCCTCCACCTGTGGCTGCGGGAAACCACTTAGATAACAGGCAGAGACTGTAGTTGTATCATCATGTTTTTTAAAATGTGCTACGTTAAAGGCTGAGCAGGATTTCAAGTGTGATGTTTGAAAACAAAATCTGGCCTTACACCGACCATCTTTCTCTGTGCACTCAAAAATACTCCTCTGGATAAAGAATAGAGCAATATGGAAGAAATAGGAAATGTGTTTACGGGTTTAAATCCATACTGAATAGATCGTTATTGCAGATGTATCATACGGATTACCAGTGTCTTGAAATTAAATGAAATGTGCTCTGTAAGATAGTAGTAGTAAGGATGGGTAAGTAATTCTTGGGGAAGTAAACAGGAGCAATTGAGAAGCTTTGTGTTATATACGGCAGTGATTCC
The DNA here is from genome assembly GCA_020698575.1 of Bostrychus sinensis. Taxonomy (NCBI): domain Eukaryota; kingdom Metazoa; phylum Chordata; class Actinopteri; order Gobiiformes; family Eleotridae; genus Bostrychus; species Bostrychus sinensis. The sequence goes on from CM036250.1 coordinate 13,059,333, forward strand.
CAACCTTTTTTTTGTCTTGTGTACCCCCTGGGCCTTTTGTCATACCATAAGTACCCCCTTACAAATACGTACACATGATTCTTGGTGGTCATATCAAAAAATGTTGTGTCTTTATTAGTGCAAAGACATTGTATACTTACTTTATAGTAAATACAAATTCTCATAAATTTCTGAAAACTCAAACATGAAAAAACTCAGAGAAAAAAAAAACAATCTGTTTTCCTTTAAAATAAACATTTAAAATAAACATATAAAATAAAAATATAACAATATAAACTCTAATTATTTTTCTTTAGTTATTATTTTGCAATGTTTTTATTTACTAGATATTTTATTTAAACAAAAATAAAAACATAAATAAAAATCTTAAACTCATAATTTAAAAAAAGGATATTAAAATTAAAACATTTGTAACAAAGTATATTATTTTATACTATCCCTTGTTGTTTTGGACCAAATGTGACCATCTTTTGTGCATTTCAATAGTCTAATATGAATATTGCAAATATTTTTTCATATAATTCCACCTACCCCCTGTAAAGCACTTGCATACCCCTAGGGGTTCCCGTACCCCTTGTTGGGAAACACTGATGTATGGCACAGTGTAGAGTAGTAATGCACACCAAATATATCTTGCTTGGGGTGACGATGTTACTAAAATTCAAACACAGTACTCCTGCTAACTCTTTTATAGCAACAGTGCTTCTTCAACAAAATGTATGTTTGTTCAGTTTGTATTACAAACTGTTCAAATGCATTTTATTGCACTGTTTCTCATTTGTACAATCCAATAACCAGATCAACCTCAGTCGCATTGTTGCATTTAAAAGTTTACACCCTAATTCTCACTGGTGCTATCCATAGCCAATACATGCCTTAGTCTCTGCGCCGCTGCTCTTGTCTGCTTTTCCAAACTGGGAGCACTAAAAAGAGTACATTCAATATCTGAGCATAGGTATTAATGAAGAGCATATTTACAAAACACTGGACTGTACTTTTAAAGAAAATCCTCCATATTGCTTCAAGTGACTATTGAATATTCTAAATAGATACTGCTGTGTTTTATTACTTCTGCCCAAAAGGTTATGTTTTCAGTCTTTCAGTTATATAACTCAGAAAGTAATGGTGAAATTTTGATGACATTTTCAGAAAAGGTCAGGAATGAGCTAACTAAGGAAGTGTTGTTGGTGCGTGATCCAGAACATCATTGGATCCGGGATTATTTTTAAAGATCATGTACCTTGCAAGATAGGGTCACAGATACTAAGTCCAGCCACAAGGGGTCAGTAAAGGATATTTTGGGGTATTATTATTGGATTCTGTGTCATTATGAGATATAAAGACTAAATGGTATTCAGTCCAGGTCCTAGCACAAGAGAAAAGAGAGACAATCCATGCAGCTTTTTCTAATAGCAGTAAGTCGTCAATTTTATAGAGGTGCTATTGCTACATGTAATGTTTGTATTACAGTTTTTTTTTTACACATACATATTCAGAATCATCTCCATCTATATTTTTTCCTTCTTGACATTCAGAGTTCATCAGTCAGAAACAACTCCCTTAAGCCTGACTCCTGTAGATGTTCATTTTAATAACTCCCACTTGTGTTGTGTGTATGTGTGCTTTCTCTGCCACTCTGTCATCCCTGTTCTCCTTCTCCTCTCTCTCTACGACCGCTCTGAGCATCCAGCTTGTTTTTCAGAGCACTTGACACGTAAGAGCGGGGTTGTTTGGTTGCAAAGCAAGACACTTCTTCTCCAGCGCAAAGAGATGGCATCGCTTTTTCAGCTGTCAAAAGAAACCTTGAGGAGCGTGTGAGGGGCGCACAAAAGAGGCGAGCAGCACTTGTCTCCAAATTCATCAAAGCACACCTCTGTGTGGAGCGGTGCCAGCGGGGCGTGAAGGCGGACACAAGAGGACAACTGCTAAATAGAAAACTTTATTGACTCTTTCCTGTTGGGCTTTCACTCACTGCATGTCTGACCTCTGCAGCCTATATAGAGCTCGAGTCACGGCCATACTTTTGTAACATTTTTTGAATAACATTTATGAATTAGTATTGAGTAAGTGAGTGTAATAATGTATGAGTATGTATCAATCATAAACTTAACACAAAGCATTTGCTGAGATAATCATTTTTGCATTTGTATAGACCGTTCTCAGTCACGTGACTTGGTTTGTTGGCGCTGCCATTTTGGATGGCAAAAAGCCGGTGGAGCTGGCTAGCGATTAGTGATCATGTATAGAAATTGAGTTCATATTTACCACTTTCTACACCAGTTCAATACTTAATGTTAAGTGGTCAGGTCAGACAGCGATATTTAGAGAAATGTTCACTTGTCGATGCTTAAGACCCATATGATGTCAAAATTACGGTTTACTAGCCTTCAACACACAATCCGCTTTGGAATACCACAACGTTTACAATTATTTAGTCAATCTCACTTTATAGGGGCTCATATAAAAAAACTTACAAGAGGCAGAGAGCTCCTTAGAGGCATAACAATATTTAGTGGCAGGATGGGTGACAGACCTTTAGTATGGAAAGTGCCCTAAAACAACTGTTGTCCATGTGAGTAGGCAGATTAGTGAAAAGGCAATATAAATACAATTTAAAAAGTAGGCTTTCCGCGGAGGTTTACAAGTCTAAAATTATAAATCAAAATTTAAGGCCTTAAAAAGTGGCAAATTTGCTGAGATATGGAGAATTAGGATTTATATATATTTAACCTCATTCAATCTAGCGGTGACCAGATTCAGAAAGAAACTCCGCGAAAACATAATTTGCATGGTTATTATTTTGTCAATACAGGCACGATATACATCTTTAGAAAGCTTATGTTCTGTACAAAATGGGAATTAAGTTAACTTTATGCCTAAAATAGGACATATGTGTAATTAATGACGATTCCTCAGTATGTCAAACTGAAAAAACAGACTTTTTAGCAGAACACTGGTTCTGTCCAAAACCAGTCCAATCCAGGATTAGTAACCCTCAATCAGTTCGTATAAATCCACAAGTAAATATCGAGATGTATTTCCATAAAAGTATTCCATGTTGTGAAAATAATCCTGTAATCGCCATATCCTCATGCAGAAAAGAACAAATACCAAGCTGTCCTGAACATTGTATTTTCTTTTTCTCTCCAGTTTGCTAAATGTCCGTGAAAACGTGTTTACCCTGCTAATAAACCTGAGCAGACAGTAAGAACTGACCTCACATCGGTTTTTACTTTATATGAGGATTACAGCAGGAGCGATCTTTTATGTGACCTTTTTAAAGAATAAACTTTGTCAAACAGTGCAACATTAACTTTTTTACTTCAAAAGACAGCTGGTAGATGCTATCACAGATATAGGACACATTAAACTATTTTTGATGAGTAAAACGAATTTAATTTGTTAGGCTAACAGACAGCAGGAGTGATCCAAATCGGGCCATGACAACCGGCTTTTGCCATCCAACATGGCGGCTCCGTGGAAATCACGTGATCGGATGACGCTGTGTGAGAAGGGTCTATAACATTTCTTGGACTCTGAGAAGTATAATAATAAAACAAAAAATAAAATAATAACAGTGGGTGCAGTGGATTTATATGGCGCCTAGATCCTCAAAGCGCTTTACAGTTACATTATTCATTCCCTCCTCAGTCACACTCGGTGGTGGTGAGCTTCTGTAGCACAGCTGCCCTGGCTGCCAATCTGTGCCTGCAGCCTGTGCCGACCACCACAGTCACACTGACACATTTATACACACAAGGTGGGTGTAGTGTCTTGCCCAAGGACACAATGACCATGCCAGTAGCAGAGCTCGAACCGCCAGCCTTTGGGTTAGTGGGCGAATGTCTCTATCAACTGAGCCACTGCCGCCCCCGTGTATTGCAATACATTGTTAATCATTTGGCAATTGATGGCAAATGAAGGAATCTGTATTTGTCTGTCTTTTTTTGTCTTTTTTGTTTTAAACAACTATATTTTTAAAAAAGGGGGTTGCATGCAGTGGCTTTAGTCTCACAATAAGCTTGTTGTGAGAGTCTGCTTATCATCCCTGCATTACTTTGGGTTCTCTCCGAATACTCTGACTTCCTCTCACCATCCAAAGACATACAGTACATGTGTTAGAAAAATTGGAGATTCTAAATATTCCCATAGTGAATGATTGTGAGAGCGAATGTTTGTCTGTCTGTGTATGTCTCTGTGTCAGCGCTGCCACTAACTGGCCACTGCCCAGAGTTTACTCTGGACAACACCACCTAAGGCTCGTAGTTGCTGGGATAAGCAACAGTCATCCGCGACAGAAGAATATTAATGAATGTTTTTTGCTCTTCTAACCAAAGAGTTAGACTTTTGGTGGGTGGAACAAACTGACCCGGAATAATGCATTGCCAACATACACGGAGTACGAGAGATATCTGAATAAGTCAATATAAAACCGATAAGTGACACAATGAAGGCAAAATTCCCATTTCATTTTAAAGGTCCTAAATTGTGCTTTATTCAGACTTTTTGAAATAGTTTTGGACACCTCTGCATTAGAGTTTTCATACTTTATAACTTAAAATATTGTATATATTGTATGGAAAATGTCTTCTTTTGGGGAGCAGTTACTTTCACTTTGCAGACAATACTTGGATTAGGTGTCTACTGCCACCTGCTGGCAACGGAATGGACAGAGGTATTGGCTATTAGCAACATGGCGCTAACAGATAGATAAATGAGCTGACTGCTTCATATTGATGCCAATTTAAGCACTGAAATGATCAGAATGACTCCAGTGATGGTGTATGGGCTTCAGAAACACACAGGAGCACTTCTTGGTTTCACGTGTCTATGAAGAGCGATGAGACAGAGCCTTTCCAGATCATTAGAAGAGAACATAATACTACTCCAGGTCTTTTTTGAGGTGGAGACAATATTATAACATGATTATAGCTCAAAAAAGTCAGTTTAGCATAATAGGACCTCTGAGTTAAGAGTTGTGATTGGTCAAGAATATTATCTGTGGGAATAGTTTTTAATGGGAGGTGTTCTAGACCCACTCCACTTCACTAAAAAGTGAATGGGTCTGGTTGGCCAGCGTTGTAAGCAGATGTAGCCATTGCAAAAAATAAAAAATAAAAACCACTTTCTCAATAATATTGGTTTGTAAATTTTCACAGATGTTTTCTATCATATATTCTGCTCATTAAACACATAAAAATTTCTTTAAGGCTGCCCGCACCAGATCCAATCACTTTATCCAGATTAAGTTACATAGGATCCAACTTACATCTTTGACTTCACATTCTTAGCTTATGACAACAAGCCCTGAGTTCTTTTAGACCTGTACGACCTCTTTAAGCCACTGACAGATGCTTTTGTGTATGTTCGCTCATGTTGCTATAAACTAGAGCAAATAGATGTGAGTCAGCCTAAACTCTCAGACATGGAAGGAATCAGTCTTAGTAAATCCCCGGCCCCCTGGACAGGCCCTATCTCTCTATCTGCCTGACATCATTCTCATAACAAAGAAGTATGGATCAGCAGGGAGAGCGGCTGGACCTTATTAAATCAGCTCCAGACTGGTCCCTGAGCAGCGCGCAGGAATGACTCACTCCATCAAGCTGGGTGTCCTCAGCAACACGTTCTCTCTCCACCGCACTTTTCAAGATGGTAATAACATGGTTTGGGCCTCATAAATAGATGTTTTTTTTTCCTGTTGAACAAATTGTTACAGATGCACAGAAGAGTTGCATACGTCGATGTCCACTGTGACGCTGAAAGATTTGCAAGGGTGTTGGCTGATGCAGTGAAAGGTTGGAGCTGCGCTGTTGTCAGTATGAGCACAGATGTTCAGTCCGACTCACTCGGGTTCACCCTCAGCCCATCAGTCAGTCTGCTGGTCATGAGTTATTTAATAAATGTACAGTAAGTAACGTCTGCTGTGTGTGGCTAGAAGAATACAGAATGAGCAGCTCACATATTGGTGCTGTTATTCAAGGCAATAACTTAAGCGACCAAAAATGTGCCTGTTAGCTATTAGAAAATACTTGGCACACCACTTTATTTGTCATATTGTATTTTTCTGAAGTTAAGGCTTATTCAGATGCTTGGTGGCCTATACTCAAAAGCCTTGGGGACCTAATAATGCATTTCAAAACCAAATATACTTTTGACTTTTGTAGTTCAGTATGACTATGAGAGCTTTGTAATGTGTGTGTTGACCTTCTCAGATACTTCCACGTACTTGATTCACTATAATGACAGCTTTTGAACTTTTTTTTTTTTTTTTTTACATTTCTCTCTTAAATAATGCTCAGTAGCACTAGACACTTTTATAGGTCCCTTCTCAAAAATGACATGCTCAAAATAAAGCATTTATGAAACTAAATGAATCATCTCGATATCTATAAAAAGCCAATGCTTGTGAGAGTTCTGCTGGAGTCACCAGTATAGATGTCACGGGGTCAGAGTAAATAAAGACAGAACACAGACAGAGAAAAAAAAAACAGTCTAATAAAAGTTTACTGTTATAGCGTATATCCCCCTCTGTGTCCCTTGGATGATTAATCCACTGTTGCCCAAAACCTGATCCTTACTAGGGCCACATTTAATGCCGACAAAGCAAAACCGGGCAAAGTTATAGAGGATTTTTTTATAGACAGGTGAAATCTCTATTGGGCACAATTTGGTATATTTCACATGTTTTTGCTAGATGTCAATTTAGTTGCTTGGTGTTCAATTTTGGCAGGCAATTGTTATCATGGGCTTTTAGCTTCTTCTGGCTACATGCATATGCTGCATGGTTATGTTACTCACTGTTTAGTTACATAATACGTGCATGCGCAAGAACCCAAATGGACCAAAAATAGGTCTGCTCAAGTTCTAGGTGTTAAAAATGACTTTAATACAAGTACTCAAGTTTTAGTGCTTACATTTGAAAGTGGTTTTGGGAAGCAGTTTAGCCAAACACAATACAACACAATATTTTACATAAAAAAGAGACTAAAGATATGTTACAGGCTTGTATATTTTAGGAAACAGTTGCATAATTTTGTGTTTAATTTGCCCTAACTTTTCAATGGTACTGTACCTTTAATGTACTGTCTTTCAATTGATTTTGGCCAATGCAGATTAATTGATTAATCACTAACCCTGAGGTACCCAGGATGTCTTTATTTTGCTTTTAAGATAAAAAAAACATTTAAACTCTCTAAACTTTCAACAAACTTAAGCATGTCATATTTTGTTCATCTGTAGATCTCTTACATTTTGGTAGCACACATACACTGGACTAAAGGCCATATCTGTGTCTGTACTGAATCAGCCCACATGTTGTTTTTGTCCACTGCTTTTTGTAGAGATAGAAAAATTTTTTTACATTTAACTTAGCCAATATTGATGGTTTGTATGGGAAATTCTTTTTTTTTTCTCTACTATCCTGCTGTCTGTCTTTTTTACCTTTTGCACAAGTCATTTCTTTTCACCGCCATGTCCTGTTGTTAATTCCTTTCATAAAATGCCACAAACCACTGAAACCCATTGATTGGATCTTCCTTCACTTGACATTGTGCTGCAGCCCTTGTCTGTGGTGGAGCCTTTTCATCTGCTCAGAGTGACCGATGTGCTCCGGCTCCGGTCCCTGGACGCCTGCCCAGTTTATTGAGCCTCCCTCCGGTGTGTGTGTCTTCAAAGCGGGTCGGATAAATCACGGGGCTGAATGTCAGTGTCCAGCGGTGCAGCTGTGCCCATCACTAAGCTTCTCTGCAGATATTTCCACTCCCCAGGCGCTTCCACCATCTTGAGCCCTTGTTAGGAGGAGATGGACTGGAGGTGGGATGACGGAAGCCTTACCAATTTGTAGGGCATGATGGATAGTTGTGTAATGTAGTGAAGTGGTCTGTGCCTGGGCATGTCCTCCTCTGACCCCTTGTAGGCATATGTGCATATGTTTTTTTCTAACGGATACTACACTACAACTAGAAATAATGTAAGATTTTCTTTTAATGATCTGTTTTACGCTGACAGTTTGTTAAAAAATAAAATAGAATGACAGATCCCATTATAGCTTAAGTGATTGGAAGCAACAACCAAAAAAAAATGTCTTAACTTTGATTTCTAAATGATGCTGTCAACTGTCTTTTTGTTATTGTTATGCCATTTTTTTAGTGCCAAGTTTTCATTTTATGTTTAAAGCTTAAATATTTGTTTTGTTAAGAGGCTACTGACAAGTTTTGTGGCATAAGTTTAAGTCATAATTGTTATGTCATGTTGTTGGCACCTCAAAAACATACCTGAAGTAGTATTTTGTTTCATACACACATGTTTGAGTAATACTTAATGCTGAGCCCTCAAGACCAGGCTTGACGTAGACTCATGAAACCAGGAAGTGCTTCTGCACATACACCGTCACCGGACTCGTTTTGATAATTTCAGCTTAAATTTCTGACACTATGAAGCACTATGAACCCCTACAACAGCAATCTGCCCTTCACTGCTTTTTTTTTTTTTTTTGGGGGGGGGGGTTAATTCATTGTGCAATTCATATTTTTGCTTCCAATTCAATGTGGACACCATATGACAACAATTACTGTTTTATGCAAGCTTGTGATTTGCCAAAGCTTGTTGTTATGGGATGAATTATCTTATAAAGAAATCAAGTCTGTTCTTTTTCTTATGCTATTATGTGCTTAAACTGTTTTTGACAGTTAAAAGAAAAGTCCCACCACACGTTTATTAAAATATTTAAATGTATTGTTAAATGGTTTTTATTAGAGATGCTAGTCAACAAAAACAAATCAAAAGTTATTTCAAACTTATTTTTGGCCCTGTTTTGATATGCTTGTCTGTTTTTAAGAAGTCTGAACTCCAAAAAAGAGTCCTTTATAACATTTTCAATACAATACCATATCATATACTGTACCATCATATACTGTATTTAATGTTTCAATACTAGATTTATCCCATAAAAACTATAAATGTGTGTATATTTTGTGAGGATTACTAAGTCTTTAATTCTGCACTAACTAAATCCTTTCCTTGACCTTTTAGGCACATCTACTGGTGAGACTGACAAGTAAGATGATTTTAGGAAGAGAATAACTCTTGGTAAAGTTGCTTTTGTAAATAAAGTCCTCATCATAATTCCAACTAATTACCTAATCTAATTAATTAATCAACCCTCCACTTCAGTATTTGCAAATAAAGCCATGCATGTATCAGGAGGATGTAATTGAAAGATAAGTGATCGTTCAGGATTCAGATCTGGGTCAATCCAACAACAACAGTGCATGTATCAGATCTCCTCGAGCAACACTTGAGCACAAAGGCGTCTGCTTGCCTGTGCGTATGATGAACAAACGTGCCAACACATCAGTGCGGACTAACCTAGTGCTTTGAGGCAAGTCTTGTATGCAAGGAGTGCACAGTCACTGTACCTGGCAAGAACTGAGAAGAAGGCTTTAGTGCAATGAAAATTCAGCTGCAGTTCAGTTTTTTCATAAGAAGGGCATGGTTTGTGTGTTTGTTGGTTTTTGATAAAAGTTTCAGGAAAGGTTGGTAATAGGCCGAATGAAGAGGTTATATGTTTTTGATGTGGATCCAGAACGTCACCGGGATCCAGTATCCAGATACTTACTCAAGAGGTCAAAACTGTTTTAGTGTATTCATTGTTATTGACAGATGGGGCTTTGCAGTTCAAGGGATAGAGCATTTACCGCTGAACTTGAACATCCACAGTTTGACTACAGGCCTGACCACTACAGCGATCAGGCATAACATTATGACCACCTGCCTAATATTGGAGGTCATAATGTTATGTGTTAGCCCAGTGCCTAATATGCAGCCCTATACACAACAAATGGTCTGTATTTTCTGACATCTTTCTGTCAGAATCAGCTCTAACTTCCACAGTTTGCGCTATAGTAGCTCATCTGTTGGATCTTTGACTGTTCATCTCCACCATGTGCTTCACCTGTCGCTGGTTTACCACTGTTTCTTCCTTGGAGCACTTTTGATTGACACCGAACACTGTAGACAGGAAAACCTAAGAGCTGCAGTTTTGGAAATGTTCTGACCTAGTTGTCTAGCCGTCACAATTTGGCCAATGTCAGACTCGCTCAAATCCTTACAATTGCCAATTTCTATCTACTTCTAACACATCAACACAAAATGTTCACTTGTGGCCTAATATCTCACAGCCACAAACATGTGCCATGATGAAGAGATCATCTGTGTTTTTCACTTTACCTGTCAGTGGTCATAATGTTATGCCTGATAATTGCGGCCATTGCTAGGTGAAGTTTTGCACTTTCTGAGTCCTTCTTGTTTGACTTTTTAATCACTTGCATGTACTCAAAATATTCTGGCTTTTGCCCTTTTAGTCTAAACTAAGCTTGTTATTGAAAAATGTATCCTAGCTGCATCTTATTAGTCCTCTCTCTGACACTGGACATGCACCAAAATATTAATATTTCTACCATGGGAGGACCTAAGGCTATATTCATAAACTTGGTGCATTAAAATTTCAACTCCAACTTTCAAAATAGATGATTTTTGTGACTTTTCATCTGGCTCAATCCTATTTAAATATGGATAGAAAACCCTATGTAGCTTATATTTTTTTAGGTGTGCTCTAAGCCTGGTCGCTCTAACACAAAACTCTCTTAATACATTCACTGTCACAACTTTCTTTTTTGCTGAACTCATTGCATCGGTATGTGTGTGTATGTGAGATAGAGAGACTTTTGTCATCTCCCTTGGTTGCCTGGCTCTGATGCATCGGGAGCCATATTGCCGGTGACAGCCCAAGTTATTGAGGCTAAGAGTGCATCACTTCACTTGCTCCCTCAGAAACCTAATCCGCAGAGCTGGAGAAATGGCCGCCGGTGCATTCTCTGGTGAGCAATCAAAACGCTCATATGGTTTTCAGTCGATCAGCCTGGCAGTGTATTTAAGCCGCTTTTAAACGCCTGACGTTACTAATGGTACTAGGGATGCCCCTTCAAAGGTCTCTCGTTCTTGTCTCAGTCACAGAGGTTCGGGGTTTTCACATTAAGACAAGCCAAGTCATTTTTCTGATTGGCAAACTTGGACTGTTTAAATTTTACACTGGTTTTTGGGTTGCTTCTCTTTGCAGAAGACTGGTCTTGCCTTGCCATGGTCTTAGTCATGACATGAATTGATAAAAGTCTTTGTATTGATTATTACTGTGTTTCTAACCCTTGAAATACTACAGGGATATAATAGATAGTAGACTGTGACTGCAGTCTATAGTGGGCTTTATTATGAGAGTGCAAATTATATTTTATTACTTTTTTTTTCTTTCTATTGCCATTCATCATTATTGTAATCATTAATCCAGGGGTCTCCAACCTTTTTGGGTTTGAGGGCTACCCAAAAGATGAGAATTTGTACTGAGGGCTACTCGTGCAAAATAATCCTCTATATTAAATTCTTGACATGCCTTTCAAATGGCACTAGGATTGTATGATTGTTTGCTTTGCATTAAAGATAATGTTTATAAAAATAATCTTGTAATTAAACATAAAAACAAGTTTTAAAAAATAAATTATGACTAAAACACTGCAGTAGCCACTGTTTATAAATATCCCTTGCAGGTGCCTCACAAGCTCCAGAAGGGCTACCTGGTGCTCGCGGGCACCTCGTTGGTGACCCCTGCATTAATCATTAATGAAACTGCCACATAAAGTGGACTGTATAATCCACTCAGGCAGGGCTCCAGAGATAAAAATGAATTAATAAATAATGGGCAGCAGTCGCTCAGTTGCTTGCTCACTAACTAGAAGGTTAGCGGTTTGATCCCAGCTGCTGGCATTGTATACTGTTGTTGTGTCCTTGGGCAAGACACTTCACCCACCTTGCCTGTTTGAATTACTGTAATTGTGTGTGACTGAGGAATGGATGAATAATGCACCAAATTGTAAAGCGACTTTGAGCACCTAAAAAGCACTATACAAGACTAATGCATTATTATTATATAATAAAAATATGTGTCAGGTTGTTCAATTGTCAAATAACAACACATTGTTATTTTTACGAGCTAAGTCATTTTAATAACTTGATTTTTTTTTTTAAATATGACACATGGTTAGCAGCATTGACAAGAAAGCAAAGTATTGTCTTGTAGTGATATCAATTTGATGCCTAATAATTGATGATTATTACTTGCATTATGGAAACCTTTGAGTTGGCTATATAAAGGTTAACTAGACATTCATTCCTTCTTACAAATTGGTGTAAATAGAGAGCAGTTCAGACCTTTTGAATGGCAGATCTTTAGACCTTCAAAATATAAAATGAAATCCAACCCTGAAGCCTCAACGAAACACCATCTTGTGTGTCAGTTTCAGCTTGTTTTTCCATGTGACTGGATGAAAGTGGCTCATATTTGCAAAGAAGAAGGACTAGAACACTCCTGGTGCGTGGTGAACTCATCGCTGTGATGTGCCAGAGCTATTTAACAGCTAATTTTATCCAACTGTATAACGTCCTGCTTCTTTAAAACTGCTAATCTATGTAAAGCTGGGGAATGGTTTAGCACCTCCAGTCTCTGTATGAACCCTTTGATGCATTTCCATATCTCCAGATTTCTCCTCCAATCACACTCGGCCTGATCTCTCCCCATGCGGCGGCTGCTGCTGCGAGCGTTCTTTATGATCCACTGACACCCTTTGTCTCCTGCTCCTCTGATGACAGGAGATAAGTCGATATCATTGGAAAGCGCAAAAAACTAATTCCACTCTTTGATTCTTCTTCCTCTTCTGGATATTTTCTTTCTGTCTTGTCAGGTTTGTGTGTGCCCAGACAGATAGAGGTTTTCAAACAACAGCAATGGCAAGGCTTATGATGAGGCAGCTTCCTTCAGCCTCTCATGTGTCACACTCAGACAACCTCACTGAGCGGAGAAGGAAGGAGTCCTGACATAATGTTTTTCTCCCCCATTCATTTTTATCTCTTCTGTTTGCCCGAGGCAGCAGGAGGTTAACTGTTAGAGGTTAGCGTTCGTTGCATTTTTGAGTAGACTGGAGAGGCCTTGGGATGAAAGGGGAGCCAGGCTGACAGGTGGAAGAGCTGAAGACAATTTGTTCGATTCTTGCTGTATTCACGCACTCTGTTCTGTCCTCGGCTCGGCTCGATGTAGCTGCTGGTTATAATTCTAGAAATGTATGCAGCCTCGGATGCATCGGGCAACGGAGGTCTCCACGGCTGGTTACAGACGGTCTTGGTGTATTGACCCGCTTTTGCTTTCTTTTAGTTGTGAGGTCTGTCTCTAAGAAAGAGGCTCTACACTCTAGGGCATAATTTTTTTTAGGGTAGAAATTGTATAGAATAATATTCTGACAGACTTAAATTGTCACTCCTATAGACATGCACTGTATAACATTAGCGGTGCTCACATTTAGTTAGGTGCATACCTATGTTTGCATCCCAGATACTGAGGAACATAGGTACCTTGGATTGGTGAAAGAACCTATGTTCCCTGTTCCATATAAACCAGGCAAGATAAATACTGGAGAACATAGGCACTTGTGCATTCTGGTAAGTCCTGACCACACCAAAATTTGTTACCTAGCATTAGTGTTTTCATCCCCATCTCTCCATTAGTGTATAAAAAAAATAAAGGCCAAAAATTAAAATCAATTTGCCACTTCAAAACACAAATACTGTATATTGTATCAAATTTAAGTTTGGACCTTACCATAAACTTCTAGCATTGAGTTTAGCTTTGACTGATGCAAACCAGCAATTATCTGTGTCTTGGAGAATGAGTGGATAAAGTAGCATTAGCTACTTGTTTTGTTAAATAACACCTGGCCAACTGCATTAATCTAGGGTAGAAAAGATTAGCTACTAGTTTGATAGCTGCACTAGGCAACGGTAAGTGCTACATAAGCTAAAGGCTACATGGTAAAGGCCAATGTGGCAGACTACCATTATTTGTCATTATGTGTCATTATTTGTTGTGTTAACTTTGGCTAATAAAAACCAGCAGCAGATACATTATATTTCCCAAAGTATTAGCTCACCTGCCTTTACACACATATGAACTTAAATGACGTCCCGTTCTTAACCCCTTAGGGTTTAATATGACATCCGCTCATCCTTTGCATCTCTCTATGTCAGATATCTGTGTGTCTGTCATTCTCGTCCAACGTCAGACACTGATGTTGGATGAGAAGGCCTGGCTCACAGTATTCGTTCTAATTCATCCCAAAGGTGTTCTGTCAGGTTGAGGTCAGGACTCTGTGCAGGTTCAGTCAAGTTCTTCCACACCAAACTCACTCATCCATGTCTTTATGGACCATGCTTTGTGCACTGGTGCAGTCATGTTGGAACAGGAAGGGCCCTTCCCCAAACTGTTCCCACAAAGTTGGGAGCATGGAATTGTCCAAAATCTCTTGCTATGGAGAAACATTCAGATTCCTTTCACTGGAACTAAAGGCCAAGCCCAGCTCCTAAAACCAACCCCACACCATAATCTGATAATCAGTTATTTTGGTGTGTGAGCAAATACTTTTGGAAATATAGTGTATGTTTGAGATTGCTAGGTTAGTAGGGTAAGCAGTATGATTGTGTGTTTGGTGGTGGTCAGAGACGCGGTCGCAGAATGGCAGCCATGTCTTCGTCAGTCTGCCCCAGTGCAACAGTGGTTACAGAAGTAGCCCATCACCGCTGAGTGTGACTGAGGAGTGAATGAATAATGGCCTAATGTAAAGTGCTCTCAAAAACTTGTGAAGTATAAATCTAATCCATTATTATTATTAGTACAAGATATAAATGGCTCCATGTCCACTGATAATTAATTTAATTTATTTGAGGTGCCTGCTCTTCTCTCATCAACCTTATACACCACAACCAATCATTGTCATCTTATTTATGAGTTTGTCTCCATGCTCAAAATAAATCAGACTGCTGCTACCATTATCAGCAGTTTTTAATGTCACTCATCAAGGACCTATAGAATGCTCAGTATATGGTACATTGTTTTGTTTTTTTTACAGAATATAACTAAATCTGACAGGATCTATTGTGGCTATTCCTATTTATAGCTTGTGAAATGTCGGTGAAAGGAGAAAGAAAAAAAACAATTCTGCAATCTTTAAGTATGAGTTATAGGTGATGCTGTGTGCATTGTTGGAATAGACAATAGAAGGAGAGATGTATAGTGCACGTCATATTCCTGCTGTGTTGAAAAAGCTATTTCAGTCTATCATGATTCATTTGCTGGAGGCCATCAGCTGATTTAGTGCATGAGGAGCAGTGTGATCTGGACAGTTATCATTTAAGGGGTCAGTATGACAATCTGTTCTTTAAGATGAGAAGATGGGAAATTGTTTGGGATCTTTGGACTCTGACCCTATACATTTTGTTTTATCAGGGTTGTCGGGCCTTTTTAATGGATTCTTTACCATTGTGACTTACAGGATAAAGAGCTTTGTGGTTTAATGCAGTGGTTCCCAAACTTTTTGGTTTTGTCTACCCCCAGGGTGTGGTTTAGTCCTGATTTGGACCTGGCTTACGCTGTTAAAAAAAAAAAAAAGTTCGGAAAACTCAAAAACTCAGGTCAACAGGATCCATCAAGATTTTTGAGTTTTGGGGCCAACTCAAAATGTCAAGATTTCAACAACTAATATTTTTTGTTCACTTTACTTGACGTTCATATGTCTAACTCATCTTACAGCCAACTTACTATCCATTGCTCAGAAAATTATTATTCTTTTGTTAAATTTAGTATATTTTTTATTCTCAATAATAATACTTTTTCTCAAAGTAGGTAAACAAAAAAAAAAAAAAGATGAGTTAACAAATAATGACAGAGTAAAGCTTGAAATTCAAAGTTTTTAGACATATGAACATCAAGTAAAGTAAAAAAAAAAAAAATTCATTGCTGAAAATTCAAGATTTTGAGTTGGCCCCAAAACTCAAAAATCTTGAGGGATCCTGTTGCTTTGAGTTTTTGAGTTTTTGCAACAATTTTTTTTTTTTTCCAGTGCAGTCCTGGTTTAGACCCAGCTTGGCTCTGGTTTTAGGCATGGTGTCGTCTTGGTTTAGTCTTAGTTTAGTCCTGGTTTGGCTTGATTAGGGTTCTGGGTTAGACCTGGTTTTTTGCTGTTTTAGCCCTGTTTTGGACCTGGTTTAGTCCTTCTTTAGTCTTAGTTTTGTTCTGATATTAGGCATGGTTTAGTTCTGGTTTAGACCTTGTTTACTTCTGGTTTTAGACTTGTTTTTTCTGGTTGAGTTCTGGTTTTAGAGCTGGTTTAGTCCTGGTTTGGTCTTAGTTTAGTTCAGGTTTGAGGCCCTCTTTAGTGTCCCATCCCTTTCTGGCTTAGTCCTGAGTTAGGTTTATTTTAGTCTTTGAAATTCAAATAAATAAATGTACTATAAATGATCATAAAACTTCATGTACCCCCTGGACTGTTGTCTGGTTGGGGAAACACTGGTTTAATGGATAGCGCATTTACTCCTGAACTAGAAAATTCTCTGTTCAAGTCCAGGTCTGACTTATAGGTGAACTCTAACATCCTGAAAGCCATTTTGACATGAATTGTGCAAAAGGAGAAGTGGATGTCAGTCTGATGTTCATCTTGTGCCAGGATGGGACAGGGCCTGACACCTCTGAGGTCAACTTTTGGAGGGCGTGACAGTTTTTTCACCCCACTGTCCCAGCCAAGCACCCAAAGGAGACAAAGAGACAAAGAAGAACAGTTCATCTTAAGCCTTACTTTAGCTTTTGCCTCCACACCACAGTGGGATTAAATAGGACACGTTCAAGGCCACTCTCCTGTCTTTCCACACAAAGACCATACACTTTTGTTGCAGTCCACCACTAAAAGAACAGCATATAGCTTGATTGAAGATGATTAATTTCCTTAACCAGCCTGTGAAATTGTGAAGTATTAAAAAAACAGAATAGATCGTCAGTGTTAAATAAGGCAAGGTTGCACTGAGCCAGTTTTATCTCCAACATGTAACTAATGGATATTTAGCCGAGGCAGCCAACAATAGCGGGCCACAGCTATTCACGGTTAAGATTATATTTCACACCGCTGAGTGCTCTGGGACACCATCTGTGTCTGTTGCCAAGTGTGCAGATGATTATCACATCCACTATAATAAGCCCGCAACATTAAGCCTGCGTGCAATGTGGAGCAAGACCATTCCTTACAATTATCTGCTCCAAGAGTTAGATCCACTCATTCTGCCGGTAGTGTGGTGCTAATGCTATTGTCCTTATGGCACAGCTTGTTTAAAATAGAACTATTCAAAATATGTTTTTTATGTGGTAATGTATTCCCTTTTCTGTATTTAATAGCCTACATCTCCTCCTACATGTTTTAGTGAAGCACTTTCTAAAAGATAACTTAGCAACAGATTCACATTCATTTTTCTTCAGGAACTTTTTACAAAATAGAAAATGTTTCTGTAACATTACAAAATTTCCCAGTTTCCTCAAAGATACTAACTCCAGCCAGACGGTCAGAAAAGGAAAACATTGTTTTTAGTGTGGATTCAGATTACTGTGTGACAAAGACAGGCAGTATTCAGTCTGTACTCAAGTAAAAGTACTGTCACTTTAAAATAAAGTAAAATTAACAGCAAACTCGTGTATATATTTCTTGAGTAAAAGTTTCGAAAGTTTGTAGAAAATACTTTTTACAGTACAAAATTTATTACAAAAAAAAAAAAAAAAACAGCTGTTGCAACTACTACTACAGCTACTGCTACTTCTGCCAGTAGTACAGTGGCACAGGGGTTAGCATTCATGCCTCACAGAAAGAAGGTCCCGGGTTTGATTTGCAGGGGCGGATGGGGCCTTTCTGTCTGGAGTTTGCTCCGGTCTCCACTGCCACCAAAAACATGTGGGTCAGGTTGGCCACCCCTCCATCGGACCATCTACCCATTTAATTGTACACCTTGTTTGTATAATGACAAATAAAGCACTTTTTTTACCTTTACCATTACTGCTGCTACTGCCACAACCACTACTGCTAATGCTACATTTGTCACACAGTATCAATACCACACTATTCATCCCCCCTGCAAGTGTTAGTATCAGATACTTTCAGAAAATAGATGATATAAAAAAAATAAAAAAAAACTTGTCACTTTTCACCTCTGCTGTTTGGATCCTAGTGTATTTTTGCCATCATCAGATATAAGAGCTTAAGCATTTACACCTAAACTAGAAGATTTCCAGTTTGAGTGCAGGTCTGGGCGTTATAGCTTTACAATTGTGAGATAGGGCCAGTGCCTTGCTGGAGGTCCGTGCCCTTCCTGTGCTTCCAATTATGTTTGTCTTGTTTTAATACTTTATTAATTGCATAACTTTCTCTAATTAGTAAAACTTACAATAATATTACATAACAGTGAAGTATATCTAGTAAAAAGTAGCCCTAACATTGGGGTCTTGGCTTTTGCTGATGGACCTCGGCCACTTATAAAACATTCATGTTGTTTATAGACAGCAGTGTAACCTTGTCCTTGTTGAACTTGGCTGTTACAAAGCGTCCCATTGATTGTCTTGGGATAGACATTAGACCAAAAATGTTGTATGACCTTCCATCTCTAATATAAATGTAAGGTGAACCATCCACAATAAACAGTTGATTGCCTCCCACACTCTGTCAAACACTAGGCGGGACACGCTGTGGCTTTGAGATGCCAAATGAACCTAACAAGGTGGTAATTAGCAGATGGTTGGGGCGATCCCGTTACCTCTGAATTGGTGCTGTACTGTCACAGAATTGCCTCATTAGGCTCCCGCTAACACCCCTGCTGGTTACACTCCACATTGCTTCCGCTCTCATTTAGTGAAGCATCGTGCCTCTGCAAAAGCCCATTGTAATTGAACTGACTGATGATGGGATAAATATCTTTACTGCTACAAACTATTGTGCTGGACCAGAGGTGAAAGAAGTACTTTTTACCCAAGTAAAAGTACTGTTACTTCAAAATACAATTAATCAAGTAAAAGTAAAATTGCTCAAAAGTTGTTCCATGAGTAAAAGTAAAAATGTAGTAAAAGTTAAGTTTACTTACACCACCCCTACTACTACTACTACTTCTACTACTTCAAATACCTCTAAAACTACAGTTACTACTTTTGCTGCTTAGATACCACTAATACCACTGCTATTGCCACTACTACGACTACTTACTACTATTACTCACCACTTTGCCGCCAATAAGGTCAAAAATACTTAGTCATTTCAAGATACAGTAGTATCATACATGTCAGGCACATAGAGGTACATTTATTTAGTAAATTGCTTGACTAAAAGTGTCTAGTTACCAGCTCTGTTCTGAGATAAGCCTGAAATTATTTAGCAGAAGCAGGTTTGAGTTTTATATTGTCACATTTTATCCCCATTATTAATCCATTCAGTGATGTTGTTTACTAAGCTTTCAGACAAATAGTTGTAGATTTAATTTGATCATTACTGCCTTGCTAATGATTGTAGAGAGTTTGATGTGCCACAGAGAGATGTTCTTAGAAATTTGTCACAGTAGTTTGTTTTGGTGCCTGATGTCTCAATAAAATGATTTCTATTGCTTTGTCATTAGTAAGAAACATGACAGATGGTGAGGTGAACTCTGGTTGCTGTTGCACTGCTTGAAAACTGTCTGGCACATTGTGTTTGGGCAGCTAATGTTTTTATGTATGAGAAAAGAAGAAGTGTTTGTCTCTAATTTGTAATTCACAGACCTTAAAATGATAATATTGTGTTGAGTTCAATAAGAAACCAAAGGTGCAGCTGTCAGATTTTGGCAAAACACTCTTTGCGGTCTAGCTGCTCTTACTTCTGAGGCATAATATTTCCTGGCGTACACCGTCTGTATACTGTAGCTGAAGGAAGGAGTTGACAGCAGTTGAAAGATTCATTTTTGATGTTTTTTTTTTTCATGGTGCGCTATAGAGGAAGTGTGTAATAAATTATGTAACAATGGATTAATCTGGTTCCAAAGGCAAGAACAGAGCTCATATAAAGAAAAGATAAACGTTGTGTGTTTTTCTGTTGGCTAAATTGCTGCTGGTTCACATCTCTTCTTTACAGATTCTGTGAAGAGCTATGGCGGCCCTGCAGGGACATTGACTTGCTTCAGAACAAAAGTGGATTTGTTATTAAATTCAGCAAAATAATTTATGAAAAAGGGATGCACAGTGGCAGAGTGGGTAGCACACCTGTGTCATAGCTAGATGTCCTCACCAGAGAATGTTTTTACCTATGGGTTTCAAATGTAAAAGTGCACACAGCGGCGACAGCTGTTTTGTTGACAAACTAAATTCTGCCCATAACTGTTTGTACTGCCACATCATTAATCACAATCAGCTGTGGTTCCAACAAAAGTGCTTTGCCTTGAGCGGGACATGATGGATTTTTGTTTTTGTTTGTGAACTCTCAAATCTCACAGCAAACGTCTGTCTCCTAATTTGCAGTGTTTTTTTGCATAATGACTTTGTATTGGTTTACATCGGAATTCCCTTCTGAGGCAACCTTCATCATTTATCCAGGCTCAGGACCGGCTCAAAGAGTGCACTGGCTTGTGACCCTGTGCCCCTGGATTAACCTTGTCTCTCTATTCTTATATTTAGCAAATGGTTGCATCATTGACACTCTTTCTACTAATGTACGAGGTGACTACTGCAGAGGACTGTTCAGTATGAGCTGGTAAATGCATACATTACTTACAAAGCAGAACAGCTTAAGTACCTCAGAGTGGAGGAAATGCAGCGAAGGCCCATAGCTATTCAAATCAGACCATAGGTGCACGTAGCCCTGTGGGAGTACGCCACGCCTGATGAACCTCAGCAGCTTCAGAGGGAGAGAGGAGGAGGAGGAGGGCGGGCTGAGGCGAAGATGCAGCGTCAGAGATGAAACTGTGGAGTAATGATGAGGGCGCAGTGGGACGAGCCAGACCCACTATCCACGTGTGTTCCCATGCATCACCATTACGGCTCAGTGTAAATACCCTCCCACCCTCCATACTTCCAACCCTGACCTCTCTGGGTTTTTAATGATTCTCCAGGCTGGAATCGACCTCCCACCTCCCAACTGGATGAGAACAGGTCTAATGGCCAAGATGACAAGGCACAAAGGCGTCCATTGTGGGCCGCTTGCCGGTCTCCAGCAGCCTGGCAGAGCAGTGATGCGTTTGCCTTGTAACTCCCCGCTTGCCCCCCTCCTCCTTTGCTCTCTCTGTGGAGATATGATGCAGCTCGCTAACACAAGCTGACAGGCGGGCCACAAAGACAGCCCTGTTACAAGCTCCTGAGTGGGAGTTTGCTTTGAGCAGGGGATGTCATTTGCATGTGCCTGTATGCCTGTGTATGGCAGAGATTTATTTTGTTGACCCGACAGGGTTCTGTACATAGTTAGATACAGGATTCTGGTAACAATTAGTCATGTCCAATGTTTGTAATGAAACCAGGTGATCTTGTGTGGAAGAATGGTGATTGAAAATAGGTAAAATAAAGGAATGGTCCACCTCTGTGAACTGTTGAAAGCCAAAATCAACACAGAAAGACAGATTTATAATGCACATGTTGCTCAGCAATGAAGAATATATTAAACATGTCATAGAAACACGGTAATATTTCACTGTTTTTCATTTAAGCCCAGCAGATCTTGTGCAAATTCTAGCAGTACCTCAAAATCAAAAAGCCAAAATTACCTTGGAAAAACTCAACAAACAAGACCTTCCCAGAAAATCCAAACAACTGCCTGGCGGTGAAGAAAGAAAGCCCTATTTTAATCTCCCCCTTTTTTAGGTAGTCTGCACAGTCTCTCTTTCTCATTTTGATAAATTTGGCATTTACGTCAAATGCCCTTTCCATTTATCTAGGCTTGGGACCAGCACCAGAGTTACAACTGTGGCTTATTTTCAGAGTTGGTATCTGTCCTACCACAGAAATGTCCTGGATTTGTGTTTTTGTGTAAAATGTGTTTTTATGTATACATTCTGTTTGTTGTATATTAGTGTTAGGCCCCTATCTCACAATGCTCAGTGCCCAGACCTGCACTTTACTTTTTTGTGGAGACATTCGCCCAGTAACCCAAAGGTTGGCGGTTCGATCCTCACTACCGGCATTGCATACTGTCGTTGAGTCCTTGGGCAAGACACTTCACCCACATTGCCTGTATGAATGTGTCCATGACTGTGTGACTGTGTTTGGTAGTGGTCGGAGGGGCCATAGGCACAGATTGGCAGCTACACATCCATCAGTCTGCCTTTGGCTCTATCTTGCAACGGTACAGAATCTAAAAACATAATAATTCCTTCTTTACCCCATTACTGACCTTTCCTGAAAACATCATTAATATCTCACCAACAAATCAACCCCACAAAGGTAAAAAAAAAAAAAAAAGCCCCATAGATATGAATGAGTTCCTGGCAATTGTTCAGATTAAAACCAGCTGATTTTATGAGGGGAAAAAAACCTAGTTGGAGGCACAATCACTTCAATCCACTTAATATTTTCTAACCAGAGTTCTGTTTTTCTGTTACAATTTAGGTTTCTGAGGAATTTCCTGACTATAAAAGTTTCTGGGAACGGGAACCGCAGGCTTGTGGCTTTCGGGACACAGTGTAGTCCGACTCCGCTTTTGTTTCTCTGACCTACATTCCACGCATTCATTGTGCAGTAAAAAAAAAAAAAAAAAAAAAAAAACTTAAAAAAGAAAACGTCCAAACAGTTACATAATGGTGGCCATGTTTCTCTTGGCCCTGCACTTACACAAGGAGCTCAGCTTGTAGCAGTGGGATCTCACAAACCCTACAAATTTATGACTTCCTTGCCTAAAGTAGAACCAGTTATGGAGACTCTGAAAGAACATTCTGATTTCTTTTTATAATTTCTGCTTCTGATGTACAATCCCAGTAAAAATTGGATCCCTTTAGGTCACAAAAACTACTTAATTTACAGCATTTTGAATTAGATAGTGCGTTTCCTCCAGCGCAAATGATAAAAAGTCGAGTGTGGGCTCCATTCTAGTTTAAAAATTTCATTACATTGCAAGCACATACATCTTTGTTACTATTCAGTTTGATATTTTCTTGCCCAATCTCTTTTCTCCCTCTGCCAATTTATTTAAGTCTCCGCTGCTTTTTTTGCATAGGAAATGTATTTTTCCAAATGGAGAGAATAAGAAATATTTGGCACTTAGAAATGCGTATACCATCATAGAATATTCATTAGCAGATTAGCCAAAAGCGGCAAAGAGGAAGAGCTGTTTACAATCTCGGTAGGTGTCTTTCATTATCTAACAGAACGATGGTTGCTTGCAGTAGCCCACGACTTAACACACGTCTCTTAAAGGAATTGCTCACAGCTTGGCTTCGGCTCCGTTATAATCTGTCTACTGCGTCGTGGAAGCAGCACTCACTGAGATATAGATGGTGTCTGCGGTGATTTGTTTGAGAGCAGATGTAAAACGTAAAAGTACCATTTGATGTGCTTCATTACAGGTGTTAGTGCAGCTGTGAGAACTGTCAGGAGGAGATGCACGCAGATAGCAGGGCCTCGGTAACAATTCTAGATTAGAGCTACCTTCCATTAGAATAACAAAAGTTAATATGGCTGATATATAGTGGTGCTTTTTATCAACGCCAGGCAGGTTATATGTCTTTGTTGGCGTTGGTTGTTGGTTTGTTCAGACTGTTAACAAGATAACCCCGAAATGAATGGTCAGATTTTGGGTCCCGAACATCAGTCTGTACCTTTGTGAAGTATCCCAGCTGCCACGAAGATACTAACTCCAGTCACAAGGGGTCAGTAATAAAACAAATTATAACATTTTCTGATAATGATGGATTCATGTTTTTGTGTGTATTTGTGTGCATTGTTTTTTATTTTAAGACATAAGGGCATTGTCCCTCAATGCATAGAGCATTAACCTCTGAAGGAGATACTAGGTTGAAGTTCAGGTCTGGTCATTTACAGTATCTTTGCTTTACCAAATTGCAAAATAGGGCTAATGCCTTGATGGAGGCAGTGCTGTGCTGTACAAGAGCTTCTATTTATTTTTTTTATTTTTATTTTTTTGGCTACTTTTTTAGGCTTTTGATAGGACAAAGTAGTTGGAAATCAGGGAGAGAGCAGGGAGAGACATTCTGGGCAAACAGTGGGAGTCCGGACTTGAACCCACAATGCCTAGGCAGGCTGTTGTTGCCTTGTATATGTGGGACAGCTCTACCCATTGAGTTGTACCATGGTGCGCATTGGGATTTCTGAGATTTTGTGAGGCGGGGTACACCCTGGACAGTGGCCAGCTAGTTGCAGGGCTCCTATAGTACATTTTAATGAAATCAAGCCTCTTGCACTTACATTCTGAATATTGCATTTTACAATCTTTCAGGGAATCACTGTTTGATGCTACAAGTTTTGTTCATATTTAATGCAATGTAGACAGGGAGCATTGTTTTTAATTCATGCAACAGGAGCCATATGTCGCAAACTCTGTCGCAAACCAAAACGATCCAACCATTACCATACTATTCTAGACTATACATCGCTTCAATTTTTCCACCCAGAATGTTGTGTACTTGACAGAAAGTCAACCAGCGATGGTTGTATGGTATGTATGTATGGACAGTGGCACTAAGGAAAAGACAGGACGCAAAGCTGGAGGTAGCAAAGCTGAAGATGTAGATGTTCTCTCTGGGAGTGACAAGGATGGATAGCGTTAGAAATTAATACATCAGAGAGACAGCTCATGTTAGATGTTTTGGTCAAAGAGTTCAGATTGTGATGGTTTAGACGTGTACAGAGACGGGATAGTAAACATATCTGCAGGAGGCCTAGAGAAGACCAAAGATATTTATGGACACAGTGAATGAGGACATGAAGTTATTTGGTGTGAGAGAAGAAGATGCAGAGGATTGGAGTTAAAAGGAGGCAGATAATTCACTGTGACCACTGCTGAAGCATTTCTGTAACAAAGATTGCAGTTTAAGCAAATCATTTGTGACGTACAGCATACAGTAGCCAATGATAATGTCCCAGTAATAATTTTTAAACATATTTTCAACATTTGACTCCACATAAGGCTCCTTGATATGTCCTTCTTTAGAAACCACCAGCAATCCTTTCTCTTCCTCCGAGTGTGACTGTCGCCACTTTTGAAGTCCTAAGTCCTAGGAGCTCAGTGGGGGTCCTGTGATGCAGACGTTGGGAACTGCATACTCTATTCTTGCTCTGTTCTTTAGCTCGCTCTCTCTTCCTCTTGCTCTGGGCAGAATGACACTTCCCCTCCCCTGCATGAAGCATGCATACTCCGAATTAACAAGCTTGACGTTCGTGTTTAATTAGTTCTGTCAAGCTGTTACTCTGGCCACTTACCCACGTCCACCTAATAAACCTGCACGTTTTTGATTTTCTTGTAGCGCACTGTTGTCTGTCGCCAAGATGAAGCCGCTTATGAATTTCAATGATTTTTTTAATTGTGTGTGATCAAAAGAGTGACCCGCCTTTGTGGTTGTTCCCCTCTCTAGGTAAGGTGTTGAATACTGATCTGCGTCACTACCTCAGCCTGCAGTTCCAGAAAGGATCTTTGGACCACAAGCTCCAGCAGGTGATCCGGGACAACTTGTACCTACGCACAATTCCCTGTGAGTACCACCCTGTTCCCCTCAAAGAAAAAATTTTGCCATTGTCAGAACAAGCTGCATCATTTTGTATTTTTTAATTGAAATATTCATTAAAAAGAATCAAGGAGGAAAGAAGAGAATGCTAACATATGCAGAACTTCTCCCAGCCAACACAATGTCAAAACCTGGCGAAAAAACAGCATTGCAATGGGAGCACAATGGGTTTCCCTGAACTCTCAGGCCTCACAAGAAAGTGACATGTTCCGGTTAGCCATAACCTTAGTCATGGCAGAGAGGCCAAAAGGTAGAAGAAACCTGTGTACGGATAAAAGGAGACAAGCTAAGCTAAGTGAGGGGTCACACGAACTTTACTTGTTCTGTCAAGAAATTCAGATCTGGCTCAACAAGTGAAAACTTTTTCTGTTAGCCTATAACAGCTAGGTAGAATTTATGTAATAAAAATATCTAATAATTAGTTGCAAGAAAGCACCATTTCCAGTGATAAACAAAGGCATTGTGGCTACACAAAAACTCATATTTTCTCTACCTCTCATCCACACAGTTTTTAGCCTGGAAAACACTTAAAACTGATTTTGAGGTTCAATGACAGAGATTAATTTTATTATATTATTTTGTATAAATTCAGGATGCTCATACCCGTTGTATCAACATTAACAGTGTCATTACAAAATTAACGCAGCAATTCAACCATATCATGCGTATTAAAAACCTGTTAAATCATGAGGTTGTTCTCTTGTACAGCTGTATCATCAAAGGAAACAGAGACATAACTCAAGACAAATATGTACATTATTAACCGGATTTATCAAAGGTTTGCGTGCACACTAAATATATAAGACGTGCTAAAAGTGGAGCAAACCCAGGCGCAGCTGAGGTTTGCATCTCTGACAGAAGCAAATTCAGCGTGGCACAGATTTTGCTCTTGTGACTCAATGAATATGTAAAAAGAGGCGTTCTCACCAGAACACACAAAATTCAAGGTGTGGAAAATGCAAATGAAATCGCTTTGCGGTCGCAGTTTGATTTATCACGAGTACGTGAGTTAAATCTGTGTGAAAATTTAGCACGTTGGAGGAACTGGCGCAAAAGTTTTGTGGAGGAATGAGTGCAGCTTTTATTGCACAGATGGGCGTTTAAAAAGAAGTTATAATGCTTTAACAGGGCTCATTTACAAAGATACAGTAGTAAAGGCGTAGGTTTCCTCCAGGCGCTCTGATTTCCCGCACCACTAAAAACATGTACAATAGGTCCCCCATGGGGCCAGGACTCCCCTGCAAAAGAGATTCTGAATCTCAGTGGGACTTTCCTGGTTAAATAAAGGTCAAATAAAAAATAAATGTTAATTTGAAGGCAGCAGAAAGGCTACTCGATACATTTTGTATAATTGTTTGAAGGGTTACTGGTCCTGACAGATAGTAGATAGGACTTTCCTCTCTGTCTCTCCACTTGTGTCACAGAGAGGGAAATGTCACATGACTCTGGGCACTGCCAGAATCGCATGAGACAATTAAAATTAACAAGGATGGACTACACAAAGATAGAAGAAAGTAAAATGCAATGAAATGATAATCCCTCAAAGACAGTGAGTCTGCTACACTCAGTCCTGTTATGAGGCTGGACTCTCAGATTGACTTTTGCGTCGCATCACTGTAGGAAACATGCAGTCGGAGCTGAGCAGCGTTGCTCTCACTGTTAGTACGTGTATGCTCACGCAGATTTGCGGCAGCAATTACTTGCACAGTTTCTCTTTGAATATCACATGCAACATGCCCACAAATAGCAGCCACTATTTATGCCCAGCCTCCCTAAACATGTTTTTATTATGTTCATAAATCATTCTATTTGGTGAAAAGTAAAGGATGATAAATCTAATTCTTTCAGTGGTGTTTTTGAGGATTTTCTCTCAAAACAAATTAGGTGTCTGGCCATAACATTTACTTTGATCTAAATATGAACTGCTGCATAAGCAAAAGGTCAACCCAAGTATAGTAGCTGGGATCTTTTGCAGGTTTTAATTGAAAATCAATGGGTGTTCTTGCGGTTTTAGAGTAACATTTAGTCCACACATAAACAAACAATGAAATAAAACTTTTACAGTACCCCTCCGACCTCACCTGTGTGTGGAAATGCATGTTTACCTTTCATCTATCCATTTTACCATACAGTATAAGCCTAGATCCAATGAATTATGTTTTCAATAATAATCATCCCTTTTACATTCTGTAACATGCTCCAGTAGCTCTTCAGAGTACAGTACACATCCAGGACACAGAGATTGTGTTGTTCTAGCTCAGTGATTTTCATATGAACAAGGCCAACAGGCAGAACTGAAGGAGCAGCTGTGAGCCGCGCAGCTGCCTTCAAACCCAATATTTAGCCATTTATCACCACTCCACGCTCATTTGTAATCTGCGCTCCTTTGAATCAGCATTCTCGCAGCTCTTGACATTTTTGCAAGTTATTTTAAAGACATCATTTATATGACAGCATGAATGATTGATTGCGTAAGCAGCAGGTTTCTGTGTTTCTATCTCTGAGGGACTTTGTTATCTGTGTTTGAGTGAATGAGTGTGGCTTGATGTAGCACTGGTGCACGTCCCACTGAGAGACTGACCTTGGGATCGGCCACTCCAGCATGACGTCTGTGCTGCTCATTACACAAGCCGGAGTCTAAGAGCCATAGGAGCATGACTTCTTCTTCTCACTGCTCTCGGTGAAGCCTCATTAGATGCTGTGCACACCTCACACAGAAAGCAGGGGATAGTGTCTGTCCTGGTCCCATGTGATCCTCAAGGAAGTTTGGCCCAATCCTTAATGGAAATCTGCTATGCTGCTCCCCTATAGATTTGTCATAGTGTCTAAATACAAATATATTGCATAATGTTAGTAAAAGCTTGAAATATTTATGTATGTGTACTGAATCTTTACAATATGCGCTTCATTGTTAATAGAACTACTGAAGTAAACCCTTCCATTCAATTTTAATTGGTTGACTGAATACTGGAAAATTAAAAATATTAGACACAATCTGGCTTTGTGCAACACTAACATATGTCCCACTGTAATTTTGATGATTGAGCAGCTCATTGTAACAGCTGCTGTCCTCTATAAACAAGTCTGCTATCATTAAATAGTTAAATATAAGCTTCATTTGGAGCTGTATCACATAAAAGTCATGGACTGCTGCAAAGAAAGTAACTTTAAGGAACTTTTCCCCAAATTTTGCTAATGCATTGCTCCTCTGCCTCTCTGTGGAGTTATGTAAAAAAGATAAAGTTGAATAAAATGTTCCTTGTACTTAACATTTTAAGTAACATTGTTCAGGGGATTCTAGTGTCATGATCTTTATATGGTTCTTTTTGGTGACTATGGCAAGTCCATTTTGTTAATGCTGCTTCCCTTCACACACTGAAAGGTCTTTCATTGTGCTTTTTTCAGGCTTTTTGAAATCATTTTGCATTAGTATTTTGCATTTTCTATCTTAAAATAATGTATATGTGTGGAAAACATCTTCTGTGGGAAGCTGTTACTTTGACTTTGCGGAGAACGCTTGGATGTGGTGTCTTTCGCCCCCTGCTGGCAACAATGGGGGAATGGACAGAGCATAAAATGGCTATTTAGCACAGCTATTAGCAAAATGACGCTAATAGATAGATGAATTAGCTGACTGCTTTGTAGTGACAGAATTTAATTTCTGAAATTATCAGAAAGCAGATACTAAAAATCTGATAAGAACAAGCACAGGTTTGGAAAGATGGACCCTACTTTCTAGCTTTATGTTGATAATTATTATTATTATAAAAAATAAAAAAAAATTATATGGGACAGCGTGTATTAACGAACAGCAGCTAGTGCCGTAAATACACCGGATTATAGCTCAGAGCTAATTTCCATCCGTAGTCCCCACCCACTCACATTCACACCGGCTTCCTGGTGTTCCCCAGGGGGCTCCCATCCTTGCCTGGAAAATCCAGACTGATATGTCTCTGTATTATTATACAGAGAAATATCAGTCTGGTCACCACGCCGTCCGCAGTGGTTTCCTCAAATCCCAACCGTACCGTGCATTTTGATTCGCTTATTTAAGTCACGTGTTCTTCGCGAGCAGCGTCCGCAACAACAACAATCAAGGTGGCGCACTGAGGAGCCGAGTTTGTTTCATTCAGCGGTAAATTCCGTTTTAAACCACAGCAGCTTGCAGCACTAGAAGCCTTTATTTAAAAAAAAAAATGTTTTCGCGTTGCTTACTTTCTTGTCGCTTTGTTAACGTCACGTCCGCCATTTTCTGATTGGCTAACTTCGCTGCCTGTTTGCTCCGCGCTAGAAATCGAATTGATTCTATGGCGACCAGACTCATCCGCTGGTACAGCGGTGAGTCTGGAATTTCCAGGCAACTCCCATCCAGGTACTGACCAGGCCCTACCCTGCTTAGCTTCCAAGGTCTGACAGGATCGGGCATCCACAAGGCGGTATGGCCTTTATTTATTAGTTTATTATTATTATTATTTATTATTATTATTATTATTTATTAGTTAATACCATGACTTACATTAAACTTTTAGATCTGAGTTTGGTCTTAGTTTGATGCAGGTGAAAGCAGACATAGCCAACGCTACAATAGCTACTTTCCCAGTAATAAATTCCAAGGTAGAATCAATGTTGGCACGCAGGCTAGACCAACCAGCCAGTGGGAATAAACCTGATTTAAAGTTTGTTTATCTGCGCATTCGAATGTGCATTGCTCATGGTCGTGGGCTGAACACCTGTTTTTCACCTTTATAATAAAACCTAGGTGGTCCTGTCTGCATTGTTTGGACTATTATGACAACTCAGTACCACATGACTAGATCTTATCCAAATAAAGCTTGCAGCGTCCCCTTTTTAAACATGATATTTGTATTGAGAAACCATAATAAACATATCCAGCTCATGTTGAATTTCTGTCAGGCCAAACCCCTGAGGACTGAGTATTTTTGTGTTGTGTTCATCAAACGTTTGAAGTCTTCAAAGAGAGTCAGTGAGGAGACACACATGCGATGGAAGTCAAAATGTGAACGCTTGTCTCCAGTGAGGATTGGCAGCACACCTCCTCTTGTCTTTCCTTCAAAGTCTTGTATCCCAACAGAAACAGTCTGACTTCGAGTAACACAAGTCATATCAGTCTACATCCAGCTTTGCACATTTACAGTTGTTTGTTCACGTGCATGCTGAGAAATCTCTATTATTACCATTGTCCAAATAGGGCTGCAGAATAACTGTATGTAAATTGAGGGAGGCAGTCATTTGATTTACTCCTAATCGCACACTAACACCTCAGAATATTGTGGTTCATTGTGAGACTAATTCTGGCAGGAGAGGCGTTCAGCAGCACACAGTAAACAAGCAGCACAACATGACGTCCATTGAGTAATACTCACCCATTTTCGAGAAGAAAAGACATATTTGTGGCCACTATGACACTTATGAGCTTTTAATCATGTTATAATGTTTGCACCTCAAAAACATACCTGGAGTAGTATTTTGTTTCATTGTTCCATTCCCCACCAGTGCCAGCAGGGGGCATCAGGCTCCTAATCCAAGCATTATCTTGAAAAGCAAAGGACCAGCTCCATAAACATTATTTTAAGACATAAAATATGATGTCCAAATGCAAAGTGTCCAAATTATTTCAAAAAGCCAGAAAAAAATCATAATAATAATCCTTTCATTCATTCACACCACATCTACACACTGGTCACAGCTGCCCTGAGACAGACTGATGGAGTTGTGGCAAATGCCTCTCCTACCACCAGCACACAGACACCAGAGGCAAGGTGGGTAAAATGTCTTGCCCAAACTCTGAGTATGCTCTGCTGATGGAATCGTACTAACTGTGACCAATGAATATCCTCCTTTACAGTGTTATTATTATAAATTTTTGTGGTAATTGAGTTTACTGACAAGGAATAAAACCACATTTGAGTAGCTGACAATAAAAGATCCATTGCCAATAACAGTATTTCACTAGGCCCATTTCAAAACAAGCTCATATCCTTTTATTTTCTGCTTTGATTGCTTTGTCTGCTGGAATAATAGATGTTTTACTGCTGCCTAAGCCATTTCAGATGCAACAGCTTATACTGCAGTTGGGATGGATGTTGACACAGGAGCTGAATGAAGAATAGGGACAGTTTTCTTGCGTCTCACAGCAGAGACCATTGTGTGTATAACGGGCCCGGCTGCTCGGTAAAGCAAATGGGAGCGGTTCAGCCGAGGTTCATCGCTGATTACATCTCAGCTGATGTTAACTAGAGTGGGCACAACACGCAGCGTAAAATAATTTTCTGAACAATGTTTTTGCTTTGTTTCACAGATTAGAGCAGAACTAAGCAATGGATGACACCTTTTAAGCATCAGATATGGAAAGTTTTAATCCAGGGGAGAAAACTTTGGAAACTGCTGTACCACACATAAGCTGCAGTTTGGGATATGCTCTAATGCAATTGTCTAGCCCTTAGAATTTGGCCCTTGCTTGACCTTTTTTTTTCTTCTGACACATGAACTTTCAGGAAAAAATATTCACTGGATGCCTCATATATCCCACCCACTAACAAGTGCCATGATGAACAGATAATGTGTAATTCACTTTACTTGTCAAGGGTCATAATGTTATGCCTGATCTGCATAGAAACATCTAGAACTAGTGTCTGCAAAATGAAGAAAACTGGAACCTCTACAGATTTTTGTTTAATCTTTATTGATTATAGCATCAGTACACAGCTTGCTACTTATCATTGCACAAATTGTATTGGCTCTTTCAGTAATAAAATATCAAAGGCAGGAATTCATCTTCCTGCAGTAATGATGATAAATGGGTGTTGCTATTTCTTTGTGTGACCAGTGTTATTTTCTCTGAGCATGACTTATTCTCATATACAGAACATAAACAAACCTGTAATTAGGCTGAATTTACATGACTTTATATTTATTGTATAGCTTTATTGCAATCTTCTTTTTCTTTGTTTTTTCCATTCAGAGGTCACCACAGCACATCATGTGCTTCCGAGTATGCAGTGACTAACATGTTGATAGGTAGGCATAGGTTTTACACCAGATGGCCTTCCTCACACCGTCCTCTGCATTTACTGGCTTGTGACCCCTTGTGACTGGATCATATATAGGTTCATTGTGATAATGCCCAAAAAGTAGCTATAATCTATATTGTCATCCTGCACATCATCAGTAGAGGGGACTTGTAGAGTTGTGTCTTGAGAGTGGCGCGCGCTGATCTTGGTGCAGACGGACCCCCGCCAACGCTGGGGCGTGGTGTTGTACAGGTGAGGTGTGTCGTGAGGCGGCCTGCTCTAAATCTATTAAATTATTATTATTACAAGAAGAACAGCAAGAAGGTGAGAGGATGTGGATTCTAGCGTTCTACTTTTTTTTTCTCGTAATGCTTTTTTCCAATGCCATGTTCCCAATTCTTTGGTTAATAGTGACCTGCCCATTGAGTTTTTTTTTTCATGCTTCACACCACACCCTACGCTGAGAGCCGGCCACCTCATGACACACCTCACCTGTACAACACCTCGCCTCGATGTTGTCGGGGGTCTGTCTGCGCCAAGAGCAGGCGTGCGCCATTCACAAGATAGGGCCTGTAGATTGTGACTTTTTATTTTTACATGTGAGCTACTAGAGTAAACTGAAGTGATCAAAGTATAGTTTGGCTTTTCTGCTTATAATCTTCACTAATTTTAGGAAAAATGTGGTCACTTGTTCCATGTATCATAGAGACAATAATAACCTAAGAGTTGTCATAGTGGCCAAATCAGTATGCCTTTAATTATCCAGGGATCAAAATGTTATAATTAGACCCATTCACTTTCTAAGAGATTTAGGTCTAGATCCCCTCCCAATAAAATCTTTCTCCACCAAAAGGAATCTGATTTGACCATGTAACAGGTATTTCAAATAGAGCTGGCTTGTTGCAGTACTGTTCTTCTGGTTGAATGTTTTTTTTTTTATTGTATTTGTCTTGGAGCAGTTTTACACACTGCCCCTTTTTTCTGATTGGTATGACTATCTGTCTCATTGCATCACATATTTTAATCTGTGTCCATTTTCAAACTGTTGACAGGGACCAGACTAATTCTTTGAATAAAGTTTGATTTTTGCCCAGGCCATGTTGACACTTCTCCATTTAATTTCATCATATTTTTTGCCAAATTGGAATTTCCACTCAAATCTGATGAAAATATTGCCTTTTGCACTGCACAACACCATCTTTTCACTGTCATCTTTTCCCAAACTGGTTGATTTTGCACACAAAAGTCAAAACGTGCAATTAAATTCATCTGATTATCTCCGCCAGCACTTAGAAAGTCCCTGACAACCACGTCGGGGGAATCTCCCTCTGTGAGTTATATTTGAATAATGAATTCTTAGCTGTGCCGTGGTCCCAGCCCTGTTGACTATTCATGATGTAGACACAGATTTTCCCCATGAGGCCTGTATTTGGACTTGACTCACTTCCCTGTGGGCATGTTGAATTCAGTCGCTCCCATACTCTCGCTCAGATTCCACTGTGCACTGTTGGATCTTCGCCTGTTTAAAGTGTGTCGCTGTTTGTCGTCGGCAGGTACTACTCGGCTGCCCAGAGAGAGGGAGGTTCCCGGAGTGGACTACAATTTCATCAGCGTAGGGGAGTTTAGAGAGCTGGAGGAGAGCGGGCTGCTGCTGGAGAGCGGCACTTACGATGGTATGTATACTATAAAACGCACACATATAAGGAACGTATGTTATGATCTCTCTCTGTACTGCAACTTGCTTGTGATTAATTTGATATACAGGCCTGACTCCTTGATAGGGCTGGGTAAAGTTCAGATTTTTTTGATACCAGTACTTAAACAATACCTGATTTTCGAAACCAATACCTGAACAATACTTTTTCTGATTTTTCTTGATTCAAAAAGAGCTAAATCTTGGGGAATAACCATTGTCCGCAGGTATTTTGTACAGTGTATAAACTAGAAAGTGTCTTCCTGGCTGCTGTATTGCTTCACACCTCAAGTCTAGATGTCTTTTGTCTTCTGGCTTACCCAAATGGGAGATTCCTATAACTAGTCATTTGTAGTTTTTTGTCATTATCATTTTTAGTGTAGTGTACTGTAACCAACTCCCACCACTCAGAAACCCAGTCCACCTCCCAGCCATCCCACCATAAGTTGAAGACACACTTATGGTGACACAAGCATTTGGAAATGTGAAGATGGCCTGCATTTAAAAAAAAAAAAAAAAAAAGAGGCTGCTACAGTATACAGACCCCCGGCATAACACAATACATCAGTTTTTACATAAACACTTATGGATCTGACCACATTTCTTTATTCCTTATATTACTCATACCCAGAATCCTTCAAAAAGAGCAAATATTCATTTTCCTAAATAAACAGAGGCACACGTCCTAGTTGTTGATGAGACATAAACAATAATCTACATTAAAAAAAAACGGTTAGTGTTCTTGCCTCCCAGCAAGGTGATTGTGGGTTCGATCCTCGGCCGGCGAACACACAAACTCTCTGGATGGAGTCTGCATGTCCTCCCCGTGTTACCATAGGTTCCTCCAGGTGCTCCAGCTTCCTCCCACCGTCCAAAGACAAAGACATGCATGTGTGAGGTGAACTGGTGACTCTAAATTGCCCCTAGTGAATGAATGTAAGAGTGAATGGTTGTCTGTCTGTGTTTGTCTCTGTGTCAGCCCTGCAACAAACTGGCCCCTGTCCAGGGTGTACCCCACCTAAGGCCCAAAGTTATTTGGATGGGCTCCAGTCACCCGTGACCCCTAACGGGAATAAGTGGAAGAAGATGAATGAATGAATGAGTTGTGATCCAGATTTCATTGAGTAAGCTTGACATTTTGCCTTTGAAGTCTAGGGGCATGAGGCAGGGTACATCTAAGACAACTGTCAGGTAATTGTAACAGAAAGACAAAATTT
The DNA here is from genome assembly GCA_020698575.1 of Bostrychus sinensis. Classification (NCBI taxonomy): domain Eukaryota; kingdom Metazoa; phylum Chordata; class Actinopteri; order Gobiiformes; family Eleotridae; genus Bostrychus; species Bostrychus sinensis. Next base: position 13,094,918 of record CM036250.1, read on the forward strand.
GCATTCATTGATTTTGAAGGGCAATTTAATTTCAGTTTAGGCAGCCTGGCTAGATTGTATTAGGTTTCTGAAATAAGTAAATGTGCTGCATTCCAGTCAAATTATACAACACACCAAAGTCATCAGTAAATTGAAAACCAAGCATTTTTTCTCAGTCCACTCTTGAGACAGTTTTTTTGATGAGCACAGACCCCCATGCCGCTCTGCTTATGAGTTCTCTTGCGGATTTGCTGAGCCGTGCACCAGTATAATCAATGCTTATGTCTCTGGAACTGCAGATAATATATTCCCATGTGCTTCTTGTTGATTCTTTCAGAAGCAGTATTGGAAATGTTTTGGCTTTGTAAGACTTCTCCTGTATGCCCTCTGTCTCGTGTCCAGCCCTGAGAGACTGGCCCTTCAACCCCGAGCCATGAACCAGTCAACATAATGAATAATGGATCGCTTCTGCCTTTCCCTAGCTAATGTAACCCAAGTGGAGGTGTACTGAAAACTCCCATTCACAACCCTGACGGAGGTTAATTTTTAATGTTCAGACTTCTGACCTTGGAGATAAACTGGTTTAGAGAAACTTCTAGCACAAGTATAGCCCGACAGAAGGGGCAGAAATGGATTTACCAAGTAATCATTGTAGCGCCGGTGGAGAATAAGTCATTGTGTACAGCAGTGTCAACCTCATATTGATGAGTGGCCACAGGAGTAAATAACAGTGTTATTAAGGGCTTAGAAACAATATCTGCTATTATTAGATGGAAGAAGAAGTTCATATGACTAATAATGAAGTTGAAGTAGTCCAAAAAACTAGAAGCACTTTGAAAGCACAGACCTCGGCCAAGGCATTACAGTTCTACACTGGATCTTTCCCCATTCCTTACCTTTCTTCAAAGTTTCATAAAATCTGCCTTTAACATTTAAATTGCTAAACTGACCCTACCTTAATTAAACTTTGTCCACAACTCAGGGTTTCTCCATTCCAGACAAAAGGTTTAAATGAGTTTAGGCAACTTTGAGTCTGCTGGAAGAATAAGTAATTGTTAGATGAGAGTGAAATACCATTTTACTTGCATAGATTTTGACCCTGTTAAGTTTTAGCATGGCAAAAGTCATCAAAAATGTAAGCAAAACAAGTGTAGTTTAACAGACGAGAGGATATACTATCAGATTAAAATAAACAGCTACACTTAAAACACAGAGAAACATTACAAAAACAGTGAGCATTACCTATTCCCTGCTTTCGATCAAGTGTCTTATTAAAAAGTACAACAGATGAAAACTAATATAAATAAATCTCTTAAGCCTTCCTCACATCTACTGGTGCTTGCAAAAGAATTATGAAGTGGATGTAAAGTGTATTCATGTAGAAAATAAACATATACAACAAAGTAATGAAACTAAAATATTTTACTTTTAATAGTGCGTTCATGTGGATTGTTTTGCTATGAATGAGGAAATGACACACCTCCCAGACAGACAGCAGAGAACCTTCTCACTGTAAAATGACTGTTGTTCTTAGCTACCTTGCTGACAATAAAGCTTCACATGCCTTTTGCTTTTTTTTTGTACCTCTTAAAATAAGTAAATCTTTCTTTTTGACTCTCTCCATTTCAACTGGGAGAGACTTGAAACAAACACAGACCAATGAGTGTAACAGATCATTTATTAAAGGAATAAACTTTGATGCTTAGACCCTGGCAGGCAGAGACGTCAGCGATGCTTGGCTTGAGACGTGATTGGATGAGAGGCAAAGGTGGCAGGTTGTGATTGGCTGAGAGTGACAGACAGGTGACAGGGTAAGGAAATCACTGTCTTTCTGGTTGAATTTATGCATACAGCTTCATTTTTCAGAACTTGGTAGTGGCACAAAGACCACACTGACTTGTGACCTCCATGGCTGGATTATATTTGAATAAGTAAATCAGTTTTGTAAAAAGCAAAAGGCCAGATTTTGCCCACAGCTCATAAGTTTTACATGTGTTCATATTTGCCTCTTGTACAAAGAGTTCCAGCATTTCTATTGCCCAATGTCCTGAGGTAGGATTTGTTTAAAGAATGGCCCTCCCTCTGGACACACACTGAAGTTATTGCTCCATTGCATTTTATAGCTGCTTTAGTGCAACACAAACTTCCTTTTGTAAACTACAGACTGCTGAAGGCTCCAGGAAACTATTCACTGCAGCTGTTATTCTTCTGTCCTCCGTTATTGAACTTTTCAGTGTACATAATATTCCTCTATATATGGCTAACTGAATGGAAATGACCCATGTTCACCACTGTGACTAATACTCCAGACCTGCAGAGGATGGAGGTGCAAAGAACTGATGCCTGAACTGTAACCAAGAATAACTCCTGCAGCTCTGTCGAAACCAATATCCGAGACAATAAGCCTCACACTGACTGTCATGTGCATGTAAAACACAGCATGACCTTATTGTATTGATGAGAGAACAAACTAAACCATTAAATAATGTCTGTTTATTGTACATATGGAAGCACATTAATTTTAAATAGTAGCAATGAATTATCTATGGAATGGAAAAGTCTGAATTCCCTTTTTCTGTTTAACATGCAGTGAATTTAGGCTTAAACTCCCATGACAATGAGTAGAATTTTTTTCTGCCATTGGTCCAGGTCTAGGTATCAACATTTATGGCCCTCTTGCTGTGAGATGTTGGTACCACCAATAAAAGTTTTGCATTTTCTATTTGTATTCAAATTAATAATCTTTCAGCTTTTTAGGGTTAGGGTTAGGGTTAGGGTTAGGGTCAGCTTTTTAGTTTGATGGCTAAACTCTGAGGGTATGCCATGGTTCTGTAACTGCTTCTCCAGAATAACATAAGAATCCACTGACTTTTAGCATGTAGCTTAGCTTAGTTTCTGCTAAATGCTCCAGTTAATAAAATGGGGTCTGGGTTTCTCCAACAAAACAGAAGCAATATAATGTATTTTGGTACATTTTAGCAGTGTTATCTGTGGTATTTTAGGTGGCTAATGTAAAATATATATATTTTTTGTAATAAAAAATAAGGTCATTATGTTTCACTCTGAGCTAAAGTGTCACTACACTTCATTATGTCCCATACACCAGTTATGTCCCTCTGAATAAAAGGGGCAAACAAACAGGACAAACAAACAAACTGTCCTGAAGAAGCTGCTCTTACAGCTCAAGAATGGATAGAACATTGTGGAGCAAATGCCACCTTTAATTTCTGGAAATAAATCTACACACTGGACTCAGGAGCCTAACCTTCTTCTCCCTCTCTAAAAAATAATACTGCATTTATTGTTTACAGAGAAACTAGATTTATTATTGAACAGCTCTGGGGTTGACAACAGAGTTAGACTTAATGCTGAAGAATGCCTTGATTTCTGACATTCATAACTTTAGCTGACAGAAATCATGCTAAAAACTTTACTTCCCAGTGGGTTTGGCCTGGATTTTGTCTAATTACAAAATGTTAGCAAAGGTTAATATTCAATTTCATCACTTAGTACTTCTATTATGGCTTACTCTTCAGTTGAAACTGTTACTGTATAACCCCTTCATGCGTTTGTGACATTTGATGTGTTGGTTTATTAAAGCTTTTGTATTGCTGCTGTTTCTCAATAAACAGAACAGCAGAATGCATTTGTTAATGATGATAAATGTAATAATTGTGTGCACAGCTTATATTGTTTAGTCTAACTGAATTAGTGTGTTTATGAGATAATGCCTATTGCTTTTGAATCCAATATGTTTTGCTGTCTAAACACTGTTTTCGTCACAAGCAGGTATTAGCAGCATTAGTCGTCATGCCAATAGTGAAGCCTCCACTGTGTAAACATTACTTAGCTTGTTTAGAGTTTACACAATGAGGTCAGTGTGAGTAATGTCTGTTGCTCGGGCTGCAATAAAAGGTTTGATTTAAGAGTTTATGAATGTATGTAAATAAGAGCAGATCGCACTGTGAGGACTGGCCCAAAGTCAGAAATCTGAATATATTCAATGTTGCAAGGGCAAAGGAGTTTTAACAAGCAATACAGAGATTTTTGCTCCGAATGTTTAGTCTAAATTATTCACAAACTATACCTTCTTCTCATAGTTTTTATTGCCCTTCAGTTCACCTTGAAGGCCACCCACAACTTGAAGCCATTTTGTAAATGTATCATTTTGGCGTGGGAACTTGTAATACAGCTATTTGCATCTGCAATTTTTTTCTATTTAAAATCTATTGTGGTGACTAGCACTGTCAAATATAAATATTAGATTGTGTGGGTTAAAAGTGTGCTTTAGAGGGCTGCGTAACAACATTTTTAATTACAGTGCTGGATGTGTTTGTTGGGGTTGATCTTCTGGCCGTCCAACTCTCGCTCTGAGAGGAGACTTGTACTTTGGTTCTCTTTGGGTACTCCGGATTCCCCCGACCAGCCTAAGACATGCATGTTTTAAAAGAATTTATGCCTTGAAATTGGTCCATATAATGTGAGTGTATGTCAGTGTATGTCTCTGTGTCAGCTCTGCAACTAACTGGCCAGTGTCCTGTGTAAACCTACCTAAGGCCCATAGTTGCTGGGATAGGCTCCAACTATTCACACCCAAGCCCAAGAAGATGAATGAATGTTATCTTGCTTACTCAGTGATAAAATATTCTTACGTTTAATAGTTGTCTAGCTGAGAGCATTTTCACATGATCAAATCTGCCTTTTACTTAAAAAAAAAAAAAAAAGAAAAAGAAAAAAAGAAAAGGTTTGGACACCTCTGCTCCCATCTTTCCAGTGGATGACAGGTGGGTATAATTGGTGCTTGCATAGTGAAAAGAAGCCATTAAGCTGCATACCTGAAAAGGGCTAATCATATTTCCATATCACAACCTCATAGTGGGCCATCAATTTCAGCTTTTATTATGGGTTTGAGGAATAAGCTGATATCAGGGATCAGCGCACATGTTTAATGACACAGTTGAATATTCAAATAACACTATACCAATGGAAAAAGGCATGATTTATGGACCTGATACTGCCGTGACATTGTCATCGCAGCCGACAGTTACAGTCTGTTTAGTCCTGGCCCGGGATGTGAGTTTGACAAAGCATGACAGATGACCCAGCTTTCTGTGCAAAATACCAAATTCTGTTACTCAAAGGCAGTCAAAAGACACTGACCATTTACTGCTTATTTTGCTTTACCACATTGCGTACAGTGGTTTTCTTTGGTTTTAGAGGTTTTGTGAAGTTCTAAGCCTGAAATACTGTGAATTAGAAAGAAACAGGGCAATGGGCCAGAGGTCACAAAGAAAGGAGAGCCAAAGATTGAGCGCTAGAGCAACAACTGCCCACTCTGAGAAGGTGCCAGAACATTAGACCAGTGTTATGTCAATAAGGTAACACAAACAATGGCTGGAAGGTTACTATTAAGGACTTTTTTCCAGTTGTACAGTGACTGTAGGCTGCTTAGAAAATAATACTGCGGTACTACTCTTTGAATGTCACTGAATGATGCTTGCTTGCTTAACCAAAAAAAATAAAAAAATAAAACTACCCTGTCCAGCCAGAGCCATTCATTTTCTTGGCAAAGTGAAGTGGATCTGGAAGCACTTCGAGTTTGACCAGAATCAATCCTTCTGACCAATTATAACCATAACCATGCTAAAACGAACAAAAATATAGTGGCCTTTTTGCAATGCACTGATTGTATCATGTCTGTCCAGTTGCATTCAGAGGTAGTTTAATCTGTGCTCATTATGCTGGCTTTGCAGACTAATTCATTAAAATGTTGCATCTATTTGAAAAAAATGGAGCTTATAACAACCTTAAAAATACAATATTTGTCTATCTCTAACTGTCAAAAACAGTGAGAACCAAGTGACATTAATTTTGTTTTTACCTTTTGCTCAGAAAGAATAGACAAACTGAGCACTGCTACAGAGGAGTCAGTGTTGTGAAATTGCAGTCTTGCATTTTGCCACACTACACATCTCATCTTTTATGATACCTAGACACCTTTGAAGAAAGCTATAATAAAAATGGCGATTTTCTTTCTGTATGTTTTGCAGGTCATTAAATTGGATGATGTGCAGAGATGAATGGTTTAATAAAAAAGGGAGGTAGCGATGTATTTATTGCCCCCCCACACGCACACACTTGCACACACTTGCAGGCAGCAGAGGAATGCAGGGTTAACAGTGCTGGCTTGTGAAGTGGAGGAGCCCGTGCCAGACAGAGCCAGGTCCGGTGCCAAAGCTGGAGCACAAGATGGGCTTCACCCGCCTGGGGCTCTGGGCGCTGGCACTCGGAGATGTGGCCAGTGCCCCCGAGAGGAGAAGCCCTTCCTCAGTGATTAATGAGGAGCGGTGACTGCGGTTGCCAGGTTCAAAGAGGCAAGGGGATAAATGCAACGCCAAAGGAGATGAGTCCAGAAAAGACTCTAATTTTTATCATTTTTACTACAGGTAATGTCAGATTTTGCTTTCAAAATGGACTCTAGTCAAGCCACAGTGGAAGGCTCTGTGTGCAAATTTCTGAACCAGACAACACTGTATTCAGCTGCTCTCCTAAAGACAGAGGAACTATCAACTTCACTAACGACGAGTACTTGGAAGGTAGTTGAACCCACATATGTCTCTTTTACCTGGTCAGACAAAACCAAACATCTGGTCTGGATAAGTGGCATCAAAAAGTGCATCCCAACTTGTTGAAACACACGCTTTAGTCCTTTGAGGCTATTAACCTCTCTACCAAGACTGTTTTGTTGCATGCTAATATTTGGACAGTAACATTTTACCTCTAAAACGTCACTTGACTACGTTGTCTTAATTTCTCACGTGCAGCTTTTTATATTTCTTTGGTAGGTTGTCATTGAGATTACACTGAATCATGACTTTGCTTGTAGTCATATTTTGCTCACTTTCTCACGAGCAGTAGAGGATATCTGCTGACAGCTGGTGTCTGAAACAGATGGCTGGACATCGTCACACTTACACACATATCTCACACACACATTCTCATCATTCATGCACACATTCAGATCCTTGTGTTTCTCCACCGAAGATTGCTGTGGGCACTTGTAATGTGAAGTTTACAGAAATGTTCTTTGTGATATGAGGATACTCTTTTCAGGCAGCAAACATAACTGCGTGTGGGTAATATGAGGGAATAGCTGTGTAATTTACTGACAGAGCCGAGCAACTGTTGGCCCTGGCTGTTGAAACAAAGAGGGCTCGAGTTACAGACTTTTCTCTGTAAGCCAAAGAATAGATATTGTCTTTGCACAACCTCAAACCTCCCTGGTAAAGGCAGAAATCATTGTTGTGGATTATCTTCTCACATACACTCATCATCTTCTACTTTATTAGGTACACCTTGCTACTACCAGGTTGGACAGCTTCTTTGTTAAAACTAGTGTTGTAGTCAAGACCACACCAGGACCAGTCCAAGACCAGAATGATCCAATACCAAGACGAGGCTGAGTGTTTTGGGGTTCAAGACCAAGTTAAGACCGAGACAGAGTTGAGACCAAACCCTGTGAACTAAGTCCTAAATCAAGAGGGAAAAAACACTTGAATCAACAGACTCCACAAACAAACAGAGAACAGACTGAGACAGGACCGAGTAAATTTAGATTCGAGACCAAGACCTAGTAAAACTGACACCGAGACAAGACCACATCTCAGGATTATAGTGAAGACCATCTTTTGCCTTCATAACTGCCTTTAATCTATGACCCTGCAAGGCACTAGGAGCATTTCTCTGCCAAGTTTGTCCATCTTGACATTAGAGCATCAAATTTCAACTCATTGTCCATTCAGAGATGCATACTTTGTGAATACATTTTATTATACACTTTGTAGTGCACACAGTATGGTCACTATGTAAGGTAATAAGTTCTGAATATGTTAAATGTTTCAATTCACAAATCTAAAGCGGCGTCCAGCAGTAGTGTTGTAGTGCTTGAAACCGGTCTTGGTCTTGAGACAATTTTTTCATGGTCTTGGACTTGGGTGCAATTTGACTCAGTTTTGGTCTTGGTCTTGAATCCAATTTTTCTGTTGGCACAATCTCGGTTGTGGCAGTCTCAGAAATATTTTTTAAGAAAATACTATACTTCATGATTTTGAAGTAATTTGTTTTCTGCATTAGAAGAACCCAAAAATGTACTGTCTCCATTTGTTTGAGTTAAAATTATCATTAATTTATTTGAATCACTTTTTAAAACTTTTCTTTTTTGTTTTAGGAGCCGCAAAGGTTTGATTGCGGTTTGGCCTTTCGTTTACTCTGAATTCGTAAAGGTTTGAAAACACTGGAGGAGGTGTTTTGGTCTCACAGCAGGAAGCCGCTCAGAGTCACCCTGCTCTCTGTAAACTGTGAAAACACCATGACGTGCCAGCCCCAATCTAAACGGTGATTGGCTGTCTGCCGGGCGCACATCAGCTGACCCGCAAGCACAAAATACGAGGCTTTTATACCTCCCATGTTCATATTTTGTCCAGTAACATCAGTAATATTTGTCAGTAATATCTATATTAGTACTTACTTTTAGGACTTTATGAGAATGGCTCCAGAAAACCACAAGATCCTAAAGTATTTGCAAAGTTACAGCTCGGAGCTATCATTTCCTCTGCTGTTTACTCACTGTGTGGTGTAGAGCATTTGCAGGCCCACAGCGTTGTTTTCTGGACAAATACAGGTACTACAGTTTACAATTGTTTTCCTCACACTTAAGTGTTTTCATATAAATGCGAATCGTAGGCGGCATGACTGTTCCTTTTTCCTGGCCTGCGTTGTCATGTAAACAGGCCCTTAGTGTTTGTTCACAGGGTCTGGTCTCAACCTGGCCTCAGTTTGCCTGGGTCTTGGTCTCGACTTGGCCTCAGTCCTTAAAAGTCTCGGTCTCGACTCAGTCCGGAATGGTAAAGGTCTCGACCTTGTCTTGGTCTTGGTTCACTTTGGGCTTGGACTGGTCTTGGTCTCAATTAGTATGGCCTTGACTACAACACTAGTGTAAGTTTGTAGTAGAGATTTTCTGACTTGAAACAATGTATAAATATCTACAAAGGAAGCTGATGTATATTAGCATATAGTGGCTCTTTAGAGGTCTTCTCATGCTTCTCATAATGAACTGCCCAAAGCAGTAATTAACATATAACATCTGAGGTGGCCCCTATGACATCTACGGGGCTGCCAAAGGGGAACTGCTCTTATTAAATCAAAATTGGCTTGAATCTGCTAGACTTCTTCCTGGCACTCACACAAGGGAAGTCTTTGTCTTGGTAATGACACACTTAAACTTTTGGCACAAAGAATTGCATAAGGTTACATCTGTGTTTTCTCTCTTGTTCTTGGAAAAGATAATCCATTATTGAAACAAAAGCACAAAGACAGATTTAACCAAACTTTTAGATGTTCGTGATTGTTCAAAAGTAGCACTAGAGCTCAGCTGTTTGGCTTAGCATTTTCCGCACTCACAGATGGTCACATTATTAGATACAGCTCTTCTATTGCTTCTGAATGCAAATATCTGACAATGGAAACTATCCAGTGAGCGCTAATTCGGTCCTTATTTTTGCAAGAGCTTAAAGGAAAAACCAGACTGATTGGACATGATAGAAAGGCCATTGCAACTAAAGAAGACCATCTCTGAACTCACAACACACCGGACCATGAAGGTGATGGGCTGTGACAATGACTTCTCTGTGCTCCAGTGACCTTCACAGTCGCCACTTCTTAATTCAATAGAGCACCTTTGTGATGTGTGTGGTGAATTCTCATTGTGGATGTGCAGCCATCAAATGTCTAACAACCGTGTGATGCTGTTTTGTCAATATGGACAAAATTTGAGAGTCTGTGAGTTTCCAGCACCTTGTTGAATCTATGCCATGAAGAATTAAAAGGTCCCCTATTAACAGATTTTTATCTCCCATCATGTAAATAATCGCAAGTTCAGTTTTCTTTTAGATATCGTGAAGCTAAGTTATGGAACGAGTATAGAGATAAAATGGAATTATCAGTAACAAACAGCAAAAAGAATCTTAATAGTTTTGCTTGCAAAACATAAATTGTAAATTAAATAATAGAAATTAATATGAATATATAGCATAGTACAGATATACACAATCCAAATAAAAAATTGGTAACATAATTATGATGTAGTATTAATATTAAAATTATCAATCTGCAGTAATAAAGTGGTATGATATTTTGTAAGTAAAAGTGTAGAAAGAAAGGAGAAGCCTATTTGTAGTAATTTTTCTGACATTTATGACTTTATTTATGAACTGTAAATTTAAATAGGGCTATTTGTTTCTTAATAGAGCTGTCTGGACTTTTTGTGTCTGGTTTTTAGGAAAAGCTTTTATAGGTTTCTGCCACACACCATCACTTTTTTTTTTCTTTCATATATTTTGTTTGTTTTCTTCATGTTTTCTGAATGTGAAAGCAGTCAGCTCATTTATCTATCTGTTAGTATCATGTTGCTAACAGCCATGCTAAATAGCCATGCTCTGTCAAGTCAAAAATCTCCAAAAGCAGACGTTTTCCATACATACCTTATTTTAAGTTATAAAATGTAAAATATTAATGCAAAGGGGTCCACAATTATTTCAAAAGCCTAAAAATCACAATATAGGACGTTTTAAAGCATTTCTGAAGCCAACAACAACAAGAACAATACAAACACTGTATTAATGAAGACAATGTGAACAACATACAGTAAGCTGGAAACGGGCCTTAAAAGTCAGGCCCGACATGGCCCAAGCCCGACAGAATTTGACCCGAGCCCATCAAGTACATTTTGATTGACAGCTTTGTTAAAGCCCTAACCCGACCTTATTCAAATGTGCGCACAGGCACACAACTTCCTCATTATTTTCATTGTGCACATGGTCAAAATTCTTCCACACCTCAGACCTTGCTTTCATTGCTGGCTCAACCAAAACGTAGTCACCACAGAATAGCCTCCACTTCACCTCCTCAGCATCCATTATGGCATCTTTCTCGCGCTGATCGAAATGCATCACATGACTGCTCATTTACCGCGAAATTCATAGTGCAAGCCCGAGCCCAGCCCGGGCTCGAGTAAAATGATAAAAATTATGTCGGGTCCTGACGGGTTCGGGCAAAGATTTCCAGCTCTAACATACAATGGCAAGTTAAAGTATGTACCCCCTCTTAGAATTTTTTCTTTATTGTTGCCTTACAACCTGGAATTTGAATGGGTCAGTCAATTTACATCACATGACAACAACTATGAAAATGCAAATATATATATATATATATATATATTGTGAAGCAATTAGAAATGTGACAGAAAAACAAAAAATGTGAGCAAAAGTATTTACTCCCTTTTTAAAGAGGCCCCTAAATAAGACCCGGTGTTACTCAGCCTCAGAAGTCACAGAACAAGTTAGGTAAGGTTGGCCTGACTGCAATTCAACTGATAATGCCACAAAACACAATTTAATTCATCATTGCAACATGTACAAGATAAGGAACCACACCAACCTGCCTAAAGAAGACCATCTAAAACTCACAAACCGGGCAAGGAGTGCATTCATCAGAGAGGCAACAATAAGACCAAAGATGACTCTGAAAGAACTGCAGAACTCCACAGCAGAGACTGTCGTATCTGTCCCAGGACCACTCTGAACCATACACTCCACAGTGTTGGGCTGTGTGGAAGAGTGGCCATTGCTTGAAGAAAATAATAACACAACATGTTTTGTGTTTGCCAAAGACACGTGGGAGACTCCCCAGGCACGAGAAGGTCCTCTGTCCAGATACAATTAAAATGAGCCATCAATAAAAGATGCTATGTGTAGCGCAAACCTAGCACCTGACTGTGCCCCCCTCTCTAAAGTGTAGCCTGGTGATGGCAGTGTCCTGCTGTGGGGATATTTGTCATTGGTAGGGACTGAGAAACTGCTCAGGACTGAAAGAATGAAGGATGGAGCTAAACACTCCAATTTTTTAAGAAAATTACTCAAACTGTGCTGTACAATGCATCCAACCTGAAGGAGCTTGAGCTGTTTTTAGATGAAGAATGAGCACAAATCCCACTGATTTTATGAACCAAGCTCATAAACACTTATCCTAGAAAAGTAGGAGCTGAAAGTCCTTCAGAAGGTGGTTCTAACTTGAGGGGGCACATACTTTTGTACGCTCAAGTTTTGTCTATTTCTGTCATATTTCTAGTTTGCTTCATAATATTTTTTTGGAGGGCATTTTCATAGTTGTTGTCATGTGATATAAAGTGACTGACATAAACCTCCCAATGATCCATTCAAAGTCCAGGTTGTAAGGCAACAATAAAGGAAAAATGCTAAGAGGGGCTCATACTTTTTCTTGCCACTGTATAAAGGCTGCATATGCATGATGGATTTAACAAACTAGGTGGTGTTTTATCAATCCGTCCATTTAATTGCTTCTGAGTGATGTCCACATTTTCTTACGTAGACAAAAGGTTTTGAATAAGTTTTGAAAAATAGTCCCCACTCTCATCCTAATCTTAAGTTTCCCCATTGGAGCGTGTTATAAATTGTCCGTGCTTCTCATATTGTGGCTCATTAGTACAATGTAATTATACTGTGATCCATCTCAGTGCTCTCTCCCATTATGGCCGCTGTCTCCAGGCCTCCTGTTAATAGATGCTCTCAAAGGGAACGCGTACCTTGGTCTTAAGCTCGAGGAACTGAGGAGAGCAAATTAACACTTTTAATTTACCTCCCTCAATTTGCATTCTACCATTAAGCGTCCATTAATTATGAGCTTAGTATAGAGTTTCAATAAGGGGCTTATGTTAATATGGCCCGTAAATGAAAACAGGATTGTGTGTAATTGCTGTAATGCAGAGGCGGAAGTATTCAAAATCTGTACTTAAGTAAATAATATGTTACTTCAAAATAATAATATGTAGGTAGAAGTACAAGTTCTTAAAAAAATACTGCTTAGGTAAAAATAAAAAAGTACTGAATATAAATTGTCTTCAGTAAAAATTACTTTAGAAAATGTTTTTTATTGCATTTGCACATCAAAATGTACTATTACTACTGGTATTATTACTTATGAATACTTTTATGACTACAACAACTACTACTAAAACTACTACTGCTGCTGTTACTACTACTGCGACTGCTGCTACTACTTCCACTACTTCTTCTGACGCTTCCATTACTTCCACAACTACCATTACCACTACTACTACCACCACCGCCACTACTACTACTATTACTACTACTACTGCTGCTTCCATTACTACCACTACTACTGCTACCACTACTACTATTACCACTATTGCTAATCCTACTATCACTGTTACAACTACTACTAGCGCCACTACTACTACTACAACTCCTACTACTGTCACCACTACAACAACTTCTACTGCCACTACTTTTGCTTCCACTACTAATACTGCTACTCCTACTTCTACTACCTACCAAAACCTAGAATCAAACCTTCCTTCTGGTTGGGAAGGAAGTAGGTACATACAGTAAGTTAGTGAAAGACTTGAGTAAAAGTATTTATTTTCTACACTGTTTTTTTTTTTTTTTTTTTTTGTAATATGATGTATTCTAGTGTGTTTTGGTCGCTTTGTTAAATTGTGTTTAGTGTTGTCATGCAATCAATAGCCAGCATGAAACGTCCTCTGACACACAATAGGTGCTACTAAGAAAGCTCTGCCTTGTTTCTCATCTTTCACTCTCCATTGTCACACAATATCTGCCCACTCCCTCACATTCAGGTAAAATGTCACCATGCCCAGGACACAGGAGGCTCTCTGGGGACAAAGAACCACCGTTTGGATCGATAACGTCGTCCTTTCACAACTAATTCTTTTACCCCTGTGCCTCCAAGTTTTCAAACTTTACCACTCTGTGTTCTCAGCAGAGGAGCCAAGGTAGTGTGTGGTAAAGTGGGTCATCCTTGTCTAATAGTGGAGGGAGACCAGTGAAGTGCAGCTCTGCCGTGGCTCTCTGGAGTGGGGCCTTTGTGTGTGTGACGCCTAAGGCACAGACATAAGAGGCAACTGTGGTCTTCAAGAAGCCATCAAACACTAGAGAACACAACACAGGAATATACTCCGTTATCACTGTAAAGAGCAAGAAGAACTGTAATTATCAAAATACAGCAACTTGTAGTACAACATTTAGTATTTTTCATCTGTGTATTTGAAGCAGGTGCAAAGCTACAAAGCACTGAGTTATTATTTGACCTTAAGGAACCAATGATGAATAAAAAGGTCAATCTGCGCCTTATTCTGCATTCAAACTCAAGGCTAAAGCTTTACACAATAAGTGCTCTGGAGTGGATTGTGTTGAATGATATTGCACAAGTGCCAGTTTGAGTCGAATATAGTTTTCCTAGCTTATCTTTTTGCATAAATCAATGTGATGGATAGGGATAATGATGCACCATGAATTGGTTTAAAAAAAATGTTCAAAAGATTTAAGATTTCACTCAGCAGAGATAAAAATAAGTCATGATGCAATGTAAAACTGTGTCCATGTAAGTAATCTTGCTCACTTGTTTGGCACAAAAACATCATTGATTTTCTTTAAGGGAAACGTGTGAATTCCAACCAGGTTTTAGTTTACATATATATCCAATATACATAATAATTATTATTTAATGTCTGTTTATAAGATAATTAAGACAATTTCAATTTGATAAGGAGACACAAATTATGTTTAAATAAAAAAAAAAAAAAAAATGACCTGTTTCTTTATGGCAGGAGTATGTGATTTGGATGTATATGGATGTTGGATGTATTTTATTGTATTAGCTCACCTGCAGATGGAAACTAGCTGTAGCTAAATCTGGTCTTTTGTAAGATTAATGTGTTTGCTCGCGGCCCCTGTTAAATAAGTAATAAATTAAACTAAACTAATTGGGCTGTAACTTATAAAATTTTAAATTGTCGCTTGTGTGCATCGTTACATCCTTGGTGTATCACTGGTGGTGCATTTGTGGGCTTTAATGAAGTATGTAACTTTCTCCAGGTGAAATAATTATTACAGTGTCTAGTCATTGCTTCCCATAATGACTTAATTAACTTTTAAATTAACTTAAAAAACATAGGCGTCAAACAGGAAATATATGAAATGTCTGAGTGAGAACATAACGGTCAAACTTTAATTAAAAAGATTAATGGAATTTTGCTTTTACAGTATTTTACTGTCTAATGCTGTGTTACAGTTGTTCTTAGGTCTAAAATTGGACCTTGAAGCATTCCACTTGTTAAGTTAGAAAGAATAATGACAATAATGATAAATACAAATAAAATAATAGTGAAGATAATAAAAGCTTAGAAAATGTGACACATTAACTAAATTAATCCGGGCAAAGCATCATAGTTGCAGGATGTATAAAATGGAGTTGGCTCGCGATAGTGTTGTGTAGACAGCTTTTGGGCAGCACGGTGGCATAATGGCTCCTGCCTCACAACAAGAAGGTCCCGGGTTTGATTGCCGGACTGTGTGGGGCCTTTTTGTGTGGAGTTTGCATGTTCTTCCCGTGTCTGCATAGGTTTGCTCTGAGTGCTCTGGTTTCCTGTACCAACCAAAAATATGTACAATAGGTCCTCAATGGGGCCAGGACTCCCCTGCAAAAGTGATCTCTGTAATCTCAGTGGGACTTTCCTGGTTAAATAAAGGTCAAATAAAAAACTAATAAAATAAAATATCAGGCAGAAGCTTGCATGCCCCACAATAGCATGCTCACACACAGAGGCTGGACTGTAGTAGACTGTAGTAGTTTCTAAACTCAGGGCTGTTGGGGTTTGTTCGACTTTCCAAGAAGGAAGTCTGACCTCAGGGCTGTTCCTATTTACATTTACACAAAAATACCAACTTCTGAGGACTTCTGGAAAGTAGCATAACTTTTTCAAGTACAAAGATGGAAGTGGTACTTGGTGTGAAAAGTTTGTGAACCATTGCCATAATAAGTAAATAAAACTGGGATAAAGGTGTATTGAGACAAATAATATATAGCTTTTTCTATTATAACTTCTCTGCAGGTAATTACTATGGCACCCCTAAGCCCCCTGCAGAGCCCAGCCCGGTGCAGCCAGACCTGGTGGACCAAGTTCTGTTCGATGAGGAGTTCGACACTGAGGTCCAGAGAAAACGCACAACTTCTGTCAGTAAGATGGACAGGAAGGACAGCGCTGCACCGGAAGAGGAGGAGGAAGAGGAGCGTCCCCCTTTGGTCAACGGCCTCTCTGGTGAGACCATTACATTATCTCTAACAGCACTGGAGTCTCTATTTTCCTCAGTTTTATTTTGTTTTCTGGCACTTCATTATGTTAAATGCACTAGTCCTTTTTTTCCGTTCGTCTCCTTATCATTTTATTCTGCAAACACAGGATTAGCTGTCCTGTGTGCAAGGTCAGCACTAAATGCAAAATCAAGAAAAAGCTTGAGTCTGCCTGCAATCAATAGCAATCCTTCAGTTAGAGAGATTGACTTTGTTCTTGTGCGACTCTATGTCCTTATATGATGCCCAAGATGCCCTGTTTAAAACATACAAATACAATAGCGGCAGTTAAAATGATTTGAAATTACTATCATGATTTCCAAAAATACATTTCCAACCAAGCAGCTTCTTGCCCCTAATGCTGCTTTCTCAGCTTTTGTCATTTTAATTTTAATAACCTGCCTGAACACATACAAAAACATATATTTGAATTTTTGAAGGGGAACAGCAGTAGAGTGAAAAGCTTTGTGTTCATGGGGGCTTTTGCAAAGAAAATTTATAAATTATTTCCACCATATCTGATCCTGGTCTAATGAGATAATATTGGATGGGAGTTAGTTACTGTGTGTGTTCAATGACAGCAAAGAAATGAATAAAAGATTGAAGGTTGCAGCAAATAAAACCTTGTCACAGACGTGTCATGGCTGTAGCCTTGGGCAGCAGTGATGACAAGCTCCAATGCAGAGAAAAGTCTCAGTGCAGTGGCATGTCTGGAGTTTTCCTCCTGTATATGTAGTTGATGGTAGAAGTAAGCCCATTTGAATGATCAGTTGTGACTTGAGTGCACTGATGAAAAATCACTGTGTTGTATTTTAAGTCTATTTAGAATGACACTTATTCATATATCATTATGCTTTTTTGTTCTGAGATTTGGAAGAAAAACATTAGTGTGCAAGTATTCTGATGCAGTGGTTTATTAAAGGGGCTATATCATGCAAAATCAACTTTTTTGAGCTTTCTACCTTGTTATAATGTTGTTCCTTCATCAAAAACATACCTGAGTTGTGTTTTTGCTTCATTTATGCCTGTTTGAGTAATCTTGTAGTCCCCCGCCCACTCCAGGAAGCATTGACCAATCAACAAGCCCTTTACATCCAGTCTGCTCTCATTCATTTAACCTTTATCCTGTACTGCTCTGGTTCCACTGATTCCTCACTGCTGTTTTTCATTTTGATAAGTGGCATCATACAAAGTGTTTAAGGAAATTAAAAGCTTTTTTTTCTCTGTTTCTGTTCAAAAATACATAACAGAGCTGCACTCTGCTGGATTCTGCTGCTCTCTTCACCTATTTCCTTATGGCAGGAGTAAAGTAATTATTGGAAATGCTTTCTTTTAGTCACATAATTTTGTTTTAGATTTGGAAGACCACAAAAAAAATCCCCTTTCATCATTGTACAAACATTTAACATGGTCTAGGGCAGTGATTCTCAGCTTTTCTGACTGTTCATTGTACAGTATATCCTGCCTCAAGCCACCTGCAACCTCTAACAGAAATAAGTAGAAAAGCATTAATTCAATTTTACTACAATCTTAATGACACATGTATTTTACCACTAGGGGGGCCACATGATCAGAAAGGTTCTGACCGCATTAAATTTAGATCACACGTTTTCATTTTCAATTACTATTGGCATTTGTGAAGTTCATATTGATTTGCAACTCATAATATTAAACCCAAGTAATATTAAAGACTCAAACGGGTCCTAAAAGAAAATTTAGAAGTGGTGCTGAAGGGTGGAAAAAAGGAAATTGGTGATGAAAAAGGAGTGGAGGATAAAAGTATAACATTTTTGTTTTTGTTTGTGATTTATTCATTATTTTGCACTCCTTTATTTATTCCTATTTATTCTTTAATATCTATTTATCGGTTAATTTTCTACAATAGACCTTGTTCAAATAAAGTAAGAGATTTATGATTTCTTATTTTTATTTCATTTCTTCTCTTTATTGTATTATATACTGTCTATATATGCGTATGTGTCATTTCATGGGCCACAAACAAAATCTTGTTGCCACCAAAAGCCTGGAGCGGGCCCTGAGTCTGTTTCATCTTACTATATAATCAAAACAATATTTATGCTCCCCATGACCGACCAGTTAAGAATCCCTGTTCTTAAATCCTGTGTGTTGCCTTTGCTCACTATTTGTAGCTGTAATGTACTACATAAACAAGATTACACAACATTCATAAAGAATCCTTACTATGAAAAGGTACGCTTACATTCAGGACAACATGTCTGCTCACACAACAGCGTATTTCACTGTATATTACACTGCAAGGACTTGAAAGGCCGCTATCGCCCGGAGCCAATACATGAGTGTTTGTTCTATACAGCTAACT
This sequence comes from Bostrychus sinensis, assembly GCA_020698575.1. Taxonomy (NCBI): domain Eukaryota; kingdom Metazoa; phylum Chordata; class Actinopteri; order Gobiiformes; family Eleotridae; genus Bostrychus; species Bostrychus sinensis. Next base: position 13,113,483 of record CM036250.1, read on the forward strand.
GCTTTCTGTAGTTGCATCATGAAAAGAGGCCCCCAATTTGAGCACTGACTTCCTCCTGTCAACGCCTGTCACTTTCTATAGCTGCCATTCAATTCCCCCATCCAAACACACTGAGCATTCAAAAGTCCCGAGAAGCTTGGTTGTGTGCTGCCAGATGAAAACCTGTAGATAAGGCAGACAAATCAAGATTAGGCAAATGCACACAGGCGCGCACACACACACACACAGCAGCAGCAGCCAGTGTCACACTATTAGAGCAGTGATGTGGTTGGGCTGAGGCATTGGTCAGCTCTGCCCTTGCCTGGGAGGCTGTTCCTAGTACATTGCTACTGACATGCAAATCCTATGGCAATTGCGTCCCTTTTTTGCGTGTACTCTCTCCTCTCTCTCTTGCTGCCTCTTCCTCTCTGGTGGATGTGTCTGTCCAAGCAGCAGTAGCAGCAGTGGCAACAGGAAGACAGACATGCAAGGAGCCCAGAGGAGCTCCAATGGCGGCACATTCTCACCACCACCTGTCTCTTTCTCCTTCTACCACCTCCCTTACCCCTACTACACCGCCATCCCCGTGTCCCTGTCCATGCCCGCGTCCATATCTCCGTGCGGCCACGCAGAGCACAAGGATAAGGCCGAGTGGAGGAAGACGGTGCCCAGCTACAGCCAGTCGGCGGCAGCCATGGACCTGCGAGCGTGGAACACCCAGGATGAGAGTCAGGAGCCATTGCCGAAGAACTGGGAGATGGCCTACACGGAGACGGGCATGGTGTACTTCATAGAGTAAGTACCACACACAATTGTCCTGGTACACTATTAACTTTGCATATTAGAAGTAGGTTGTATAGTTTTCTGGCTTTTAATTGGTGTTTGTTGATAAAAGTCCAGGCAGCAATTCTACTCTTCACAGTCCTTTCAAGTGTGTTACAGTAACCTGGAGGGATATGGCTTTGTTTATAAATGAAGCCAAAAGGCGGTGATGGTGGTGCTCGATGGTGGAAATTTTAAAACCAGGATCACTTAAAGAGAACAGACATTTACTCTGGACCCAGACAGTGATTCAGAAGCAGCACAAACTCTCAAAATGATTTGTTCCTTTCTTAATTTATGACCCTTCTTGAAAGTTTTATCAAAATCTTTCTGTTACATCTTTAGTTACGTTGCGATCAAACAAAACTGGCCATATCTTGCAATTGTTAAGAATTCCTAGACCCAAACAGTGAATCAAAAGTACAACAAAAACTAATCACTGGCCTATTACTGACAATTTAATAAGAAAACAAACCAACACGACAAAAACGTAACCTCCTTGGCAGAAGTAGCAGTGCTTTATTGGGCAGCTATAGAAGGAGAAACAGGAAATTTATTAAGCTTTGCATATTTTTTCAACTATATAGAAAAAAAATGCTGTGTTATTTTGATGTAATTGTGTTTTCTGTACCTCTCTATCTATTCTATCGTTGTTCAATTCAATTTAAATGACTTTATTAATCCCCAAGGGGAAATTTAGTTGTAAGGTCTTTTCAAATTAATTGTTTCATTTGCCACAGACTGATTGATCTCAGACGTTCACAGGCTACTCTCCGTTGTTCCAAAAGCCAGATGCAGGGTACAAGTTGTTCAGTACAGCAGCCATCCTTGTTTGTGTGTGTGTGTTGTTTTTCTGCTTCCAGTCTATTGCCTATAGTTAAACCAGCTTTCTTTCTTTCTAGTTTTCAAGTCATCTACAATTTCTTTGATTTCATTGTTGTGCTCTTTTTTTGTGGCAGTTCTAGTAATCCATCACTTAATATTAATCTTCAACAAACAAAATGACCCCTGACCTTCATTTCAACCTTTGACTTCAAATACTTGCAGTGCATTTCGGCATTTAGACATTTAGACATGGACTCTGCCCCGGGCTCAACTGTAGCACCAGGGGTTGCCCTTGATTAAATTTTTTTCTTTTAATTTCCCCTGTGTTTGATGTTGTTGGTGCGTGTTCAAAGCGGTGGGCACATATTGTTTACTCGGCCTGTTAGTGTGGCGAACAGTGGACGCAGCGCTGCTGACAGAGCCAGGTGCCGCTGTGTGCTGCTAAATCAATAGCTCATTCTGCCAGACGGGGAAAACAACAGGCTAAATGGAGCTTACCACCCTGACCCCTGTCTGCGCTGAGAGCTGGATGATTCCTCCTCACTTTTGTTCCATTTATTCCTCATTTGTGTCCTATTTCTCTTCCTTCATCGTCGTCTTTGTCTTTCTTCTTTGTCTCTAAAAAGCTGCTGTGAGCATTGTTAGGATTTTAAAACTATGTGATCCCAGAGGATTAGAAGTTACCTACTTTTTTTGTTGAGTTTTTTGTTCCACTCGTTGAAATGGCTTCTGGGTAAAGTGTTCCCCTTGATAATTGCTGAATCACTATGGTAAATTGTCTGCTTTTTAAAAAAATACCTAAAGGCTTTCTCTGTCTGTTCTTTAGTCACAACAGCAAGACCACCACATGGCTGGACCCCCGGCTCGCCAGGAAAGCCAAGCCCCCAGAGAGATGTGAGGAAGGAGGTAAGACCAAAACCACAGTAATACACTTGTAGGAAGCACATTACTGTAAACTTGAAATGCACTAAACCTCAGACAAAAGGCAAGACTAAACCCGAGATTAAACCACCACTGCACCAGGAGACGTTCTCCATGTCTATACTCAAGATAAAAGTGGGATTACATTACAAAACTGCTGTTGTAGTCAAGATCCCAAGTTATTATGGGTGAGATCAGAGTCTACTCATGGAGAGGTTAGATTTGGTGAATTGAGATTTTTTAAGTATTAAGCACATACATATATTCTATATACTTTTTTTTTAAATTTGCTGGTCCCAAGTCTGAATAAAAAAGACTGAAACACAAGACAACTGGATTGGACCATATTAAGCTCTAAATGCCATTGGCTAGAAATACAACAAAAACACTTAACTAAATCAACATACACAGACTAAACTGCATTAAGACTGACACAATTTGAAAACATACAACCAAAATAAAAAAAGATTCTTATATAGAAGTCTTATATAGTGCTTTTTTGGACACTCAAAGTTGCTTCAGATGGCATTATCCATCCCCCACACTTGGCGGTGGTAAGCTACAGTACTTCTTCTGTAGCCACAGCTGCCCTGGTGCTTGCTGACGGAAACATGACTGCTTTTTTGCACCTACAACTTCCCCAACTATCACCAATCACACACTCAGTCATTTATGCATAGGTAAAGTGGGTGAACTGTCTTGCCCAAGGACACAACGACAGTAGGCAGTTCCAGTAGCTGGGATTAAACCGCCAGACTCTGGGTTAGTGGGCAAACGTCTTTACGTCCTGAGCTATTGCTGGCCACCTTTTGGATAAACAGTTATGATTGGTCAGGAAGGTTTGAAATAGGTGGACGTAGGTTTTCACTTTGCTAAGAAAATGAATGGGTCTTACTGGCCAATTTGAAACTCAATGTTAACTCTATTGACACATGTTTTTTCCCCTGAGTAAGACACTATAATGCTTTAGCCCAACTTTTTCACTGCTTTTGCTCCCACTGCACACTTCGCCCCAGCTGTGTATAGATGTGTGTACAGAGACGTGATCCTGTTCCTCTCTGAAGGGGGCGCTGGCAAACAGACGGCGTTCCGACACTTGAACAGTTCTGGTCACAATCGCCTCTCCAGTGACAAACTCTTCCCCCCAGCCCGGTCCTGGCTCCTCATAATGGCTTTCTGGGACACATGCAGAGAGCTCATCAGTACAGCATCCCTCAAAAGGCAATTTTCTATGGCCTCTGTTGCGTAAAAATCTCCTCTGCACCGCATGGGTCGGTCACACAGCATTGGAAACTCAAGATGTCGTTCCACACACAAACAACCACTGGAATGAAAGGCTGTTATTTTCCGAGAAAGCTGTATACCAACTCAGCATTTGCTCTGTCCACAATCCCTTCCTGCCCCCTCCAAAGTGTGTATTAAGCCCTAAACACATAGTGACAGATAAAAGCGGCCTACAGGTGTGAGGGTGCTTGCTGTGAGGATGCCAGTCAGAACAGTGAGGGTCATAGCGTGTGTCCAATTGTCCATGCAGTGTCTAGATTGTGTCTGATTTGATGTTGTTTCTGCCCCCCCCCCTCTAGAGCTGCCCTACGGCTGGGAGAGGATTGAGGATCCCCAGTACGGCACCTACTATGTCGAGTGAGTAAACTTGTCACAGTGCCTCAAGCAACATACAATGGAAGAAAAACACTTTATTTCACATTGCATACCTATATTTAGTTTGTACATTTCTTAGCCATGTTGCAAAGCTATAGAAACATGTGAAATAATATCACAGTCTCTCAGGGTCTCCTGCCATCCAGACACATGCACATGTATACAGAGAGAATGAGAAAGTAAATGTTGTGATGGCCCTTCAACAAACTAGGTATTGTCCTGGGTTTCTAACATGAATATGTGGAAGAAAATGAAAGAATGAAAGCACGGTGACCAACTTCAAAATCATTGCTTTGCTTGTGTTGCCATCTTTTGTGCACATGGCTTCAGAAAAACAGTCAGTCATTGTCTTTTCATAGCCTGGACTGTTTACTATATTTTAGCTGCTTAACTGGCTGACTCAGCTATGGCCATTAAATGAATGTTCATTGTACTCAATTCCAGTGGTGCAACACTAGTTTAAGATGCACAATATATCTCGAAATTATATTGATATCACAAAAATCTAAATCTAATGCAGTCTCTGTTTTCCGAATGACAGAGATTTAACCTGACAGAATCACTTTCCTACCAGAGCCTTAAATGAAAATGTGTTGTGACTAAATAAAAATGTTTAAAATGTCCAGTTATAGTGGTAATTTTCTTAACTTAAGTCACAATTTAGCCTTGTTTTATTCTTGCTTTAGTCTGTGTTAAGTTTTGATTTTGACACTGTTTTGACTTGGGAATACAGGGACTTACATTTTTGTTTCAAGTGAATTTAACTTACTATGTCAGAATAGTAAGATCTGTTTTAAAATATTGCAATATTCAGTTTATCCCATATTGTGCTGCTCTATTAGGATGTGCCTGGAGAAAAAATGGAATGCCACTGTTAAAAGTTACATGAAAGTGTTAAATCTGTATCAAGGTGAATAAGAAGTGTAGAGTGATTATCTGGCAAGTGAGATGGATAGAGCCCAGTGACATGTATTTAATGTGGTTGGCATGCTGTATACTATATTTTTGGATGTCCGGCTTTGATGGTGCCAGAATATTTGTGATTTTGAGGATACATACTGTATTATCTGGTAAAATAAAGAAGAAATAAAACACTTGTTGTGTTGTGGTCTGCCGCTGAGTTTAGGCTTTACTGGGTAAGAATCTGTGTGCTCTGAATTTACATAATATTAATAGTTCCATAGACCAGGGTTTCTCCAGCCCATTACTAATTTATTCAGCCGAAACCCAAGTTTATTGGTTCATTGGTTATTTTTATACCCTCTCATTGTACTCTAACATTATTTTGTCAGTGTGCACTTTTAGCTTTTTAATTATTGAACCTGCAGTAACAGATTCTGGTGTGTACAATACATATATTTACAATGGCACATCAAGTGTTTTGTACTATCAGAGCAGCTCCTACTTTCCCACGCTGCTGTACGAATCGCTTGCCAGTCCAGACAGTGCTGGTGTGCCGCAGCTCTGTTCTTTGTTATGAAACAGTGAAGAAAACAGGAAGTAAAATGAGGGTGAGATTCTATTCTGATCAGATGTGTAAACAATAGCTCAATGTTTCAGTTTTGTCCCATTACTGTGGGCAAAGCGGGACAGACCTGCAGGCATGGGGCGATCTGTGCGACCATTTATGTAAGAGGGTCACTGGGAGGCTGCATCCTCGCTCCCTCTTTTTCTCAGTTCTGTTATAAATGAATGCCTGGATGTGACAGTGTGATACAAAGTCTCATTATTTTCTCCAGCGCCACACACAAAACACAAGGTATATGGCAATCAGGGAGCGAAAAAGTGTGACACAGAGCGGCGGAGGAAATGAAAGAATGGGAATGTTTATCTGTGCAGAATTAATGGGGAGGATATATCTCTGTGCATGACTCATAGGCGCAGCGAGAGCACTTTTTGGCAGCATCCAGCGTCAGCGGGCGCAGCAGGGGACTGATTCAGTGTGAGGCATCAATGCATTTTGTCTTCCCAAGGTGCTGTCATGACCGGGATTTACAGCAGTTAAAGCTCATTATGCACACGTGCTCACTTTCCGTGTGGAGGGACAGATCTCTGGGTACCAGGGATGTGTTGCGGCACAGGTGTGACCCGTGAATCATTAATTGTTTTGAGATTGAGCTTAGGCCAAACAGCCCCTGAATGGGGCTGCTAATCCCGTTCACACTATTCATTTGAGAAAAGGCTTTGAACAAGGGCCAAGCGTGGGCATGTAATATGGATCTATTGTTGTATCTGCATCATTAGGGGCTTGGATTATGAGTCATTTAGAAGATATTGATCCTTTAATCAGGACATAGTGGCATATTTCAGCAAAGATTAAAAATGATCTTCAAGCATTTCTCAGTTGCATATGTTAATTCTAGGCAGAAAGGGGCACAGTGGCAGAGCAGTTAGTGCTCTCGCATCCCAGCAAGGAGATTGTGGGTTCGAACCTTGGTTTGACCAACACACAAACTTTGTGCTGAGAGCATAGGGTGACCACCTGTCCCACTTTTGGTTGTACTGCCCAGCCAGTTAGGCATCTGTCCCTCCGTCCCTCTTTGTAAAGACAATGTACCTCTTTTTCATTGGTGTTCAGTTGATTTTTTAAAAGAGAGATACAAGTTTAGAACAACAAGGTAAGATCAGTATTCCTTGTGTAAAATGTAGAATAAATATTTGTGGGCATCCCATCTTGATAGGTTGGAATATATGGTTGGTGTGTCTGTGTTTCAGAAAAGGGCTCTCCATGGAGCTGTGAGCTGGGGTTGGCCTGATGGATTGTTTTGAGACTATACAGACTGAGAGCTTTGATTTTTTTTTTTTTTTCTTTTATTTCAATAAATAAAGTCTCAGTAAAGACATTATTTTGCAAAATGTGTGTTTTGAGAATAAAACAACACATATATATGTTTTATAGGCCCTAAACTGAAGAAACTTGTAACTCAGTGCATTGGTAAGTTAGATTTGTAGGTCAAAGTATTTATTTCTTCAGTCAGTCCCACCTTGTTTCACCAAATCGCACAACTTGTCCCACTTTTTATACTTTTTAAGGAGTTCACCTTATGAGAGCACCTTACATAACCCAGTATCCCCACATATGGTTGCCATGTTGGTGTGGTAACCCTCCAAAGACTACAAATACAACTACATCAGGCACTATCACAAGTAAAAGATGCATAGCAAAGGTCACAAAATAAAGTCAATTTTGCTGTTAACTTTTGACGAATGACAGTACTAACTCAGAAGCAGTACTTAGTACAAACAACTTGAGTTGAGTAAAAGTAAATGTAGTTTCCTCCAGGCTCTGCTGTTTGCACCGATACTTGCGTTCACAGACAGCCAAGCCTCATATTCAAATCACATATTTGCATGAGCAGTACAGATCTCTATCAACAGTGTGTGTGCATGGCGTGTTATGAGTGTAAAAGAGAGATGAACATGTGTATGCGTGTAGTAAAGTTGTAACACTCATTTAGTACTATGTTTGTAATGTATTATATATTTTTATTATGATTTTGATCCTGTTTTTGTGTTTGCAGCCACATTAACCAGAAGACCCAGTTTGAGAATCCAGTGATGGAAGCAAAGAGGAAGATGAGTGGAGACACACCGACTGGAGTTGTGCCACCGGCTGCGACAACATCAGGTAATCACATCAAACAAGGCCTCCGCTGTCATCTGGGAAATAGTTTTGTCAGTTTGTATTTTCAAAATGTTATATTATTTTTGTTTTGCAAATCTAAGATAGTCAGTCTTTTTACTTTTACAAAGATGCTATGTCAAAATTATGTATGACTCAACATGACTTTCTGTTTCTTCAAAATACATAAAATGACAAATAAAAGCCAGCTTAAATGAAAACCTTTAGCATGAAATGGTCCTGCATTGAATTATGTATTTTAAAAAAGGCTTAAATTTTTCAGGATATTCTTAGATATTGTTAGATTTTGTATTATATTATATACTGAAGAGCAATGTGTTAATGGATGAAGTCAGTCACCGGTTACCCAGTCCAGAAACTTTGATCATCGGGACAGTTGATATGAAACTAGAAGCGTTGGGCAAGAGCTAATCTTAGATAAGGTGTTGGTCCTATCTTGCGTTGGTAAAGATATAGTGCACAGTATCTTATAGTATCTAGTATAGGATCCAGACAGTGTTCTACACACCAAAAACTAACCATTTCTTCCTTCGCCCATTGAGCTTCCTTGAAAAATTCCTGAATCCAAATCTGACCATTACTTTTTTTTTAAGAAATAAGATACATTCCATGCTAAAGTTAAAACTACTACAAGGCAGTAGACAGCTACTTTACATATATCAGTGCATGGTCTGTAAATCATCACACAGATTATAAAAATAAGTAAAATATTGTTTATTTTTTTTATACATTGGTGCAGCAAAGTCCTTCTAGGAACTGTACAGTGGTGTACTGCCAGAAAGCTTCTTAAATGTTGTTATTAATTATCAGACTCTAATTTTCAACCCATGTAAGAAAATGTTTTAACTGTGAGAAAAGAAAATCACATATGGCATTAGCTGTGATATCCAAACACTAAAACACTTATATCATTTCCTTGATGGTGAGCTGTCAGTGTAGAAGATGTTTGAACAGTTGACAGGCTGCTGATAAACAGTCCATAGCCTCTGAAGCAATGATATTCAATTTGAATAATGGAGCAGCGCTTGACTGGGGGGGGGGCAGAATTCATTTTGACAAGTAGATATAAAATAGGGAGGGCACTGAGGTCCCTTTTGAAATGCTTTCGCTTTAGTTGCTCAGCGGTTCAAAGATCCTCTAAAACAGAGGAGAGACAGTGAAGGAGAAAGATGTGACTTAGCCCAAAGTGACCTAAAATCAGATTTTTCTCTTTGGTAGTCTGTTGATCATTTACCACTTGTTGTGCTTGCGGTGTCTTATTGCAGGAACATGAGGAAACAATTTTTGGGGGTAATTCCCGTTCACAGACATACACTGAACAAAAATTTAAACACAACAATTTTGCTCCCATTTTTCATCAGCTGAACTCAAAGATCTAAGACTCTTTCTATGTACACAAAAGGCCTATTTCTCTCAAATATTGTTCACAAATCTATTGAAATCTGTGTTAGTGAGCACTTCTCCTTTGCCGAGATAATCCATCCACCTCACAGTTGTGGTATATCAAGATCAAGTTTTGAGGGAGCGTGCAATTAGCATGCTGACTGCAGGAATGTCCACCAGAGCTGTTGCCCGTGAATTGAATGTTCATTTCTTTACCATAAGCCGTCTCCAAAAGCATTTCAGCGATTTTGGCAGTACATCCAACCGGCCTCACAACCACAGACCACGTGTAACCACACCAGCCCAGGACCTCCACATCCTGCATCTTCACCTCCAAGATTCTCTGAGACCAGCCACCCAGACAAACTGTCAGAAACCATCTCAGGGAAGTTCATCTGCATGCTCGTCATCCTCATCTGGGTCTTGACCTGACTGCAGCTTGTTATCGTAACCGACTTGAGTGAGCAAATGCTCACATTTGATGGCTTCTGACACTTTGGAGAGTTGTTCTCTTCACGGATGAATCACAGTTTTCACTGTACAGGGCAGATGACAGACAACGTGTATGGCGTCCTGTGGGTGAGTGGTTTGCTGATGTCAGTGTTATGGACCGAGTGGCCCTTGGTGGCGGTGGGGTTATAGTTTTGGCAGGCATATGTTATGGACAACAGACACAGGTGCATTTTATTGATGGCATTTTGAATGCACAGAGATACCTGAGGCCATTGTTAGCCACGACCATCACCTCATGTTGCAGCATGATAATGCATGGTCCCATGTTGCAAGGATCTGAAAACACAAGCTGAAAACATCCCAGTTCTTGCATGGCCAGCATAGTCAGCGGCCATGTCACCCATTGAGCATGTTTGGGACGCTCTGGATCGGCGTATATGACATTGTGTTTCAGTTCCTCCCAATATCCAGCAACTTCATACAGCCATTGAAGAGGAGTGGACCAACATTCCACAGGCCACAATCAACAACCTGATCAACTCTATGCAAAGGAGATGTGTTGCACTGCATGAGACAAATAGTGGTCACACAAGATACTGACCCCTCTGGACCTCCCCAGTACAGTAAAACTGCTCATTTCAGAGTGGCCTTTTATTGTGGCCAGCACAAGGCACACCCCTGCAATATTCATGTTTGATGAGCATCTTGATATACCACACCTGTGAGGTGGATGGATTACCTCGGCAAAGGAGAAGTGCTCGCTAACACAGATTTCAACAGATTTGTGAACAAAATTTGAGAGAAATAGGCCTTTTGTGTACTTAGATCTTTGAGTTCTGCTAATAAAAAGCAGGTGTCAAAAACAAGTGTTGCATTTACATTTTTCTTACGTGTAAATTATGATATCTACTATTATACTGTATTATGCAGGTAAAACATTGTCTGGCCTTTATACTTCACTAATTTCACTGGATGCCTCTTCCCACAGTTGGCCGTCTCTGCGGTTTTCTGCAGATATTGTCTCTGTCGCCCCCAGCTTCATCCATCTCCCCCCTGAGCGCACATATTCTGGCCTTGTTAATGAGAATTAATGGTTGGCTGTCAGTTTTGTGTGGATGTGTGTGATGTGGCTCCTAAGCACTGTTTTGACAAACCCTGACCTCGCTGGCAACACCGCAGAGTGCATAGGAGAAAAACGTCCATGCATTTATGCTCGGTTATAATTACCACACTGTCCGGCCTGACATTTCATATAATCACATCAACGTTGGAGAATACTGACTGTCTCTTTAATGTCCATGGCTTAATCATAACCATGTAAACATGACTTTGGTGTGCAGCCCCCTCCCCAGGTCCTCCCTTTTCTGTCAGTGTTGCTTTTAAAGTGACCATATAAAGACGTGTTGACAGTTTTGTGACATGATGTGAAGAAGGAATTTCTAGGTAGAAGGCAAAGGACTATGAGGATATGTACATACATACAGTATTTACTTATCTAGTTTTAGACAGCTATGTATTTTAATTTTAGTCAAACTAAAATTTGTTTTATTATGTATTATACTTTTTATTTAGTATACAGTACCAACATATTATCAATGTATCAGTGACAGCAATCATAATCTGTGTTTGTGTTGGAGCAGTTTCACATTTTTATCTTTACTGATGAGCCCTCTGGTAATATATTGTAGGTAATTTTTGACCATCAAAAATAGATATAGCCTCTTTAATTCCCTGTTTTAAAACTAACATGTTAATTATACTTGGCGTGATCTTTTCTCCCTCTGGTGTGGTGGCGTTTATCTGCCTATCGCGGCACAATTATTCAAATGACATTTCCATGACACATTGAGGGTGGTGTTTGAGAAAAAGGGAGGTAGGGTCTAGTGCTGCCTCCCTAATGAGATTGATGTCCCCTCATATATCAGTGTGGGAACTGGCAGTGGCCCGTTTGCAGCGACACAGCACATAACTCATACTTACATAGGCTCACACAGCACAGGGAGGGGCCACGAGCTAGGGTTCAGTTAGAATCCTCCTCTTTCTGTCAAGGCTAACTCTATTTCTCTCCCTGTTTCTGTCTGTCTCATTGCTCTTATCTTGTCCTTTTTCACACACAAACACACACACACACACAGCCCCACCCACAAGTCCTGTCTAATATAATTTCTCTCCCATCTTCTATAAAGTTGCTACATTTAAACATCCTGCAGGCACCACAAAGGAAATTTGCAATGAAAACTTTACCTATGAAATGTCAAGCATATTTCAGGATGGATTTATCACCACTGTGAAAAGATGTCTTTGTGGTGAGACAGGAGCAAAAATATCAGAAATGTGCGAAAGCTGAATGCATATTGGCTTTCTACAGACCTTGTGGTTGTGTATATGTGAACTGTTTGACTTTGCACATAAATTGTGACTTCTAGGAGCGTTCATGTAATTACTAGGCGTGAGTGACGTGCTGTCAGACTCTCTGTCACAGTGGGGGATGCTGTTATGATGGAGACAGATGGCAATTTATGAGCTGTTTTTTCAGTTTCTCCTCACCTCCAAGACTGTTTTCTCACTACATTATCTCACATAGTTGTGTGTGATCACAGCTGACATTCTGCCCACGTGATGAAAGACTGTCAGTAAACGCTGCGTTATTTTAGGGCTAGAACTGCAGTGTCCAGTGGAGAGTTTATTTAAAAATATATAATCTCTTCAGGTTATAGAGAACAGAAAAAAACATTTGTTTAAAATAATTTTTACTAATCTTTTCTATCTTTATCTCCCTCAGAAGAGCCAGCTCCTCGAGGTGTGCAGGGCTTCACAAGGGATCCATCTCAGCTTCAGGGCTCCATCCTGCAGACCTCACTGAGGAAAAGTGCCCAGGGCTTTGGCTTCACTATCATTGGAGGAGATCGACCTGATGAATTCCTCCAGGTTAAAAATGTCCTACCGGACGGACCTGCAGCACACGACAAGAAAATCGCCTCAGGTGAGCTTCTTCCAATGTGTTACTGATGATAAGATGAAGATACAGTATCTGGACTGGACTGTGGCCTGTACTGAGGGGTCTACCATGTCTCCAAAAGACAGGGGTTCAGTGGGGTAACAACATGCATAAAAGAAAAGTTTAATTAAAATTAATTAAAATTATTTATTATTAATTATATTTTGAATTGAATGTTTGCCCTACAAATTACAGTAAAACACAAACACACATCATTGTGTTAGTTTTAATTTTGTAATACAAAGTAGAGACCTGCAGCAGGTGGGAAATCCAGCGGGTCCCGTGGGACCCGACCCATATCCTTCGGGATCGGGCAGTATTGACATGGTCTTGTGCAGGAGTGGGCGGTCAAGCAAAAACATACCGGGTCCCAAGCATCTCAAGAATTTTGAATGCATGATTATACTGGCCTTTACAGCAGCGGTCACATCTAAATGTAAAGGTGAGTGTGCAGCTTACACAGGGCATTATGGTAACATGCCATTGCAAAGAGCAGCGGAGAAGAGTAAACGGAGAGAACAGAGCACGAAGAGTGAAACTGGGAGCCATGCTTTTTATCCTCCGCAGGGTGAAGCACAGGATCTGTAGCCCAATAACAAACACAGCACATGAACCCAGAGCTTTAAGCCCATTAAACACGAGTTAGCTTTCTGCTCTTCTACTGAACACTGTGTATGTGACTGCGGCGTGTGTCAGTACAAGTGGACACGCCGGTGCCCCATGGAAAACTTCTCGGGACCAGGACAGGAGCGGTCAGAGGGCCTTCGGGAGTGGGCAGGAGCAGGATTGAAAAGTCAGTCCCATGCAGGTCTCTAATACATAGAGAACATTTGCATCTGCATTAAAACATGCCACTGTATGTATACGTAAGCTCCATAATAACAGACCTACAGCTAAGGCCTTATAGCGTGTACATGAATACTGATTGAATTATTTTAATAAAATGAGTCAGGATTCACATTACAGAGATACTGATTGCTCTGTATGCAGTGCTGCAGTTGAACAGTGAGAATAATAAATTTCAGTTTTTAATGTCTTTTCCCTTGATAGTGTGGGGATAATTGGTTATACTAGTAATTAATTTAATTGGGTTATGATAGTATACAGTACTTTGTAACTACTTTATATCAAGGCTTCAAAACCCGCACTAAATATTTTTAGGCATACAGTATGTTCAGGGATTGCTTTTTGTCCACAAAATTGTGATATGGAGCTCATTTCAAAAGTGAAACTGCAGCTGTGTTTGCAAGAAAGGCCTATTGATTGTCTGTAGGTGGGCTGAATCTTCTGGCTCAGGGCCAGCCCACAGTCAGCATTTTTACTGGACATCTACAGCTATCTGACCCAGGCCAAGGGTGCTGTGAGTTTCCTCCTTTATACGGAGGAGATGAAAGGTTTAGAGAGAACCTCGTTTCTGGGCCTTTTCTCAATATGAATTTCACATATGAGCGTAGGAGAGTTAAAAATAAATATTTTCACAGATTTTTTTTTTTTCTGTGTAAAGTGAGATTGATCCTGGATAAATTTTCAACCACAAATTCATGTTTGTAATGTATCGAATGTGTTTCTTTCTTAGGAGATGTGATTGTGGACATAAATGGTGCTTGTGTTTTGGGAAAGACTCATGCCGATGTAGTCCAGATGTTCCAGTCCATCCCTATAAACCAGTATGTGGACATGGTGCTGTGCCGGGGGTACCCCCTGCCTGAGGACACCAACAGCAGTGAGGATGCTACAGGAGGACAGCTGACTTCCAAGGACACGTCCCCGTCCCCATCCAGATCCATTCCCCAGGACCACAACTATACCATGACTGATGGAGGGACACTGTCCAGACAGTCTGCTGCTGGACCTCCTCTGACCAATGGAGGGCGCCACCATCATCACACGCACACTCAGCAACACCACCACATTCCTCACAACCAGGACGGGCCTGACCCCACCCTGCTGCAGCCTGAGCTGGTGAGCGTGCCGCTGGTCAAAGGCCCCGGAGGTTTTGGGTTTGCCATTGCAGACTGTCCTCTGGGACAGAAGGTCAAGATGATCCTGGATGCTCAGTGGTGTCGCGGCTTGTTGAAAGGAGACGTCATCAAAGAGATCAACAGACAGAATGTACAGACACTAAGCCACTCTCAGGTGGTGGACATCCTCAAAGACCTGCCTGTGGGCAGTGAGGTCCATGTTCTTGTGCTCAGAGGAGGTAAGACTTCATAACTAATCTACTAATTCTACTGCTGGAATACAGTCTCCAACAGCAGTCCAGTGGTTTCATCCCTGAAATCTTCCTGTGGCTTTTTCTTTGTCTTTTTCCAATGAATGAAAGAATTAACACAAGCAACTTGCCGTTCTCTATAGAATACAATATGTAAATTTAACCAAAAGAATAGAATTACAGCACGCTCCTACTCAGGCCTTCCCAATGTTAAATAAAGCAGTTTCACGCTCTGCTCCACAGTAACTCTGCATCATTCAGCATGCACCCAAACTGGGACCAAGTCATACTTAGTCACATGGTGAGCGGTGCACTGAGAAGGCAGTTTGGGTGATTCACTTGCTGCTTAAAGAAAACGAGAGGCGGAAGACAGGAGAGTCAGAGAATGGTGGCTAATCACTGCCCTTCTTCTACTCTCCAGGCTGTGGTTCATTTGAAGGGCTTCTTCCTCTTTGACTTTACTGCAGTGCAGTAGCCTAGATTTCAGATCAGTGTTGCACCCACATATCGGATACACTCAGCTGGGTTGTGCTCAGAGCTTCAGGGGCTCATCTTCAGTGTGTGTGCTAACTGTTAAACTGTGTGGGCGAATGTCTATGTCTTTTATGTTATATGCCCATGTGCACACTGCTTAGAAGGGATCTGATTCATGTATTGGTTGGACAAGAAGAAACAGCACTTTAAGGTTTCCTTAAGGTCTCACCTGGACCAGGACTAGGTGAGGTTAGCTTTTATGGTGAAGGCTAGAAGTCTTATCAAATGTTGGCAACTAATGACCCAGGAAATTATTTGTCTTTCTTGCTGTTGTGAATTTAAATAGGCATAAAAGGAACTGACCCTTTAAACTGGATTTGTGCTTTGTGCCTAGAAAGATACAATCACGCACTATCAATGGGGAAAGCATTTCTTTCACTGACAATGGCATTTAAAAGAGATTAATCAAATCTCCCCAGAATCCTGTGGTAAACCGCCTTCAAAACACTGTTGATTCATATTCCTCTAATGAAGTGTAACCACTGTTTGATTGGAGGCTGTGGGTATTGACATTGTTCTCAAAGTATAACAAACATTTGGTATGGTTTGCTTAAAGACATGCATGTTTTCCAGTGGCTTAGGGTCACTTCTGTTTCCCCCACAGTGCTCTGACATCACTGACATAAAAAGCACTTTTCATTTGGACTATACTGTCCCCTACTGTTCGGGCTGCATCATGACAGAGACAATCAGCCTGAAGATAAAGGGGGAAAAACAATTAACATTTTTAGACATGATTATTGTGTTGTGAATGCAGAATAATGTTGAAGTAATTGTGCAAATACAATTACTTCAACATTATTCTATTATATTATTAAATGGGAAACTATAGGTCTGTTGAGAAACCAGCATCAAGTCACTGGCTGCTTCACTGAATATATATATTTTTTATTTCTACAGGTCAAACATCTCCAGTCAAGTCACTGAAACCAGTAAGTGAAAGCATGTTATTATCCAATTGCATGATCCTGCTAAATTTTTAAACATATTTTTTCATTGTCTTGGCTTTTATACGCCCTCTTTAGTTTGTGTGTGGCTTTTGTAGTTCCATTATTCAGGGAGCCCACATTAGCGGGGCTGTAACATTTTAGAAGTGCGTGTGGGTAATTTTGCTGGCTCCTCCTGGCACACAACAAGCTTACATCTCTCTGCGTATGGGTTTTCAAGATGATATGCCTTGTTCAACAGCTTGTTCCTGTATTCCTCTTTGCAGCACTCTTAAAATAGAGACAGGCTTACTCATAGGGTCTTTTTATTGCTTCAGTATAGGATTATTTTGGTGCTTGGCTGCACTATAGGCTTGCTGTTACTGAATCATTAGCATTACCAACTATGTATAAATTACTAATATATACAAAGGTAAGCTGCTGACATGAATGTTTGCTTAGAAATAATTGAATTGTTTTTAATGTTATATATGCAGTATAGCCCAGTAAAATATCACATTATTTTTCAGAATTTTAATTTATTGTATCCCTTTTTTGTTCCAGTGCACTGCTCCAATGGCCCAATCCATATCCCAGTCATCTCTTCAACAGGCCACCCATCCTGCGCCCCTGCCTGTGGCCCAGCCCGTAACCCAAATGCAGAAACAGGAGATGGTGAACAGCACAGAGACCCTGAGCCCCACGGAGATGCCCTCCACCCCAATCCCCGTTAACAACATGCGAGCTGCGTCCCCAAAACCAGACGCATCTGAGCTCTACCTCAAATCCAGGGCCATTTTGGACAGCAAACGTAAGTGGAAGTCATACTAGTCAAATGCAGGGGCGGCAGTAGCTCAGGAGGTAGAGGTAATGAAATGTACACTAGCCGGAAGGTTGGTAGATCGATCCCTGTTCTCACCAGTTTGTACTGCCATGGTATACTTGGGCAAGACACTTCATCCACCTTGCCAGTGTCAGTGGCACCGGTGTATGAATGTGTTTGTGTGATTGTGGTGGTGTTTTTGGTGATTGCAGATGGCACAGTCTGTCTGCCATGTCTATGCCTCAGTTTTGGCAACAGTGATAGTTTACCAGCACCAGTGTGTGACTGTGGAGTGAAGGAATAATGGACTAGTACCTTAAAAATGCATTCATCTTATATAGCGCTTTTCTAGACACTCAAAGTCGCTTTACAATTTGGTGCATTATTCATTCACTCCTCAGTCACACTCAGTGGTGGTGAGCTACTTCAGTAGCCACAGCTGCCCTGGGGCAGACTGACGGAAGCATGGCTGCCATTTTGCGTCTACAGGCCCTCTGACCATCACCAAACGCTGTCACACTGACACATTCATACAGCCGAGGTGGGTGAAGTGTCTTGCCCAAGGACACAACGACAGTATGCATTGCTGGTAGCGGGGCTCGAACTGCCAACCTTTGTGTTAGTGGGCAAATGTCTCTACCAAGTGAGCTACTGCTGCACCAAAAGTGTTCTTTACATCTAATCCATTTTTATTGTGGTTAAACAATGTTTAACCACTAGGCTGAATATTTCATCTCACAATGAAAATGTTTATTGTGTCATACTGGTTATTTCATCTCTTTCACTAAATTATGAGTTATGTCTTTAGCATACAGAGAAATATAAATCTAATATTGTGTTTTCCTCGCATTATACAGTATGTTGTATATACTGGGCATCATATATTGCAGTGCTTCAAAAACAAACTCGCAATGACTGTGAACAAATTCTTTCTATTAAATGGAACTGCACTGTCTTTTACTAACAATGTTTGTTGTTGTCTTGTCTTTTGTAGAAGTTTAAAGGAACTACTGTATGTTTATTTTTCTCTTTACAGCTCCTAATACAAAGGACTTGGATGTATTCATCAAAAGAAACCAAGAGTCAGGCTTTGGCTTCAGAGTGCTGGGTGGTGAGGGACCTGATCAACCGGTATGAAGCAGATTGGCTTTAAATTCACTCCCATACATACAGTATATGCATTTTATTGAGGAATAAAGTCAGGAAATATTAAAGGCAGTCCTAATCTTATTTCAGCATCATTTTCTTTTTTGTCATTTGTCATTTTTGTTTTAACATGACCAGCTTTGGTTCTAAAGGACAGACCAAATTTGCAATAAACTGTAAAACATCTCATGACACATACCTCTTTGATAAATGGCTTGAATAAATCTTACAGGATTTATATCCGGTAGAAATTAAAGTAGAAGATGTCAGGCTAACTCTCCAAAAATAATATGGATAGAAAGAGTGACTTGGACCTGGAACACAATGTACTTTATATCATACAGCATATACAGGACATCCTAATAAATACCGTAGGGACTAGTTTGTAAACATGCTAAATAAAAATTCTCATGTCCCATTTCTTACATTCTCACCATTTTCTTAGGTCTACATTGGCGCCATTGTGCCACTGGGCGCTGCAGAGAAGGACGGCCGGCTCAGAGCGGGAGATGAACTGCTGTGCATCGACGGTGTCCCAGTCAAAGGCAAATCTCACAAACAGGTGCTGGAGCTCATGACCAACGCTGCCCGCAATGGCCAAGTCATGCTCACAGTTCGCAGAAAACTGACATCTTCGGGTAGGTCTTTCATTTGAATAATTACCTCAAAAGAACTTGGATTTTACAGCCATTGTTGAAATTAGTATGCTAACGGGAAACCTCTGAGCAAAACGCTTTGATGTGGGGTTCTTCCAGCTAATCCCTTAAATTTGTTCTGAATGACTTCCGTTGTGCCTGAATAAATAAAGTTCTGCTAAAATTGACTTTGGAGACTCGACTGGCTCTAGGTAGATGAATCCAAAGACATCTTGAAAATACATTTCTCAATCCTGCTATATTTGAAGAAAGCCAACACCAATAGGATGCATGTGAAGGGCATGCAAGATTAGATCAGTCCATTTACATCTCAAAGGATAGTGTTTTATGAAATATGCTGAGTTTCTCTTTTGTTAAATAGTACAAAGCTTTTGCTGCAGTCAGTCTTGTTTACTCCCACAAATAACTGCCCGGTGAATGATACAAGCACTTTTTGAAATGACTTTGGATTTGATGTATTGCACCAACACAGGCCTTGATCACGTTGCAGAAATTAAGCATCAATCTTGTAAGGCTTTGTTACATTCAGAGCATCGGTTTTAGAAAGAGATTCCCTGATGCCGGCAGACAAGCGAGGGACTCAGCACAACAAACAGAATGAAGAGAGATTGAGGCAGATCTGTGCGTCTGAAGTAACAAATTAAAACGTACACTGTGTCGTATCTCAAACGGCAGAGATGACACACTCGTATTTCTTTTTTGCAAAAAGTCCCCTTATCACTGACATACATAAGAAACATGTTATTTCATTGAACCAGAAATATTTGTCCTGTCACAGATGGAGCAGCCGAGGAGGAAAGTGGAAGTCAGCAGCCCCAGCACATAGCATCCGCCCAGGTCAACAGTTCTCCAAATATCCCTCGAGTCGATGCGTCCAACCTGGTGCACCCAGCCCAGCCGGGACGCCCTGAGACTTATGACGTGAATCTTACACGGAAAGACAATGAGGGATTCGGTTTTGTCATTCTCACGTCCAAGAACAAGCCACCACCAGGAGGTATGGGACATAAATCACACACTGAACTATTAAAAGGCATAGACTTATGTTTTGTGAGAAAATTAGAGATGACTGGCATGTTCCTGAAAGTAGGTAATTGTTAAGAGTAAATAAAACTAGAGACCCAGGTACTATACTGTGGAAGTACATATACTTAAAATGCCTTTATTTTAACAGCCAAAACAATTAAAAAAAAACATATTTTGACCTCCTTTTTTGCAGCACCTGTCCCACTTCCCAAGAGCACCCTCAATTGTCTTGTATTGTTTATTTGAACACCAAGAGCAACCAGTAAATTTTCCCTTTCTACAAATGTCAGTAGTACTGTAATTGACATCAATTTGGAGAATCAGACAGAAGCAAAGTTAGCAAAGTTACAGTATAGGTGTTGTACACCCCAGGAACATGAGCAGGTTTTAGGGCTACCTGTGCCAAACTGCCCTGTACTGATACGATCCGTGTCGTACTATCCAGTGCCTTCTGTATGACTGGTATTGGAATCAGTGTAAATCCACTTTTGTAAAAACTAACTAAGAATTAAAACTAGAATCACTCAGAAACCACACCTAAAGATATTGTGCCCAGACCTGGACTCAAACCAATGATCTTCCAGACAGGATCTCAGTCTAAATCTCAGTGCTAAATAATTGTAACCACATCTCTAATTTGGAAAATAAAATAAAAGCAGTGTAACATCTAGCAAGCTTCCAAAACCTAAAACATATTGGAGCAATACCTTAGCACTACCCTATTGCTCAATATATATTGTGGCAATGCTGCTCATTTAAATTGACATGAAAGTAGTTCTCCTCCTTCAGTAATACATTGCACTGGTCTGCTTTTACAAACTGAAAATGTCCTGACGCCTATATCTACTGTAGGCACTTGTTGTTTTGGCTCCAGTACTATTACATGCTAAAATTCCTCCGAGTACTATAACTTTATCTCCTACTTCCTTTTTTTGCGTTTGGATTTTAGTCAGTGCAATATTTGATGAAAATGAATGTCTCTTCTGTTTCAGTCATACCACATAAAATCGGGCGCATCATTGAGGGCAGTCCGACAGACCGTCTGGGGCAGATGAAGGTTGGCGACCGCATCTCCGCTGTCAATGGCCAGTCCATCATAGACCTGTCCCATAACGAAATAGTGCAGCTCATAAAGGAGGCTGGGAACACCGTCACCCTCACTGTGGTTCCTGAAGATGGTACGTTAACAAAGAACATAGTCAGTGTAATGTAAAAGGAATGTAAGAAAGGAAAACTTAAATTTACTTATAACAGAGGTTGTTTATGTTTTATTATTAAGGATTTTAATAGATGAGAAAGTTAGCCAGGTGTTTACAGTATATACAGTATATTCGGGTCGGACTACTATTACTACTACTACTACTACTACTACTACTACTGCTGCTGCTATTACTACTGCTATTACTACTGCCACTACAGCTGCCAATACTACCGCTACCGCTACTGCTACTGCTACTGCTACTGCTACTACTACTACTACTAATATTACAACAACTACTACTACTGCCATTAGTACAGATACTACTGCCAGTAATACTACTACTACCACTACAGCTGCCAATACTACTGCTACTACTTCTACTACATCTACTGTAGCCAAAAAATAATACTGGAAAAGTATATATTTCTGCACTGACTTCTTATACAGAGAAAAAACAAACAACACACAAAAAAACATGAATAGAGAAAAGGGAAGGAAAGTGAAGCATTTAATAAAAATAAAAAAAACATAATTTTGCAGTTTGGTCCCTTTTTTAAATGAATAAATGTGGGGGATGGGAGTCTTTGCATTATGTACCGTAGTAACACAAATGTAGATTGCATCAGTATTGTACCCTGAACCTCCCGTGTGTCAAACTTAAAGTGGGTGTGTTGTATGCCTCCTTACAGAAAGCACTCCTCCATCTGGAACAAACTCAGCCAAGCAGAGCCCTTCGGCACAACACCGAGCCGTGGGCCAGCAGCCTCCCAGCCATCCAGACAGGTACATCATTATCTCTGCGCACTCACACTTACACACAGGATTTAATGCCTGTGTCCCTTTTGTTCTTTCTCACTCCGAGTCTATTGAAGACAATCTAACACAGGTTCTGCTACTTGAACCATAAATTAGCCCCAATCCTCTCTGTGCGGCTCGCGGTCCATTACAATCTCCCGTGGCCTTGCTCCGCTTGTTATCCAGAAAGACAGAAAATCCCCTATGCATACTGTTTGCACTGTGAAGCAAAGAAAAAGAGACAGATTAATAGGGAGTAGTGGGTCTTCTTTGATCTCTCTGTTTTAAACAAGATTACCTGTGTCAGACTTTTGTAATCCCTCACAGCAGCGGGAGTTCTGCGCCATCATCCCGCACAGTCGCCCACGCACACTCTTTTGTCTGCTCTTTTCCTCATTTAGCCCCCTGTCCTTCTGCTCTGCCTAATCTCTAGCACATGCCTAAGGTCAGCCCAGGCCAGATATGAGCAGAGGCTGTCAGCAGCAGGGAGTGTGTAAAAACCTAGTGCTGGTGCTGTTAAGAAGGCCTTTAGATAGTACGCCATCGCGGCCACAAAGGCATTGTAATGAGTGCCGCCGACCGTTGAAGTATACTCGTGTTATCTGCCTCGGCGCTGTAAAGGCAAACTAGCACTTTGAAGGATTTACATTGGCTTCTGTGGGCAAAGAAATGAAGCAGGCTTGGGACGGGGCACGTACACAGAACAGTTTGAGAATGAGAACTTTTTTTGAAGTAGTTTGAACAAACTATGCTCGCAATGCTTGTGATTGTCTAAATGTAATGGACACAGACCTGTACACTAACTCCATAGCATTAACGATGTGGTGTGGTTTTTATGAGTTAGAAGAGGGTTTGGTAAATCTGAACACTTTAAGATCTTCTCATCAAAATATATTGTGGGACCTAATTTATTGTGCGAGTATTTATTGTGATGCACTTTTTACACAACCAAATATATATTTTACAGTTGGTTGACTATTTTATGTATTTAAAACAACATTTAATCTTCAAAAAGGCTGAACATTGAAACTTTATTCACCCTCATTTTGAGTCCTGAACTACAGAATAACTCATTTTAACAAATTTTCAAAATGAACAAGATGATGGGGAAAACAGTCTCATAGTAGTTAGTATTTAGTTTTCCCTACCACTAAAAAACATGTACATTAGGCCTCTCTTTTGAGATTTGTAATCTCAGTCAGACATTCCTGGTTACAGGGGATGTATTATGCTTCTATTTTTATTATGAATCCAATCTTGGTCACCTCTAAAACAGCCTTGCACGTTTTACAAACTTTAAAAACATTATCTGACTAAAAGAAAACAATTTTAATAATTACCCTACTGGTGCCATAAAGAAACGGGTGAAGAGACCAGCAGGGGGCAGTAAAGTGCAATTCTGTTGTGCTATTTTGAACAGAACCAGTGAAAAAAACTGCACTTAAACTTTTTTGTATGATGCCATTTTTACAAAATGAAAAATAGTTGTGAGGAATAGTTGGAAACAGAGCTGTACATTGTTTTTGCATAATATATCCCCTTTAAATAAGGAATAAATGAAAAAGGGACAGGATCTTGTATATGTATTTTGGTCCTTAATCACAGAGTTATTCACTGAGAATGATTTGCTTGTCACAATCTTTTTGCTTCAATGTTGTAATAAAAAATCAACTTTGCAACAAATAAAAGACTACAGTTTTTGTGCTTTTTCTTGGGCAGGAATGGTGAGTCTGAGCTCAATAACCTATCACCAAAAGACACAGGGCAACTCATCACTTCAGGCCCCAAACAGGTAAAACCCAGAATTTGCTTTCTTGTGTGTCCACCATTCTTTCTGCACCTGACTGCTCTCCACTTAGCTGCTCTCCTACACACATCAAACACATATGAACCTTGTCAAAGTCGAGCATTAAACTATTGTAGCGTGCGTTTTTATGAAGTACATGTTTTAATAGCTCCTGCCCGTGACTTTACAGGGCTGTTTTGTGGTGGAACTGGAGCGCAGCCAGAGAGGCTTTGGCTTCAGTCTCAGGGGAGGGAAGGAGTACAACATGGGTCTGTTCATCCTGAGACTAGCTGAGGACGGGCCGGCTCTAAAAGACGGCAGGATACATGTGAGTCCAATCAAGTCATTCTCTTTTGATTGCTTAGTCTTTAACCTAAAACCCAAATATGTCTCTTAAGCAGGGGGTGTATTTGTTCCCCAGATTTTACCTACTGCACCTTTTAAATCCTTGTAACACTTATAACATTGATTTCTGTGTTCACTGCAGGTCGGTGATCAAATCGTAGAGATCAACGGCGAGGCCACGCAGGGCATCACCCACACTCGTGCTATCGAACTCATCCAAGCAGGAGGCAACAAAGTTCACCTGCTGCTGCGACCGGGCCAGGGCCTAGTCCCAGATCACAGTGAGTGACCAATTCCCCCCCAGATCTCCTGTCTTTAGAGCTTCTGTATGCTGACTTCCTTTATACTCGTGCATGCATTTGCCAGCTTCTCTCTCCTCTCATTCTGTTTTTTGATTGTGCTTTTATCTGCCTTGCTTTATTCTCTTATTTCTGCACCAGCACGGCTTTTTTCTACCTCTTTATCTCTTCCTCCTGTAGGTCTGAACTCTTCTACTTCTACCCTGTGCTTCTACATGAAACCAGAGCTTCACTAAAGGAATCACTGCTTTTCTTGGTCTGTCCATTATAACCTTGGTAACTCCAACTTTTGACTTTGAACACACTTCTTGTTAAAGTGCCATTCACTTTACTCCAAGTGCCATTCACTTTACTCCCATTACTCTGAGGTAGACAAGCTGTTGTTAGCCTGTTGTATTATTACAGTGAGAAGAAGCACTGCAAATCTGTACTCATGTAAAAGTACTGTTACACTATTCTAGATCCAGTAGTCCTAGAGTGAAATATTTCAGGCATTTATTTATTTTAATTGTGATGCTTATAGTTAATGGTGAATGAAAACCATAAGTCAGTATCTCATAAAATTCAAATATTATACAGTATGTAATAGTACATAATCAGCATAATTAAAATTAAAATTTTAAAAATGCTTGAAATATTTGACACTGTGTACTACTGGAATCAATTCATTTTTCTGCTGTATTATAATTAATTGATGTAGGACAGTAGAAGTAAGAGTACTCAACAAAACTGCTTGAGTAAAAGTAAAAAACTACTGAGTGTAAAGTTTACTTATGTAGAAAGTATTTACTGCTACTATTACTCCTTTTAATGTTACTAATACTACTAGAACTACTACTATCCTGCTACTAGTACTACCACCACTGCTATTATTACTACTGGAGCTACAGCTATTTTCATAATACTACTAGTAATATCAGTCTTACTATTACTAGTGCTACTACCCACTTTGCCATTGAGGCCAGAAATACTTCTAATAGTACAAGTTGGTACTCAAACATGTACTCAGGTAAAAGTAAAAATACTGTATTGTGTTTTAGAAAATGTACTCAGAAACGACATATTCTTAAAAAATTACTAGAGGAAAAGTATGTAGTTACTTTCTACCTCTGTATTATGTATTGAGTTTGAATTTGAGGGGCTAAATCAAAGCAGTGAGTCCTAGAAGAACGAGCAGAGCCCTTGAGGTTATTCTAAGCAGATGATTGGATGTCTTATGGATGCCACTGAAAATACGCCATCATCGTAAACCTAATTGACAATGATGAAAAGTTAACACTAGTTATGACTCAGCATAAATTTGTGTGTGTGCATTCACTGGCATTACAACTTGGCAGATCAAATATAAATGAATTTCTATGAGCCGCCGCTCCTAGAAATCCAAAAGCTCATTCCACTAAAGTCCATCACTCTTCTCGCTGTTTCTGTCTCTGCCTCTGCTGCATACACTTTTCGCTCTCAGTCACAGCTGTGCAGTCCTTATCAGCTCTTGGGGGGAAAATTGAAATGTCAGTATGGGGCGAATGCTAGCACCTTTTGCACTGATAGTCATGTCAACGGGTGATACATATCGCAAACAAGGCAGCTATTTGGAGGGATGTTACATAAAGCTTGCTAGGTAGATTTTTCTTTGTGGTCTTTTCTTTTGTGCTCCTCTTGCATGACATGATAAGTTTATTTGTTGGCTATCCTTGCTCGCCAAACACATTCAGTTTCTTTTTATTTTGTATTGCGAGTAAAATTGAGTAGAAATGAAGTACAAATAGGTTTTAATTGCAACAAAATCTGCTACCACTACTGTTGCTACTGTCTGCAAAACTGCCTCGAACCCACGTTGCTATTGGGGTCAAAAAATTTAAACTATGTACAGGAAAATGTATTCAGAAAACGATGCACGTTTTGTGTGTCTGCCTGCCTGCCTGACGGTCTTGTCCATGTTGTAGGTTCAAAGGATAAAGTAACCATTCCAACCTCAAGCTTCCCCAGACTTTCTGCATCCGATGGCCAGTCGTCTCCAGCCTCTCCATCCTCTGCCTCTTTTGCCGAACTATCTCCCAACTCCAAAACCTCTGACGATTTCTCCGGACATGCAACCAGAGTGAGAGGGCAGCACCACAATCACACCGCTGCTCCCAGCTCTCCGAACAGAAAAAACGCTAAGAGTGATTCCAAGAATGCAAGTCCGCAAAAGCCCGAAGGAAGACTAGATTATGGAGAACATTCGCATAGCCCTAGAAAGACAGATCGTGGACAAAGTGGATCTCTGGAGGATATGACTTCAGAGAGAAAAGCCCAGGGGCAAAGGGAGCGCCGTTCATCCAGCCCCAGAAAGGGATCCAAGAAGGAGAACGAACCACAAAGTCCCCGGCGTCCCGGAGGTCAGCAACCGAGCAGGGTGCCTACAGAGGAGTGGAGGTATGGCGAGGAGCTAGGGGACAAAACCAGGGGTACCAGCGAGCGCCGCAAGAACAAACCCGCCGAGCTCGACGTGCAGAAGTCCAGAGAGCGAGTTGCACTGGAAGCAGAGGGCGAAACACTTGGTCGGAGAGGCAGGGAATACCGGGAGGGCAGGAATTATCCTTTAAATGAAGAAGCAGTTCGGAAAGATCCACGAGGGTCGAGCAGTAGCATCCAGGATCCCAGCTGCAATGGGACAACCACCACTACTACTAAGAAGGCACCGATCACCCCTGGCCCGTGGAAGGTCCCCAGTTCGGCTAAGATCCAGTCCCATATGGAAGCATCATATGAAGGAATCTAAACTGAGTCTGTAGAAGACTTAAGTGGTAGCAAGTTTTATCTTTTTTTAGGCATATCACTGTGTAACCAGCAAAATAGGTTGTCGTTCATTTTTCACCCAGTCTGCCTCAGTCACCTTCCAAGCATGACTTTATTTTTTTCCTCTATGGATGACTATTGTGTGCCAATCAGAGACTCCGGCGATAAAGAAGATGCTTGTTATTGCAGTCACTGTGAGACTTATAATTTGGTGATGAAGGACTCAGCTTTTTACAGGATGAAGGTTTGGGATACATCCATCTACAGCTGATTTATAATTTAACTTAATGTTTTGAACTGCAAAAGGTGCATCCTGTGTCTTCTTGGAGAGAGTTTTGACTGCACTTCTACAGACTGATACCAGTTCTATCTTTTACCAGAGAGTGGTGGAGCGACCACTCGCAAGCTTTATATGCATCAATCAACAGACCAGATACTTGTGGTTCTAGTTCAAAATAATGTTTGTTTTAATGTGTGTTAATATAAAAAAAAGCATAATGTAATTTATTGAGATTATGTATAAACTGTTAGTAATTCCTTCCCCTCTTAACGTGGGCACGGAGCAAGGAAACAGAATGTGTAGATCTCACTAAAACGTCCAGGCACACATACAAAATATATATTATTTCATATCGTAATCTATACATTCTATTTCTATGTTTCTGAATGGCCACAGAGCTTGATTCATGTTGTCCACTGTGTATGTATAGACGCTGACTGCTAGGCCTATGTATGTTGTAGCATTGCCTATACTCACACATATTATTTAATGAAGTGATTTCACAAACGAAGTATAATTTAGATTGGAAGCTTGATTGTAACAAGTGTAAACTCTGCCTTTGTGGTCTGACATCTTTAAGAGATTTTTATTATTAGCACAAAACATGTCACTTGTTTCCATTCTAACCTCTATAGATCTATTTTCGACCAATGTTTTTTTATTTTATTTAATTTGTGACCCGAAATGTGAGGAAAAAATGTGTGAATATTTTTGATGAACAATACATCATGCCAGTCGCTTTTGAAAGGTATTATGAAGTGTATTTGTTTTGTTTTGTTTTTTTAAAATAAGGTATATAATGAAGTGAGGGGTTGGGGAAAACTGGTTTGAAGTTCATATATGAAGTTAGTACAAAGAGAAGAGCCATGCCTTGCTTTGAAAGGGTTGTAGATGCGTTTCCATGTTGCAGCTGCGGAGTAGAGCGACATCTAGTGGCTCTTTTATTCCACTTGCCTGTTCAACGCGTGCATCTCCCTAAATTATTGTCTACATGATTATTTTATTTTTTATTTTTATCTCGGGCTACTGTATTCCTAATTATAATCCATGACATTACCATTTATGATACTGTGGCCTTGCATTGCTTCAACCTCTATGAAAAAGTCTTTTAGTTTTGACATCATAGTAGTTGTAAATGTTTATAATTGTACAGCACCTGTATAAAATATTTGCCTTCATGCATACAAAAAATCCTATGTAAATCGTTTCATTATTTTTTTAAGGGACTTAAAATGAACTGATACAAAATGGGCAAATAAATATAATCTGGTCATGGCATTCTGTTCATGCACTGAAAATAAAGGTTTACTGAGTAAAATAACTGGACTATGGTTTTATTTGGAGGGTTACATTACACATTACATTTTGCGCATGTCAGTGTCAAACATAGGACAGGTCTGCACATGAATGATCTTTATGTTTAGTTTAAATTAGTTTAATTGTAATAATAATTGTGTATATATATATATATATATATAATATAATTTTAAAAAATTGCTTGAGTAAAATGTAAACTGAACCCACTACCTTCTTATTGCAAGGCGAATGTTTACCCATTTTCCCACTGAGGTAAAATAATTATTATTCATTTAAACCTTTTCAAACTAACCTTTCAAATTAACCTTTATGCCCCAGTTTTAAAAATAACATTGTTAATGTTAAGTGCCAAAGGTGCCCCAGTCACAAAACATCATAAAAATAGTATACATTCATATTTTTGTACAGTCAAGGCACAGGTTAATTAAAAAATGAATATAAAAAAGTAGAAAACAAATAACCTATACTAGAATTATATAGACTATGATGAGGGGACACTTTTGTCACTTAACAGTAACAACGTAACTTTTTGTTACTACAAAAAAAAAAAAAAAAAAAAAAATCCATTTAAGTAAATTTCTGGTAATCTTCGACATACCCAAGGCTGTAATTGCTAAATAAATTAGATGCTATTACACACGCTGGCATAAAAAGGGTTAAAATTCTCAATATACTGAAATACTGTATTTGTTATTTATGATCAGGGCAAAACTATTAAAAGATGTATGCAAAAAAAGTTGAAATAAATATTAATGTATACTGTTTCTATGATGTGACAGGGACACTTTTGTCACTTAACAATAACAACGCAACTAATTTAATTGGAGAGTATAAAAATGAAGCAATATTTGATTTATGTCCATAATATCAAAATTAGTAATAAAATAAAAACTTGTGCCAAATTTCATAGAAAAGATAAGAACCACTGAAAAGTGGGGGAGTAAGTAATAGTAAAACCTCTGTCTCTTTCTCTCTCTCTCTCTCTCTCTCTCTCTCTCTCAAAAAAAAAAAAAAAAAAAAAAACTCAAGTAAATGTAGCCAACTGGAGCATAGTATCTAGTTTTTTCCACCTCTGACTATTGTTCTGATGTAAACCTTGTTGGAAAAAAAGCTCAAAAACACAGAGCCAAAACTATTCTTTATATCAAAAGTACTGCAGTAGAAGTACGTGTGTATTATAGCGGGACTAGTATCTGATGTGTTTGTGAGTCCTCGGCCAGCGCAGCGCCCTGTCCCGTGTTGCTCTCTCTCTCTGGGCCCTGTTCTTAATTTAACCGTGACGTCAGCTGGGGCTGAAGTGCGTGCGTGCGAGGCTGCACGCAGGCAACCCACCAGACTCCAACTCCCATGAAGCCACTCACCTTCAGTAGAACTACCTAACCCATAATACCACGTTGTACGCGTGCGCAGCCAAAGGTTTCATGCAGATGAGAACTACAAATCCACTGAAAAAAATAAACTACAATTTTGAGAGCACCTGCGCAGTAAGAGTTTGGGTGCTTTAAATGAACTGTACGTGCAAAGATGGCAGCTCAAGTCGACTTGCTCCGTGCGAAAGTAGGAGAAGAAAGGGTGAGGGATTGTCTGGATAGATTCATAAAAGAGAAGAAAAAGAAGAAGAAGAGAGACCTGTCACCGGCCGCTGATAAACGGGAGAAAGAGGCGAAGAAACTCAAGCTCCATCATCATCACCACCACAACAACAACCCACACGCCGAGCACCGGGCGCACCAGCCGCATCAGCCGCAGCCAAACGCCCCTCCAGCTCGCAACTTCAGCATCGACAAGCATGCCCTGCTCCAGCACGAGCACAACAACCACCACCACCGTCACCACGGCCACAGCCAAAGCAGCGGGGCGAAGAAGAGCCTGCAGCCCGCCACGCCTCCGTCCGCCGCCGCTGCTCCGCTGAGGAAAGCCCCGCCAGAGCAGGTCCCGAAGAAGCGAGCCGTGCCCCCGGAGTCACCTGCGCTTTTCTCGTTCACGCCCCTCAAAGTGGTCAAGGCCAAAGACACGGAGTTCAAAGAGAAACACAGAGAGAAAGACATTAAACTCAAAGTGAAGAAAGAAAACACAGAGGTGAACGTGAAACTCGCTGAAGTGAAGAGAAAGAAAGGTGAGTTATTTTATAGACATAACCGTCTTCATGTGGTGTGTAATGTATTGGTAGTGGACCAACTAGACACATCCCTATGCTCTCACCATTTTTATCAGGTCTTTTGTGTTTTATAATATGTTATGGCCTGTTAAGGCTCTGCCCATCCTTTATGAGTATATGGCCTACTGTACATGTCAACTACAGTGTTATACACGTGACAGAGTGTGTATGTATTTCTATTTATTGGTGTCCTACAGAGCAGCAAAAAACTATGCTGTCACAGTTTGCAGGTTGTTAAATTAATTGTCATGCACAGTAAATCCAATACTAAATCTAACCACACACACATTTACCTATTTTTAGAGCCACGGCCCCATGATGAGAACACTAAGTCTCAAACATTAGAGGAGTACCTCCTGAAGAAGAAGAAGAAGAAGAAGAAGCACCGTGATGTCCGCTACTCGCTCAACAAAGAGGTCCAGACAGTCTGCTCTGGCACTGGAGCAGACATTAACCTGTCCACTCCTCATGATGGTCACATGAAGCGTGGCAGCCACTATCAGCCCGGGAGAACCATCGCCAGCCATCTGCCATACCTTCATGCCCTCAAACTGGGACACACCCCGTTTATCTCCCATCAGGAACACTCCATCCGCAGCTCCTGCCTTCAGACTGGCTCTAGGTACGGACGCTTCATTCATGAGGAGAGGCAGCCCAACGGAGGAGGGCATGTCCTGCATGCCTACGCTGATGAGCTGGCCTGTCTCAGTCCTGCAGAGATGGAAGGCTTTGCCCAGGAGTACTTGGATCTGGCCTTTGCGGAGAAGCCCAAAGGTGCGTCCAAATATGCCTTGTCAGTGATTCACGGTGCAGCCAACTATCTGCCAGACTTCCTGGATTACTTTGCTTTTAATTTTCCCAACACGCCTGTCAAAATGGAGATTCTGGGCAAAAAGGACATAGAGACCACCACTATTGGCAACTTTCACTCTCAGGTATGTGAAAAGCAGATACATTTTGTAATTACACAGATGCATTGTGTTGAGGAAATAGCGTAAAACTAAATACTGAGACTAGATATAGAATAGTAATGATGAGCAGTTTAAACAGAGAGACCCACTGCTATTATAGCCTTTTTATTTAACAAACTCTTTCTGGAGTAGTATTTATTAGCATTAAATTTTTTCGTCAGTGTTAGACCTGCAGCTCTGATCAAAACACTAATTTATACTTCTTTGTGGCAGGTGTTAAGGTGATTAGAAACTTGATCCATCTTCTCTTACAAGTTGTGTGTTGTTTTAGGTGAGCCGCACTTACTGTGCAGGAACATACCGAGCTGGACCCATGAGACAAATTAGTTTGGTGGGAGCTGTGGATGAGGAGGTTGGGGACTTTTTCCCAGAATTTCTTGACATGCTCGAAGAGTCACCCTTTTTAAAGGTCAGCCAATGTTGATTTGTTTTTGTTTAAATCATAGATTCTCATAGATTCAAAAAAAGTATGATTGCATGGATTTTTTGCAATATAATGAATCTATTTATAAAATGCTCCTGCCAAAAACTATGACATAATGGCTATAGTTTAATTTTTTTTAAGAAGAAGTCTGTATTTCTCTCATGAGATGCATGTCTGTTTAAACTATAATGTTTAACTATAGATGACGTTGCCCTGGGGAACCCTGTCCAGCCTGAAGCTGGACTGTCGGTCTCAGAGCGATGATGGACCCATCATGTGGGTGAGACCAGGAGAACAAATGGTACCAACCGCGGACATGCCCAAGTCTCCTTTCAAAAGACGCAGGTAAACTTAATAAAACAAGGATTGGTCTAGTGATGAAAATAAAACTTTCATCCACTCTTATGTGCGCATTTAATTTTTTTTTTTTTTTAAATAAAGGTCCATGAATGAGATAAAAAATCTGCACTACCTGCCGAGAACCAGTGAACCAAGAGAAATGCTGTTTGAGGACAGGACAAAAGCTCATGCTGACCATGTGGGCCAGAGTTTTGACTGGCAGAGCACTGCGGCTGTAGGTGTGCTCAAGGCAGTGCACTTTGGAGAGCAGTAAGTTTTCCTTATAGATCTATTAAACTTATATCTTTGCATTAAATACTGTATTTCTGGAGCTAACATGTTTGTGCTTATTTTTGTAAACAGGAATCCTCAGCCTCGAATAACCAAAGATGTTGTTTGTTTTGATGCTGGAGACTTCAGTGAAGTTGTTCACAGGCTACAACTGGATCTCTATGAGCCTCCTGTGTCACAGGTAACAAACCAAGTATTATACATTACACGCAATAAATCTTGATTTGACCTTGTCCATCACTGATGAGCACTAACAAGGAGGACAGTACTGAGTTATAGCTTGTGCTAATTCTCCCACACAGTGTCTTATGTTTTTAAGTCCAGTTCTTCCTCCTCTTGTTATGGAAAAGTTCAATTAGGGTCTTCCAGAAAAAATACTCAATATCTTACAATTTGTTCATCCTGGAGAACTCATGGTTACATTGTAACCTA
The DNA here is from genome assembly GCA_020698575.1 of Bostrychus sinensis. Lineage (NCBI taxonomy): Eukaryota > Metazoa > Chordata > Actinopteri > Gobiiformes > Eleotridae > Bostrychus > Bostrychus sinensis. The sequence continues at coordinate 13,146,905 of CM036250.1, forward strand.
GGTTCTCTGACACTCTTCTCCACACTCTCCATATGACATTATGTTACGAGTGGAGAGATGGCCTCTAGGCAGTTTATTTAAATGTTTTATCCCATATTTACAAAAGATCATTTTGTGTCTCCAGTGCGTTCAGTGGGTGGACGACGCCAAACTGAACCAGTTGAGGCGGGAGGGCATCCGGTATGTCCGGGTCCAGCTGTGTGACGATGACATCTACTTCATCCCGAGGAACGTCATTCACCAGTTTAAGACCGTGTCAGCAGTGTGCAGCCTGGCCTGGCACATCCGCCTCAAACACTACCAGCCCGACGAGATAGACAAGGGGGGCGAGCAGCGGACCTGTGATCCTAGCCCCACATCGGGACAAGTGTCTTTCTCCTCCCCGTCCCGCCCAGATGCTACAATTACCCCATGTGTGCGTCCACAGGGTGGCAACATCCAGGGTGGAGTGGCTAAGACTAAAGAACCAGAGTTTCAGAGACCAGCCACTCCACCCCGGGAGCCACAGCCAGCCGCCCCACAGCCCACTAAATCTGCATACGACCATCCACACTTCCCCCTGGCTCCAGACCACTCCGCATGTACACCTTTGAATGAACCCGCCCTTCCAAAGGTTCATGACCACACGACCAAGTTCCCAAAATAAACTGTACATAAACTGAAGTGGAAGATAGAAGAAGTGCACATAAAGGAAATTTAGTTTCAACAGGCGTTTGTCCAAAAGATTTTGTTTTCAGCCAAAGCTTACTGCATCAGGACTACAAAGGATTTTAATTTCCACACAGGTAGCACCAAACTGGATCTTAAAGGTATGTGTTTTGTTTGATTGTACAATGCTATCATTTTAAACAGAAAATGTGCTGCTGTTTTGGCCACATAGTTTTATTTAGGCATCAAGCTTTTGTAAGTTTTAAAAATGTTCAGGTTGACAAGTTGTCGAAATTCATTAAATTTTTACGTTTTAAAAGTATTATTCTGGTGCAGAGAGATATTTATTGTAACATTTCATTCAGCTATTTTATTTATTCTCTTTATCAAAACCAGTTGGAGGGATATATCATAAAATATATAAAAACATATACAGGTGCATGTCAATAATAAATATATAATAGAAAAGTTAATTTATATAATTTGTTAAACCTTTTTTTTTAAGTCAAAGTTTACAGAGTCCCATATTTCAAGCATTTTATTTATTTTAGCTCTGATAATTATTATCAATATTTTGTAAGCCAGAGTTATGACACTTAAAATAAAAAAATGCTTGAAATATCTCATTCAGTTTCACTTTTGTAATTGAACTTCTAATATAATTTTACTATTTTCTAATTTATTGACATGCGCCTGTTTACTTGGCCATGGTTAGAGACTACTATGATTTATTTTATTTTTTTTTCTTATATACATACTTTTATGCTAAATGTATGTTTAAAAAAATTTAGGCTGTATACATTTGCCTTTTGTAGAGTGCATTTTTATTTATTTTTGAAAATTTGAATAGTAAAATATTATTTACTGTTATGAGTGAAGTATTGAAGCACTTCTTGTGGATAAAAGGACTGTGGCTAATGCATTTAGCAATAACTGTTTGAATCTTCCTCTTGAGTTGTGTAAATATTATTATGTTGTTATAACTGGAAATGTAAATCCTATTTGTGCACTTAAGCCATTTTTTAAAGTCTTGAGACTCTCACTTTAACTACATTTGTGTTGTTGTTGAATTAACTTAATTGTATTAGTTTTCATGACTCATAATCAGGGGCCTTCTATGGGATTCAGATACATTTACTTCCAGTTCAAGGGTCACAGAATATGTCAATGATTAAACCTCACTGAAGTCATTCTGTTGATTTTTTACTGTTATTTTCCCTAAGGAAGTGTCGTCGTGATACTGCTTTCGCTCTATCACGAACTCTGTCTAGTGCCTTGTACTGTAAATGGTTTGCCTCATTTTACAACAGTGAGGTTTACTTGTTGACAAATAGGATGGGAGAACTTAATTTATTTTAAAACATACACAACTTCTTTATCTGCATGACATGAAGGAAAATGTATTGTAATTTAAATTATGCCTTTGTTAGAAATCCCGTTCAGGAAGCAGTCAGAATTATATGTGTAAAAATAAACTGTTGGTTAGAGCACTGTCAGCTTTTCTGTGTTTTTATTGAGATTGGCCTGATTGTGTCGGACTTGAGAGGGCTGTTGCTGGAACTGAGTTAAACTTTGTAGAAGTTACATTTTAAGTTGATCAAACCACAGAAATCCAAAATGAGTCCTTTTTTTGTGATTGCTTGTTGCATGACGCTATAGTAATCGACTAATCCAGTGATTACTGCGCACGTCCAGGCACGCAAGAGCCAGATTGCGGCAGTGAAAATCCATTAGTGTTCAGCCCGTAGAAAAAGGGGCGGGGCTTCTTCTCTGCTCAGGAAGCATCAAGGTCACAGGAGCCAAAGCTTAAAGCATAATATAACACAATAGTTTTAGGGCTCTTCTGCAAGTTCAGTGAAGTGCTGTCATGGAGGTCAAAAGAAAAAGCATTGAGGTTGCCCAGGGACAGGGTACCCATGTGGTTTAAGTTGCTATGACAATGAAACCATCTCTAAAACCAAACCACAGAAAACTCAGAGTTTGTTCAAAGTAAACCTCAACCTACCTGGGTAGAAAAAAGAAAAAAAGAGCTTTGAGCAACAGGGCACAAGACTTGAGGTGTCTGGAAACACAATATTCATTTGCATTTGAAATATTTTAATAAATAAGTTTGTCTGCAAGCAGTTTGACAGTACAGTACTCACATACAAAATACAAAATGAAAAATGATTTTTATATCATTTACTAAGCATTGTCACAGAATAATAAAAATAAATGCTGCTTGTGTTAGAAGTTGAAGACAAAGAATACAAAATTGTCAAAGAAGTATAAAAAGCCCCACTGCCTTTGCTGCTGTTGCAAAAATCGATTGAAATGTTCAAGCTACTCAGCAAATCCTTTAAAAAACAATGGTGATGTACAGAATGTGCATCTCATGAGGCACTTGACACTGTTCCTCTGTGTCCCAACAAGGGACGTTTCCCTCAGAGGCAGCTTTCTTTGTAGACTTGAACTCATCTTCTTGGTAGACTCAAAGTAATTTTGCAGCTCCTGAGAAGCACCCCCAGTTTAAGTAGAATGGTTCAGGCCAAGTCAAACCCAAGTCTCTGGATAATTCCTGGGGCCTTTTGGTTTCCCGAAACGAGTCCCAAATCCTAAATGCAGACAGTTTGTCAGTAAAGCACTCATGCTTTGTAAATTTTGAAGTAGAAATGAGTGAATATGTGCCTACCGAATCTGAAGGATGAAGACGTAGATCCGTATGAGGGAGGTGGTGTGGCTGATCGAGCGGGGGAAGCCTCAACTTTTACTGAGAGCACAGTTCAGAAAACATTACTTACAGCCGCTTTACTTCGCTCTAGAATATAAATTGAATTACTTACTTTTGTGTTTGCTTCGAAAGAACTTCAGACTCTGTGTGAAAGTAAAAAAAAGTTTAGTTTAGTCTGAGTTATAGACATAGAGCCAGAGACAGTAAAATGATTTTAAAAAGTACTATGTGGTACCCCCAGAACTACCACTGCTACTTCTACTACTTGTTCTCTTTACAACACAGTGGCGTAACTCAGTAATGAGGGGCCCTAGTGCAAATTTTTAGGGACGGTGGTGGTATAAAGTGGTATAAAGCTAATCAGTACTTCAAACCTATGCATTAGGCTTTTAATTTATAACATGTGCCTCCATCCATCCATCCATCCATCCAGCTTCTTCCGCTTTATTCGGGGCCGGGTTGCGGAGGCAGCAGTCTAAGCAGGGACATCCAGACATCCCTCTCCCCGGACACTTCCTCCAGCTCCTCTGGAGGAACCCCAAGGCGTTCCCAGGCCAGCCAAGAGACGTAGTCCCTCCAGCGTGTCCTAGGTCTTCCCCGGGGCCTCCTCCCAGTGGGACATGCCCGGAACACCTCCCCAGGGAAGCGTCCAGGAGGCATCCGGAACAGATGCCCGAGCCACCTCAGCTGGCTCCTCTCAATGTGGAGGAGCAGCGGCTCTACTCCAAGCTCCTCCCGGATAACCGAGCTCCTCACCCTATCTCTAAGGGAGCGCCCAGCCACCCTGCGGAGGAAACTCATTTCCGCCGCTTGTATCCGGGATCTTCTCCTTTCAGTCATGACCCAAAGCTCATGACCATAGGTGAGAGTAGGAACGTACCGGTAAATCGAGAGCTTCGCCTTTTGACTCAGCTCTTTCTTCACCACAACAGACCGATACAACGACCGCATTACTGCAGATGCTGCACCGATCCGTCTGTCGATCTCACGTTCCATCCTTCCCTCACTCGTGATGCTCATGTGCCTATCAGCTGTTTTTCCTGGATTCAAAGACCTGTGCTTACAGTCTGTATAGGTTCATTCAAAGTACATATTATGTTGAAAATTTGTGTTTTTATGAATCACAAGAACTTTCCAAGACAAACTCACACATGATACAGCTCTACCCAGGTGTTATAATTCATAAGGAGTCGGCTTGACTTAACATTAATAAAATTTATTTTAAGGTAAAAACTTCACCACAGAAAGACAACTGCAAGCTGGCTGCACTGCCTAATTTTACGCTCGTTACTACTTCTTCCACTACTGCTACGACTACTACTAGCCTACTTCTAATGACATTACAACTTTTACCACTACTTCTGCTTGTACTACAATTACCTATTATTTTATTTTATTTTTTACCTTTCAGCTTTTCCCTTTCTTATTTGGGGTTGCCACAGCAAACCAGTCACACAGGGATTGGGCAGGTTTTCACGCCAGATGCCCTTCCCGTCGCAACCAGACAGTGACTGGAGTAGGCAATGTGGGTGAAGTGTCTTGCCCATGGACACAACGACAAGTATGCTACTACTACTACAATTGTTGCAACAAATACTACAGTTATTACTACCACTATTACCTCCATCACTACTACTACTTCTTCTTCTGGTTGTAAGGTAAACATGGTCCAACTTTGCCACAGTGGTAAAAAAAAATATTATTCCAGTTTTACTCAATTAACAGGAGTATGTTTTAGAAAATGTAGTCAGAAAGTGAATCTCGTGCAGTGTGTTTTTTACCTTTGACCTGCTCATGCCTTTGTCGTTGCGTTGGTCCGGGTTATTTTCAGGCACTTCAGCGTTTAAAGAGAGTCTGTGGTTCACAACGTGCATTCCTTCTTGCGCTGAAAAACAGAGCATCAACATGGTCAGGTATCCAAAAGTTAGAAAAATATGATTTATTTACCGAGAGGTGGCATTTAGACCTTGAGTGCATCTATGGTTAGCAGGATTCTAATAATAACACGCGAGCTGGAGGCTGCTGTGTTGTGCTGTGTTGAGTGTGTTTGGTGTTTTAATGAGTGATTTAACTCACCGTTTCCTTGTGCAGCCACACAGGCCTCTGCTGCAGGAGGTGGGGCCTGCTGCAGGGAGACAGTGAGGGGCTCTGCTGCGGAAACACAGTTATTAACCATTGTCAACTGAGACACAATGCCTAGATAATCATTAACAAGACAAGCAAACCTAGAATTGTACCTATGGGTCTTTCAATCTAACTGTATTTCAATTGTGCCATCTAGTGGTAAAAATTAGTATAGTTTTTTTTTCTTTCAGAGCACCTGGTTTAGTTTAGTTGAAACGTTGTTTAGTCTTGGTTTAGTCCTGTCTTTTCCTTAAATAAGTCCTGGTTAAGAGTATTTTTTCTGGTTTAGACCTGGTTCTGTCCTGGTTTAGACCTGGTTTAGTCCTGTATTTTGCCTGGTTTAGTCTAGTAATAGAAAAATACTGAGGTCCGGATCTCTGGGGCCTCTATGATGCATACAGCCCTGAACATTATAGCTAAGTTTCCTGATATTTATTTGATAAAAAAAACAAAAAGAAACTGAACTGCACACAAGAGATTAAAATTAACGTTAGAGCTGTGAGTTTATCTCTGCTTCCTTAAACATTACATAACTATTTGGCAATTTCATCTGCCAAGGAAGTCATGTTTGTCTGTTAATAAGATAACAGATGTTGATAAAATTTCCAGGAAGTGTCAATAATGGACCAGAGAAGAAAATATTTGTTCTTGGTGTGGAAGCAGGTATATCTAAAGGAGTCTGTGTTATTGCTAGAGAGATAGGTATGTAGGTTGCCACAAACATACTAACTACAGCCACGAGAGGTCAGGCACTATATCTTTATTATTGCAAGATATGGCTAGTGCCTTGAGGGAAGTCTCTCTGAATATTTCTCGTGTTGTTTTTGCTGTTTCTTTGTGTAAATAGATGTGGACACTGGTGTAGAGAAATAAATAATAGTGACTGGAGGATCAGTGTTTCTCAAACTGTGGAATAGGTACCTGTAGTGGTACGCAGGCTTCTTTTGGCGGTACTCAGAAGTTTTTTGCAGTTCTGAGTGAGTTTAATTTAGAGACATTTATTTCTGTTTCAGTCCTGCTCTAGTCAGGGCTAAGTTTAAACCACTGTTTAGTCCTGGTTTACTGCTGCTTATGTACTGGTTTAGCCCTGGCCAAGACCTAGTTTAGTCCTAGATTAGTCTTAGTTTAGTCCTAATTTATCTTGTGCTGGTTTCGTCCTGGTTTAGACATGATTTAGTCCTAGTTTAGTTCTGGTTTAGACCTTGTTCAATCTTGGTTTAGTCCTTGTTTTGTCCATATTTAGTAATGTTCATTTTAGTCCAGATGTAGTAGATGGTATTTGCAAAGCCAAACATTTTTTCCATGGTGGTACTCAGTGTGAAAAGTTTGAGAACTACAGTGGCCTAGATAATGTATTATGGTCTTAGTAGTATCATAATATACCTCTTGGTACAGTGCTTTCAGTTTCTTTAATAATATACTGGTACTGTGGCCTTTTACACCTGCAGAATGTGGTAAACATAAAGTGTGGTTAAAGCACAAGAGAAAAAATTCTCACCTCTTAATGAACTTCTTACTTTAACACTCTGCAGGGACATAACACAACTTTAAATATGCAACAAAGGGCATCTGTCCTACACTCTTTGATACTCATTACCTTGCTTCGGTTCATGCAAACATCCAGGAATTTCTTGGACTGGGACGTTCCATCCCACTCAGAAGAGATGCCAACACTGTGCGTGGGCTGTGCTGTTTGTAAGGGCTGAAGGCCAGTGCTGCTGTTCCCACGAACTGTCCAATGAGGTCATAGTCAAACAAAATAACCATTTATTATATAGTGTGCAGTTGTGTCGTCTTTGTTGCTAATAACTCACTGTTGTCCTCTGTGAGAAGCAAGGAGCCAGCTGTTCTGTCGGGGAGTGGGTGCGCTTGTCCTCCTGGTTAACCAAAAACAATTTCAGTTGTCTTTTTGGCTGATAGAGTATAACAAGCAGACTGACTTCAAATAACAATATTTTAGTTTACCTGAAGGTGGCGGTAGTGGGGGAGGCAACTCCGTTGGCCTGCGGTGTTGGGAGGGTTTTGAATTGGTCTTTGAGGTGGGCTTGGATTGTGAGAATTCTGTAAGGAAGAAAAAAAGTCACTACCACCTATCAGTTTCTATTGGCAGACATGTCATTAAAAGGGTTATATAAGGTTTTTATTCAATTTTTTAAACCAATCTTGGTCACCTCTAGAACAGCAATTCCCTTTTTACAATCTTTAAAAACGTGATGTGACTAAAAAGGGACTGTTTTTTAATAAGTACTCTACTGGTGCCATAATGAAACAGGTAAAGTGACCAGCAGAGGGCAGGAGTGCACAGTTCCTGTCTTTTGAACATAATTTAAAAAACAGAAGGAGCTTAATTTCCTTTAAAAAATGTACGATGCCATTTTACTACAAAATGAAAAATAGCTGTGAGGAATCACTAGAAACATACTCAAACATATGTGAATAAAGCAAAACACAACTCCGGGTAAGAATTATAACATGGTAGAAAAAAGTCAATTTTGCACAATATAGCTCATTTAAACTTCCCAATTATGCTCAGAGATGTAAGTAACTTGCTTCTACAACATACTTTTAAATTTTTTCATAAAAGTTTTATTCTCATTAAAGTAAATTCTTAAAATCTATAAATGCTATTTTTATTTTTTTTACCTTGATGGCAACATTGGTTGTAATAGAAGTAGTATGAGTAATAGTTGCAGCAGTAATAGTAATAGGAGTAGTAGTAGTTGTTGTAATATTAGTAGTAAGTTCTTGCTGCGTTGGTACCCTTTGCACCCAATACTGCACACAAACACTGGAGGCAAGGTAGGTTAAGTGTTTTGCCCAAGAACACAATGGCAGTATGCAACATGGGGAGCGAGGATCGAACCGCCAACCTTTGGGTTAGTGGGCGAGTGTCGTATTAGCTGTAGTAGCAGTATTAGTACCAGTACTATTAGCAGTTATAGCTGTAGCAGAATTACTAGCAGTAGTAGTAGTGGCAGTAGTGGTGGTGGTAGAAGTAGTAGTGGTATTAGTAGTAGTAGTAGAAGTAATAGATGCAAAACCTTTTTTAGGTTTTCTCAAATAACAATTTTGTGGAGTACATTTTCTCAACAAAGTAACAGTACTTCTACTTGAGTACTGCCTTTGAGTACTTCTTCCAGCTCTGACTGAGCTTCCTGATTAGCTCCTTACATGTTGTCCTACCTGAGAAAGTCATTTTTGCTCTGAGACTCTATAACACACAAATAAAGAATAAAATATTAGTAACATACTTACAAGCCAAATGTGTCTCTTTTATCAGAAACATTCTTACCTTGCTCCTCACCCAAGACTTGGTTTCATTATGGTTCAGACCAACGCCGGAGCTCCCAGACCACTCTGAAGATGTACCCAGTAAATTTAAGTTTACTGGTGGTGTGGCTTGTAACTTCTCATCTGCTGGAGCTATTTTATATGGAAAAAAGAATAATTAGCCAAGAACATGTTTGATACTCTGGTTTTAAAATTGTGTTTACCTGGATCCATAGCTAGTTCAAATGATTCTGGGGTTCTCTCTGGAAGTGGAGGAACTGGTGATGGAGGGCTACCTAAAAACATGTATGTGTATCTTTAATATTAATGAATTGGATTTATATAGTGCCTTTCTAGACACTGACAGCGTTTAACATTAGTACATTATTCATTCATTTGAGATCTCCACCAACATTCCTGTTAGTAGGAAACTGGCTCTACCTCCTGAGCTACTGCCGCACCCATGCCCATAGCACATTTAATAATTTATTCACAATAAAGGACATCTGATTTCTTCGGTTATGAATATTACTTTTCCCATAATTTATTCATGCTCACCTCGCAGTTCCCTGACGGCCACAGCGGCAGCATTAGGAGGGATGACAACCGCTAACCTTGTGCTTGGCTCTGGAAAACAGTGCTTTTTGTTGGAATATTGCTCAAATAGATATTGTTACAGTTTTTATTCACAACTAACCTGCATTTTCATTTACTTCAAAAGACTCAGGAGTTCTTTCTGGTAATGGGGGAGGGGCCTCATCATCAGTTCGAGTTTCTAAAGTACCTACAGAAATGGCCTTAGGTCATATATACAGAATGAAATCCAATATTGTTTATCATTGAGGATTTACCTGAGTCAGTAAATTTGAAAACATCTACAGACTGGTCATTCACTGTCAGCAAAGGTGTTCCAGAGGCTGACCATGGGTCTTTGGGAGGACTGTGAAAGTATGGATCCTCCACCATGAGACAGACAGCTGCAGCAGAGGCTGGCCGGTGCAGTATGCCATCATTGTCCTCTAGCTTCTCCTCCATCTTCTCCCCTAGCTCAGGAGCACTCTGGATGTTAAGTTGCTGTTCAGATGAAGTTTCTGGGGTCTCAGTGCAGAAGGATGTCACCTGCAGGTTTTCAGGGTAAGCCAGCCGCCACTGGTGCTGGTTGTGCTCAGTCTCACTTCTAATGGAAGCAGGATTTTCTGAAGCATAAGGTGGGACTGAATAGCCTTTTTCCATCAGGCACTGTAGCTGTATATCCAGATCTTTAAGATCTTCATTCAAGTCATAACCCCTGCTCTCAATCTCAGCAGGGACTGTCGGTGGCAACAAGGTCAGCAGATCGGATTCAACCTTAAAAATAATAAGCTTACACATCACATGTGTAATAATGCACAGTGCAAATAGTTACAGAAAATCACTGACTGCTGAGTAGTCTGATATTTCGTGATTTGTCTATCTATTTAGAAATTATAATGTATGAATACAGACAGGCACAGAATATTTGTACCTTCTAATACTGTACATATAACCTATAATAATATGCTGATCCACCAGTATCACTAGTGCTTACCTCGTTGCTCTGCTTCAGTGCATCTACTGAGTGCAAATATCTCTCAAAAAGTAGCTTGATGGTTCTGTACACCAGAACATATTGTTCCTAGGGTTACACATCAAAAACCTGTTCTGTTAGGTGACAAAATCACACAAAGTAACAAAATACAGGACGAGGCCACTGACGCTGAGAACTGCCCAAGCAGCAGCTCTCCCTGACAGAGCTACTATTTACAGATTAGCAAACAGCACACAGCATTCATTAAAGCTAAAATTAAACTTGTTTTGTTCCATAGACATCTCATACCTTGCTTTGTACCACAGAGGGCCTCTGTGTCCTCATGTTTTGAACCAGGTCATAGATATTAAAATCTGAGGTGATCATCTGAATACATGCAAACAAAAATACAGGAAATGAATAAGAAATACTATTAGGTTTAGTCAGAAAGTTCAGAGACAGAAGTACATCACCTGTTTCTGTAAAAGGTTCCAAGTGTAATCAATCACACACAAGGCTCCTGTTCGACCACAGCCAGCACTGCACAGATATACATTTATTTTTGGTAAATACACAGTAAATTATATCAGCCATGTCTATTGCATGTGCTATCTGCTTCAATCTCATTTGTGTAGATTAGGCTATGTTTCTCAGCATTAAAGATATCTGTGAGACCTTTCCTAATGTCATCCATGTGAAACTACAGTGTCAATTTTATTGGGCTAAATGTTGTCTCAGTTTGTGTCTGTTGTATTTTCAAACATTATACCTATGCATATCTTCAGTGGCTTCAGATATGTCTTTGTAAACCGTAAGTGCAAATTGCTTGCAAAATTTGAGTCAAGCTAACATGTCATTGTATTTAATGTGCTGCCTAAATGCTTGAACATTTAGGGGAAATGCCCAGATATAGTTTTAATTTAAGTGGGCTGCTGACTTCCCGCCCACGCACACTTCCTGCTTTAGATGAAGTGTGTGACTTCTAACCGCATGCAAGGGACACAGGACACAAGCTGCTAAAGGTTCACTTGGTAACAACTCGACTAAAACCACAAATGTGTGATTCTTCTGTGTGATGGCTGCCCTTCCAAAATGGTACTCTTGCGCTTATCTGTGTTAGAGCTCAAGTCTAACCTGCAGTGAATACAGATGGGTGTGTTGTCATGTTCTTGATAGGAACGCATCTCCTCCAGCATGGCCAGGATGGGAGGAATGGAGTCAGGCACGCCATGATCGGGCCAGTTGACATAGTGCAGCTGCTTCAGAGTTCGGCTGCACTGGAGAAAGTTAAAATATTATCAGAGGTGGAAAGACACTTTTACTTTTACTTTTACTTTTAAATATACCTTTACTTGAGATAAGTTTTGAGGGAACTTTTTAATTACATTTAAGTAGATGTTGGAGAAGCTATAGAAGATTTTTTTGGGTTTGTTCCTTCAACAATGAGCAGGAAAAAAAGTCAGGGAACGCCTCAACCTCAAAACATGCACAATAGGCAAAAACCTCCAGCCAAATGCTCCTGACCAGGATCCTGGCTCAAGATCTGGAGAAGGGTTCCCGGGCGCTGCACTGCAGCAGCAGCCCACTGCTCCTGACAGGTTGCCCCAGCGGCATTGAGGGATGGGTCAAATGCAGAGAATGAATTTCCCCTATGGGGGATCAATAAAGTATACCTTACCTTACCTTACCTTACCTTATTGCTATGAAGCCTTCAGATTGGCTCTATTTTGTTTCTTTCATTTAGGTGCTGGTCCCAATTTGGGTAGTGGAGGAACCCTCTTGTTCTTTTAAACATAGTTTTACTTGAGACAAGTTTTGAGGGACCTTACTCAATGAGGGTCCTTGCTTTGAGTCAGGTAGTATTAGTGGTAGTAATAGTAGTAGTTCTTACTGTGCAACTGCAATAAAATAACAAAAAAAAAAAAAAAAACTTCCAAAATGACTCTGTACTTACTAAAAGCTTTGTTTTCCTTTTAATACTTTTACTTCCTCTGCTGGATATTAGTGTATTTTCGCATGACCAGTCACAAATAGACTGACTTCTACTAAGCTTTGTGAAACAGCTTTTCAGATATTACCTAACGTGTCCTGAGAGAGTTCCCCTGTCTGCTGTGTTTACCAGTTTAAAAGTACTTACATTGCGATAAGTCACCCTTAATGTCCTTGTCACATAATCTCCTTTATTTTCCTCTGAATCCTAAAACAAAGTCCTAGCTGTTTATTTGGGACTTGAAACATCAACACTTTTATTACCAATAATACAACAATAATATACTCACACAGTAAATGCTAAAAGGTTCACAGACAAATGGCTCCTCGTGTTTCTTTGGCCAGTAGCACTCACACTTTTTCTGTCATATAGAGAAAAACATGTGTCTCCCAATGCAATGAGTTAAAATGGACATTTGAACCTCAACATTTAGAGAAGTGGCACAGTGGCGCAGTGACTATATATAACCACAGTCTACAGAAGCACAGGTGGAAACTGCATGTTACCTTCCCCATCTCAAACTCTCGACATGCCATCACCACCACCTGCCACAACAAAAAAAGAAACATTTTAGTGAGAACTATTTCATCAAATACATATCCAGTTATAGCTTATGCACTTGCTTTTCACTAGGATTGCTGCTTTTTCACACATATAAGTAAAAAAGTATGGAATGTAGAGTACTTTACTTTAGGGTGACCAAATGTCCCTATTTAACGGAAACAGTCTCAGTTTTAGGCTCCTTGTCCCCCATGTCCCATCAAATATCAGTGAAATCACTATTATGTCCCAGTTTTCAACAAACTGTGTCCCAGTTATCCCCATTTTAACATAACAGAAAAGCACAGGAAACTTAAAAACATTTGTCTAAAAATGTATCACTAAATGTATTCACCATGTCATTGTTTTTATTAATAAATTGCCATCATATAAAAAACTTAAGCCCTAGCTTCATGTACTTTGACAATACATGACAAAAAATTATAGGAAAGTTTTATTGGAAGCTTTTTTGTCTCTTGCTGTATTCAAATGGACCATGATTTGTAAACAAACAAACAACAACAACAAAAAAAGTCCTAGATTTTGGGTCTAGAAATCTTATGTCTAGGGTGACCAGATTTCTAGACCCAAAAACTAACCACTGTGCATTTGAACTGACCAAGTGTCAGAAAAGCTTTTAAAAACCATACAATTTTCTGTTATTTAAATACAATTCATTGTGTTTTCTGTGTTCTATGCTTTTCTGTTGGTTAAAATAGGGACAACTGGGACATGGTTTGTTGAAAACTGGGACATGAATGTTTATATATCTTGGGACATGTGACAAGGAGCCTAAAACTGGGACTGTCCCGGTTAAATAGGGATGTCTGGTCATCCTACTTATGTCTAAATTACTTTCGGAAGTTGTTTACCACTACTAATACTAGTATTGTTACTAGTACTACTAATACTAGTGGTAGCCTACTCTTTCCAAATCCAGCCTCAAACCTTGGCCACCAAATCATTCAGAAGCTTAAAAAACACACACAAAAAATTTGTTCAATAATGTACGCAAGTAAACTAATTTTGTAAAGGCATCTACTTACTTTCCATCCCTGCTATAACACCAAAGATGAGAAAAGAGGTTGCCTTGACTTGTGACATCTTTTCTCTCTTTTTTTTTTATATCAGAGCTAAGATAAACGTGTGTTGTTAGCATTTGCTAAACTAAAATATTTGTAAATGGCAACAATTTAGTGCAACAATGTTAAAAATGTGTTGTGATAGTATAATACTTATTTCATATTACTGTAAGTATGTACGTAAAATACAAATTAGATAATTCATTTATATTTAACTGGTTTTGAGTCTTTCAGTTCCTACCTACTTTGGTTCTTACTTTGTTTTATGTAGGAGGGACACATTTAAGGGACGGAAATGGGTAGCACGCGAAAGCCATGGATGTATAGACCCAAACCCAAAGCACAGGCCGACCAGTTTCCATATAGGCTACTAACTCAATTATTATTAAAGTAAAAGTAATTAGTATATAAGTTACTAGTCAGTAAGTTATTTTCTACTTCAAGAAATCACATAAACAAGAAAAGAAGGGTAGGCTATGATTGGATGGCCATTGGACACAGCATATTAAGGTAAATTTCAGCATTTAATCTTTGATAATGTTTTGTAATTATTTGAAAATATTGCTTTTACATTGATGTTGTATTCCCATAGCATCCTCAAAAAGTCCAGTACTGTGTGTTGCAGTGGACCTTGAGTAGCAATGTAAGCCCTGGAACCTGTCACCCCCTGGTAAAAGAAAAAATCCAGGTAAGTAGTACCTATACATTAGTAATATCTAACATACTTCTGATGCTAACTTACCTTGATAAAATTAGCATTAATGTAGTCCGTATCATTTTTTGATGTGGCGAATGTGAGCTTTACTCTGCTGTGATCAACTGTAGATATATGACAAAGAGTTAGAACAAATAGAACACACAGTTTGGCTCCTTTCTCCTCCTTTCTGGCTTTATGAAATATATTTGGACACCTTTGCATTAGCATTTTACGATTTATAACTTGAAATAATGTCTATGTGTCTTCTTTTGGGGAGCTGTTAACTTTGACTTTGCAGATAATGCTTGGATTTGGCGTCTGTCGCCTCCTGCTGGTAACAATGGGCACTGGACAGAGCACAAAATGGCTATTTATTACGACTATTAGTAACATGACGCTAACAGGTAGAGAGATAAGCTTATTGCTTATTGTTGATGGCAATTTCAGTGCTGAAATTATCAGAATGAGTCTGGTGATGGTGTATGGACTTCAGAAATGTGCAGGAGTACTTCCTGGTTTCACATTTCTACGAAGAGCTGTGAGACTAAGCGTTTACAACTCTTAAATAGCTGATGTCAGCATAGTAGAGGCAGGCCTGTCAACAGGGAGGAGCACAGGGTCTGTTTTCTCAGAGTCAGAGGGGCCCAGAAATGGTCCCTCTTCTTATATATATTTTTTATTATAAGGGGGCCCATGTGGAGCCTTCTTCCCCCAGGCCCCAGCAAACCTGTCGACAGGCCTGAGTAGAGGATCACTCAAACACGTGTGAATAAAAGTAAATACTTCTCCAGGTATGTTTTTGAGGTGGAAACAACATTATAACATGAATAAAAGCTCTAAAAAGTTGATTTAGCATAATAAGGGACCTTTAAATGTATGGTCATATTATTATAGAGTGACAAGCTTACAGGGAAGGATGTCTTTATATCTGTTTTTCTTGATGTTGTCTGACTTCTCCGCAGTCTTGGTGGGGTAGGTCTTGTCAGTGCGATACTTGGTTGACTGGCTTCTCAACCTCTGTGAGAGAAAATCAGTTTTAGTTTTTACAGTGACATCATAACTCTACCTTGAAGGATTCAAAACTTTTATGAAGCCTCAGCAATCGTAGATCTTGATAAAACTGACTATTCCTGTTTCAGTATTTTATTGTGTTTGGCATTTGGTTGCTGGTCCTGAGTAAGTCCTTTTGTATGTAGTCTCTCAGATCTTTTGTTCCCAATGTGTGAACTGACTTGGACTTGGATGACTTACAAATCCAATTCTGAAAAGATAAGACAATGTGTAAAATGTAAATAAAAACAGAAGGCAATGGTTTTCAGATCTAATATTATAATTTATTCACAACAGACCATAAACAACATACCAGGTGAGCTATTTCACCATTTCATGAAAAATAGTGGCTCATTTTTTTATTTAATGGCAGCGACACATCTCAAAGGTGTTACAAAACAACAAAAATAGCAGAACAACTATTTTACTGATAAAACAAATAAGTACTGAGGCTCACTTTAGTAAGATGACTATGTGTAAAAGGAGAAAGTCGGATCCTGTTATTAATATTTCATGTTTTTGATGCTCAAAATCTTTAAGTCCTCACTGCATTAAAACAGGTATAATTCTGTACTAGAAATCACTGCATAGGTTTTTTGCATCGGTTTTTTCCAGATTTTTGTTGTCATGGCCCAACTATTTTGAGATGTATTGCTCCCATCAAATTAAGAATGAGGTAGCTTATTACTTGTGTGAAATGGAAAAATATCTCTAGTCTAATCACCTGATATATTGTAAGTCTATAGCAAAAAAAAAATGTTTTATGAGATTTGAACCACTGCCTTCTGTTTTTAGGCAAGGCAAGGCCAGTTTATTTGTATAGCACAATTCATACATAGAGCAATTCAAAGTGCTTTACAGAAAAAAAGGCAAATTTAAAAGTAGTTGGCATATGCACAGCTAAATAGAACAGTTTTAAGTCTGGACTTGAACATTGTCAGAGTAGAGGCCTATCTAACATTGTCAGGGAGACTGTTCCAGAGTTTAGCTGCAGAAAACTGAAACGCTGCTTCACCGAGTTTAGTCCTGACTCTGGGCACCAGCAGAAGACCTGTCCCAGATGGTTCATATGGGACCAACAGGTCAGAGATGTACTTTGGTGCTAAGCCATGGAGAGACTTGTACACAAGCAGAGCTGTTTTAAAGTCTATTCTCTGAGCAACAGGAAGCCAGTGCAGAGACCTGAGGACAGGACTAATATGGTCGTACTTCCTGGTTTTGGTCAAGACCCGAGCAGCAGCGTTCTGGATGTACTGCATCTCTCTTACAGCTTGCTTAGTGAGTTCAGTGAGCAGACCGTTACAGCAGTCTAACCTGCTGGAGATGAACGCATGAATAAGTCTTTCTAGGTCTGGTTTAGACAGTATACCTTTGATTCTGGCAATGTTTTTGTGATGGTAAAATGCTGATGATGTTATAGATTTAATGTGACTGCTGAAGTTCCAGTCAGAGTCCATGATTACCCCGAGATTTCTAACCTGACTTTTAGGTTTTAGTGAAAGAGACTCGAGGTGACTACAGACACCTTGTCTTTGTTTCTGTGGGCCAAAGATGACTATTTTAGTCTTGTCTGTGTTTAGCTGGAGAAAGTTGTTTCTCATCCACTCATTGATCTGTTGGATGCAGTGACAGAGTGAATCCACAGGTCCATATTCACCTGCTGTCAGTGAGATGTAAATCTGAGTGTCGTCTGCATAGTTGTGGTAGGATATGTTATTGCTGCTTATTAATTGGCCTAAAGGGAGCATGTAAAGATTGAATAAAAAAGGTCCCAGGATGGACTCCTGGGGCACTCCACAAGGTCAGGGCCATTTGGTCTGAGACACAGTTACCGATTTCAACAAAGTACTTCCTGTCTTCAAGATAGGACTTACACCATTTTAGGGCAGTACCAGAAATGCCTACCCAGTCCTCTAATCTTTGTAACAGGATCACATGGTTAACTGTATCAAAAGCAGCACTCAGATCCAGCAGAACTAAGACAGAGACTTTGCCTGTGTCGGTGTCAGGCGGATGTCATTAGTCACCTTGATAAGCGCAGTCTCAGTGCTGTGATGGGGCCTAAAACCTGACTGAAAATCATCAAAGCAGTTGTTCCGCAGAAGAAAGTCAGTAAGTTGTTGGTATACAACTTTCTCAAGGACTTTACCTAAAAACGGCACATTTGATATGGGCCGATAGTTGTTCAGTACTGTGGCATCAAGACTGCTCTTCTTTACTCAAGGTTTGATGACAGCAGTTTTCAAGGCCCTTGGAAATGTTCCAGACTGCAGTGAGATGTTAACTAAATGAGAAAGCTGAGGTAACAAGCTGCTCAGCACAGATTTTAGCAATCTATTGGGTAACACATCAAGGCAGCATGTGGATGAACTCAGACTGGAGATGATCTTTTGTCAGTGACAAAATTTTATTTACACAGCTGGGTTTGAGAACAGTATGGTTGCAGATCACAGCCTGTTACTAACCTGTAGAAATCAAGTGCATGGACAGTGTAATGATTTGCTCACAGGACTGAAGGTGTAAGACCAGAGTCTCAGTTTTCTGTGACTGGAAATCGTGAATCATTTTACCATCATTGAGTAAATGAGTTATGAAATGGCAAAAAGAGGATTTCCATGGAGAGTTGACTCTGATGTGCAGCATGTTCACGCTTACAGCACTTGTTTAGACATTGGTCTTTTTGTTCAAAGACATACAGTTAAAGGTTTCACAGCGTCTCGACTACAAACCACAGAGTACTTTTTGTTCAGAAAAGGAAGTGATGCAATGGACCCCTTCCTCTCGAGTGGTCGAGCTGGGGGGAATATGACAGCAGCAGGACAGCATGTGAAACAGAAATCTGGCCTCAGGCTTTTGGAGGTCACTCATTGCTACTATGGCTGCAGCCCACAGATAAAGTCATTTAGCATTAACTCTTCTGAAGTAGCAGTTTATATTTAGTACAGCTGCACTGTATATTGCAAATATCTCATTATTATATCTCATTATGGCTTCATCAGCCATCAGCCAGCCAAGTGCAGTATACATATCACATTAAACTAAACTTAATGTAATAATGTTGAGGCGTCATCTGACAGAAATTTACCCTTTCAAAATACATCTTTGAAGCCTTAAATCAATTGAAGTTGTAGCCAAACTAAAACTTAATTATTATTATCTAGTCCTAATTGAATTCACACCTGGTTTAGTCTATAGTTTAAGTCATAATTTAGTCCCAGTTTTGACCACTGACACCCGAACCTTGTATCTCTTTATAAATTGAATTGAACTTTGTCTGTGGGTCTGAAAGCCTTCACCTTATCAATCACATTGTTATCATGGTATTAAACACATCACGTCACTTTTCCTCATGTCATGCTGTCCTAATATGTATCAGTGCATTGTTCTAAGTCATCATGATGTCTGTGTTGTTAATATAACATTTGCCTTTATGCCTTCCTTGTGCCACAGTGCAAAGAGGAAGAACAGAGGCTGCCACCATGTTGCTTCCCCAATGAGTCAATTTTACACAAGTTAGCGGCAGCGTTCTGACCTCACACAATATCACAATATCTTCTAAATACAGTAAGTTGCCATAAGAATCAGGAAGCATATTCTTAACTCACAGCAAACTCTGCAGCGATGGCACTGAATGCCTCCTGGTCTTCAGCCTCCTCTGTGTCCAGCTCCTCCAGAAGGCTCCTCACTATCAAGGCCTGCTGCTCCATGGCTGACCTGCTGTCACCGAGCTGTCATTGAACACTTTTCTCAGACATGTCACTCAAAGCTCCCTCTCCAAACTTTGTCATGGGTCAACCTCCAAGGGTCCGGGGCTGTTTCTCTTCAGTTTTCTGCTGCATAAAGAACTTCTCTGTTGCTCCTTTGACATCAAGACACTTGTGTGAAAGAATGTATTGACTGTTTGAGAGGAAGTAAGAGTAAGCTAACAGGTTTTGTGGTCAGATAAAAAATAACGCCGCGCCCCCTCTGTGTCTCTCTGGGTCCTAAAGTCACTCGGCACTGTCACTGAGAGAGCAGCATAGGGAACACCCTCAAACACACTGGTCCTGTTTAGCGCTTTTGACACGAGCCTCAAGCGAGAAGGCACTACAGGCAGTTGAGCTTGTTGGACTACATTCAGGTCTCAGAGGAGTGGAGGAGAGAGGAGGGTAGGGTCGGAGGGTGAGGGAGTGCCCAGGAGACAAAATCCACAAACTTGTGTGTTTTAAAATGATTTTTAGCTCGCAAGTGTTTGTTTTACAGAATGTCTATTATAACCATTAACAACAATTGGTACCATGTATGTACAGTAAAGGCTGACGACTAACAAAATTCTTAAATTCTAGTTTTATTTTATTTATAACTTATTATGGTTGATAATGAAACAAAAACAAATCTCAGAGCACTACCAGGAACTGTAACATGTCTGGTCCTTCATTCCAAGAAAAGAATGCAGATATAATATCCTTTGAACAACAATAGGGACTCAAATTGTCCTATAAACTTTATCATTACATCATTAAACTGCTTGAATGTTTTCTAAATGATCAGCTATGGTTTCAGCCTTTATGTTGAAAGAGACGGTTCTAAAATACATTGTTTCTTTTCAAACTGTATTTTATGCCAACTATGTTGACTATCGTGTTAATAATATGATTGGTGGTTATTTGGATACCCTAATAATTTTAAGGCTTTATTTACCATAGACATATTTGTTGTTGTTTTATTTTATTATATACAGTTCAACTCAGTTTATGTTTTAAATGTATGAAAATATACAAAGCTCTGGACTCACTGGTCAAAACTGGGCTTAATTAAATCCTACTAAAAACTAAACCGAAACATAGGACTGAATTAGGACTAATTTATGATATCAAGATTTGGAGCTCGGTCATATTAGAATGGGATTTTGGGGTCCACACTAATTTTGACAGTGTACGTTTTGGTCAGAAATCCATACTGAAACATTTATTTTCTTGCGGTATAGAAATTACATTTCCCAATATTGTGATATTTATATTTTGCCATATAGTGTATACGATGTAGAATTGCTATGGGAATGTTTATTCTCACTTTAGTGCTCATCACAGAGTAAAAGTCAATCCAGACTTATTAGTTTTTGAATGTACTCATTACCATCTGTTGTATAGTTTTGCTGTGTTTTCCAGTCCTGTGTGTGAGCTGTGACTAACTTAGGGCTGCACACTCAAAAATGTCCCTCCCATGAACACAAAAGGGAACATTATAAGAGGTTTATAAACACAATCAACTTCATTGTTCTAGATTAGTGCTTCTTGACTGGGGACCTAATTTTATCACTTATCATTTTATTGTGACCTACTTTTTGCAGAACAGTTCTGAATTACTTTACTGTGACCTTTATGGCACGAGTATTTTAGAGTCTGTTTCACTATTTTGTATAGTTAAAACCATATCTAGGCTTCAGATAAGCTGAACATTATATTGAACCTTCCCACACCCCACTCTTGGGTCCTGACCCACCATTTATAATCCACTGTTCTTAGAGGGTCATATACAGTATACAGTATATATAAAATAAATTTATTTTGGTCAGTGACAAAACATAAAATTTTCAGTGTCTGTAGCGTCAAACATTACTAAAATAAATTTATTTGAAGACATAAAGTAGTTTAAGATGTCCTTCTAACATGGATCTATTAAGATATAGTAAAGAGGCAGTTTTTTTTTAAATGTACTTTAAATTTAGATTCAAAAGTCAAAAATGTCATGTGGTGTAACTGTCTGGCCTACAGTCTGACTTTAATTATAACAGTATATATGCAAATAAAGTGTAAATATAATGCTAATTTGGAGATACAGGAACATTTACAAGTATTTTTCACTGATAGAAAAAGTCTTGAAGTCTAAGCATTATTTTTAAGCAAGTTCTAATGAATTCTTAATATGCAATGCTTCTCTGAGTCTGATGACATGTTAAGTATTTTATAGCCTTTTTTTAACAAGCCAGAAGTGAGCACCATTGAAATCATTGTCACACCATATGCCCTAAACTTAGATTTTCAACAGATATTTATAAATAAATCTTTATTTTATACAGTTAATCTATGTAAATCTTTATTTTTGATATTTCCCCTGAGTCTCAGAAACAAATCAGCTTCCTCTGTGTGAACACAAAATACATTTTATGGAGGAGCCGTGAATTATTTAAGTCTTTTTTGCTGAATTTTTGGTGTTTACCCAGGAGAGAGTCCTGCTCAAACTGTGGATACAGCTGTTGCACTGTGCTGCAGTACTCACTGCTACATAGTGGAAAAATAACTTGTTTTACTGTTTATGATTATAAAATATAAAATATAAGGCTGTATAGTTTATATGAGGTATTTTATGTTTCAAAACAAGTAAAAATACACAGTGAGGCTTTGTGAACTGTTTCAAATCAGATTCATTTGACTAAATAAAAATTTCTTCGGAGGCTCAAAAAAGTAAAGCATTTTACATGATTATTTTAAAAAAAGCAAATTATTGCAGAGGAAATGGCAAATGTCTAAATAACAATGTAAGGCATGGGTAGTGAAGTGTGTTTTAAAAAAAAGATTCATTTTTATTTTATATTAAACTGTTTATCACACCATATGACACTGATTTGAGTAACTCGTGAAAAAAATCTAATTTAAATACAAAATTGCAAAAAGTTTATATATTTTTAAAAACTTCAGACTCACTACAACACAAATATAATTTTCTTAAATTTTGAAGTTGACCAAAAAAAAAAAACCTTCTTTGCAGCTTAAATGTCATCCACCCATTTCCAATGTGTAAAAAAATTTATATTTTATTATAAACTTTGTTTTCATAATTTAAAGAGCCTATTAATTCAAAATCCACCCAAAAAATATTCAGATATACATTACAACCATTATATAATCACCGTTTTGGTTGGTCAGTGTAGCAGTGCAGGCATAGAAGAACTTACACTAGCACATTGGTGACAGTGATGAGCCAATAATATGGCAACCTGTAGTGCCAAAACTGTAGATAACAGAGCTTAAAAGTACTACGAGCTGTATATTTTTTAATATTTCATAAAAATACACTGCTCAAAAAAATAAAGGGAACACTAAAATAACACATCCTAAATCTGAATGAAATGTTCTTATTAAATACTTTGTTTTGTACATAGTTGAATGTGCTGACAACAAAATCACACAAAAATTATCAATGAAAATCAAATTTATTAACCCATGGAGGTCTGGATTTGGAGTCACACTCAAAATTAAAGTAGAAAAACACACCACAGGCTGATCCAACTTTGATGTAATGTCCTTAAAACAAGTCAAAATGAGGCTCAGTAGTGTGTGTGGCCTCCACGTGCCTGTATGACCTCCCTACAACGCCTGGGCATGCTCCTGATGAGGTGGATGGTCTCCTGAGGGATCTCATCCCAGACCTGGACTAAAGCATCCACCACCTCCTGGACAGTCTGTGGTGCAACGTGGCGTTGGTGGTTGGAGCGAGACATGATGTCCCAAATGTGCTCAGTTGGATTCAGGTCTGGGGAACCGGCTGCCAGTCCATAGCATCAGTGCCTTTGTCTTGCAGGAACTGCTGACACACTCCAGCCACATGAGGTCTAGCATTGTCTTGCATTAGGAGGAACCCAGGGCCAACCGCACCAGCATATGGTCTCACAAGGGGTCTGAGGATCTCATCTCGGTACCTAATGGCAGTCAGGCTACCTCTGGTGAGCACATGGAGGGCTGTGCGGCCCCCCAAAGAAATGCCACCCCACACCATTACAGACCCACTGCCAAACCAGTCATGATGGAGGATGTTGCAGGCAGCAGAACGTTCTCCAGACTCTGTCACGTCTGTCACATGTGCTCAGTGTGAACCTGTTTTCATCTGTGAAGACCACAGGGTGCCAGTGGCGAATTTGCCAATCTTGGTGTTCTCTGGCAAATGCCAAACATCCTGCACGGTTGTAGAGTACATATATAAAAATATATACACTGAACTAAGACAAAGATTAAGAGTAATAACTCCGCATTGGTACCAGTTAGCCTTGCGCTAACGTGCAGATTAAAACACCTAAACTAATGTCTTAAGAGGGAAGGACTGACCAGGAGGGACTCAGTTTAATAGATAAAGACCACCAAACTCAACTTAATTTAGATTAAGTATAACGTTTATTTACACAATAAGGTGGAATAGTGTACTGAGGCACAGGTAAATATTGAAAGGAATGCAATTATGAACAGAACCGTTATGCAGAATTACTGATTAACTAATGATGAATTGTAGTGGAGTAAGTTATAAATTAACTTAGTAAATTACTGGAAATTTAGGAATAAGGAAACAGACTCTGAGACTTTAAACGCCAACTTTGTCACATACATAACACTGGTCTACCGTCCTCGGAGCAGGAGGGGAAGGTGGTGACGACAGCCAGCCTCCGGTTTCAGCCAGGGGCTCGGATGTTGTTTCCTCGTCCTTTAGAGCCGCAGGGTGTCACAGGGTTGGTCTTCCCGGTCCCAAGCTGCGGGTCGTGATGTGTCCTCCAAGCTCAACAGCCAGTCGCCAGGTGTCCCGTTATGTTGAACAGCGAGCGTGATGCCGCTCAGGGAGAGTTTAGCTGTTGTTCAGCGTAAGGCAGCGTTAAAGTCTCAGAGTATGGCAAATGTCCCTTTTAATGCCAAATGGAAAATTCAATAAAAATCCTTTCACAGCAATTAAAAACTAGTATAACTTCTTAAAATAGCTGCTTTGGTCAAGGCAGCGGTTGTTAAAGATGGCGGATGTTGCGCGGCGCGAGGCTTTTCAAAATAAACTACAAAAAATGATACTCGAACAAAAGTTTGTGCGACTTATTGTGGAAAGATGTTATCACCAGCAACGTAAACTTACCGCAACAAAAATGACGAGAAGAAAGGAAAAATTAGACTTAAAAGATGAAGGGGAGACGGAGACGAGACGAGACAAAGACTAAGACAAGACAAGACGAAGACTAGAGGAATGTGGGCTGCACCCCAAGATAAGACTGGAAGGGTGTCTCTGGTACGGCCCCCCCCCGAACTGATAGTGGAGAGGATTCAAATTACCTCTGCTAGACACAAAGTAAATGTCATAAAAAGAAATGTGTCTTACTCCACTTCAATTTACGTACCTTTAAAAACATGTTACATTCAACAGTTTGCACAAAACATAGCTATGACATTTTCCTGTAAAGTAACATGTTAATGCATATAAAGTCTTTTAAACAGATGAGATGTGCCAGGTCTCTGGTTCTTATCAGAGAAGACAGGAGACCTCTTCTGGCATATTTATTGGTCTGCAGTTCGTATAGGACAGATATATGTCTTTGTTTTGCGTCCTTGGTAGGTAAGAGCAGACTTCTCGTCTCCTAAAGGAATGTGAATTTTTTTTAGAATTTCAGCAGTGGTCCAATACTCCTACACGGTGTTGGACGTCGGGCCCTCATACCACCCTCATGGAGTCTGTTTCTGAGCGTTTGAGCAGACACATGCACATTTGTGGCCTGCTGGAGGTCATTTTGCAGGGCTCTGGCAGTGCTCCTCCTGTTCCTCCTTGCACAAAGGAGGAGGTAGCGGTCCTGCTGCTGTGTTGTTGCCCTCCTACGGCCTCCTCCACATCTCCTGATTTACTGGCCTGTCTCCTGGTAGCGCCTCCATGCTCTGGACATTACGCTGACAGACACAGCAAACCTTCTTGCCACAGCTCACATTGATGTGCCATCCTGGATGAGCTGCACTACCTGAGCCACTTGTGTGGGTTGTAGACTCCGTGTCATGCTACCACTAGAGTGAAAGCACCGCCAGCATTCAAAAGTGACCAAAACATCCACCAGAAAGCACAGGAACTCAGAAGTGGTCTGTGGTCACCTCCTGCAGAACCACTCCTTTATTGGGGGAGTCTTGCTAATTGCCTAAAATTTTCACCTGTTGTCTATTCCATTTGCACAACAGCAGGTGAATAAGTGGACAGTTTGATTTCACAGAAGTGTGATTGACTTGGAGTTACATTGTGTTGTTTAAGTGTTCCCTTTATTTTTTTGAGAAGTGTAAATGTAAACATGCCTAAATCAAATATTAGTTTTACTGATAGCAATGGCACACCTGATTTACTCTTAATTTAAAAAGTATTTTACATAATGACTAAGTTCTTTATGGTTACATTTTTGTTTTGGTTCTAAAATCCTTGCATCGTTGATCGTCCAGTAAGAAAAGCGGAAAGAGCTCCATGCTCTGGTTGCCACACAGGCCACATCTGTACATGCAGCAGTCGTGGACACAGCTAAGAGCAGAGCAGTAAAACCAAACGGTAAAAGAACAAACTGTGACTGGCAACCCACAGACCATTGTTTTGATTTAGACTGCAGCATGTTTTTTTTAAACCAGTATGAGCACATGCTGCTTACAGTCCCTTTCAGCACATCAGAGACAACTTATGTTAGATGTTTTTGGTCAATCAGAGAGGCCAAATTGAGATGGCTTGGACATGTGCATAAGAGGGATGTGTATATAAGACAGTCACCCCCCCGCCTGCAGTCACCCCCCCGCCTGCAAGAACTTCAGGGACCCCACTTTTGGAACCACTGGCCTAGAGGAAGACCAAGAGGCCAATGAAATTAGCTGGTGTGGGGGGAAAAGAATGCAGAGGAAGGGGTTAGATGTAGACAGAAGGTTCACTGTGGAGACCCTTGAAGGAAACAGCCAAAAGGTGAATTTGCACAGTGCGCTGTCTGAGTTCCCGCATGTGGTTTGTGCACATAACGTGAGGTATGAATACACTGTCTTACCCACATAGAACCAACAGGAAGCTATAAAGCAGCTGTCCACACATCTGTAGCTTCCTGAGAGGTTGCGATACATGGTTTGGTGTTCTTGTAAAACAAAAATGAAGCTCTTCTGTATAATCTGTATAATTCATGGTAAGTATATTTTTGAACCACCTTTAATATTATGCTTAATTTGTTAACACACACAACTTTTCAAACTAGTACACTTACAATGCTGGCTTCCTAGTAAAAAAAAAGTTATTTATTTATTTAAACCAAAGCAGCCTTACTCTGATGTTAAAAAATTTAATGTAAATGTAATGTCGATTATTCTCTGTCTTGAAGTGAGTCTGCAGCTAAAATGTGATCGAACCCATGTAACAGCACACGTCGGGGGTGAATTCCTCGTCACTTGCTCCTACAACACGAATCATTACCTGTACAGTAAGAAGTACTGGTGCAGGGGAAGCTCCCGACACTCCTGCGACATTGTGATGGACTCCGAGACAAAGGCACAAAGACAAGGATCGATCGTACGGGATGCTGGAAGAGGAGGGCTGCATGTGAAAGTTACCAAACTCCGTTTTGAAGATGCTGGGCCGTACTGGGTTGGCATCGACAAAATCTATGCAGACATCATGACTTCTGTTGAGGTTGAAATCACTGAAGGTAGGGCCCACCACTCAAAAATTATAATGCATATAAAATTGCTTCCGCTAAATTGCCAAACTGTCATTTAATAATATGATAGATAAATAATTAAAGTGCCACAGTTTTTGTCTCTATCATCTAATAACATTAAAATAAAAAATAAAATCTGTGTAAAAACAAGACCTTAAGCTATCATATGGGTTTTATTATTAGTGATTTTGATATAGTCCAATAAGGGACACTGTTGAATTACAAAAATAAATAAAACACCTAAAACTAAAACTAAGAAGAAAGAATATATTTTAGTGCTGGATACATCTTATTATACAGGAAACAGCACAAGACATGAATAGGAAAAAAGGCAAAGTGAAATGACATAAAGTGCTTGTTCACATTGAACTAGAAGTTTAAGCTAGGCTCCAAATTTCAATTTAATATAAAGTATTAATGTTTTTCCATGGAAAATTGGTCCAGTTTGACATTTTAATAAAAGCAGGGAGGGTAGCTCTGCTTTTGTTGAGGGTGAGTGATGAGGATTTAACAGGAGGTGGAAAGGCAGGTAAATTGGGTTGTGTCGCTTTGAAAGTGCATTGTGTAGAATCCTATAAGTAGAACCGATTGAAAATGTGAAACAAAATACAATTCACATTTATTGTATCGTCTGCGTCTGTGTGTTTGAGACTGAAGGAAAGGCATGAACAGCAGGCTGCTGTTGGTGATTATGAACAGATTTAACTACTGTTTGAAGAAATTTCCTGTCAGCAGCAGTTTCCATACCACACAATGATGGAGGAAGATAATCTTTCTCTCTCATCCACACACCAAAAAAAGTCTATTAGGATATGAGAGCTGAGGCCTCCCCAGCTTCAGTCTTCAATAATGCTGACTAAACGTTAGTTGTGCTGTAATTTTAGTTATGCGACTGTTTTGTAGTCCATAATCATAAAAAAAAAAAAAAAAAAAAAAAAAAAAAATTGTGTCTGTCTTTGAAACTTTTTTGTTCTGTTCCTGCTACAGCCTGGAGGAAACCATGTTCATGTTTCATTCATTAAGTGCACTTATCAGTTTAAATTTTCACCAGCAGAAAACACCGTCTGACCTGTTTCTGTTTGTTTATTTGTAACCGCATGTCCCTGCGGAGCACTGTAGTGGTTCATGTTACTAAAAAATGGAGTGTTCTTGGTGGACAATCTGCACTTTTGCCACCAGGTGTTGCCACAAGTCCACTATCAAAGGCACCAACGTTGGATATGCGTGGTATCAACAAACTCACACAGAAGTTGTCCTTGTCTCGCAGTCACCTGATTTACGGCTACACTGTGGCATAGTTCAGAGGGAGACTACTTATTACTGTGTTGCCAGAAACAACGCTGGGCACCAGGAGAGTGATTTAATCTTTGTGCAGGTTCTACTGCCAGCTGAGAGCCACTGCATCTATGCGGTTAAAATTTATGGTAATCATAATGAATACAACATTTTTACTAAGATTTACAGTTGTGTGAAACTAATAGGAAAAAAAGTTGGGACATTTTTGAAAATTTTAAAATTGTCCACAATAAAACATAAACAACATACGTATCAGGTCGTCATGAAAAATTCTAGCTGATTTTGAATTTGATGGCAGTAACACATTTCAAATAAGTTTGGACACTGACAAATACACTATATTGACAAATGTATTTGCTCACCTGCCATTACACACATATGAACTTAATTCTTAATCCATAGGGTTTAATATGACGTTGGCCCACCCTTTGCATCTATAACAGCTTCAACTCTTCAGGGAAGGCTTTTCCATAAGGTTTAGGAGTATTTATAGGAATTTTTGACCATTCTTCCAGAAGTGCATTTGTAAGGTCAGACACTGATGTTGGATGAGAAGGCCTGGCTCACAGTCTCTGCTCTAATTCACCCCAAAGGTGTTCTCTCAGGTTGAGGTCAGGACTCTATGCAGGCCAGTTCTTCCACACCAAACTCACTCATCCATGTCTTTATGGACCGTGCTTTGTGCACTGGTGCAGTCATGTTGGAACAGGAAGTGGCCATCCCCAAACTTTTCCAAAAAGTTTTCCACAAAGCTTCAGGTGCTTGATTGATACACCTGTGGCCATGGAAGTGACTGGAACACCTGAATTCAGTTATTTGGGTGGGTAAGCGAATACTTTTGGCAATATAGTATATATGGAAAATTAAGTAGTACTACTAAAATATAAGAAATTGAGCAGCATTTGCATATAAAAAGGTTATATGACAGATTGGTTACATGACTGAGTATAAAAATATATTTTATAAAGAGAGAAGTGAAGATGGGCAGCGGTTTAACAATCTACAAAAAGACAAACATTTTACTGTAAAAATGTGTACACTTTTTAACTTTGCAAATATTATATGCTAAAGGCTTCCTCATTTGTCAGTTTTTCTTTATGGTCCTATATTATCATTTTTTTAGGCTTTTTGATATGGTTTTGGACAGCTTTAATATTTCATGTTTTATAACTTAAAATAATGAATCTGTATGGAAAATATATTCTTTTGGGGAGCTGTTGATTTCAGTTGCAGAGAATAATTAGGTGTCTGTCGACCCCTGCTGGCAACTGTGGTGAATGGACAGAGCATAAAATGGCTAATTAGCATAACTATTAGCAACATGACGCTAACAGATAGTTAAATGAGTTTATTGCTTTGTAGTGTTGGCAATTTAAGCTCTGAAATGATCAGAACGAGCCTGGTGACGCTGTATTGGCTTTAGAAACGTGTAGTCACTTCCTGGTTTGAGAAGAGGGAGCTCAGCAAACAAAAGAAACAGAAACAAAATACTACTCCAGGTATGTTTTTGAGGTGCAGACAACATTATCACATAGTTAAAAACAAACAAAAAAAAAAATTACTTTCTTTTCTAGCCATTAGTTTCCAGTGTCCCAGATTTTCTTGAGATGTGTTGCTGCCATCAAATCAAAATGAGCTTCTTTTTTTTTTTTTTTCAAGAAAATATAAAATACCAGAAATTCACCTGGTAACTTGTTCTCTGTTCATCTGTTGTTGTGAATAAATTTTGTTTTTATGAGAGACATTTAACAGTGCCCCAACTTTTTTTGGAATTGGGATTGTACAATGTTGCAGGGAGAACACAGAGATTTCTTGTTTGCTCCTCAGGTCAACCTGTCCATGGCTGTGCAGACAGACTGAGCACCACCATTGCCACCACAACTTTAGCCCCAACCCCCTCTCAGTCCCAGCCTACTGAAATCCTCTCCACCACCAGAAACTTTTCTTCACATCCCAATCAAACTCACGAGCACTGGTTTTATAGCAGGTTGGACAATACATTTCTCATAATAATCATTGGTTTCTTTATAAAAATGTTTAATTGTTTTTCAGAGCATGGACCATGTTCCCACCCTGGTATCTCTTCCTGCGTTGGGGTTTTCTTCTGTCATTGCTGACTTTTTTGTTTTTAGTGATGAGATGCACTAAAAGGAAATGCAAGGTAAACAGTGTTAAGAAGCAGAGAAAAACTGAATACTCTTGAATGCACCATTGGCTCCGTGACTCACTTATGTGGCAATGGCTTTTTCTTGGAAGTTGTCACCAACCTTTTATTGTTTGATAACCACTGAATATGCCTGTAAAGAGTATGCATCATCATTTAGGCTGCTACATTTGTCCCACATGTCTACTGTACTTCATCTATCCCCTTTAAACTTGTATACTGTATTCAACATGTTTTAGTGCTTCCTAGATACACTTATATAATACTGAATACAAAAATATCCAGTG
The DNA here is from genome assembly GCA_020698575.1 of Bostrychus sinensis. Lineage (NCBI taxonomy): Eukaryota > Metazoa > Chordata > Actinopteri > Gobiiformes > Eleotridae > Bostrychus > Bostrychus sinensis. Next base: position 13,177,746 of record CM036250.1, read on the forward strand.
TGTCCAATTATTTGTATTGTGTATTGTGTATTGTATTGTGTATTGTGTCCAAGTATTTGGTGATAAGGCCACACTAAAAGGAACCAATCCCGGGTCAAAAATCAAATAAACTATGATATGTTTTATTACTTATAATGCAATAAAGATCTAATGTTTAAAGAAGCATGCCTCAAATATTTTTCTAGATTCTTCTGCTAAATTAGCTATAACCTGTTTAAGAAAACAGACCAGCTATCTCTTTGTAGTAACATCAGTTTTATTTGTTTTAAAATGGCCCTCTTGTTTTAATTGTTTCTTTGGCCTTTTTAGTATCGCACTTTGGTTCAGCTAAAGTGTTATACAAATAGGTTAGATTGAGTGTTTGATTAATATTTCAGCCCAATATTCATATGACACACCATTTTCAAATATTAGTTATGACTTAAAAAAGTGTGGTTGACGTTTTTATAACCTTTTTTTTTTTATCTAATTTTAGTCTAGGTTGACGACTTTGAGCACTTATTAAGTTATGTGTTAAAAATTCCTATTTGCCTCTTGTTCCACAAAGGAGTGGCACTTCCTCCATTACATACTGCAGCTACACTCATCCATGCTTCACCCAAGGAATGTACATTTCAAGTGTTTCAAAGTGATCTGGAAGTTTGTAAACACACGTTTTCTCTTCAAAGTTCAACACACATCCGGAGTGCTGTTTTTTAAGTCCAAGGCTAGCTATTCTGTGTGTTTTTTAAATTCTTTATTGAGAAAAAAAAACTTTGCTCATGGACAAAGAAAAACAAAACCCAAGGAACATGGAAGTAGTGGATGCCTCATGCCAGGGAAAATTTGAACATACTTAAAGGAGCTTACATTACAAAGTATAGATTACAATAAATTAAAAACATTCAAAGAGAAACAAGATTTATGTGTTCATAGCTTTTTGTTTAAACTTTTAGAAATAGTGGATACTTAAATATAATTCAATTTCTTTACTTAATACGGGGGAAATATGTGAAGATTTATTTATTTATTTAGAGTTTATTTAAAAGGGACAAGGCACAATGAACACTAGTACAAATTTACATACTTGTGTAAATGCACCAAAGAAGTTAGCACACTTCTAATTTACATTCGTGGTCCCTTGGCAAGTGATAAAGACAAGACAGTAATGGATACAACACAATAATCCAGACAGTTCACATTGGAGCAGAGTCTAAAATGCCAATCTATAAAGTGCATATGAGTGGTAAAAATGCATACAGTAGTGCTGTAAAGTGCTGTAGTTCCTAATATGATAAATAAGTAAATTAAGATTTACATTTATGAAGAGTCTATGGAATGGAATAAATTTGATTAACTGGCACTTTTGTGTTTAAGATCCAAATATGATATGTTCAAATTTTAACAAAAATGTAGGGTCAATATTACAATATATAGTATGACGTTTTTATTAGTATTATTAAGAGAGGAAATCATCTTAACTTGTGATGATTGCGTTGTATGCTACAGTAATACAATACATAATTGTTCTTTCTTACAACAATATTTTTCAATATTAGTAATGGCCTTATTCTAGCATTTTATTTCTGTTGTTTCTTATGGCCTGGATACATGCTACTCATGTAATGGACAGGTTACAGGAAAGGAGAGGGGACAAAACAAACAACGGGAGAGACAAAGAAGAAAAATGAAAAAAGTTTTTCTTATCTGGTGCAATAACACATTATTTTGCTATCATTCTTTTTTTTTCTTAATGTACAACAGTCATAATTATAGTATTACACTAAAATTAGTCTAATCTTTTATTAATATTTTTGAAGCTGCAAATCTGTGAGTTGAATGTAGCCAAACTTTCACCCATAACTCATTTGAAATGAATTGTGAAGAAAAGTACTTAGGTATTGCTGAAGTATTTTTGAAAGCACATACTTCAGTACTTTAACTCAAGTGCAAGTCTGACAATTCGAAGGGTAGTTTTCTCCAAGGGCTGTACTCGTTTACACGACTTGTGCGCATTTACGTCCTTTTTGGTCGGACGCAAGAACCAGGAAATGTCTAAATAGAGTTCAGTCCCACCATTCACAACTCGCTGTTAATTTCCTCCAATGACAAGTCACTACATCAGAATTTGGACAGCTCCTGTTACCTCTACAGTTCAGATTTACCCGACTTGGTTAAACGTCTTGGTGGGGCGTTCATGTGCTCTTTCATGTCGGAAACTCGTATAAACCTGAGACCCCTTGAAAGCACCATTAGAGCTTTTTATTTTTTTATTTTTTATGTTTTGTTTTTGTGTTTTGTTTTGTTTAATAAAATATACAACAATATCATAACATTAACAAAGCTTGAGGTTTAAGTATGGCATTAAGGCAATGTACAAACTGCTAAATAAATAAAAATACATACAAAATATTACAGTTCAAATTCATTACGCAGACTTTTGGTCTTCAAGGCTTTTGGATTAGTGCAATAATTTAAAGAGAGGACAGACATTAATGCAGAAATTAATTCAGGGCTACATATTTTGGTTTCTGGGTAATTTTCCGTCATGACGCAACTTTTTTTCCCCACTCAACGTACGTAACGCCCTAGCGACTCACTTCCTTGATGGCCACGCCCCTTTACGACTAAAAGTAGGCGCAGCTTTGTCTACAGAGGAAGACGCAGAAGTACCATTGAATCTTTCACCGAGCCCATGTCTTTGGTGAGTACTTATTGTTACGCACTGTATTGTAGTCTTGTTTATATATGGCTTTTAAGTCTTAGTAATGCGTCGAGGTAGGTTTTGACTATATACCAAACCCGTTTTGTGCCGTTTAACAGTTAAGTTTTGGTTAGCTTAGCGCCGTGCCATGTTTCCGGACTTGGGGTAACAACAACGGTTTGGTTTAGCAGCACACGCCCATCGCTCAGCTAGGTTTATAATGGTGTACCAACAGATTAATGGGTCGTTGGGGTGAGAAAATTTTGCGTGGTTCATACAGGGGTTAGGCCCACGGGAAGCTCCACCCGCCTAGCCCTCGACAACAGCACTCTGCCCGTTAGCTTGTTGACATGATTAGCATTAACCTACATGGAAACCAGGTGTCACCTTAGGATCAAAGTAACATTTAAAAGTGGCAAAAGAGGAAGAGCTATTCAAGACGTACATCGGAATGGGACTTTTTATTTAGTAACCAAGTTGCGTTATCAAAATGCTGACTTTCCTAAATTAAAAGTCAAACGTCATTCGCATTTGTGGAGTCCGTACTGTAAAACTGTGTAGTACTAATGGTATTAATATTATTGCGGAAGATTATAACGTTTAAGAAAAAAGACTTGAATGATCCAAGGCAGTGGTTCTCAAACCTTTTACCTCCACAGATATGTTTGGCACTCCAGGCATCATCATACACGGACTGAAAAAAATAAGCTAAAACATGTCTAACACGTGTCTAAACTGAGGAACAAATAGGGATTGTGTCAGAAACAAAAAAGTAAGGACAAAACCAACTCTATACCGAGCCATGACCATACCCAAAGACTCATAAGTACGATTTAAAAAAGCATGGTACAATTAGTGGTTCTCATATCAAAGTTTTGATCTAAGGATGAACAAGGAGTATCCACAGTGAAGATGGTTTAGGAATACCCTCTAGGGCAGGGGTCTCCAACCTTTTTGAGCTTGAGGGCTACCCATAAGATGAGAATTTGTACTGAGGGCTACTCGTGCAAAATAATCCTCTATATTAAAGTCTTGACATGCCTTTCAAATGACACTAGGATTGTATGATTGTTTGCTTTGGATTAATGATAATGTTTATAAAAATAATCTTGTAATTAAACATAAAAACAAGTTAAAAAAATAAATTATGATTAAAACACTGCAGTAGTCACTGTTTATAAATATCCCTCGCGGGCACCTCAGAAGCTCCAGAAGGGCTACCTGGTGCTCACGGGCACCTCGTTGGTGACCCCTGCTCTAGGGATTATTAGCAAAGTATAGAAATGTAACATTTAAAGGAATTATTTCCGGAACTGATCAAAGCCTGATTTTAACCTAGGAAGTCCGTATTGGAAATCATAAGTAATAATATACTCGTCTATAATACATTTAAGACAATAGTACACCATTTTATATATAAAAAAAAAATGCCTGTTACAAAATTTTTTGTTTGTTCATTATCGAACACTACTAAATTGAAAGACTATTTTTGATAAAGAAATTAGAACAACACTGTTATTTGGGAACCCGCTAATGGGAAGTTTATCTCTGTGTTGTCAGGTGCCAAATGAAAAAATTGAACATTTCTTTCCAGTTACAATCATCACTCACTCCATTTCAAATATTTGTATTATTATTTTTTTAATACAAGTACAATAATAATAATTAGACATTTGGTTATCTGCAAAGAAGTGTTAATGAACTTGGCTTTTACATACCTTTAAAAGTTGGAGTTGACAAAAAACAGTATATTTTGTTTACTTTTTATTATAAAACGGTTCCTTGTTAAAAAGGAAAAATGCCTTAATATTTAATTAACTTTGAGTATGTTTTTTTAATGTATGATTTGAAATAAAAAAAAATCCATGCTACCATCCGCTTGAGGTTAAGCTAAGGCTGTGGTTTTTGACAGGAAAAAGCTGCTTATGTTATTCAGACCAGAGCCATGAGGGCGTATGTTCTGTTCCTCGTTTGCCTGGGCCTGGTCAGGACCGTTCATGGTGAGTACAGGTCCATGGACTGCCAGTACTGTATGGACAAATACAGTTTAGCTTTACATTACTCCTGATCTGTTTTTTATTAATCACAGGTGACTGTGACAGACCCTCAGGAGGAGCCAACATGATACTGTCCGGTTCCAATAATTTCCCAGTCCCGGATGGTACTTCAGTTACTTTTAGTTGTGAGACTGGGTATAAGCCAAAAGGCACATCTGGAACTATCGCTTGCTCCCAGGGAGCATGGACTAATTTAAGAATGATATGTGAAAGTAAGTATGACTCTTTTGACTTTGACAATTTGATGTTGTCCAACACTAACAGCATTATGTTCTTAATGGTAATATATGAATGATTTTCATTAATTAACCCTCAGAAGCCCACGGTTGCAAAATTGCAACATGTATTTGAAACAACCTTGTAGTGCCTTTTGCTGCTGAATATAAATAAAAACTATAAATCCCAACACCCCAGACCTCAAACTTTAAAATTGCAACATTTTTGGCGAAAAAATTGATACATTCAGGCAGGCTTGTCTCTAAGTTCACACAACATGGCTGGAGGCTTCTAACACCACATCTCTCTGTTTTGGCACAATTTTATCAGTTTTCCAAGTAAGTACTTTTTTATGTGTAATATTTTTTTTTGTCCTTTATTCCAAACATGTTTAGTCATAAAAAAAGTTTTAATTTAACAAATTAGTGTAATGTATATTATGTAGAGTGATTTTTACGGATGTTGTAAAATCGCAACACTGGGCTTTAATAGTCGTCCATTGGCCAATCAATATGTATTGTTATTGCTCAGTTATTGGTAGCAATTCAACTATATTTATAGGCATAATGCAGTCATAATCTGTAGTGTGTTATATTATACATCTAAACTATAAATTTTATTTATGTCTCAGTATGCCATTGACAAAAGGAGGGAAAGTATATTCAGTGCAGGATGTGTTGGAGGCCATTGCAGATGGAAATATCAGTGATTTTTAAACTGAGTCAGACAGCAGTGACACAGATGAAGAATGTAAATCACAGGATGGCCAGGAAAAAAAAAAACTACTTTCTTGAGTTTCACAAATAAGAAATTCAAGAAAGATGGCATCAAAAGACAACTCTCACATATGAATTAGAGTTACTGTCAAATTAGACTAATGAAATATTCCATTTTGTTAAATTACATAGTTCTTACAGGGAAATGGAATATCAGAGGAAAGATGAACTCTCAATATCAGTTGGCCATTTGTGGTAAAATGTTTTTTGTCATTTTTTTAAACTGAACTTAACGTTTGGTCACCGAATCAGTTCATTTCATTAACATAAAATTGCATCAACTCATAGCCTTTAGTTAAAGAACATACTTCTTACAGGGTAATAGAATGCCAGAGAAAACTCTCAATATCAGTTAGCCATTTTTGTTAAAATGTTTTATTAAACTAACATTTGGTCAAAAATCAGTAAATTTTATTTAGATAACATTGCATCATCTCATGAATTAAAATTTTTTTTTGTGATTTTCTTGCAGTTTTAAAATTTTACTGTTTATTGTGCTGTTTAAATCTGTTTGATATTATTAAAGTTAAAACACTTGTAATGTTATTTATTCTTAATTAACAAGATTTTGTGTACCAGTGATTCTTGCAACCACTAAGACCCAATGTTGCAATATTGCAACGTTTTCACAAATTGCTCAGAAGAAAAAAAAAAGTTATTTTCCTGATCAGAGGTCTATTACTGTAAAGTTAAAAAGGAGAAAAAAATGTATATCCACAAACTCTATGCTTGGGCTTCTGAGGGTTGGGGGTGACAAAACTATTTTAGACTGCCAGATTTGTATAAAAATCTATAAAAAAGCTACTGAAATGCTGCTTGACATTACTGGAAGACTATAAATAATACCATATTTGGTCTTGCCAGGTGCCATGTATTTTACTTTGAATTTTATTAACTTAAGCCTCCTCATTAGTGAAATTGCTGATACCCCTGCTTTTGGGGTGGAAGGTTGGAAGTTTGGTTCCCTGATGTGGAGCCCAAAATTACAGCCACACTTTTTGCTAGTCCCAAGCATGGATGACCCCTGAAAGAAAGCAAGCAGCCTTTTAATAAATAATTTCACTATATTATCTGTAAAAATAAAAAATAATTGTTAAACATTACTGGATGACACACCATGAATTTGCTATAAGTATAGTTGCCTAAGAGTTGTGAATTTGAGCTTGGCTGTTTTTGAAGATTTTTTTATACTTTGATTTTTTTCGCAGTAATACAGTGTGGAAATGCTGGAGAGGTGGAACATGGATCTGTTGATTACACAGAAGGCACAGAGTTTGGTGCCAAAATTTACACTGTTTGTGACCCTGGGTTAGTAATTTGGAAACATGCATAGTCAATATATATTTGTCTGTAGCATGTGTAACTTGAATTACTAAGTATATGCTTTTGTGTTTGATTTTTTTTTTCTTTTCATTAGGTATACAAAGGTGGGAGAGGGTACACTCTATTGTGGAGTAAATGGGTGGCAGGGCAGGTTAGCTGTATGTGAAGGTTTGTAATTTCTGTCTTATTACTAATCAAACAACTAAATATGAACCTGTATGACATGATCTCAAAACATGTCATCTTGCAGCGGTCATTTGTGATCAACCAGATCCAGTTACTAATGGACAATTCAGTCCATCAGAGGATGTGTATCAATATTTAAACGCAATCATATACAGTTGTGATAATAATTATGTCCTGAATGGATCAAACACAAGAACATGCACAAAAGAAGGAGTATTCAGTCCCTCACCACCTACATGTGTCTGTATGTATTTTCAACTATAGCCTAAAATTTCAGTACAACAGGCAAATCTCACTGTAATGTTTGCTTTTTATTTCCTTACAGTGGTGAAATGCACAACTCCGAATGTCACTAATGGGGTCGTGGCCTCTGGTTCCCGGCCTCCTTTCACACACATGACTTCTGTGACAATAAGGTGTAACACAGGATACAAATTGACTGGGTCGGACACCTTGTCTTGTGGCATAAACAGTCAGTGGGAACCAGCACTTCCAACATGCAAACGTAAGTACAAATGTGGTATAAAACAAGCATGCTTCAGTAGATTATGTATTTATTATTTAAGGCTATGAGATATCTTGTGTTTAGGATCTAACAGCTTTATTTAATATGATTACAGTATGCAAGCCCTAGTTCTAAGTATTTTGGTCTAAGAACTTTTTTTATTTGTTGGAACAATAGAGGCTCTGTGATAGTGGCATTTGTTTCCTTTGCCAGCACAGGAAAAGGTGTGGACATTGATGATGTAATCGCAGATCACAGATATGTAGATGAGTTTTCTGAATGGAAAACTCGGCACAGCCAGTTTATTAGTGTGTGCAACTTGCCAAGTGGTGCTAAAGTGTAATGACCAAGTTAATAAAGTTAAGCATTTTGTTTTTGCTTACATCATGTCAGCAAAGTACAAGCACAAAACCACTGTTGATCTTTTATGAAAATAGCAGAAGTGTGGTATTGCTCATAATCACTTACTAAAGCATATCTGTGAGAAGAACATGAACACTGTCTAATGTGGTGAATGTTTTGTCACATCATATTTTACAAGTTTAAACATATATAATGGTTAGCATGACGTAGAAGTTTTTTATGCCTTTTTTGGGTTTATTGGACAGTGCAGTCGAGAAGGTGTTACAAAGTGTTCTAATCTGGACACCAACCCATTGTATATGTATATGTATATGCGTTGCAGCCCTACCAACTGAGCTATAGCGCAGCGAGAGACATAATATAACATAATATTGAATATTTACAGCATAAACTTCTAATGTACTTTTAAAATTTTTTAATCACTATCACACTCAATAGGAAATGGTCGACTGGACGTGAAGAGGTGTCATAGAGTAGCTGTAAAAACAATGCCATGACCTGAGAGTCTTTTGGTAGCAGTCTAAACTCTAAACAAACGACATAGTGGGGTCAGCTTCCAAATGCATAACCCTCACTTAATTGCTAAATTGACCTATCAATAGGATATTTTGCTATATAAATATATAGCCATTAGATATTATGCTATTATTATCTTGTATGCTATAGGACTTTATAGAAACCTGTTTACACGGTGTCTGACTACTCCCACAGCAGCCAGGCAGAAAATATGTTGTCACAGAAGTGTTGGTTAAAGTAGTAAAAATATAATTTAAAGTGTACCTAACCTCAATTCTAGAACAGATAATTGGCAAACATTTTTCTCTGTCCACAGCACTTGAATGCAAGGCTCCCGAGATTAAAAATGGCCAGGTGGAGGATGGGGCTCAATCCTCTTATAAGTATTTGGAGACTGTGACATTGAAGTGTGATACTGGATACACCCTGTCAGGGCAAAGTACTCTTAAATGTGGCGCAAATGAACAGTGGTCAGCTGCAATTCCTACATGTACACGTAAGTAAAAGGCAGATGTATTGCCATCAGCTGTTAAATTGCTTTTATCCTCATGCATTAATTGGCATAATAGGCACTAACTTATTCATACACTTGTTCATAAGTTGGTTGACAGTACTAAAAACTCAGAACTTTGCTGCTCACAACAAGTGCAAGTCTTTCCGTTTGTCCCTTTTATCTGTGGTGCAACGTGAGGCCATGCACTACAGACTTCCTAACAACTAAACTCTCCAAACTCTCCATCAGAACACAAGACGCTTCCAGTAAAATGGAGGAGTAGCCCACAGGTGTAGAAAAAACTGCTGCCAGAGAGACAACAATTAGAGGCGGGTTGATATTATAAGCCAGGGGTCACCAATTAAAATTCACCGACATCCAACTGGTGAAAAGTTTCTCATGCAAATGTTTTGTACCTCAAAAATAAATAAATAAAATCATTGTAGTTACATCAGTGTCTACATTATGGCAATAGCATTTTGCTAACATAAGCATTAGTTTAAAACAAACTAGGGGATATCAAATAATAAAATAAAAAAGTATTTTTTTTTCTTATGTTAATCAAATACAGTTAAAAAATCAAACAAAGTGCTTTTATAATGGTCCTTGGCTCAGAACACGAGACACAGCAGTTTAGAGCTGACCTCTGTTCCTTTCTACATCTGTCTCTCTCATTTCTCCGCTGTCTGTCTCACAGTCACCGCTTCATATGTTTCCAAATCCTCAGATCTGATTGGTTGATGGCATCACACGCAAAATTTTCTTTTCACCCATTAAAACTAAAGTGGAACGTACTGCGCCTCAAAACACAGGTTTCCTCTTAATTCTCTGGTGAATATGAAGCAGTTCTGTCCTCTGTGGGACAGAGGGACAGACACCGAGAGGAGAGGGGTGAGCTGTGGGACAGAGGGACGCCGAGAGGGGAGAGCCGCTCACAGCCTGGGTCGCCTCCTCTCTCGCTGCTCCGTAAAAACAAAACTTAAGTCTGTTGTAAACGGAACAGTCCTGTCCCTCCGCACTCAGACTGGACCTACTCCTCTCATTTTGTTGGACAGTAACAGAAAACACAGATGATTTAACCCCGCACTGTTCATGTTAAAGTTTTAAAGAACCAGGATACGATGCTGTTGATGCGCTCTGAGAGAGGCGCCGCTGCGCTCCCTGGGGAGTGAACAGGCTGAACGGGTTTGGGTCCGCGGAGTGGGACAGAGGTTCGGGTCCGGATGGGAGGGCATCTGGGTCCGGATTCGGACCGCTGTCCACCTATAAACGACCTCTGTTATAAGCTAACATAACGTTTTTATTTTTATTTTTTTTAATTATTATTATTACTACCTAATATTGGCATCAGACTCAAAAAAATCCATATCAGTCAGGCTCTAACAAAAATCCAAGAGCCTTTTACAGCATAATTGAGAAGTTGAGTCTAGAATTAGAGTTTTTCTTATTCCCTTTCCCTCTGTCCAGAAATTCAGTGCCAGGCTCCTGAAGTAAAAGATGGCGAGTTGATGGGTGGTTCTCGTCCCACTTATAAGTATTTGGACTCTGTGACATTCGAGTGCAAATCTGGATATACACTGAATGGACAAAGTACCCTGAAATGTGAGCTGAATAGTCAGTGGTCATCCAAGTTGCCAGAATGCATACGTAAGTGAACAATCCAAATGACCACATAAGACAAAATTGTGTCTTTTAGAGCAATGTCAGTTGTGACTAGGGCTGGCCAACGAGTCAACCTACAGTTGGTGAAATCACACTTTCATTGGTTGGTTAGTTTTTGTGTTGCTTTGACTGAGCTGTGACAGATGAACAGACTGAAGATTACTTAACTCATGTTAACTGAATGCATCAAGGTAATGCCTGCAAGCAGTGTTGAGCACTTCGTTTTTAATACAGCCTTTTTCCCAAATGTTCCCATTCATTCTCTGTTTAACTTGCAGAGATCCAGAAAGAAGCATGAGATTATTGCCAACAAACACTTTTTAACCCATTGCATCTCACTGACTTATTGTTGAACCTGAGGTCAGGGGTTTGTTGAGTGCAAGTCTCTTTAGCCTTATTTCCATTCAAAGAAACCATTTGTGTTGGATGAGAATGGCACAGTCTGTGTAGCCAATAAAGATTTATTCACAAACGATTTAGCAGGGACCGACTCAAGTCCAAGTAAAGAGCATTTTACAGAACAGTTATTTGGAGAGATTTTAGTCAAAAATCTCTTTGGTTGACCAAAGCCCTAGTTGTAACTGTTACATTGCAAACCAATGCATAGTGTTTCCTAGCTTTTTGTATTTTTCTATGATGATAGCAATTGAATGCAAGACTCCTGAAGTAGAGCATGGCCAGTTGGTGTCGGGTTCTCGTACTTCTTATAAGTATTTGGACTCTGTGAGGTTCGAGTGTAAATCTGGCTACACCATGAATGGACCAAGTAGCCTGACATGTCATCTAAATAGGCAGTGGTCACCAGAACTTCCTAAATGTATACGTAAGTGTAATCTTAGTCTCCAGTAAAACATCTTTTAGGTTGAGCTGTATCTTGCTTTGCATTTACACCATGTCTTCACCATCTTCTGCCTTGTGCCAAAAAAACCCCCCAAAAAACTCCCCTTTCCTTTAGTTTATATTCACAGCTGAGAGAAGTCAGTTTCATCTTTATTCTGGCTTTTGAATGATGAAAAGATAGATAATGTAGGTGAACTGCATATTACATTCTTCTGTGACTGGCGACATGTCTTTGTACCTGACTGACTTTTCTGGTCCTTCTTTTCATTTAACTGATTGCTGTATCGCTCCTAGTAGATCCTCACTAAAGCTCCTTGTTTTTTTTTAACAGACATCACCATTAAACACTAAAATTAAAACTGATAAAATGCGTAACTTTTTTCCATTTTTTTTTATTTCAGGCAGCAGCGGACATGTTATAAAGATTGTGCTCGGCGTTCTGGCCGGTAAGTTTTTAATATTACAAGCAGAATATGTCAGTATATCAACCATTTGAATATCAATATTTATATGCTGTTTGACCAACCATAACATTTTTATTTGCCCCTTTCAGTTGGTTAACAGTTGTTAATCTAACAAGTAATAATACTACTTATAATGGTATTAATATATAATTTTGTCAACCAAAGCTTATTTTTATGTTGACTGGGCAAAAGACATTTGAAAACAAGTTTTTTTCATTGCTCCATCTAAATCAACTTCTTTTCTAAATGTCTTATAGGCATTTGTGCTGTTGGAGTTGGTATTTTCTTTGTATGCCGAAAAAAAAACAAGGGGTAAAACTGTTTTTAAGGCTTCGCTAACCTCAATATTATTCAATTTTTTATTTGCACTTCAGATTAAACTTTCCAGCCTAACTCTTGTCACTGCCAGCAAACGCATGTTTTTCAGCATTCTCTTGGCTAGCTGCTTCTCATGTGTTGCATGTGTTTTGCACTTTGTAGTTCAGGTTTTGTTTTGTTTTTTTGTCTACTTACTGTCGCTAACTTCATAGCAGGGGCTCTGTTAAGGCACTCTTCAACACAGAGTGGAAAGGCATACACAAACCTTTGCGTTGACATATGTAGTTGTGTTTTAAATGTGCTGTCAACTTCTTTCTTCAAAGTTCATCCCGGACATTGAAATAAATATTAGTTTCCTGTTTGTGTAATGCCTGGTGTCTGTGTAGGAGAATGTTTTCAGAGTAACAGACTAAAGCATACACTTGAGCGATAAAACAAGGGCAATAATTGTCAACCTACAAATGGCAAAACTTAAGAGATCTTGAATCAACACCAGTATGATCTGCTCTATGGCTTTTGGTGAAGTTGGTTGGTTACATTATTGCATACATGTTGTGTTTTAATAAAGATTGCATTGTGTGGTCTGAAAACTGCACATTTTCAGACTTGTAGAGAATCTAAAGTTGCCCCTGTTTATCGCTCAGGACAAAAACATTACCTAATTATTAACCTTCCTTCAGGTAAGTGACTGACCAGTAATTATTAAGTTACTACTGTATTGTATAAGAAGGGACATTTGGGGAACAATGTCATTTAATGTTAAGCTTAATGAGTAGGTAAAGGGAGACATCTTCAAAGTCTTAATTGTGGTGGGATGTTGCAAGTTTAAGTCACATTACTGAGAAACTAAATACTCTGGAAATCTGACATTTTATGGCAACACCCCCCCCTCAACTCAGATGTACCTACATGTGTTCGGTGAAGGATCAGTTCAGTAGTTGGTGTATGGCTTATAGTTTTGTGGCTGATCTATGTGTGTGTGTTGGCTTTGTTAAAAAAAAAAAAAAAAAAAAAACTTGAAGCATAATTTTGACTAGTCATTGTTGGATTACAGTGCTGGGAAATCCTACAAAGAAGCTGCACAAGAGGCAGAAACGGTAGCACTCTCGGTAAGAGGATAGGCCACCCTGCTTACCTACCTGTCTCTCCTCAAGTAAATAGTGGGTCTTCATAAAGTCATTAGTAATGTCCTGCAGTTCAAATGGCTTTGACATAAACTGATGCGTTTGATGAATTTGACAGGCCTGCCACAAATAACTCTTCTAAAAAATAATAAACAGCATTTCTACTGCTGTTCAGATTCAGGCCCCTTCAGAATAAGTACAAGAAGCAGGAATGTATGGTCAGTTTTTATTTTATGCCTAAGCTGCATATTCAGAAGGTTCTTTTTTCTCTTTTCTCTTCGTTCATCTGTTTGGCAGTCACACAAAAACAACAAAAGGTGTATTTTCCTGTTTAAAATGTCTACTTCTTTGCTTCACTAATATATTCTTTTACAGGTTAAAGGCTGCTCTAACATGCCCTTTCTGTCCACTTTTCTTTAGTTTTTTTTGGCGATCAGTTTTTATTAAACTTGCTAATGTCTGTTTGTGTCTCTTTGTAGTAAGCTTGGCCGTCCAGTGGCTCCAGCATAACTTGTATTAAGTGCCGCTGGTTGAATAGAAGGAACTCTGCACCTTGAATGTCTCCTATCTCCTGTGCTTGTGAATGGCACTTTTCCCATACTGCGCAAGTGGATTTTGAAACCTAATCTAAGGTTCAGAAGTTGCACTGGATTGTACTCCTGTGCACCGCGTTACTCTGAGTAGACTGGAATCCTGTGTATAGTTTGTAACAGTTTGAGCGCTTATTCTCACTCAATTATTTTATATTTAAATTTGCACTGAGTCTGATCGGGGATTAGCCAAATGATGCTTAATTACAAAATTAGAAAAGATAAAACTTCTCTGAAACACATTGTTTTGAACCTGTGCAACTTCTAAATACATAGTACACTGTGTCACTAAATGTAGAAAGAAATTTTCTCCCTCAGTTCCCATGGGACAAAGGGGCAGACTGTGGTGGTGGCCAAGCTTGCTGATGTTGGCTTGCTGACTATAGCTTCATGCTAAAGCAAGACTGTATAGCTTTTGTGTCTTAAATTAATTTAATATATTTAAAGTATGGACTTGATTGCACTTCTTTACCTTTGCAAAGACAAAGATTTTCTTTCATTTCATTTTGTAAATTTGTGTGGATTTGACATTAAAACCCCAATGTAAGTATTAGAGAATGAGAAGTATTTTTGTTACATAGATTTATGACTGATTTTGAAATATTTGCACACGCTTTTTTATTTATAATGAAATATAAGACAAATCAGAGTGTTTTATAGAATAATGTACAATATGTTGCTGTGTTAAACAGTTCAGTTGTAACAGATGGTTACTAATACATTTGCAAGTGGCTTGTTATTTAACAAAATAAAGAGAAAACGTCAAACTTAATCATTTCAATTTAGCTTTACATCAAGATTTGTTATGGAGCCCTGTTACAGGAAAATACAAAAATGTCCGCTTTATCACTGGACCTAACTTGAACAAGTGGCAACAACGATTAAATTGTTCCTTTTGTATGGGAACGCGGACGGCGCCACCTGGTGGAGGTTAATAGAAAAAGATTTTTAGTTTGTAGGAAGAACGGCCCGTTTTACACATTTTATTCAAAAGTAATTATGTACACTGTTGAAAAAAATCTAAACAAACGTCAACACATCATTTAGAACTAAATCCACTAAAACTAAATCAAAACCAGACCTCAAAAACAACATTGTTGTACTTTTATATTAACATGACAAGCTTTACAATTGAACTGACCAACTACCTAAGCAGCACCGCTTGGTTGAGAAATCCTCCTCAAGGTGAGCTGAAACTGTCCTTCACTGTAACCGATTTCAAATGGTGCTAGAAAATCCACCGACTCAAGCACCAAGAGAGATCGGTCAACCTTGGAGAGAGGACAAAGTGACGCTTCCGGTGTGTGGTCCTTCCCTTAATGTACAGCTTCGTTTCTAGGACCCCTCCTCTGATGCACTCCAGCTGCCGGCTGTAGTCGTGAAACAAAGTTCTCACCCCAAGAACACTGATTTCAAATGGTGCTAGATCGATGACATTACTCTAAGCCACCATCTGAAACCAGCTTCCAGGGGAGGCACGTCTGATGAAAGGTATCTGTGAAAAAGTCTGTATTGTACAAAACACATATTGGCAAATGAGGTGGCATAAAACAAAATGACACTGGAGAGAAATGAATAAAACAATGCAAAGTCATCAGTTCCAAACATTTTAGTAAATACTGCAAAAAGTAATACTTACAAACTTCCTATTCACACAACAGAAATTAATACTGAAACTCCTGTGAGATACTCTAGCACTACAGTTATTTATAATTTAATAACTATACAGTATAATATGTGTTTTTTGTTTGTTTTATTTATTTGTGGACATTCACTTTCTGCAAGGGCACAGACCACCAATCAATGCTAATCTCAGCAAACCCCTATTTATGCATCTATTTATTTATTGCCCCCAAACCATAAATATATATATATACAGTATAAAAAAATTACTGGCTCATCTTCAAAAATAATGGGGCCTATGTATCTCTGCCAAAAATGAGTTTACAGCTTGGTCTTTGCAAGCTTAGGGCGACCAGATTTCTAGACCCAAAAACTGAGACACATTTTCTCACAAAATATGATGCATTTGAACTTACCAAGAAACAAAAAAGCTTCCAAAATCCATACCATTTTCTGTCATGCAATTCAAAAGTACATGACCCTAGAGCTTAAGTTTTTAATATGTGACCAGTTATTGATAAAACAATGACCTGGTAATCAAATATAGTGACAAAAGTTTTAAGTGTCCTATTCTTTCTATTAGTTAAAATGAGGACAACTGGAACATGTTTTTTTTTTTTTTTTTTTTTACAGGTTTTTGTTGGGACATGGTACAAGGAGCCAAAAACACAACCCTGCCCTGCTAACCAAGAAGAATAAATTTTTCCTTATAATGCCAATAGAACTGACACTCCTTAGCACTGTCATTCTTTGGTATTAACATTATATTTAGCTTAATTTATAGTTAGTTAGTTTACAGTTTTAGCCTATTTAGATCATGTTTTCCCACTGCCCTATAGGACAATCGTGAGCCTTTTTTAGGGTGTCCAAACATCCCCAATTAACCGGGACAGTCCCAGTTGTCCCCAATTTAACCGACAGAAGAGCACGGAAAACTAAAACACTCTTTTGTCACTAAAATTATTATCATTATCAATTAAATCATTGTTTTTATTAATACATTTCCATAAAAAATCTAATCTTAAGCCCTAGCATCATGTACTTTAATTATATGACATGAAAAGTAATGGATTTCAGAAGCATTTTTGTCATTTAGTGAGTTCAAATACATCATAATAAGTGAAAAAAAATGTGTCCCAGGTTTTGGGTCAAAAAATCTGATCACCCTAGACTTTTTCTTAATTTAAAAATTAAGTACCATTAAAGATAGTCTCACTTCCAGCTGTGGCTTTAAACCTAGTGCCAGCTTTAAGACTAAACTTTTTATCACTTTAAATGTGATCTTATTGCATCCAATCCAATTAAGTGGCTTTTATTTTGAAATTACTGTAATATGTCTGATGTTTCTGTCATGAGCAGGATTTATTTATCAACATTAGTATTGGGTGGTGGGCAGGAAGGCTGAATATAGTGTTTATACCTTATCTGGTGAAATTGTGAAACTGACTTTGAACATAAATGTGCCATATAGGTCAGGGCCTACTAAAACAGACAAAAAAATAATTCTGTAAAAACCTTGATAAAAAGTGGCTCACAAAAAATGATCAGACAATTAAAACTCGGGTCCCACAATCAGACCACTGGTTTCTACCGCATACTTAACTAATGAAACTTATTTTTAATGCGTCACTACTACGCAGCTTGTGCCAAGAAGTAAAAGTCTGATTCAGTGCTTTTCTTAGAGGCTGGAAAGCATGTAACGGAGAAAAAAAAAAAGAAAAAAAAGAAGAGAAATGAAATGAGAAACCACTGAGAAAGCACCTCTCACTGTTTCACTCTCTGCAACACACCCACTTGACTGATCCGGTGTTTGATCCAAGCTGCGTGGATGTGTAAAATGTAAAAAGAAAAAAGGAAAAGGACAGAGACATTAAACAGTGCTTCATACATGGCCTCACCTGTGCGGGGCCCTGCCGCTGCCTCCAGGACCCCCGGGCTGTACTCCTCTCTTCTATTGTTTGGTGGCATAGCAAAGATGATAATTTGTGTCCGCCAGCTACGAGAACAAGGCAAGGTAGTTCCTGTCAATTGTTGGCAACAAGACTCGTGACGCATACTGCAATAAAAAAAAAGAAAGAAGAAAAACTGAAGGGTGGGGCAGAGACAGGTAGTGGCCAGTTCACTGACGTGTTGCTAAGAGCTTCAACAAACTACCACAAGCATCTCTGTTTTCTACAGAGGTGGAGGGTAACTGGATACTCAAGTCAACAAGTGTTTTTTTTACTAAAACATAAAAAGAATAATCTGTTACTTTTTCTCATATAGTCTGTAAATTATACTATAAAAGTATTTTTGATCTCTGTGGCAAAGTTGAGTAGCTCTGCCTCACAAACATGGTAGTTCTAGCAGCAGCAGCAGCAGTAGTAGTAGTAGTAGTAGTAGTAGTAGTAGTAGTAGTAGTAGTAGTAGTAGTAGTAGTAGTAGTAGTAGTAGTAGTAGTAGTAGTAGTCGTAGTCGTCATAGCTCTGTCTCACAACTAGGTCTATGGTAGCAGTAGTATGACAAAGTACTAGAAGTAATAGCAGCAGGAGCAGTGGTAGCAGTGGTAGTAGTAGTAGCTCTGCCTCACAACTAGGTCCTTGGTGGTAGTAGTAGTAGTAGCAGTAGTACCACAAAGTACTAGAAGTAGTAGCAGCACCAGCAGCAGCAGTAGTAGTAGTAGTAGTTCTACCTCACAACCAGAAGGTCCTCTGGAGTGGTAGCAGCAATAGTACTACTAGTAATAGTATTTTAGTTGTAGCAGTGGTAGTAATTGCACTAGTAGTAGTATTGACAATAGCAGTGGTAGTACTTTTAGTAGCAGTTACAGTAAAAGCAGTAGTAGTCACATTAGAAGTAATAGTAGTTGATTTTACTAGGCATTTACCAAAAATCTAGGTACATACATAAGTAAACTCTGCTGACTACTCTGACCTCTATCTGTGTACTATAATATTAAAGTAACAGTACTTGTGTACATATATTGAGTACTTCTGCCCCCTCTGATTTCTCAGTGTTACTGTAGTGTCCTTGTCCTCGTCCAGAACTCTCTCCCACTCACACAAGCTGCCTTTAACGTCCTCGTGTTTACAATGGACGCTCCCACAAGTGAAAGTGCTCTACTGAAAGTGATTAAACACCAAACAGGAGACGCCAAGACTGGGCTTCCAAACTTTACGTGGGATTTAGTTGGATTTTCACAACAAGAGGAAATATCTCAGGGCTTTAGAAGTGCTTATCGGGCTTTCAGACGGACCACACCACGCCATTTTTCAGGCCTAGTTTGTTTACTGAGCATGTGTTTGTAGTTACGGTCGGAAAGCCTGTCTGTCTGTCTGTCTGTAGGTGTAATGGTGTCTGGCTGCCTCCTCTGACCCAACCCCTTTGTCAGCTTTCTGTTTTTCGGGTTGTTTGTGCTCATGTGGCCCTGGACCTGTTGTGTAATGCTTATAAAAGATTTAAAGGGACAGGAGACATTTCAGAGTGGTCAATGACAGAACTGAGAAAGGAAAATAAAGCCATAGATTACGATTACGAGCCATACAAAGTAAAACTGTTTGGTCTCTAAGCTGTGATGCCGGAATACACAAACTCACTTCTGCTGTCTCATTCATAAGCAGCATTTTCCCCTACTGCTCATAAAGGCTCAGCTCATAATCTACTATAGGAAAAAGAAGTAGCATAAGTTATAACATCAGCACATTTAATAGAACAGGAAAAAGAGGGAGATGCTGACTGGTGAAGCAGGAGCTGCAATGCAGACCACAGAGCGCACTCTGCATCTTCTTAGAAAAGGTGACTTTTTATTTGTTAGATTGTACTTCTATGCAAAATGGCACAAACACTTCTGAAGTAGGTAGGCTTGGTGTCCCGTGGGTCTCATGCTATTAACATATTCTTCAAAACATAATTAGAAACTGCAATTTGACTTTTAAAGAACATAAACCCTTTCAAAAAGATACTTACTTTATTGTAAATACTAATTCTCCTGCATGTTTTTAAAACTCAAATTATACATAAAAATGAATAATCTGCCTTTAAAATCTTAAAGATGAAAATATTAAATAAAAATATAACAGTAAGAACTGTTACACTTTTTACGGTATAGTTTTTGGTCAAAATAAACTTGAAACTAACCTAAAATCATATTAAATTTACAACAAAGCTAAATTAAAATAATCTGAATAATGCTTTGAAACAAGCTATTATGTATGTATTATCTATGTAGAAAAAATAAAATATTCCTTTTCATCATAAATATCAATTGTTCAATATGAAAAGATCGCTAATATTTTTTAAACATCCAAGAAGTAAATTATGAAATAGCTCCACGTACCCCCTGCAAAGTGCTTGCGTACCCCAAGGGTCCCCGTACCCCTAGTTGGGAAACACTGGTTTGAAGTAGCAAAGCAAATAGTAGATGTATACAACTATGATATTACTAGAGGTAGAAGTAGTACTAAAAAGCTGTACTCAAGTGAATGTACTGACACTTAGAAATAATATTAAGTAAAAGTAAAGTCGAAGAAAAAAAAATAAAAAATGACCTGGGTAAATGTAAGTACTGACTGTAAAGTAGAAACATGCTGCGTAATGCTTCCACTAGTACTATTACAACTGCTACTACTAACCACTATTACTACTGCTGCTACTACTAATACAGTTTTACTAGTGTTACTGCAACTACGGCTGGGTAAGACATTTTTTTTTTAGCTCTAAGTTAAAATCTGTAGTTTATATAACTTTACTTATTTGATTTAAACATGCAAAGGAACATTAAAGGTCCCGTTGGTATTGAAACCTGGTACTGAATAAAAATGTTTTCAATACCAGTAGTATCGTAACTTTTCTTTTGATACCACAAAGGCATTGTTTAACGGTACCAGCAGCCCCTAAATGCAACTAATAATACTACTCCTCCTCACAACTACTATTACTACCCACATTGCCACAGAGCTCAAAGCCTTTGATTCAGTGTTAACAAGAGGTGTAGCCCAATCATTGGGAGCTTGATCATGAGGCCTATATGATGTATGTATTAAGGGTGACTTTTCTCATGATATCCTATTAAAAAGACATTTCAAAATATAGACAATCTGTCCATGTCCTTTGTCTCCTCAGCAACTGGATTATCTATCATCATCTCATGTTTTAAGACTTATGAATAAGTCCATAAGTCCGTATTGCACCTCACAAACAGCCATCTCTGACCTCCAACAATCACAGGCGCTCGTTAAGCATTAAGTGAAATATCCCTTTGTATTAGGTACACGCTTTTAAACCAACCATACATCGATCTCCAGCTGCGTGCGTTTGTGCCTGCTCTGAGCCAATTGAGTCCTGCTGTGCTGCCTGCTGAGCCTACAGGGACCACAGGGACCACCTCTTTTGTCCAATCAGGATTCAAGCGCTGGCTCCATGGCCCGTGATGCAGCAGCTCTAGGAAGTCCAGCGCATGTGAATTGGACCCCAGCCAGAGCAGTGTCACCAAGAGAGCAAGGTAAACAAGTTCTCTCTCCGCCTCACACACACACTGCCTTACTTTTTCCTTTTTTCCCCCATAATTCTGATCCCGTGCCATGACATTTATCCATTTCTTCTGCTTCTCTTCGGCTTCAAAACAAATAACAAAGAAAGACAAAGAACAAAACGTGAAAGATGCAAGCTGTGCCCTAGTAAAAGCAAAGTTCAGCCCTTTAAAAAGACTGCGTCACCATTTCTGTCTCTCTTAACTACGCAGAAACAATTGTCTTGGGGAGGTTTTGGCCAAATCCCGGTGGCTATGGAGGCTGCAAAGAAGACCGCGGCTTATGTCTTAGTCTTATGGCAACTTATAGCTGGATTTAGCTGCCTGCCCATGTTTACTTCAACTCTGGTCAAGACATAACAGCATGTAGACCACACATCTAAGCTTGCATGTGTATATGCCATTATTTTCAGTGGTCGATGTATTTTGCGACAAGTATTAAACAAGTTCATAATGAGCCAGAAGCGCCATATTCACCTGTACCTTTAAAGCAAGATGGTAACCCGTATTTTTACAATATGTTGATAAATCTCAGCAAGACACTCCAGACCAGACTCTACAATATTTCCGAGCCTTCCAGAACATTCGCACCTCTTTTTTCCGCCTCCGTCCACCCAGCTAAAAACACACTTTACTGGGCTACCTCAATAGCATCTAGAGGAACTGTCACATCTCCAGCATCCATGTTGGAAAGATAGACCGCAGCCCACAGGAAGTACACAAGACACACTCATACACATACACACATATATGGCAGCGACAGGCAGAGCAGATCACAACTACCAAGGAAGGAAGAGGAGGCAGAGGAGGAAGAAGCCGAGGGAGAGGTCCAAAAAACCCGATGATTCTGGGCTTCGGTCATCCCAGCTTCTGTTTTCTCCGACATGCAAAAGTGACGTAGCAACTAATCCCGAAAAACCTCTCTTTTTCTGTCTGACCGCCTGACTGTCCCTCCCTTTCCTCTGTGTCCCTCTGCCTCTTACAGCACCCTTTATTTCCTTCCATCTTGTTACCAAAAAGCTAGAACTGCTATTAGACTCCGAACTAACACAGAAAAGGAGAACAGACCCAACAACACAAGTGCTCGCTCGCTCACACACATATACACACACACTGACGTGCACACGCGTGCAACATCACACTATCCCTCTTCCTGAATGTGACGCAGCACTTAATTCACACTGCTTTTGTAACCACCAATGTTGTGGACACATATTAATGCAGCCTCTTGATCAGGATGCAGACACCGGAGCAGGAGAGCACATGCAGGCTGCAGCCATAGAGACCAGAACCCCCCTCCCTCCTCCGCTCCCTCCTCCCTGTAAACCCTGCTGTATGACAGAGCCGTGTCCCCGTTTCCCCCCGTGTCCCTTCTCTCACTCGCTGCTGCTGCCTCCTCCTGTCTGTGGCGCTGCATACTCTCTGTCTGTGAGCTTCCTCGATCACCTGACAACCCATTGCTTTTAAAGAAACATCGCACAAGGCTTTTGTAGCACTGGTCACATGATCAACACCGTCTGATTATCACACAGGAAGCACTGTTTCATGCCATGCTTTTTTAGCAAGTGACAATTTCATGGTTTGTTTGTTTGTCAGCAAGATAGCTCAAAAGGTTACAGTCAGATTTGGATGAAATGTCGGTCAAGAAAAATATTTAAAATAGTTTTTGTGTAGATCTGACACCTTCTTGATTCAGGGCTCTGAATCATTGCAATAAAGGGCCAAAGATACTAACTCCAGCCACAAGGGCTCAATAAAGGAACAAATGATTAGTTTTAATATAAGGGCTTTGTGAGCATTTAGCCCTGAACTAGAGGATCTCCAGTTTGAGTCAAAGTCTAGGCACTGCCTGATTACCAAAACAAAATAACCCAGTGCTCATAAAGAAACATGACTGTGGCTTATGCAGCACTGGTCCCATGATCGATAAGTCTTGATTATAACGAATATAAGGAAGTACTCTTTACAGAATATTGTCGGTGAGCAGCCACACTGTCTTGCTGTAACTTCCGATTGGTATTGCTTAACTATTACTGAACCACCCATATCCACTTCCTCTTTCATTTTTATTTCCTGTATCTGAAAAGGGTTTGAATCCTTTCAGTTTAATTAAAATAAACTCTAATGTATTATATGTACCATGACCCCATTAGAAACTTTAACTGAGAGGTTCTTAGTAGTCTCTTTTGTGCTAATATCCTAACACAACAATAATAATAAAAAAAGCTCCTTCTAAATATTATTCTATTCTTAATTAAACCTGAGACATTAACAAAAATAACTAGGTCATGCCGGTTTGCTCTACATTTCATTGCAATGCACCTGAGACTATTGCACCAACTAAAAAATAAATCCTAGTCTGTAAAAACTGCCATATAGGTTTGTACCACTAGATGGAGACCTAAATTACTGCGGTAGACCTGAAACAAAACAAAGAACTGGGACATACATTATGGACTGAGTCATGAGTCATTCTACTGATGATTTTGAAGTATTTTTGGCAGTCATCAATCTTTCTATACTCCTCCTCCAGCAGGCGGTGACAGGTCATTAAACTTTTACATAGAGTCTTGAACAGAGGTAGAAGTACTCAAAAATAAAGTACAAGTAAATGCAAAATAAAGTTACTACAGTAGAATTAAGTAAAGGTACTCAACACAATTGTTACTTGGGTAAAAGTTAAAAAGAGCTATAATTACTATTACTAATACTGCTGCTACTCGTACTGTAGGAGCTATTTGTCTATTTTGTTTTTGTTTACTGTGTTAGTTTACTAATTTTCTTATTTCTAATTATTATTATTTTTTGGTTTATTCTTGATTGTTAAAATGTTTATGTTTATTTTGTACAGTAATTTGCTTTGTTTATACCTCATTGTTTAGGATTTTGCACTTTTGTAGTATTTATTTTCTATTGGGTTAGGCCATGGGCACCTAGGGGATAAAGACACACAGTGCAGGTGGACCAGCATGCACATGGATGGGCCTATAGTTTTTTACCAGACAGTCATGCAGTTGAGCATGTACTGTAGGTCTTTGTCAAATTTGCTTGTTGTTTGACTTCCAAAAATGGAATAAAAGCACCAAATTGCACTTGTTGGTATGGACAACAAGACTTTTGCACTGCATAAACCACATACCCATGGTGCATCTAAGTAAATATTTGAGTTATATTAGTCTAAAATCAGTCACATTTAAGTTTGTTACTTTTTTGACAAATAGTCGCTATAAATACTATTACTGCTAATACTAGTACCACTACTACTATTACAACCACTCACAACCTAAAAAGCGTGTCTCTGAACAGACAGAGCTCCAGTATTATAACATCTATTTCGGCTCATTCAGACATTAGCAGAGTTTATTTAGAGAAATCTGTGCTTTGTGGTTTTATCTGATTGCTCACATACCTTGCTCAGATGACTCTTGTAGCTGTAGAGTAAATCTGATAAAACTGTGGGGTGATAAAAGCAAGAGGAAACACCATTTAGAAAAACAAGATGACACTCTTAAAATCAACTGTTCAAAGCATGAAAGCTTCCCATAGAGCATGCTATATATTTTTTTTATATATTACCTCTAAGCCATACCACAAACACCATGGCAATAAAGGGAACAAACTGTCTTCTGTCCCAGTTATTAGCGCCTCTGTTGTTTGTGTCCAGAAGACGGTCTCTCTTTATGCTTAGCTAAAACGAAAGCTTTATACAGTAAGACATGGCGCAGTAATTTATTCCAGTATAGGATAACACGTGTTCAACAAGTGCATTCATAAAAACAATTATAATTTTAAAACTGCCCTGGGGAAATTGTTTATTGCTACCATCACAACTGTTGGCCCGTAGCCAGAAGCTGAACTGCAGAGCTACTTTGTAGGCTGATAAAACGGCTTAGTTGTACAATGTAAACTCTTTCCTTTTCACTGAATTCCCTTAAGAGCTCGAGATGCATTTTTAGCATGATAAAAGCAATGGTCAGAATTGAATTAAATTTTCAGAAAAGGTCAGTAATGGGCCAAGGAAGAAATTAATAATTGGGTGTTTTTAAGGTGCTGGACCATTGTGAGAGAATAATAACTCCACAAGAGATCAGTGAAGGGAAAATGGCTAGTCTTTGTAGATATGTTACTATTGTGAGCTATAAGGGTTTTGTGGCTAAATGGATGAAGCATTTTACCCCTGAACTAGAAGATGCCTGGTTTGAGTCTAGTTACTGTATTGTTAACATTGTGAGATAGGTCCAGAAATACAAACTCCAGCCACAACAGCTCAGTAAAGGAAAAAAGGCTAGTTTTTGTAAATATGTTATTGTGAGCTATAAGGGCTTTGCGGCTAAATAGATGGAGCACTTACCCCTAAACTAGAAGATCCCTGGTTTGTTTGGTCTAGTGACTGTATTTCTACCATTGTCAGATAGGGCCAAAGATACAAATTCGAGCCAAAATGGATCAGTAAAAGAAGGAATTATTAGTTTTCGTGGATTGTTTAACACTGTGAGATATACGAGCCTTGTGTCTCAATGGGTAGAGCCTTTACCCCTGAACTAGACGATACCTGGGGACGATGTCTTTACAATTCCAGGAAACATAAAGTCAACAGTGAACCCAGCTTCACCTCCCAGGTCCAGAGAAAGGCGAGCGGCGGTAAAGGAGTCAGCTTTCACCCAGCGGCTATATGGGAATGTAAGGGATCTTGAGGGATCAAAGTGTGTTCGCACAGAAGAGGCTGGAAGGAGATGCTGCTCAGGCTATTGATCCTTTTCGCCTGAGGTCTATCAGCTCCTCTGGTATTAAGGCATCATGACAAAACGGATACTGTGTACTCAAGCCGCTTGTATACTGCTAATCAGAGGATACACATCTGACATGCTGCATTCAAACCACAAGTATAAGCAGTGGTTTGTGCTGATGATGCAGACACACTCAGTTTTCAGATGCGTTCAATACTGTAGCTGGCCTTTCTTTTTTTCCCCCCCTCTGCTATTTATGCTCTTCATTCAGCCTGGGCACTGTGTTAATTTTAGCCATGTCATCTATCAGCCCAGCCTCTGCCACTTCCTCAACCTTAATCTCAGCTTGGAAACATGCCCAGGCAGCAGCACCACTCATATTGTTTTTAGTTGGGAATGAATAATAGGGATATGCGCACGCAGTTTTGCTTCTGCTGTACTGTGTGGGAAAATAAGCAGGATTTTGTACCTGATGTGACTTTGTAGGTAGGTTAGGTAGGGCTTCCTTTCACTGCGCGTCTGTCCTCCTAAAAGATAAGAAAGAACAATGTTAAACTCTGTGTTGAACCACGCCAAAATCTGAGGTCCATATCTGTCTGTGGACCAAGCTGGAACAATAACGTCAAACGATGCCACGCATGGATGAGCTAGAAAGTACTAGCACTACTTTTGAAAAAAAAAATATAAAAAGTTTTTTTTTTTTTTTTTTTAACGTAGTTTCTTTGGACGTCGAGCGTCTAAAGAGCGCCAAGAAAAAAAGTCTCCATGTCATGACCTAGTAATAAATCTACAGAAGGACGCCATCTTGTGTCTGAGGGAAAACGTTGCATTTGAGGGGTTTGTTTACATCAGGAATAAAAAGTGCGTATGACACAGAAACCTCTGGATGGATGGAGCTGAGTCAAGGCGCTGGCACTGTACAGCAAACACTAAAAACCAAACAAACACATTATATTATCTGTTTTAATCTGCTGTGTGCGCAGTCTAGCTCAGTGCGCACAATGGCAACGTTACATAATTTGAACTTTTAACACGCAGATTGAATTAGAAATGATTAGATAATAAAATAACTCTGCTAATTACTATTAAATACACTATTTAATGTCTAAGTTTGGCTAATTAGCATCCATAAAGGCATAAAAACAATATCAAGAAATACTTACTGTAGAAATGGCGCTAACTTGCAACTTAATATAGTAAACCCCTCACAAGCCAAGATATATTAAGCTAAAACTATTAGAAGATGCTACTTTGATAATAAACCAAAGCGCAGGTGAATGCGCTTGTAGCATCCACCGCGTGTCAAATGGGCGGTGGGCTCGGCTAAAGGCGTGGATGCGCACACTGAGTCCTCACCAACTCACCAACGCCAGTGAGGAGGTAAATACAAGTGCGCAACATCCTCCTGCAGCACCAACAACACACTTCTCCATGTAGCTCTGCTTGTAGGCTACTCACACCCGCTCAAAGAAAGAATCTTAATGCGTTTATCAGAAAGCCGAGGAGAATAAACAGTCTTTGAACATGTAGGATATGCTGCGTATGCCTTATTGTTTTAATGGTAACTTATTTTAACAGTAAATAGTAAAAAGCAGAGCAGTCAAAGAAGGCTAAATGTATTAAAGTGCGTACAAGCCCCCCGTAAACAATCTATAGGGCCCATACATAATGGCAGCTGATCATCAATGTGGAAGTAGCTGTCTATGGATACACAGTTTGTTTTCAAAGTAGAGCGCACTCACCTTCATTTGCAACACGTTTGTTCCTGTTTGCTGCGCAGTCAGTGCTCTCCCATCATCTGCCTGCGGCTTATTATTTAATTCACAGTGGTCAACCCCGGCCCATAATGAAAAAAAAAACCCTGATCCATCGACATTTTCACAGCAACATAACAAAACCCCGCCCACAGCCGCACACACCCCCGCCGCCTGATTGGACGCCGCTGACAAGTGCGTCGGCCTGGTCACGTGATTTTGACGCATGTTTACAAAACGGCCCTGAGAGGAGAGAACACGGCGTCCGTGGACTACATTTCTGGTCACTTCCGGTTTCGGTGTGAACTACTTTTTATTACTTGTCACTTGTTTATCACTTGTTGCGTGTTAATTTTTACATTTTATGATGTGACTTGGCATCGCGTCTATGTAGCCTCTCAGTCTTTTGTTTTTACTCACAAAATAGCTTTACAAAGCCAAATGTTTTATTTTCTGTTTTAGCTTTGTGTTTATTTTTTCTATTTCCCATGTGACATTGCCTCACACTGTTTTACTCTCAAAAAGGTGAATTCTCATCTTCTCCTGGTCTTGTTTATATATGTCTATTTGCTCTCTCAGCTTCTCCTGCACTTGCCCCAAAGGCCACAGCAGGGGGCAGCCTAGCACTGTGTAGAGCAGGATATGCACCTCCTTTCCTCACAGGCTACTCTTCTGAGTAGTGTTCACCATATAGTTGATTATCCAGTATGAAAATGCTGAAACAAAACCTTGTAAACAATCTCATAGTAACCTCAGAAAACAAATAAGACATAAAATAAAATAACAAAAGGACAACTCTGAAACTGAAAAACATTGTAAACACACATTGTAAGGCAAATAGAGACTATGGAGCACAAACCACAAACAGAGGAAACAAACAGGAATTTTGATTCATCAGAGGATAACTTTTTGGCATATCCAGACTTAAGGAGTCTCAAGGAGGAATAAAATAACATTTATGAAATGGTCAAAACAAGGGTGAGCCTCTCCATTGACAGCAGTATATAGTACTCAGCAAGTAGGAAGAACAATATTCACTGCATCAGATATATTATTATCCAAATCACTCACATAATACAAAATATGATTAATATTAGAAGAGGGGGTGTTAGAAATTTTAAGATACAAACCATCTTTAATGTCATTCAAGAATTTGCCTAAAACAGGGCAGGTAAAAAATAGATGCTCCAAAAATTCTTAAGGAAAATCACAAAAGGTACATCCTGCTAAGTCTACTATAAATCATTTATGAAGAAAAGTGGAGATGAGTTTCTTTGACTCTGGGCAGAACAGGACATTTAATAGACCGTATGCAGAATAAGCTCTTTCCAGCATAAGTTACATATTCTGTCTGTATAGAGTCACAAGCATTTTTTTAAAAACTATGTCAGGACACATATAGATAAAGATTTTGTTGCATCATTTACAATAACAGTGGAAATAAAACATGATTGGAATATGTATCATATAAATACAGTAAAAATGGTAGGAATTGCGCACAATGTTAGTAGGATTTAGATAAAGCTCCTGTATTAAGTGTATTTTTGGCTTGGGTAATGCTGGACTGTAATGGGTTTGTTATTTTCTTTCAAACACTTTTTGTATTTGAGCAAAAATCAGACTCATAAAATAAGATTTATAATATGGAGCCAGTGTTATTGCTACAATTTATCTGCTGTACAAAGACAGGATGTTGAGTTTCATCACTGGAAAAAGACAATTCCTTCCAGATTGTTTTCTGCGGCAGATGTTTGAATAACAGCATCGAGCCCAGGAAACACACAGAGCCTGTCAGTTCACGTTTCCTTTGCATTTATGAACCTGTGTATATCTGTGGTATTGTAAAGTATGTTGCTGAGAGCAGTCTTCAAACCTGGCTGGCTTTGACACACAGGAGGCTGACGGGACGGTAACATCTACACTGTCTGTTCACTCCCTCATGGACATTAGTCAATGGGGCCCCACAAAAGGCGCCTCCCTTAATGTGGATCCCAGCTTTGAAACCGCATACTACATTTCCCATGATGCACGCTTTTTTTTTTCTTTTTTTTTCTTTTATATGTCAGATATATTATGTTTCTTCATGTCTGCGGGATTTGCAGGACATGTGTGAGTGGACGCATGCTGTGTGTATGTGAGCGTTTGTGAAAACCCCTCCAACGGCTGCCAATGTGTTAGAGCAGAATCTCGAGAGGAAGTTACAGCTGCTTGTGGTTCTTTTACACAAAATACCACAGGAGTAAGTCTCTGGCAAAACAATTATCATGAGAAGTGTGTTGTTTGTTTTTGAAGAAGGCCACTAATGACATTTCTAATAGGTTTGTAATATTGTCCATTACAAATTTGTGACTTTTTATTTAGTGTACAAGAACTGTACTCAGAAATATTTTTGGTGGGTATCACGCTCGCCTCACAGCAAGAAGGTCCCAGGTTCGATTCCAGGACCATGTGGGGCCTGTCTGTGTAGAGTTTGCATGTTCACTCCGTGTCTGGGTGGGTTTTCTCCGGGTGCTCTGGTTTCCCCCATCAACCTCAAAACATGCACAATAGGCTAATCCTCCAGCTTGGTACTCCTGACCAGGATCCTGGCTCAAGATCTGGAGAAGGGTCCCGGGTTCCTGACAGGTTGCCCCAGTGGCAATGAAGGATGGGTCAAATGCAGAGAACAAATTTCCCTGTGGTATACCTTAACCTAAACCATAACCTAAAACACACCCTGTGCAAGAGAGCACCCAAAACATTCAGCTTATAGTTACTTACCTACAGTATACATCAATACCTTGCTAAATAACGGTCAGTCATTACTTTTTGGTGTGGATCTGAACCACCGTCTCCATCCCGAACTATTATGTAGCCATTGCAAGATAGGGATATCCCAGCTGCCACCAAGATACTAACTCCATCCTCAAGAGGTCAGTAGAGGATCAAATGATGACTTTTTTTTTCTTTATCATTGTGAGATATATGGGCCTGAACTAGAATATTGTTGCAGTCCATGTCTGGGCACTATATGTGTACTGTTGTGAGAAAGGGTCAATGCCTTAGCGGAGGTCTTTAAGAGTTTCATGTCAGAAATGTCTTTATTTTTTTATTTTTTACTATAAGATGTTTAGAAATATTTATTGTACTCGTGTTTTGCACTAGGGGTGAACAATTGAACCAAAATTGCAATTTAATTTGAATTTGAAGCAAATTGCAAAGGCTGCAGTTATTAATTTTAGTGTTATAATAAATGTATAAGCTGTAGTTTAGATCTCTACAGACAGGATATGAAAGGTGTGTGATTCCTTGTATTAGTTTAGTAGTGAATATTTCAGTATTTTCTCAAGTGTTAATGCTCCATCTCAGGCTTAAATTGTGAACTGTATATATATAATATGTATAATATATTCCACATCTAATTGAAACCACAGAAAAAACACAAATAGTATATTTTCAAAGCCATTTAGCCCTATTTTGCACACTTTCTACACTTCTCTTTTAAGTCAGCTCCCACAGTCTTCTTTTTAGAAATCTCAGTATCTCAATCAGGGCTTCAGCCTAAATTTTACTCATTACATATATTTCTCTGGCCTTAAAGATCACCACACATCACATGGAACACAGTGCATAACTTTTCATTCAGGGAGGAAGCTGTTCGACACTTTTACTGTGTTTTTTGTTTAAACTGCAGTGATATTATGTAAGAGACAGATTTACAACAAATGTTTTCACTGATTTATTAATGAGTTAAGGCATGTTGAACTTCATTATATGTCACCTTTGCCTGACCCTGTGTCTTTATCATCTCCATAACAGTTCCTCAGTGCAGACCACACCTCTTGACCTCCAGGTCCCACTAAATCTCGGGGCGCTGTCTCTTACCTCGCGCCCCATATTATCTTACCATCAATGAGTTCTGGAGGGGTGAGCTTTGGCTCACTCAGGGAAAACATGACGTATTTGGCAGCTGTGTCCATGCTGAGGGGGGAGCCACCCCACAATAAAAACAACCAGCTGAGTGTGGCTCATAATCCCAGATTCCTCAGTGCATACAGCGCTGTTGGCTGCATGCAGAAGGAGAAGAGGGTGGGGAGGATGAAGTATGGGAGGAGAGCTGGGGACCAGGGGACTGTCAGTGGCTGGAGATACTTGGACTTCTATTAGAGGTCGATGGGTGCAATGGAGTTGTCTATTTAGTTTGGCGTTAAAATGCTGTTATGTAATTTTGTGAAGATGATATTACATTTACTGCTAGCATGAATACTGATAATACGCTATTCAAATTAAAATATTTAGTCGACATCCTGGATTGGCTGCTAGTTTTATTTTTAATTTTCAATAAAACACAGGCAAACTGTTATACCACTTTTATTTTATTTATTTCATTGAACTTTATTTAACCTGGAAAGTCCCACTGAGATTAGTGTTTGCAGGGGAGTCCTGGCCCCAGTGGGGACCTATTGCACATGTTTTTGGTGGTGGGGGAAACCAGAGCACCTGGAGGTAAACCAGAGCAGACACAGGGAGAACATTCAAACTCCACACGGTCTAGGAATCAAACCTGGGACCTTCTTGCTGTGAGGCTAACAACTGTGTCACAGTGATGCCACTTAATGGAGTCAAGAGCAGTTCCAGCACTCAGCTCCTGTAAGGTCTGTTTACCACAGGGCTGTTAAAAGTGTAAAACGGCAAGTATTTTCTGTAAACACCACTTTATTATCAGTACAGTCACGTTTTAAGTACTATATGGTTTTGCATAGATAAATCATGGAAAAATCACAATTTTCTTTTAAATGGCAATACTATATTTTACATTAATAAGTTCCACACCTGTAAAACCTAGATTTCAGACCTCTGCCAAGGCCTTTGCAGCAGTAAAGATACAATGCCCTAGACTCACCCTGATCTTCTACTGTTAGCTGCTCTGTATATTGAACTGATACCCATTAGTAACGAATCCAAATCCAAGTTCTTGATCTTGTTCAAGATTGTTTTAAGTACTATATGGATTTTACTTGTACTTGCATCATTACATCGGCTTTTAATACTGCCATCTCCAAACTCTAAACTTCCACTTTCATTTGCTGTTTTGTCTCATACCTTTCCAGTACACAATCTTTTAAACTATGTTCATTCTGACACATTTGACAACATAAAACACCTATATAAATGTGTACACTCCTTACATGGGTGGACTGTGTTGTCAGGACCTGCATGTGAGTGGTCTCAGCAGCAGACCTCAGTCTAAGGTCACAGAGGTCGCACATAACCAGGATGCTCCAGTGCGCCTGCCTACATACAGTGATGTCTGCATCCTCAGGGATTTACACTATTTAAATCTGTGCACCAGTTGGCAGGCCCACACTTAACTCCATATATTTCTGTCTGCGTTATGTGCTTGTTGTGCTGCCGGTGCGGTATATAGTGACAACAAGAGTGTTTAATGGCCGTACTAAATGGCCTTGAGAAAATATTTTCCTTGTAGGGTGTGGAAGGAGACGAGGCCCAGGACTAATCCACAAGGGGCTTGATCTGGTGATGAAAAAAGGGCGTGAGGAGACGGGAAGTGAACTAGGCGCGCTGTCACATACAGAGGGCACAACGAGAAAATAAGTGAGGCAGCAGCTTGGATGTGAGATGACAGATGTGTAGTAAACTGTAAAGTGAACATGTTCTCTGTGCCATGTTAGAGAGAGACAGCTGGTCGACGTCTGTGGCCCCACCTCAAAAAGTGAAAGACAAGATCGTGTGAAGTGATGTCATTACTACTGCTCATGCAAACCAGCTGTGAAACCTTATGGCTTGTGTGGGATTTACATTCCCACTGTGTTAGAGCAAAGGCATACATATGGTATTGTGTACAGTATGTGGTCAAATAAAAAAAATAAAATATAAAAACCCCAACACTCACAGAATATCTTCATGGTTTTCCAGATTACTTTTGAATGCCATTGAAGATAAAACTTTAAAGGTACAGTAAGCAGCATGTGCTCGTACTGGTTTGAAAATGGTACTGCAGTCTAAATCAAAACAATGGGCTGTGGGTTGCCAGTCTTTCCGTTTTTCTGATTGGACAATCGGCAATACAAGGTTTTAGAACCAAAACAAAAAAAATGTAAATGTTTTATTGTGAATAAATCAGCTGTACCATTGTTATCAGTAAAACTAATATTTGATTTAAACATGCTTACCTCATATCTTGGGACACATATGGGTAATTTTTATGAAATTTAAAAAATGTATACTGGTTATAGCACCTTTAATGCCAAATTTATATCTATAACATACTGGCAAAACATGATATGAGAAGTTAATCTGCTATATATCGTAGTTTCATGGGTGGACTGTGGCAGAGTGGATAGCGCTATGGCTTCTCAGCAAGGAGGTTGTGAGTTTAATCTTTGGAACAGTTCTTTCAAGTTACTCTAGACTCCTCCCACCATCCAAAGACATACAAGTGTAGGTAATGTGATGACTCTAGATTGTCCCTCATGAATGAATGTGATTGAATGTTTAAATTACTTATTTTTTATGGTTGATTGTGTGTTTATTTAAAGCCCTTTGAGGCAACTGCTGTTGTGATATTGGGCCTAAAAGGGATAGAATTGAATTGTATCTATCAGTCTATCGGTGTCAAACCTGCAACTAAGCAGCCATTGTCCAGAGTATGTCCCACCTATGGCCCATAGTTGCTGGGATAGGCTCCAGCCATCCACAAACCCTGGAATAAGTGGAAGATGAATTAATGATTTTTCTGTTATTACTCTGGGGTCACCCCGCAAACAAAATATGAATTCAGAAACATAAAATGAAACTTAACACAGTGTTTTATTAAAAAGTTATTTATTTTGTCAGTTCATTTATCCAATTTGACTTTAGAGTTGTAATAAAATCAAAGAGTCACATAGGAAAGTTAGCAATACAAATGCAGTAAAAAAGATTTCAATGCAAAACACATTTGACACAAATTTGATTTTGGAGTTAAACTAAATGATTGCTCTCCCTTTTATTATTTACAAGACACATTTGGGAGATTTTTTTTGTTATTTGAAACTTGCAAAGGCAATGTGTATTTTTCTAAAGCACAACAAAGAGTTTCTTTGGCACAACACAAAACAAATGGTATAGATTTAAAACAACATACAAAAAAAAAAAAAAGTCCACCAATGCAAACAAATACTACAAGAGCATAAACATTATATTAAAGACATATTAACACTGACGAGAGGATGGGCAGAGCTGACCCTGAGGCCCTGTAGCTGAGGCTGGTTGTGTTGGTGAGACAGTCTCATGGTTTTCAGTGAGAAGCAAGTTTGCTGTTTAATGGATCTCAGTCATGGGAGAATTACAGCCTCCTGTCTCCTCATCATAGACTCCTCTCCACCATCTCTCTTTTTTTAAGTATACAGTTTCCAAGGCTAATGTCACATGAACATTCAACTCTCAAACACCACACTAACCATTAGTTCAAACAACACTCAATTCCAAAAAAGTGGGACACAGTGTAAAATGTAAATAAAAACATAATGCAATGATCTGCAAATATGACCTCACCTCACAGGACATTATATCTGAAACATAGTCGTCTTGCCATTTTATTACAAAATGTACCTTGTGCAGCATTCTCACTAGATTTATATTCACTAATCGAACCTGTCCATTTGAGTCGCACCTCTGGTGGTTCGGACAGTGATGTAGCAATGTTGTAGATGGCATGCTACAAAAACTGCAAAAATCCTCCAACAGAATGTTTTTTTTTTTTTACACTGATTTACTAATGTACTGGGTTTGTTGGCTCCTCTTAGGTGCACTCTGGCTTTGCCATATGAGTCGCTGCTGTGATTGGCTAAAAGTAGTTATGGTAGGCCGTCACTAGCTGGTGCTTCATCCACTCAGAAATTAAAAGAACATTCTTTTTGCAAATGCTTTCAACTAGGGATGTCAGGATTAACAGATTTTACTATTATTTGTGCTTATAGAGAGATAATTGTAAGAATTTTAGAATATAAGATTTCTCTCCAGTCCTTAGTACATGTATATAAGGTCCTTCAGGCTGATAGATAACCTTTGAAAAGGATTAAAAATGTCAGAGACTGAGACAGTCAGGTTGGCAGTTAAGGAAAAAGTAAACAACAATTTATTACAAGTTTGGTTAAACGCAAGAATCAAGCATTTAATAAAAATACTCAGTTGGCGAGCATCATAAAACGGCAACATTTCCTCTTCTAATAATCATGACATTAAAATTTGACATCGTGACATCCCTGCTTTCAACAGAGGCCCTCCCAGATGGTTCTGAGTAGCACTATGTGTGGAACAGACTCTCTGGCATTGCCAAGTTAGAAAAAAAATATATAATTTTGAAATCAGAGTGTGCCAACCTTTTTGGAATTGGTGTTGTACTGTACAAACAAACCACAAGAGAAGCTAGATGCATGTATGGCTATATATACAGTTCATGCACTACATACAAGTCTACACTGACACACTCATGCAGAATCCCACAGCACACATTCCCATACTTACAAGCTCAAGCCAAATGTTTGTAAACAGATTTCAAGGCAGTGTGATTTTTTTCCTATCTGTCCTTCACGTCTTTGTATTAAATTGTAATGTGGTCATGCTATATTACGTTTTGATGGCTTGCAGAGATCGTTCTGGGTGTTGACAGCCCATGGCTATGACTCCAGAGGCTGCAGTCATCATCATGAGAGCTAGAGCTTATTAATCATAATAAACACTTTCTCTTCCCACCCTGATCTACCCGCCCCTCCAGCCCCACTGCCGTCAGCCACCCGAGGGACAAGTCTCCGTCATCAGAGCCATCATTCACCAGAGCCCCCACTATCTTCACCAGAGTATTTTTTCAGGCATAAGGCCAGATAAAGATGCATGGGGAGCATAGGTCATAAGTGTTCGGTTGAAGAAGGGAAATCTTGAGAACTGAGGTGGATATGTAAGTGTTAAGTGTAGACTGTGGTGTGTGGAGTGTTTCACAGCTCAGTGTCGGCCGTATTGGCAGTAGAGTGGCCGTTGGTTGGAGGAGGCTCGGTCTTGTCGGCCTCGGGAGACTCTCCGTTAGCGCTGGGCTTCTCCGGGGTTTCAGGGGGAGGGTTGAGGGGTGCGTCAGAGGCAAGAGTGTTGGCCTGGTTCTGCTGGTCCACGGGGGTCCCCTCCTCTGCCTGTTGGTACGGAGGGAATGGATATAAAAATCAGCAACATGTTCACGATCCTTAAACCTTGAGCCAGACAAAAACATCACATCATATGTCTAGGTCAAGAGTTTATATCCTGTCACACTGCAACCACACAATAGATAACTGTGCTTCATCTGTGACAACCTAAAACTAACAACAAGAAATTAAAGAGCAGTTTATGTGCAGTCCTCATAGTAGTATCTTAAACCTACCTGAATAACATAATTTCTAATCTCTAAACAAAACATTTGCTAAGTAAATAAAATGTACAAATTCAACAACATACAGATCTCACAATACAATAAAGTCCATGAACTCTCTCACCACTTGAGATTACAGGGCTGCTGAAACACAACTACTTGTTTTCCAGAAAACCTTTTCATGATAAATGGCTGCAGTTCTATGTTTGCTGGAAATAAAAGTCTCTTACATTAAGCCTTTATTCATTAACACTATGTTATTCCAAAACTACTGGAGGC
Source organism: Bostrychus sinensis (assembly GCA_020698575.1). NCBI lineage: Eukaryota > Metazoa > Chordata > Actinopteri > Gobiiformes > Eleotridae > Bostrychus > Bostrychus sinensis. Next base: position 13,215,130 of record CM036250.1, read on the forward strand.
AAGGTGAGGTTCAATGTTTGGTCCAAGAACACTTTGGCAAAATTAAATTCAAACCATCAACCATCAACCTTGTAATAGCTGAACAACCCACTCTACCATCATGACAATTATGCCCTATTATTATTACTATACTGCAATACTCACAGTATTTCTTCATTATTAGACAAGTAATCTATGTAATTAGACTCACATTTATCTCATATAGGCTACCATACTTATATTGCCACCGTTTAATGCGTGTATAAGAACCAGAGAGTCATTAATCACCCTTAGTAAATTCAGGACTCATCTGCATCTCATACAATGTAACCATGTTACAATACAGTCAATGTTCAAATATATTAGCCCTAAAGTTCCCACCTGTTTACATCAACAGTCATTTTCTACTCTGTGGATCAGTACAAAAGTACAATATTCATGCAAATTTCTCCACAAAGCCAGTGTCAGTTCCACAATGCTTGATCTGTGCTCTTATGTGGTTCTTATCAAGTGATACTACAAATGCTACACAGAAACAGATAAAGTGTTTGGCAAGTAGATGAAACATCGACTCACATGAGGCAGCTTGGGGTGGAACTCTTTGGATAATGCACGCTGAATCTTTGCCTGTGTATTTCCTCTGATTACAAGCCAACAACATTCCCTAATTAAAATACTGGCTTGATCACACTGCTTAGGAAGGAAAACAAGTTTGTTTCTCTTCACGTTTATATAAATTGGATCTGTAGTGAGTGAGGTGGTGCACGCAATGCACAAATTGGCAGTGTATAGGTCATATATATAAGGTCACACAACAGCGGTGCTAAATAATGCAGAAACGGCATGTGTAATATTTTATGGATGAGTGTAAATGTGTGAACAGACGTACCAGCCTCTCTCCTTTGGGGCTAGGCCTGCGCTGACATTTGAAGTATGCCACAGTGAGAGCCAGAGCAGCCAGCAGACCTGTCACCAGTATCCCCACAAACACTGAAGAACCAGATGAGTACCTCACATCTGACACGCCCAGCTGCAAGAGGATGGCGTAAAGTGCTGTTAGACTATGTACATTTCATTAATTGTGGGATACATATGATTCAGTAAGATGTTAAATACCTTCTCTTTCACAGCTTCACTTTGAAGAGCTTGAGCCACAGAGGCCGAGTTTGCTGCAGAGGAGTAAATAAAATGTTAGTACAATGTTTTAAGTAACCTAACAATAAATATTAACAACAAAAGTGATTAGTAACTATTTATTTTGGACAATTATGTTCTTCCACTTCCACAGTCCGAAGCATTCATCGCTATGGGTGATTTGGATTTATCAGTTCACCCATACATACATGCATGTCTTTGGAAGATGGGAGGAAGCCGAAGGAGAAAGACCAAGGAGCATGAGGTTTTCATCTCCAGGTTGCTTTCCTCAACTTACATGACATAGTTTCTCAGCAGCACACAAGGCACTAACTGATGGCCCTTTTTTTATATCAAGGAATCATCTATGACTTAGGGCTATACATTTCAAGATAAAAAAGTTGCATGTAGTAATGCTTTAACAAGGTTTTACATTTAAGAATAGCTTTCTTGAAACACTGGGCAACAGCCAGGGCTGACGCTTTGAGACATAGACTGACAATAATTCACTCTCACATCTACATATAGTGCATCAACTTACATGCTGCAGTTTCTCAGCAACTGACCTGCCAATAACTCAGAGAGTTTGGCTGTTGGCATGGTTTTATGTCAAACTATTCAAATGACTTCAGGGTTTATATCTGAGGTTACAAACGTCAGATGTAATGTTGCTAATTGGATTTTGAAACATGCACAGCTAATATGCCTAAAATGAAGTTAAAGGTTTATATTTACCATTCTCACTGTCCAGAAGCACCTTGTTGCCATCTTGGTAGATGTTAATATTGCAGGGCAGTTCGCTGCACCAGCTGGCAGGAATCGTTTCAATAATGCTCTTAGTTGCTGTCTGCAAGACATCGAGAGCAAAGAATATAGCCTTAGTAAAATGTATTTCTTAATGACAGCTGATGCACATTTACTCTAAAGGGAGACATAATACTGTTGGATGGAAAATATTTGACTGACCACACCTTCCTCTTCCCACCTTAACCCTGAACCATGATATCATCTCATTGCAAAACATTACGCTGTGAGAGTCAGAAAATGCAGTTGATTTTCTGTAAAGTGATCCAAACTGCTCTCTCTGTTCCCTGAGGACGACTATGAGCAAACCCCAAATCCTCAGCTCGTTGGGAGTGGGCCCACATCTGGACTGCACTATAACACTCATTTGTTTGAGGCAGAAAATGTTATATGCAGCCAATTATATGTCTCGCTTTGTCTCTGATCATCCTGTTACGTGGAGAAATTTTCAAAATCTGCTGGACTTTGTTTTGAATGCTCTCCCGGATGCATAGGTGGGGCTTTGATGAGCTACACCTACATCTAAAGTGTGGGTTTGATTACAGTAACCTATCTATTCTCTCTTCTGCCTTTTTTAACCCGTCATGTTCTGAACTCCTCTGAATCATGTTAATCTAAAGTGAGACATGGGAAGATGACTTCTGCAGATGGAGCTGGCTCTATAAATCCAACAATAATGGCGCAAAATCAGACAGTGATTTAACAGGATTTGAGTCATCTCCTCTATTGAAAAACAGTTCTTTTGTTCTGAAATCTATGTTGCATTCAGTGTTAATAATATGTTGCACATTTTGGGATCTTTTGTGAAGGACTTAGTCATGTAGCCGATACAGCTGTAATACAGACCAGTTGTTACAAGACCACACCCAAGCAATTGTGCATTTAGCCTTTAGTGAAGAAAAATGATCCCTCCCCTTCATTTGTCTTCAGGCAGAGACACAAACTTAGGATTTATCACAATAAAGGAATGTCTGAGAAAATGGGCCATCTTCACGAGGACCATAATTCCTTTTTATTTCATTCTGCGAGGAGGAATAGGCCTCTTCCTCACCAGACAAAGATCACAATTGTTACTTGAAATTATTACTTTGACTGTTTTTTACTGTTGCAAGCCACAGTCTTAGCTGTTTTTCAGGCACAGCTTTCACAAAGATGTAATATTATTATAAAACGCTCTGTTAGTGGGCAACTTGCTTAACCTCCTGTGCCACTGTCGCCTCTTAATGCTAAATGCTTACTATTTTGACATACTGCACACCTTTCTATAGCCTGGCCAGTGATACCATGTCACTTTGCAAAGTAAAATGAGTCAAGTATTGGTTGCAATCAGCTCAACTCTCTCTTGTTAGAAATCCTGTCTGACTAATTGTAGCCTTTCACCAAAAATAAGAGACTGCTTTATCTGATGCTTCCTGTTTTCTGATTAGTTGTTTGTCTATGAAAGATAAAAATATTTTTTCTGATTTGAGATTATACTTTGCTCTAAAGCCAAAAAAGACTTACACAGTCACTTGTAGCTACACTAGCCTTGACAGCTTTACTCTCAGTGATGTCTTCTTTTCCAACACACTTCACGTCGGGCTGTAGAGACAAGAGCGTAACATACTTTATTTACTTATATCATTAATGCTGCAAGCTAGAGTTAATGTTGTATGTACTGCAGAAACAAATGTAAGCTGATAAAAATAAAAATCAACAAATAAGTGTGAGGTACTATTCACCACACTTGGAGCTGGTGCATCCTCTGGACCTGCTGCATCGACCACAGGAGAAATGTTCACGTGTATAAGAGTTGCTGAGAGGGAGATATCTCCAGGAGCAGCAGTGGAAGCGCTGTCTGCTGCTGGAGAGCCACTGGCGTCAGGGGCAGCAGTCGAGCCTGACGCTGCATCAGCAGCACCTGGAGCTAAAGACAACAGACAACATCACTGATTCTGAGAAGTGTGAATATTGATACGTAATTTCAATAAAAGTTTTTTAAAGCGATAGTTCCTTATTTTGTGAAAGGGGTTTGAGGAGATATTTAGGAATATATAACTATTTTCTTAGAACAGGTATCAGTAACATCACAGATAATAAACAGTGTAGTGCTATAAATGGGGGCAGTGAAAATGTGATAAAAACGCTAAACATTTAAAACACTGAACTTTATTAATGTCAATTTAATGTTTGGCCTTATTCTGCTGAAAGATTGATTATATTTTGTTTTGGATGAGGTACAGACAATATGATTTTTGGAGTTGTATAAATGACACACAGATAAAAAAACAGATCAATAAATGAATAAATAGACACTAATAGTATTTTTTTTTTGTTAACATGAAACCTCTGGCCCACTGTCTGCTTCTCCAAAGTTATGGCCAAGTATCTCACAGACCCCCACTCACAAATGGCCGGACTGTCCTTCTAAGTGTGCAGTATTTATACTAAATCTAAGAATTTTAGAATATCATCATAATAAGACAATCACTGAATATCTTAAAGTTAAATAACATTTAGCAAAGAGTTTTACCATCTGAAGTTGCAGCGGGTGTGTCATCTTGGCACTTTACTTCATCTGTAAAAAAAAAAAAAAAAAAAATATATATATGTACACTCATCAAATTCAAAAATTCAAAACATGCTCAGTCCTTTCACTACGCACTACTAAGGTCATGGTGCAGAGGTTATGTTTGAAGAGCTTGGCCAGCTGAACTCAACCTCATGAGCCAAAACAATAAATGCTAGACCAGTGTAGCCCATGGCTAAGCAGCTACACATGGGCTAATTATCCCTGTTTTGTTGCTTATGCAAATAAACCTCAGACACAAGGTCATGGCCTCTTGACTACACATTGATTCTCCAGGGAAGATCCCGTTTCAAGGTAATTTCCTCAGTGCTTTTTCCTTTTCAGATCAATCACTTTTTGAACTGAAGATTTTAAAAGTTTATCTCCCACAGTGAAAGAAAGCCATACAACTGTGATATTTTGATTATGATCATTTTAGGAAAGGTCAGTAATAGGCCAATTGTGAGATACAGGATAAGGGCTTTGTCGCTAAATGGATAAAGCGACAAAATGTACTGGACTAAATGTAGAAGATTAACGGTTCGGGTCCAGGTCCAGGTCTGGGCATATATCTTTACCACTGATGGACAGAGCCAATGATACTAATTTGGCCTAAAGAATTTGAATGTCCCAAAACAGAATAATGTGCCTCCCTATTAGAGATACAAATGCTCTCTGGAAAACTCTCTAGAAAGTCTAAGCTTCTTGTAGTGTTTGATGTCCTTAAACAAAGACACAGTTAGAGCATGTTTTCTGTGATTAGTAGCTGGCACCTGTCCATGTTGTGCTGAGTGTTATGCCGAGAGCAGTGGACCACATTGTGTAAAAAAAACCCATCCCTCTAGTGTACTCGTGTGTTATCTCAACAGTGGCGTCAGCTGTCTGAAGGCTGTTCAGATTCAGATGCTCTTTCACTCTTTCAAAAATCTTAATCCTAATGTTTTATGGCAGACTTTACCTAATCGCTTTTGACTGGAGCTGCTGTGTTTAATGGCGCAGTAATGTAGGGGGAAAATGCTTGGTATATAAACAACAGTTGGTGCCTCATAAGACGGTCTGGGTGGGACAATTAAGGAAAGGTTTTGAATTTCTGAGTGGTAGTAAGTCAAGGGCTTTTAGTTACTGTACATTAAAGAAAGAGTTACGAGTTGCATCCATTAAGATGTGCAAACTGACATGGTACTGACTCTCAACAACTACAGTAGTGCTTTATGTATTTACCGAATCTTATTTTGAGATGCAAACAGGCCCTGGCATTTTACCTGGTGTATACTTTCCTTTCGTCCTTTCGTGTTGGAGGGCAGCTCAAAACTACTTTAAAACTACAAAGTTTTAATGCTTTCATGGATTTTTTGAGGTATGTTCATACTGGTGTCAAAGGCGGTTGCATCAGATTAGAAATTATTCCAAACTAGACATTAGGGCTTTTTTTCCTCATTGACATAAGGAAAAAACTTGACTTGTTCTGAGGACGACCGCAAAAAGTAAGCAGCCAAAACATGTCAAGGGACGATACAACAACACTGGTCTGCTCAATAAGAAAAGCTATAATGTCACGATTAATGGAAGACCAAATGAACCTTTTTGGACTATTTCTGATCTAGATTGAGGCAACAAATCAGATTCCTTCTCACTTTAGACTAACAGACTTAAAATATATCCCAACCCCAAGGTTTTGACAGGTTTTTAAAGGTTATTTTTAAGGATAATGCTTAATTATGAAGTGGCCAATCTACAAAACATGGCTCTGATTGGATAATATTATAAGGTGATTAAATGCTTATTCATCTCAACTGTTTGATTAGGATCCAAAAGTAGGTTTGCCTGGGAGTTAGTTGTAATATTGTTTAATTATACCCAAAATTGTGCAACAGATTTTAAAATACATCTGCCAAAAATGTTGGTCACAATGTGGGTCCAGAACAATTAGGGAACGCTGATTTTAAGTACCTGTTTTTTTCTAAACTTTTGGAAATTTCCCAGATGGCGCTGTGTTGTGTAAACAGATCATGTTAGTACAAGTAAACAAAACTGGCCATAAACAGTGAACTTATGATGACTGGAAAGTGTAATTAATATGAAACAGAAAGTATAATATGTGCACCTCCTTCAGTTCTTTTTACACATTATGTCAGATGTTTACACACGACTCCTGACACAACAGATGCCTGCAAACTCTCACCATAGCTCCAGCCAAGTCTCAGCTCGCCCAGTCTCAACACAGCCACAGGGAAACATACATGACCCTCCGCTTTCATTATAAACATTACTTTGGCCTGTCTCCAAAGTGGCTCTTCTGAGCAGCTTTGCTCCGCACACTGCCTGCCTGACCCCCGAAGTTCAAGTAAACCCACGACTTAACAGCTTGCTTTTACTATCAAGTGGATCTCCCTCCTTCTCTCTCTCTCATGGTGGGTGTTCTGGGCTTTGAGGCTGTGCGGTGTGAAGCCAGGCCAGGACTAAATGATAGGTTAAATAGAGGATTTTATATAGAGTTATGTGGCAGTGAATGACAACATGGATACCACATTTCCTCTTTTATGGTTGGACTAATCAGTCGGACTGGGGAGGGACCAAACCTCACATTTTAATAACAGATAACAAATCTGCCATTTTATAAACACATTATATCGCGCTCCATCAGTACGGCAAAGCCACTAGAGAGATTTACTTGAGTGTTGGTGGTTGCCTGACCTGACTGTACAGTGTGTATATGAACTTGTATGAACTGAACTCAATCCACCGAAGATATTCCAACAGCTTCTAAAGTCCTCTGTAAATACACCACATCCATTTCTAAAATGGTTCTTGGAAAGTGCTCAAGAATCCCACGACTGACTGACTGTAGTGAAATATTTAGTGAGTGAGATGCATAGGAAGAAAGGTCATTGTTTATGGGTGAAGCTGCTTGGCATATCATCATTACTCTCACCGCACATGCTCAGCTAAATCTTTCCAACACATTTATGGTGAAGTTGGGAATTTATGAGAATGTACGTTTGAAAAAAATAACTTTTACTTGCAGATAATGCTGTATTTTTCTTTTCAAATTCAGATTCAGATGTTATAAAATGCACAGTTTTAACCTGAGTACATTTAGAAGGAAGTGTGTCTTTTTGAAATCATGCTTTAAATCTGTGTTTCCAAACCAGGGGTAAGGGGACCACCGGTGGTACGCGAGCACTTTACAGGAGGTACTTGGGATTATTTCATAGTTTGATAAGAAAATATTTGCAATCTTTTCATATTAAACTATTGAAACTCAAGTGTCTCATTGACAACTGCTGGATTAAAAATTACTGATTAAAATGAGATGAAACTACTACAAATATGATTGGAATAGCCCTATTATAAAGCTTATTTCAAAGAAGAGTTATATTAAATGGTTATTTTTCATGAATGTTTCTTTACATTACAAATTTTATTTTTTTGTTGAAAAATATAATTTAAAAAAATTAATAGTAAAAGATCATTATTTTCTTATATTTGTATAAATATTTTTATTGTTATTTTAATAACATGGATTTTATCTTTATCTCTAATTTTCAAGCAAAAACGGCAGGAATGCTTTTACAATATAGTAAATATAAAATGTCTTTGTACTAATAATTACAGATGACCACTCAAACAAATGAGGGGGTACTCATAGTAGGACAAAAAGCCCAAGGGGTACGCAACACAAAAAAAGTCTAGTAACCACTGCTTTAAACTTTAAAGGACAAGGGCTTGGACCAAGGTAGTAGTGTTGGTAGTGGTAGTTTTAGCTGTCCATTTGCAAAAACAACTTTTTAAAAACACTTTTATTTACTTTTCCTCCTGTTGACTATTAAACCTCTACACTGTACTGGTACTTTGACATGATTACACAGTACTTCTTTCACCTTGGCTTAATAGTGACTTGGACACAAAGAGTGAGGTAATAATCAGCTGAGTTCTATACTATCCAAAAAGAGGAAAAGTATGAAGTGTATTAAGTACTAATAACCTAAATAATCTAAAATGGATATCTGCTTTTACTGTTGGTCTACTATTTGAACACATTAATATGGAACCTCAGCCAAATTTGCTTTTATTTGCATGCTTGTTTTCATGTTGGAATAAGGTTTAAACATGACACAGATACTTCACTTTTTGGGACAGCAAGTCTGGGGTCATTTAAGGTCCCTCAGAGGTCTACAATAGTTTCAACACTTTCAGTAGTAGACAATACACTGCTATCTTGTTACAAGCAGCTGCAGCCAAGAAGAGCATACGTGTTTATGTGCACATTACTCCTCACCACAGATTCTGTCTCATTCACCTGTTATTATCATTGTGGCGTTCCTTTGGCTACGGATCAGATTTAGGGTGGAGCCAGAACCGTACACAGGATTTTAGAAATGCTGAAGTCCATCATGTTGACGATCAGGTTAGTCCCCGTTTGGACTTAGTTTAGACCTGGTTTAGACGTGGTTTGGTCCTTGTTTAGACTTTGTTTAGTCCTTGCTTTGACTTGGTTTATTCCTGTCTTTTTCCTAAATAATTCCTGCTTTACACTATTTGTTTAGTCCTGCTTTAGACCTCGTTTGGTCTTGGTTTAGCCCTGATTTAGACCCGCTTTAGTCCTTATTTAGAGTTGATTCAGTCCTATCTTCTTCCTAAATAAGTCCGGGTTAGACTATTTTTTTTTTTCTGGTTTAGATCTGGTTTAGTCCTGCTTTATTCCTAGTTTAATTTGGTTTGATCTGGTTTAATCTAGTAATAGAAAAATACCGAGGTCCGGACCTGTGTGACCTCTTTAGTGCATATGGCCATGGGTGGAGCACACTACAGAAATTTTCAGGAAATATAAACACGGTCATGCCTGATTAGTCCAGTTCAGTCTTGAGAAAATGTGCAAGGGATGGGGCGTCTTTTAAAACATTTGGAGAAGAGGGCAGTTTTCTCTCGGGGGGAGGGAGCATCGAGGAGGAGCCCGGAACAAGGGAATCAGGAGTGCAGCTGTAGTATGTGTCCCAGGAGAGCCCTATCCCTGCCTGCATATGTGCCGTACTGTCAGCGAGCTATGCCGAGAGTGACATCATACTGTACTAAAGGGAGGAAAAAACACAGCTTTAAATCTCTGGACTAGTCCTGGACCTCCACCCAGGCTATAGAGACAACACTTTGGCTGTCACATCATGGGCCCCTCCCACTGACTGCTATGATCTGTGTCCGCTGCTTCCAGATGTCCATGCAGGACTGTTCAGAGAAAGGCCAAGAGTAGATAGGAATTTCATTTAAAAACAACAGAGGAGGAAATTGATCATCATTTCATTCACACACATATTTTAGAAAATGAATGCCATAAGTGAAGACATGAGTGCCATATGTAATGACTCAAGTGAATGGGTAGTCTGAAAAGAAGCTTCCACCAAGATTAACTAGTGTTGGTTTGTTTGTTGTTGTTTTTCTTTCGTTTGCAAGGTAAGTCAAAAAGTAATGCTTGGATTTTGATGAGATTTTGATAAAAGGCAAGTAATGGGACAAGGCAGAAAGATCCGCTTTTGGTGTAGATCCAGGATTTTTGTAAATTATTCTGTAACATTGCAAAATAGGGTCAATGATACTAACTCCAGCCACAAGGGGCCAGTAAAGAAACAAATGAGATGTTTTAATGCATTGTTTACCAGTATGAAGGCTTTATGGCTCGATGGACAGAGTATTTACCCCTGAACTAGAACTTTACCACTACAATAATAACAAATGCCTAGTTACTACTACTATTACTGCTTCTCCAACTACTATGACTCCTATTTCTACTACTGTTACCGCCACTACAATTACTGTTACTACCAAAGTTACTACTATTAGTACTACTACTACTATTAGAGTTTGTATTGTGGAGACCACAACAACAAAACAAAAAGTAAAATACTGCATGTAATGTTTTAACATTCTAATCACAGTACACAGAATAGAGTTTGCTTTCTGACAATGCTCTTTTTGTAAAATTGTATTTATGTGTATGTCCCTTTAACTTATACCTGACCTGAGTTAAACCTAAGTTAGCCTGCTTTCAGAACGGACAAGGCCACACCGCCTAGATCCCAAAATATGAGGTCTATTTTAGTTGGGGAGGTGGCTGACTGGCGTTTACTTTGTCAGTCGCCCACACCCTGGTGTTTTCAAACATAACAAAAATATAGTTTAGAGGGGGGAAAGGGTTTGAGGGGATTTAACACCAGCTCTGGAATGTTATCTGTACATCCTCGCAAAGGATGTGGCCCTCACAGCACACGGCATGAGCTGACCTCTGTGGGCCAAAGAGGTGAACCGGCTGCAGGCTATGGATAACACTGGGACACATCTGCACTCCAACAAAGGATGACATAATTAGGCTAATTCCACACTAATGCAAATTTACTTTAACCATGCAGGTGGTAAATTTTCAACCTGTACCATTCAAGCCCAAATTTGTTTCTTCCAACCAATCATTTAAGCAATTTCCCTTGTAGATCAATAAAGTCTGTCTAAGTCTAAGTCATAACTGCTTATCTAAAAAAAAGGGCGGTGGTTTGTTTTTCCGATTTGTTGTATATTGTATATGTCTTTTTGCATGTTATTACTGTAGGTTAAAGGTCTATCCAATTGCATAATGTGCCTCCATTTGCCCCACACCCTGGAAACCAAACTCAAATCAACAGGTAGAAAGAGAGTATGACTGGCGACGCTATCTGTTTACTGGAAAGCCCAGCTGCTTTATTGATCCCATTCGCTTACTCACAGAGCTGCTGAAACTTCTGAATCTTCGAAAAAAAAACTGAAGGTTACCAAACAATAACAATAAACTGAAATGTATAGTCATAATATTCACGGCATCTACCAAAACATGCTTAAAATGTAAAATGAGCCCATGCATACAACCCTATGTTTTCAGTTAGGGAGCATTAAGCATGGCTTGAACAACATGCCTTCTTCTCCTAAACATTATTAACAAGCAGCAATTATCCCGGCTGGGGAAAGGGCTTGGCTGAGGCTCATTAAGTGCTTTTATTCCCCTGGGGCGAACAGTACACCCACCAGAAGGGCCGCCCTAATCTGGGATACAACTACATCCACGCTGGTGTTTCTTGGTGGGACTTCGTTTCACGCAACCATAGCATAACATAAGTGATCTTACGTCAAAGTTTTTGGGAGTGGCATCTGATGATGCATGATCATAATGGCACTGACCTTCGGCACAGTATTCGCCCTATCTTGTAATGGTAAAGTCATATAATAATCCCTAGATTTAAACTCAAACCAATGAATGCTCTATGGATTAAGCTACAATTTTTTTAAATTACAAATTTGTCAAAATCTGATTTCACTTTTTGAATTATTTTGTTTACAGACCAACAAACCAAAGTCATCAAAAACATAACCTCCTTAGCAGAAGTAATAACTTTATTTCTGTTAAAAAAATAGTTTAGTATAAAACCATCCTGGAAAAGTAGGAGAGGGTGTTTTTCTTTTCATTTTGCTGGTAAAACTTAGCAGTTGTAAAAGTGCAGCAGGGTGCCGTATACGAGCAACAATAAGCTCACCAGAACAGCAATGATTCACAAACGAATATCTCAATGCAAGCATAGCACCTGCAATTAATTAAGACAATTTTTTTTCTCTCTCTCAGGGAGGGGACCTGAAGATGTGGACAGTGCATGTAACAATATATGAAGAAGTGAGAAAAGTAAAAATATTGTTACTATTACTGCTACTACGGTTACTGCCACTACTCCTGGCTCAAACCCAGAACCATCTGATTACAAGGCCAGCCTTCAGCCCACTTTGCCAGCGAGGTCCAATAATACTTTTACTTATTTTGAAATTTTGAAAAATGACATGAGTGAGGTATGTGAGTGTGACAGCCCCCAGTCTCCAGGATTAATGCCTTTCTAACTTCACACGTCTCCTTACAGCTCAGGACCCAGTGGACACACACCCAGAGCCTGACATAAGAGCTCTATCTGCAGCCAGAGCTTATATAAAGACCCACACCCTCCAGCAGATGACGTGAATCAAACATGGCCGACACAACTTGGGACCAAAGGAATGCTGCTCCATCGCCCAGAGCCATGAGAAACAGACTGGCAATATGATGGCCCTGTTTACACTGGCAGACCACAGGCCCCTGTCTCACAAGCTGCTACAGAGGTTCTCACAAAGGCCTTAAAATGTGACATTTTTACTTTTTTGTCATTATAATTGCAACCCAGAGGTGGAAGAAGTACTGAAATCTGACTGTATTAAGTAAAATTATTCAAATAATATTACTTACTGTAAGTAAAAGTGGTCAACAAAGTAATTACTGAAGTATAAAATATGAGTGCTTTACTTAAGTGCTTTTGAGATGTTTTTGGCAGTAGCACCACAATAAATTCTACTACAACTACTTTTACTACTACTAATACTACTGCTGCTTCTACAACTACAACTACTATTACTACTAATGCTGCTGCTTCTACTACTACCACTGCAACTACTACTACTGCTGCTGCCACTACTATTACTACTACTGTCCTGCTTCTACTGCTTCTACTACTACTACTGCAACTCCTACTGCTACTACTATTACTATTACTTCTGCTGCTTCTACTACTACTACTATTACTACTGCTGCTGCTACTGGTTCTACTTATACTACTACTACTACTACTAATAATAATAATAATAATAAATTTAGAAAGTCTCTGTCATTAGTATAAGTATTGGGTGCTTATAATCTTCCGGTGGCACTGCATTAAAGCAGGCATCATTTTGGATTTAAAATCACTGCATGGATCAGGAACGCTTCCAGAAACTATTGTGTGTATAGTTTTATGAGATTTCAATTAACAATTTAATTCTATTTTTATTTACATTTAACTGTGTCCCAATGTCTTTGAAATTGTGGTTTTAAATTGAGGCGCCTTAGGCCATTAAATACCATCATTACAAACATCAACAAACATCAGCAGCTTGTTACGTAAGAGGCACTGTCAGCTGAGGCCATGTACACTCATAAACGCATGGAGAGCAAAGCTGGAATCTCCAAACCACAGGCAAATATCTGGTTGTAATGTGGTTCACTCCTGCAGCGACTGTCACAGCTCATCATGCCGTGCCCCTGGCCTGACTTCACACGCACACTCGTTGTGGGTGACGAGCTGCAATGAGCAACACTAAAATGTTTTTCCCCCTTTATAAAGATTTAAACTGTGGGTTTTCCCCCGAAATCTTGGAGGAAAGACAATTTTATATCATGCTGTAACAGAATGACTTCATTACACAAAGCAGGCCAAGCCCAGAGCAGTGTTACATATTTGAACTGCTGCATGACTGACAGCCACATGGAGAAGGCTGAAGAAATTCCTTTTAAATTCCTTACAATGAATATGATAAACAAAGTTGCATAGAATTAAAGTGACAGTATGTGTTTCCCCTTAATTTAAGGAAAACACCTATACTCACCTGCAAGATACTTGATACAAATGCTACTTTTGCACAAAAAAAGTAAAATTATAAAAAAAAGTTGGCCTTAATGGCAAAGTAGGTAGCGTATTCAAGTTTACATTTGATATCTGAGTATTTTAACTTCTACATGAGTAATACAATTTTAAGTAACAGTACATTATATTGAGTACAGATTTTTTAGTACTTCTTCCAACAATGGAAAAAAAAAAACTCAATACATAACTCAATAGATAATCTTTCTTATTTATCCCAGCACTGATTGGTCGACTATGTTTGTCATTTAAATGGAATGGCTGTTGCTATAAGTCGCTAATTCAACACTACTACATCTAATACAAAGAGAAACAGCCCAGAAGGGGAAAAAAAAAAAACAGACAGAGAAAAAGGAAGCAGGAAACAATGCAGATAATTACGGTCATATCATGCAGTCATGCAACGTTGATCAAGATAAGGAGGTAATTGTGGGACTGATTGTTCTGTAGTACTTTTTAAACAAAATAGTGGCAAAAATACAGCTATACCCTAGATTTTGGGTAAAGTACCTTTAAAGCTGCACTGTCTACTTCACAGCTATTTTTGTACTGAATTCTGCTGTATGAAGAGCCCAAATGAAAACCAAATCAAACCATAAAAACTATAATATCTCCTCTATAGCGCTGTGACTGAGGAACACTCACACATACGCTTTGTCTAATTCATTCATATCATATAATTTTGCTAATATAATGATATATACAGTATAAGTGACGCAGCCTGCATTTTGCAATGATGACAATGATAAAAAAAAATACAAATAACTTTCTTCTATATACTATAAAAGAACTGAGATAAGCTTGAGCACGAGATGTGGGTTATTTCATTTACAAGCAGAAGCAAGCACAAGTATTGGTCACCCATTAGACCCAGGGTGTTTATGCATCTTCAGACTATTTTAACGTACTCAAAATATCTCACCATCTAGGAATCTATGTCTCTCTATCTCAGGCACACACTGTCTTTCATCAACCTATTTAGTATCAGTCCTGCCAGCCGCAAATGTTAGTGGCCAAGCTTCTCAGCACTGGTTTTTGTGGCTTGTGCATTTTGAATTCCATTACTGCATACCCAAGCCCCGCCCCCTTGATGTTGGTATGCAGCATGGTATTTGGCTTGACCCATTGCTTGGTACAGTGTTTTTTTTGTGTGCAAGGCTTTATGGGTTATTACAAGTCAAAGCCATCCAATCTGAAGATGGATAACTTTTTGTGGTACGGCAATTGAAACTTCGTCTTTACTTCTATGTTTTTTACTATTGCTATTGTACCATTCGTTGCTCCAGCCACATAATCAAATCTGGCCATTAGCAAAGTGTTGGGACATCATTGATTCAGAACATCTGCTGCCCCACCCTTCACCCCCAATGACCTCACTGCTATCAAATGTGATCTGTACAATCTCAGATCAACAAAAGACCTCAAAATCACTAATGCGATTATTTCACAAAGGTTCTTCTTTGTGTAGACATTCATAATGAAGCGTGAAACATTAAAATTGTCTGTGACTGAGTGCACATTGACGTCATAGGAGGTCGCTCCCCTGACCCCTTTGCCCCTCACATACTGTAGGCCTATTTTTTTTATGAAAAGACCCAAGAGAATGCGTCAGGACCAAAATAGCTGATTCTTGTATTTGGCGTGACCACTTTAAAAGGCAAAATTCACACAGCGCCACAAAAGTTCATCACAAGTGTCCACAATGTTGCAGGACTATGTGAGGAGGACTGTTGGATGTGGTAATGAACTAGAGGTCAGGTCAGCAGACTCGAGACGACACTGAGGTGAGAGTGTCCAATGGGCAACATGCACATACGCTATATTTCCAAAAGTATTCACTCACCCACCCAAATAACCGAATTCAGATTTTGGTGTGGAGTTGTTTTTAGGAGCTGGGCTTGGCCCCTTAGTTCCAGTGAAAGGAACTCTGAATGCTTCAGCACCAAGAGATTTTGGACAATTCCATGCTCCCAACTTTGTAGGAACAGTTTGGAGATGGCCACTTCCTGTTGGCCATGGTCCATAAAGACATGGATGAGTGAGTTTGGTGTGGAAGAACTTGAATGGCCTGAACAGAGTCCTGACCTCAACCTGACAGAACACCTTTGGGATGAATTAAAGCAAAAACTGAGAGCCAGACCTTCTCGTCCAACAACAGTGTCTGATGCAAAGGGTGGCCCAATGTCATATTAAACCCTATGGATTAAGAATGGGACATCCCTTAAGTTTATTTGCGTGTAAAGGCAGGTGAGCTAAAACATTTGGGAATATAGTGTATGACAAAGGGTAAGACGCTGTTTAAAGAGCATACATACTAATGTACAATATTAATGATATATTGTCTCTATTACAGCAGAGACAAGACATACAGTTCAGTATTACAAAATGTCAAACTAGGCTAATTTGTTGAAAAATACACAATATATATTTCACATCAAACCAAAGACTACTGGCTCCAAGTTTTGCTTCAGACCAAAGTAAACAAGCAATTATCGCTGCCTGTTAATGGCAATATTCATCAGTGTGTCACTTTGCTTCCCTTTTTTCTACTAATGTTTTACTTTATCTCCTATTTCTCTGTGTAACTTAATAAAAGCATTACTAAATTATACACTTTCTCTTACTTTGTCTACAGTTATTAATTCAACAGCCAATTGGAGTGTAGCAGCAGATTAAAGCCATTAGTAATAAAGTCTATGTAATGTATTAAGGTTATTTTTTTCACAGATGACTCCTATTACAATATGATATCAGGTCATTAAACAATTTCCCTCAATAGAAGAAAAAAAATGTCATACTTTTCCTAAGTAAAAGAGATATTTTGAATGATATATTGGTGTGTGCTGTGTCTAGTGGGGGAGTATCCAGAATAATTAGATTGCCCTGTAAATCTAATTACCATGTGTTAGGCTGCTGCTGTGGATGGTATGCAGTGTGTTCCTCTTTATTGTCCAAACTACCAGCATGTTCCACCATCTCCTTTTTTCCCCCTTTAAAACTGAACATCATCAGTCTGGAACACGTCTTTAAATATTCCCAAGGTCGGTCCTAATGGTTACTGCCCCCCCTCTGGCCATGGGCACGGCCTGTCCCGGCTGTTGACTGGACTGAACCTTGCACAGCAGCACCATCCAAGTCATACATCACCCTGCAATTAGCAAGAGGCCTCAGAGTGATTCAGGGAGGACTGCCCAGCAAGCTATCCTCATCACGCACGCACACACCTTCACTATACTGCAGAGTTTTTGAGTAGAGGGAACTATTTTTGCCCTGCACAGAGGTGGGATGTAACTAGATATATTTAATCAAGTAATTTCCAAGGAAGTACAAGGAAAATGTACTTTGCAGGGTACTTTTTCTCAATACTTTTACTTATACTATTGTACTTTTTAAAGTCTCCAATTTTTTTTCATTGTGTTGTGGTATGAGTACTAGTAACATTAAGAAGTAACAGTAGTAGTAGCAATAGTAGTAGTGGTAGTAGAAGCAGTAGTTGTAGTAGTGGTATAAAAAGTAGTAAAAGTAGTAGTAGCAGTAGAAGTAGACCACTACTACAGCTACAAGTAATGGTAGTAGTGGTGGTAGAAGAAGTAGTACCAGAATAGCAGTGCAAGAAGTAGAAGTAGTAGCAGTAGTGGTGGCAGCAGTGGCAGCACTAGCAATAGCAGTAGTAGTGGTAGAAAAAATAGTAGCAGTAGTAATAGTAGTAGAAGTAGAAGCAGTAACGGTAGTAGTAGTGGTAGAAGTAGTAGCAGTTGTAGTAGTGGTAGCAGTAGCAATAGCAGCAGTAGAAACATTAATATTAGTTGTAAATTTTGCACTACAGTTCAAATAAAACATTGTATATTAAACTTTTCATTCAATACTTCAAAAAAATGTTTTATTCAAGTAAAAATTTAATTGTATACTCTACATGAGCATTATTCTTTAAGTAACAGTTCTTTGGAGTACTTCTCTCATCTCGGGCCATGTGGTCACTGTTACAAGCATGCAGCTACCATTTGAACAGAACTTCCACAGAAAAAAACAACAACAGTAAATTAATTTAAAACCAATTTCTGTTCAAATTCAAAACATACTAAGCCCCGCCCTGATGCATGGGCAGGATGTTTAACATAATTATTCTGTAACGGCAACTTTCCCTGCACTCCTGAGCCAAGCCTTTGTGTCTGCAGCCTCCCCTCCACTGCCAGCCATGCCTCTCCCCATCTGTGCAACCTCATGTCCCAACACATGAAAGGCTAGCCGCAAACTCCCACATAGTAATTTAAAGTGGGCTTGCAAGCATGCAGTATATGCGAGTAGAACTTGTTTATACTCACTTGTAAGTAGTAATGCACAGAGCACCAGAACGCCAGCCACACAAAGTCCATTCATTCTCCACACGGACGCGGCCATCCTCTCTCTGGTCAAGCGTTTTTCTCTGTGAATGGAGAAAGGTGTCTGTAGTGAGAGAGTGTGAGCTGGCAGTAGTTTCCTGTGAGGTTGTCGTGAGCGGGACAGACACGCAGGATAAAGTGTGGCTTGTGTTCTGGGCCTCTTTATACGGCCCCGCTCCTCTGGCCCTCTCCCTCTCTGAGCTCTGTCCACACCCCCTTTTTTCTAACTGCTGCCTTGAACCATTTCCCTCCAGAGCTTCCTCCCTGCTCCCAGTGAGTGAGTGTGACTCCTGTGTGACTTTATATCAAGTTTAGCTTTGTCCTTGGTGATGGTTTTGGCCATATCTATTCCTTTACAAAAGCAGCTTGTACAGGATGTGCTCCAGAAACAACAAGACGGGTCTAGGAGGGTATACAATCTAAAACTTTTTAAGTGAATAAAGACAGAGAAGAATCTGAATAATCTACTTTTAAACACTTTTTAGAGAGTGTAAACACATTTGAATGCCATCTACACATGCCAGATTAGTTTGTTTCCTCCTCCAAAATAACACTTTAACTAAAAGTAAGACCAGAATTGTGCGTAGTTAATGAACAGTGACCTAACATGCAGGAGGTAAGACAACATATACAATATACAATAAGGCTGATTTCTAACATATCAAAGTTGGCTTAGCTTTTTCGTTGTGAGAACAAAGAATATGCCATTCATTGGGACTACACAGTATCTGAAACATGCAACATGCAATTTCTATGGTAAATGTTAAATGATATTAAGATACAATTTTGGTATAGTAAAAGTTCAATTACATTTCTGTTATGAAAAACCTCAAGGACTAATCTTAGGAATGATTTGGAAATAAGCCAAGTCTAAAATGCCAGAAATTTTGTGAACTTTTGATACAGTCCCAAAGTCACTCACAACATTTCAGGCTCTGATGGGACATGTGTGCAAAACATTGACACATGATGAATCTGTCAGATGAACCAGTTGAAATGAATTGAGAAAGCCTCTTGGATGAGAGGTGAAACGTCTTCAGCTGTGTTGGTCTTTTTCTTTTTTTGTTTTGTGATTCAATTAGCCTGGAATGATTTTTATGATCGTATATATAAAGTTGGGACCCTTGAGGTGCATATATTACTCTGTCTTTCAAAAAGATCAAGAGTATGTCATTCAGTCTATGACCTCTGGTCTAAGTGTATATAGGTGTATAAAAGTATTGAAAAAATGTCCTGCAAATATTTGCAAGTTTGCATTTAATGCATGTACTTCTCAAATGATTACTTGCAACACAAAAATAAGGTAGTTAACCCTTGACTTGATAGCAGGTGCATTCATGAGAAAATTTTTAGGTGGAAATGGAGGACCAAAGTGCGTTAGATGTGGCAGGCCAAGAAAAATAGAGAGACAAAGGCAAGGAATGGTGAAAATGGTTAAAGACGACCCACAGATCACCTCCACAGAGCCACAACATCATCCTGCTGCAGATGGGGTTTCTGTACATGAGTCAACAATTCAGAGCTCTTTGCACAAAGAACAGCTGTATGGGAGGGTGATTTCGTGAAGACAGAGTAAATTACTATGCAAGCTCAGAGAGGTGCCCAAAATTGTACATATGACTGTATACTGTGTTTGTTGATGTTCATTATGTTAGCATATTGTGTAGCCTGTGTAAGTGCACCAGCTAAAATTTGTCTTCATTATTGTTTTGTTCATTTTAACTTTACAAGTTGCCAGGCACACTCAGCTTTTATTTATCACATGGCTAACACTTGGATACATACTCTGACTGTCCCTTCCCTTTCTTATTTCCTCTTGGTTTTTCCCTTCCAGCGTCACCACAGCAAACCCTCTGTCTCCTAGCATGCATCGACTTGCTTATTGATTTGGCACATTAAGCACCGGATGCCCTTCCTTGTGCAACCCTCTAGGTTTATTTGGGCTTGGGCATGTTGTTCAGTTTCATTTGGCTTCATCTACTAATACATGATCATATTTTTGACTACAGATGTTGTTTAAATCATATTTTTAAGTACAAACTTTACATAGAGCACCTTTTACTGACAGCTCTGTATTCGACTTCAGCAAACAGGAAACGCCCCCTGCCTGTTTTCATCCACTCTGTTTGTGTGTGTGTTGCTGAGGGCCCATTAAAGCACATGGCGTCGCACTCGCTTGGCCTCACATTTTGCCTATCCCTGGACAGATGACTAATACTCTGTAGTGATTAATCTACTGAAGCACAGATGCAGTACATGCACTCGAGTACACACATACCATTTGGTGACCCTTGCATCCGCACACTGGACACTCTTGTGGTATTGATCTGTAGTCATCATGAGTGTGATGTGGCCTGTCCATTGTTCGTGTTAACGCCGAGATGTGCTGTTTGAGAGGAGGAGGCAACATCTGGAAACACTGCCGCCCCATCACAGGCATTTTTGGGGAGTGCACCGGAGGCATGCCTGTCAAACAATGCAATCAAATGAAAGGGAATGCTGCCAGGACAGGCCTATGTCTGTGGATAGACCATTTAGGGTTTGCTTAAAGGCCACTTGAAATGTGAAAAATTAAATTTTACATTTCAGAAAGACTTTTTTGCCTTTTTTTTTATAGCAGGCAGTCAGATTTCTCAGTAACTTCCTCCCACTGTCCAAAGACATGCATGAGTTAGAAGAACTGGTGAGTCAAAAAAATTCCCTTTAGTGAAAGTGAGAGTGAGTCTGTTTGTATCAGTAAGTGAGCTGTGTGACTAACCATCCACTGTCAAGGCTGTACCCCTCCTAAGGCCCATAGTTGCTGGGATAGGTTTCAGGCACCTGTCACCCCCTGATGGGAACAAGCAAAGGATGAATGTACAGTATTTATTCAAAGCCGTCACAAGTATTATCCATATATATTTTAGACAGTACAGCCCTCTAGTTGCAGTTGTGTGAGGACATTACTTCACACATTCATAGACCAGCGTGTGCAGACACTGGTGGCAAGGAGTTGGTTAAGTGTCTTGCTCAAGGACACAACAACAGTATGCAATGTTGGGAGGAGGGTTTGAATCACCAACCTTCTGGTCAGTGGGACAATGACTCTACCAACTGTGCTGCCCTAAGACATAGATGAACAAAATCTAATAACAAAGAAGAGGGAGCATATCACCACAATTTTAAAGGACTTAAACTGGCTGCCCATCGGTTTTAGGCTTGATTTTAAGATTTTGCATGTTACTTTTAAAGCCCTTCATGGTCTGGGCCCTGGGTACATAGCAGAACTACTGTCCCCCTATGAACCGGTGCGCAGCCTGAGGTCCTCGGGCAGTAACCTCTTTACTGTTTCTAGTTCTAGACTTAAGACCAGGGGAGACCGAGCGTGCTCTATTCGGGCTTCCTGGCTGTGGACCTGCACGAGGATTTTAATTTTCCTTGTCTTTGTATTTATTGAGGATGTTTGTATATCCTCTTTTCTTAAGGGATTGTGTAAAACACTGTGTGACTCTGTTTTGAAAAGTGCTATATAAATAAAGTTATTATTATTATTAATACCTGTCCACCCATAAAATCAAATACTTTTAAGGCGTGGAAGAACCATGACTGTACAGTGATGGTAACACAATACTGTAACTTCAAAAGATTAACCAAGCGTCTGAACTAAGCATTAATAAGAAGGCCATGTTTGAATAACATCCTATATTTCCTGCAATTAACAGATGCAATAAAGTCGACAAGAAATCTGTTGACAAGAAAATCATTTCTCTAACTCCTTGTCCAACAACAACAACAACAACAACAACAACAACAACAACAACAACAACAACAACAACAACTTTTATTATGAAGCCTTTGGAATGGTGCTAATTGATCCATTAAATAAAATGTTTTCTAACCAGGCTCGAACAATAAACACATGTGGTTGCCAATTGCAAAAAAAAAAAAAAAACAACAACAACAAAAAAACACATCTTGATTCATTAAACCAAAATCTGTCAGTGGAATTAGAACCAGGGCCACAGCCCAAGGAGACTGTGAGGTACCACACAGGACGCAATACATTTGGACAAACAGTACAATACTGGAATAATCTCCCACTCCCAATAAGAGGCTCACAAACATATGCCAACTTCAAAACACATCTCAAAAAGTGGATAAAAGAACCACCTTTAGCATGTCTTTTAATGTTTTGTGTTGTATGTGCCTTTGTATTGCAGTTTTTTTATGTGTCTTTCTCTATTGCCTACCTAGGGACAACAGATGAAAACAAGCACTTTTGCTATAATCTGGCAAATTTACAACTATAACTCCTGCAGATGTTCATGAATATGTAGAGAGAATAGCAGAGATTTATGTGTGACTTTCTCATATGAAGAATGACCATAAATATTGCATTATATAGGAGGTATATTTTATTATTATTTTAGTTGAAAGGCACTGGGTTGTCTGGACATGATTGTACTGTGCATTTTTGCAATAATATCTGTGGTTACAGAGAAAAGTGATACTTAATAAGGTCTATTTACGGTATCATAAACTAAAAGACCTGGCTTACACTGACTTCTGTATTGTCCCTTTCATCTTAGTTTGGTTAAAAGACAAAGAATTTCTGTTCATGGATGACGGGGTAATGTTGGGACATCACGAGAAGCAGCACATGGTGACGGAGGAGCTGAGCCTTGGGGGCTAGACTGGGTTTGATTTTGGCTTATGGAGCTTTGAGAACAGGGCTGCGTGCCACTGGGTACGATTCAGAGTCTGTATCTATTACACTGCACCACAGCAGAACCATGAAGTTAGCCTCACAACAAAATATTTCTCTTTATGTTTTTGTGCCAAGGGTGATGCAAAATACTATTACATTATGTTATTTCATACCCTTTTGCAATCTTACAATGAGAAGAAGCTGTGTTTGCAAACATTGGTTAGGCAGGCACCAATGCATTTTTCAAAGGATGATCAAATTTTAAGCATTAGCCAGTAGCCACCAAAACTATGTATAAACACAATGGTTTTGGAAAATGGACTTTATTTAACAGTCCTAGACACATTTATAGCCTGTCTGTCCTGACAGTGGATCTCTCAGTGTGGTTCTCCATAATGTTTCTTCATTTTTTCCCCTCACAGCTGTTTTTTTTTAGGAGTTTTTCCTTACTGAGAAGGAGAGTCTAAGGAAGGGGATGTCCTCTGTCTGTTTAGTTTAGTTATTGTTCGTGTTTGATTGTGTGACTAATTGTTTGTAAAGTCTTTTTAGGTGACTGTTGGTATTGAGATATATAAATAAATCTGAATTCAATTAAAATAGCTACTAATGAACCAATGCTTGGTTAGTAGTAGATAGCAAATTAGTTAGTGCCAGTATAGTAAGATTAAACCCTTGAGAGCATATAAGCTACTGACTCCAGCCACAAGATGTTACAGGCTAGTACTGCTTGTGCCAGTACCAAGCTCAGATAAATGGAGAGGATTGCGGCAAAAGGAAAACCCAGCATAAAAAAACAACAACAAATTCAAAACAATTCGCTCTGGTGGCCTCTGTAGAAAACGGAGCACCTGTAACAGATTTTTTCACCTTTATCTATATACAGTATCTACCAGATCAATGGGATATGTTTGAAATCTATCCACTTTATGCATAGCTCACAGCTTAAGGTGAAGCATCTTTTAACATAAACAAACTACAAATGCTTTAGAGTTGAATGTGGCACGAAAGTCCAATTTTTTTCATTAGGAAAATATCTATGAATGTTTTCTGTGGTATCTAATACATGTAGTAGTAGCAGTCATAGTAGTACTAGTTGTAGTAGCAGTAGTAAAACAATACTTTCAATTTGTAAACTCCATTGAACACTTTTTTTAACATACTTTGAACTATACACTGTTAGGACATAATTAGCATTTATGCACACAATATCCAGGTGTTACAATGCCTTCTACTGGTGTAAATAATATGGTGTTAAAATAGGCCATAGGAAGTTTAAAGAAAAGGAGCAAATAAAATAAATAAGACAGTGGCTAGGTATGACAGAATATTTGGATTTATACAGCTGTATTCAACCAGTTCATTTTATAGTCTTGTTTACTGATTTTATTCACATGACTGGAGAAAGTGCTCCATGCTAAAGGATGCACTCTCAGCTGACTTTCATAGAAGTTTTCCTTGACTCTGTAATAATTTGGGTGTGGCTTGTCAAAGGGGCCAAAGAAGGACAAATGAAAAAAAAAAAAAAAAAAAAAAAACTCTACGTGTGCGATGACACATGGTAGGGTCGACCAAACTGTCTCAGGCTGCCCCTGTCTCCACTTCCTGGTCTGTTTCCTGCCATTCTTCCTGTCTCTGTCCGTCCACCGTGGTTTGACCCCGCTGTAAACCCTGCAGACACACAGAGGACAAACATGGAAACCTCTGGGCTGGTATTATCTGCCTGTTCAGTCGTCCTGTCTTCTTCCCTGTGGTTTACATAATACCGTGTGAAAGTGAACGCGCGGGCCAAGTGTTTCCTCCACAGCATAATGACAGGGCACAGTCCAGCCTCTCCAGCGACGGAGCAGCGTGGAAAGAGCAACACCGGGAAACACACGGAGTCCTATAGAGTGACACACAATATTAGTCATGGGAGTTTAGCAGAGATAACTTACATACAAAAGTGAGTGATTCAACTTAAACCAGGATTCATACACTTTTTTACCAAGAATTTTCCATGACTTTTCCAAAAATTTTGACTAAATTTGACTTACGAATAGTATTAAAAATGTCCATTGTGCTGCAATAGAAACCTTTTCTGCTATTTCTTTTGTTAAAATTAGAAATCAGTTAGTTGGGGGGAAAAAATGGGGGCTCTTCCTCCAGAAATATATTATTCCACAAATTTTACTGAATTATAATCTTCACACCAGTGATTAAAAGATAATTATGCTTGGTAAGTTGGTTCCGAACTCATTTTTAAAAAGTAAATTAAGATATAAAGCAATCACCTAGGCAGGCTGGAGCAGGTTTAACTTGTAGGGGTCAATGTTACTCAGACTGTTTAAATTTCCAAAACTTTTCCAAAACTTTACAGCAAAATATAAAATTCCAAAACTTTTCCAGGGCCTGGAAATTGCATTTCAAAATTCCGTAACTTTTCCAGGTTTTCCATGACTGTACGAACCCTGTTGAACCACAGAACGATATTTTTCTTTAAAAAAAAAAAAAAAAAAAAAAAAAATTGTCTAGATATCACATGGTAGATGTAGTAAAGTAAATAGGGTAGGCGTAATAAGCTATGGCTTCAGCCTACACCTTTTCGGTTGTAATGTTATTGTTTTTCTCTTTGTATATATGTACTGTATCTGTATATGTATTACAAAGTGTACTAGTACAACTATTATATTTTTATGTGACCGAAATAAACTTAAACTTAAACTAAACTAGACATTCTTGAATTGACAATAGTTTTTGCATAGATGAGGAACTGATGACTGTGAGCAACGTGTTAAAAATGTACTCAACTAAATGTTTTGTACTTGAACATGTACTAAATTACTTCAGCATATCTTAGTTACTTTCCAACTGAAACAACACAAATTACATTGGCAGCATGTGATTCTTGGTAAATGGTGGCATCTGTGGAGAGTATAGATGAGAGGTCATTGTCCAGACATCAATTATGATTCACAGTTGATAAATCTTTCATGGGAGGTGTAGAAAAGTGTAGAAAAGCATAAAGTGGCACAAGATAACTTGCCTGACCTAACCTGGTGTAGGGCTAAATAATTCCTGGTGCGAAAAACATCAACATGTTGAGATGCCACACAGGCAGACAGCTGTCAATCAGTATCACCATAGGCATAACATTGGTCTAGATTCAGGATTTAAATTTAGCCCTTTAAAAAGGTTTCTAAAAACTCAGACATCGCCTCTTAAACTTTGGAGCCATATGTTTAAATGCACAAACTGGAAACAATAATTTGCAATTTAGAAAATGTATTCATTTAGAAATATAACTGTCATACTGGTATATTTTAATATACATGGCTATTATGGGCAAGTGCCCCAAGTTCATTGCTCTCCAGAACACTCACAGTCTCAGAGCCAGCAACTGGCTGAGGTTAAGGTACCTTTTGTCTGGACAGAGTCAGGGAAGAGGAGCCTGTTCTACTTCGGGACTTGGTCCTGGAATAATCTGCAGGCCAGGATGAAGTTGGGGTCTCTCATTCCTTTGTTAGGTTTCAAACAAAAAATAGTTTTAGTCTCTAGCTGTACCTGCATCATGTAGTTGTGCAGGATCTTAACTGTCTCAATATTTAATCCCAATGTCTTTACGATTTTATGTTTTCTTGTGATTGTAAGTATCAGTGATTGTGTTGTACATCTGTCAAATGTCTAATGCCTGCTTGTACTCAGCCAGGACATCCTTATAAAACAGACTGGCTGAATAAAGATTAAATAAATATAGTGAAATACTTGGGATACTGTATTTACTCAAAGCATTAACTATTTAACTGTTTACTGCCAAAACATTTCTAACCTTTGTGTAGTTTGGTATGGTGATAACAGGAGGGTAGCGACGGAAACAATAAAGCCATTCAACTGCCAGACGTCCAAGCTCGAGCTGAATGAGTTATAATGTGATTATGTCCAATTCTAAGCTGTGCATTCATGCCTATGCCCATGTCTTGTGTAACAGACAGTTAATGCTCAGCAGTCAGAAGCACTGTAAGGATTTTTCGAGATACTGAAAATTCACAATGGTTTTGGGTGTAGCATAAATGCATTAAAAATGACAAATGTGTCTGTTACTGCAGGCATTTGTGTTTACCTATTCAAATTAACCATGTGGCTTTTGTTTCAATAACAGCAAAGTCCACAGATGTTTTATACATAATGGACAACATTTACTTTTAGTTTAAGTCGAATAGTCTACTTCTATTCGCCTTGAATAAAACCAGAACAAGTGGGAAAGGACGTGAAATAGGGGTCAATAAGGAAGAAAAAGTTGGGAACCAGTTGGTTTATGACATAGCGTCACTATAATCTTCTCCTGACATGAGTGACAGGTCCACTTAGGAAGCCAGACTCCCAAAATACCACAAGCAAAAGACGTCTTTAACAAAAGAATGTCTCCATGTAAACTCTCAAAAACCTGTGATACACTCAGCAATCATGCAATACCTTTTCTCTTTTGTGTCTGGTTTGCTTGTTATTGATTTACAGATCACTAATCTTTCCAAAACACATTTCCAAAACTTCTCCCTTTTCCCTTCTCCGCCCATCGTACTGCATACTATACTGGACATTTCTTTTACACCACACAGATGTTCTTCTTTAGCACTACTCCTATTGTTCATAAAACTGTGGTCCCAGCCCAACTGAACACACATCTGCAGTCAGTCAGATTCTGTATTGGAAAGCCAGAGGAGTACACACCTGCACATAACCACAACTTCTCCATCTGTGTTTCTTCAAACTTTTTTTTTTTTTTTTTTTTTTTTTGTAATCCTCTATGAATCGCTGGTTTTCTCATGTCAGTTCTACAGGCCATAACTCGGCTGTCATGGCTCTGATTGGTTAACTCGGAAGACATCTTGAAGTGATTTACGCTCAAGGTCAAAAAGGGTTGCAAAATTTGGATTTCAGACACTCTCAATCAATCATGATCAGATCTACAAGTGTTTGCACTGAGCAACCATTTATCTCTAGCTTAAATAACTGGCTTTTTATCTCAGTACCATCGTGAGTAGTATTGTCACCTCACAACTAAAAGTCTAGGGCTGACTGACAGATTTTGATTGAGTGTATTTTGCCTTATTATGTATTTAAAAGAGTTTTTTTTTTTTTTAATATTGAATGTATTATACATTTTTTTATTGTAAAGCAATTTGTTGTCGGAGAAAAGTACTATACAAACTACTTTACTTACTTACTAAAAGGTCCTGGATTGGGTGCATAGTAGTAGTATTAGCAGTCATAGAAGTAGTGGTAATAGTAGTGGTAGCGAAAGTTTTAGTAGTAGTAGTAGTAGCAGCAGTACTAGTTGTTGTAGAGGTGGTAGTAGCAGTATCAGTACCTGTACTAGTAGCAGTCATAGTTGTAGCAGTATTACTAGCAGTAGTAGTAGTGGCAGTAGTAGCAGCAGCAGCTTCAGTAGTTAGAAGTTAATAGAAGAAATAATAGCCACAAAACCTTTTGTAGTTTTTCTCAAGTAATACTTTGGTTGACTACTGTAATATTATTTTGAAGTAACAGTACGACAAATTTAGTACTTCCTCCTCCTCTTATTACCATGTACAGTATTACTTGAGTAAGTCTGGATGTTTAATTGCCCAAATTCCAAAGACAAAGAAGTGTGTGTTCCAAGAAGTCCTTTTAAGACACAGTATGACGTCTCAACACTATCTTTTATCTTTCTCTTTTGGGACTTTATGAGGCAGAAAATTAAACATTGCTTTTGGCCCATGCCCAGCCAAAAGTATTTTGAGATAACATTAGCATTACATAAGTTCACAATAAACTATATGTGTTTTGGCAGGATTCAGAACACATTCAGGCCACCCAGTTGTTGAAATAATCAGTATATCTTTGTTATTCAATACTTTTTGCATTTTATTATTCATCCTGTCACTTGGAATAATGACTTTTCATAGTTCTGTGTGTTAGCAGACAACAATGTGGGCCACTTTTGCCAGAGCTCTGCACATTATGATCCCAATAAAATCAACATGAATTTCAAATAACACTTGGCTGTAACATAAGTTAAACAGATTCATCATATTAGGCTTTGGCTTTTAAAGTAAGTTGTTTTTATAGTGATTTTATTATGCTCGTAAATCCTAGAGCTGTTCAAGTATTACACCGCGAGATGGCGTCATAAGACCGGGCTTTGAACACATCAAATGCTGAAAGGGAAAGACACTACTGTAGATGACTCAACACTGAACTCTTGTGGCCATAAGAGATACTACAGAGTCTTCTGTTACAGAGTCTTCTCTTTTCTTGTTATAAATAGAACAAAGGCATCGAAAATTGTTCTAATTTGAGAAAAATAAAAATATACAGTTATGTAACAGCCAACAATCACTGTAACGTTGTGATCGAGCTTTCAATAAAACTGATTTGAATAAGTAACTAAAGGACTTTCTACTCAATAAAAGAGGAGGAAAGAACTAGATGCCTTTACTATCATAATTTACATATAATTTAAACATAATTTACATTTATTTTTGGAAGAATGGGTACTTTCTGAGATAATGCCATTTTTTATTTTTATTTTTTTTGCTGAAGTATTTTTGAGGAAAATGTTATCTTTTCTCAAGTAGTCTTTTACAAACTCTAATGAAGTACTTTTTTTTTTTATCTCAGTGGCAAAGTGGGTAGTAGTAGTAAGAGTAACAGTAAGACTTAACTTGCCTCCAGTGTCTGTGTACACTGGTGTGTGAATGGGTGAGTGTTTGTAAGTGTGAATGGGTGAATGGTTCCTTGAGATGAAGCGCTTTAAGTGCCCATGGAGGTAAAAAAGCGCTATAGAAATGTGACCATTTTAGCAGAAGTGGTTATAGTAGCAGTAGTATAGCTCTAGTAATAGTAATAGCAGTATTTAATGTAGAAGCTGTAGGAGTACTAGTACTGGCAGAAGCACTAAAAGCCGCAATAATAATAGTAGTGGTAGTAAAAGTGGAAGTAGCAGTAGAAGCAGCAATAGCAGTAGTAGTAGTAGTAGTAGTAGCAGCACTAGACGCAGCAATAGTAGTAGTAGTAGTAACAGTAGGACCAGAAGCAGCAATAGTAGTAGTAGCACTAGAAGGAGCAAAACTAGTAGTAGTAGTGATAATAGAAATTGCTCAGTGTTATTTTCTACTTAAGGAAGCTCACTTTTTACTTTTACTCAAATAACAATTTTGTAGAGTACTTTTACTGCTATTTAAGTAATAGTATTTTCTATACAATAACATGCATACAGATTAAGTACCTATTCCTCCCCCTCCTGAATAATGAATAGATTATGTAGAGTTTATTGTATGTTGTGTGTTGTAAACCCAGAGGGGGGAGCCCTGCACTTCACCCCCGCCCCTCCAGCAGCCGGTGTGTGAGGTATGGATCACGGCTGGTCTGGAGATGCTCGGGTCCTGCACATCAAATATTCATCCACACAAACTCCTCAAAGTCTTAAATAATTCTCAAAGAAGCGTGCCCAAAACAGGCCTTTGCTATCCACGGCACGTTCCTGTCTGGACAATAGATTCAGGCAGGTAGAGCGTGAGAGGACAGAGATTATCAAAGAGAAGAGAAGATGATAATGATGTACTAGAAAGGAGATGTTATTGGTTTTAAAGTGGCACATGGTTCAGTAATGATGTTGGAGTCTGAGATTGAGATCATTTTTCTATTAACCATGAGAATAACTATGATGAATTTGAGCATTTATGTTTTTTTTTATTCCTTTATGTATATTTTAATGGTCTGTAAACTATGATGATGATTTATGTAGCCTGTACATTAGGCTGAATTCAAATATGGGCTAATGATCAGAAGGCTAGGTTTTGCTCTTGGAGAAAGTGACAAAGAGACTGATTTACTTTTGATCGGTACCATGTATTAGAAAAAGGTAAAGACAAACAATACACCAAGGACTTGAACCAGAGACCTCCTAGTCCAGGGGTAAATGCTGAAATGCTCTATTCATTGAACTATAAACCCTTCTCTTATAAAGGTGAAAAATCTAAAATAAAATAATGGAAAAATGAAACAATTTTACAGTTATTTTGAAAACAGACAAACAAACTAAGAAACCAACCAGTGTTAGCAAAAACAAAACCTCCTTGGCGGGTGTAACTAGGATTAAACTCGAGACCAAAGTGGGAACCACATCTAAACTATCATAAACCATTACTAAAAGGTATAAACACGTCTTTTGTGGTGCAAGTCGATTAAAGGCTCTGACTAGACAATTATTTTGAAAGGCAAAATGTCACATAGAAAACAATACAAATTTTAGTGATAGGAAATTAGCTATTGCTGATAACACAATAACGATACATTTACATGGATAATGAAGAACCACTGTATTGTGAACTAATTTTACGGTTCTTAATGACCCTATTTCCCCTCTGATTGGCAGTGAGCGGGCTGGTCTCAGCCGTGTAATTCGGTGCAATAACAAGCATCACCTGATCTCATCTGCGGTGACCCCCCCACTCGTCCCGCATCCATCCCACTCACAATTACATCATAGTGCATGACTGATCTGGCACTCATTATTACCACAGCCTATATTTGAGTGAACGTGTCCCTTCTGGCGCGTGTGTGGCAGGTGGTGTATCCCAACCCAACACCCCCCTTTCCAAATGCCCTGCTCCTCGGCCCTAGCCCCGGTGCACTGATAAGAGCTGAGCGTGGAGAATCTGACAGCAGCGCTCTGGCCTTTCAGGAAAGCGCAGAGGAGAAAATGAGCCATGAAGGGAAATCGGAGGTGATTATCTTTATTATCAGCCGGGGGAGTAACTGTGGAAACGACGACCTGTGGGGGGGAAGCAGCCCACTGATTGGCCCATAGTGGTAATTAACATCTGCATATGCAAATAGGTGCCTCAGCTTGGGAAATTTGGCAGGCGTTTCTCAACCTCACCTGCACCCCACGCCTCAAAAACAACACACCAGTCAGTACTGTGTGTATTCCTCGTGGGTGTACGTTTTGTGTTTTAATTTCTCCAGCGCATTTGCATAGAAAATACTTAGTCGGGCAGTTTTTTGAAAGAGCAGTTGGCAAAGGGGGCCAAGGGGCCGCAGGGCTGGGATGGACACTGCGCACACCCACCTCTTTGTTTTTGCTGCGCGGCACTAAAAGAGACGCAGCCACACAACGGGAGGCTGTCAGGCGGCCCGTTGCGACAGAGCTCATTACCATCTGAGGATCCGCTCAGAGACAGAGAGAGAGAGACACGGATGTCAGCCCACCACTGCAAAAGAAGAAGAGCATTTCCTGTCAGCGAATGGCTCCATAAAAGTTTCAGATTAACCAGTATACTCTCCTTCCTATATGGACAACTTCTGAAGGCTACAATTGTCTTTTTTATGTGTTCTGGTTGCAAACATTACCAGCTGGCAGCCAAGTAGGTGCTGTTACTTGAAATAATATCACACAAGTAGAAAAATACTATTCCATATGAAGCTTACTCAAGTACAAATTATTATTATCAAGGTATTTTTGGCAATAACACAGCAAAGTTTATGGCTACTAAAAATTATACTACTACTGATATAGCTGCTACTGCTGCTACTACTAGTACCACTACCTCTAATAATAATACTAACACTGCTGCTGCTTCTACTACTATTTGGTGGTAAAGTGGTTAGCACCCTGACAAGTTGTCCCAGCATTGGAAGGACGGACAAATTTCACTACAGTGGACAATAAAGTAAACCTTACCTTTCCTTTCTACTTCTGCTGCTACCTAAACCTTGTACCTACTTTGCTACTTAAGTCAGAAAAAACACAATTTCCTAAAAAAAAAAAAAAAAAAAACTAATCAAAAAGGCTTGATATGCTGTTACTTTCCATCTCTGCCAATCAGCAAATCGTTCCAATAATCGATCCAATTCAGCACTAGGTTAACCAGCTGTCCTTCATATATGAACATGTTAACTTCCCAACACTAATCTGCGTGTGAAGTTTGCAAACACCACACAGCTTACAGCAGCATCTGATGAGGTGAACATATGCTGCGGACCGAGGCTGTGATCTGTGAATTATGCAGAGTGCCCCCCAGACGAGGCCCGAGCAGTGTACTTCTAATGAGCGAGACACACACTGCCAATGACAGCTCCAGCAGCAGGCGGCCACATCAGAGACAGTCTGCAGTCAACGCCGGTGACACCTGGATTCACACAGGCTTGCAATTTTGCTCCATCTAACCTCCACAGCCAGCACCTGCCTCGCTTTCCGCCGATCTTCCAGCTTTGGTTTGTTCTGTTGTGGTACCTTTATTAAAATGGTGTCCCTCAAATAGCATTGTCTTTAAAGTTCACTTGCACGCTCTCTCAGACTTCAGGTCCTCCACAGATCACCTGAAGGAAAATATTGTTGGGAGAGCATAATTATTAAACAAATGGGTTTTAGACACTAGCAGTAGTGTGTGGCTTATATACTGAAACATAAAGTTAAATACTCATGGTGTGTTTTGTATTTTTTTAAAAGGAGTGTATTGTAAAAAGCTTATTCTATTAAAATTTGACCCACCTCCTCAGCTGTGTCTGCTTTATGCAAATATATAAGATGATGGCCCCCGAAGTGGTGTGTACTCCCTCCTGTTATGACGGAGACTGGAGTTCAGACAGGGTCCAATTCACCAAGGGCGAAACTCAAAAACTCAAGCCACAAGGTGACAATTTTGCCCCTTTTGCAAATTTAATCGAAATCACAATTTAAACTGTTGCAATTAGCAAATCGCAAAGACTGCACTTATTTAGGTGATATAATGTCCTCAGAAAACAAAATATCCCATCTCCACCGAGTCTTAATGTGTATAAACTGTGCTACAGCTGTGGTTTTGGCCTCTACAGACATGATATGAAAGGCACGTGATTGCTTGTAGTGTTAAGGCGCCATCAAATGCTTAAAATGTAAACTGAACCTTGAGTTCACAACATATATCGCAAATCTCATTACAATCGCAATATCTGTCCGAAAAATTGCAATTACATATTTTTTTCCAAATCATTCAGCCCTATTTCCCAAGCCCCAATAAAATGGGAATGTTGCATCAAGAAGGGCATCCGGGGAAGATACTGGACTAAATACTGTATGTGGACCACCAGATGACCTACTGTGGCGACCTTTGAAAAGAGCAGGTGAGAGAAACGGTTGTTGTTGGTATTATTTTGACAAGAAGAATAGCTTTACATCGGTGTTACATACATTTATGGAAAAATAACTATGTATCTATGTCTCAAAAATCAGGTCACTGAAAGAATCTGGTCTTGTCTCTGTCTCTCTAAGACCTCCAAATGATAATTCAGTAAACCTATACTGACCAAGACTTGCCTTCACATCACTATAGGGCTTAAACTCCACACTTAAAACTAGAAGATGATATAGCTACAATTTTAATTTTTATTGTATTGCCTATACCAATATATTATTTCAAATATTAGACAGTGTTTTGGGATACAGAGTCTACAATTATGGGGTACTGGGCATGGTCATTAAAATAAAACTTAGCCTTAAAACAAGTGACCATTCCATCCACAATAGAGATGTCCAAAAAAAGGTGTCAGAGAGACGATTCATTGTGAAATTAGTATTGCCCTATTCCTAGAAATTTGGATAAAATCACCCCTGGCTCCCTCTTTTCCTGCGCACACATCCATACATTAATTATTTCAGAATTTGCCTTGTAATCCACGCAGAGAATCCTCCCAGAACGAATGGGATGTCAGCTTTATGCAACTACTTGTAAAAGGCATTACAGGGCGTTAAGTCCCGCGTGGATCTGAATTGGTCTCAGCGGGACAGGATTAGCGCAGCGCGGATTACAGACCTTGCCCAAAGGAACCGCGGGCACGGGGTGATGGTGGTGGTCATGGGCCGGGGAATATAGATCGGAAATCGCTTATAGTCCTCCAGCAAAGAGGATGTTATCATGGTGGAGCTCTAACTAGTGCTATCTTTGCAGTAGGCCCAGGCTAATGTAGTTACAGTTTTGGATATCGACCTGCACCCTCCCACCTCATATAAAATGGTTATTCATTCATTCATACATTCATTCATACATTTTGCTAATTTGAGAGATGATTGCTACTCACACGTGCTCAGGAAATGGACCGGTGCTAACTTCCTGTTTACAAATGATGTCATAGGGGTTGCTAGCCATTTAGTGTTTTTACTAGCCACCCTTTTAAAACATGTTCTGTTTTAATTAATATTATTTATTAATTGATTCATCTTCTATCCCTTATTCCCATTACTGGAGCCTATCCCAGTAACTTTGGGCCTTAGGCGGGGTACACCCTAGACAGGGGCCAGCTAGTCAGGGCTGACACAGAGACAAACATTCACTCTCACATTCATTCACTAGGGGCAGTTTAGAGTCACCAATTCACCTAACACATGCATGTCTTTGGACGGCGAGCAGAAGCTGGAGTACCCAGAGAGAACCGACAGAGGACATCCAGAGTTTGTGTGTTGGCCCGTGGATTGAACCCACAATCTCCTTGCTGGGAGGCAAGAACACTAACCACTCTGCCGCCAAATTTAATATTAATCATGATGAATTCAAGCAGAGCAACATGAATTCAGGCCTAACCTCTAAAGTTAAAATATAGGTGTGTATAAAATCCAATCAGTCAAAGTGGCTAGTGTGAGTATTTGTGTTAAAAGCCAAAATAAAAATCTACCTACACTGGGCTGGTTGGCTAGTGTTAATGTCAAGCTCTGGATGAACAGTCTGAATAATAGTAAATTGTGTTCACATGGGTTTATTTATTTTAAGATTTGCCTTCATCATTAATAATTTCTTGCTAAATAAAAATAAAAAAGTGTCTAAATAATGACTATGGGAGAGAGGTATTGACAGTATTACCATTGATTTTTGCAGTCTTATAAGCTACATATAAGGCATTTGTTAGCCTGTATATGCTGTTAAATAAGAAATGGCTGTGCTTGTAGGTCAGTTACATATTTAAGTAATGTACATATGCTTACAAAAAACAGTCTGTGGTTGAAAAGAAAGAGAACACAGGTTAAAGCCAGCGTTGCAGAAATCTCAAAGCATGGATCCATGGCTTGAGGCTGGAGGTTTGTGGGTAGAACTACAAACAGAGTTTAGTGAACCACAATGAAAGGATGTAACGACATATATACTGAAGTCAGTAGTGAAAGAAATTTTTGACACTTTCTAATATTTGTAGGGGAGCTTTCTTGTGACCGTGAAGCTTGTCACCTTTGATTTGCTCTTACTGTGCAAAGCAATTTTGCCATAATCAGTCAGAGTGAAAAGGGTTTTGTTCAGTAAAGGACAAGGTATGAAAGCTGCAACTTAATTTAATTCAGCAGCCTTTATCAAACGTATTTTGTCTGAGAAATTAAGCAACAGTCTTTAACAATGGCTCCCTATTAGTGAAGGTGAAATCCCCCAGCTTCAGTGCAGGACGTTAGGGGCTCAGTTTCCCCAATGTGCAGCCCACAAAATTCCAGCCACACAATATAGGCATCCGGAGTAAAAACCTAAGCCAAATGAATTACTCATGTGAATGATCCACAGTGGCAGCACCTGAAAAAAAGAGAGCAGCTGAAAAGAACAATAAGTAAATGTTGCCTCTAATCTTCCTCAGTTCTTTCTTTATAGATCTGTAGTAGTAGTAGTAGTAGTAGTAGTAGTAGTAGTGGTAGTGGCAGTAGTAGCAGTAGTAGAGCTGGTGTCTTCCTCTCTACAATCGTGTGAACGCCTTTTCATATTGACCCACACTTCATTAGGAACCTGCTGTTTCTGCAGCCCCTGCGGTGGTGTGAAGAAGACAGTTGGACCAGACACTGGGAAGCTGTGGGATATGCAGAAACACTAAAAAACACATGAATAAGCAAGGTACAGTAGTAGAGGAATGTTATATCCATATGAAGAAAATTGGATTTACGGATTCATATACCTGTATATTACTGCATATTACTGAATATAGTAGTTTCAATGTTCAGTGATATACTGTAGTTTTGATGGCCTATAATGATAGAAATAATCCAGCCTCAAGGAGTCACAAGCCAGTATACCTCTTTGTGCCGGTCCACAGCCCAGAATGAGAGGATTGTATTAGGAAGGGCAGTTGAGTTACTGGGGCAAACCCGACACGGAAAAGAGAAATTATGATTTGAATGCTTTTATCCATGTTCTAATGTTGTTTGCTCCTCAAAAACATAAGAGTAGTAGTATTTTGTTTCATTCATGAGAGTTTGAGTATTGTTTGCTGAGCCACTGCCCTTTTTAAGAGCTCAAAATGCTCACAGCTCTGTGTTGACTTTGTTCTGATTATTTCAGTGCCATCACTTCACCAGTCCGCTCATTTAGCTATCTGTTAGCCTCATGTTGCTAATAGCTGTGCTAAATAGCCATTTTATGTCCTGTCCAGTTCCCACCATTGCCAGCAGGGGACGGCAGAGAGTTCCCTGCAAAGTCAAAGTAACAGCTCCCCATAAGAAGATGATTTGCCATACACGCACATTATTTTAAGTTATAAAACATGAAATACTAATGCAAATGTGTCTGTAAATGTATTTCAAAAGCCTGAAAAAAATGATTTTATGGTCCCTTTAAGTAGTAGCGCTAATCATTGTTTTGAGTTCTTAGTAATACAATATTATCAAAATAACAAATAAAATTTGTTGATTTAATTTTAACTTGCTAATTCAATTTTTTAAAGTGTGTGTGACAGTCCACAAACCATTAACTAACTCTTTCATTAAAAAACACACAAATACAAATTTCAGCTTCAATGCAATTTTTAACCAGCAAAGTTTATTTATATATAACAACAGTACAAAGTGAGTCCTTGGCTTGCAAAATAGGTGTGCTTCATATTTACAATAGATACACAATAATATATTATCATAACAAAACCAAAGCAAATAAAAAACGAGAACAAACCTTTTTTTTTTTAAATACTTTCTTACAATTTTCACAACACTTTTATAAAACAAGAACAAACAGCCAATATTATTATCATCATCATTGTCAGTAATTACTATTTTACACAAGTCCAGTGTCTACAGAGGATTGTTTACATGTTTTTTTAAGATGGAAGGATATATGGTGATATCTGATGCCAAAAAAGTCCAGGAAGCTTTTTTGTGTAAGGAATGACGCGTGCCAGTCAAAATCACAACACCATTTATTTGGCAGCAAAGAAAGTGCACAAAGCCTCCCCAGTTGGCAAGGGAAATTCAAAATTCATCAGTCGACTGGCAATCAAGAGTAAACTTTTCCTTAACTAAATAAAAGCTAAATTAGGTGCACGGCGTGAAAACAAGTTATTATCTAGTAACAAAAAAATCTCTTTGACAAACAAGGTGCATTCAGCTGTGATTTTAAGACCTTCAGAGGAGGGAGGAACGGATAGAAATTGGGATGCATGCAGAAATCTTACATAATATGAAGAAATGATATACAAACCCAGTTCCAAAACAGCTGGGACAATATGTCACATGTAAATAAAAGCAAAATCCAATGGTTTGTAAATCCAGGTGTTGAAATTGAGATATTTAGCCTTTATAAATAATAGCTCATTTTGAATTTGATGGCAGCAA
Source organism: Bostrychus sinensis (assembly GCA_020698575.1). NCBI lineage: Eukaryota > Metazoa > Chordata > Actinopteri > Gobiiformes > Eleotridae > Bostrychus > Bostrychus sinensis. The sequence goes on from CM036250.1 coordinate 13,253,708, forward strand.
CACATCTTAAAAAAAGTTGGGACAAGGCAACAAAAAGTGGAGATCATTAGTATTGGATGTTATGAATGTTCATGGTCTTTGGGCCCTTAAGCCACACACCGACTTCCTTTTAATACAGGGCTTATTGAGGCTTTAACATTATGAGACCCTTTCTATTGTTTTACCAAAATGTTGCCTATTAATTAAAGTTAGTCACAAAATAAGCTCACTAAAACTTTATTTTTCCATTTTTTTGCTTTGTCCCAACTTTTTTTTAGATGTGTTGCTGTCATCAAATTAAAAATAAGTAATTTTTCATTAAGTGGTAAAATGTCTCAGTTTTACCATCTGATATTGTAAAATATAGTTGCATTGCATCTTGTTGTCATTTTTCACTTTGTCCTGACTTTTTCAGAATTAGGTTTGTAAACAGACGGAGAAAAATATATCAAAGCCACCCTCAACCAGTTCATATAGTTAAGGGCCAGAAGGACAATAATAAACATACATTTGATCCCTTTGGAAGAGGAGAAGGCATTTAGGTCCTATTTAAACAATAAAAGCATTACTCCATATAAGCAATGTGAGGTATGAAGAGGATACAATTCTATTCGCTGAAATTGGGAAGACACCTTAAAAGGAAGAAGCTCCATGTTTTATATGTACTGTATGCACGCGCACCATTAGGTAGTAGGTTACAAGGTGCTTTTCCAGATACATAAATGATGGCAAATGCCACTTCTGCCCCCTAGAGGTTGGACTTAAACACATCAGTCCCCTCCTCATTCTATTTTTCAATCTCCTGATCACACTGTGCACAGAACTGGCTCAGATCAAAGACCGTCTTCAAAGCCAGAGCTGGAAACTTCTGCTAAGGGGCTTCTCATCACTTCTCTTCAAAAAAGCTTTGTACTGAGAAGGCCTGAGTCCGATCGTAACCTTTCTTTTTATTTTACTCTGGCTAAAGCAGTGGCTATAGGTAGTATCTGGAGCACTAAAGAAATAGTGGCGAGACAGGGACTAATCGAATCAGGAACGCTAAGAAAGTGTGAAGCTAAGGCCACAAAGAAAAGAAGCACCTCTGACCCACTACTGCTGTTTGTCATGCCCTCACACACAACTGCACTACACTGTACAAGCTTTAATACTAGCTATGTTCAAGTACTCAATGTAAACAACGAGCAAACGGAAGAAAACAACACATCCATCCAGTGGATTGAGTCTACAGTTTGTTTGTCAGCTGAACACTTCATGGGTAGCCATTTTAAACTGTTTACATTACTGATCATTAGGGAGCCGTTTACACAATAACACTTAATAATTCTGTTGCAGACTGGCCTTTTGTTTACACAAGTTCACTAAGATCAAAAATAGTTATTTTATGCTTCATATATAGAGAGTTTATTTTGGTAGTTATCAATAATTTAGAGTTTATCAGCACTGCTGCTTTTTAACGTTGTAGAAAGGAGTTATGACTTCTTCTGGCGTGTACTGAGTTTCACAGTGGGGGTGCACAGCGCCCCTTGCTGGCCTAACATTCTTACCACAGAGTTTTTATGCTTGCCACAGTTTTCTTCACACTTGAGCATCCATGTGAACATGAAATGGCAAATGCATAACTGTTGTGTTTTCTATCAGCATTCTCGTGTAAACGGCCCATTAGCCTGACTTAGATTATTAGTATTTTCATGTTTCACATAATGTATAGAAGTGACTAGACCTAATTGTATGCCAGAGATACCAGTTTGTTGTGTTACAAACACTCAAGAATGTGCTGTTTATCTGTTATTCTACCACCAGATGGAGTAGTGAGCTTTTAAACTGTAGTTTTCAAACTCGAAGAAGATCTATGTCACAAGTTATAGACACAGGCTAAGTATTGGTTTGTCAAAACTACATATAGTCCCTTTAAATGGTCATTTTCTGCTTGTTTCGTACCTTTATTAGTTTTGAAAGTGGCTAAATTTAGGGCTATTTGCTCTATCTGTAAAGCATAAACCGATTATTGAAATATTAGTGAACTACTGGATATGACATGAACGGTTTGGCACTTGGTCATGTGACCCACGCAAGCTTGGTTTTGTGAAGACATGTGGCAGTTGGGAAGTATACATCATGACTGGCTAATCAGAGCTGGCTCCACGCATTGGCACTTAGAAATCAATGACGGACCCTTACACCACTTTCAGTATGTGATAGCATGCAATTAGGGTCATATAAGATGAAAAATCCTGATTGGGTAAGTGTGAGCTTTGCAGATAGCACATGCTGTCCTCAAGCAGACGGGAGGTCTGGAAGCTTGTACATCTGGGACTAGGACCTTAGATAGAGTATGTAGTGGACAATGGGCATTAGTGCTGACCAGGTTCTTCTTCAGGAGTCATATTTAATTCATTTTCATCTCAAAGTTGCAGATTTAGAGACTAAAATAATGTGTTGTGCCATGTATTGGACAGTTGATTAATGCTTCAAAGACATAAAATAAATGAATTCAAGAGGGTCTGCCCAATATTTATGGTATATTGATGTTCATTACACTACCCACCACCATCAGCAGCAGCACTGTCCACTATCCCTCTCCTGTCTACAGCTGGATTTGACAACAGGGCAACTGTCTATGGGACTCGGTTTAACAGAGCCAACACAACTCAAATAGACAAAGAACAAGTAAAACATTTGTACATTCACATAGACTGATTGGCAAGGGTACATACAGAGATGACCAGACTGCAGAAGAAACCCAGTGGAGCCAGTGACGCTGCTTTAAGGACATCTCCCAAATACAGTACACTGTCATCAGTTAAGGTGCAAGCATGCTGCCTCAACTGTAGCCACCTTCCTGTACACTTATTACTGTATAGAGAGGTTTTTAGGCCTAATCATTCCCAATCTACGGAAAAGAAAAACAAAAAAATCTAAGACCTGTATCACTCTTTATACAGTTTATGGAGCCTGCAACTCATAACACACGTCCATGTACAAAAATAAAATCTTGAGAGCTCCACTGTGAGATGTGGTCCTCCACTTCTTGTCTTTTCACTTTGCTCTTAAATGCAGACAGAGTAGAGAATAAATATATGTCTCAGGAGTTTCCTTCATGCACACACACCTGCACGCACACACACACACGCACGCACACAACGTCCTGTCCAAAAAATATCAGAACAAATAAATAAATAGAAGCCATGTCGGTGCCTTGCGTCGAGACATTCCTTCCTTTTGTGATCATAAGCGAGGCAGCAGAAAACCTCTGGTCCAGTCTCTAGGCTGGGTCGGCTTGTACCGTCACAGAAGGAAGAGCTAAAGCAGTCATTGTCCTCGAGTCTCTCTGCTCATATGAGTTCCAGGTTGGTTGTCGTATACTGCACCATGATGAGAGGTAATGTGGGACCGTGTTTATAAAGCAGGGGTCACTCTCAGCTCTCTAAGGACATGGCTGAAATGAGCTGGTCCACTTTGTAGGCCAGTCTCTGCTTCCTCGCCTGCTCGTCTTGTTCCAGGGCAGCCGTGATCTGCAAAAAGCAAAAAAAATAAATAAAATAAAATAAAGATAGAACCTAAAACAACACTTTGGTGAAGTACAGAGAAGAGTTGACCAACCACCAATGGCAGCATCTACAGTATTGTTACCTATACCAAGGATGTTAGGTTTCTACCTGTATTGGTTTGCTTGTTCGTCTTTTAGCAAGATAACTCACAAAGTAATGTTCAGAGTATGACATTTTCAGTAAAGGTCAATAATGCGCTAGTTAAAGGGGCTATATTATAATTTTATTTATCTTTTTAAACCAATCTTGTTCATCTCTAGAACACCATAGCATGTTTTACAACCTTTAATAACTCTGGAATGGGCAGGGTTTTGAGGCCTCAGAAACTCAATGACAGAGAATACAGGATTTCTCAAACAAGCGTGAACTAAACAAAATAGAACTTCAGGTATGTTTTTGATGAGGAAACAACATTACCATGGTAGAATGCTCAGTCGATTTTGCATAAAATAAAATATGAAAAAAGAAAAGAAAATAATATTAATTAATGTACTGTTTTATTGTTGTTTTATTATATTTAGGTTATTATTATTATTTTTTACATGTTTTTATACTTTTTGGTTTTATTGATCTGATGTCACCTGTGTTTTTTTTAAAGTGTTCGATAAATAAAGTTGGATTGGATTGGAATACAGCATACATTTATCTTTAAGTTGTGTGGCTATGGATATATTAAAGAATTGTATACCATTGTGAGATAAGGGCCAACAAATCTCACTCCAGCCAAATGGGATCAATATGGGAGAAAATGGACAAACAAAAGAAAAAAAATATAACTTTTAGTGTATTCTTAACCACTGTGAGATGTAAGGGCTTTGTAGCTTAATGGATAGAACATTTACCCCTTGAGGTCTTGTTATTTTCAGAGATACTTCTTGTTGTTGCCAAAACTATTTAAGAATACAACTAAAACAAAAAGTTACATACTACCAGATATTATTGCTGTATGTACTATGAACTGAGGATTATTCTACTCCTAAATGAGCATGAAACATTACATCATACCCTTTGTCGCTGACTACAACATCGAGAAATATTTGTGCATTAGCAGTTGCGTTTTTATCTTCGGAGCGAGCGGCTTGTAAATTTGGCATTTGTCAAGACGGGTTCAAAAGGGAATGAGACAGGCTGTGCTCTGCGTTCTCTCGTCTGGTGTCTGCTCCGTCAGGTCCAATCCCTGTCACATCCCCATCACACACAAGACGTCGGCCTTTAAAACCAATATGAAAGAGCAAAAATAATAGCCATGTGTGTCATTGCTTTATCAGTGTTGGTGAAAGTCTGCGTTTATGACAAAGGCAGGAAAAAAAAAACGTTCTACTTGATAAACTGGCTGCATATTCTCTTGTTTAATCTGCAAGGTTTAATTGAATAATTCACAAGTTAAACCAAATTATTTAGTGTGCATTCCTAGGCAATAAATCTTAGAACAGAGGAACATTTGCATTTTTAACCAATTTTAAACTGACACTATCCACATTCTTTTCTTGCATTTGAGAAAAACTCTTTAATCACATAAAAAGTTTTTTTTCTTCAGGCTTTTTGAAATGGTTTTAGACACCATTACTATTTCACATTATATAACATAATAATGTATATGTATGGAGGGGAGTTGTTACTTTAACTCTGCAGAGAACACATGGATTAGGTGTCTGTCGCTCCGTGCTGGCAATGGTGGGAAATGGACAGAGTATAAAATTGCTAATTAGCACAGCTATTAGCAACATGACGCTAACAGATAGATAAATGAGCTGCCTGCTTTGTAGTGACGGCAATTTGAGTGCTGAAAATATCAGAATGAGTGCATTGACAGTTTATGGGCTTTAGAAACACGCCTGAGCACTTCCTGATTACACGGAGAGCGATGAAAGCGAGACCAAAAATACCCCTCCAGATACATTTTTGAGGTGCGAATAACATTATAACATGGTCCCTTAAATCCACTTTTTTGAGCTTTTAACCTTTAAGTAGAGGAGAATGTTCAGTTGGTACTGCCAGTGTTTACTTACTTTACTGCTTGTCTACTTCCCTATTACAATAAGGGACACTGCTGATGGCTTCTCATCTTGCAAACATAGCCGAAAATCCTTACTGGAAATGTGTTTAGTAGTGACTATAACTGCATACATAGACGAATAAACCAAAAAAGCATAAAAAACATAATTCACCAGAGGTAATTGTTGAATTACGCTAAACTCAGAGCTAGAAGTTTAAGGTAGGCTCTAAAACAATGTAGTATTTTGGCAGTTATGAAAGAATCAGTGAACTCAAAACTAGGGAGGTTTTAGTTCAGGGGTAAATGCTCTACCCACTTACAATGGTAAAGAATTATTAAAAAACACTGAATCCAAACAATTGTCCAGATCCACAGTTTTAAAAAAGGATTATTTCTTCCCATTACTGAACTTTACTAAAAAAAAAAAAAAAAATCTTACTATAATTTTTTTGTGTTATCATGGTCACACACTAACAAACCAACGCTGGTGAAAACATAACCATCTCAGTGGAGGTAATGAAAGGTTTGCTACATTCTTGAAGGAGTGGGTATTGTGAATGCAACAAAATTCGCTTTTGGATAGTGTAGCTAAAATTAATATTTAAGATTCTTTGCTTTTTTTTTTTTCTTCTTGTGCTTTCCATTTTACAACCAGCACCATTTAGTGACCTTCTCTTTTGCTAAACCTGTTTTCTGTCCCGTCACAGCTCACAATGGTGTCTGGCTGCCTACCATCTTCCACTCATCTGCTTAAGTGCTCTCACAGGCTACAGTCTCCTCTCCTCCTCCTCCTCCTCCTTCTCCTCTTCGGCCCGATAGCAATCTATTATTAATCTCAGCCCTGTATGCAGGTGCAGCTCCCTCTGCCATCTCCCCAAAATCCATTTAGGACTGCCGCAGTAGCTCTGGTTAGCCTGACACACCGCCTTTTATGAGCGGCCTGGCGGAGAATGAACACTGCTTAATGGTGTTAGATGAGTTTTTACACACTGCACTCTCGGCTATGTGGGAAAAAGAAAAAAAAAAAAAAAGAGAAAGTGCGTGTTTGCATATGTCTGGATGTATGTGAAGTGCAAAGGCAGCGAAATATGAGATTCAAGAGGGAGTTGACTGGATAATAGGTGGAAAAAAGGCATGAATGTATATGAGATGGAGAGAAAAGGTCAGGCTAATGCTTCCCACAGGAGCGGCTGACATTACAAGCACAATGTCTCCATAAATGGTCTTTCTGTGGCCCCGCGCTGTGTGTGTTGCTCAATCCTGTATAATGGACAGGTTTTCACTGTAGACAAGAGGGGCAGGCTAAGATCCTGTACATACTCACTTTGTAGTTTAAGGATCAGTAAGTTGGTAGTAGAAGTAGCACTAGTAGGAGAAGAAGTGTTAGTTTTAAATGTTTTATTTTATTCATTTTGCTGGACTTTGTGATCTTTATCTGTGAGAGGTGCTATATGAATTAAGTTAAATTACTTATTTAGTAGTGGTGCTAGTAGTCGTAAGAGTAGTAATAGTATTCCTGGTAGTGGTAGTAACAGTAAGCACTTTCTAAGTAAATTTTACTCAGTACTGTTTCACTCAAGTAACAATGCAATTTTCTATTATTTGCTTTGTAGTAGTAGAAGTTGTATTAGTAGTACCACCAATAGCAAAAGAAGTAGTAACAGTAGAGGTGCTTCTAGTATTAATATTAGTAGTTTTACTCATGTATCTTGTACATATTTTCTTATTTAGTAGTAGTAATAGTAGCTGCACTTGATGTAGTACAGCACAGGTGCTAGTAATAGTAGTATTTACTTGGAAGTAAATTTACACTGTACTTTTTTTACTCTTACTCAAGTATCAAGTGTAATCATGTACATATTTGCTTTGTAGTAGTAGTAGTAGTAGTAGCAGCACTACTAGTAGCAAAAGCACAGGTAGTAGTAATAGTAATTGTACTCTTACTCAAGTATCAAGTGTAATCATGTACATATTTGCTTTGTAGTAGTAGTAGTAGTAGTAGCAGCACTACTAGTAGCAAAAGCACAGGTAGTAGTAATAGTAATTGTGCTAGTAGTAGGAGTAGTAGTTAGGAGTTGTCTACAGAATAGTAAAGTATTAGTACTGGCGATTGTATTAGCACAGGTAGTAGTAATATTACGTGATGCTACATTGTACAGTAGTAGTAGGTACTTTCTACATAAGTCAATTTACACTACATGCTTTACGTTTTACTTGAGTAAGAATTGAATGTTATATATTCAGTTTGTAGTCCACAGAGATGAATTGCCTTGTTAAGCTCACATCTCACTCGACCTCTGGGCTTTGGTGGAGCGTACCGAAGCCTCACCGCTGACCCTCGCCGACCTTTGCCACTTACGAAGCGCCCAGAGTCTAACGTATATGCGCATTAAGGCACAGGGCTTTCATTCAATTTGTGCCGGCAATCTGTGTATAATTAGCGTCTGATTTACTAAGGCGGCAGCTCATTATGCGGCAGGCGCCTGGGAGTGCCCTCCAGGTGAAATCTGGAAGTGACGAAGCTGTGTGTGTGCTCCAGCGGAGGGCGGCCAAAGGAAATTATACATCCGCTATGGTGCGTGGAAATACTCATTATCAAAGTATGCAAGATTAATTATAGCATGTCTTAATGTATATGATATGTATGTGTGATGGATTTACAGCAGCAGGAGGTCTTTGATGGGGAAAAAACAAGTGCAATGACGAGAACAAAGGGAAAACAGTGAGCAGCAGGTGGCAGTTCAGAGCAGGTTTAAGATGTAATTTCACAATACACCAGGCAAATGCTTCATCACGCGGAATCAGCTTAAGAACACAACTCCAGGCTTTGTTTCGCTGAGTGAAGATTATGTGCCATTTTTTATTTTCTCAGTAAATTATGGCTAATGTTGGCAAAGTGATAGTGGTTGTACTAATAGCTGTAGTAGTAATAACAAGATTTATTCATTTATCGACTTCCACTTGTTCGTGTTAGGAATTGAGTGTCCACTCTCCAAAGACATGCATGTGTTAAATGAATTGGTGAATTAAACTACCCCTAGTGAGTGAGAGTGACTGTCTCTGAGTGTCAGCCATGGAACTAACTCTCCACTATCCAGGATGTACCCAGCCAAAGGCCCATTGTCACTGGGATAGGCTCCAATAATGGTAACAGTGGAAGCAAAAGAACTAGCAGTCACAGTAGTAGTAGTAATGGTAGTAGATGACGGTATTAGAAATTCTAGCAATAGCAGAGGTAGTAGCAGTCGGTAGAGATGTTCGCCCATTAACCCGATGGCTGACAGTTTGATCGCCACTACCGGAATTACATACTGTTGTTGTGTCCTTGGGCAAGACACTTCACCCACCTTGCCTATGCATGAATGTGTTAGCGTGATTGTGTGTTTGGTGATGGTCGGAGGCCATAGGCACAGAATGGCAGCCACATCTCTGTCAGTCTGCCCCAGGACAGCTGTGGCTACAGAAGTAGCTCACCCCCTCCGAGTGTGACTGAGGAGTGAATGAATAATGCACCAAACTGTAAAGCAACTTTGAATACCTAGAAAAGCACTACTTAAGACTAATGCATTATTATTATTATTATTATTATTATTATTATTATATCAATAGGTAGTTGTAGTAATAATAAAACAACTAGAAGTATTAATAGTCATAGTAGCAGTAAATAGTTTCTACTTTCTACTAAAATTGCATTCAATACTTTTATGATTTTACATTTACTATAACACTATTCTGAATTAACAGAATTTTTACTTGAAGTGATCTACACTTGCTACAATGCTATGAGTGTATTTTAGGTTAAACAGTGAAACAAAAAGATGACATTGGAGCAGAGGTAATAAAATTCTTTTGCAGCCTGAGAAGAGCCAAAATAAAGCACATATTTCACATTGAACAGATATTTCTCTGCAGCCCTAAGTGTCCTGTACTCATGTTTTTTATGTGTCTGCATTCCTCACCTCTTCACTGTACTTGCTGACGTAGGAGTAGATCTCGTTGAGAGCGCTGAGCATGTTGAAGTCCGCTGAGTGCAGTCTGGCCTGTTCTGCCAAATAGGCGTTCATGTCCTGGTCACTAATGGCTGGCAGGCGGTTGATGTCGGCATAGTACCTGGGGAGGCAGACAGGGGGTGTTACTCGAAAACATATAAGCGCTTTTTAAAAGTCGTCTGTCTTGGCATCACTTTGAGTAAAAGCACACAGGGATTTAAGAGAATCGGGCTGGGGAGTGCAGTCAGAAAGAAAAGGGAATTATACAGCAAATCATCTCATTTTCTATTGTAAGAAGATGTAGAAGAGAGGATCTGACTTACCTCTCTACCCAGCTCTTGTAATTGGGGATATCTTTAGCGTAAAGCAGCTTATTGGAGGGGGAGTCTTTGCCCAGGCGATGCTCAGAAGTGGAGCAGGAATCCATGAAGGTCTGAGCCACCACAGACAGACAGGCATCTGTGATACTGCTCTTGTGAATGTCGAACACAAACTGCGGATTCTTGATAACGTTCACCCAGAATCGTAACGGAAGGCTGCAACAAAGACACAAAAGGAATTTATTATTTTAAAAAAATTAACACTTAAGCCTGTATAGGAATCCAGAGGTTCTGTATACCACTTTAGATATGTCTGGAGTTCTTTAATGAGAAATATGAAGATGGCCAGCTTGTGCTTTTAGATTTGCACTCAAAAGCTGTACTCAAGTAAAAGTACCATTACCTCAAAATATATTAGTCAAGTAGAAGTAAATGTAGTCAAAAATAATTACTTGACAGTTTAATTTAAATTTAAAGTTAAATTTACTTAGTAGAAGGTAGTTTAGAGCTAGTACCCAGGCCAGTCAACAGAGTGGTAGAGGGGGGCAAAGTGTTGTCCTGAGCCTCAGGGTCAGAGGGGCTCAGAAATGGACCCTCTTCTTATATTTTGTATTATAAGGGGGCCTGTGGGAAGCTTTCTTGCCCTGGGCCTGACCACTACTGTTACTTCTGCTACCACTGCTACTATGGCTGCTACTACTACTGCTACTACTGCTGGGGCTGCTCCTAATACTACCACTAAAAATACCACTACTTTTCACTAGAACCTCTTATAAATGGCGCATCTTCAACTGCTACTTAAGGTTTTTTTAAGACATAAACGAGTTTTGAAGCTTATCTTAGCAAACCTGTGTATTTTGTTTGAGGAAATATTTATAAAAGACATTTCTTACCAGTTGCTCTTCCAGGTGTGACGCACATCTGTGTCATGAATGCCGTGCCTGTCTGCCTGCTCATCCAGGAAGTCAAACATGTATTTGATCGCCAGCGGGAGCGTGCTGCCTCTGTGAACTGTGCTGAACAACGTCTCAAACAGGTCGTCGACAAATTTCTGCAGGGTACCCTGAAGAAAATGAAAAAACAGCATGGTTGATATTTTGGGAATAAAACTTAAGGTCTCATATCTTCTTAATGTATGCATACCTTTGTGGCTAGCAGCCTTGTCAGGTAAATCTCCGAGACCATTTTACTTCCACGGTCGCCCTCTTTTTGGTCCCCGTGTTCGTGGTTCTTCACCAGATGCCACACCTTCACTCCACTTTCCAAATCTGGGGTGATCATCGGGGCTCGTGACCGGAGGCTGTCTGGACTGCCTGTGTACCGGAACGAAGAATCTGCAGCAAATTTAAGCAAAAACATCCTCAATTACCACTGAAGCTAAATGACTTACAACACTGCCCTTAGGTGCAGAGGTGTTTAAATTAGACATACTCATGCAGATTGCACTGCGCCCCACACAGATCTGCGATCCATTCTTTGTAACTCATTTTCAAAATTAATCCTCGAAGGCACAGAGCAGGAAATTACAGCGGGGGTTAATTTCATCCAACAGTTATGAGAGGTACAGGATGTTGTGGTATCTGGCTCAGTACCAAGATGACGAAACCCATTTTTAATTCTATCCAAAACAGGTTCATGGCCCCCATAAACTCAGTACAGAAAGTAAAGTTTTTTTTTCATACACATCTTGCAGCTAAAGCTATGGATTTAATAAACGGTTTGGGAGACAACTAGACCAAGGATGTTTTTTGTGTTCTAGCTAAAAGGATGTTTTACTGTCTTGTAAAGTGAGTCAGCAAGTGTGAGTGCGTTTATTAGAAAAGTCGTTTTCAAACTATGGTATGCGTATCACTGGTGGTACACAATATCTTTCTAATCATCAATGTCTGGACTTTTTTGAAAATGAAAACCATTAAATAGATAATGACAAACTGGTTTTTGGTCCATGTTTAGTTCCTCATTTAGTCCTGGGTTAAATCATGATTTTGCTCTCTTTTAGTCCTGCTCTACTTGTTTAGGGTTAGTCCTAGATTTAGTCCTGTGTGCAGTCCTTTCTGAACAGAAGCTCAAAAGTAGCCCCTGTCTGTTTATTCCTGGCTTTAGTTCTGGTTTGGGCCCAGTTTAGACCTGGTATAGTCATGCTTTGAATTAAATCGCCATTTTAATCTGGGGTTAGACCTGGGCTAGTCCTAGTGTAATGTGTGGTGGTACTTTTTAATTTTAAGAACCACACAGAACCAACAGAGTATCCTGGTTAGTATTTGCATGTAAACTAGTGAATACTGTCATAACTGGGATACTTAAGAGCATATTAACACATTCACTTATATGTTTGTTTGGTTTTTTTTTTCACTTTTGGTGCAGACCCCTTTGGCAATATTTTGGTGGTAATGGAAATATAAACCAGACAGTTGAAACTGCTTCTTGGTCTTGACAAACATCCATGCACTATCATCTATGTTTTTCTGTAACTTCATAATTGTTATTGGTTGCGTCTGGCCCCGCTTAAAAGATTTCATAACTGGCTGTGTCCTGCCTCACTGTGCCAAAATCCCGCTGCACACGCGTCTGTCACCCTCTAATCAATGCATCAAAAGACGTCTAATTCGCTAAGCACTCGAACGGGTCCTCTTCATCCATACATCCTCCTCTTCTCCTGCCTCCTCACATTCACAGCCAGTCACTCACTCGGACTCATGCAGCTTTTGCTTCCTCTAATTAGTCGGCATCTACTCCTCTTGGCAGAAAGCTCTCGGGAGATTACGGATCTGAGGATCTCAATAAAGATCTATCTCAGCCGCTTCAAAGGCCAAGCTAAACAACAGAGAATGAGCTGGCAATGAAGCGACTTACACCTTTCACCACTCTGCACCAGCGTGGCCAAAAGACAGAGGTTTGACTATACACTAATCAGGCATGAGATTATGACCACCTGCCTAATATTTGTGGAAATAATGCTGTGCACTACAAAAACCTGTCTAATATGCAGCCCCATATGCAACAAACTGTGACACACTGTGTATTCAGACACCTTTTCATCAGAACCATCATTAACTTCTTCAGCAATTTGAGCTAAAGGTGTTCATCTGTTGGATCGGACTACATGGGCCAGCCTTCGCTCCCCATGTCCATCACGTGTCACAGGCTCCTCTTCTGGACCTCTTCTTATAGATACTGACCTCTGCAGACTGGGAACAAACCACAAGAGCTGCAGTTTTGGAGATGCTCTGAACCCAGTCGTCTATGGCCATCACAATCTGGCCATTGTCAAACTCGCTCAATCCTAACGCTTGCCTATTTTACCTGCTTCACATCTACTTTCAGGACAAAATCCCCCGTCAGTGGTCACAATGTTATGCCCGATGACTGTATATTCTGGTGAGGAGAGTGGATCCAGCTTCTAAAACCCATCTTAATCCATCTAGGGCCTTTTATTGCTCTGTGATCCTTTCATAGTCTCACTGAGTCCTCTCTCGAGCACTCAGATCAGCCCTACTTCTGCAGCCAGGAAGCAGGGGGGCAGTTTTTAGGTGGTGCTGCTGGTGTAAATTGAGTCAAGATGCTAAGTGCTGAACAGTAAATTGGTGAGACTCCATCAGCAGGTGCGGAGGTGCCGCTGTGCCTGCTGTGCCAGCCTATGATTGATGAGAGACGGGCTCATGCCAGCAGAGAGGCTGTTTCCTATGCCACGCACATTCAACACAAGACCCATACAACACTTCCAATATGAAGGGCGAGAATGAGGAGGAAAGAAAAAAAACTGTAACAAGGAAATGTACTGGAGCCAAGGTTATACACTTTTTGTTCCAGGTGATGCAGACAGGTAGGTTCACCAACGTTTAGCTACTTTTGATAGCATGTGCATTTCATATGATGATGAACAATCCCAAAACAACATCAAAAGATCACTTAGCAACAACTGAATATGTACAACTACAGGCAGTATTTCGCCATTTACCAGAAGAAACTATTCAGTGTTCCACAAGGTGCTGTATACATCATACTGAGAAATGAAAAAAGGATAATACAACCCTCCACACAAGCTAAATGTGAACTATTCAGAATTAACAGCCCCATGCACGACTGGAGCTGTGCAGGCAGAGGCCTTTCTTTATAATGCGTTGTGTGGCTTTAAGCACTGGTTGTAAATTAGTGATGTATACAAGTTAATTTATATACTAGATTCAAATTGATTCATATTAGTTTATTCAGTCACCTATGCTATTACTACATTACCCATTAGCTTATGCAATTTTGCAACCTTTTCCTATACCATTATTACTGTAGATTTAGATAGTAATAGCTGACTGTAGATTTTACACTGTTAAAGTCAAAAGGTCCAAATGTTCATAAGCTCTTTCAGAACAAGTTACAAAAGAAATCTATACTTATGCCGCGTTCATGATATGTCTGAATTTCAGAATTCCGACCTCCAACTTGGAAAAACAGCCTTGAACACCATCTCAGGTTGGGATATTTGCTTGGAAACTCGTGTGGAGGTGTTGGACTCTGAGTTACAGAGTTAACATGAAAATCACAGGGACTCCCTTTGTGACAGGAGGACAGTGTGGCTACTAACAGTGAAATTGTTATTTTACACAAGAGATCTCACACTTGTGTGTGGAAAATCTACTTATCTTTATATAATGAATGAAGTTATGAGCACTACAGCTCTGCAAAAAACACCTTTGACAATTAATTTATCACAGAATGGCTAAACTAGAAATAGAAACATCCCCTGATACAACTCTGTAATGCACCAAGCAGTTCTAATGATGTATTTATTTGTATACTATACTATTAAACAACATGGAAACGCAGCTGTTGTTATGTTGTTATTGTGGTGATCCACATATGTTTTCGGAGCTGATTTTGACATACAATTTTCAGAAGTTGGCTTTTTTAAGTTGGGACTTCCAAGATTCCAATGTATCATGAATGCGGCATTAGTTTGGGCTTGTGCATACTTTTAGGTACATTTACTCTTTCTTGTTCCTAGTTTAGACTAAAATTTTAATTCTTGATCTAAAGAACACAGTAGTGTAAAAGGTTAGAGTTAATAGGAAAGAGGAGGGAATTACAGTTACAGTTTCAAGTACTTCATCTAAAACACACATAAACTTTTCTAACTTTGGACACTGCATTAAACTTACCATTTGGAAGCACCTGTAGAATACAATATCATTTCACACCTTTATGTGCAGTGTAGAGAGTTAGCCATATTAACATTTATTTTTGGCACCAATTATTCTTCTCCTAACTTCCTGTAAGAATCTTTTAGTTGCTTCATTTGCAGAGGAGGGCTGTCCAATTTTCTAAAGGTCATCTTAGATAAACTTCTCAGCTCTTCATTATTTAACACTGTGATTTTTTTGAGAAGCACTCCGCTGTTTTTAATGCGTGTAAATAAGAGGTCTAATTGCTCAGTGGGGAAAAGCAACGCTGTTTGCTCCTCTGGTTTAAGGGCAGTATTCTTGTTCTATTCTCATCGATGATAATTGGCCGTGCTCACTCATCTTTTTCTGTTTATGTCAAGTATCATTCACGCAGAATAATTAGCAATCACAAGACACTCGTGCTGCTGCGTGTCTGGCACAGGAGCCAAATTTGGCAGCAGGCAATGCGAGTAGGAGTGTGACATGAAGTATGCATATGCATAGAGCTGTATTCAAACTAAAAGTCGAATTTATTATGAAAATGTCATCTCACTTAAAATAAAACATCTATTAACAATCACATCACCGCTACTGTGATCTGCAACTGCAAAAGCAACGTGCTGAATGTCAAAGTCATATCACCATTACCAAACTTGGATTAGTATATGCTTTCTTCTGAGGAGTAATGTCATTCTGTGACATAAGTGTAGGTTTCAAGAGTGCATAATGGAAACACAGTATAATTCAATTGTACTCACCGTATCTGCTGATGGAGGAGCGTGATATGCTGGCTGAAGAGGGAATGTTGTATGATGAGGTCTGTTTGGGCACCAGAGCCACCACACACCGATCTGACACCTACACACAGAAAACATAAACAAAATAGGTTTTTATTTGCATCATATAAGACAATAAGACATTTTTTTAATATACAGTATCTGCTGAAAACTATTGTGGACCTGAAAGAGCTTAAACACCCAGCTCTGGGTGTTCACCCAGCATAGAAAACGATGCCATATTACCTGTACTCCTGTGGCAACCCCTGAAAGAAGGGCAGCTGCTGAAAGGGACTGAGAAGGAACTCAATGTTCTGCCTCTCCCGAAATGCAGAATACTACTGAGGAAAAGTGCAAAAAAATGTGTCCTATGTGAAAACATCTGGGTCCTAAAAACCTATTGGCTGCTGGCTACAAACTGCAATGGTAAAAGTGTACTTTTCATCTTTAAAAAATCCCTTATTACATTTGATAATATCAAATGTATACATCCAAAATGCAGTTTAGAAATGAGTAAAAACACTCAAGAAAATGCAAAAGGCTCAATATTTTTTCAGTTTTGAAAGTTTATGAGAAGACCTCCTCCAGAGAAACTTCTTTACCATTGAGCCCAATGGTACATATTAGAACAATTCAAAGTCACCTTACCGACTTTTTCTGTCATGTCCACACTGCTCGCTTGACCTCTGAACCAGAGAAGATGATAGTGGTTGCATGACACTTGGCTACTGTCAGTACAACAGACACATCGCTAGTAAAATTACACACTTGATGTGAGCTTTGAATGTGGGAAAAGATGCTGAGAAGAGTGAAGCAAGAGAAAGTAAAGTGACTCTTAGATAGAAAGAGTCGAGGGTGAATCTCTCTTATGTTCACTTCACTGTGTTAAAAAGAGGGAATGGGGGACACAGGTATAATAATAGCATTAGAGCAGAGCTGGAGTCAAAGGGAATGACAGAGAGATGAAGCTGTGTAAAAGATGGTGTGTCTTGAATAGAAGACAGTACACCTTTTTCTCTTCAGTGGTTCCTATTTACAAAGAGCTCTGGGCCTTGTCTGATGTGCTCCAGTCACTTCACTTTTACAACAATGCACATGCCATTAGAAGGAACAGAGACGGGTGTAGCAGTCAAAATTTGCTCTTAAGTAAAAAGTAGTTTAAAGTAAAAAGTGGAAAAAAGGAAATGAAGCAACATAAAGTATTTAATAGGTTTCTATTGAATGACATAAACTCCTTTATATTGTATTTACACATAAGAAAGCCTGGAGGAATATTTTAGGCCAATTCTCTGACCGGTGGCAATTGACTGGTGGATTTGAGTCAGGTGACAAAAGCAACGATGGCACCTCTTACTCAGTATGTTTAAAGGTTGGTCAACTGTATTGTTTTTTTTTGTTTGTTTTGTTCTGTTTTGTGTGTTTTTTTTTTACCTCTGATGGTTAAAAAGCTAATTGTCATTTTCTGTTTTCTGTCACACATCCATTTTTTTTAAGCATGTGAAAATCTATGGTAGCCTTGCAGGGACACGGTGTTGTCTGTAAATGATCAATAAGTCTGAGGGTAACTGACATTAATATCATTTTAGTTCTCAACTGCCCTAAACACAAATGAGTGTTTGCTAAACAAATATACTTCTTATCCAGATCTCACTATGTCCTTGTGAAGGAAGTAAGTGCCATTATTCACTACTTAAACTACTAAAATAACTATGCCTTCTGTGTTTGAATACATCTTGCTAAAGCAGAGAAAAATATAAAATGTAAATAAATTTTGCAAAATGTAAGAAAAAGTAAGTTTAAGGAAAGATTCCATCAGCAGCACAACACATTCAAAAGGTTTCTTAAGGGGCAAATTTGCTACCTACCTCTGAGATGGGACATATCAATCAATAGTCCTTTATACATTTTTAAATCATGTTTTAGAATTTTTCATGACATTTTGGCTTGCGGTACAACACCAAAATAGCCTGCTCATAAAATGACAAACAAAACTTGTAGCTCTTTCCCAAAAGCCGAGACACAAGCAGCTTGTTGGCTGGCATTTACAGTGGAGCCCGAGGAGGGATTTCTCCTTCAGACCCGGCACGGAAAAAACAGAGAGAAATAAACAAAAGACAAATGCCAGGCTCCAAGAGGAATCCCTGAAAGAACGCACCGACAAAAAGACACAAAATTCGTCTTCTCATTTGGTTTTGAACTGCAACGGGCTGCTTTCCATTGCTTTCAGGAGAATAAGCATCTGGCAGTCTGGATGAGCACTCATAGATTCACTCTTTCAGAACCTCTTCTCTCTCTAGTTCACCCTTCTATCCCAATCTGCTGTGACAAGCTGTCGTATGGTCCCACTTGACTGTTCAGAAGAATTCTGTGATTTAAAAAACACATTTATTCATCTTCTGATAAGTCTATACCAACAACTATGGGTTTGAGTCGGGGGAACACTCTGGACAATGGC
The DNA here is from genome assembly GCA_020698575.1 of Bostrychus sinensis. NCBI lineage: Eukaryota > Metazoa > Chordata > Actinopteri > Gobiiformes > Eleotridae > Bostrychus > Bostrychus sinensis. Next base: position 13,271,927 of record CM036250.1, read on the forward strand.
CTGACACATACCCATTCCCTCACATTCATTCACTTCATTGATTTTTTTGTTCCTTTTGACTGCTTCTTTTTCAAGGGTTGAGATAGAAAATTGCCTGGTATGGAGGTCACATTGATGAATTGGCCTGCACCCTTTACATTTATCTGGGCTTAGGATCGGCACAAAAAGTAATGTTAACCACCAGCCAAATAGACAGTTCCACCATTATGGTAAAGTGGTTAAAAGTGGTTAAAAGGTGGAAAAACAGAAGACAGAAAACAGAAAGGTCAAGGTCAAGGTTTATTTAAAAAGCAGCCCTTTAGGACACAACCATCTCTATTTATCTGCTTGAGACCACACTTGCTTGTTGTTGGATTCCTTATGGGCAATATAGATTAACCAATTGACCTAACCTAACACATGCACGTCTTCGAATGGTGGGACAAGGCGGAGTACCTGGAGAGAACCCACAGTAACGCTCTAAAAACAGATTGCAAATTGGCAGGTCCAGGGATCAAACCTTGAATCTTGTTGTTGAGAGGGCAGAAGCACTAACCGCTCTGCCACCGTGCATTCCTTTTCAAAACACTCCATTGAAAAAAAAAAAAAAAAAAAATCTATCACGCTAACCCTTCCAAAGTCCCATCTCCTGATCCCGACCTATTGACTTCCTTCATTTCCTAAACCTAATTCCTTTTCATCCTATTCTTAACAATCCATGGACTACCTCTAATAAACCCGCCAAACCCGACTCCAGGGGGAAAGATTTGGCCGCTTCTTCCTTTGATACGATTTCTGTAGGAAGCATGAAATAGGTTCTCTGTCCTCATCTTTTCCTTGACACTTCCCTCCCGTCTCTGTCTGTCTGTACTTAATTTTTTTTTTTTTTTATAGCTGATAGAGAGGCTACAGTGGCGATAGGGCCTTGTGATAGAGTAAATGATTGAAGGCGTGCAGATTCGCCCTTCAGGGATTATCCAGTGAGGGCCCTGATAGTGGGCAGGTGTGATAAGACCGGTGGGCCGCGTTACCGCTGATAACACCTTTCATTAGACATAGCACACAGCAGAGTGTGGTCAGGCTGTGTGTGCACTTCCCCTATATACCCTCCGCACACAAAGTGACAACGTGAAGCCCAGGGCACTTGCCTGTCCCCCCTTCACTGTCTGTCCCTTCAGCTATGGCTGTTTAAATCTCAGTGTCCATCATGAGTCCGGATTGTGAGTCGGTTATGGGACAGTTTGCCAGGAGCTAAAGGTACATAGGGTGACCACCTGTCCTACTTTTGGTTGTAGTGTACAGCCATTTAGTCCACTGTCCTACCATCCCACTTATTAAGACAATGTCCCTCGTTTTCATTGGTGCTCAGTGAATCTTATAAAAAGAGAGATTCAGGTTAAGAGCAACGAAGTATAATCAGTTATTCCTTGTGTAAAATGGAGAATAAATATTTGTGGGTGTCCCATCTTGATAGACTGAATATATGGTCGGTGTGTTTCTGCCCGTGTTTCAGGAAAGGGCTCATCAAGGGGCTGTGAATTGTTTTGAGAAAATGCAGACTGAGAGCTTTGATTTTTTTCTGTTTCATTTTTTTATTCCATTGGATAAACTCTGAGTAAAGACATTTCTTTGCATCAAATTTGTATAGGCCCTAAACTGATGCAACTTGTATCTCAGTAGTAGTTGGTAAGTTAAATATGTATCAAAACATTTATTTCTCAAATGTGTCCCTCCTTGTCCTTGTAGGGTGAGATGATCACACTAAAAGTACATCTTGCATTGATAATATGTGTATTTAATAAGGGAAAAGTAAAGAAATTCTAATAATCAGCTTATATAACTGACATAAATGGTGCTCCTGCCTCTTAGCAGGGAGGTTGTAGGTTCAACCCCTGTGCCAGTCAACTCATATTCTATCTGTGTGGATTCTGCATGTCCTCTCATGTTGCTTCATACAACCATCCAAAGACATGCATGTTTTAAAACTATTAAATGAGTGTGAGAGTGAATAGTTGTCTGTCAGTGTATGTTTCTGTGTCAGCCCTGCGACTAACCGGCCATTGTCCAGGGTGTATCCTGCCTAAGGCCCATAGTTGCTGGGCTAGGCTCGAGCTAAATCTGATGGGAATAAGTGAAAAGTTTCAGCAATGTGACAAAATTATTAAAGGTGGAACTAAACATTGCTGTCTGTGGACTGGACAGAAAACCAGGAAAAAATAAGAATGGAAATGGTGAGAGCAATCTTTTCTAATAAATAAAACATGTCTTAGGCTTGTGATATCATGAGAACCAAAGTATTGTTTAGTGATTGAGGGTGTGTTTTTTCCCATCAGTATCCATAGAAAATTACTTACTCTATCCAACTCTCCACTTAAAAAAATAAAAGTAAAACTTGCCAGCACCAGCTTTAAACTTACAATCTGTTATTCTAGTCCAAAGTTCATTGTACCTGCATATGAATACTTCAGTAGTCTTTCACAGTTTAAGTATGCAAGTGAGACTGTAAAAATACACAAATAGCTGGCAGTGGGGAGTTCCGTCCCCTGACTGCTAATGCTACTTTGCTGAATAAAGCATCTAACTTCTTCTAAACGTCTGCATTTATGTTTTTAATTTGGTCGTAGCACCGAGCTGGGGAAGGTGTGCATTTCCATATCCAGGTTATGTAAACTCTTATTTCCCATGTGGCAGGGTAAATAGCCGCTGGGTTTTCTTGGGATGCTATAAATTTTAATGCTTCTGTCTGGTGCCTGTGTCTGCACGATGGGAGAATTAGCAAAGACTCAAGGTGATGCTCGCACTCTCTCTCTGCATATTTCACAGCCCCTTCAACCTTTTTTTTTTTCTTCTTCTGAAGCTTTTCTCTCACTCCAGGGCCTAATGAGCTGTTGTGAGAGGAGATGCCAGATGCAGGGCTGCAGCTGCCAATGTGCAAGTTGCATATGCACACGGGTTCGCAAAACAAGGGCCAGTGCCAGATCATCAAAATAGTAATGATGCACCAGTGAGAATGATGGCCCCACCCACAGCCACCTAATGCCCTTTGTATTACAACGCCAGTTCCAAAAAAGCTGGGGCACTGTGTAAAATGTAAACACTAGATATGCAATAGATGAATGCTATGGTTTCGCAAATCTCAAAAAAAAAGCATAAGAAAATAAACAATATAACAGATATTTCACCATTTCATGAAAATAATTTACCTGGTATAGCAAACTGGATTGTCATAAAAATTGTAAGTTTGCAAATTCACAAAATCCATCTTGTCAGGCTCCCGCTAATCCGTTTGGGTCTGGACCTGTAGCGGCCGAGCCAATGGTGTGGCAGTATTGCCGAAGAAGCACTTAATAACAATACTTGTTAACAACATGGTGACGCGAAAAAACGTAAGGTATGCTGCTCTACATTTCCAAAAAAAAAAAAAAAACCCAGCAAAAATCTTCTAACAATGTCTTTATTGTGTTGTTTCACTGTCTGATAGCATGAATTTTTGAATATCTCCTGCTCTCTTGACTTGTATGTAGCAGCTGTGACCCGTTGTTTTGACCTTTTCCATATTGTGACATAAGATGTTAGCTGACATGTGTCCACTGTCTCCCAGGCATGAAAGGTGAACCCTAACCAGCTAATCTTAGTCCATCCTTGACCAGTCTATATGTAAACCCAGGGACATTTACATCTCCTGTATCCTATATAAGCTGTTGGGACACAGAAACTCGGGAGAGAAGGAGAGGACACACAGACACTCGAGGGGGGAACACACAGACACTCGAGGGGGCAGACTTGCAAACTATGTAGGAGTGAGCAGTAGTAACGGGATCTTTGTCATCTCTGTCTGCTATGTCTGTTCCATTAAAGCAACCTTACTGACCACCATTGCACTATGGCCTCGGTGTTCCCTGCTTCTCTGTTTTTCTTGATATCACTGTCGTAGCAGTTTGTTGTTTAGCTACGAAGCTGGCACTTTATCCAATTATCTCCAAGTATTCTACTGAAAGTCCCGCCCATTCACAAACATTTTAAAGCAGGATGGCATTAAAAACAGTAATGATCCTGTACTGGAAATCACTGCACAGATCAGGAACACTTCCAGAAGTCACTGTCTGTGAGAACAAAGTTGTATCATGCAAAAAGAAGTCATATGCAAACTTTATTCAGAAAAATTGCTGTCTACTTCGGGTCAACTGGGTTTGCCTATTTTAAAATTTCATCTGACCATAGAACTGTTTTCTTATTTGCCTCAGTCCATTTTAAATTAGTTTTGGTCCACAGAATATGAATCATTTGTTCAGTTTTTCCACAGACTTTCTGTATTATACAGATTAAACTTGCATTTGTGCAAACAGTGTTGGAACTGGGAATGCAGAGTAGTAATGATGCACAAGTGAGTTTGCTGTCCCCTCCCTTCTCCACCTAATGCCCATTGTTTTACTTTCTCCCGCTTTCCCACAATGCCCTACAGCACCTATCTTCCTCTGAAGTTGTCCTCAGTACGTTCAGCCGAGGGACTCTAAGATCCCTGATCAATGGCGGCTCTCAGATCTGCTATTGAGCGAGCAAACAAAGTGAAGCGACCACACGGACTGCCGCTGTGTGGCCCCCAGTGCCTTCCTCGGCTAATGATGGCAAAGAATTGGTTAAAAAAAACAACAGTGGAGCCCATTACTGTGTAGAGGCAAACATACTGCGGTGCTTCATCAAGGATTACAGCCCTGTAGAGACCACTGGAGCAGAGGAAAGAGAGGAATAAAGCAGGAAACAATACCCGCCGGACATAAATAAGGAATAAGAATAGTGTGAGAAAAAGTAGGAGAAAAAACTGTGCCAGTGCAGGTAAATACAGAGCTAGAGAAAAACGGAAAGAAACTTGCAGAGACTGTGAAGGACACGGTGACATATTGTGTGTAATGATTTCTTGATTTGTTATTGGGCTTGCTCTGCAGGGAGGTAGGTTTAGAGGTAAGGTCTAATTTTGAAAAAAAGTCCTCAAACTCGTTTCTGACCCAAAAAAAAGTAGTTCCAGGGTGACACCATGACTTTGCATTGCTAAAAAAAAAAAAAAAAAAGCTTGCTGGTGGTTACAATCTTCCACAAAACAAGGTAATTTAAATATTATTACTACTACTATGAACTATTATTATTTTAAGGGAAATGCTTGCAGTAAATGAAGTTGAAGAATAAGTTAGCACACATCTTTCCAACCAAAATGTAGTCTTACTGTTTGAGCACAAGTAAAGTGAATATCTTTTAGCTACACCAATAGCATTAAACCTGGGGCAGCAGTAGCTCAGTTGATAAAGACATTTGCCCACTAACCCAAAGGCTGCCGGTTTGATCATTGCTACAAATCTACTCCGGTTGCAAAATCTGCTCGGGTTAGTAACGTCACATGTTGATGACGAGCAAACTATATTAATGTTTGTTTTGTTTTTTGTTTATAAGTACATGTTTATATGTGCTTTATTCTTTCTTATTATTCAGTAGTAAATAGAATGAAGTAATAAGGAACTGAAATAAATACAAAATATAGCTGATTTTGATACACTTTAACTTGGTTGGAAAACACTGCCAATAAGCTTCTATGGTTATTAAAAAGGGTTTTTTTGGGCATTTGACCTGTTTTGCTCTTGATTTGATAGACTGACAGCTGTACACATTTGTGTACACTCCATTCATGCATCAAATTAATATAATAAACTCCAACAGAGAGCGAGGTATCTTACAAAACATCAATAAATATGAGAATAGCACAGTAATGTACTTTTTTTATTTTTCTTTATTTTAACCGTTATTGCACATAAGCTGTTATATCATTGGTTGCAGCAGCTAAAACCTTAACGGACGATCTCACAGTCAAAAATATAAATATTCTATTTTAACAATTATTTATATGAACAATTAATAGTGAGGACGAACAGCCAATCACTGTCCGCTCAAAGTCATGTCCAATTGTAATGCATAACGTCATCATTAAGCAACGGTACCCAACCGGACTAGATTTTGTACCCACACAGGCATTGCATACAGTCGTGTCCTTGGCCAAGACACTTCAGGAGGAGTGAATGAATGATGCAGCAAATAGTAAAGCAACTTCGAATGCTATAAGACATTGTTATTGTAATTAATGTGTGGTATGGTACGACTGACAAACATGGCTGTGCTAGCATTAGCTAGAAAACATGTCAAAATGATTTACTTATTATTAGAACTGTATTGTGGTCTTTACAAAGTTTCCAAGTTGGCAAGGGTGTCAGTGCAGTGAACATAGTTTGAGGTAAGTTGTTATAGCATGTTTGCCAGCCAACTTCTATCAAAAGAGATCATGTCATCAATTAGGTGGTAGCAAGATTCTCTGCAGTCGTCCTAAGGTTATAATGACATTGTCAAGAAATCTTTGGCTGTGCAGCGGTGAGAACATTTGTTTTTGACCCTGTCACACTGTGAGATGTAAAATCACCAATTTTAAGACATGGCTAATTAATTGTTCCAATGTGACAGCAAAAGTGTGAAAGGGATTTTAGTGAAAAGAGTATTTTAAGAAATGTCAATGTCTAGGCTAATACCAGGATGAGAACAGGATGTTTATGAGGTTTATAAAAGACACTGTGACCATAAATCATGTAAGATTCATCAGCTTGATTAGTCTAACGAGGAGCTGGTGAATAAGGTCTTGAACTGATTTGGTTTTGTCCCCATTTTCTGTTTTTTATAACTTCAACCGCATGCCCTGTTTTGGTACTTGAGAGTGCAGCATTTTAACAGATGGCTCCTTTTGGCCGGCTAATGAGAACCTACCATTCGGCAGACTCACGACCTGCGGAGATGGCTGTCTGCTCAATATGCTGTTTTTATTCCCTTTTTAAAATTATTTTCTCATTCTCTTTTCCTTCATTTTTGTTTTTTGACTTGTGACTTAAAACTGCTTCAAATTCTGTTTCAAGACACAATTCCTGTCGGATTTCTAAATGCAGGGGGCACAGAGTGAGCCCATGGGCCCTTAAATTGCAGGGTGGAACACGAGGATCTGCACGTGACAAGACAGAGGTAGGCAGACACAGCGGGACTAATTGTTGCCAGCTTAGAAGTCAACGGGGCTGAGAGAAAAAGAAGGGGGAAAAACACAAAATGCTGTCCTTCTGAATAGAGCAGCCTCATCTCTCCAGGGAGCCGAGGAAAATGTCTGCAAGTTCATCTCTTCTGCCACCTGTACAGTAATTGTCCTCTATTCTGCGAGTCACTCGGATTACAACGAGCTCGAGCATGCAAATGAGGGACTGAAAATTGGCTGCCTAAAAGTCAAGAGCAGGAAAATATCAAAGTTTGACAAGGTGTGCGGGTACCATTTCCATAATAACAGAGTCAAACAGACTTCATTACTAAAGTTAAAAATTAGACTGTGCAGTAGTTGAAGTATTTACCTGATAGTGCATGAGCGTGTTGAGGCGTTTCCAGTCATTTTCGATCTTGGTGGTTATGTCTTCGTCCTGCAGCACCACGCGAGCCATTCTCCCCTGGCGCCACTCTGAGAGACAAACACATTTCATTATATGATGTAAAGATGGTGTAAAGCTAGAATATTCCCACTTTAAACATGTGTGAAAACAGTCATAAAGTATGTGAAACAACAAAGACATACGGCTGTGTGTAGAGCTTAGATCAGGTGCAAAAAATCCAGCCTGGCTGTACCTGAGCCCGCGCACTTCCTGTCCAAACCCGACCGGACCTGACCCATTAACTGTATTTATGGGCCTTACCCGAGCCCATGCACAAGCTAATTGATGTTGTCATGTACAATTTCTATTTGTTTGATTGACAATGTGTGTGCTGCCAGCTGCTGTATAGCTAAATCCATGTGTTAACCTTCTCTGCTTTAGTCTCCAAGCTGTGGGACACAGGGGAGATCTGTTGTTTTTTTCCAGGGCTGAAGGCGTTTATCCTTTGAGGGTAAGTACCTTCACGCTTTTGTTTATTGAAGCATTTATATGAACATTAATAACACTGTACATTTGAGCCTGTAGCCAACTAACTAGCCCAGAGTTAGTATATAGTAACGAATTAGCCACTTTTAATTAGGTACGAGATAATTTTTTGGGTAAATGTATTTTTTAAGAGTGGATGCTTTATTATACTGTACTAATACTATGTCAACAACAATGTTTTTATGGCTTTAAAAATGGTAAAAATGGTCAATGGTCATATTTATATAGGGCTTTTCTATCTCCATGGACACACATTCACACTCACAAACACTCACACATTCACACACCAGTGTATGTGTGAGTGGTGTCCTGAGAGGTGTCCTGAGGGTTAAGTGTCTTGCCCAAGGACACAACAATAGTATGCAATGATGGGAGAAGGGTTTGAACCACCAGCTTTCTGGTTAGTGGACAAACAACTCTACCATCAGACCTACTACCACCCCATGCCCACTGAATGTCCACTGAAAAGTCTCTCTCAGTTCTGCAAATTAAATTTTGTTGTGCAACCAAATTTATAGACAAACGTTTCCCCAGTCAGCCTTAATGGTATATTGTTAAATAAGTTATAAATCTTATTTATTTATTCTCTCCTTGTTAAGATTGGTGGAGAGCTGGAACCTAAGTCAGCTCCTTTGAGCCTAATGTGGGGTACAGTATTGACAATGGTCAGTTAATCACAGGACTGACTGATCATTTTCACCTAATACATGAATGTCTGTGGATGGTGAGAGGAAGAGCCCAAAATCATGTACTTGGAAGCCTTCAAAAAGAGGGATGGGATAGATTTAAAGTGACAAGGTAGTTAACATGTGTGATTACATGGATGCAATTGATTTAATAGTCCAATCCAGAACATAGTACATCAATAATTTTTGATTGACAGGTGAGGCACAGAAACATTCCCATTTATGAAATATTTTGAATGCAAATGTCACGCGCCTCCTATTGTTCAACTTAAATGGATTTTGCTAAGTGGTTACTGACATAACTCAAGTACTGTGAACTCAGCTCGATTTTTCACATTTAAACTATTTTTTCACATGAGCAGAGAGATTTAGTTACATATAGTCAGAAACCCACATGTGCTTAGAATCATCCAGCACACAACTTCGTGTATTCTCCATGAAAAAAAAAAAAAAACCCCGCTTCCTTACTTTCTGGTACACTTCTTTCAAACTTGATTTGCCTTTCAGCCGCTGAAATGGCATCTTATACAGCCCCCGAATGAGCGCTCTCCACTTCCATTACCCCGACAAGTACATATCAGCCATCCGCATTCTTGTTCGGCTCTCTCAGCGCGTGCACTCATCACACTGACTTGGATTGACACGCATCTCAATTAAACATTACACACGAACAATTTCAAGAAGCATATATACGGACGGGCTGTGCACTTTAATTGGTACTTGTGCTGTGCAAAATTGTGCACCATTAGCATACGCAGCGGGGTCAGATAGAAGAGTAGAGCGGAGGAGACAGGATAAAAAGGCCAACTATGAGAAAATCACATCCTTTCAGAAAAAAAGTAGTAGGAGGGAACAGGTGGAGGTGCCATGCAGTGTTGTGTTGGACGGCTCTGGCTGATGTCTGGCTCTTCATGTGGTAATGAATTGATAATAAGGAAGCTGACAGGGACGTGGACAGCCTTTGCGGCTCTCACGCTGGGAGTGATCATTGATTTGTGCACTGTTGACTGGTTTTTATTACTCTGTGCCTCTGCCAGGTGACCATGCGGCATCTCGGGCCGAAGGAAATAGTAACACCAAAGTGGCCGTACATGCAGAGACACGCAAACACTCAATTACTCTCAACTCTCAAGGACAGGGGAAAGAAATGAAGAAGTGAGGACTGCAGATTGACTTGTTGAGTAGAGGTGGTAGACGGTCTGGCAGAGAAAGGGAAGGCTGCCATTTTCTATGTTAACACTACAAGGGAAAATGAGGCAGAGATGATTTCATTTTTCAGATCATTATGGCTGTGTCCAAAACCTCTTCTAAGTTCTTAACCCCTAAGAGATACTGTATATAGTGGACTCAAATACTGAATGAACACTATTTTTTTCTGTTGCTGTTAATCATGTGATGCTGAGGTACACAAAAACAAAGAGAAAAGTTCTCTCACAAAAATTACCATAATCTCAAATTTACACCGGGGGAGTGGCAGAAGCAGATTGATTTGCACGTGTATGTTAGCGTCAATTTACACCGAGGGCGACAGAGCTGCTGCTGCTCCGCTGCTGGTGTCAATCTGCAAATGACGCTACATTTCTCCCTCTCAAAAATTAACTTCTCGATGCACAATGTTTATATTACCGCTGTTTTTTGTGTGGTGGAAGTTTATTTTGACACTTTGTGCTTGTTTCCTGTGTTTCCAGCTTTAGCTCTGCAGATCACCGTGGAGCCCCTCAAAAAACAGATGAGTCGTTAGTGTGATGTGCGTGTGCTGTCGCCGGTGTTAATTGTCAGACAGGTTAAACAGAAAGCAGTTCACATGCGGCTGTTGCACTGCTGCTGCTTTTGGTGTAAACTGTCAGAAGACGTGCTGTGATATTGCTCAGCTGGCAACTACAGCCTGCCGTGGCGTCGTGGGTTCGAGTCCGAACTCTCTCTCCATGAAAGCTATTACGCATGCTAAAGTCAACTTAACTGCTTTTTCACAAATTAGCAACAGATCATGCTTTTCTTATGGTCTATGCTAATTATCTAGTGATCATCAGTGTTTGCTACCTTCACTGATGCTCTGATGGTTTTGGATACAGCCACTGTAAACATTTTCAGATGAAAATAAATAATATATTAAGATTTTTATTTTTCAAGATGAGTTGAAGATGTAGCATAATGATATGGTTGTATTTTGTGATTGTCTTATTTTTACAACCCAGGCCTGGTCAGGATATTCTTCAAATTGATTTAAAATGGCACAAAATCTCATGATAATATTTTCGCCATAACGCCCGGCCCTAGCCAGGTGAGAATGGCAGCAGCAGCAGTCTGTGTAGGAGGGGGCCCTGTGTGAGTCTGCCGGGGCCGTCTGTCAGCTCGTACCTGGGCCTGCCACAGAACCACTCCAGTGACGCACACGAGCACCCTTCTCTGTCTCATTCTGCTCGGTCTTACTGGCACCAGTGAGCAGAAAACACAGCCAGATGGAGGGATGTGCCACACACTGTCAGTCAGTTTGATAGAAGCCTGGCAGCAGTGCATTGTGGCTGGATTACTCCACTCCTTTAATACAGCTTTTATCATACCAACGCACTGATAATCTGAACGCATTCTTAAGTTTTGTGTCACTCACTATGTATACATGCAGATAATATCTAACTGGCTCTCTGTCTTTAGGTTTACATGCACAGGAGAGAAGCTTGGCCAATCTTAATCCCATTCATCTGTAGTATGAAGGCCAGGACTGTTTTATTTTCACTGTTTGTGTTATGTGTGTTTCTTTACCCAGGTCCATGTCCACAGCGCGCGGTCTCTGGGAGTAGGGCATGTTCTTGTACACCGCGTCCAGGATCTTCTCCTTCACTTGCATGATGGTGTCGCAGTTCAGCACTTTGACTGGGATCTCAGGGCTGTTTTCATTGTCCGGGTTCACACAGTTCAGGATCTGCATGAGTCAGACAACAGAGGAGAGACACAAGGTTATAGCTGGGTAAATCAGAATATAGTTAGTAAGTTAGGTAAAGATTAATGAACACCAATGAGTTATAAACATTGTTATTAATGTTTAAATAATGAAAATCAATGCAAAACTAACTTCAGTGTTAATGCATATCTCTAAACCATTTATTTCTACGCCTTTTATTATTTACATGTGTATTAATGCTTTATTACTTAATAGGGACAAGTTATTTTAAAGTGTTACCAATAAATTGTTCTGGTTGAAACAGCTTTGATTAGACATTTTTCTTTTATATGTACACAAACTAAGTAAAAGTACTTTGTATTTACCTCTTGCTTGTATTATAGTATTTATAGGATTTTTGTTGTCAAAAAATAGATACATTTTACATCTCCATGTCGGGGTGTGAAGGAAATGCGTTTATTATACAGGTTGTATGCAAATATGCAAGCCCTCTGCACTTATGCAAAATGTGTTCAGTGTAATGTTAACAAACTAAGAAACATTAAACAAAAAAGTTAAATGAATGTAGCAAGTTAAGACAAGTTTCTACCAAGTAACATGAAGATGACACACCACAAAAAGTCAAATTGACTTAGGTGTGTAACAGCAATCAAGAGCATTTGTGAACAACTCAGATTGGGCATGCCATTGATCAAAAAGTAAGCAAGTAAAAAGTCAGAAGAATGAAGGACCTGTTTGTACTTCTATGCTAGAAATTAACTTTGTTTTTTGTTTGTCGATCTGATGTCCTTTAATCACAATGTAAAATGCTCTGGGAAAAAAACTAAATTCTTTCTGTTACAAGCAGAACTTGGGTCCAGTTTTGTCTGCCCTCATTAAAGTCTCCTTGGAGCATGGCAGGAGCTTGGAGAAACCATTTCCGCTCTCTCTGGCTTCCCCAAATCTAATTTCACACCTTCGGCGGGACACCAATTTCCAGCTCTGTTGGGGCATTAGCACGTAATGAGCCAAACTCCCAGTCAGAGCAATCAGAGCATTGTCATATCACACACTGTCTCTGTGTGAGGGTTTTAACAAAAAGCTTGTGTCTACGTATGCTCATGTCTCTACTGCCTCCTGCCCTGATGTTGGACCAACAATGGAGACCGCAAGATCATTAACTTAATTGTATTTCTCAAAATGATAAAAACACACACTGCTTTAGCATTTGCAGGAAACTTTCCAAAAACAAAGACAACAGTAAACGAAAAGCACTCCGCAAAAGGCAGAGGTAAAAACTGAACCAAAAGCACTTTCTTTCACTTGTGTATGTTGACACGGCAGTAATAAAAGCTGTATTTGAATCCAGAGCTGGTGCAATCACTGCAATCTGTCCTGTGTGTGTTGTGTTGTGTAGCGTACCAGGGTTTTGTACTCGATCTGCTGCCGGATGAGCTTGTCCTCACTCAGGGAGTAGCGGGCCTCTCCGGTGATGGCGTCGATGGGCCCCTTCTCCATCTGCTGCTTGATGGCGCAGTACAGCATGAACAATGGCTCCCCAGCACAGTCCTGCGCACATGTACAAACAAAGTTTTACACATGATGACAAAGTATGTAGTCTTTGGCCATTTTAACACTATTTTACATTTCCAGTATTACCCAGGATAGACCAGGGCCAAACATACTCTATGTATGATGGGAGCATTAGCAACCAGTGAGCGATTTTGACTGCTTCTTCTGACTATAATCCAGCCACAGAGTGTCACAAGCCAGTTCAGTCTTTGGGCCAGTCCTAAGCTTGGATAAATGGAGAGGGTTGCATCAGGAAGGGCATCCAATTTAAATCCTATGTCAACTTATTATGTCAGTCACTGCACCCTGGAAGGCAGATGTAAGTATTGCTGTGGGTACCCAGGAAGGGAAAAGCAAAAGTAAAAGATATTTTTTGCTAACTATTTTCTAGTTTTTATTGTGTACTTCTATACCTATTACATACTAACATTTAACACATTTTAGGAAACATTACAGGTACAGTTCATCAAATTTGGCTGCAAACTGTTTGCAGTGCTTCGATGTGTTTTTTTTGTTGAACTTGCCTTAAGGAACTTGTGAAGGAGGAAGGCAAACCAGTTCGTGAGCATCTTCTCTGCAACCGACTCAGTCCTGACAAGACACAGAAAAACAGAAAACAAATTCAAACCCTCTTCTTATTTTGGCTCATGTTCATAATTCATTACATTTTGCTTCAGGGAGCTCTCCTTGGAGTCCTGGTGGGCCCCTGCTGCTGCTGGTAGCATTCATGTACCGCCTGGAACTATGTGGTCACAGCAAATGAACATGGAGGGCATCTGTGATCGTCTCTAAACGCTTGTGTGTCGGGGTATGCATCAACGTGACTGTATAACCCGCCCCTGTGTGTGTGCAGTGTGTGAATTCACGAGTGGTTGAACACAGCGGGACGTCAGCAGCTGCGACAGGCCTCAGCTGTTGGGGGAGATGAGCGCTGTCACAGCCAGGTAACGCCTGATCACAGCTCTGCATCCTCTCCCTCCTCCAGCTCCTCTGCCTCACAGTCAATCACACGAGCCTGCTGCCGAGCTTGATTGGCCGTGAAAACACACAAGTGCGCTGTGACCTCTCTGGCTTTTATGCCAGAGAGCATACGAGTGGATGGCCCCAGTACCTGCTTTTATCATTCCGGCCCATATCTGCGCCCCGGGCTCATTAGCACCTTCACAGAGGAGCAGAGCAACACGACTTAACTGCATTTTGATAAAAAAGAGAATAACAAACAGGCATGTGGGAGTGGCTAATGAACATGAATGATAGATGAAAGAGGAGTCCTATGGAGCTCTTATAGGCAAGGGCCTGAGGTGAATAGCAAAAGAAACACCTCAATTCTTGTAGAAACAACCTTTACTTTCTTCTCTAGGCTATCCTTATACGTGTTCCTTTTTCAGTGTCTTCATATGTCTCTGCCAACAACTTTACTAATACATTGTTGCTTTTACAAATGTATCTCCATATCAGTTGCAGTCCACTGAATTACAAAGACTAAACTGAACTGAAAACAACACTACATTCGAGGGCAAGTTGCATAATTTCAGTGTCTAAATGTTTCTGTTATTGGGTGTGTCTCTACACCTAACCAATTCTGTTTACAAGTAATGCAATTGCTTTGTCTCACACCACAGGGTATCATAATTTCTTCATTGATCCATTTTATCAAGCTCAAGCTGTATTTAGGGGTAGTAATAATGATTGCTCTTATATAGTGCTTTCTTGTAGTCATTCAAAGTCACTTTATAATTGCATTATTCATTCACTCCTTAATCACACTCGATGGTGATTAGCCACTCCTGTAGCCACAGCTGCCCTGGGGCAGACGGACCCATCTGCGCCTACAGCCCCTCCAACCACCACCAGACACATTCATACAGTCCAACTAGGATTACTGCCACCCCAACAGGGTAACGGGGCTGGCTTCTATGCCAGCAGCTATGGGCCAAAGGTGATGTACACCCAATGGCCGGTTAGTCACAGGGTTAATACTTGAAGACACACATTGACAAACAATATTCACTCTCACAATCATTTACAATGGGCAAATAAGAGTCACCAAGACAACTAACACATGCATGTCTTTGAACAGTAGGAGAAAGCCTTTTGAGGAAAAATAAACTTTTTCCTCATGTCACAACTCACAAGTAAGTCTAATACACAAAGATAACCCAATCCCAACCCTTCTACTGTGGTGCAGCACTGCAGCATGTCCCATAAAACTATTATAAAGTAGGCTCCTTGAATGTTAAGCACAATACAACACGATATTTCAACAATGAAGTTGCTCCAGACATGAGTTAACAAGCCCATTGTTCCTGCTTCACAGAATGCATTTGTGTTTTGCAAGAGTGATTGTCACTGAGCCGGGAACGATCCCTCCCTATCCGCTTGTACGAGCCTCTTTAGGAAAATTTAAACAGCAACACGCAATAAAAATGACCCTCTTAATGTAGCAGGAAATGACTGTGATTATTCTGCTGGATATGATGGAGAGGCAGCACTGAACTGAGGATTAGCAGGAATCAAAGAAGTCAGGTATTAAAGACAAGCTAGAAGGCTCCCGACTCAAAGCTAAATAGTGCCGGGCATGATTATACCTATTCAGGCACAGAATGGACCTAAAGGGAGATTATGACTATTATGAAGATAATTGTGCTAAGTCCTGTTTGAGGGCTATAAGTGGAAGAAGTCCCGGGTGGATTGTTTGAGCCAGAGGAGGTTACAAAAGAGTATTTTAGTCACTGAGACAGTGAATGACGTTCTGTCTCATTAAAGAGTGACAGAGTGAGAGCTCTTTCCATTAGGTCCAAAGACAGGAAAAAAGTGGACCAAAAGGGCCCAGGGTTTGTTTAAGAAAAAGATTTAGTCCCAACTGACGCACATCATCACTAAATGAATACCTTTTTACAGTCACTTCTGTCCTCACTGTCTTTAAGAGTGTATTCACACCTGCTTTTATCAAACTTTATTTAGTTCTTGAGGGAAAGTCTGGTTTGTATGAACATGCATTATAACAAGCAAATAGGGATATTTGCAGCTGAAGCAATGGACATTTGACAAACAGATGCACATTTATTTTTGCTTGTCTTCTTTACACAGTGCCCCTGTCAGGCTTTGGTTTGTTTGACAGAGCACAGTGTGGAAGTGAACCAGACCAATTAGATTTGCAACAATTTTTCCATCTTTACTCTGCAATCAAAATGGGTCTACTAATTATTAGGTGTGAATGTGACCTAGGAGGTGTTTATTTTCTAGCGGCCTATTAGTATCTTACAGCTTCATTGAAGCTTAGTCAACTAATGAACAGCAATGTTCATTTTGCTAATGTAATAGTTTGGGAGAATTAGATTACTGTATTAGGCCTGCAGGAAGGAGGCTGTGGGTTTGATGGCCACTTGTGATCTTTCTGTGTGGAGTCTGCATGTCCTCCCTGTGTTACTGTGGGTTCCTCCTGCCATCCAAACACATGCATGTGAGGTGAATTGGTGACTGCGCATTGCCCCAGTGACTGATTGGTAGCTTGTCTGTGTACGTCTCTGTGTCAGGCTTGTGACTAACTGGCCATTGTCCAGAGTGTACCCAGTCTTAGGGCTGTAGTTGTTGTGACAGGCTCTAGCTTCCCGTGAGCCTAGGTGGGCATAAGCTTGCTTATAGGTAAATGACTTTAGAACCAATATGTTTGTGACTTATGGCTTTATTTTGTGCTTTAACAGGACAATTTTTAGTTTAAATAGATGAAATTATAGGTAAAGTAAAGTGAAGTATATTGTCCATGACCCATCCTTCAGTGCTGCTGGAGAAACCTGTCAAGAGCAGGGCCCAGTGACCGTTTTTCCAGGTCTTGAGCCAAGATCTTGGTCAGGAGTACCCAGCTGGAGGATTAGTCTATCGTGCATGTTTTAGGGTGATAGGGAAAACCGGAGCTCTCTGAGGAAACCCAGCTAGACACGGGGAGAGCATGCTGACCATAGTGCAAACCACTCTCTGCGGTTTCTTGTAAATGAAGTGCATCATAGTGTTATTTCTTGTGCCTTGAACAAACTACTGGCCAGTGCATTGGCAGCTTTAGGAGAAAAACAGAGCTTGATGACTGAATATTTGTAGTCAGACATGCCAGCGGGAGATGTAGATTTTTTTCCCCCCAGTTCATCTTCATCTAGGGAGAAAAAACACAGCAGTGGGGAACAGTCACAGTCCATACATGTTTGTGGAAGCATCCTTTTTGGTGAAAAACAAACTGTGATACAACCCAGAGTCCCAAATCCATTTCCATGCTGAATAAATTCTTGTATTTTGGATATAAAAATGTTTTATTGTTTAAAGACAGTGGCAATAAGGACAAGACAGGAGGCAAAGCTAGAGGTAACAGAGCTGTAGATGTTGTGATTCTCATTGGGAGTGACACGGATGGATAGGATTAACAATGAGTACATCAGAGTGACAGCTCAGGTTACATTTTTGGAGATAAATTGAGAAAGGCCAGACTGCGATGACTTGGATATGTACAGAGGAGGGATAGTGAATATGTGGATAGAGGGATGCTGAGGTTAGAGCAGACAGGAGACCTAAAGTAAGATCCTAGAGGAGATTTATGGATGTAGTGAATGAGGACATGAAGTTAGTTGGTGTGAAAGATGAAAATGCAGAGGATTAGATGGAGGCAGATGATTTGCTGTGGTGCCTCCTGAAGGCAACAGCCCAAAGGCGAAAAAAAAATGTGTGGATTTTTTTTGGACAATAACCCAAATCCCTTTATAATTGCTGTTCCTTCTTTACAAGTATGGCCTCTCAGTGCTCCCCTACCTCCAAAAGCTTACCGTGCGCCCCTCCTCGTTTGTATGGGACTTAAGTGTGTTGGAAGTTAATGGAAGCTATTAAGCATTTTAATAAGCTCGGCAAAGTCCTGAAGAAGGAAGTCAAATAAAGCCTTTTGTGCAGGGGCGGCTCTTAATATCCTTCTTTTAAAACGTCGAGGGGGGGCGGGTAGCGGGATGCACTTTGTTCCTCTCTTTCTACTTCAGTTCCTTCTTCCTATTAATTGAGTTTCATTAATGAACATCAGGATTTCATTAGGCCACGTAGTGTTTAAGCCGAGCTGAGCATCCTCCCATTCTGAAGCTCCTAATGGCAGCTTCGGTGGGGTGCGGGTGGGTTGAGAATGTGGGTACTGGGGAGGGGAGGTCTTAGATTAGCAGCCGGTGGAATGCCTTCCATTGAAACTAATGCCGAGCACAATGCCGTCTCTCTTAATAACGCAGTGCTCGGTCGCGCTGCATGGGCGGAAATCTCATTACGAAAACGCTGAGGAGAAAAAAAAAAGAATGATGCGAGATTGAAAAGTCTCAAGGTGATAGGAGTAATGTTCTGTGATTCCATTAAAAGAACATTATTAAGAGGTGGAAGGACTGGCAAACAGAGGGCTATACTGGTTTTCTGCTGGCAGTCATTAAAAATCAAAAGTTGTTCTAATGACGCAAAGGAGCCTGACAAAACAAACATAAGAGACGGACCATTGAGAAAAGTACTATATTAGAGTAAGAAGCTCTTTCACTAATGGTACACAGTGATGTCAATGTCCTAAGTGACAACATTAGTTCCAGAGAGTGACAAAATTGAACTGAACAGGGTTTAGAAGTTTTTACAAAGAGCAAATAAATGTGTTTTTTTCGAGTTTAGAGTCTCTTTTCCACTGGAGAGATACAATAGGATAAGTAGTGGTATTTTTTCAATTGCCAAAAAGGTGCAAAGTGTCCCCCTAATACTTTGGTAACTTCTTTGGTTATATCAGTGAGGTCCAATACTAATCTAGAAGTGTCCAAGGTTATTTCAAACAGCTTGAAAAAAAGCATAAGAGGTAAGGTAGAGAAAAACATTATTGTCAACATCCCATCCAGGAAGTGCACTGGAATCTAACCACATTTTGTCAATGGCCACACATTTTACACATTCTATAGATGTTATGAGCAGTAAAATATACTGACTGTGTGTAACGTTGTGCATACCGATGTGCGTAATGCACAAGAAAATGGCATTTCGAACTCAATGAAGCCAAAAAGAACATTCCACAGATTTACAACGTACAAAGTGGCCTCTGGCATTCGAACACAACACCATTACATCCAGCCAATGATATTACTCTCTGCATTCTCATTAACTGTTCACTACTTCCACCTATAATTGACATTGGCTTGTTTTCCATCCTGCAAATTCAGCCCAAAGGCTTTTAACATGCCTTCCTTTTAGCCGATTCGTAATATTTGTACAACTGATGACTGGCGCAGAAATTGAACTAAATGGAAATATTTGCATGCATGCTTATTAATGAGCTTGTGTAAACAAATGAGGTGCTACAAAGTCCATTTATCAGTATAGAAGAAACGGCTAATGGGATGTTCGATCAAGCTTTAACCCTCATTAATACAGCATAAATAATACATGAGTAATTAAACATTATATACAGAAAATGTATACATCTTGAGCGAGTGAGAAATGGTAGGAGATGCTGTATAAATGTTGGCCACAGACAGAATTGCTAATGTGCTGCCCACTTCACATCTCACACTCCTCTGAGTAAAGTCTTCAGATCCCATTAAATGTGATGAATTAAAATGTTTGTTTGTTTAACTGTACTTGGATTGTCTCTGCTGCTCTTGCATATTTTAAACCTTTCTCTCACATTTTCTCACATCTTCTTTTCTATTTGTTCTATTCCTCTGGTGCTGCAGCTGCAAAGACATGCTCTCTGTGCAGAATACAGAACTCAGGACAGTATAACCAGTATAAAAAAATTTAATATCTCTCAATTTATTTCAAAAGTGTCCTTCTTTAGCCTCATTATGAACCTAAAAAAGAAATCTCAGCAAGCATTAAATATGAACATACTCTTTTATATTCTAAATCATAGATGGTGCACTTAGACCTAAATTGAAGAATGACACGTCATAGTTGGAAAGTCATCTAATAGAGGTTCAAAGGCAGTTGTACCATTGGACTAGCAAATGTCTAACAACTAACACAGGTCCACATGGTCTAAACCACACTATCAGTGTAGCTTTGGACAAATGGCCACTAGTGCACCGATATCTATGCAAACAATTTTAATTACAACATGGGTACATGCAACATCCACATCTGTGACTATTGCCTATATGTTAACAACTTAATATAAATCAGTTTAGTACCTGGGAATATGAGGATATTAAAAAATAGAAACAATACTCTTTACATCCTAGTCTGCAAACTGGGATTGGTGTTTGTTAGGGACATTAAGAGTATGCACTTTCAAGCCACTGTAATATAAATAAGTGACAGCAATATGGCAGTTCTTTGACTCAGGGGTCTTCCCTGTGTTATCTCTTTCATGTGGACATGAGGCCATGCACTGTACACTCAGCAATTATTTATTCAGGACAACCAAGATGGTGACTACTGCTTTTACTACTACTGTGAGGCACTAAAACCACTCAATGAAAAACACTATCATCTCAGACACATATTCTAGATGACTGGTTTAACTGCCAGTCGGTCTCTGCACAAGAGCAAACAGTTAGGTCAAATGGATAATCTCCTAAATTCTTTAAACACGTTTTTCAATTGTAAAACTATGGGACATTTATCTCTGTAAGAATCAGCAGCAGGACCAAGGACTAGGTCCCATGGTGTTTTTAATAAACCAGGATAATGAAAACCTAGTGGTGACATGGGCCACTGCTGTGATGGTTAAATAAATTCTTGGTCTTTCAACCTTGATTCAAGGACCTATTTCTCCTCTTATTATTGGACATTATTGGAATTAAACTATGGCATACAAAACATTTAGCATAATGTGAACTGCTCCAAAAGCAGCTAAGGACAAGGACCAGGTTTTTAAACTTTCAGCACTTTGACCACACTCCCACAGAAAACAATGTACACAGGAGTCAGAGCGAGGGAAAAGCTGCCTCTGAATGTTTCATAAGAAGCAGAAGTCTGGAGAATAAGTGAGAATGACACTGGCTTCGAGAGAGAGCGGAGGAAGCTGCGGTGCAAGAGGGACCCTGTAGAATAATTCAGAATCTCCATGTTCTCCTTATTTGAGGCTGATATGGCATTTAGTGCTGCATACTGTCAATGCCACTCTCATTTTGAAATTTTACTTTGTGAGTTTAAGACACACCGGAGTGTATAGAAGAGAAAACTGTCTATTCGGCCCAGCATCCTTCTGCTGTGAGGTAGCTAGTTTGTCTGAAACCACTCTTTACTTACTGTTTAGGTTTTCTATGTAATGCCAACACAAGTAGTGCACTCAAAGTTTCCCAAAGTGCATGGGTACATTCCCACCATTACAGTCCAGTTACCTGCGCAGGAGCAGTTTGGGGTGGTTCTTGCTCTCCAGGTTGCGGTCGATGAGGTCCGACAGCAGGTGTTTGAGGACGTCGGTGGCGTACTCCAGTCGCCCCTGTAGAGCAGTCATGATGAGAGAAGCCACGTTGCCCCTGTCCCTCATGGAGAACGAACGCTGCATCTCCAACGTCCGGATGAAGGTCAGCAGGAACACTTTGTTGTTAATGAGCTGGCCAAAAAGCTTCAGGGCCTTCTCAACATGTAGCTGGCCATTTCCTGACACCTGTGCAGAGTGAAAAAACAATATTACATTTACAGAACTGTGCAAATGTTTAGTCAGGTGTAAAAATGCTATTAACTATTAGGAAAGATCAGTAATGCACCAAGAACATGATGGTTAATTTTGGGATCCAGGAGTTCTGTACCATTTTGAGATATAGTGGTTTTGTGGCTCAATAGAAAAGAGCATTTACCCCTGAAGTTAAAGATCTTTGAGTTTGAGTCCAAGTCTGGGGTAAGCACAGGAGTTACTAACTTCACTCACTAAAATATAAGACTAGTTTCAGTATATTCTTTATCACTGTGACATATAATGGCTTTGTTACTCATTGGAAAGAGCATTTACCTCTGAACTAGAAGATAATTGAATCTGGGTCCAGGTCTGGGCACTATATCTTTACCATAGTGCATCTCCGAGTGCTTCTAGTTAAGTTTTTCCACTTGTTTTTTGCAATTGTGCGTATTTTTGCACTTTAACACCCCCTTTTTTTGTTATATTCCTATTTGTACTTGAATGAACTTTAGTTTTAAAGTGGACTTGTTTGTTCAGATTTAGCCCTGTCCTTGTGCCACACCAAATAAAGATTTTTCCAAAACGCCTCACTCATGTTTCACTCACGTCAGACAGAGGCTACATTTATGGTGAGTAACTGAGAGCATCTTAATCAATTATTGACTGGTGTCGGCTAAAGAGCATGAGTTAGCAGCCATTTGGCTTTCTACTCAATTGTAAGACGACTTGCCAAGGAAAGACAATACTTACTTTAGTGACGTTTGTCGACAAGGCCCTGTGGATTCAGTCTGAGAAAAAAAAACTGCCAAGTCACTGCACCAAAGTTCCTCTTTTATAATCATTATATTAAGTTTTGTCTTGGTTAAGTAGGTCATAGCTTGGCATTTGGCGACTTCATTTGGTTCAGTAATTACTTTGAATGTTTTTTAGTGCCAAAAGCCAGAACATGTCTTTGGTCAAATTGATATTTAATGTGTGCCATTTTGAATGAAACACACTTTTATCTGACATTGAGAATTACTATGTCTAATTAACAATGTGAAAAAAAGAAGTCTATTAAGCAAGGACTGGAAAAAGTACTGACAGTAACAAGTTATTAAGTGAAAAGTGTACTCATGCCCAAAAAAACTGTTGCCATGGCCAGGGATAATTTCGTGCTCTCCAACTTTGTCTGTATCCCTGACTTAAGTTTTATTTTAAAGTGGCAGAATTAGTATTGGAATAGGTAAATATGTAACCCCAATGGGAGAAAAAGCATCCCATAAAGTCCCGTTTTAAATAAAAAGTTACGATTTATTGGTACTGGAAAATGTCTTGAATGAGAAAGGTTGTCGACTCACTTCAGTTTGTCAGGTTAAAATGTAGTGGGGATTGAACTTGAAACCTTGAGGTTTAAAATACCCTTTTTTTTAGATTTATGATTTTGCTTTTCCTTTTGTTTAACAGATACAGAAATCACAGGGGAAAATTTAGGGAGAGTGATGACGCAAACTGGTTTAAGTCAGGAATTGAACCCATGCTGCTCTGGTATGTGCTCTACCAGGTGAGTCATTGAGGCACCTCCTAAATTATACTTTTTTCATTTTCGGATTCTGAAATTTTGAGTAAGGGATTTTTTTTTACTCCAAAATTGTATGTAACGCTAATGTAAAAACAAAAATACGTTTATAACAAAAATACTCAAGTAAAAGTATATTGTTACTTTCAACAATATTAATCCCATGCTATTCCTTGTGCATTACGTTAAATCATTTCCCAGCAGTGACGTGGCCCATCTGAAGAAGACTAAAATGTGTTAACCAGTCAGTTTTCTCGCCCGGTGCACGAAACTCTAGTCCCGCCAGAGGTTTGGGAATTACTCAGTTCATTACCCCTCATAGTGAAGGCAGCGGTGGATGAAATAGCCAGCGCTGGGACCCTGTTTTCCATGTGGGAACTGGAATTTGAAGAGTACATAGAGAGGATAACAGCATACTGGTGTCCGCTCCCCTCCAGCATTTTGGAGATGTGATGCTGCCACACACTGTCACTCACAGCTGCCTCTGACTCTCACCTGGACGTTTACTGAATACATTTGCCACAGTTCTCAGTCATCCTTTACTCCATGTTCCATTTACCTCCAGCTCTCTCAGGACGGGGTGATCCTCGATGCCGGGGAAGAGCACCCTCATGGCGTACGTCCTGTAGTCCAGATAGGGGATACCAGCCCGGTCCAGGTCACTGGTCAGCTCATTGATGTCAGTCTGCAGCTCGGCAAAAGCTAAAACGGCAAAACAAGACATTATTTCTGGAGCTTATTATGAAGAAAGCAGTTTTTCTCAATTTCTTTTACTATAATTATTTTTACAAAACAGGCCCATCATTTTTAGTAGTTCATAGATCTATCAAACCTCATAACCATGATTTGAAAAATACTATTCACACACAACACTTAATTTTTGTCAATAGGGTTTTGTCAGTAAATTTGTCATAGTTACCAAAACTATTCACTTTTTTGTCACAATTTTAGCTCATTGTTCAAAAAAAGACTTTTGTTCTGAACATTTATAATTAGTGTCACTAAATGGACAAAAGAAAAAAGAAAAGCAAAGCAATTTCATAGAAAAAGATCTTTCTTTCAGCTGTCTCCTCAAGAAATCATCTGATTAAGTAACAATATATATTTTTTTTCACTGAAAGTCCTTCTTGATGCAACCCTTTTTATTTTGGGTGTGGGACTGGCAAAAAAAAATGGCTGGGGTTTTCTCTTGGGAGAACTGTCACTTTACTTTGAACAACTAATTTAAAGAACTCTTGTGTACTGTATAGAGATAAAAGTGGTTTTGAGACAGGCTTGTCGAAGCCAAAGTGAATGAGAAAACTGTAAATAAAAATATTAATTGATTTTAAAGATGCTATAGTTGGCAAAATTTGACAAATGGCAGTTGTTTTAAAAGGTGCATGAAAAAATAAGTAAATAATCACTGCAGTGTTTTGCATAGGATGATAGGTGATGGGTGAGGTTTAAAGTTAAACCAATTAAAAGCCAAGTTCAAAAGTTAATTTTACTTTGCAGGTTAGACACAGCCTCAAGCTGGAAAACTGAAAGGTGTTCCTAGATCTCAGTGGTGCAAGCCTGTGAATCTTTCTTATCTTTATTTACCCTTATGATGAGGCTGACAGCTAAAGCCCAAGATAGTCTTCATGTCACAGAAACTCATATTTCTGCTCTTTCACTCACATAGCCCTTCTAAGTCCTTTTTTATCTAGCAGCTGGTAAATTGGCTCCAGTTCGGGCCTCTGAAAAGTGTATGTGTGTGTCACCGTGTCGGAGTGAGGCTGCAGGTGAGAACTAGTTAATTGGCTCCGTCCTGGCTCACTCTAGCTTTGGGCCTAGGGCAGTGCTGCTCTGTGACTCTAGCCTGGAGGGGGGAGGCTCCCTGTACGCAGCCAATCACAAGAGCAGCAGTGGTCTCCCAACTCTGCCGTCCCCGAGCGCCGTGGAACCACCGCACTATACACATACACTAATACTCAAGCAACCCGGGATAGCCGTCCAAATCCACCCCGCAGGCCACAGTCCGCACCAAGCCACCGCTAATGGTTTAAACATTAATCTTGTCTTTTTTCCCCAAAGGCTGCTGGCGTGTGACTGATTTCCCCTGTTCCAACATCATGTCTGTGTGTGTTATTAGAGAGATAGACGGGGCTGCTGGTGACCGGGCTGCATGCTAACGCTGTGTGGGCTGGAGGGGGGCAGCTGGAGGGGAGCAGTGGTAATAAGGCCCATGAAGGCTGATGAAATCCACAGGACACAGTCAAAAAATAAAACTTACTATTGGTGTTTTTGCTGATTGGCTACAATGATGACATTTGGTACCAAGCAATGTGCGCACTTTATGTGGCACAGCAAAATTTTGTCACACTTTGGATGCTGCAACCAAACTTTTACTACATTCAGGGCTTGACATTTAGTTTTTTTCCTCACTGGCCATTGTGGCTAGTCTTTGTCAAAAGTTACTAGTGAATTAGTGCTTTTATTACTGTATTTTTTACGGTCTATAAGTTGCATAATTTGGCTGGTCCTGCCACTTATAATCAGGTGTGACTTATATATAAAAATATATGACTGACTGACATGAACTAAGGAGTAAACACCAGCATCTACAGCCGCAAAAGGGCGCTCTAGGCTTGTGACAGCTACTGTCAGTAGTATTCAGTGATGTGGATTGAGATCAGGAGCTTGGTGAAGTTGCTTACCGATAACTTACTTGTTGGACTCACTGGCTTGTTTTGTTAATTTAGCCTCTTCAGCCTCAAAGGTATGTTCTTTATGCTGTTGTGTAGCTGAATAACTGCTAATGTGTTAAATTAATACACCAAGACACCTATTCAGCCTGTTGTTCTGTGTGCAGTTGTGTAGTTGAATAACTTGCCTTTCTTGGTCTTGGATTTTGTGAAATACATTTTTAAACAAATGCAACTTATATATGTTTTTTCTTCTTCTTAATGATGCATTTTTTGACCAATGCAACCTTTACTCCGTAAAATACAATAGCCACATTTTAATTAGTTTTTGTGTATATTTTGTACTATACAATAACCTTAAAGAAACTTCAAATGTGGTTTTATGCAAGGACAGAGATTTACAAAACAACAACAACAAAAAAAACAACAACAAAAACAAAACAAAACAACAGGTTTACCTCTAGAATAAAGTGTGTCTCTGTGCATGTGGTGTCACATCTTTTAAAACATGTCATATTTTTTTAATTACTAATTTTAATAGTGGTTAGTGAGAGTGTTTGTGTCTCTAGCCATAATGAAACTCTACCTACATTTGGCTGGTTGCCTAGTGTTAATGTCAAGCCCTGATTACATTATTACAATTTATTAATATTATTATTACAAGTTTTAGTTCTTATTTACAATTTTACAGTTTTAATATTCTAAAAGCAGAAGTAAAAAAGAAATCAAAGTGTTTGTCATTGTTTGCTATTTAGAGAAACTGTTTGATCAACCTAATAATCCCCATAAGCAGATAATGATTTAGTAGTCTTCAGATCCCAAAGGTATTAGCTAATTTATCAGGAAGATTATCATCTAGTAGAAAATCTTTATTAGGGTTATCTGCAGCCCCCCAGAAGGTCAAAGGTCATGGACACCAGAGAGGAGAGAGTGGTATTTGAGAGATAAGATGACCATGCCTCCCACCAGGCAATGACATATAAATACAAATAAGTACATGCATATAGCAAAACTGAATGGTATGGGGAAAATCCAGTTAGATGTAGCGAGTGTCTTTGATTGGTTGGACCATGAAGCTCAATTTATAAGCCAAATATATACATTTTTATTCTACTGCATGGATAGGATTAGGATTATATCTTAGAAGACTACAGTAGAAAGCAGATTCGACCAGAAGCTTTTAAGTACATGGCAGGCCCGGGTCACACGCAGGGCTAACTGACACAAGCTGTATGTTGTTGGTGTGATGTGTGACCAGAACGACTCAATGACCCAGATCTGAGTAAAAACAACTTCTATGCATTATTTAGTACAGAGCAGTATGCATGTTCAGTACACATACTCACATTTACTGTCCTGCAAAATACTACGCATAAAGGAGCAAAAAATTACTCAGGTAAAAGCAAAAGTAACACCTTAAAATTTCTACGTAAGTAAAAGTCTAAAAGTACTCATTTTCAAAGTAAAAAAGTAAAAGTATTTCACACAGACTCGACAACTCATGAATGTGTTAAATGTGAGGGGTTTTGCTGATTCCTGAATCTGTCGCTGAGGTCTTGTCTTTATGATTCTGATGTGTCTAAAAGAGTACTACCTTACTGCATCTTTTATATTTAAGTACTGTACTACAATCAGGGCACAACAAAAACACATGATTTTACACCAAAACTTAAAACACTTTGTACTTCAAACCAACTCAGAAATGTAGTGGAGTGAAATGTACAGATACTTGCTCTAAAATGTAGTGAAGTAAAAGCATCACCAAAATTTACTCAAGTAAAGTACAGATACATGAAAACTGTACTTAAGAAAAGTAACTAAGTACTTTTTCTTCGTTACATTCCACCACTGCAAAAAATCTGCTTCACTTTTAACTTAAATTTTGTTTGGGTGTAAATTGTGTAGTGTTTTTTTTTTTTTTTACATACATGGATTTCAAAGAAGTACTCTGAATCAAGTAAAAGTAATGGTACTTCAAAATAATATTGATTAAGTAGAAGTAAACCTCTTCAACAAAATCATGACTTGAGTTAAAGTTAAAAAGTACTGCGTATTTAAAGGAGAGAGTACCTACAGCTACAATCACTGCTACTACAACTCCTGTTATTGCAACTATTACAACTACTATTAGTTCTAACACTACTACTACTGCTGCTGCTACTACTACGAGTTTTAGTGCTTCTACTGCTACTGCTTATAGTACTACAACAACTACTAGTACTGCTCCCACTATTACTATATTTACTACTACCCTTAGTACCCATGTTGCCAATGAGCTCATAGAATACTTTTATTCCTTACTGATTTACTAAAGTAAAAGCAACACTGTATTCCTCTAAAATGTACTCAAGAATAATGTGAAAGTATATTTTAGAAAATGTACTAAAACAATGACTTAAAACTATCTGTTTATCTGTAAATACCAACCTTCCTTGCATTCGAGGGCGACCCGGGACTCCAGATTGTCCATTTGCATCTGCAGCCTCTTCAGAGTGAGGTCGTTCTCGCGAGACTTGCGCTTGTAGGCGATGAGAACGAGGATGACGATAATGAGGAGCAGACCTCCGCCGGCTGCGATGCTGACGATGGCTGGGAGAGTCAGCAGGCTGTCAGACATGATGTGCACGGCACCGGGGGACACGTGGAGACCCCCAACTTGAACCTGAAGAAGAAAATATTGATATAGTGCTAATAACAGGCAGAGTAATAGGACCATCTGTTGTTCAGTTATAAAGAGGCATTTATCCACCACTATTATCTGGACCTGGGTCAATAATTACTGAGCACAACAGGTTTGAAAAACCTGAAAAGTGTTTAAAACTATTAAAAGAAGTGGTTACGCATGATGCATGGTGGCAAAAATCGCTTTATTGGCTCACAGTAAAGAGATTGTGGGTTCGATCCCCAGGGCTGGTTGTCTGCACCCAAAATGCTTTAAGTGTTGGTTCTGTAACTAACTGGGTGGACCCTGCCTCAGGCCCAAAGCAGATGGAATAGGGTACAGTCCTACGGGTCTTTTAATAAAAATAAGCTAGGTAAGCTAAGTATGTTGAATAAAATTGTTAAGCAGTGGTAAAAACACTTTGAAATACTTTAAGCCATATTATGTTTTTTTCAGGCAGTTTAAAATAATTTTGGACACCTTTGCATTAGTATTTCATGTTTTGTAACTTAAAATAATGTAAATGTCTGGAAAGAGCTGTTACTTTCTTTTTGCTGAGAACAGAGTAGGTGTCTGTCGCCCCCTGCTGACATTGTTGCTAAATGGACATAGCATAAAATGGCTATTAAGCATGGCTATTGCTGCTAATAGCAAGACTCCTGACTCCTGACTCCTTTGTAGTGACGGCAATTTTAGTGCTGACGTTATCAGATCGAGTCCAGTGACGTTGCATGGGCTTTAGAAACGCGCAGGAGCACTTCATGGTTTCACATGTCTACATAGAGCCGTGAGACCAAGTATTTTCAGCTCTTGATGAGGTGACATCCTCAGTAAACAGGATTACTCCAACAAGTGTGAATGAAACAAAATAATACTCTAGGGGCCAGATTTATCAAAGGTTTGCATGCACGCTAACTGAATAATATGCGCTAAAATTGGAGCAAACCCAGACGTAGTTGAGATTTGCGTGTCTTACAGGAGCAGAGCGAACACAATGCAGATTTTGCTCCTATGACCTAATGAATATGTAAACTGAGTGCACAAAATGGAAGGCGGAGAAAATGCAAATTCATTCATTTACCGCCCGCAATATTATTTATCAAGGCTCACCATGACTTTGCGTGCAAAAATAGCGTATAAATTTAGCACGTTGGAGAAGGACTTGCTAATCTTTTTACACAGATATGGCTGCTGTGATTTGTGTGAGACGAAGGAGAAGAAATTAAGAAATAGGTAGGGTTAGAGTGTTTGCCACACATGCAGATTTATTTGCCATGACGGATGAAAAAATTATTCACCAGCACTTTCAGCTCTTCTTTGTTAAATTTTTGCTTTCGTTTGTGTTCCACTTCCGCACCTTCCATGACGCAAAACAATACACGCAATGATGGCGTTTAAATAGTTCCGCCACATCTGTTTGCACCTGTCACCGGCCACGCAATTTGTCTCAGTAATTCACACGCAACACGCCCATTAATAGCAGCCGGATATTTTCTCACTGCACTCGCAGTTTAGCACCAGTCTTAGTAAATATGACCCTAGGTATGTTTTTGAGGCGCTAACATTCTAACATGGTTAAAAGCTCAAAAAAGTTGACATAGCATAATTTTTGTTTTTATGAGGAAGAATTGCTGAAATTTCATGTATAAAAATACAAAATGAAATAAAGTATGAGACTATAAAACAAAAATATTCTTAAATTGGTTGTGTAGCTTCCAGTAATATTCTAGCAAATGTATTTAGTAGTATCCAAAGATGTAAAATAAAGTAGATACTAGGTCAAAATAATTGGCCAAAACTAAGCAAATATAGAGAGCTGAATCTGAGAGCATCATTTACACGCAGATGCTGAGAGGGGCTTGACCAGGGCTTGGACTCAATAAGCAAACCGGAATCTAAAAATAATTGCAGCCGCTTCTGACAGAACCTTTTGACAGCGAAAGTACACTCACGCTGCTCTGTCTTTGACCCATCTCCTCCTGCTGAATGAACAATGATAAGAGCAGGAATAATAGAGTTTAGAGGCCACAAAGAAGAAAAAAATAATCCTAAGAAAAGAGAGAGAGAGAGAGAAAGAAGACTTAGGCAGATAAGACCATTAGGCAGACTGACCATGACTTTGTATTGCCCGGTGAGGTTGGGCGGCTCACACAGCAGCTGGCTCTCGGACACAGTGACGGAGCAGGGCGTCTCTCCGATCAGGACGGTGTAGTTGAGCTTCACCCCTCCAGACGCCGGGGGCACCAGGTTTCTGCCCTGTAGCAACAACAGCGGGGGGTCAGAGAGGGAGAATAACTCATATGGTACAGTGAGGAGGAAGATAATATGAAGCAGACACAAAGCCAATGTGTCACCTACAACACACTGTAAATGAGAGCCAGTGGGCAGCTCGGTGAACAAAGACATCAAAGAGTGTCTGTAGTAAGAGTAACAGCTGGACAACAGCACAATGGAGACAATATATTACTATGTTAAGCCTACAGTTCATCTGAAGGCCACTGAATTGAAATATATTCCCAACTGGATAAAAAGGATATGGCTATGCATGCTCTTTTTGTCATTGTCTACATATGCTATACTTTTAATATTGTTTGCATTATCACACATTTACTGCAACTGTCTAAATAAATAGTAGCACCCAGTAACAAATATGAAATAAAAATAAGAAATACTTTATTCAAGTAAATATACTAGTGTTGTAGCAGCCTTGTCTTGGCTGCAGTTTTACTTATGGTCTTGGATGTAGCAGAGTCTGAGAATTTATTTACCAAACATTATCAGAAGATGCTATTCTTCATAATTTTGGAGTCATTAGGTTTCTGCATTAGAAGAATCAGGAAAATGATCTGTCTCTGTTTGTTTGTGGAGTCTGTTGCATTAAATCATTAAAAAAATCTATTAATGTAACTTCTTTCTTCTTTCTTTTTCTTTCTTTCTTTCTTTCTTTCTTTTTTCCCCCTGGACTTCACAGGGTTTGTCTGGACCTGGTTTCAGTCTCAAACCTTATAAGTCTTGGCCTTGTCTTGGTCTCGATTCACTCTGGACTCTAACTTGTCGATTAGTACAGTCTTCACTACAACACTAAAATATACTGGGACTTACAAATAAGTAAAAAAAAAAAAAAAAGTATTGTAAGTAAAGCGTACCGAAGAGTAAATTAGAGGTAGGCAGGTACTACTACTACATATGTGTTTCTATTTCTCTTGGCTACAAATGTGTGACATGTTAAATAAAATATAAATAAACAATAAATATACATAAGCACTATTACAATTACTACAATTTCTGCTGCAAATACTGCAACTACTCTTGAGACTTTCTGATAGTAAAACAAGAGTGCAACCCACTTTGCCACCAAGGTCAAAAAACTTCTACCTATTCAAAGGTTTTCAAAATGTTCCTAATTAATGCCACAATACAGTATTCTCCTTTTGTATAAATGATGAGAACCTCCAATCCACACAATTGTATTAAAATTAGCATTGTAAAATAATTGCAGTGCTTGATTAAATATCTCAAGTAATTTCAATAAAACATGATTTGAATTTTAGTGAATATACCTCTCTGGTTCTCTACAGTCCCTATGTTAGCATTTTGATCAAAACTGGCTAAAAACACATATACTTAAATGTTGTGCAAAATGAAGACATAGGCAGAAATCATTGTTCAAATAATGGCATAAAAGTTTCCATTGCGTGAGAATTAATTATCTTTTTAGGGTAAATTCTGCTAAATATTTCTACACACAGGAACACTACATATAATTCTAAGTCTTCCATACCTTGAGAATGATGGGTGAGCCTGGTTTCTGCTCCAGGACCCCTGAGGTGCTGAGCGGCTCAAAGTAAGGGTTGGGGTAGTACAAGAGGTTGGTGTTGTTGTAGACCAGCAGAGCCTGCACGTTGTTGAAGATGAAGCCGAACTCGTCTGCGTGCTTCACCGTGTCCAGACCGGGATAGTACTCGGCCAACAGGGATGGGGCAAGGCAGCTCATGCTCGTAGTGTTCAGTACTTTACACACCTACAGAGACAGGACACAAAACGAATGAGTCAGTAAGAGGATATTATGTCCTTTTTTGGTTTTGGAACAAAGGCTTGAGTAAATGCTAATGACTGTTTGATTAGGTCAGGGGCAGTACGTCACCAACAAGATGACACATGTGATGGTTAATGGACTCTCACAAGGATGGAGTCGTATCTTAATGGAAGTGAAAGGTCAGGAGATGGAGAGGACAGGATGACCTCAAACATGGTGTAGCAGTCACATTTGCATTTGTTAGCATTAGCCGGTCTGCTGATAAAAATACCATCAGATCTCGGTGTACAGCCATAGTCTGACCTTATGCCTTATGGATTACGTTTAAGTTGTATATAGCAAATGTATGGAAGGTTTATTTTAAGACTTATATGCTCATGAGTTGACATGACTCAAAGTTGTACTGGCCAACCAGACCTATTCACTTACAATGCAAAGGAGGTCTGGAACCTATCATTTCAGTGGTGTTGAGCTGAGATCAGTTCTATCAAGTAACCAGGAGGCCTCAAAGGGTGAGACCTCGACCAATGGATTGGCCGTATCTCATGTACTTGCACTTCAAGTTCAGAGGTAAATGCGTAATCCACTGAGCCACTAAGCCCTTTATCACACTATGGTATGGTTAGCACTCTCGCCTCATAGCAAGAAGGTCCCGGGTTTGATTCCCAGACCATGTGGGGCCTTTCTGTGTGTTGCATTTTCTCCTTGTGTCTGGGTGGGTTTTCTCTGTGTACTTCAGTTTCCCTCATCAACATTGAACAAACACAATAGACTAATCCTCCTGACTGAGATCCTGACTCAAGATTTGGGGAAAGGTTCCTGGGCACAGGTTGCCCCAGCGGCACTGAAGGATGGGTCAAATGCATAGGGCAAATTTCCCTGCAGGGACAGTAAAGTCTAACTTACATTAAAATGTTTTTCCCTTTACAGAATATAAAATGAGTTACTGTGTTTCAATTCTTCTTTGGGTCTAGATGGTATTAGGGATCCTCACTGTTCTTGGCCCATTACTGACTTTTCCTCAATTTCATTCAATACAACCATGACATTTTGCGTTGGTGACAGACAAGCAACCAACAAATTAACAAACCAACACTGACAACAGCATCATCTTAATCATAACCAGCATAACCCTAAGCAGAGGTAAAAAGTAATACTTTACAGTGAACTTTTCTAAACTCTTCCACTTCTTGTTCACTTCACTTCCAAAATAAAACAGAAAATTGATCCATTCCACTGTTTTCTGTTTGCTATCGCCCACAAGTGCCACGTTAACCGAAACACTCTGGTCTTCACTCAAACCTGTGGGCTGCTGAGCTGACTAATAATCACCATATAATATCCTCACTCAGAGAAACAGATTTATCGACCGCCATTAAATCCATCTTTATTGGTCCGGCTGCCCCCATAAAATCCAAAAGAAAAACGTGTGGTTCTTCTTTGCTGGAAAACACTGGAGGACAACAACTACAAAGTATAGAGGCATTACTTGTGTGTCTTGCAGGTAGAAAGTAAACCATGGCTCTTTTATTGCTTGAGTTTGTCCAGATCTAACATGCTCTGGAGGTAAAGAGAATGGAACGATTGATTGTTCTACACAGCTCAGCCCGAAAGGCGTTAGTCAGCCATCGCTGCCTCTCCACTGAGTCTCTCTGGGGTAAAAACTTAATCAGAGTAAATATGAGGAAAGCTGCTGAGAGCTGGACTATCACACCTCCTACTTGTTGTCTGGACATTTAGATCAGAGGTGGAGGAAATACTAAAAGTCTGTACTCAAGTAAAAGCACTTCTAAATAAGATTATTCAAACAGTACAAGTCAACAATAATATTACTTGAGTGTTGAATGTTAAGTTTACTCAAATACAAAGTAGTTTTGAAAATATTTTTGGTTGAACAAGAAAATTTACTACTGCTCTTGCAACTACTACAACAAGCATTGCTTCTAGTACTATTACTACTACAATTGTGACTACTGCTACCGCTGCTACTACTACATCTGCTGAAACTGTTAATATTTGCTACTGCTACTACTACTACTACTACTACTATTAATGCTGCTACTACTACTACCACCACTATAACCAGTGCTAACACTTTAAGTATTATTATTCCTAATTCTACCGACCTCTACTGCTACTACTATTAACAATTACTATCACCTCTCTATTAATACTGCTAATATTATGGCTAATGGTACTACTAAATACTAATGTTGCTATTAATAATGCTACTACTGCTGCTGCTACTATTACAATTCTACTACATTTAGAGACTTTAAAAAACTTTTTTTTTCCTCCAAAGATTACTGTACCAGTAACAGTATTATGAGAAAATGTACTAGAAAAATGTGTTAATGTTAATGTTGAGTAAAAATACCTAGTTACCTCCCATCTCTGCTTTAGTTCTAAACAAACTTATTCTGTGTGCGCTGCCCCAATTGTGTTTTGCCAGAGTTGTGTGAGGCAGGTTCCAGGACAGGAGACAGCAAAGGCAGGAAAACCAACTGATCTGTGCTCTTAGATTTGGACTGTGTACAAGGAGCAGGCTGCAGACCCGCCACAGAATCCCCAAATAAACTCTCCACTGCGAGGAAAAACTGATGAGACGCTCAGTTTTTTTGGGGCTAATCTAGTCTTGCAGCCATTTCACTGTATTGGCCTCGGAGGCATGAATATTCTACAGCTTCTGCCTTTCTTGGTCTTGTGACATTTGAAAATTCCCACATTTCACAGTGGCAGCCGGCGCATGACAAGAGAGAGACGATAAGACCTTTTTAAAAATAGATTTCACAACCACATAGGGGGGCTGGCACTATTTAAAGTTGTGTGAAATTCTACTAACCACTGCAGTTTCACGATAAAATGGTTCAGAGTAGCATGTCTGTAAAGGAAAAGTAACACTGATAAGATATGAAAATGGTATGTACAAAGCAAAATGATTTTCTTTGAAAGTATGATGGATGATAATGACCATTCTGGCTAATATACAAAGAACCAGTAGTAAGCGTCAGAGGATCTATAATGCTGATCTAGCATTGTTGTATAAATGTTGTATTTTAAAGAGCAACAAAAGCACATTAAGACAAACTAATAACTATTTAGTAGTGTGTTTACAACAAATTACCCTGGCACAAAGCAGTCATTATTTTTAAATTAGTTTGTTAGTGCATATTCCTCCTTCCTCACAATCTCAAAGCACCTTATTCCTCTGCCAACCAGAAAATGATCAGTGATTATAAGCACCAATACACTCTAAAAATGTCAAATCCATTACAACAAACCAAAGTTTAGAGCTGACTCTAAACATTTAGCTGTAGGTGTTAGACTGATTTTACTCTACTATTAACTCTGCTTTGTTAAACATTTGACACAATTTAGTCCAGTCTTTTTGTCTGTTTAGTTGTGTAAGCAGAGACAGAGCTGGAATAGCCACATCCCATGCCAATGATGTTGTTGACAACATTAATGTTTACAATCTGGTCAAAATCAACAGCCGATAAAGTGCCCCTAATTTGAGACCTTTTCTATGTAGGATTATGACGATTCTGGTACCCATCTATTAAAATATTTTATAATAAAGCTTGGATACTTTTTAGCCTAAGACAAAGATAACCATACAATAAAAGAGAGACAGGACTAAAATGACATCCATGGGAGAATTTCAAAGTGAAAAACACTGCTGTAACAAAGAACACAAAAGGTCGTCTCACATTAACCATCTTGAAGACTTTTGCAATATTTTGTGGACTGACGAGACAGAAGTTTAACTTTTTGGAAGATGTGATGCATTACATCTGACATAAAACTAACAGCATTTCATGAAAAGAACACCATGTCTAAAGTAAAAGATGCTGCATTGCTGTGTCAGGACCTGGCCTATTTTCTGCATGAGTTGTAGATACATTTCTGAAGTCATTTTGGTCGTTTTGCTACTCCTGGGAAGATTCACCAAGTCATCTCCATTTGTGGATAATGGCTCTCATCATGGTTTTCCTGAGTGCCAAAGCCTAAGAAATGTAACTTTGTAACTCTTTCTCCTTGGTCATCTTACCAAAATCTGTAGTAAAATCACAATTAATTTACATTAAATCTTAATACAACAAAGGGGGGCATTTACTTTTGCACACAGGCCCAGGTAGATTTGGATCACTCTCTTCATTTAATAAGTTAAATAATAATTTAAAAACTGCATTTTGCATTTACTTTGGTTACATTTGTCTAAGATAAAAAAGTGTTTGAAGATCCAAACTATTTAAGCATGACTAATATTCAGAAATATGGGGCAAATACATTTCAGCCGCACTTAATAACCGTAATATCTTACAATAGGATCCAATCAGATCAGCTGGGAAACAGTCTACATGTTGGCACGCTGACATGTCCTATAGACTGGCCCAGATGCTCCGACTGCATCCTCCTGACTGTCACACTGGAACAAGTGAGACATTTGCAAGTCAACAACACTCCACTGCCATCTGCTCAGCCCAGGACGGTGGATAGTGTGGGCTATGTCCTCACTGTCTGCTCAGCCCTTCTTTTAATAAAGCCTTTCTCTGCAGAGGTCTGTCAGGGTTCTGAAAGACGGTGACACTGAGTATGCAAATGTAAAGTGAGCAGTGAATAAATGGTAAATGGGCCATTGTGAGATTTGATAGGGCCAATGCAATACTGGACTTTTAAGCAGGTGGAGCCATGAGCTGCTGCAGTTATAGTTTTTATATCGCTGATTCATAAATATTTAAATACCAGAGGCCACTGAGCAGTTGGTCTCTGAGATGTTAAGGTTGACACTGTAAAAATCACAACTAAGGGTTACCATGTACCTAAGTATACACTGTAATTGTACTTTTGCAAATTTTAGCAACGCTTAGCAATGCTTCTCAATTGACTGTAACGCCCAGTTCACACTGAATCCGTTGCGTGTCCGTTGCGTGTCTGTTATGTGGCCCGTACGACCTTTCCAAGAAATAGACAGAATATAAGTCAGTGCATGAGTTCGCAGGGGCTGAGTTGCAGCACGTCTCCATGTCCAGCGCTCCAACAGAAATACGTGTCGAGTATATTTTTGTCAGATGCTGGAGCCCTCATGCATAAAGTTGAACAGAGCAGATCGAGACAGGATAGGAAGTCAGACCCAGGACCAGTGAAGAGGATTCAGTCAATTTCAAAATAAAAATGTTTGAGCAGTCTCTCGCTCACATTGCTGTAAATATTACATCATAACTGGGGACAGGGGGTCACAAACAAGAATGTGAATGTGAGTAAAAGCAAAGTATTTATATATGTAGCATCCTTATCTAGGGTTGAAGTGTATAATTCTGTGACTTTTGTGTTTAAACACTGGTTAAATCTCTGAATCTCCAAATGAACAATGGCTTTTTCCATGCAGTTCTCTCTTTACATGGTTATTATTGCGTGAAACTCATAACTTCCAGCATGAACTCTGGCCATCTCATCAATCTCTTCTGCCATGAACTCGTGGTCTCCCCAGCTGGCTCTGGCCAGAGAAGTGACGCACACGCAATGCATTCAGTGTGAATCTGGCATAAGATCCAATTAAATCACATTTTATAATGAGCCACTTTTTACAGAACCAATGTTATTTCAAAATGGCACATGTACTGGGTTTTAAATGATGGTTCATAATTTATTTATGAGAAGCTTAATATTAAAACCATATTGAGGTTCCCTGTGGTCAACTTTTGGGTGCTGATGATAGCCCCACTGTTCTGTTTCTTATCTAACTTGTTAAGGCGCAGTGCATAATATCTGAAAGATAGTTTGGTCTGTTGCATGGATTTCCCTTTACCGCTTTCCCAAAACACTTTATGGCTTGTGAGTAATGTTTACAAAAATGGGTCAAGCATCTATTTTTTTTATCAAATGTCAAGAGCACAATTACTCTGTGTAAAGCTTTAGTAATGTGCTGGTAAAATGCCAAATAAGTTGTGCAAAAATAAAACCTGAATACATACAACTCCAGACATCATAAATAATACTATATTTATACAATTACCCTGCACATTATTAGCTGTAACAAGTGGTTATGTGAGTTTCTGTTTTTTTTTCCTAACATCTCAAAACAGGCAACAAGGCATTTTTGGCCACATAACTGCCCTTTAATGGACATTTAGTGGCACAAGGAAGTACCTTTCTGTGTGGAGTTTGCATGTTCTCCCTGTGTTTGCCCCAACAGCACTGCATGGATAAAAAGTAAATAATACATTTTTGTATGCAAACAGTTAAGTCAATCTTAATCTTAATTTTGTTTTTTGTTTTTTTATTCCCTGTAAACCCTGGATAACCCTAGATTGTGTGTTAGACCGGAAGTTTCTCAAATACACAGACCATCCCATACCAATAACCATGCAATGTACGGAATCCAGCAACAAGGGGTCACACGCTAGGATACTTCTGTGCCTGTTTCATTGCCGAATAAATGCAAACGGTTGCATCTGGATGAGCATCTAGTGTAAAAACCTATGCCAAATCACTATCACTGTAGGCAAGGGGGCAGATGATTTGCTGTGGTGAAAGGACAAAGGAAGAACTGGTGCATCTAATGATATGGCCATCATTTGGATATAAAAAAAGGCAAGAGTGGCATAGATTAGGCTCCTATATAAGTTATTCACAAGTTTTAGTGACAACATACCCTTCTTGCACACCAAACTATGCTGTTTATTTATCACCATGAAAGCCAAAGTTGTGTACATTGCCCAAATATCTGAGGTACATTATACTGCAGCCGTGCTCTGGGCCATGTAGAGGAAGAGGCAGTGCATTGTTCAGCATTGATAAAGTGGATTGAGGTCAACAGATAGAGAAAATAATTGGAATCTCTGCCTCATCTGTCTTCTTTCGCTCTTGTTGGATGGAGCCGCGGTGTTTTAAGGCAGTAACAGTCCTAGCCCCGCGGCCGAATACATTACCATGATCTACTGTGCTACTGCTGCAGCCCACTCAAGCATTCAAAGGTCTCTGGACAAGCAAGTAGTGAGAGAAGGAAAGAGAGAAGCAGGGTAAGTTAAGGCGGCTGGCTGCGGAGAAGTGCGTAGGAGAATCGCATGGGTGGTCACAAGGTCATAGGTCATTGTGAGTTTAATATTCCACATGTAGTCGCTGGCTTAGTTTCCTTTATCACTCCTACACTCTTTGTTTTTTCTGTACCTGCCGCCTCAACTGTTAGAATTAATCTGAACTTAATCTTTAAAAAAAAAAAAATCAGTGCTGGAGTGTCTTACACAAAGAAGTAGTGGAAGTGTAAAATCACCTGTTTGAGCGGTGAGTCACTCTGAAGCTTTGTTGTGGTGGCTGCTGTCAATACAGAAGCAGAACTGGCACTTCACCACACTGAAGAGGCAACAGTGAGTCACCGGGCTACTCACACTGCAGCGGTGTGATGTAAGGGGAAAAATCAAATACAAAAATAATACTTTGTGCACACTAGGGGAGATTTGGATTGTATGACCTGATAGCACAATCTGAAAGTTTGTTTAGCAGGTATGCCAGTGTAAGACGTCACTGTAGTCTATGTCAACTTGAGTCAGACCAAATAGGCTAATCACTTCCATACAATGTCATGTGCTGGTAACAAGATCATCCTTTTGCCAATTTAAACATGGAGCAAATAAGAAAAGTGGTAGAGTAGTGGTCATGTGTTGTCTGCAGCTGCAAAGGTCACTGTGAAGACCTCTTACTCATTACTCATTACTTATTTTCACACAGCAGGGAGCATATAGTAAATGTTAATATTTTATAAATATCACTATAAATATTCCATAGGCATTATTGTTTTATAGGTTTTGAATATTGTTAGACCCCACAACGTTTCTACAATATTACAATAAATATATTACCATATATATGACATTGACAGTTGAAATTGAGCCAAATTCTGCCTTTAAGTTTAAAGGCTAATGAGGTTCACACAAAAAAGTGTTGGTGAGTGTGCAGAGACTGACAGTTGCGTACACTGACTCTATGAAACTGCTGCTGAAGATCCCAACATGCTGCAGTGCCAGTCAGATGTTTGCTAACTGTGGTGTACAATCCTGTGAAGCTCCAGTATGTCATTTTTGTTATACATTCATGAACTCACCTAATGGTTTTATACAAGCTCTGGTATGTCCTGAGATCAGCTCTGTGAGAGTTGCATAAAAAACGTGGAGTCAATCCTGCTTTTACAGAGTATAAAATTATGGGCTGAATATGCTCACATATTTCTTATTCTATTCTTATTCTATTGTATTTTTAATTATATGGAATTTTTATTACTTTAACTATGGACAATTTGTTCTCTCTGCATCCTCAAAAGTCCCCTATTATGCATTTTTGACTTTTTTGAGCTTTTAACCATGTTACTTGGACCTCAAAAATAAACCTGGAGTTGTTTAATTCATGCATGTTTGAGCAATCCTGTATGCTGAGTTGTCTCTTTCCTTAAGAGCTTAAATGCTCGGTTTCTAAAGCCTACACAACATCACCAGATTAATTCTGATAATTTCAGCACTTACATTGTTATCACTACAAAGCAGTCAGCTTATTTATCTATTAGCGTCATGCTGCTAATAGCTGTGCTAAATAGCCATTCCATGCTTTGTCCAGTCCCCACCGTTGCCAGCAGATTGTGATCCCAGCATTCTCTATAAAGTCAAAATAACATTTCCCCAAAAGCAGACATATTCCACACATACACATCATTTTAGGTTATAAAACGTGAAATAATAATGCAAAGGTGTCTAAAATTATTTTAAAAACCCTGAGAAAAGCATAAAATAGGACCTTTAATAAAGACTGATTGAAGGAATGAATATGTGTCTCCAAGTCTTTTTTGATTTGATGTGAAAAACAACAATTTTCTTGACAGCCATTGATATAATAAATTAGAATATTCTGGAAAAATTATATTATTTCAGTGGTTCACTTTCCCACTATATTCTTATTTACTGATGTGTGCCTGCAAGTTGTAATTTCAAAGATGTGTGTGGACAGAAATTGATTTTATTCCACAATACCATCTGAAATGACTTTGGTGTGGATGAAGCCAGAGACGGCAGCGTGAGTGGAAATGCAACCATTTTCTTTCTAATCAAGATTCTGAATAATGTTTCAGTGACATGCCGCACATTCAACAAAGAAAATTGTCTTTCTTTCACGTCTGTCCTCTTTGTGAGTCTGCGCAGGTGACATGAAGGAGGCCGAGAAAAGGAGCAATTTAGCTGGAGACAGGTGATCATTTGAAGGATGCCTGACAGACAGTGCCTCTTATTGCTATAGGCTGCGCCGCTGTCTGCCTTCCTCCTGTGACAAAAGGGGGAATGGTGGAATGAATCATGGGTAATTGTAACCTCTGCAATTAAGGTAAGACACTACAGGTGAATAGGGTCATATTTTTAAGTAATTTTCCTTTTTCAAGAAGATATCACTCTAAAACTACATGAAAAAAAAATGCTTTTGTGTAATTTTATGTTTTATGATGCAAATTAGGGATGATCTACTTAAATATGTGGACATTTGCATGCATACAAAGAAATGTGAAATCGGTGGAGCCAGGTTTAAAATTGTTTGCTCGTTTTGTTGACATAGATATTTTTCTTTTACAGAGGGATGCAAGAAACTGGTGAATCACAGATATCATTGCCAAACTAAAAAAAAGTATACTAATGAGATCAACATGGGAAAAAAAGGATTGAAAGTTTTGTTTTTATCAAGGAAATGTAGTGTGTGCAAATTTGCAAACACTTCAGAAAACAAAATTTGAATATTTGAAGGAGCAATGTTTAAATTCTTGATTATTTTTGCTAAGATGATTAATGAAAGATTTTTTTCTACAGATGGAATTCATGGATATCTCATTTTGGGTTTTAGTAATACTGCCAAACCTTAAAAACTCATATTCTAATTCAAGACTGGAAAAATTGGTGCTTCCGGGTGCTACTGAAGTGGAAATATTGGACTCAAGAGTATGAGAAAAAATGTCTCCTGCTTAGATAATAACCAGTTAGTCACAGGGTTGACAACTATTAACGGTGTAAACTGGACAAAAAAAAAAAAAAAAAAAAATCAATGTTTTACCTGTAGTGTCTCGCCTTAAGAGTTTAATTTATTCAAGAATCCAGTCAGCTACATTGGTTTCTTCCCCACTAGTTGGGGAGTTGTACCAGACACGGCGGGGCGGAGACGAACAACTCCTCTTTGAAAAGCCGCGACAAATCCGACAGTGCTGCACCCACACACAAGTCAAACTCTGCTCCCGCCGGTTTCTGAAAAACCCTTTCGCACATCAAGTGTTTTCTTTCTTGTCTAAACATCAGACAGCATAGATCTGCCTTTTTCGTGTAATTACCAAAGCTTCGCAAGTCACAAAGGCATTTTAAGGAAAGCGCCTGCCAAAGTAAGGGAAACACGAGAGCGGAGAAGGGCCCGGGGCGGAGTTATAAATTTAGTACGGGAACAGTCGCTAAGCTAGAAAGACACATAAGCCCTATTTTAGATGACTAATGTCGGAGAAAGGAAGCAGAGGGGGAGGAGAGATGCTGGAGCATGTTTGTGTTTTACAGAGAAAGTTATGCTTCCCCTGTGCAGACATGGTATAATTATGATGTAAGCAGATCTAAAGGGAGTATTGCACTGTGCACTGTGCGCATAGGTGTCAGACTTATTTTTTTCATAGTCTACAGCTGCTATACAAACACATATTTAAGAATTATGAGTTCATGCAGAGATGTCGAGTTGCAGTGAGGAGATATTATTTGTCTATGTGCACTGATTTTATGGAAGTCTAGGGCATTTAATGATGTACTCTTTTGCGCACAGCAGACATTTGAAAAACCATAACCATAGGCGTAATGTTTTGAGGGTTTTGTTGGTTGTTTTGTCAGTCTGTTTGCAACATAACTCAAAGGTAATGGTAATGGTGTGCACCTGGAATGTTTCAAAATATTAACTGTGACATATGACCAAATATACTGCACTACTAACTCCAGCCAGAGGGAGCAGTAATGGAACAATTAGGTTTAATGGATTCTCTACCACTGCAGGTTTAATGGCTTTGTGGTTAATTGACTAGAGCATTTACACTTGAACTAAGATCCAAAGTATTTGTACCATTGTGGGATATGGGCAATGCAAAGTTTGTGGTCTCTGGGTTCTTCTAGTTATTGTCTATTCTACTGTGCTGCTATGAAGTGGGGCACAGTACAGTACATTTATGGTAATGTATAATCATAAATTATAGTATAATATAGTAAAATAAATACTTTGTAATTTCCATCGCTCCTTCCTTGTCCCTTGATTCCTCCCTTTTACCTGTCCTCATCCTTCTCCGCTCCTCTCCCTAAAAGCCCATTCATCTGCCTTCCCCACATTTGTTCAGGCCACGCACAGGAAATCCCATCCTCTTAATTAAACACAGACCCCCAGGACAGGGGCTCAAATGCAATTTGTAACGATTTCCCCGAGCCAGGACTTTGATTATACAGGAGCTCTTCATGCTGACCAAAGACTTCTGACCGTACTTAATCTTCCATTGAAACCCATTAGGACCCCCATCGGCCCTGATCATGCACACCTCCGATGTTTCCCCACACACCCACAACCCCCTCCCACTCGACCCTCTGACTTCATTTCTGCAAACCCAGGATTTCTGTAAATAAGGAAAAATGCTGTTCACTCTAAGCCACTTAGTCAAACAAGTTTTTAAGCCTAACTTTACATACACAAAGACCGTCCTGCTTGTGAGGACAGGGCAAAAGAACTGGGCAAGAATCAGTCTGTACATGTGCATACAAAGCTTAGTTCTCATTTGTCCAAAGTGCGGCGCAGGGGCCAGTTATGGCACAGGGAGACATCTCATATGTGCTTCAACTTCCATCATGAAATGTAATGTTTATGGCCCTTTGGACATTCCTACATCCTCAAAATTTCCAGCATCAACTGCACCTTTAAGAAGCATATTTTATGTAGCATTGTCTGAGTGATTTCGCTCATCTTAAAGGTACAGTAAGCAGCATGCACTCATACTGGTTTGAAAATGGTACTGTAGTCTAAATCAAAACAATGGTCTGTGG
The DNA here is from genome assembly GCA_020698575.1 of Bostrychus sinensis. Lineage (NCBI taxonomy): Eukaryota > Metazoa > Chordata > Actinopteri > Gobiiformes > Eleotridae > Bostrychus > Bostrychus sinensis. The sequence continues at coordinate 13,316,622 of CM036250.1, forward strand.
GCTGCCAGTCTTTCCGCTTTTCTGTTTGGACGATTGGCAATGCAGTTTTAGAACCAAAACAAAAAATGTAAACATAAAAACTTGGGCATTATGTAAAATGCAGTTATATATTATGTGCTGAAAGTGCAGACTTTCAGCTGTAATTTGAGAGTATTCGTGTCCAAATAGGACAAAGGGTTTAGGAGTTACAGCTCTTTAAAGTGTAGCGGCCTCTTTTTCAGGGGCTCATAGGTATTTGGACAGTTGGTTCAAAAGCTATTTCTTAAGCTGCCTGGGCTATTTCCCTCATTAATCCATCATAAACTGAGCAAGTAAAATGTCTGGACTTGATTCCAGATGTTACATTTGCATTTAAAAGCTGTTTCTGTGAAATCACAACATACAGTAACTCAACAGAAGTGAACCAGACCATCCTTAGCCTCAATCAAAAATGGAAAAAATCCATTCACACCATCCACCTTAGAGTAGAAGACTCTCCAGGAAGTAGGTCTAACAGTGTCTAGGTCCACCATAACCAGTAGTGTTCATGAGAGAAAATACAGACGGTTCACCATAAGTTGAGACCATTCATCAGCCTCAACAACAGAAAGGCCACCTTAGACTTGGCCTTCTCCAGACTTTTCTCTGCCCATCATTCTGGTACAGGTTGGTCTGAGTCTCATCTGTCCACAGAATGCTGTTGCAGACCCGGGGTGGCTTCTTTAGAATTTAGGTCCATTTCTAATGTGGCCTTTCTATTGTTAAGGTCTGCACCTTAGATGACAGTATGCACTGGGTCAGACTAAAAATGACAAGGTTTAGTGTGCTGAGACAACAGTTTCTCTTTGTGGTCTGAAAGTGCTATTGTTAACCCAAATGTTCAGTATTTAGTAGAATAGAAGTAAACCACAAAAGGACTTAACATGTTCCAAGGAGTTTTAGCCTGGGGAAAACTTACTCTCTTTAAATAAAACTCCTAATTGCGTACTGCATGCACACCACTTTTCTCTGCCAGCTGCATAATTCAGATCCTCGCTGTAGCGCTTGAGAGGAAACCAAAGTTAGGCAGGCATAAAAAAAGCTGGGGGTTAGAGATAGGGCTTTCCTACTGAAGCTAAACACCACTTAGCCTGCTTGTGTTGTAGCATTTAGTCGAGTAGCATACATTAAGTAAACATTTTTGTGTACTTACATTGACAGACTCCCGGCCGGCGTACTTGACTCGGATTCTTGGCTCTTGTATGACGTCCAGATTCGTTCCCGTTACCATCAGGGGGGTGTGGCCGCTGGAGAAAACACAAAGAGACAAAAATGGAGAGATGAATATGACAGCTACACTTTTATTATTATTTTGTATTTTTAGATCTCTTTGTTATATTTCAAACATTTAACATACAATATTCACCAATCAGGCAGGACATTCTGGCCCCCTGTCTATTATTTTCAAATAATGCTGCCCCGTACACAACAAACTGTGATGCACTGTGGATTCTGACACCTTTCTATCAGAGCCAGCATTAACTTTTTAAGAAATCTGAGCAACAGTAGCTCGTCTGTAGGATCGGACCACATGGGCCAGCCTTCACTCCCCACGTGTATCATCTGTCACTGTTGCCAGTCCACCACTGTTCCTTCCTCGGACCAATTTTGATAGGTACGGACCTCTCGACCAGGACTGCACACAGGATTTTAGAAATACTGAGGTCCATCAAATTGACAACCAATTTATTCTTTGTTTAAAACTAGTTTAGACCTGGTTTATTCCAGGTTTTGTCCCGGTTTAGTCCTTGTTTAGACCTAGTTTAGTCCAGGGTTGGTCCTTGCTTAGACCTGGTTTAGTCCTGTTTTTTTCCTAAATAAGTCCTGGTCTAGGCTGGTTTTGTCCTAGTTTAGTCCTGGTTTGGTCCTTATTCAGCCCTTGTTTCGTGCTTGTTTAGACCCAGTTTAATCCTGGCTTCTTCCTACATAAGTCCTGGTTTAGCCTTAATTTAATCCTGGTTTAGACCTAGTTTGGCCTTGGTTTAGTCCTGGTTTACTCCAGTCTTTTTCTTAAATAAGTCCAGGTTTAGACTAGTTTTTTCATGTTTAGCCCTGGTTTAGTCCTGGTTTAGCCCTTGTTTATACCTGGCTTAGTCCCAGCTTTTTCCTAAATAAGTCCTGGTTTAGACTAATTTTGTCCTTAGATCTTGTTTAGTCCTGCTTTAGTCCTGCTTTAGTCTTGTTTTATTCTTGGTTTAGATTTAGTTTAGTCTAAAACTAGAAAAATACCAAGGTCCGGACCTCTGTGACCTCTACGTAGCGTATGGCCATGCACTCCACCGCACAGGAGCTGCAGTTTTGGAGATGCTCTGACCCAGTTGTCTAGACCTCACTTGCCCATCGACTTTGAGGACAAAATGTTCAGGTGCTGTCTAATATCTCCCACCCACAGTTATTCACCTGCCAGTGGTCATAATGTTAAGCCTGATCAGTGGCACGTGGATGTTTATTCAATATACTAGCCACAATCTACCAGCGCAAATCTATGTCTGTGAGGCAGCTCTGGCACATAAGGATGCAGCAGTGGTCCACAGTAGCTCAAACAAAGCAGGGTGAATCTGCTGGATGCAAGCTTCTCCCTGCAGCTGTTTGGGCTCTTGTTGTTGTTTGTTGTTTGTTCCCTTTATTGTAGCGACTGTCAATTTGGTGTTCTGAATAAAAAATGCTAGGCTGGGAAATGCTGCAATAGAAAATGTCAGATGAGCCTGCCGAGTGCTGTTGCGTGATGTTTGCTTCAGGAATTAGAGCACGTCAAGCTATATACTGGGAACATTATAGGGCAACTGATAGAACATGTTTCTCTTCATTTAATGCATGTTTACAGTATCTGTCAAATATGTTCAGGGGCAGATTATCAACAAGCAGGCCTAGCTTTCTGTCCATCTATTTTTTTCCTTTTCTATAGAAAGGATTAATCTCGTCCCTGTCCCTGATTCGAATTGGATTCACAGGAGGTAGAACAAATGAATGTAGATTAAACTAACTCTGAATGCTTTTAGAACAACATAAAACCAATGGGATAGACATACAACCAAACTAACAAACTAAAAACAAGCACTGAACATGTCAGATACAATTTTGAAGCACTACAATTACTGTATGTACAAGAGATACAGGAGGCAGTTCACTATGCATGTAATTGTTCTTCATTGGGTAAAGCAGTGGTTCCCAAATTCCCAAATCAGGAACCAAAAGTGGGTCACAGAGAGGTTAAATACAGTTTTAATGATCAGCGTATTTGAAGCCTGAAAATTGTTTAAACTACATAAATGGAGAACCAGATTTTAAAATACACAGGGTCTCAAAGGTCGTAGTAAAATAATCTGCAAAAATAAATTGGGCATAATGATCAGGGACAAAATTGGGTGCCACAATCAGATAAACTGAGAACCACTTTGCTGAAGTACTTTTGTTACATATTTTCAGGTCAACAGTAGTGAATTTTGTACAATTTTCAGTGCATCAGGGAGTACAATTCTCACTAAACACTAGTAAACAAACTAATTAATTAGGAAAAACTGCTTCTTTTTATAAAAAACAGATTAAAACTGTTTGGGACTACAAGAGAAAGCTATGTGTAGTCCCTAAATGGTCTCCTTCTTGAATTACTGAACAAGATCCCTGAATTAAACATTAAGTACGGAGCTATGCCTTCGTTGGTATTTGATTTTACACAATGACGAAAAAACTGCTTAAATCAGCTTTAATTCTCTTAAAGTAAATTTAATTGTAAAT